>CM072801.1:10280000-11582500 GCA_037013495.1 Hippophae tibetana | reverse complement strand
CTTGAAGGGGAGTATCGAGGAATTAAATCACACATGATCTAAAATAGTTATTATTATGTGACTTATTGTAGTAATATTTATTATTTAGATATGATTTACTGCATTAAGTAGATATTGTTTAGATATACATTGATATGATTTAGTTGTATAAATAGGCGTAATTATTCATTAATAACATAACAAAAAATATATACTAGTTTCACATTTCTGGAATTCAATAGTATCTTAAAAGTATTAATATTCTTTAAAATGTTCCTATTTGGTATATTTTCATATTTTCATATATTTTTTTCTTTTTCTCTTTTGTTTCATCTTTTTTTACTTCTTCTTTTCTTTTTCTCACACCTATACATCTATTTGTATAAAATTATTTTTTATTTTTTATTTTTTATAAATTTTAAACTCCCAACTTTAAATTATAAGTCCTAAATATTAAATTTTAAACATTGATAATTAAACCCTAATGACTAAAAACTATAAAGAATGAACCATAAAACTAAACTAAGGAGAATGAGAAAGGTAGAAAAAAGAATGAATAGAAAAAAATTAAAAATAATCAAAATAATTTTAAATAATTAAAATATTCTTTAATATTCTGTGCTCATATATCTTTTATATTAAATAAATATCTTTTACATAATTTAAAAAATAATAAATATTAAAATATTAATATGTTTACTAAAATAAGAGTTATGTGTTTCAATTTATAAAAACAAAATCAATATCAATTAAAGCAAATAGATTAATATGCCCCTTTTAAAAGGGACTTTGCTGTCCTACGCACTAGAGTACTCTTTGGCGATGTGATGATGGCTCACTTAGTCGGCTATTTTAAAGTGTGATATTGAAGAATACGCGGCTTCGGCTTGGGATTTTATTTTATCTTTTGGATTATATGATATTATGATTATGCAGATTTGGATTATCACAACAAAGAAAACAGCAAGTCAAAACTATGATTTGGTTTCCGTGATTTGGACATTTTGAATTACTGATAGTGATTTTGGGTTTAAATATTTAATTGAGTGCGTTTATTTGTATGCATTAATAATGCAAATTAACAGTAATATCATAGGCTGTATTTATTTAATTTAATTTTTTCTAAAACTTTTTCATTTTGTTTTATACCGGTAATTTTTTTTAAGAAAAATATGCTTATTTTATAATAATAAATTATGTGTTAATATTAAGACAATATAATTTTAATTGTTTTTAATGGATACAGTTTTTAGGTATATTATAATTCTTTCAAAAGTTATATATTAATATTAAAATTATATAAGGTATATTACTAATATCTTATTTAAAAAAAATATTAATCTATTTAAAAAAATGTTTAAAAATATGAAATAAAATAAACGTGAGAATTTTTTATCACAAAATATTAAATTTATTATTATTTTTAAAAAAACTTCATTTATTAATATTTTATATTAGTCAAAGTTAATCAAATTTATCTTTTTATAATCATTTTGTAATAAATTGTATATACTTAAATACACAAAGACTTTTAATATACTCCTAAAAAATATAATATTTTTACTTAAATTTCTTAAAATTATAATGCTACTTGATATCTAATATTTTATTTTAATCAATAAATAATAATCATAGCTTTAAAATAATTTATCTTAAAATAAATAATCAATAACATGCGTGATTGGAAAAGTTATCATATCTTTCAAATTGTGAACCTGGACAAGAAAGTGTGAAAAATATAAGTCAACTTTTGTTATACAGTATTACAATTTTTTATTATATAATTTTTGTTTACTTATATATATATAATTGTAAAATATAATTATATCTTAAAAAATAAAAAATAATATGATAATATAGATATTTAGTGCCAATAATAAAATGAACACTTTACTTAACACATCTATATTATTATTAAATATTTATCTAAATATATATTTATTATAAAATTATTTTGATAGATAAAAAACTACTTAAAATAAATTAAATATTATTTTAAATATAAAATATTTATCAATAAATTTATCCAATTATATTATCCAAAATAATTATAATATAATTTAATACAATTATATTTTACCTATTTAATACAATGCACTAAAAATCTTCATTAAAAAAAGAAGAAGAAAAAACTATAAAATTAACATCCTTAAATATCATAACAAAAATAAATACCAGTTCATATATCTTTTATTATTATAAATTTTATTAATATTATTTTAATTAATTTAAAAAGAAATTCAATCATATCATGTTTACATACTGAAATATTGTAATATATTTATTTTTCTATGTTTTTTAACTTAATAAAAAATTAAATATTAAATAAATTATTGATAATAGTAAAAGTTGATAAACTTTTATATTTATAAATTTGAATTTAATAATGTTTTAATTTTGTCATAATCTATTTGTGTTAACGTCGTATTCCAACCCAAATTATACAAATTTTACCAATGTTATTGTGTGTGTGGTGATTTAGACTTTAGTAGACGTAGAGATAATATTTTTTTTTTCAAGTGATGCAATAGATAATTGCACTTTTTTTTAATACCCTGAAATACACATCATCGTCATTTTAATTAAATTTGGTAAGTTTTTTAGAGGATGACTTGTATTTGTATAAATTATTATAAAATTATAATTATTTATTAATTATAATAATCTATAATATAATTTATTATAAATAGATTTTTAATTTTGCAAAATATATCTAGTCATATTGATTGACATATATTATTGTCCTTTAGTTTTTTTTTCTTCTTTTGTCCATTTGTACTTAGTGATTAGAGGATTAGAAAAGGTACGTACTTTACATCTATTCGTTAGTTTCTTTCTTTTTTTCTATTTTATTTAATTTTATGGAAAATTAAGTATTTTCTTGAATTAATCGTATGCGTCATACTGTCATATACATATGTCTTATACGCCTATAAGCCTATAATAAGAGCTAGCTAAAATTTCATTAAAGGACGTTCTAGCAACTACAATTTTGATCGCAATTAATTTATTTATTTTTTGGGCCTAACTTAACTCTAACATTGTGGATACAATAAGGAAGTAATTAGCGTTAATTCACACCGTTGAAGTTACGTGGGATAAAAACTTGTGTATAAAATTAAAATTATTGATTTATTCTTTTAATTTATTTATTTGATTTTGCTACCAAGTATTTTGTTACATAGAACATGTAAGGAAGACAATTTTAATATAATATGTTAATACAATATAAATATGATAAGATAATAACACAAATAGAATAAAAATATATAAAAAAACAATTATGATAAAATTAAGATGAGTAAAATACATTTTCGAAAACAATATAACTTACCAAAATCCCATTAAATTACTTTATCAGTTCATCTCATAGATTCTAAATGTTATGATTGATTAAAAATAATATTAGGTTTGTTAGTCAAAATAAGAGTTGCCTAATTTAGAAGAAAATTCATGAAATATGGCTTACCATATTGTCAAAGATGGAGGTACCTAACCTTGTTTGAATAATGAATAGGAAAATTAGGTAGCCTAATTTTGTTGAATGAAGAAATGTTTGGCATATGAAATGAGAACTTGAAGACTATAAATATGGCTTCATTTCTTCATTGTTAATCATCCCAAAAATAGAGAAAAACATGTATGAGAAGTTCTTGAGTGAGAGAATTTTGTGGGAAAATTCTCTTGGACTTGTAGTTACTCTTGTCTTTTGGGTGTGTGAGAAAATTACTGAGAGTGTGGTTGTAACAATTTTCCACATAGTGAATTTTTCTCTAGTTGTCTTTTGACAACGAAAGTGGTTTTTCTCTAATTTGGAGTTTCCACTATAATTCTTGTGTTGTGTATTATCTATTTCTCTGTTATTTGATATTCTGCTAAGGAAGATCTTGGGAGGAGGAATTTGTGATTATACCATTTTATCCAAATTTCCTAACAACTAATATCAGAGCCAATTTCAAAGAAAGAAGGAAAAATGTCAGGAGTCAAGATTGACATTGAGAAATTTGATGGGAGAATCAATTTTGGCTTGTGGCAAGTACAAGTCAAAGATTTGTTGATCCAATATGGGTTACACAAGGCGTTAAAGGGGAAATCAGCCCTTGTTACTGGTATTGAGTCCAATAAAACCAATATAAGTGATGAAGATTGGGAAGATCTTGATCTAAGAGCTGCAAGTGCAATTCGGCTTTGTTTGGCCAAAAATATTCTTGCAAATGTGCATGGAATATCTATGGCCAAAGAACTCTGGGAAAAGCTTGAAGAATTGTATCAGGCAAAAGACGTTTCAAATCGGGTGTATTTGAAAGAGCAGTTTCATACTTTGCGTATGAATGAAGGAACTATTATGTCTGACCATCTCAGTGTTCTCAATGGTATTGTCTTTGAATTGGAAACCATTGGAGTTAAACTTGATGATGAAGATATAGCTTTAAGGCTCATCTAGTCTCTTCCATCTTCTTATGATCATATGAAACCTATCTTGATTCATGGAAAGGAGAAAATAATTTTTTCAGAAGTTACTAGCAAGTTGTTTTCTGAAGAAAAAAGGCTGAGTGGTGGAAGAAATGTTTTGCCTGAAAACTCAGTATTGGTAGCTGACAACCGAAAGAAAAACAATTTCATGAAAAAGAAGATAATGTGTTGGGGGTGTGGACAATTTGGGCACCTCAAAAGAAATTGTCCAAAGGGTGGAGCTGATTCGGCAAGAAGCTCAAATACCGACGGTGACGCTAATAGTATGTCTGTTTTCAAATACTATAGTGATGCTCTTTGAAAAGAGCGTGTACATCCACATAGCATGCCACTAGTCTCTAAATATTGCCATGAAAGAGGGTGTGTTACTGGTAGCGGGTCCACAAGTTTGCACACGAGGATTGGCTTGGTATAGATGCAAGGTGTGTGGTGGAAAGGATGTCGATGACTAATGAACTCTCGAGAAAACCAAGTGTGAGAGTTGCACCATAAATTTCAGCAAGTTTTTTTTTCCGACATGAGCCGATGTGAAATTCTTAGAATTGGTGATTAATTCTAAGTGGGTGTACTCTTTATGGTGGAGTATGATAATTCTCGGTGTAGAGAATTATGATTGTTGGAATAGACAGTGTTGTAGTGGTAACAATGTTTATTTTTAATCATGGTGGAGATTGTTATGATTGATTAAAAATAATATTAGGTTTGTTAGTCAAAATAGGAGGTGCCTAATTTAGAAGAAAATTCATGGAAGGTGGCTTACCATATTGTCAAAGATGGAGGTGCCTAAACTTGTTTGAATAAAGAATAGGAAAATTAGGTAGCCTAATTTTGTTGAATGAAGAAATGTTTGGCATATGAAATGAGAACTTGAAGGCTATAAATATGGCTTCATTTCTTCATTGTTAATCATCCCAAAAATAGATAAAAACTTATATGAGAAGTTCTTGAGTGAGAGAATTTTGTGGGAAAATTCTCTTGGACTTGTAGTTGCTCTTGTCTTTTGGGTGTGTGAGAAAATTACTGAGAGTGTGTCTTTTGACAACGAAAGTGGTTTTTCTCTAATTTAGAGTTTTCACTATAATTCTTGTGTTGTGTATTATCTATTTCTCTGTTATTTGATATTCTGCTAAGGAAGATATTGGGAGGGGGAATTTGTGATTATACCATTTTATCCAAATTTCCTAACACTAAATACACTTAATATATATATTTTTATTTATTAACAAAAACTTTATCATTAATTATTTTATTAATTATAAAAAATTAAATATTTTTTTATTTATCAATCAACGTACATGATATGACATGATTGACATCTCTAAAACATGTTAGCCACCTCATTAAGTGTAATCCTTCTTAAAAATCTTATATATGATTTGATTATTAATAATATTTATTCTTCTCGTTCATACTTCTTATTTTTTTTAAATAAATAAAAAGCTCAATGATATTGAATTACATGTCAATCCTCTATTATATGGACAAAAGTCACTCCTTACGAATTGTGGTTGAAATGTTTGTGTCGTATGTTATGTATTTCCCTCTCATTATCTTGCTGGCTTATGATTGAAACATTAAAATAAAATAAAAAGTATTACTTGCAAAAGATAAAGGGGGCAAAAAATAAATAAAAAAAGTATGAGTTTTCATATATATATATATATGATATAATAATAAATGAAGATTTTTTTTTTATATTTATAAATTATATCAATGTAAAGTTACTCAAACATATGAATAGGGATTAAGATCATGTATTATTGTAATCATTTTGCTTGTACCATAAAACATTTTAATTATATATTTAAGTTATTTTTTAAGAAAAATGAGATAGATTAATCAATTTTTAAAGAATATAATATTATTTTATTAATAAATATATTTAATAGAAGTAAAATTATTAAAGAACATAAGAAATACCTTATGTTATTTAAATTTATGTATTTTAGAAAATTTTAATCCTTAAATTTTCAATCAATATATTTTAATACTATATTTTAAACGTTTAGAACATCATATATATAAAAAAAACAACCACTTACAAAATTATTTTAAACTAATAAACTTTAACAAGATAAGACAATTTCATCCTTAAAATTCGAACTAAATTCCATAATTTTTTTACATTAGTTAAAAATTAATTTAAGTACTAAACTAATCTAAAGATACAAATTTAAAGTCCCTGGTATCATCTAGTCAAAAAAATTAATAGTAAGGCAGTTCAAAAACGTAATTGGGTTTGACAAAATTGGGATAGAAATATCGATCTCAGTATAAAGTTGACTACGGCACTTCTTTGCATCAGCATTTTTTTAAGGAAAATGCATATCTGTGCTTCAATTTGTGAAGTTTTAGAACAAATTAACACACGTACAACTCCCACAAAATGATATTAATCCACTACTTGCAGAAAACAAACTCAGCTCACGCACGCAGTATAAGAGAAATCGACATCATTGTTAAATAAATAAACCCAATCGTGTCATGCATGCCCACCACGTGTTTGTGATTTTCACCATGAATTCATTTTTCAGGTTATTCTCTCGTTTCTTGGAAATATATAGATTTTGCTGAATTTGAGATCATTCATTCATACTCAACATAAATATATGCATTTGATCCCAATTTTTTAATATAATTATAAATTTTATAAATATTTTATTAAATTAACGTCCATTTTTAATATATAATTGATTCGTATTTTTTAAAATATTACAATGTTTAAGTTAATATATTATATAGTATGTGATAAAATATCTCATAGCGTTGTTTTTGGATAAAATGAAGAGAAAGCATTGTAATTGTTGTTGTGATTTTATTAATGTTATATGAAGTGTATAAAAATGTAAATTAATGCTTATCACATTATATATATTCCTCAGCCCAGGTATCAAAATCTCTAGGTTTGCATTATTTTTAAGGACCACATAACTCTGCAGAATCTCTTTGTCTCCTTCAGATTCATGTGACTCCATTATTTAGAATCAGTTATTTACAATCTCATAGTTTTAAATATAAGTATACGAGAATTGTATAATTATCAAAAGTTACATAGAAATCTTTTTTTTTTTAAATACACTTAATGACTATATAATTTTTATTTAAAATTTATATAAAATCTAAGTCACGGGTTACTTGACCCTTGTATGAATTTGTCGGGTTTTATATTAAACCCGATATCTGTTTGTTGACGATATCTGTTTGTTGAAGTTTTTTTTTTTTTTTTTGACTTTTTGTTTGGTCTTTAACACAAGGTTTATCTTTAAATTATATTATTATATATAGTATAATGCTTTAATAAAGTTCTTTGACATTATTAAAGTCAATTAACGTTTGATTGTTCTCCTCCAAAAACCACTATTAATCTTGAAAATAAGGACAAGCTGGGCCCATTTAAAATAGGAAGCACAGAATGAAAATATTAGGTGTAAGCGTGCACATTTTTGTGAAGAACAATCAAAGTATTGTAGCAGCAGGTAGCAGGTAGCAAGAAATGGGTGATTTGTAGTGTGATTTACCAACATTTTGAGGTTACCTTCGAATAAAGTAACTAATTTTGTGGTTGCTATGAACCTACAAGTCAAAATCTGTGAGCGACCATTTTCAAAATCCAAATATTTTTGATATATAATATACATTTGTACATTTTTCTTTTTTGATATTATGGTCAATTTTATTTTTATAATTTTATTTTACTCGTAAATTAGAACACATTCTTTAAAATTAATTGTCTTAAATAAATACATAATTAGTTTAAAATATTACATTATTAGTATTTTAAGAGTAACTAATAATTATAGTTTATTGGATACGTTTTAATATAGCTTAGCTAAGTGATACGGTTACTCTTTTCTTCTTTAATTCAGTTAATCTAGTTTAATTTAATTTTGTTTTAAATAGATAACTTTAATAATTATAGTAAAATAATGTGTAAAACCTTTATAGATATTATAAGAATTTAACAAATTTTAATATTTTTAAATATTAGATCGTTTTACCTATTAAATTAATATTTTTATTCAATTTAAATACAAACTTAAACTATTTAAATATGATGTAATAAGATTAAATAACATATTTCAATATTTATATAAATTGATAAAGAAAATTAAAGGAATTAAAGAACATAAATTTTAATAAACACGTAAAAAATCTAAGTATGTAAAAGAAAAAATAAATACAGATTATTTCGAGAAATTTAATGTTTTAGAGATTCTAGTGATTTTCAATCAGAATTAAAAAATATTGATAAATGAATATATCATGTATTCTCCTCGTTAAACATGTATATATAACACCTATTAGACAGATGCATATCTTATATAGGTAAGAGCTTTTATACAAACAATTAAAATACATACAATACAAATCATATTAATAAGGTCACCATAGGTGTTACATAAACTACCTGATGCCCCTAAATTGGTCACCCAAGTCATTATGATGGTGTATGGTGGCGAGGTTGCTATATGGTATAGATCTTAAGACTCATCAAACCTTTATCTTCATCAGGTTTTGATCTTCAGGCTTATGAGGTCGCTATATGGTACTGAGGTATCGTAGGTTGCTAGGTCGCATACCAATTACATGTATAATACCAAACATTAACTCTATTAATCCTTTGATTTTGAGAAATTAATAGAATACTACTTTGTTACTCGATCCTTACATAGTTGGCGTTATAAATAGATAGTTTGACTCAACGAGCTCATCAATATATAGTCATTTAGGTGGATTATCTGATACGAACTCCCATAGTTATAAGGTTAACAAATCGTTACAAAGCATATTCCCTTAATTAATTTTATTTTCAAGAGGTAAATTTTTCAACTTCCTTATCTCCTTTATAAATAGTAAGGAAATTCACTTTTATTCTATCTATTTTGACTTAGTTAAATTTGTTTTCAAAGATATTCAGCTCGTTAATTATCTTTATATTACCCTATTCTTTGTTAGTCTGTTAGAAAAACACTTGGTTTGAATTTTAGCCGGTTTGATTAACGACATCAATTGGGAATCATCATGTTTTCTATCCTTAGGCCAAGATTCAAACGACATGCTTCATACAATTTAGGTATTTTCTTTCTCTTATTTTTACTTACTATGTCTTATAAAGAAAAGTAGGTGGTTTACTCTCTTCTCGAGGAAGCCTTTACTAAGAATATTCCTTTAAAGGGGGATCCTGATCCTTCCAAAGAAATGTCATAGGATTTAGATCATTTAGTGACTAGCTTGTCACAAACTAAATGACCTTTTGAGATCTATCGGAGTCGTGATAAGAGGCCCATTTTAGGGGCACCAGTCAAGGAGAGCATCTTTGCTCTTTCTGCCTCATTAGGATCTCGTGCGATTTCTTCATCGTCTTCACGGGATCTTATACATGTTATTAGGATCCTTGTATCAGCGACTACCAAAGTTCCATGTCCTAAGAAAAAGCGTGAGAATCAAGATGAATCCACTTATAAGACCAATGATAAACATCAAATTGAAAATATGCCTAGCGTTCTAGTAGCGAATAACCTAGTTGAAATTAGGCACAAATACGACATCCCTCCCCATGTAGGTTTAATACCAGTACCTCTTCATTCATGTGATGCCAATGATCCCCTAATGTGGTGATGGGTGATACATTTAGCGGCCTTTAAAATTGAACTTTGATGTCCCTTCCTTAGGGTGATAGCTCACACCCTTCACACTTTTGATATCAATCCTACCCAAGTAAATCCTAATAGGTGGAAAACTCTCGTTTGTATCTTTGTTGTTTCTGGTGAACATGGTGTAGACCTTACAGGTGATGAGCTTAGAAGCCTATATTGTTTGAAGAAAAATAGGCTAACCAAAGGAATAGTATATATATCTTGTGTTGTTGGGCATAAACTTAATCACAAACTCCCTGATAGTAGTTCAGGCTGGAAGGATAAATATTTTTATATTATCAGGGATATTTGGGTTAGCGGGGTAGATCTACCTATCTGTCACACTTGGAATAATATGCTTAGCTAGAGAGGGCAAGCTTTCCCTTAGAGGTTACAAATGCATGATGCACACTAGTCGCATGTAGATCGCAAAACATGAAAAGGTTGTGAAGGAAAATGATGTCCTTATGGTTGAGTATGAGGCCAAACTTTTAAAAATGGAGGGCGATCTACTAGATAAAATTGAGAAAAAAAGAAAAATGGATAACTACTATTTTGAATAAGGATAGCGGGATAAACACTTAGAGAGAATGTGTGCGATGTCAAATCAAATGAGGTTGCTTTCAACCTTGGTAGATACTTTCAAAGAGTAGTGCATTAAAGAATACATAAATGGCATGAGTTTCGTGGTTAGTAGCCTCAAGATTTAGGCTAAGAAGTTGGATCTAACTGTGTCCTATTTTACTTTGATGCTGGCCTTTCAAAGTAGCAGGTCTAAGGCTCCCCTAGTTGATACTCCGTAACCTTCATCTTGTGGTGATGTAGTAGTACATATGAGTCAGCTTGAAGGGATGATAGAAGAAGCCACTCTGTAGAAAATATCTTGTTCTTGTATTTTTGAGATGTAATTTTAGATATAAATTTTTATGTAAGGAATATTTGGGAATTTGAACTTTTTATAGCCATTAAAAACAATTTTATTTCTATTTCATACCCTTCATGTCATTTGTGTTATTTATCTAATCACGAAAGTTGATTTTTCCTAAGTTACTAAGGTCGTGTCTAGGAATTAAGATCAATTATAAAGTTACACACGAATTGAATAAAACCAAAATTTATTTTGAGACCATGAGCGTTTAGAAATAATGGAATATAGCCAAGTGAATTTAGATGACCTAATTGAGATAGGGTCATGTTTTTCTTATACTCCAGAGGTATTATCACCAGTCACTAGAGAATTCCTTATTAAAATAGAAAGACCAAATTCACCCACCATTAGTGAAGAGGTGAACCAAACGACCTTGTGAGCCACTAAGGTTCTCTCCACTAAGGTTCACCCATTCCTGACATCTAGGTGGATAGGAAAATCAAATGATCAAAGGCGATTCATGTCTCACCTAGCTTCCTGAACAAAGGGTAACTTTTGAAGCTAGATCAGGTTGGAATTCTTACTAAGAAGGGTGGTAGTGTAGGTACACCATCATCTCTGAGTGGGAATTGATCTGATGATTTAGAATTGGGTAAGGGCTTGTCTCTATTAGAGGATGATATTAATCCATTACAGAGTATATATCTCATAAAAAGAAAACAAGGCGAATTTAGTGGTATAAACGATCTATTCAAAAGCAGGATGTTTAAAAAAATTGATGCTCAAGATGAATTGTATCACCACTTTGGGGTGCCCAAAAATTGACACACTATTTATGTAGCTTTTAAACAAGGGAAATAAATAATGTGGCATATGACAGCCAGGCGTGTGCTTGATGTAAGTGACCTTATTATTTTGTTATTTTGATATTTTGATATTTTGCTTTTGAGGTATGATTAGTAATCCTTTGGTATTGCTTTTCGTATTATTTTAACACAAGTCATATCTCTTGTGAAAGATTAAGAAAAAGATGCTGAGACATGTCGAGAAATGATCGAATTTGTGGATCAAGAGTTACGTATCTTGAAGACTAGCTGTGGAGTCATGGATCAGGAGTTTACATATATGTGTAATGAATTAAAGACTCTATGTCCCGAACGAGATAGATATAAGAAGGAGTGGGATGAGTTGGACAAATTGACAAAGTACTGGAAATATAGGGCACTCGAGAAAAATACTCGTAAGGCTCCTATGTCAGAGAACCCCAAAGAACATCCTGCAAATAAGTGACAAACCTCATGATGGAGCTTTGATGCCATGCTTGTAGTAATTGTATTTTTTTTCTTTAAAGATTGTATTTTTTCTTAAAATAATGTAATAACATTTAGACATTTCATTTATCTATATCGATTTCATATTGTTGGATCAAATGTTTTGTCAATGTCTTATTGATGTTCTTTGGATGTATCCCAAATGTATCCCACGTCGTAAGTGGGTGAGTCATTTAATTCTTGCAATCAAACATTGGGGTCACTACGTTTATTTATCATGACGTATGAAAACTATAAGGGTGAACTGAATCCAATACCTACCTACATTTTTAAAGATGAGGTTTACGGTGGAACCAATGCTTTTTCTTTGGACGTAACCCGCATTTGAAGTAGGGGGTAAGTGGACTCCTTTTCTCGAATTATGAGGCATGAGATGTATCTTGCATCCCAAGTGGAGGGGTTAGTTGACTCATTCCTTCAATCATAAGGGGGTTGTCATGTTTATTTTTCATGGGATAGGAGACATGTAAGGCAAAAATTGAATTCAACCCTTAAATGTGTTCCTAAAGTAGAGGTTCATCATGAAACTTAAGTCTATTTCTTGGGAAATATCTCGCATCTTAAGTGGGGGGGGTCAGTGGACTTCTTCTTCCAATAATGAGGTATGTGACGTATCTTGTATCCCAAATGGAGGATGGGTAGTTAACTTTTTCCTCCATTCATGAGGGGTCATCATGTTTATTTTTCATAGGACATGAGACATGTAAGGGCAAAATTGAATTCAACCTCTAAATGCATTCCAAAAGAGGAGGTTCATTGTGAAACTCAAGTCTCTTTATTATGACGTATCTCGCATCTCAAGTTGGGGGGGGGGGGGAGGGCTCAGTTGACTCCTTCCTTTAAACATGAGACATGTGATGTATCCTGTATCCCAAGTGAGATGGGTCAGTTGAGTGCTCAAAAAGCACTAAAATAACCATGATTTTATACACATTAATTGATTAAAAATATATATATTTATATGTTTTATCATATAAAATAAAATAAGAATAAAATAAAATAAAATAAAATAAAGTAAAATAAAATAAAATAAACAAAAATAAAATAAAATTGAAAAAGGTAAAGGAAAATAAAATAAGAATAAAAATTGATTTTTTTTTATTTTGTTTTTATTCATTTTTATTATTACTTTTATTAAAATAAAATTAAGATTTTAAATAAAAATTAAAATTAAATGAAAATTAAAAAGTAAGCTTTACTTTTATTTTATTTTTTAATTTTTTTTTTACTATTCATGAACGGTAATTTTATTTTACTATTTACACTATATTAAAAAATTTTAAGTTTTTAATTTTTAAATTTTTTTTTTACTATTAATGAACGGTAATTTTATTTTACTATTTACATTAGATTATTTATTTATTTTTATTTTAAAATTTTAAAATTTTAATTTTTTTTTACTATTCATGAACGGTAATTTTATTTTACTATTTACACTATATTAAAAAAATTTAAGTTTTTAATTTTTAATTTTTTTTTACTATTCATGAACGGTAATTTTATTTTACTATTTACATTAGAGTATTTATTTATTTTTATCTTAAAATTTTAAAATTTTAATTTTTTTTTACTATTCATGAACGGTAATTTTATTTTACTATCTATGTTATAAATTTTATTTATTTATTTTTAACTTAAAATTTTAAGTTTTTTAGTTTTTTTTTACTATTCATGAACGGTAAAATTTTTTACTTCAAATTTCAAATTTCTAAATTATTTTACAATTAAAAAAAATTTAATTTTTAATTTTTTAATTTTTTTAATTTTTTTTTATTTCTTATGAAATTTGAAATTTGATTATTATTTTTTCTATTAAAACAAAAAAAAAATCACAATTATTTACAGCACAAAAATGTTTTTAAAATTTTGATAAATAATTTAAAAACCGTTATTCCTTCCCCGGCAACGGCGCCAAAAACTTGATGAGCGAAAACCGGCATCGCCGATTCTTGCCAATACTTTGGTTTTAATATTTATAAAACTCTCGCAAGTGCACGAATCATTTCGTAGAAAATGATAAGTATACTCCCAAGGTCGATCTAAGGAAGGAATGTATGTGGTTTTTAATTTATTATTCAAACTTCTAAAAACGAAATTAAATCCTAAACATCCTGTCACGATATTTTGGGGTTTTTGTGTTTTTAATCTACTTACATAAAAATAAACATAGATTCAATAAACATTCATGCAAATTTTATCATTTATAATGGCGGAGTATTTATGGATATAATAACTAAGTTAATTATGCTTGCTCATATTATCTAGGTTATTAAAGATATGAATTGATATTTATTGATTCTCCCTTTTTTGTATGAATACCACCTTTGGTGGGGTTAGATATTCTTTGTTAACTAAACAAATCAATTAACACCTATGGGTGGGGTTGATAACTAATTTGCCTAATTAAATTAATTCCTTTTTCTAAGAGATTGAAAATGAACCATTTAAATGCCACCTTTGGTGGGGTTAGACAGTTTAAACTTTATTTAAGGTGTCCAAATTAAACCCAAGAATTTAGTTATCCGAGTACTAACTTTCAAGTTTTAAAACCACTACCGAAAACATGTCGTCAATACATTTTCAGATAATAATTCTTATAAAAACTTTTGAAATAGAGCTTCACTCTAACTACCGGGCGATTGTACCATCAAATAAAAGAGCACTACTCTAAATCAGACCGGATAACTAAACCTTAAAATCTAATTTTCAGGTTTAAGTTTGTAATGAAAAATAATATATTTCTCTCTAACATTCTTAATATAAAATCATGAATAAAAACAAAATCAATTCATTTTAGAGATTTTTACCTATTTAATATTTCGCAAGCATAACAACGTTATTATTACATCATGTTTACTAAATAGCCAGCAGAGTTAAATTTAAGCACAGACAAATTAAATATAACATGTAAGAATAAAGCATAAAAATAACTGTAAAGAAAATAAAATCCTTACAGAACTTCGACGCTATTCCCGTTGCTGGAAAAACTCCAAGCGGAATTTGCACTCCCATTTATTGAATCAAAGAGCTAAAATATTACAAAAACATAACTAGTTCTTCCCAAAAAGGGAAGAACTCTAAATCTAAGAGAAATTAACTAAGAAAAGCTAAAAACTAAGAAAACTTAAGAAAACTAAAGAATCCTAAAAATCTAAGAAAAGAGAGAAAAGAATGTATTTGGAGGTGTTTTTAGGTGTGTTTTGAAGTGAAGGGAATGGGGGTATTTATAGGTGAGGATGGAGAGAAAAAGTAGAGAAAAAAATGTTAAAAAAATGTAAAAACGCGGATTATTGATTGCTGACGTCATTTGATGACGTCAGCATGACATGGTGCGGCTGCACAGTACCGGGTATGAACAGTACCGAGGCTGCACAGTACCGGGTATGAACAGTGCCGAGTCTGATGAACAGTACGCGCGGATGAACAGTACCCGCGGATGAACAGTGCCGCGCGCTGCTGCTTGGGGCGGTGCTGGGCGCTGGGGCGCGTTTTTCTCCTTTTTGACATTTTTGACCTTTTTGACCCATTTTGTCCAATTTTTCCATATTTTTCGACCTTTCCGCATTTATTTATTAATATATTTGTGATGTATTGCTTCCAGTATTCCTCTTTGAGTTTTTAAGTTGCGTTTTTAAGCCAAAATACCTGAAAAACAATAAAAATACCCGTGATTCCGAAAAAGACAAATTTATATAAATATATGATAAAACATATAAATATATATATTTTTAATCAATTAATGTGCATAAAATCATGGTTATTTTAGTGCTTTTTGAGCACTCATCACTTCCTCCAACTTAGGGATCCACTAGATGGATTTTTTATGAGATAGGTGATATGTAAGGGCAAAATCCAACCCCTCATATATGATTCCAAAAGGAAATGTTCACAATGGTAAATGAAAAACCCTTTCTTAGGACGTATCTTGTATCTCAAGTAGGGGGGTCAGTGGACTTCTTCCTTAAATTGTGAGGCATAGGATATATATCGTATCCCAAGTAAGGGGTCAATTGACTTCTTCCTCCAACTTTGAGGGCCATTAGATGAATTTTGCACATTATTTTGCAACACATGGATGATCTCAAAATACATTATAGTTTTTCAATATATCAATCATAAGATTTCACACATAGTATTTCTTAAGGTATTCCACATTCCAACTTAGATCCTTCTTTATGCCATCACGTTCGATCAAATAAGACCCTCCCGAAGTAATTTCATATATTTGATACCGGCCTTCCCATACTGTAGCAAACTTTCCATAGGTAGTTTCAACTTTGTTTCCCAATGATTTTTGCAAGACCCACTCCCTTATACTAAATATCTTATGTTTGACAAATATGTTATACGTCTTTTGAATTTCTCTCTTTTGTGATACAATATGTATCAAAGATTCTTCCTTTTTTTCTTCAACTAATAAGAAATCCTCATTTTTGAAATGATCATTTTTTTCTTGCGTGATCCTTAACCTGAAAGTAGGTTCGTGTATCTTCGAGGTTATACCTGCTTTAGTACCATAGATGAGAGAAAAGACTTTCCCTCTTTGATGCCTTAGGGGTGGTTTTTGTGGTCCAAATAACATTGGGAAATTCATCCACCCATTTACGTTTTGCTCTTTCCAAATGTTTCTACGATATGTTGACAAGTGTTTTGTTGGATGACTCTTCTTGGCCATTTTCTTGTGGTCTATAAGAAGTGGAATGGGACAATTTGATGCCTATTTTATCCAAGAAAAATACTAATTGTTGGCCTGTGAACTACTGGCCATTATCAATAACTAACTCACAGGGTAAATCACATCTACATTGGATGTTTTACTAAATAAATTTTCACGTCCACCTCTTGAATTCTCACCAATGGTTCAACCTTTATCCACGTAGCAAAATAAACAGTTGCTATTATTAAAAACTTTCTTTGACTTGTGGTGAGAGGTAAGGGCCAGACAATATCCAGTCTCCATTTTTGAAATGGCCATGGACTAACAATGGACTTCAAGTTATTGATTGGATGATGTGGTATATTGGCAAGCCTTTGGCACTTATCACATCTTTTGACGTGAGTGATGCAATCCTTGATAAGGGTAGGCCAATAATAACCATATCAGAAGATTCTCTAGGAAAGGATTCTTCCTCAAAAGTGGACTCCGCCTTCATGTAATTCGCTCATCACAATTTGAGCTTTCGATGTAGATAAGAATTTCATCCATGGTCTGCCATAATTTTTTTGATACAGTACCCATTAGATAATGGTATAGTTTTTTTTTGTTTCATCGTGATTTTGCGAGCTAGGTCCTTGTCCTTTGGTAAAGCTACGTCATATAGTCTGCCAATATTGCTAGGAAGTTGGCATGTACATTTCCTCATTGTGGAATCTATTTAATTTCAAATATTTCAAAGGTTTCCCTTTCTTCACTTCTTGCACATAGAGCTTCATCATCATTTACTTGGTTTACTACCAGTCGTGAATCACTATGAACTAACACCTTTTTAGCTTCATGGGTTATCAGTTAGTGTAAGGCCAAGAGTAATGCCTCATACTCGACCACATTATTGGTTGCACAAAAAGTGATACGAATACACTACTTTATCAAGCCCTATGTTAGAGTAAATATCACAATACAATCTTCGCTCCTTTTAATTTGCTCACCTCATCAATATACACCTTTCATAGATCTGGTGTGGGGACATGTATTACTACTATAGATGTTAGTTCTATAGTCTTTTGTGTCATTGTAGAATCCTAAGTCCATTCAACCACTAAATCTGTAAGAGCTTGTCCCTTGATTACCAACAATGGCTTATAGTGTATCTTAAACTCGTATATTTAAATAACTATTTGTGGAAGACGACCAAAATGATCTAGCATACCCAACATATTCTTTAAGGGATATAAAGTGAGGACTATTATTTTCTGGGCATTAAAGTAGTGTCTAAGTTTGCATTCCATCATTCTAAACGTAAATGCTGCCTTATCCAAAGAGGGTATAATTGTTGCGCTCTCGTCAAGGAGTGGATTACATAGTACACAAGGTGTTGTTTCACATCTCTCTCGACTACCAATATAGCACTAACAGCCCTGTGATAGGATTGGTCAAAAAGGTACCTTCCCCAAATAGTCTTTAATGGATTGGAGAGCTTGTTCGTAGTTGTTGTCCCATACATACTCCTTGTTTCTCTTCAATAATAAAAAAACGGTAGACATTTTTCGGTGCATTTAGAGATGAAACGATTGAGTGCAGTTATACAACCATTTAGTTATTGAACCTCCTTAAGACAACTTTGGGATCTTAAGTTCTCCAAAGCCAAATTTTTTCCAGGATTAGCCTCTATGCCCTTAGACGATACTAAATACCCGAGGAATTTTCCTAAGGTTACCCGAAAGACACACTTTTTTGAGTTAAGTCACATCTTGTAACTCTTCATTATAACAAGAATCTCCTTAAGATAAAAAACATTTCCTTGGTATATTTGTTTTTACCATCATGTCATCCACATACACTTTCATGTTTCGACCTATTTGATCTTCAAAAATTATGTTGACCATTCTTTGATAAGTAGTCCCTACATTTTTCAAGTCGAAGGGCATCCTTATATAGCAATAAATATCTTCCTCCGTAATGAATGCTATTTTTTCTTCGTCTTTAGGTGGATTTAAATTTAATGGTAACCTGAATAAGCATCCATAAAACTCATCATTCCAAAACTAACTATGGTGTTAACTAATTGATCAATATTAGGCAATGGGAACCAATCCTTTGGTGTCACCTTATTCAAGTCTGTAAAATCAACACACATATGGTGTTCTCCCTCTGGTTTATTTACTAACACAACATTTGATAACCAAGTTGGGTATGTAACCTCACAAACCTAGCCTACAACTTTCAAAGAATTGACTTTCTTTATTATGACATCGCTTTTATCTAGGGTGAACTTTCGTTTTCTTTGTTGGACTAAATTTTTGGTATGGTCGACACATAATTCGTTTGAAATGATGTTAGGATCGATGTCAGGTATGTATTCAGGCTTCCAAGCAAAAAGGTCGAAATTATCCCAAAGAAAATCACTAAATATAGCTTTCAAAAAAGGTTTCAATTTAAGGTTGATCTTCACAAATTTGTCATCCATTGTATCTCCTATGTGAATTGTCTCACAATCATTGGGGTTTACTTTTATAGTATGTTCCCACGCGAATGGTTCTTGTTAGGATATACTCGTAGACCCGTAGCTTTTATTCAGTGGGGGGGTCCTTAGACTCCTTCTCCAAACTGAGCTACGTCGATTTCCTTTCGCCTTCCCCAAGCCTCGAACCTAGGACCTAGCCCTTAAGTACCTCAGGTTCTTAGAGGTTGGTACCAACTGAGACGGGCCCCCACTGTATAAAAGCTACGGGTCCAAGAGTATATCCTAACAGTTCTTATTCTTTAATTGCTACTTCAATGATGGAAGGTAGTGTGTTTCTCATGGCGGCATTATAGCAACTCCTCGCCTTGTTTTGGTCTCCCTTGATTTCTTTAATCTCATCAACAATACGATATTTAACAAGATGATGAAACGTGGAAGGTACTGCTTTCATCTTATGGATACAAGGTCGACCTAAGATTGCATTGTAAGATATGAAGATGTTTAATACTATGAAATTCGTAAGAATTATAGCTCCTTCCATAGAGATCAATAAGCATATGGTCCATACTAACATAGTTACACTTCCATTAAAACCCATTAATGGAATTTTTTGTTGTGTAATCTCCTTAGGTTCTATCCCCATATCCAATAAGGCAGGACAAGTATAATAAATCTGAAAAGATACCATTTTCTACTAGAATTCTACGCAATTCATAGTGTGTGAACTTGACTATAATTACCATAAGGTCATAATGAGGTGGGAGAACTGTTCTTCCATAAAAGGTGATAGGATCAATTGGCCCCTCAGTTTTCAAACTATAAACCTACTGGTTCGTGTCTCTAGCTTCGTGAGCGTATATTTTCCTTGAATTTCTAGAGTGACTTGCTATAATAGGTCTACCAAGTATGGTGTGAATTATTCAAACATCCCTTGGTAGAGCCTGATTAGTCCTATTGATGTCCCTAATAGTTGGATTTGGGGGTGTTCTGTCTCATTGAATGGGGTTGTTGCCTCTTGGATTTCCTTCTTATGGACCACCTGTTCTACCAACAATATCATGTAGATATCCTTTTGAAAGAAAATGTTCAATCTCCCATTTAAGTTGTCTATAATCTTTGGTCCATGGTCTCATGTTTTTGTGGAACACATATTTTTCTAGGTGGAGCCTACATGGGTGGTGGCCAATTGACATTTTTACAAAGTTCCATTTGTTGCATTGCCTTTGTCAATGAAACTTATAAAGGTGGACCTCTGAAAGAGGATAAGGCCCAACCCTAAGTCCTTAAGCTTTCTCTTGGTGTGATCATAGGTTTAAAATGAGGAAGGTTTGGGCATCTTTCCCTGACAAGCCTTCTATTCTCTTCTCTTTTACTTGAGGTAGGTTTATTCATTCATCACTCCTTTAGTGGATTTCATTTTCCTTTCCACATTTACAAATTTCTGGGTTTCTTCATAGACCATGTCCAAAGATCGGGGGATGGTTTTTGTCAACTTGATAAAGAGTCTAGTATCACGCTTGATTCCTTTGTGAACAACTTTGATTGCTATAAAGTCGGGACATTGAGAAATTTCCATTTTCTTCTTCTTAAACCTCCTCATATAAGTTTCAATTGTCTCTTCCTCCTCTTGGATTATCAAAAATAGATGATGAGACTTCTACCTTAAAGGCTTGTTGCATGCTTAATTGGTAATAAACACCTTCACTAGAGCATCAAAGTTATTTATACTTTTAGAAGAGAATTCCATGAACCATTGTTGCATTATTTCTTAAAAAGTAGCAACAAATAATTTTCAATACATTTATTTTCCTTTGTTCTTTGTAAGGCTTACGGAAGCCATGCCCATCTTAAATTGGAGAACATGAGCAACTGGGTCTTTTGTCCTCTTATAAGCAGGGCATTTAGGAGCTTTAATTTTTTTTGGGGAGGGAGTAATGTTAACTCAAAGGCATCCAAAAAAGGAGATGTTGATAACTGATTACAAATAGTTTCGATATCGCCCCATGGTCTTATCTTCTCTTGCCCTTTAAGTCGATCATTCATTTTAGCCCCCATATTTTCTTTCATATCTTTTAATTTTTTATCTAAGACATCATTCGAGTCATATAGTAGGGTTGGAAATCCTGTAGTTGTAGCATTCCTTAGACCTGAATGCGTGGGTGCTGGAAGGGATGTATGCTACATTACATGCTCGTGAATTGGTGGATTTTTCTGTGAAGGCCTTGGGATGAAATTGGGGTTTGGAGCTGTACGTGGGTAAGGAGTGCATGATACACGTTCCCTCTCTCTTAGATGGGTGATTATCCAATATTGATGGGCTAGGAGTATGAAATGAGCTCTCAGCCTCTGAATATTCTTCCCGCTTCAATTAGGAACTTAACTTTGTATTCTCTCTTTGAGATTCGATGAAGGTTTGATGCAATTCATTTATTTTTCTTTGAAGACTCTTCATCATCGCATCTTTTTCAAGGGAAGCACTTTCAATAATTTAGCAAATTAGTAGGGTGTTGAGTTGTTCTAATGGGTCAAGTCATATCACGACGGGATGGGATTTGGTAACCGTCATTGAGTAGGGGTGAGCACTACCTAGTTCGTGATTTTGTATCAACCTGAGGGGTGAGGAAACATTCATTTGATCATTAAGGTCAAATTCCTGAGCTAGACAGGAAAGACTATCAAGCTGCTCGATAGGTAATGGTGAGTTGTCTATTTCGTGTATTGTAGATATCCTTATAACATAATTGAATTCTCCTAGGGGATAAGATATCATGTCTCAAATGCTAACTAGAGTAGAAAGATTTTAAGTTCCCATAAACAACACTAATTTTTTGGAGAGAATTTAACGTCTTAGAGATTCTAGTAATTTTTAGTGATAAATATAAAATATTGGTAAATGAATAAATAATGTATTCTCCTTATTAAAGATATATATATATATATATATATATATATCACCTATTAGATAAGTGTGTGACTTACATGGGTAAGAGTTCTCATACAAGCATTTAGAATACATACAATACAATTCATATTAATCAGGTCGTCATAGACATTACTTAAATAGGTCGTTATATGCATACTGCTTGAGGCAACTAAATTGGTCACCTAACTCATTAGAACAATGTATGGTAGCGAGTTCGCTATATAGTATAAATCTTCAGAGTTATTACATCTTGATCTTCAAGTTTATTAGGTCGTTATATGGTAGCGAGGTATCTTAGATTACTATATTGCGTATCTATTACATATATAATACCAAATATCGATAATATTATATAATATAAATAATAATACATAGTTATATAATTATATATATTATAATAAAAAGTAACTAAATTATATGGAATAAAAAAAACTGTAATTAATATGAAAGTAAAAAATTAGTGTTTTGGAGAAGATGTTTGACCGTTACTAATCTACTAGAGCATATATAGTTAATAAAAGTAAAAAATTACACGAGAACTTTAAATATTAAAAATATTTTTATATATTCTAATTTTTTTTACAATTATTAATTTTTTATTATTATTTAAACAAAACATTTATAATTTAATAAATATGATTATTGAGTTTTGAACTGTTAACTTTAATATTACATAAAAAGATGTTAAAAGCCAATTCTCTCAGAAATATAACTCATTCGAAATGATACTGATACAGTGATACCTGACATAATGAACTAATTAAAATGATATAACTAATGTTGGGTGTTGCAACTTTGTACGCATTATGATGCATCTAAAGAATAATCAACTTTTGATATATTTTGTTGCCAACTACTAAACTAAGATCCATTGTTATGATTTGTTTTTTTTTTTAATTCTTATGGGAATTAGATGCATATCGAATAAGGATTAATAGTTTAAATAATTAAAATTATGATTATAAGTAAAATTTGGATTATTTTTTGCAAAAACAAAATATATATTAATATTATATTTAATTGAAACTAAATATATATTAATATTATTTTTTTATATACATATAATTATATGAAAAATAAACTTTTAATAATAAAATATGTAATATTTGAAATAAATATATTAAATTTTATTTATTCTTGCATTTATATTTTTTATTTTAATTAAAAATATGTATTAAAAAAATAAAAAAATAAAAATTAATATATTGCCTATATAAAGGCTCCAAGTGTACATGTATTTCAAAGGGAAGATAGAAAAAAAAAAAAAAAAAAAAAAGGGGGGGGGGGGGGGGGGGGGGAGATGAGATTTTATAATAGATTAACATATGCATATGGGCTGATTTGGATAATAGTCACGTGATTTCCTCTGCTATAGATTTTGTCTTACTGATGTGGTTTTTATTTAGCCGATATATATCAATTGTTAGCTATAAGTCCAACTAACTTAAACTGTATAAGAATTTGTGCCTACTTTTTTTTTTAAAATATTAAAAATAGCTTATTTTAAAACGTATAATTATGAAAATAATGTTATTTACGTAAATTTTAACATGATAACATTCAACTAGATATATTTAAATTAAAATTCAATTAATAAATTCAATATTAATTTTTTTCAATTTAACTTGTAAATATGATAATAGATTGAGAAAAATTCAAACTAAGACAATTAAACTTCGGAAAAAGAATTAGTTAGTACACTTAAACACGGGAAGTTTCCCATCAAGTGAAAAACTAAGTGGATGTGATTGGCAAAATGGAATAAAAGATAACACAACAGTAAGCATCTTGGCCTCATTATCTTTTCACTCTTTTTCTTTTCTCCTGTTGAAAGTTGAAACACTATTTCAACTGTAAGGCTTAGAATTTTGGAAGATACGATATAATTTCCCTACATAAAAAATTCATAATTTTAGTGTTTCAAGAATTTCCATAACTTCAAAGCCATAAGTATTTTAGTTCACTGCAATGAATTAAAAAGTAGTAACAAATAAATTGATTTTTTTTATAAAAGAATTTACTAGATAATATTGATTACTCTTAGATCACACTTAATGCTCTTAATCTCAACCATTTCGGTTTAATTATGTATTTGGATTTAAAACCGACTGTGTCCACCCCTACAAGACAGCATGTAGAAGGCTAATAATATGCAAAATACTCACAAATTGTGCATACCTTTTCTTTTGAAGTGATATTTATTGTTATGAAATATACTACTTATAAGTTATATTGTGTGATACTTTATCAAGTATTGAGTCATTGTATTTTTTATGATAATAATTTTATTAATCTTATATTTAATTAATCTGAATTATAATATCATTAATTACTTGCTATAAATAAATAATTTATTGTTTACTTCTTATTTTTAGGTGATTCGATAAGCGAGGATCCAAGCCCAATTCATGATGGGCCAATAGCAAGTAGCAACCATCTTCATGGATTGGGCTGATTTGACAATTCAGGTTCTTGGTGTCACGTCATAATTCTTGACTTTTGGTTTGAAGATGTTAATTGTCATATTTGTTATTAATTTCAAAAACAAATAATTTTAGAACGAACTGATAACCTATCTTTTTGAAGTTTCAAAAGGCTTGTGGCCCACTAAATTAAAATGTTGTACATTGTCATGGAGAGAATACTGCCAGCAAAAGTCTTGTAATAACATCGTAGTAGAACCACATCAAGACCCTCAAAGCCTTCTTCTGATGTAAAACGAAGAACTTTATTAAGACTTGACATGACACAAATCCTCTTAAAAAAGAGGTATATTATTCGAGAACTTGGACAAAGAAATTTATATATGCAAATAAATTTTTAAATTAAATTTTTTTAATAAAAATAATACTCATTAGAATGTGTTAACAGAACTTTTCAAGGAGATAATGTTTTTTTAACTTGGATGATTATGCACGTATTTCATATGTATCTTATTTATGGACATTAATAACTTAAATTTGAATCTCATATATTTTAAATAGATTATATGTTATTTATAGGTGAGAAGATAGAGCTGTTTTTTTTTTTCTCTCTCAAATCTCAATTCTTTATATATATATATATAAATCTCAATTCTTTATATATATATATATATATATGTATGTATGTATCTCTTACTCTTCAAGTCTTATAACATACATGTATTGTCAACAAAACTCTGTCACTTTGACCAGAACATACAACAATTTCTTTATCAATAAAGGCAGCTAAAGGTGAACTACCGCGTCAAATTCACACGGCTATTTACTAAAAGTAGTTTTCTTTTCCCTCTACTTTCTTTTTAGAAAAACAGATAGGATAATTCAGTAAATTTTTTAAAAAATACATTTTAATTCTTAATTTATTAAATAATACATTATAAGTTTGTTATATTTATAAAAAGAATTTTAAAAATTTATTTTATAAAACAATTGATTTATATTGTTATAGTTTTTAAGTGTGATATCACAAATCTATTATCTTATAAAATATATTTTTATGATATATTTTTCATAAAGATAATGATTTTATGCTATCTCTTCTAATTAGTACATATTTAAAACGTATTTTTATTAAAGATAAATAGAGTTTGAAAATCCTTCTTCGTTCTTTTTATATGACTTAAATTTAATTATTCAATTGATTTTACATTTAAATTTGTTATAAAATACATATTTTTTATATTATAAATATATATCTATCACAATTTTTAAGATGGAAAAATGTATACATAAATTATATATTGAAAATGAAAATTTATTTATAAATTGTATTAATAATTCAATTAAATAATTTTATTTTTTTAATTTAATCATTATATATTTTGATTTTCAAAAAAAAGATGATTGAAAGCATAAAATATAAAAATATATTATATATAATTAAATTTATTTTAAAATAATATGCTAATTTATAAATATTGTATATATGTACATACCTTATATATTATATATTATGTATAATATAATATATGTATATATTAAGTAAATTCAACTATTATTTTATGATTAATTTAGCTATATATTACTTATATATGTTATTTAAATCATAAGTTTTAAAAAAATAAAAGTTTTATTGTATGACATAATCCTTTAATATATGAAGCTTTATTTTTATTCTCAAGAAAAAAAATATTAATTTTTTTTATATCATAAATAAATATATATTTTTTAACATTTTAAAAAAATATATATATATATACTTTTTTTACTAAATAAACTAAAAGTAAAGTTAGTTAAATAACTAAATTATTTATACCCGAAATAAAAAATTAGTAGGATAAAATCAATTGTTTTTGTTTCAAAAGAATAAAATTAACCATCTAAACTAGCACACTGATTATCAAGTTACCGAGTAGTTTTCTTGTTTAAACTTTAGTTACTCTATTTGAATGTGTATAAGTATATGACGTTTTTTTTTTTTTTTTTTTTGGGACTGAAACCACTGACATAAGAAAAGCATGAAATCTCCGTGCTTTCTTCATACACAAACATTGAGTACTATCATACTATGGTCCCCTGTTTCTCTCCCTAAAACAGAATACTCTTTTGAAACATTGTAAAAAAAGTAATAATATATTGAGTCAAGACTAAGTCAATCTTTCTAAAAGCTACCTCCTTACTTTATTTTATTCATCTTTCACCCAACCTTAATATACCCTCACTGATTCTACTTTGCTTGTCTATGTCTAAATCTGCTCTGAAAAGTACTAATTCCTCTGTCTTTCTTGTTCCTTACTTTTGTTCTTGTGTTGAGTACTAGTTAGTGTATAGGCCATGGGAAGAGCTCCTTGTTGTGACAAAACTAAAGTGAAAAGAGGACCTTGGTCTCCTGAAGAAGACGACACTCTCAAAAACTATTTAGACCAACACGGTACTGGTGGTAATTGGATTGCTTTGCCTCATAAAGCAGGTCTCTTTCAAATACTCCTCCTCTGTTCTAGTTCTTGTGAACACATTTTTTGTGTTTTATTTTTTCCCCATCTTTGCTGAAAAACCCATTTAATCTCTTCTTTAAACTTAAGAATTGTAGGATAAGATAATTTTCTTAAATTTATGAACCTTATTAGACTAATTGAACTTAATTGTCCCAATTTTTGAAACAAGAGAAATATACCTTCATTAAAAACCCGTTTATTTTCTTCTTTAAACTTGAGAACTGTAGTTCTCCTTCTCAAAGAGAATAAGAGTGCTTATGTAAATTTTTGAACATTATTGTATCTAATTCAACTTAAGGGCATGTTTCTTAATGTATAATTTGTACATAGTAACATATTTGACGGTAAAATCATATTATATTATATAAAATAAAAATTATACGATTATATTACTTAAATTATGTGTGAGCTTAAATCTGGATTTTTTTTTTTAATTTATCTAAAATTTAATTCTAAAATCATATGTTTGGAATTTTTCTTTTATCTTAAATTAAAAAAAAATTAAATTAAAGTGAACTAATATATACCTTGAATATCTAAAAAAATAATGTGACTAATAGGCATTTTATATAGTTAAAAACCTGTTTCTTTTCTCCTTCAAAGTTGAGAATTTTTGAATTTTTTTTAACATTATCATACTAATTGAAGTTAAGTATCCCAAGTTTTTAAACAATAAGTATATAGGTTTTAAATAATGTGAATAATGTGTGATTTTATATGTTATAGGCCTAAACCGGTGTGGAAAGAGTTGTAGATTAAGATGGTTGAATTATCTAAGACCAGATATAAAGCATGGAGGTTTCACTGAAGAAGAAGACAACATAATTTGCACACTCTATAACAGCATTGGAAGTAGGCAAGTGATTGAATGTTTTCTTCTATTCTTTATAAATTTCTATGTTTTTAATTCTCCATCAAATTAATGTACAATTATTATTGGAGTTAGGTGGTCGGTTATAGCCTCCAAACTACAAGGAAGAACAGACAATGATGTGAAGAACTATTGGAACACAAAGCTGAAGAAAAAACTAGTATCAGCAAAGACTAGTTTTCATTGTAACAATGAAACTATTAAACATACCAATCAATCCAACTTTGCACAAATTCAGAAAACTAATAATTATGGCAATTTTTCAACTAATTGTTTTAATACCAGTTCAAGTGCATTACCTTATCTGATGGATTCAAATTCAAATTCGGTTAATTGGCAAAGATTTGATTCATCACATGAACTCGATTTGGAGCAAAATCAGTTTCCTAAGTTAAGTCATGTGGAAGCTGTTTCAAATTTAAGTATCTCATCGTCTGCAGATCAGAACGGTTCAATTGTTTCAACTAGTTTGGATTTGGAGAATAGTTTTGGTTTGTGTTCTAGCAACGGAGGTATCAATCATGAGGATGAAGTTCTTAAGCATTTGGGATTTGATTCTTGTAATGATGTTTTTCTTAATGACTTTGGTTTCTAAGCAAATTATTATTATTTTTAACTAATTAAGGAAGTTTCTCTATCCCCTAAAAGTACTAATTCTACTACGTACCATTTGTTTTTAATTATTGTCGTGCATCATCTATTCCTAATAGTTAAAGGGACTAAAAGTTCCTCCTGTAAATAAAGGCATAATTTATTTATACTTTTCTTTAACAAACTATGTTTTGGTTCTGCTAGTCATGTATGTGGGTTTTACTTGGTTATTTGCATATATATAATTGTTTATCTTTTAGTTAAAGTATTTTTAAGAGTATTTGAAATTTTATTTGAGAAATACTTTTAAAAGTTTGAAAATTATTATTTATTTTTGTAAAAGGAGTAAGTAATATTAACTTTTGGTAGAATTAGGTTTGAATAAGTGCTCCAATTATATAATAATTATGAAAATAACACTTAAATTAGTTATAATACCTAAATATTTTTTCTTTAAATATTATTCTTTATTATAAGAATTTTAGAGATAACTAGAAATTTAATATCTGAATTGAATCTTATATTCTACTCATTAATATATATATATATATATATATAATATATTAAGTATATATGTTAATTAACATTACATATAAATTAATAAATAAAAAATAGGTTATTATAACCGTTTATATAAGTATGTCGTTATATATACAGCTTCAATTTTTCAAACATATTTCAAAAATTGTCAACTTAATGTGCAGACTAACTTCACGTTAAAACTTTATAATTCCACCAACTCTCGTGGTTTAATAATGAGGTGTTTTAATTGATTACAATGTATGATTTATCGAGTTAATCATATCTAGAACATTGTTAAACAATTATTTTTATAAGTAAGATAAGGAGATATTAATATTTATTAGATCGTATATCTATTACATATTTAATAACAAAATCATTTTTAAACTTTTAATCATATTATTTTATTTTAAATTATTTTTTTGAAATAAATTTCGGGAGAAACGCATCCGAAAGGAAACGATACTTAGAGGGGAGAGTTTATTTGTTTTTGATAAAGCTTCCGGTGAGTTGAGAAAATAATTTATTCTTTTATTTTTTCATCCTTATTTAATATATAAAATAAATATTTAATTAAATGTTAAGTGATTAATTTAATTAGTTAATGGAATCTATGAATAGTAATAAATTAAAAAAAAGTGAGTAGAGATTAATCTCAGTATTTATAAATAAAATTAATCTGTTAATTGGAGCGTAAATGAAAAGGTTAAAAGAGTAACGCATGTAACATATAAATTAATATTTTTTAATTTTTAAAATAATTATAATACATAATAAAATATAAAAAATATAGGTTTAAAAATGTATATATAATTATAATTGATATATAAGATAATTATTAATTAAATAAAAAATTTATTTTTTTTAACTTATAATTAATTAATATATTAATTATGATTATTAATATATAAAAAGAATTTCTTATATTGATTAATAAAGATATTAATATAAAGTGTATAAACAATAATAGACTTACATTCTTATCATGTTAAACTTTTATGATTTGATGGTTCATATTTTTTATATATAATACAAAATTTACATAATATCAAAGATTCAATCCATCATGAAAATAATAATAAATTTTAAAAAAATACATAAATCTTTTAAAAAAAAGTAATATAAGTTACACTAATTGAATTAAAATATAATAAAAAAAGTGGATGCGAGTGACATTTAGTGTATAAAAAAATATATTATATTATTTAAAATATATATATTAATATAATATTTATAAGTAATATAATTTTTTTTTTAATTTAACTTTCTAAAATTAGATTACTATAAATTGACTATGGTAAACCTACATTTTCATATCCCAAAGGTTAATTTCGACATGCTTTCTGGCTGGTCAGTGGTCACGAAAGTTGCATTTGTGCTGTTAATTCAAAGTCTATATATTAATATTTCCTTGCGTGTCTCTCACTATAGTTATTTCACCCTCTCTCTCTCTCTCTCTCTATCCCTATTTTGCCGTGACAAGTTCGTGTATGTTCTCTCTTTTGATTTTTTTTAATTTTAATAGTAATCACTGTTTTAGGTGTTATATATAATTGCTAAACTTTTGAGGCTAATTTAATGAAAAAAACTTGTTAAATTAAATAGAGTAACGTGAATAAATTTTATAATAATAAAAATATCCTAATAATATTTTTTTTTAATTTAACGTGTTTAATATTAAATAAATTTAAATAATTATGATTTCAATTTAAATAACATATAATTAAATTATATTTATTGTGAATAATAAATTATATTTTTATCAATAATAAAAATATATAAGTTGGAGATATTATTTTTGTTGTCTCAATAAAAAAATTATTAAATATAACATTTCTATGACTTATACATGGTTTATTCAACTAATAATGTCTTGATATAATGGTGATCATTATCACGCATAACCATATTTATCGCAATATTAATATAATTAAGGATGAAAATTAGAATCTAGTTTTTACCTATAATAATACATGTGTTAAAAGTTGTCGGTATTAAAAGTATGAGTTTGAAATATTTGGTTATTATAATTTCAAAATAGAACAATTCCTTTTTCATGAAATTATACCAATCATTTACTATTCTATTAAAGTTTAGATGAATTACAACTGAAAATTAAACACGTTTAATCAAGGTTTAATGAAATAATACTCGTTCATGACTAAGTTAGTCATATTACAATTATAAACAATAGCAAATAAATAATATTTTACATGTATTTTAATTATAAATAATTGAATATATGTTTATTTGAAAGAAAAAAATGATAATTAATAAGGCTCGAATAACGATAATTATTAAATCGAAATAGTGATTAATTGATATCGATCATATATTAATATTATTTTTTATATACATAAAAATACTTTAATAACAAAACACATAATACTTGAAATAATTTGATTGAATTTGATTTATTATTATTTTTATATTTTTTATTTTATTTAGAAATATTTGTTGTATATTTAAAAGATAAAAATTAATATCAATATTTTAAATAATGTAATATAATAAGAATTATTTAAACATTTATTTTTTTAAAATTAAATATATTTTTAAATAAATATTAAAAAATAAAAAATATAATTAAATTACATAGAAACTGTTACTCACCAATAATCAACAATTACTACCTAATACCTAATATTGATAAAAAAATATTTCTGATTATTAATGTAACCGTAATCATCCGAACAAATTCATTAGCATAAATTCTAATATTGATGTTTATGACTGTTCCTAATCTTAGTAATCAAATAAACACTAAATTCATTAACAGAAACTCTAATAGACATGATTAGAAGCTTGTATAATAATATTATCTTATAAGATTCAATCATATGGTCATTCAATTGAAAGGAATTATAATAGTTAACTTCTTAATTTTATGTGTTATCCGCTCACAGTCAAGACATATTAATAATTATTATTTGGTACAAAAGAATATTTAATTTTTATATAATTTAATTAATTTTATTTTTAACCCTTAAAAAATATAAATGTATAATATTTGTAAACATTTTAAAAATATATTTTGTTAGGCTATAAAAAAACATATACACCTTATAAAAAGAGTTTAAAATATGAGTTATAATATGTAATTAAATAGATGAGACATAAAATATGCTATATTAATGAATTAGAATTGGGTACTGATTATTACCTTATCTTTAAAAAATATACACCACATTATTATTATTATATATATTAAGTTATTTTCTTTTGAAAACTAATATAATTTATTTTAAAATAAATATAAAAATAAATTTGATCAAATATAATCAATATAAAATATTAATGAATAATTTAAAAAAATAATAATAAACTTACTTTTATCGTTATCAATTTTTGTATGTATTATATTTCACATTTTTTTTAATATTTTTTATTAAAATAAAATATTAATGATATATTTTTATATACTTTTTATATTAATTTATATCTTTTAAACAATTAAGGTTTTATATAAAAAAATTCCCAAATTAATGTGTAAAAAGTTGTGCTTTGAATTTGTTGGTTAGTCCTTGGGCGGCTGCGTGGTTTACCCTCTTTGACTGATAAATTGAAAATAAATCATACAAAATATTAATTCTCAATGTAATTAATTCATTCATTCGTTTAATATTCACGAGAAATGGCACCTTTGTCTTCAACATAAATAATTAATATAGTCTACATGCATCCATTAGTCAAATTAAGACTCAAAGCTGTTTTTGGAAATTCAAAAGTATTTATGCGACAATTCAAAATAACGGGGGAGTCAAGTTTTGTTTGCTGGTAAACAACTCTAAATTTGTGTTAAGTGTAAATGATTACACTAACACTTAGAATTTTATGATTTTATTTCTCATATTTATAATTTTTATTCACACCCTTACTTATAAGTTAATTACTTAAATTTGTTTATTACAATACTTTCGACTATTATTAGTTCTTTTGAGAATCTCTTTAATGTTTTTTTAATATTGAATTATATATGATGTTTTATTATAAATTGTTAAAATAATTGTAAAGTTGCTTTTTAGTATATATTAATTTCACATATGGATTGCATATAAAATTCAGTTTCCACTTATTTTCTTCAACGCTAGATATTTTTAGCTACATAAATTTAAATAATTGAATTACTATAAACAAGAGTAAGCCTATTTAGAGTTATTTTTTATTCATGTTATAGATGTAAAGTAAGTTATTTTATATCATCTTATATTTCATTTAATATGTTTAATGGGTTCAATATTATCTAATTTTATTTAAATATCATCTTATCTTATTTCATTTTATTTAGATTATAATCTTAATAAGTCTAACAATAAATACATGTTATATCATTTTTTATTAAATTTACATTATAAATTATTATTTATCATATATTTATTATTTTTATATTTTTAATTGTCATAGATTCGTTAGAGACGTATAAGATATTTCAATTAATACTGTTTTATTTCGATATTATCTCATTAAAAATTAAATAAGACAAAATAATATAAATTTTAAAAATTAATATATTGTATTATGAATCTCATTAATATCGTATATTAATTTATGCATATAGTTCACACCTTAATCTTTAATTCTTTTTCACATGTCTTATCTGGATAAAACTATTTTTGAACAAAAATAAAGCTTATTGAAACCTAGATAATTCATACAATTTTTTACTTGTAATTACTGTAACAATATCAAAATTAATCTAAAGTGATCAAATTCAATTAGATTGGGTGAATACACCGTATTTCTTTAATCCAAAAGGTTATTTGTCATTTAATGCTAACATAGATTCTTTGTAGTACTAATAAAGTGTGATTACAAAACCTATATATATACGTGGCAGCATATATATCTGTGCATATATAATTAATTAATTATTATTGAATCTATTATATTTCTTTAGTAAAAATAATTATTTAAGTTAAATAATATGGGTTATTTGTGACGCTCATAAAAAATGAGTTCAAATCTAGTTATTGTGTATGTACGTGGTAACATATGATTTTACATGTATAATTATTATTAAAAACAATCCTCTCAATATTATGTATATTGGTGGGATATAAGGAGGTTAATATGAAACGAAATTATTTACTCTTATATCACGAAAATCTTTAATATTTGAAAAATAATAATAAAATTCATCTGTTATAATGATACTTAATCAAATGATTCAATAGTATTTTATTTAAATTATAATAATTTTTTACTATTTTTTATTTTTTATTTAATAAAAGTTAAAAGATAAAAAATAAAATACAAACAACAATAGTTCATATTACATTTTTTTCTATGTATTATTTTTTGGATAAATACCTATGAAAATACCCAAATTTATACTAATTTTAGGTAAAGATATTCAAATTATTATTTTTTTACAAAAAAACATATTTTTATATATTTTGATTATATGTAAACACCTAATTGAGATTAATGTTTTCAAGTAAGTGTATCATCATTAATTACCTCTTCAATTTTTTATTATCCTTATGTAACTACTACTTCAATTCATTCATTTACTCTTAACATTAGCTAACACACTCATATTTAATCACGTTTTGAAATATTTGACACTTATGAGATAAAATTGAAGTTTTAGAAAGCTGAATTAAACTACAATTTTATCCCTTTGATATGTAATTGTATGATGCAAAGTCCCAACGTCATGGAATGGAAGCAAATCCCATATTTTCTCTCGACGTATACAGACTTCTCAACTACAAGTTCAAGCCCGTCACTTCTACTCTCAATTCTGCTTTCGATTTCTCAAATAACTTTACTACCAAAATTTTCATAAAATTTTAGGATATTATCGGCATTATTTTAGTGTCTGATAGTTTCTTTTTACAAGCAAGCTATTTATACAAAATACCTATTTTTTAAGCTATTTTTTGCATTTGTGTTTGTGTTTGGTTTTCATATATTGGAGCTTTGGTATAGATAATAATAATGAGATATAACACTTTGTTTGGGTAAACATGGTAGGGAATCATATCCTGATAACGTTTTTTCATAGTGTGAGTAGGTATGAGTGAGTTAATTAATAATAAGGTAAATAGAAAATTGATCATCATATGAGATAATTAGTAATAATACGTTTACATAAAAATAGTAATTTTAACTAAGTATTTATATGTAATCAAAGTAAAAGAGTGTGTATCTTCATCTAAAAATAATAATTTAAATATCTATTATAAAATTGATATAACTTTGGATAACTTTGCATGCATTTACCTTTTTTTTCTTTGTTCTTTTTCCTCTTTTAGGTTTATGTTCAATTTATTTTATTTAAGATTTACATTTGCATTAATAGTTTTAACATCTTATCTTTATATCTATTTTTCCCACCAAATTCATATTTTGTAATATGTGACTTCGAGTCTTATGGTCTTTCAAGTTTTCCATTAATACTTTAAATATTATTATGATTCATAAGTGTATAAATATGATATGTCTCGAAGAATTCTTGTTTCATTTTCACGTGTTAGATTTAGAATATTAATTTATGGGTTATGAATTGAAGAAAATAATAAATATGTTTTCAACATTGTTTGTTTTGTTATGCGGGATAATTAGAAAAAAACTTATATAAAATTAAATCATACATGTTTTAGTATACTAAATATCAAATATAATATTCAAAAATTAGAGACGTAAGAGTTATAACTTAATAAAATATAACTCATTTGAATATATTGAAATTTTAGAATTCAAGTCTTACTTATAAGTGTGATTTTTTTAAATATTTAATTCATTTAAACAAATAATCAAAAAATAGTTAAATCAAAAAATAAAAATACGTCAAAACATTGTACAATAAAAAATTAGTTTGTTGTAAAATGAGAGTAATCGCTTCCTAAATTTTAAATATCATAAAAAATAAGTTGTAGTTGTTTTATACATAATAGATCAATATCATGACAATTTGATAATTTTACTCTCATAAATTAGATATATTAGTCACATTTCTTAAAATTAATACATTTTAATCACGTTAATGTTACAATAGTCCCATTAGTAAATGTATAAAGAGTAAAATGTCACAAAAAATTAAAAAAATATAAAAAATAAAATAAATTTAAATCATCAAATTTTATCCAAAATAATTAAAGTATCAATAAATATAAAAATAAATTGATTAAAGTATAACAATTTAAAATAAAATTATTAATATATTTAATTTTTCAAACTAAAATGGCTTTAAATGTAATTTTTTTAATGACTTATGTTTAAATTTTATTAAAAATAAAAATAATTTATATATGAATTAAAAATTAATAAATTATTTTAAATAAAATATTTAACCAAGTCCCAATATAGCTACGCTGGTTCTGTTAACGTGTATAGTATTTTTTATTGACCTTTTTTCGTCTTATTTAATATTTTTTATAAAATTATTATTTTATTAGAAGAAGAGAAGAAAGAGATGAGAATTAACAGATATTTTAACAGTGTTCGGTCTCAAGGGGTGTTATTGGAAATATATCAAACAATAACCCTGTTTTTGATATAATTTTAATACTCAAGAGTATTTACGATATAATTAAATGTCAATAAAATTTACCGAAGACATTAAATATCCTCAGCTTTAATAGAAAATAATAGAAATAATATATTTATTTTAAATTAAAAAATATATTAAAAATATTATTTTATTGTTATAAATTTTAAATATAATAATTTCGTGATTTATTAAAAAAAATCTTCTTTAATTTGAGGGTGCCGATCGGATATTCTTTCAAAAGTATAGAGAAAATGGAGTCATACGGAAATCCTTGGAGGATATTTCAGTAATTACGCTTGGAATTAGCTTTGCAAATAAACCTTTCCCGCCAACAACAGGCACACAGCGTGCACACTAACGTCTGGAGGCTTCTTCGATACTGCTCTTTATCTCTGAGCTTTCGTCAGCGTCGTTTTCATCAATCTCTCATACCAATGGTAAATCAGTCCCTCTAAAACTTTATTCAATTCAATCTTACGATTTTTCATGTTGAATTTAATTACGATTTTGAAATTAATAAAAAAAAATAGCAAGCACCTGTTTCAGTTGAATTTCAATTTTTCCGATTTTTCTAATTTGCAATATATCGAATGTTTCTTGTTTCAATCGAGGAATGTAATATGATAATGTTGCGTATAACTCATCTGTGAACCCATAGATAGTTGTTTCAGTGTTTTATTTCGTGTAATTGCCGAAAGTGTGCGAAAAGTGGTAAGAACTGTTTTTCCCCAATCCCCCGTGAAATAAAAAACTGTCTTATTTTGAATATCAAAGTTACTTCAATCTAAACAGTCAATATTTATTTTCAAAACCACTAGGTATCTACGTATATTTTTATAATTTATGTCGTTTGATGTCATAAATAATTTGTAGTTTGCTTCGCGTGTTTTTTACTTGGGTTATTTTTCTTGATTTTTTCATTTCTGAAATAGTCGAAGAAAAGGGGTCTATCACTGGACGAGAAGCGTGAGAAGATGCTTCAGATCTTTCATGATTCTCAGGGCTTCTTCCTTGTGAGTATTATCGCTATGAGTTGAATGAATTCTGTATCGGCCTTATATTGTCGTTATTTACCAAAATTCGTTTAGTTATTTGATCTCCATGATCGTATTGCTTTGCGGATTGTGCCTCAAGTTTTTTTTCCCTTCTTCTTCTAAAGATCCTTACTATATATCACAAATATATCATAATGTCAAATGAGTTGCACAAATATTTCAATCTCAATTGTTATGATAGTTTTTTATTGATTATAGATTTGTGGGCCCACTGTACTATATTATTTGAGATAAATAAATTTTATCTTTTCTCATTATTACTTGTATATATATATATATTTTCAATGTTTCCAGCTTAAGGAGCTTGAGAAGTTAGGTCCTAAGAAGGGGGTGATTAGTCAGTCCGTGAAAGATGTTGTCCAAAGTCTTGTAGATGATGATCTTGTTTTAAAAGAGAAGATAGGAACCTCTGTAAGTTAAATTTTCTGGATACTCTTCTTGATTTAAGAGCAAATATTAATTTACAGTTTATTGTTAGAAAAAATAATCATTACATGTTACAAAAAAACGACACTTGTAATCAAAATATTTGAGATTTCTTGGCATTTATTAACGTTCAGAATTTTTTAATTCAGGTGTACTTTTGGAGTCTTCCTAGCTGTGTTGGAAATCAGGTGAAGATTGTTTTCTAAAGAACATGTATATAACTTCAACATGCTTTTGACCAACATAAATTTTATTATTGAATAGCTGAGGAATGCACGTTGCAAACTTGAATCTGATCTTCAAAGCAGTGACAAACGGCTGGAGGAACTTAGGGATCAGTGTGATGGGCTAAAGAAGGGACGAGAAGCATCTGTGAGTGTTCAAATACCATGTCATAGTTGTCTTACTAGGCTGTAAACCAGATTCTGCGTTATCAAGTTAAACTATTGATTGATTGTGCATCTCATATTTGAGCATGTCCCAGGATGAACGAGAGGAGGCCTTAGCTGAGTTAAAAGTCATTGAGCAAAAGCACATTGAGCTAAAGGTTGAAAAGTATATTGCATTTCTTAATTTGTTCAAGGTTCTAACTGCAATCTATTATTATTTTCAGAAAGAGGTTGCTCAATATGCAGACAATGATCCTGCTGCCTTCGAGGCAAAGAGTAAGAGTTGCCTTTTATTGTTTGAATTATAGTAAATTACTCTTTCACCCTTTTTTGCTTGAATCAAAATTAAAGGCTTGATTTTCAACATTGTATGGATTTGACATGGTAAAATATCTTTTCACTTTGGCAGAGAAAGCAATTGAAGTTGCTCATGCGGCAGCAAATAGATGGACAGGTTTTTTCAATCTTGTCATCATTTCTTTATCTTAGATTCTTAGGTTTTGTTTGTTGGGGGAGGTGGAGCAGTAAAGGTTGTAACTCCGGGGAATTCTTACATTATTGGCACTAAACGTCATGGACTTAAAAAACTTGCAGACAATATTTTTACGCTGCGGCAGTGGTGTTCAAACAATTTCCCTCAGGCCAAAGAGCAGCTTGATAACTTGTTCAAGGAGGTACACTACTTGATTTCCTTTTTTATCTTCTATTTCTTTTAGATATGAACAAAAGACATCGCTAGATTTTGAACCTTGGACTTGGAGGGAGAAGGTGGTTTAAGGGACGGGGAAAGGGAAGCCACCAATCCAAGGGCCAGGGACAAGTATTTTTCCTGATTTCCTGTTCAGTTTATTTGTAATTCAACTTTGAAATTGTCCTCGAGAGTTTGGAAGTTGGTTTCTGTCTGCAGTGTAAAACATTAAGGAAAGGAAAAGGAAACTTACATAAAGAAAAAATGGTCTCCTTCTTTTATCGATTCTTCAGTTCATTTGCAACTGAAGTTTGTTGGAAGAAATGTGCCTAAAGCTATCAAATTAATATGAACTTTTGATACAAGTTCTCGAAGAAATCAATGTTTAAAGAAATAATCAGAAGAAGAAATAAACGTTTTTCTTCGTATATTTTCTTAATTTGTATCGGATATGTATATTTGTTTATATAGACAAATATCAATTACTATTTCAACAACCACTATGATTGAATTACATGGTTTACAGCTGCTTGGTAGGTGCCGTGTTTATTGGAAAAAACGTTTGGCGTCGGTGCAGTGTTTGTTGAATTGTGTTGCAGTGTTTGTTGAATTCAACACTCCCCCTCAAGTTAGTGCATAGATGTCTTTCATGCCCAACTTGACTGAAACTTCTGTGAATACTCGATATGAGACTGCTTTAGTGAGGATGTCAGCCAATTGATCTTCTTACTTAATTTTTGGCAATTCCAATGAATTTTCTTCTAACTTTTTCTTAATAAAGAATCTGTCAACTTCAACATGTTTTGTACGATCGTGTTGAACTGGATTATGAGTAATATCACATGCTGCTTTATTGTCACAAAATAACTTAATTGATTCTTTAACAGGATATGTCAAATCTTTTAAGAGAGATTGTAACCACTTGGCCTCACAGAGCCCAAGTGCCATTCCTCTGTATTTAGCCTCTGCGCTTGAACGGGCAACAACATGTTTCTTACTTCTCCATGTTACAAGGTTTCCTCCTACAAAAGTGAAGTAGCCTTATGTAGATCGTCTATCATTTATTGATCCAGCCCAATCAGCATCAGTATATACTTTAATTCTAGAAAACTTTGAGTTTTTAGTGAACAATACTCCTTTTCCAGGAGCAGACTTTAAATATCTCAAAATACGAATAACTGCATTCATATGTTGTTCTCTAGGATTATGCATAAATTGGCTGACAATACTTAAAGCATAGGCAAGGTCTGGTCTTGTGTGTGCCAAATACATCAACCTTCTAACAAGCCTTTGGTATCTTTCTTTATTTGTTGGAACTTGATCAACCTTAATACATAACTTTAATCCTTCCTCTACTGGTGTATTAGCTGGTTGACATGGCGACATACCGGTTTCTTTTAATAAATCTAAGACATATTTTCTTTGAGATAAGAAGATTCCTTCTGTTGATCGAGAAACCTCAATCCCAAGAAAATATTTTAAGGAACCAACGTCTTTCATTTCAAATTCTTTGGACAAATAAGTTTGTAGCGCTTTCCTTTCTTCAAGATCATTTTCTGTTACTATCATATCATCAACATATACAATAAGTGCAGTGATCTTACCATACCTCTTTTTTAGAAATAAAGTATGGTCTGAATTGCCCCTTGTAGCCAAATGCCTTCATTGACCTTGTGAACTTGCCAAACCATGCTCTTGGGGATTGTTTCAATCCATACAGTGATTTTTTTTAATTTGCACACCTTTTCATCATGGATTGTGGATTTCTTGATTCCTGGTGGTAAATCCATGTAAACTTCTTCAATTAAATCTCCATGTAGAAAGACATTTTTTTACATCAAACTGATATAATGGCCAATCTAAATTTGCAGCTAGAGATACCAAGATTCAAACAGTGTTAATTTTGGCTACAGGTGCAAATGTTTCTGTATAGTCAATCCCATATGTTTGAGTGTATCCTTTTGCCACCAATCTTGCTTTATAGCGTTCAATCATACCATCTGCTTGATACTTTACTGAAAAAATCCATCGACATCCAACAATTTTCTTTGTTGGTGGACGATCAACAAGCTCCCAAGTTCTATTTATTTCTAAGGATCTTAGTTCTTCATTCATAGCATCTTTCCATTTTTGGTCAGCTAAAGCTTCCTGCACACTGTTAGGAATAGATACAGCAGATAATTGATTCACAAATGATACGTTTGATTTTGACAAACGATGTTTAGACATATAGTTACTCATGAGATATTTGACTTTACTAGAAATCTCAGGTTCATACATGACTTTAGGAATACCTCTGTTAGGACGTAATGGAAGTATTTTTCTGGCTGGTTCAATAGTTGGAACATCCTCTTCAAACGATTGGTTAGGTATATCAGCAGTTTGTGGAGAAGGAAACTCGTACTCACTTAGTGGTAGTAAGGAACTTGCTTGATGATCTTGAAGTTGATGAGGACTTGATTCCATTTCCCTTGAGTCTTTTCTATATTGAGAGGTATTACCATCTGAATTCAAGTTATTTGTATTTTCCTCACATATAATTTGTCTTTCTTCATAAGGAAACAATTTATATGTAAGTGTCTGAATTTCAGCATGGTTGTACTCCTCCTGAAATTCAGGTGTAGAGGAGAAATACATTGTATCTTCATGAAAAATAACATTCATAATAGTAATCATTTGTTTTGTAGGAGGATGATAACAATGATACCCTTTTTGTTGTATGGCATATCCCATAAAAACACAACGTATTGCTCGTGGATCCAATTTGCTACGTTGTTGTTTATGTAGGTGTACAAATGCCACACAACCAAAGACATGAGGAGGTAAATTGGGAACATTTGGTGCAACAATTGCTTCAGTGATAGCTTGTAATGGTGTTTGGAAGTTAATGGGACTAGAAGGTACCCGATTGATCAAATATGTAGCAGAAGTAATTGCTTCTCCCCAATAAGATAATGATATATTAGCTTCGATCAATGAGGCACAGACAACTTCCAACAAGTGTCGATTTTTTCTTTCTGCAACTCCATTTTGTTGAGGTGTATCAACACAAGTAGTTTGATGAATAATGCCTTCTGATTGAAGATATTCTTGAAGCTCAGAACTTTTATATTCTCCTTCATTGTCACTTCTTAGAACCTGAATCTGTGTTTTATATTGAGTACGAACCATTTTATGAAATTTTCTAAATAAGACGTTTACCTTACTTTTAGATTTCATCAAACAGACCAAAGTCATTCTACTAAAATCATCAATAAATGTAACAAACCAACGTGATCCTCCCAACGTAGAGACTTTGGAAGGATCCCATACATCAGAATGTATAACCATAAACGGAAATTGACTTTTATTTAAGGTTACAGGAAATGAGGAACGATGACTTTTTGCTAGTTCACAAACATCACACTTTAAAGTAGAAAGATCTAAGCTCAAAAATAAACTTGGAAATAATTTCTTTAAATATCCAAAAGAAGCATGACCCAATCTCTTATGCCATAGCCATATATTTGATTCATCCTTGTTAGATCCAGTTGCTACCAATGCATGATTTGTTGAATCCAAGTCCAAATAATACAGGTTTCCTTGCCTAACACCACGATCAATCGTTTGCTTTGTTTGAATGTCCTTGAACACACAAAAGTCAGGCCAAAAAATAACAAAACAAGATAAAACAGTGGTTATTTGAGAAATAGATATAAGGTTATACTCTAAAGAGGGAACAACTAGTATTGAGTCTAAATTCAAAGTACTAGTGAGAGACAAAGATCTTTCCCCAATGACTGGGGTTGTGTTACCATTGGCAGTGCAAACAGTTTTGTGTGAGGATGGTTTTGAGATTTGTCTAGAATCGAATGTCATATGATCAGTTACACCTGAATCAATTATCCATGTATTATTAAAAACAAGAGAAAAAACTTTAAGCATCTTACCAACATGTGCTGAGGAGGTTGCAACATGATCCTTTGTTGTTTCAGCAATGGTGGCAGTAGACATCTGTCGTGGATTTTTCTTCTGAGAGTCACGGTTGTGATCTCACCAGTCAGGATATCCCACCAGTTCAAAACATCGTTCTTTTGTATGACCCTTTTGATGACAATGGGTACATTTAAATGATGATTTATCAATCACCTTTCGTTCTTGTTGATTGGAAAAAGAACGATTTTTAGATATCATGGCGGAAGCGTCAACATCTCTAGATTTTTCCTTCAATGAGATTCGACGTACTACCTCCCGTCGAATCAAGGAATAACAACTTTCTAAATCTGGGATAGTTTCTTTTCGCAAAATTTCTCCACAAATCTGCTCAAACTCATCATGTAATCCAGCAAGGAAAATATGTATCCTTAGTCTTTCAACAGACTCTTGATATGATATTAGATCATGAGGGTCTTTCATGACCACCTTATCACGATGGTCTAGCTCTTGGAAAATTTCAGTCAATTCTCCATAATACTCTAAAAGTGATTTTCTATTTTGTCTGGAAGTAAAAACTTTTTGGTTTAAGACAAATACCTGTAATTCGTCACTTCCATCATAGAATGCTTTTTCCAAAGCACCCCAAATTTCAAGAGCAGTAGGTATGCGTAAATATCGCTTCATGATTTCTGGACTCATTGACATAAGTATCCATCTCTTCACTTTTTGATTTTCTGCATACCACTTGTTATAATTGTTTGATGTTTTTTCTGGTTGCAAATTTTTGTCATGAATATAAGAGAGTTTTTCTCTCTCTGCAATATGCATTTCTATTATTTGAGACCAAACATCATAATTAGTCTCAGTAAGAACAATTCCAGCATTAAAAACATCTTCAGATTGAATAGATTGTACAATAACTGGATTTGATTACTCCATAGGTAATGAAATTATACCCTCTGTCGTGATATTATGGTAACCAAACTAGAAAAAAATGGTGTAATAATTTTAGGACTAAATTTTTTTTTCTGTGTTTTTTTTTGCTGTTTTTTTAAATATATTTTTATACTAAACTGGATAAAAAACCACAAAATCGGTTCAAAAGTGGTTTAAAAACTTGAAAAAATGAACCAAATCGGTTTTAGAAATCCAGAACCGAAAAAAAATCGGGTTCAGACCTTTAAAATGGATCGAACTGGCCAAAAATAGAAAAACTGTGAAAAACCGAGAAAACTGGGTTCAACCAAACCGCTGGCCGGACCAACCTGAGCCGAACCGAGCTGTGTAGCCGACTACGCCCTCGAGTCGGACCGAGCCGCGTTGCACCGAGCCGGATGACACGTCATCATCTTCAACCTCCAGACGGCGCGTGACGGCGCATGGAAAATGAATCCTTTACTTTAGGCGGCGCGTGGGGCACGTGGGGAGCTTTTCTTCTACTCTATTTTTACCAAAATGTTCAAAATTGTGTTTAGGTGGGACAAATACTTCTTCAAAAATGATGTTTGTAATTAATATTTGTACGGGTGTTTGAATGAGAATTTTTTTTCACGAGAATAAATATTTTTAGAGAAAGAAATCTCTGTTTTAGAGAACAAGAGTTTCAAATTTGTATAAAGCAACGACTTGGCTCTGATACCATGAAGAAATCAATGTTTGAAGAAATAATTAGAAGAAGAAATAAACGTTTTCCTTCGTATATTTTCTTAATTTGTATCGGATATGTACATTTGTTTATATAGACAAATATCAATTACTATTTCAACAACCACCATGATTGAATTACATGGTTTACAGCTGCTTGGTAGGCGCCGTGTATATTGGAAAAAACGTTTGGCGTCGGTGCAGTGTTTGTTGAATTGTGTTGCAGTGTTTGTTGAATTCAACAGTTCTATGTGCCTTTTTTATATGCATTAGTAGAAAAAATGTAGCTGAGAAAAAAAAGAGCATTTTTCTTATTGCATGTTGTTGAGGAGTCCCACATCGACTAGGGAAGTCATCAAAGTGCTGTTTATAAGGTCATAACAACTATTCCTCTTTGAGAGCTCTTTTGGAGGGAGTTAGGTCATGACTTTCTACACTCTCAAAGAGGAAGGGTTGTCATGACCTTATAACCAACACTTTGATGGCTTCCCTGGTCGATGTGAGACTTCTTAACATCCCCTCTCACATCGGTCGGGGACACCGCAAAGACCGATTGACCGTGAGGTTGAATGACTGGGGTTGACCGTGAGGTTGAATGACTGTGGTTGACCGTGTTGGGCACATCAATTGAACCCAGGGACCTACTCTGATACCATGTAGATTATACATACTCCAGATGATCTCCATCATATCTCTCGTAATATAATCTACATGGTATCAGAACAGTTACCTGGGTTCAATTGATGTGCCTAACACGGTCAACCCCAGTCATTAAACCTCACGGTCAATCGGTCTTTACAGTGTCCCCGTCCGATGTGAGGGGGGATGTTGAGGAGTCCCACATCAACTAAGGTAGCCATCAAAGTGCTGGTTATAAGTTCATGACAACCCTTTCTCTTTGAGAGCTCTTTTGGAGGGAGTTAGGTCATGACTTTCTACACATGTTTATCTACCTTTTACTCCCATGGAGACAAGAAGATTAATGTTGTCTAATTCATTTGATATTGTCCAAGATTAATGTTGTCTAATTCATTTGATATTGTCCATCTAACTTCGCTGCATCCTAAGTGCCTCCGTAGTGGTCTGAAAATGAAAATTGTACACCTTTCAGATTTTGGTTTTTTTGTCATTATCTTGTTAGCATGAATGAGATTATCGTTGTTGTGTTTCTTAGTTTTCCATTTTCATGGTGCTGGATAAAAAGTTATTTGAAGTAAGCTGCCTAGCTCTTTCTTCCTTTCATCTGAAATGTTTTTTTTTTCTTTCTGAATACAACAGGTAGGAATATCGGATGATTTTGACTATATTGAGTTGTCACCAATTCCACTCAGCTCAATAGGTGATATAGAGGCTTAAAGGTTCTAATAAAACTCTTGTATCTCTTGAAAATCGATTTTGGCAATTGTATTTGTACATATGCAAACCTAGTACCTGTCCTCTATGTGTTATTTCCCGTATGTAAATTCTAAACGAATCATTCTTGGTTAAAAGTTTTCCTGAAATCATTATTGCTAGACTCTAATACAGGATAAGCTGATATCTAATAGCTTATAATGATACGAATCTAGTTCTCTCTAGTGGTGCATGGTTTTTAAGGTTTTGTTTGTGCTTAAAAGTGGTTTTAGAATAAAACTTTTTGATAATGTGGATCTTGAAAGCACTTTTGCGGAAATTATCTGGTTCAGAAGTGTTTTACATGTCTCAAAAGCACAAACATTCATAATCTGAATTAACAATTGAGTCACGAGATCCCATTTTATAATGTTTGAGCAATGTCAGCTGCCTTAAACTAGCTTTTGGGTGAATTGTTTGCTCTGCATAGTAGTACTTGTAGAATATCTCAACGCATCATGCTCTTGAAATTTTTATTTATGACCGTAATTTAATAGACTGTTATCTTTGTAGTTTGGTACATGAAAATAATTGTCTTTTATTGTACTCAAGAACGCAAATTTTGTGGCCTTGTCGTTATGGACAATTTGCATTGCTTGGTTCAGAGATATGCATAGTACTATTTTCACCAGCAGAATAAATTTCTATTGAAGATGGTAGCTGAATCGATGGTTATGAAATGAATTTTACAGGTTGAATCAGTTAGCTGAATCTAGCTATGCTTTTAATTTGGATTCAGGGAAGCTGTGTGATATTACTCTATAGTGATGGTTCTGCTACATTTAGGTTAACTACTCATTTTTAACTGTTTTATTTATGATGAGTTATTGTTAGTAATATGACGCTTCTGATTTTAGATCATCATATTGTCCAGATGTTTGGATATTAACACTACAACTATACAACTACATAAGGTGTCTTCATCTATATCTAGTGTGAACTCAATTGCTTACAAAATCTCATTTTATTTTATATACAAATTATGTGTTATTTTGGTATTATATTGTATACAAATAGATTAATAGTTAAAATTAATATTATCATAACTTTACTAAAGGTATAATTTAGTGTTGTAATTTTTTGATTGAGTAAAATAAGTACACTAATTTTATACAAGTTAAATAAATCCAAAAAGATCATGTTTAAACTACTTGCATGTATTTTTCAGAGTATAATTTTAAAAAATTAAAAATTAAAAAAAAATCAAAAATAGAAAATCCAACCCACCTGTAAACTTGTCGCACCCCTATCCCTCACTTGCGAGCCTAACACGAACTTGTGAGCCTAATCCCCACGCTCACCTCCACCCCAACCGCAAACCCTCACCCCACCACCGTCGCACCCCCATCCTATCCCTGTTGCACCCGACACTCCTTTTTTTAGTTTTTAAATTTAAGTTTTCAAAATGCTAAAATTGATTAAATAAAAATACATCATATATTAGATTAGATACATTGTTTAAATATAATTTTTTGAACTTATTTGAAACTTTTAGGAATGTAATGTACTCATTAAACTATACTTTTGGTAAAGTTATAATATCATTTCTGCAGTTACCCGTATACAAATCTCCCTTTGTTTTCTAAACCAAAAAGAAAAAAAAAAGTATCATGTAAACGATTATAATTCAACAAATCAAATCAGCCGTGACCATTATGCATGTGGGATACCAAAGGAATAACCATTCAGTGGAGGAGAGTTCTGGTCCACCACTACTAACACAGCTCAGTCATACCTGGAGTTTGAATGTGCATCCATTAATGACCTTACATGTGTCGCCAATTAAAGAGTGTCAAAGTTGGTCTGAGACGACGTTACTTACTAGCAATAATTAGCCAGACTGTCTGGTTCTTGGCAAAGATCTCTAGGGCTCAGTATTGTCTGTCATTTCTTCTATATAAATATTAATACAGAAGCTACTGTATTCATCCTCATTTTAGAGCTGATGATATTCAAGAACACAAACCAGTATAGGATGGAGGTTTATAGAGTTAAGTTATTTGTTATGGCAATTTTGGCACTTGCTTTTGGTCTCTTAGTACCTTCCATCAATGCTCAAAGCTCTGCTCCATCCCCTGCCCCTACAAGTGATGGTTAGTCTCTTTTTTATCTTTTTTTTTCCTAATCTTCTGTAGGGTGCGTTTGGATTAACTTGAAAGTGATTCAAACGTAAGTACTTACATTGTTTGATATAATACATGTGATATTGCAGGGGTGGCAGTAGATCAAGGAATTGCTTATGTGCTTATGTTGGTTGCTTTGGTGCTGACTTATATCATTCACTAATTTCCTTTTTAGACATTATTGATATATGATCATGTTTTATTTATTCTAATTTTTGTTTACAGTCTTTATATCCCCACACTACTATAATAAGGAGCGATTTTGTCACTTTGTTTCAACCGGTAAAAAAAGAAAGTGCCATTTGTTCAATTTTATTTTTCATTAAAAGATTGTATATTCCGCTGTAAATCTCCCCTTCCTTTTTTTTTCTTCTGCTAAAATAAATGGAACTCATCGAAAATTAACAACGTGGGACTATTAGTTTTGTCTTAATTCTATCTCGTTGGTGATCATGCTTTTAACCTAGCGCTCAGTATGTCTGTGTTTATTTTTTAAATCACAATTACACTTATTTATATATATTATACCAAGAGTCACTATGAATTTTGAACTTCTAAATAATCTAACATGCGATTTAGGGAATCTCCGCTTGTGATACTGGAACTTTATTTTAGTGTAATCTTTGTATCAAATTTGTTTCAAAAAAAGAGCTAAATTATGTATTATTTTAATGCAATGAAAAATATATTGGTGTAATAATATTTATTGTATTAAAATAGTGCATAATTTTAATAATTTCTTGGAATAAGTTTTGATACAAAAGTAAAAAAAAAATAGTTTCTATAAAAATATGAAAATATAGTATGAAAATTATAATAGTTTAATACAAAAGTTTCATTAAAATACATTTTTTTCAAAATTTTCCTTAATTATGAGTTTGATAGCAAGTTTTTTTTTTTAAATAGGTTGAGAGCAAGTTTGTTGCTACATAAAAATAATATTTTTAAAATATATAATTAATAAAAATATTTTTTATAGTCTCTTAGTTTATATATTTTTAGAGCATTTTTTATATTATATAAGTATAATTGATATAATATATAATTATTAAATAAAATAATAAAATATATATTTTAATGTATAATTAATTAATATATTAATTATAATAATATAATTTTTAATAAATAAATTATTTTTATATTTGTATTATTAAAAAAAAAAAGATTTTTCTACGTCATAAAATGACACTTGATAGCCAGATTTCTTTTCAATCATGAATTACCAGTTATAGTTTGTAGTGCATTAATGGCACTAGCAAAAGGAATCGTCAAAGGAGGATTGAGGAATTAGACATCTAGATTAAGTTTAATATTATTATAATATTATTTTTATTATTAATAAATTTATTTTTTAAAATTTTCCAAATGATGGTAGTTGTTTTTTTCAGACTGAATAGTTACTTAGCAAATGTATCAAGATTTTATTAATTGATTTGGGCGTGCAATTATGGTAAATTTTCTTACTTTGGGCCGAAGAAAGTGCCTAATTCAGACTTATTAATGTTTGGCACAAATTGATGAGGCCGAAGGGTAAAGTCTGAGACTAAGAAGTAAATTAAACTCGTATTGTTTCTTAATGACATGGATTATATGAAGTACATTTTTTACGACATCGTTTCGGGTTATGGTAATGTTAATATATATAAAAATATAAGTATAAATTAAAAAATATTAATATAATATTTAAATTAGTGGGAGATTTATTTTTTTGTGTTAACTTTTTAAGATTAAATTATCCTATTAATTATATATTAAATAAAATTTACATGTTATTAGTATTTCTTAGTGGCTCCCAATGACAACTAAAGTAGAAGTTATAAAAATGAAAATTTTATGCTAAAAAATTTCTCAAATAAACTAGATATTAAAGAAATATTTTAAAATAATCAGAAAGACACAAGTATTTTAAAGAAATATTTTACCTTTCTCTTTCTACGTATATAGATATTACATTTCTAATAAAAAGAAGGTATGCATATATAATAGAGGAAGGCCGTGAGTTGTGACAATAGAACAATAAAGAATTAATTGTAAATACAATTATTTTAGAGAAACTATATTTTACTCTAAATACAATTAAGACTTTTCAAAGTCTTAAACAATGAAGCAATAAGCTTTCTTATTTAATAAAATTGTCACTTATGTTTTTTTGCCATTCTAAAACTCATCCCAAATCACTTGACTTTACTACAACATTTCTCTTCTTTAAAGTCATTTTTGCAATCTTTTTATCGTTTCTACTTGTCCTTTTCATGGCGCTTATGACATTTCTCTTCTTTAAAGTCATTTTTGCAATCTTTTTATCGTTTCTACTTGTCCTTTTCATGGCGCTTATGATTATTAGGTTAATAGAAGGTTGACACCATATGAATTTATCATTATTGATTAGTTTTGTTAGAACATATGTTAGGTTGTCTTTTGGATTTTTTATATACCTATACTTCCTTCTTTCACCTTCTTACGAACGAAGTGATACTGAACTCGTATGTATTTTATCTTTGAGTAAAATGTTAGATTCTTTACCAAGTGCAAACCGCTATGAGCACTACAAAATAGAACAATCTTCTATTATTTATGTTTGAGCTCCTACGGCAGCATTTGCAATTATATTGCCTCTAAGTTAGCTTGTGTAGCTATAACATATTCTACCTCTATCGTTGAAGTAACCATAATAAAATGTAGTTTTGAAACCCAACTTACAGCTCCTCCAACAAGAGTAAACACATAATCTGTGATGGACTTGCTCTTGTTAAGAGCACTTGCATATTCTGAATCAACATAGTCTTTGACACTAAAGTCTAATTCTTCATAACATAATGAACATTTGAGATACTCTTGACATATCTCATTATTCTTTTTAAAGCACTCCAATGCTTTTTACTAGGATTCACCATGTATTGACTAATCGTTTCCATTACTTGTGCAATGTATAGTCTTGTGCAAACCATAACAAATATTAAGTTATCTATTGTTGATGCATATTGTACTCGAGATATTTTCATAATTTTTTCTTCGTTATTGAGACTCGTATTTTTGGATAACTTGAAATTAATAAGAAAAAATGTAGAAATTAGCTTACAATCTACATGTTAAAACGACGCAAGATTTTCTTTAAGTAGTTCTTTTGAGAAATGTAAATCTTTCTATTATTTATATTTCAATATAAATAATATCGTCTTATTACACATATAATTCTAAGTAATATTTGTCTATGAATTTAACTTACCATTAGGAAGTTTTTCTTTTACTTTGTTGTCTTTTATACCAAAAGTTTCGTACATATGTGGAGCGATGACAAAAGTTTATAACACCTAAATTTACCAACACTTTTTTACCACATATTCATGTGTTTCATTTTACTAAATTATTGTGCTATGTGGAAGGCCGATTAATTTTGTCATTGCAAAAGTGTGTAAATTATATGCACTTAACATTCTTTGTGTGGTGATTGTCTTTTAAGAGCACTTGAGGAGTCCAAAGTTCTTATAAAAACTAAAAGTTTCCAAAGTTGAAGTTAGGAGCCGAGGCTTCCTCTTTTTTTTAAGATGACAAATAGCTGGATGGAATGTGTTGGTTACGCATGTGGTCAAACTAACCCCAAAGAGAGAATGTGAAGCATAACTGGTCCTATTTTAACAATGTATCAACCTGTTTTCAACCATTGTTTTGACTATCATTGTCTGTCCATTTTTCTAACTCCTTTATCGTTTTGAATGAGGTTCGAACTTTGTTCGAACGTTTACAGTAATGGCCTAACGGGTATAACAAGTTGCAACCAGTTATTTGTCCTCTTTTAACAAAAAATAGCCCAAGAATCCAAACATGAATTTTGGTAACTCTAAATGTCCATTTAGTGTTAAAATTGTTTATTTGTTAATCCTTGTGTCGATAGTGCCTATTCAATGAAGCATTGTAAGACATGGGTATTAACTGACAAATATTGTGTTTCTCTGATAATTATCATGTATAGTTCATTATTATTTCTGTTCTGGTTTCTATACAAGTGTTTACCTATATGTATACAATGAAAACGAAAATTAAACAATAACCATAATTCCTACACATCCATGTTTTATGGCTCCACTAATATAATTGTCTGCTCCATGTTTTGCTCCACTGAGCATTGGTGTATGCCACTGTTGCAGCATGCACCACAACACACACCAACACTCCCTCTCAAGTTGATGCATATGTCTCTTATGCCCAACTTGTTAAGTGAGTTGTAAAAGTTCCTTGCAGACACAGATTTTGTGAGTATATCAGCCAATTGATCTTCTGATTTAACAAATGGAAGCTTAATAATCTTTTCTTCAAGATTCTGTTTGGTGAAGTTCCGATCCACTTCAACGTGCTTCGTGTGATCATGTTGAACTGGATTGTGAGAGATGGCAATGGCTGCTTTGTTATCACAAAATAAGTTCATTTCAGAGTTAGGAGCAACACCAATCTCAGTTAGAAGTTTTTTCAACCAAAGGAGCTCACATATTCACTTGACCATTCCTCGAAATTCAACTTCAGCACTAGATAAGACAACTACCTTTTGCTTCTTGCTCCTCCATGTAACAAGATTGCCCCCCACAAAAGTAAAGTACCCAGCAGTAGATTTCCTATCTTTCATATTCCCTGCCCAGTCTGAATTTGTATATCCAAGGACTTCCAATTGACCATTCTTTGAAAACATAAGTCCTTTCCCAGGGGAGGATTTTAAACAACGAAGTATTCGCATGACCGCATCCATATGGTCTTCACTTGGGCAGTGCATGAACTGACTCACGACACTCACATCATAAGCAATATCAGGTCGAGTATGAGATAAATATATGAGTTTACCTACTAACCGTTGATATCTCTGTTTATCTGCTGGTACTTGGTCCACATATTCTCCGAGTTTATGATTTTGAACCATTGGAATATCGATCGGTTTACAATCTAGTAGTCCTGCCTCTGCCAGTAGATCCAGAGTATATTTCCTTTGGGAAATACATATGCCTTGTTTTGATCTTGTTACCTCAATACCTAAGAAGTATTTGAGCCCTCCCAAATTCTTCATTTCAAACTCATTTGACAGTTGTTCTTGAAGCTTAGAGATTTCTTCTTTATCATCCCTGTAATGATCATGTCGTCTACATAGACTATAAGGGCTGTTATCTTCCCTAATCGATGTTTTAGGAAAAAAGTATGATCAGAGTTGCTTTGTTGGAACCCATATTTCTTCATTGCTGAACTCAACCTACCAAACCATGCTTGAGGTGATTGTTTTAGTCCATACAATGCTCGTTGTAATCTACATGCAGTTTCTTTTCCTCATGTAACAGTATATCCTGGTGGGATATCCATGTAAATCTCTTCTTCAAGATCACCATGAAGGAAGGCATTTTTTACGTCAAGTTGGTGCAATGACCAATCTAAATTTTCCGCAAGAGATAACAAGACTCTAACGGTTTTTAGTTTAGCCACAGGTGAGAAGGTTTCTTGATAATCTATCCCGTGTTTCTGTGTTTATCCTTTTGCTACAAGCCTCGCCTTGTATCGATCAACTAACCCATTTGTTTTATACTTAATGGAGAAAATCCACTTGCATCCTACCATCTTCCTCCCTTGAGGCAACTCGCTTAACACCCATGTGTTATTCTTCTACAATGCCTCAAATTCCTCTTTTATATCTTGAGCCCATTTTGGATCAGATAAGGCTTCTTCAATGCTACTTGGAATTTGACACGAGGAGAGTGTTTGTACAAATGCCCTTATAGGTTCTGATAACCTTTGAGTAGATACATAATTTGCTATTGGATACTTGGATTGTCGTTCTTCTCTTTCTGGAGAGTATCGATTTGAGGGTTTGTCTCAATTGTGTCTGAAAGGTAAAACATAACCAACAGATGTATCTATAGCATTAGTTTGTAAATGTGTGATATGATAGCTTACCTCGAGAGTATTCTCAGCAGGAGGATCACTGGGTACTAGAGAGTGGAGGGGTATATCAACCACTTCATCTTCTGGAGATTCAATTACTACTTCAGCTTCAGTTCTTAGAAGTTCAAGCTCGGGTCTAGATACTGGCTCCTCCATATTATTGGCACGAGCCGAGTATGTTGGACTAGTGTCTAATATTTCAATATCAAGCCAATTTCGTTCTTCACCATAACTCTCCTCTTAAAGAGTGTAATTGGATACCGGTGATGGGAAAAAACATTCTGATTCGAGGAAAGTGACATCCATGGTAATATAGGTTCTTTTAGCAATTGGATCATAGTATCGGTAACCCTTTTTTTGTACGCCATACCCCAAGAATACACATCGGACAACACATGGATCCAACTTAGTTCGTTGATTTTTATGGAGGTGGAAAAAAGCAACACATCCAAAAATTCGGGGCAGAAGCATCAAAATAGTAGGCAAGGGAAGATGATCAGATAGCACCTTTAATGGAGTCTGAAATTGTAAGGTTTTTGTGGGCATACGATTCAGTAGATACACAGTTGTAGTAACCGCATCACTCCAATATTTATTAGGCATATGTGCACCGATTAGTAAGGCCCGAGCCGTTTCCAAAATATGCTGATTCTTCCTCTCCGTAGTCTCATTCTGTTGTGGGGTTTGTGAACACGAGGTTTCATGGAGAATACCATGGTTTTCCAAGTATGTCCGAAATTGTTGATTAACATACTCCCCTCCATTATCAGACCTAAGTATCTTAATTTTTTCAGAAAATTGTGTCTGAACCATGGTGTGAAACAGGTGAAATGTAGAAAATACTTCATCTTTATGTTTGAGAAGGTAAAGCCATGTCATTCGTGTACAATCATCAACAAAAATAACAAACCAACGATGACCCGGTGACGTAATGACCGGGGAAGGTTCCCAAACATCAGAATGTACCAAAGCAAAAGGAGTCAAACTTTTATTCATGCTCATAGGATACGACGCCCTATGACTTTTTTCTAGGATACAAGTATCACATTTGAAATCTGAATGTGTGATATTTGAAAATAAACTGGGGAGTAGGTGCTTTAAATACCCGAATGATGGATGCCCAAATCTACGATGACATAGCCAAATCTGTCGTTCCTTGTTACCAACAGTGTTTTGCATGTGATTGGCTCTTCCTGAACTGAGGTCATCCATATAATATAGTCCTCCTCTCCTAGTACCACGCCCAATGATCTCCTTGGTGAGAATATCCTATAGAAGGCAAAAAGTAGAATACATCAATACTACACAGTTAAGATCTGAAGTGACCTGACTTACAGACATTCGTCGGTTTGAAAGAGAGGGTACAAGTAAAGTATTAGATAATGATAATGAATGAGATAAGGTCACTGTTCCAACTCCTGTAACTCGATAAGTGACTCCATTGGCATTGGCAACACGACTCCGTCTTGGCTGGGTTGTATTGGAGAGATCTTTTGGGTCGAATGTCATGTGATCTATAGCTCTAGAGTCCAGAATCCAATCCTCATTATCATTACGAGTAAAGATGTGAAATTCTTTACTTGAAATACCTAGATCTTGGGAAGATTCGGCCTGATGAGTAAGGGATAGTGAGGCATTATTGGTAGCCAATGCGGCTCGCCCAGTGGTGTCCCGTTTCTTCCGTGCTTGAAGATCATTCCACCATTCTGGATATCCGTGGAGTTTGAAGCAGTTTTCACGGGTTTTTTTAGAGTTTCCGCAATGACCACATTTCATGTCAAGAGATGGTGGATTTCCCGTGGATTTCTTGCTACCCAAAGAGGTTTCTGTTTTTGGTGGCATCAGATTATGGTGTCCTTTAACCCCTTTAAAAGCCATAACTGCTCTGGGTGTCGTATCTATACCTGTGATCATCATGGTCTGCCGGACTTCTTCCCTACGAATGAATCCATAGGCTTGTTCCACCGTAGGGAATGGTTTGATTTGAAGCACATCACTTCGAGTTTTGTCGAGTCTATCATCAAGTCCATCAAGGAAGGTATACACTCGATCTTCCTGTACGATGGAGTTGTATTTTTGTATGTCATTCACACACTCCTTTGGATTAGGATGACAGAAATAAATTTCTCGCCACAACCCTTGAAGGTTATTGTAGTATTTTTCAATGGATCCACCCGCTTGCTTCATATGAGTAACTCGACGGCGAAGATCATACACTTGAGACGTGTTTGTCCCATCATAGTAGGTGGTAGCAGCAGAGTCCCAAACTTGTTTCGCAGTTGGGAATCGAATAAAATTTGCAATCAAGGAGGGGTCCATCGAATTTATCAACCATCCTTTAACAATGGCATTTTCAGTGCGCCATCTCCTGAAGGAGGGGTCGGTTTCAGCAGGTTGAGGAAATTCCCCATTAATATATCTCAGTTTGTCTTTGCTAGAGATATACATCTCCACCACCTGGGACCACAAGACATAGTTGGATCCTCCCAACTTGATACTAATGGGGGCAGTCGACGCTTCAGTTAGCGGAGGTTGTGAGACGGTCTGAGCTCTAGTTAGAACTTCTATCATTTTCGTCGTCAAATCTTCTAATATGAAATTTGTGGTTAAATCTCTAGATTCCGCCATGAAATTATTTTTCCTTCATTCGTACACTATATATAGAAAAATTCATAACCCTAAAAAAAATTTACAAATTAGCGCAGCTTCTTCTGCGCGTTCCTAACCCTAAAACACTTCCAAATTGGCGCAACTTCTTCTCAGCCAAAAATCACGCAGCTTCTTCTCATCCAGTTCGCGCAGCTTCTTCTGCGTTCCTCAACCAACTTCTTCTGCGTTCCTCAGCGCAGCTTCTTCTTCTTCTGCGTGGTTTCACAACAACTCTTCCTTCACGCAGCCTCTGTGCAATTCCTTCTCGTTCCAAGCTTGTTCAAGCTTAGAAGAGCAGTATGGTTACCCATAACTACAGATAGACCTACGGCTCCAACCAGCTACACGTACAGAGACAAAACACAAAATATATGTTGCTGCGTTTCAAGTTTCACGGAGGCAGGAAACCGGTGCAGTTGTCCACGGCTACGTAGAGAGACTACGAACAATCTGTGACTCTAACTGCAGATACAAAGAACCGTTGTGTTCTGTTTCTTTTCCAGAAAATAAACTGATGGTGGAACCGGTGAGTAAGTTAGAATGACCACCTAGATCGAACCAGTGTCGAGAGATCAGAAATGGCCACCCTAGAAATCAAAATGGCCACCCCAGAAATCAGATTCAAAGATCAGCAGCCACAATCAGCAATCAACAAAACAGAAATCAGCAGCCACAATCAGCAGCCACACAAGAATCAAAATCAGAAATCATTAGGTAATTCCATTAATTAGTAGCCACAATCAGCAGCCACACTAGAATCAGAATCAGAAATCAGCAAAAACAGAAATCAATAGGTAATTCCATTAATCAGCAATAACTTGCTCTGATACCATGACAAATATTGTGTTTCTCTGATAATTATCATGTATAGTTCATTATTATTTCTGTTCTGGTTTCTATACAAGTGTTTACCTATATGTATACAATGAAAACGAAAATTAAACAATAACCATAATTCCTGCACATCCATGTTTTATGGCTCTACTAATATAATTGTTTGCTCCATGTTTTGCTCCAATGAGCATTGGTGTATGCCACTGTTGCAGCATGTACCACAACACACACCAACATTAACTAATCAGGCTTGACTATGACTATAGTAGGAAATTTTCCCTCAGTTTTTGCATCATTACCCGATTTTTCTAGGAAGTGTTATTCTTTTACTATTGTTTGTGTACTCGACCTCTTCATTCTCATATCATTAAATGGAGATCCAACCAACTAAATGCTACTTATGAACAGAATAAATCTTTCTAATGTCTCAAATCTGAATCTTATTTCAAATTTGCAAGTTATTTCCTATGAGCATAAGTATGGACTTATTAACATTTATGAACCTCCATAGTTTTAGCAAAAGAGAAGCTATTTTGAGAGGGATTTTCAGAAAAAATAAAAGTTATTATGAGAGAACAAACAGTGTTCAATCCTCACCAACTTCCATTTTATTGATTCAAAAAGATTGAAAAAGGGCAAAATGTTTACAAAAATCATAGTCATGGACAGGATTTCAAAGTTACCAGATGTTGTCATCCATCACATTTTCTCATTTCTTCCTACCATTTATGCCGTTCAGATGAGCATCCTTTCCAAGCGTTGGAGATACACGTGGGCATCAACTCCTTCCTTGCATTTATGAAAAGAAACAAGAGTATCCTTCTACTTCTTTCTATGAGGGTGAGCTGCAAGGGAAAAAGTTTAGCCAGTTCTTGGAGCGGTATCTGGAACACCGCTACAAGAGCAATGAAAACAAGGAAAATGTTGTTTACATAGATTAGAACTAGCAATGAAAGATAGTGAAGGTTTTGACGTCCTTCTAGAAAATTGGTTTAGTTTTGTCATCAGAAGCAAGGTGAAGGAGTTTATCTTCGGTTTGAGGAAGTAGAGAGTGGAAATCCATGGTATTATAGCTTATCTCATTTTTGACTTCATGCCAGCTCATTAACAATTCTAAAGTTGGTGTGATTTGAGTTGAAAGACTTAGATCCTTGCTTTTGCATAAACCTCTCGTACTTTAAAAAGCTATCTATATTTTTTGTTGAATTTAATGATAAAACACTTAGAAGACTTGTATTGGGCTGTCCTTTCCTTGAGTATTTACGTTTAGAGGATTATGCTCATTCATTTAACCCTGAAAGATAAGTACTAGTTTAAAGTTCCTTGAAACCGACCATGTATCACTCAAGACAATTCAAATCGAAGCCCTAAATCTTCAGTCTTTTTATATACTATGAGATGGGTTGTGATATTGAGTGCTCTCACTATTGGAGATTGCTATAAAACTCCTTAATTTAAGGAGTAAATTAAGGAGCAAAACATAAAGTAAACACATAGAGCAAAATATGAAGTAAAACATGGAGCAAAACAAGGATCAATTCATTGAACAAAACAAGGAGCAATTTAAGGAACCATTAATTTAATGAGTAATTCAAGAAATGAATTTTCCTATAAATAGATGTGTAATTGTAATGAATTAATCAATCCAAAGTGTTCATTCCAATTGAGAGAAAAGCTTTTGTGAGAGAAAATTGAGAGTAATTTTCTTAGGTGTAATTGGGTTGTGAGTTGTGAGTGTTGTAAACACCTTGTGTAATTTCTCTCATTTCAGTAAAAAGATTTGCAGCAGGTTCGGAGACGTAAGCAAGATTGGTCAAACTCCGTTATCAAATTTATGTGTTATTTTTCTATTCTTATTTTCTCATAAATCTGACTTATCGAGAATTTGTGTAATTTCCCAACAACTGGTATCAGAGCTTTTAGTGGTGATTTCTGTCAATTTCCTACAAGGTTACTATTTATGTGAAATAGTCAAAAACGATCCGGAGGAAGTCAAATTTGAGTGGGAGCAATGACCGCAGATGAAGGAAGGGTGAAACTCGAGAAATTCGATGACATAGATTTCAGGTTTTGGAAAATGTAGATAGAGGATTATCTGTATCAAATAAATCTGTATCAATCTCTCTCAGGGACTAAGCCAGAGGCTATGAAAGAAGAAGATTGGAATCTTCTAGACAAATAAGCTCTCAGAGTTATTCGATTGATGTTATCCCGTAATATTGCTTTCAACATAGCAAAGGAAAAGACCACGGTGGGTCTTATGGCAGCTCTCTCTAATATGTATGAGAAGCCATCAGCCTCAAACAAAGTGCACTTGATGAGGCGTTTGTTCAATTTGTGGATGATGGAAGGCGTATCGGTAGCTCAATATCTCAATGAACTCAACACAGTCACAACCCAGTTGAGTTTAGTGGAAATTGAATTCGATGAATAAGTACGAGCATTGATACTTTTGTCTTCTTTACCAGAAAGCTGGAATGCTACTGTCACGGCTGTGAGTAGCTCGTAAGGAAACAATAAGTTGAAATTTGATGATGTTCGTGATCTGGTTCTCAGTGAAGAGATCTGACGTAGAGAGTCAAGTGAATCATCAACTTCTTCAGTTTTGCATACAGAGTCAAGAGGAAGAAATTCAACCAAAGGGAATGAACGTGGCAGAAAAGACTACCGAGGTAGATCAAAGGACAAGAGGTCCAAATCCAGGAATCCTAATAATTCCCACAACTCGAAGACTATCGAGTCTTGGAATTGTGGAAGAACCAAGCACTACAAAAATCAGTGCAAGAGTGCACCGAAGGAAAAACAAGTGAATGCAGAGACAAATGTTACTTCCACCTCAGGAGGAGATGATGCATTGATATGCTCTTTGGAGAGCAAAGAAGAATCTTGGGTGTTAGACTCTGGAGCATCGTTCCATGCTACTTCACAGAAATAATGCTTCGAGAAATATGTCCCCGAAAACCTTGGAAAGGTATATCTTGGTGATGACCAACCATGTGCTATTATTGGCAAAGGTGTAGTGAAGATTAAGTTGAACAAGTCTGTTTGGGATCTGAAGGATGTCAGGCATAATCCCGACTTAAGAACGAACTTAATCTCAGTAGGGCAATTGGCCAGTGAAAGCTACACTACGATCTTCCATGGTGATGATTGGAAGATTTCAAAGGGCGCAATGACAGTTGCTCGAGGCAAGAAGAGTGGCACTCTTTACATGACAGTAGAGGCACGTTGTTCGATCACAGTTGCAGCAGGCAATGAAACACCAAATCTGTGGCACCAGAGACTAGGCCACATGAGTGAGAAAGGGATGAAAATTATGCATTCAAAGGGAAAACTTCCAGGTCTACAGTCTACAGAAATAGACATGTGTGAAGATTGCATACTTGGAAAGCAAAAAAGAGTCAGCTTTCAGACAAGTTGCAGAACCCTAAAGAAGGAAAGGCTAGAGCTTATTCACTTTGATGTTTGGGGACCAACGACTGTCTCATCTATTGGTGGGAAACACTACTTCGTGACTTTCATCGATGATCACTCTCAGAAGGTATGAGTTTACTTTCTAAAGCATAAGTCTGAAGTATTTGAGGCTTTCAAAATATGGAAAGCTATGGTGGAAAATGAGACGAGTTTAAAGATCAAAAAACTCAGAACCGATAATGGTGGTGAATATGAAGACACCAGATTCAAAATTTTTTGCTATGAGAATGTGATTAGAATGGAAAGAACTATGCCAGGCATGCCTCAACACAATGGTGTAGCTGAGTGTATAAACCGAACGTTGACAGAAAGAGCCAGAAGCATTCGTATACAGTCAGGTCTACCGAAGTAGTTCTGGGCAGAAGCAGTCAACACGACAACTTACTTGATCAACCGAGGCCCATCTGTTCCATTGGAGCATAGAATACTAGAGAAGGTATGGAGCGGAAAAGAGGTGAAACTATCACATCTAAAAGTTTTCGGTTGTGTAACATTTGTGCATATCAGTGATCAAGGCAGAAATAAGCTTGATCCTAAATCCAAGAAATGTACATTCATCGGCTATGGTGAGGATGAGTTTGGCTACCGCATTTGGGATGACGAAAACAAAAAATTTATCCGTAGTAGAGATGTGATTTTCAATGAAAGGGTGATGTATAAGGACATGCATAAAATAGACGCCAACGACTCAAAGTAGAATGAGTCAGTATTTGCAGATGTAGATGATGTCCCAGATAGTTCCGCAAAAGACCCAATTGTAACAAGTCCTCAGCCAGAGGAACTTGTTGGATAGAACAATACGCAGTAGTCCGACACACCACAACCTCCTACTCCAGCTCCTGTATTAAGAAGGTCTTCTCGACCTCATGTGCCTAACAGGAGATACATGAACTATATGTTACTAACTAATGAAGGGGAGCCTGAATTCTATGATGAAGCTTGTCAGACTCGAGATTCTAACAAGTGAGAGCTTGCCATGAAAGAAGAAATGAAATCTCTCATCTCCAACCAGATATGGGAACTAGTTGAGTTACCTATGGGAAAGAAGGCACTTCACAATAAATGGATGTACCGGGTGAAAGAGGAGCATGATGGTTCCAAGATATACAAAGTCTGCCTAGTTGTCAAAGGGTTTCAACAGAAGGAAGGAATTGACTACACTGACATTTTTCACTCCTGTTGTGAAGCTCAATACTATTAGATCATTGTTGAGTATTGTAGCCATTGAAGATCTTCATCTTGAACAGTTGGATGTGAAGACTGCATTCCTTCACGGAGATTTAGATGAAGAGATTTATATGTACCAACTAGAAGGTTTCTTAGAAAGAGGGAAGAAGAACATGGTATGCAAACTTAAGAAGAGTTTGTATGGCCTGAAACAAGCCCCAAGACAATGGTACAAAAAGTTTGACAACTTCATGCACAAGGAAGGTTTCCAGAAGTGCAATGCCGACCACTGTTTCTACTTTAAGAGATATAGGTCCAGTTATATCATTTTACTACTTTATGTTGATGATATGTTAGTAGTAGGTTCAGATATGGATGATATCAGAAGGTTGAAGCATCAATTGTCACAGGAGTTTGACATGAAAGACTTGGGTCCAGCAAAAAAGATTATTGGAATGCAAATCACAAGAAATAAGAAGAAAGGATCCTTGCAGTTGTCTCAGGTAGAGTACATCAATCGTGTTTTACAGAGATTCAACATGGGCGACGCCAAACTAGTTAGCACACCCTTGGCCAGTAACTTTCGTCTATCCAAGGATCAGTCCTCTCAGACAGAGGAAGAAAAAGAATTCATGGCTAAGGTTCCTTATGCCTCAGCCATTGGGAGTTTGATGTACGCAATGGTCTGTACAAGACCAGACATTGGCCATGCAGTGAGAGTTGTTAGCAGATTTATGTCAAACCCAGGGAAAACTCATTGGGAAGCAGTCAAGTGGATTTTGAGGTATCTACGAGGCATCATAGAAAAGTGCTTGTACTTTAGTAAAGGAGAGTTAAAAGTACAAGGGTACGTAGACGTAGACTTTGGAGGTGAAATTGATCACCGAAGAAGCACCACCGGTTATATATTTACTGTTGGAACTATAGCTGTTAGTTGGATGTCACAAATACAAAAAATTGTCACTCTATCCACTACAAAGGCTGAGTATGTAGCAGTGACTGAAGCCAGTAAAGAGATGATATGACTTCAAGGTTTGTTAACTGAGCTGAGATTCAAACAAGAGAAGAATGTTCTGCACAGTGATAGTCAAAGTGCAATACACTTGGCGAAGAATTCAGCATTTCATTCTAGAACCAAGCATATTGGACTTCGTTATCACTTCATCAGATTCCTATTGAAAGATGATGTGTTAATATTAAAGACGATTCAAGGAAGCAAAAATCCAGCGGATATGTTAACAAAGATGGTGACTATTGACAAACTAAAGTTGTGCTCAACTTCAATTGGTCTGCTAGAGTAACAAGACTAGAAAAACTGCTGCATTGATTGAGGTGTGAAGTTAGATTGAAATTAGTATTCAAATGGGAGATTGTTGGAGATTGCTATAAAGCTCCTTAATTTAAGGAGCAAAACATGGAGCAAAACAAGGAGCTTAATTCAAGGAGTAATTCAAGGAACCATTAATTTAAGGAGTAATTCAAGAAGTGAATTTTCCTATAAATAGATGTGTAATTGTAATGAATTAATCAATCCAAAGTGTTCATTTCAATTGAGAGAAAAACTTTTGTGAGAGAAAATTAATAGTAATTTTCTTGGGTGTAATTGGGTTGTGATTTGTGAATGTTGTAAATACCTTGTGTAATTTCTCCCCTTTTAATAAAAATATCTGCAGTAGGTTCGGAGACGTAAGCAAGATTGACCGAATTTCGTTATCAAATTTGTGTGTTATTTTTCTATTCTTGTTTTCTCATAAATCTGACTTATCAGGAATTTACGTAATTTCCCAACACTCACATCAGCTTTGTTGATTGTGGAACAAGTCTGTCATTAGATAATGTTGGGTTGAATGATCAAAACAGTTGGGAGATACTATTGGGACACTACCTCTGCATAAGTTGACATTGATTAATTGCTTTAAAATGGAACTTTTCAAGATCTTTAATAAGCATTTAAAGGATTTTGTTTTGAAAATTAATCTACCTGACCATCAGGTCACTATATGGATATTCCAAATCTTATTTCCTTTAGTTAGGGGTTTAAAATGTTTATTAAAAGTTTCTATAAACGCTCCTAACTTGTTGGAGACTTATGTTAAATTTCATGACCACAAATATAAAACAAGCTGGTATATATTGATTTGTTGTATTTCCTTGGGGAGTTTTAGCCTTGAAGTTTCTTTGGCAGAGGTATGTCGATATGCTTATCTAATTAATTTGTTTGAACTTCCATGTTTAATTTTAATCCCACTTTAAGACCTTATTTTCACGAATTCCACAACTCTACATCTTTTCTATTACCGTTCTCAATAAAAATAGAATTAAAATTGAGAATATAAAAGCAAAAACAAGTATTAAATAGAAGATAAAAACATAAAACATAATATGGATAGAGTTTCACCAAACAAGTTTTCTTTATTTTCATATTTTAGAAAATGAATTTCTCTCACCAAAAAAAAAAAAACTTACAAAACGTAGCCTTAGATTTGATTATTTTATATATTTGAGGTTTTTTTTTTGGCTAATGATAAATCTTCTCTAATATTTCTGTTATGATTTTTACTTTATATCTGGAGGCCATTATCTTTCCAGAAAAAGTCAGAGTAGTTGTTCTTACCTGTCAAGAATCAAACATTTCAATGTAAAGATGGCAGATTCATCCAGCTCGACCAACATGATCCTTCAGTGGAGACTATCAATAGAACATCAATGATTCTATTAACGATAGTAAGTTCAATCCTACTAATCTGGTACCAAAAAGAAAAAAAGAGGGAGTTTAATCCTATTATGTTAATCCAACCAGAGTTTGCTTTGTGATTAATTTTCTGTTGCTATCACTGTACTAATACAGGAAGCAATTTACTCATAGTTTGAAAAAAGATATTGCAGCTCTGAATATAATTTATGTATAGGATAGTAAGATTTTGGAGAGTTTGCTTTTTCATGTCTGTTTGACTCAGGTTAAATGATGTACTGTTGTTGGAAGGGGGGGAAAACTCACTCTGGTTAAGAGATGATTTTGTTTTGAAATTTAGGAGTATGTATTCAATTGCTAGAGGATTCTGAGTGTAAAAATAGCATTTCATATTAATTAATAAAGATATTAGTATAATATTTATAAATAATATAAGATTTATTATCATTTGAGATTAACCTCTTAGGTTAGTATTGAACAACTTATATTGATTATACACAAGTATGACTTCATATGTTGCATTATATTTTAGCTTTTGAGGTAAGAGTGGCACTGTATTTTCTTATTTCACCATTTAAGATTAGTTCTCTTTTCTATAACCTCACCGTATTTAGCATTTCTCTTAGCCCAATTTAGTTTAAAGTTCTATACCAACTTGGATTAGAGAGTGTTTATGTTAAAAAGTGATTTTATTCAAAAAAAAAACTTTAGAAAAAAGCATTCTAAAAGGAAGCACATTATTTGTGATTCTATTAAGAAAAACAAGATGTGATTTATGAAGACTGAAAACATTCATGATATTTTTTTGAGTGTCTAAATGCACTTTATTGTTATCAAATTTACTTTGAAGCATAAATAAATGGATCCATAAAAATTATTTAAACTTAAGTGCATAAAATAATTATATAGATAATTATATTCTTAACCCCTCGAACTAACAACTTTTTTACAATATGTAGTGATGGCAATTCCCAACTACGCAATGCAATGCTTCCTTTTACCACGAGCTATTTGTGAGGATATAACTAAGATGATGAGGAACTTCTAGTGGGGAGCTTCCTATAAAATCTGTTGGTCAAAGAAGTATAGTGAAAATCTGGGAAGAACCTTGAGTTGAAGAGAAATTGATTACCAAACCTAATGTTGATTTCTTGTTAGTAAAGGACTTGATGACTTTGAATGGAGATTAATGGGATGAGGTAAAAGTGGGTTCTTGTTTTTGGATGGTTGATGCTACTCAAGTTCTAAATACCTCAATTGGGAAGGGAAGAAATGAGAAGCATTGAAACTACTGTGTAATCAGGTTATATTCTTGTTGCTAGTTTGTCTAGTAAAGGGTTGTCCAAATGGAATGGGCTTAAGGCAAAAGCAAGTGTGAGATGTGATACTGGTGCTTGAGGTGGAAGGAACTTTGTTGATCACGAGGAATTACTACGTTGGAGATACATCTCGCCAAGCAAACTCAATCATTTTATTTTACCCACTTTGCTGTAGGATCTTTTTTCGTGCAAAAGAACCAATGATTTTTTTTTAAAAATCCCATGGAGTTCAAGAAGAACTATGTGGGTGATAGTTTAGATGCCTGGATGAAATTTTTACAAACTAAGGAGTGTAGAGCCCCTCTATGGTTGTTTGTGTGGTGACAGATTTGGAATGTAGAAATGCTATAGTTTTTCGAAAGAGATGGACGCCAAATGAGATGGTTCTGCAAGTTGTATTTAGGAATGCCCAGCTTAATGAAGAGACCGTAGTATTTAGGGGCTGGTGTTTTGTTTTGCTTTAACAATGTAATATTGTTGGGTTGGTTGATTTGAATTCACACCATAATGAACCCTTTAATTGGCCTTAATGCCTTTTTCTATACTATTTGTGTAAGATAATGCAACAGATGCCTTTTCATGGGGGAAAAAACCGTCCATAAATGGTGACGAAAGTCAAACGTAAATTAAAAACAATAGATCTTAACGACTAAATAAAAATAATAAAAGTAACAACATAATCTATCAATTAAGGCCTCAGAACATTAAGAAACTGTTCCAGAAGTGTCAATAATACAATAAAACGAGAACTCGTATGAAAGCTCCAGAATGCAGAAAAGTTTCAAAGGGGACTATGATTTAAGGCACCTTTATATACATATCTGCTTATGATTAAATCACATAAATCTGCATTCGTCAAATAGTAGAAATCTCCATTTTACAATCAGGCCAATTCTTTACATAGCCTCTTTTTTCATTATGTTTTGCAATGCCTGCAACATCATACTGCAACATCATAACGAATAAAAATCAATTATTTCATGCCAGTTACAAAAGAATGAAACCTAGTATAGTATGAGCTCAAACTCATAGTGACACGAGCTATTGAGAAGTTGACATTAAACACCAATAATACGTGCTAAAAAAACTAATGATAATATTAAGTCTGCCGATATAGGAGGTAAAATTCAGATTATATGCAATCATCTACCTGCTTAGAGCGCCAGCTCTGCCTGCAACGCAGCCAATTCATCCTCTTCTGCAGTGCGCTTTTGAGGAACAGGACGAACAGATTGTCTACTAGCTGGGACCTGCACTGGAGCTGCAGGAGCTGTTGTTGCTGGCTGAAGAAGCTGTTCTTCCAATTCAGCACCCTCTAACTCCTCAAGTTCAGCTTCCAATTCATCCTGCAATGAAAATGCACAAACTTCTTAAGAACTCGTATGAACTCCATTTCAATGCATGGTAAAAAAAGCAATCAAAATCCCTTTTTTTTTATTTCAGAGTAATAACCTCATCAAAATCAGCAGATGCACCAATTGGTGCTGACAATGCTTCCTGGATCTGTTTCATGTTCTCTGTCTGCTCGTTGATCTCATCCATTGTTTTATCCACATCATCCATATTCCTGAATGACCAATATTATACAGGTCAATAAAACTACCTTGAAAATAAATACCCAAATAGAATATTATTGCTACATACGTTGCTTTTTGCATTGCTTTCATTGCAGCTGCTCCAGTTCTCAAAGCATCTACTGTTTCAGTAGTAGCTTTTGCACCTTCTAGCATTATCATCTGCCAAATTATATTGAAAACCAATAATGCCAACCCCTTAAAGTTACAAGTAGTGCAGATGCAACCAGCAACGAACAGAGCTCACCTGATCATGGACACGCAACTGGAAATTTCCAAGTTGCTCTATTTGCTGTTCGTATAGCTTCTTTCTCTTCAAACATTGTATGGCCGCTGCAAATAAAATCAGCAATTTATAAAATGTTCATTAAAAATGAAGTTGAAATTTAAGCAAGTAACATTTAAGCATCAACCAAAATGGCAAAAAATGAACAGGCCAAAGTTATGAAGTTAAAACTATAAATAATGGCATCAGACAATCAATGAGTAACTATTTTCACCAACCATGAAGGTTAAAATCGTAATCTTGAGATAACATAACAAAGCATGATGGAAGGGGAGAGAGAAACAAACAGCAAGACAGGAAAAGACACTAGTTTCTAACAAATGCTTTAGTATAACAAACTTGAAACAGAGGATGATGTGAGACACCACTGCATAATTTACATTACCAATTATTGATTCACTATCGAGTGATTTATTAAACTAGTAGGGCATTTGGATTAGATTCTATTTTTTACCAAAATCGCTTCCGAAATAAGGGTTACCATTGTTGTATTAAAACATTGCCTTCTCATAATAAACCTTACCATAATACGAGATGTTAGTAATAAGCCTTCCTATGTTAGGCCAATGCCTCCCCACACCAAACCAATGATTTACCATAAATTCTATTTTTTACTAAAACCGTTCCTAAGTAAGGCTTATCAATATTGTATTAAAGCATTTCCTTGTCGTGATAAGCCTTATCACGACATTGGATGCCACTGGTAAGCATTTCCACACTGGACAATTGTCTTTTCAAATTAGGTCAATGTCTTACCACGAATTCCATTTTTTTCTAAAATTACTCCCAGATAAGACCTACCACTATTGTGGTAAGCCTTACCTCCGAATAATTTGGGTAAAAATGTCTTACCTAATTTTGGGTAGTTTTTTTCATTCACTAACTGTCAATATTTTATGAAAAACCTCATGCAAAATAATTTTAAACAAAACATAACCCGGGGAAATTCTCCACCATATGAAGCAATGAAGTATGCATTTAATAACCATACCCCGTTTATTTTTTGCTCTGGTGAATTCCTTGGCTCTTTCAACTTCAGCAGAAGCCTTTTTCTGCAGAACTTTCTCCTTCTTCTCCAGCATTTCAAGTGTCTGGACCATTCAAAGCATTAAAAATTAATTCAAACAAACAAGCAGTTAATCAAAGGAACAACAATTTCCAAGGATAAACTAATATCTAATAGAATTTTCAACTCACTATACACTGACTACTGTTCTACAATAAAATAAAGCGTACTATTGCTTGTGATGAAAGGGACAAGTACATCAAGGACCAGTCAACAATGAACAGACCCTGCTTCCCCTTCATCAATTTGGCTTCTGAATAGCAAGCACATTAGCAGACACAAAATTTGCAACAGAATAATAGAATTTGGGGGAGTCAGCAAAAGTTCTAATGACAACAAAATTACAGAGACACAAATTGATTAGGATTTTTAAGAAGTAAACAATAGTCTGAGATTTTATTTTAAAAAAAAAAGAAATATAGTGCTAAAGGTTTTAGTAGAGACAAGCCTCAGTCTCATGTAATAGAAAGACTACCCAAGAGTTCGATCAAGCGTCTCAATTACATAACTACCAAATAATTACATAGCTGAATTGGCACCTAAAACAAATAAGAAAGAGCTCGTAAACCTCATTTAAAAAAAATCATAAAAAGTCACAAGACAAATAAACATAAACAGAACTGATAGTAATAATCGGACTAAGAAACCCCAAGAGAAAAGAAAACTAAAAAAGCTTCAACATCGGCATAATACCTCGTTTAACTTATCCAGCGTGCCAAGGGCATTGGCTTCTTGCTTAGGTTTCCCAAAAATTCGAGTAAACATGGTGGAATCTCTGTAATAGAAGAGATGAGATTATACAAAATTCAATCCACAGGTTAAGAACGAAAAATGATAACGAAAATATTTTTTTAGAACCTCGATTATACTCTATGATACGTTAGGTTATAGTAGATGATCGGATTTAGGAAGTTAGGGTTTTGGAAAAAGATTCAACAGATCCGCGAAGAACTATATCGGTCGAGACTCGAGAGAGAACGCAACGACATAGAAGTTTCTTTTTCTCATTTTCTTGCTTATGACTCCCACGTGGAAGTGTATTACTGGTCGCCAGGAATTATTTATTAATTATGACCAAGTTGATATGTTTGGTGCATGCAAATAGAAAAGGTTATTTATTACAATTTACAACAACATATTGTGGAAAAATGGACATGATTGATTTAATTAATTAAAAAAATTATATATTATAACTATATAATAATTATAATAATAGTATTCATAAATTTTTAATTTAATTAATAAATAATTATTATTCTATAATAATTTATTATAAATAAAAAAATTTATACAAATAATACGATGAGAGTACAAATCAATAATATCTGGTGTTTGATAGCATTAATATAGCCAATGTTTGTACCGTGTATAATGGTATAAAAATTTATTTAATAATAAGTTTCATATTGAATAGTTAAATTTTAATTAATTAAATAATTTTTAGTATTTTTAAAATATTATTTTATTATTATAAATTTTAAAAAATAATTTTTTTAAAAAAATATTACGCATTTCCTCTCTATCATATCTATTCTTCAGTTTCTTCCCCCCTCTCTCTCTCCTCTTTCTTTCTAAACATTCTACAGTTTTCCTTTGCCTTGACAAAATGCAAGAAACAACCATGGCTACCTTTACCCAAACAAATAATGGTTCGCTTATAATAAATATTGGGCGGTGGTAGTGTGACGATTAAATTTATTATTATCACATTATCTTTTTATTAACAATAATGATGATAATGAATTATGATGAATAATTTATATATTTTTATTATGAAAACTATTATTGCAGTTTTATTACTCTAAATATTAAGTATTATCTTTTTGGGCTCCTAACTCATAATAATCTCGAGTATAACCATAACGCTAACCCAAAGGACAAACTTAAGTAATTATGTTATTGTTGATCAGTTAAAGAAAATAATATAATATAAATAAATCTTTAAAAATAATATTTTTATATTAACTTATATATTTATTAATATAAAATATCTAAATCTTAAAATTTTACATTTAACATTGCATTATTGTTGACTTAAAGAAATTAATTTGAATAATATTTTGAAAAATAATATTTATATCATTTAAAATTTATAGCTATAAAAACAATACTTTTATATCGAACATATATATTTACTATCATGAAATATCTTAATTTAAAAATTTTACATTAAACATCATTGCCCAATTACGTCATTTAATTTAAAATTTGATTAATTAAGTTTGCTCAATATTATTGGAATAATTTTGTGTCGGCTAATATGCATGTTATTCATATAAATTTTTTATTAGATCAATTTTAATACTATATGATAAAAATATTAGCTTTTTAAGATAGAAGGATTGATTCCCCTAGTAGACATATCGATCCCACTATGTATCGATACGTAATCGATCACATTTCAATCATCTTCTCTCTGCATAAAAAATTGAATACACATTCATATATAGAGAGATTTATCCCTTTTATAGACAAATTGATTTCCATGTTACGTAAGCATAACTTATTTTAAGAAGGATAGATCACGTTATTGGAAACTGACACATTTCATCTACTCTAATTCATTTTTTAATCTCAGTCAACAACAAATACTTATAAAATTGTGCCACATCATATGTGTGATGTTTTTGCTCTTTAGATTTTCTAAACATACATCATTCTTCTATCATAATTAGATACATAGTTACAAAACAAGTTTTAGGAGCATAAGGTTTAACAGTCAATTTTTTTCTCTCTTGCTTCTTTTTAATTAGATTGAACTTCATCTCTTCATATATTTATATATATATGATTATACCGGGATAAATATGAGTCTATTTATTTCATATTTTTTGTTCATATAGTTTCTTCTTGATTAAGATATTGTATGTTTAAATTGTATGAGTGATCATAAATATTTAGATTTAATTATTAAATTTCAAAGAAACTATTTTTATTGAATTTATGATTAATGTGTTTGTTCTAAGATTTTCTAGTTGATTTGATTTAATTGATATATGATTTGAATCATCTAGTAAGGATTATTTGTTATAGAATACACGTAGACATTTATTTTTTTGTGCTAACTCTAGTTGCAGTTGTTACATGAACGTGTCTGATTAGCGATGAGCTAATTAGAATGTTGGTCTAGATATCTCTCATGTTAATATTGAAAACTATGAAAGCAGAGTAGGGGCTTGTAAGTTAGGTATATTAAGACAGTATCTTAAAGAGAGTAGTACAAGACCGAGTTTGTACTTGAGTGTTTGGTTTTCATATATGATTTGAATCATCTAGTAAGGATTATTTGTTATTAAATTTGTTATAGAATACACATAAACATTTATTTTTTTGTGTTAACTCTGGTTGTAGTTGTTACATGAACGTGTCTGATTAGTGATGAGCTAATTAGAATGTTAGTTTAGATACCGCTCATGTTAATATTGGAAATTGTAAAAGCAGAGTAGGGGCTTGTAAGTTAGGTATATTGAGACAGTATCTTAGATAGAGTAATACAAGATCGAGTTTGTACTTGAGTATTTGGTTTTCATATTGAAAAGTTAGGTAGTCCGACGGACTGATGGTTTTCTTCTTAAGATATAATTATGGCCTATGTTATTTACACTTAAACATATCGTGTGTTATTTTTTAATTTCTATATTTTATTATATACACATGATTGTATGTTTGACCACTTGTTTAAGTTATTAAATTATAAATTGGTAAAATTTTAAAATAATATATTTACCCCCTTCTAGGCTTATTAAGTCTGTATTGTAAATTTTCAATTGGTATCAGAAATTAAGTTAGACACACTTAGTAATTTTGATTCATAGGGACACACTCACTAATGAATCTAATAAAAGAAGGTGAATCATCTGTTAAACCCTCACTCTTTAATGGGTGCAATTACCATTTTAGAAGGCCCGCATGCAAGCCTATCTTAGACAAGATAAAAAAGTCTAGGATTCGATTCTTGAAGGTTGGGAACCATCTTTTATAACCAAAGATGGGGTAGTAACCATAAAGACTAGAAAAAATGGACCATTGAAGAAAGAACTCTTTGTGGATCAAATAAAAAAGGGTTAAGTTTTATTTTTGTTGTAGTGTTTATAAAGGAGTTATGTCGCATCTCCGACTACAATATTGTGAAAGATGCATGGAATGCACTTGCTCTTACTCATAAGGAAGCTTCCTAAGTGAAATAAACGACATTGAGATTGCTGACATCTCATTTTGACTCTTTTAAATTGAGCAAAAATGAAACGTTTAATCAATTTTATTCTCCTTTTTGTGATGTTACTAATGCTTTCTCACTTGGTGAGAAAATTCATGAGCTTGTAATTATACGCAAACTTTTAAGTTCATTGATAGAAGATTATAAGATGAAATTCACTGCTATAGAGGAGAGCAAAAATGTGGACACTTTGAATATTGATGAACTAGTTAGGATTATCCAAACATATGAGCTTAGTCTTGAGCCACCCAAAAAGAACAAGAACGTGGCATTTAAAAGCTCCAAAAAGATAATTTGTAATAATGATGATGATTTAGATGATGAATTTATTGTTTCATTTGCTTGCAAATTTAAAAGGTATGTTAATACAAAGAACCAACAAAACAACTCCTTAAACTAGGGATAGCAAAATTGATTCAAGAACAAAATGTCAAAGGAACCAAACCACAGGGATTCAGATGGTAAGAAATCTAAACCAGTTGGTTCTCAATGTTTTACCTATAGTGAATTTTATCATATATCTATAGAGTGTGCAAACAATAAGAATAAGTTGGAAGAGCACTCAATACTACTCTTAGTGATACAAATAGTGGACAAGAGAAAAAAAAATCAAAAGATGATGGAACCAATTATTGTACCTTAACTATAAAAGTTATTACATGTTCAAACTAGTCCTACACTAGCTCTGATAAAGATTATGAGGGATTTAACTCTTCTTTTCTTTTATCTAAATATAATGCATTTAGTTTTGAATAATTATTGAAGGATTTTATAGATGCTAAGGAACAAAAAGACAAACTTTTAAATAAAGTGACAAAATTGAATAATATAATTAGTGTTCAAAAAATAAACATGTTTTCCATAAGAAAAGGAAATTTAAATTTGTCTAAGCATATTGATACTCTTAATCTAAGTCTTGTACGATCAAAACAAGAAAACTGTAAACTCAATGAAGAATTTGTTGCTATTAAAAAGATCATGAAAAGCTTAACAGTATACGCTAAAAATTGAACAAAGTTTTGAGTTATAGAAAGCCACATGGTAATACACGTGGCCTTGGTTATAAGAATGAGAGCACTACATCTTCTACATCAAAAATCATATTTGTAAGGGCCTTTAATTATACTCATAGTGTTACTACTTATGCACAAATAACTATTGCATCTATGGTAAAAAAAAAGTTGTTAAGTTTGTGCTTGTTTATCGTAATTGTGGTAGGAAATAGTATATAAGACCAAAATATAGATTTTTAATGAATGCTCTTAAGTTTTATTATTCCTTCCATGTTTCACATAGTAGGACTCATAATCATCATCTATCTATGCATGTAGCATCACATTCTAGGATGAATGAAAATTATAGTAACATTTTAAAAAACTCCACTAGAAAGCATGAAGTCTTAAGTTTAAAAAGGCAAGTAAAATTCAATACTTTAATTATAAGACTCGTTATCATCATCGTGATATGTATATTGAATCTTCATTTAGGATGAATGTGAAAAGTACATCTAAGTCTAAGAACATGCCTATGAAATCTAAGGTAGTTGAGTCATAACCCAAAGAAATAGAGAAACTAAAATTCAAAGAAATTTGGGTTAAGAAATTTTTTTTTTCGATAATCTGACATCTTTTTATTGTTTCATTTAAGTACCTATGGTAAAATGCTTATATGATCCTAGGTGAGCAATTTTATAATATTTCATTTGTTTTATTTATTTTTCCTTGTTAATGTTTTTTTAAAATGTTAAGTAGAAGCCTTTTTTGGCCAACGAGATATTGGACTTAGTCAACCCTTACACACATACAACCTTGTCTTTAGTAGCTTAAATCATTTTAATGTTTATTGTATAAATGATTCTACAATTTTGACTTATGCACACATATATATTCTTACATGTGATGATCAATATTGACATGAACTTATTTGCACACTTAAGAACACCTATGTAGGTTTTGCTTGGATTTTATGATTTCTTTTGAAAGACTCTAGGACTTCAACTAATCTTGATTGTAAAATTATGTTATGTTCTATTTCTTGTACTCTAAAGTTTTACCGTAAGTAGGAACCTAGTATTGAAAGGAATATTTTTTATGATGTGTGAACCTACCACAATTAGCGGAAATGGCTACCTCATAACTAGTATGAAAGTTATCATGTTAGATTTATGGCACGTGCAATAAAAAATAAACTAAAAAGATTGTGCAAAAAGAAACTATGTTTATAAAAAAATTACTTGACATGCATTAAAAGAAAATCCAATAGAGGTTAAAAATAACTAAATAATCATGTGACTCATTTGTTATGATGTGTGAACATATATACTACTTTTAAATAAATGTCAAAATGTTATTATATATGCCAAGTGTATTTGTGTATCTCTTCTATTCTACTTACTTATTTATACAATAGATAATAAAAATTGAATAAAAAATAATTTTTCAATTGATTGTGTAATTATTAATGATTAAATGAGTATATTATTTTATGTGGCTATTGATAAATTAAAAAAAAAAAAAATTAGATTTTAGTTTTTTTATCTTCTCCTTATTTATTAATTAACTAATTGATTTTACATTTAGGGAGTTATATGATTCAGAGAGAGTTTAAATCATATTACACTTTTGCATTGATTTGTTTTTATAGTCATTTTACTTTTAGGGGTATTTAGCTCCATGGCATCATTGCATACATCTCTTTTCAATTGTTCTTAAGTTTGTAATTTCTCAAGTGCTTTATTTTTTCGTATGTCAAAAAGGGGAGAGTAATTCATTATTTCATTATCATGTTTTATGTCATTATGCATATAGGGGAGAACATATTTATGATAAAAATGTTTTGCATCATTTTGCTTTATGTTAAGCTTGAATGATATGAATGGATGCACTACATAATTGCTCTTTACACTTTGTTTAATTTTATGTCAATTAAACTAATGTACAATGAGGCTTTCATGCCAAGTTGCCATATATTTTGTTTATGTCATTTTAGTTATATACAAACTTGTCAAGTTGCAGTGAAGATGGATTTACCATACTATAAGATAGTTTCACTGTGGAGTCCAGGACATTAATATATTTTTTATCTTATTCATATAAGTGTCATGTAATGAGTAAAAGGTTTTGCACATAAAAATGAAAAGGGAAGTTTGTAATGACTATAAGTGTTGGCTATTTTCTTAAATAAAATATTTACATGTAATCTTATATTTAAACTCGATATCAAGTTTCTTAATAATATCAAGTCTCTCAAGAAAAAAAATTCTCATATTTATGATAGTTATAATTCAAGTATATCTTTTATAATTATCACACATAAAATAACATACATGCTTAAGTGCATTTCATATAAACTCTTGATTGGATCAATTTTGATATTACATGATAAAGATATTATCCTTTTAATATATAGGGGTCGATCCTCCTAGTAGACGAATTGATCCTACTATATATCGATTTGTAATGGATCATACTTCGATCCTCCCATTTCTGCATAAAAAAGTGAAGCACCTTCATATATAGAGGGATTGATCCCTTTTAAAGATAGATTGATCCTCTATGTTACGTAGGCGTAACTTATTTTTTGGAGGGATCAATCCATCTCATAGATAAATCAATCCTGCTATTGAGAACTGACATATTTCATCGACTTTGATTCATTTATTAATCTATATCAATAACAAACTACCTATAGAATTGTGTCACATCAAATATGTGATGTTTTGGCTATTTAGGTTTTCTATGTATACATCACTCTTCTCTCACAAGTAGGTAAGCAACTACATAGCAGATTTTAAGAGTAAGGTTTAACATTTGTGTTTCTTTTCTCTCTTGCTCATCTTTAATTAGGATGAACTTAATCTCTTTATATATTTATATATATATGATTATGTTGGTATAAATCTGAGCCTATTTGTTTAATATTTGTCTTGTTCATATAACTTCTTCTTTATTAGGGCCTTGCATGTTTAAATTAAATAACTATATGAGTGATCATGATTATTTGAGTTTATTAAAATTCAAATAAGTTATTTTTATTCAACTTGTGATTACTTTACTTACTCTAGGATTTTCTAGTTAATTTGATTTAATTGATGTATGATTTGAATCATATAGTTAGGATTATTAATTATTGAATTCGTTCTAAAACACACACTTTTTTTTGTGTGCTAACCTTCATTGCAATTGTTTTGTGAACATGTTTAACTGACAAGGAGTTTATTAGAACATTGGTCTAGATATCGCTCATGCTAATCTTGAAAACTATGAAAATAGAGTAAGAGCTTATAAGTTAGGTACATTAAGGTAGTATCCTAAAAATGGTAACATAAGACTGAGTTTGTACTTAAATGTTTAGTTTTTATAATAAAAAGTTAGATGATTTGATAGATTAGTGATTTTGCTCTTAGGTCATGGTTATGACCTAAGTTGTTTCCACCTAAAAATAACATGTGTTATTTTTTAATTTTTGTTCTTTACTATTTATATACGATTGTAGGTCTGATTACTTTGTTTATATTTATTAAATTATAAATTCATAAAATTTAAATAACTTATTGACCTATCTCTCAATTTTTTGTAAGTATAAATTTTACTTTATTAATTCTTATATCAAGGGGTTTTTTAAATAAAATTTCATTAAAAATTAAAAGTTACAATCTATATAAAAATAATCAATTTAAACGCATCAACAATCAAAATTTTCAAATTAAAACTAAAAACTTTCTTAAATACATAAAAAAAAAGACTTTGAGTTTTTATATTTTGTTTTATTTAATCAAATGTTTGGTTGTTACAACTTATATATTACTTTTTTCAGAAAAAAAAAATCTTGATATCATATTATAATTTTCATAATATTTAATACTATGAATCTAATTAAAGATCTAGAATGACAATAAAACATAAATTTTACGGACATAAATATGTTATATATCATCATATATATAAATATTTGGATAAAAAATTACCATCGAATTAGACGTAAGTGAAGAAACAATACAAATATGTGTTTTCATTCAAAATTTAATTACTAAGAAGAAAAGAAATATAAACAAAAACAAATTTATTAGAGAGTAATTCTTGTACAAGAATACCTATCTCCAACAAAAAATAAATTAACTTCTCGAACATTTAAAAAAATAGTACAACTAACCATGTGCTATCTACAAGCTGTAGTTCCTTTAATTAAGGGTTAATTATGATTTTTTTCATGACTTTTTATCCTAATATTTGCGATCTTATCTTCAATAAATATAACAAAATATACATTTTTATATGTAATGGTCAAACTTAAATAAAGGTTAAAAGATAAAAATGAATGTTAAAAGAAAAACAAATATTACATTTAACCAAATATCAAGGACTATATATTCTATACTTATGTTAATTCAACTAACAAAAATCACTAAAAAATCTAGTTTATTACACTTACTTAAATTTGAGGATACTATTAATAAATAATATTAAGTTTTCTACTTTCCTTCAAATTTACTTTGCAATTGAGTTGTCCTAAAACAATTTTATATTAATTGATTTTAGCAGCAAATTCTTTTTTAATGAAAATAATTTACAGACTGAGCTAGAAATTAATTTTTTTATTTTACATAATTATTTTCGGTTTTTAAGTGAACTTTGTAGAATACAAAACAACTAACGTAAATACTGCATTAAAAAAAAATCAACACATGCAAGAAAATAAGAAGATATGTAGAGAGAGTATGTGTGAGAGAGAGGAAAATACTATTGAAATCTTAAAAATAATAATAATATATTTGTGGTTATTTTACTGTAGATTTTCTATTAGATGCATAAGATTCGAATTCAATAAAACCCTCCTTCTCGTACTAATCCATAAAAAATTTAGACTCAAATTTGCAAATTCATTTTCCAAAGAAAAACCTAAAACTATTGTACATTTTACGTCGTATTTTTTAACCTTATGAATTTTTTTAATTATTTTACTTAAAGTATTTTTTATAATAGTAATAAAAAAACATATATATTTACAACAACATATTAACGAATAATCAATTCTAACAAAATAATAAAAATAATATTATTGATTTAAATTATTTAAAGTTAAGATAATTAGTTAAATTTATTGGTTTTCAAAACGTTAATATTTAAGTAAATATTTTTTCTTTTATCACATCTTTGTGGAGATTTAAACCATAGTATCCTACTTGGGCACTTGGCAGAGGATCCAATTCTCCTTCATTCCTAGAAGCTAGCTTGGTTATCATTTAATATTTTTTTTCCCTTCGAGCTAAACATGTATGGCTTTTCATTTAATTTAATTTTTTTCCCTTCTACCGAATTCATTTTCTGTGGTCATTTATCCAAATTGAATACTTAGAATTCCATACATTGCTTGCTATTTTCCAGTTTTGTCTTTGAAATGGAAGAAGAAAAAAACCCGACTCAAGTAACCCTCAAGTTACCTTAAATATATTTTCATAAATGTAAAAATTAAGAAAATATTAATAAACTCTAAAAATATGCAATAAATATATATTCAAAATGATACATAAATTAAACATATCTCATCACGTTACAAAAATATTAACATAGCTAAGAGTTAAAAATGAAAATGTGTTTAAACAGAAGTCTAAAACATTCCTTTCTCGTTATTAAAAAATATATAAATTACTATATTTGATTGATTCAATTTCTGATTTTTTTATTAAAATAACTAGTACCGATTATAGTGATAGAACCAAAATAAATAAATAAAACTTTAAATCTATAGATAACACTAACACATATATATTATTCACATAACCATCGCAACAATATATATTGTTATATTTTAGTATAATAGATCAGAAAGCTTGAATAAATCAATAAGATAAATACAATCCTTACAAAAAATGAAATATTTAAAGATCAAGTATGACAATGCAAGTGATAGTTGGATTATAGATCAAACTAATGGAGTACTCTACATATAATCAAAACCTTTAAACGATCCAACCTTTAATCAGAGACCATCCAAGAAAACTGTTAATTGATCGTCACTATCATCCTCTCTGCTGAATGGAATCTACACATCGGTATCCTCTCAAAGTAGTTGTTCGTCGACGACACAAATACAATCAATCCAACGAAATCGGCAGAGCAATACAACAAAAAGGCATGATGATGGAGGGTTGTGGAAATCATTTGTGTGCTATTGGAAATGTTTCAAGCTGCCAATAGAACATTCTAAGCCTTTAATATGGAAGAAATGTAAATCAAAGTGGTGCAATGTTAGTGAATCGTGGTGACGGTTCGGTTTCTGTCGGAACCGTGCATCGGTTCCAAAACCGAACAAGGTTCTTGATGGAAGAACCTTAATAAAGTCTCGGGTCCTCTCACTATTAACTGTATAACAATTTAGATACACCATCAATACGCAGAGAATAAGTGTGAGAAACCAGTGAAAGCATCGAACAGAAAATCCATTGGAATTCCCGTGTAAGTGTTGAAATTTTGATCAATAGCAGGAGGTATGTTTTCAATCCAATTTTGCTTCCGCTGCATTTAAATTATGAGTTCATATGGTTTTATGAACGGATTGAATTGAATCTCTAACATTTGGTATCAGAGCCATTTGAAAACAACTCTGTTTTGCTCTATAAACACGAAGAACTGAAATTTTGGGTTTTTAATTTTGATTGTTTTTGATGCATATGGAAATTATAAAGTGTTTCAATATTTATTTTTGAGTAATTCTGTAAAATTAAACTTGAAAAACAATGAAAAAAATAAATCCAATTTACCGTGGGTATTTATTTCCTTCATTAATTAACTTTTTATTTAAAATGAAGTTTCTACTTAAAATTAAGATCATGAATCACTCGGAAATCGAATTCTGAGAATTTTGATAAAAAGAACGATGGATTCCATCGTCGAAATAGAAAGATACGACCGGGTATCCATTAGTGTAAAAACGGATCGAATCGACCCGGCTAGAGGTTGAAGATGAAGTTTATTAAAAAAAAAAAAATCAAAACACACGCTGTCAGGGGACTCGAACACGGGTCCTGCGTGAAACTTTGAATAGTCTAAAACAGTGGGCTGCAACAAATATTTCACTTATTTATGTATCAAACTTATATTTATATATATTCAGAGTTTGATTTTTTTTTTTTAAACAAAAATTACTTCAACTAGGAATGAAACCCAGACTTCACTAGTTGGCACAAGTGAAACTTTCCACTGGGCTGTAACGATTTTAGCATTATAACTTGTCTCTGACTTTATTTTAAATATGCATTTGGAATTTGATTTTAATAAAAAAATAAAAATACAAATAAATTCCGAATATAATTTTAATTTATGTTTATCATATGTATAATATTTATTATACATGTTATATTTATTTAAATAATTTTTAGACACATTAAAATTTTATTTAAATACATTATGCTTAAATTATTTGTCTTGTGTATTTATATGTATAAATTTTGTAATTAATTATACATATAAAATTTAGTTAAATAATTTATGCATAATTAAATTAATTTTTAATGGCTCTTATGGATTTAATTACTGCTTATATTATTTAATTTTGCTTGTATAATTTATTGTCATATATGCAATTTAAGATAAATAATATTTACACATTTGATATTAAATTAATATTGTTTATGGTTTTATGCAATAATTGAGGATAAGGATTTAATTAATATTTAAGTGATTCATATAGTTTGATTAATTAGAGAGTAGCCACAACATCTTTAATTAATTAAAACTATAATAAAGTTTATTTAGGATCATATTTAGAAAATAAATATTAATTGTAATTAATCATATGTGATATAATAGATCTTATCCCACAGGAATTTTTATTATATTTTTGTGTGATTAATTAGGATATAATATCAAATTATATTTTCTAATTTACCCATAGGGATTAGGAAAAGGAACATAATTTGATAGTTTTATCATAAAGATAGGATGAATTTAATTGAATTAAAACTTTATCCCACAGTTAAGTTTTATGTCACTAGATTCATATTATTCATGATTTACATTGGTAAAGAATGATTATAGTTTAGGCCTCAAATTTTAATAAGCATATAATCTTTAATTGCAGCTTCTCAACCTATAAATTTCTCTGATATCCGTTGTGGTATTCCCGATCTGAAAGGGGATAACTATAAAATATGGAAGGAAAGAATTCTCCTTCAATTAGGGTGGATGGATATTGATTATGCTATTAGGAAAAACGAACCACCTAAAATTACTCAAACCAGTACTCCAGAGAATATCATGCTTTATGAACAATGGGAACGATCTAATCGCCTTAGTATGATATTCATTAAGACTAAAATCTCTGCTGGTATTCGTGGTTCCGTTGATCAGCATACCAATGTTCAAGACTTGCTAAAGGCCATTGATGATCAATTCGTCACTTCAGATAAGGCTTTAGCAAACACCCTTATTATGAAGTTCTCTTCTGTGAGACTCACCAGTGTGAAAGGTATGCGCGAGCACATTATGCAAATAAGGGACATTGCCGCTCAACTTAAGCATCTCGAGGTTGAGATGTCAGAATCCTTCCTGGTGCACTATATCCTTAACACTCTCCCACATCAGTACGGGCCATTCAAAATCTCGTACAATACACATAAAGATAAATGGCCAATCAATGAACTAATGACCATGTGTGTTCAAGAGGAAGGGAGGCTTGTTATGGAATTTGGTGAAAGTGCAATGTTGGCTACAACGTACCAGAAAGGAAAATCTCAATACAAGCATAAAGGAAAGGGGATAATTCCACCTCAGGCTGATATTAAGAAAGAATCCAAGTGTTTCTTTTGTAAAAAGAAGGGACACATGAAGAAGGATTGTATCAGATTCCAGAAATGACTTGAGAATAAAGGTAATCCAACCTCGTTTGTTTGTTATGAATCTAATATGGTTAATGTTAATATTAACACCTGGTGGATTGATTCTAGATCTACAATCCATGTTGCAAACTCCTTACAGGGTATGCAAAATCTGAGGAAGCGAGTGAGAAGTGAGCAATACATCTTATCCGGTAATAGGATGGGCTCACATGTAGAGGTTGTAGGGACATGTAGTTTGATTTTAAGTAGTGGTTTTATTTTAAAATTAGTAAAGACCTTTTATGTTCCAAGTTTCTCTAGAAACTTGATTTCAATTTCAAGACTTGTACCTTATGGTTATTCCTTTCACTTTTCAGAAACATCTTTCAGTTTATTTAATAAATCTGATTGTGTTGGGAATGGTATTTTGTCTGATGGTCTTTACTGCATTAATTTACGAAATAATGCCACTTATAACGCTATGCATGTTCAAACTGGCACTAAAAGGTGTATTATTGACGATGACTCTTCTACGTTATGGCATAGGAGATTAGGACATATCTCCATAGAAAGAATTAAAAGATTAGTGAAATATGGGGTACTTAGTACTCTAGATTTTACTGATTTTGAGACATGTATGGACTGCATTAAGGGAAAGCAGACTAACAAGTCAAAGAAAGGTGCCAATAGAAGTTCAAACATATTAGAAATCATACATACAGATATATGTTGTCTAGACATGGACATTCAAGGTCAAAAATATTTTATCACTTTTATTGATGATTTTTCTCGATATATGTATCTCTATATGCTTCATAATAAGAGCGAAGCAGTGGATGCCTTCAAAAGCTTTAAGGTTGAAGTAGAGAAACAATGTGGAAAGCAAATAAAGATCGTGAGATCAGATAGAGGTGGTGAATATTATGGTAGATACACTAAGAATGGACAAGCGCCTGGTCCATTTGCTAAGTTTCTTCAAGAACATGGGATAGTTTCCCAATGCCCAATACACTATGCCTGGTTCACCAAACCAGAATGGTGTAGCAGAAAGAAGAAACCGAACACTATTGGACATGGTGCGGAGTATGCTTAGCAACTCCAATCTTCCTAAATCCTTGTGGATTGAAACTTTAAAGATGGCTATGTATATATTAAATTGAGTTCCAACCAAGGCTGTCTCAAAGACACCATTTGAATTATGGAAAGGTTGGAAACCGAGTTTGCAACATATGCGCGTTTGGGGATGCACGTCTGAAGTGAGGATATATAATCCACAAGAGAAAAAGCTGGACCCAAGGACCATTAGTGGGTATTTCATTGGATATGCCGAACGGTCTAAAGGTTATAGATTTTACTGTCCATCTCAAAACACTAGGTTTGTGGAATCAAGAAATGCAAAATTTCTTGAAAATTACTTGATTAGTGGGAGCGATCGATCCCAGGGTATTGGTTCTGAGAAAGATCATTTAGATGCTCAATATGCCACTTCAAGTAATGGACTGATCGTTATTGTTAACAACACGCTTCGAGTACAAACGCGTGTTGAAGAACCAGTCTTGGAAGTACCACAAGCTGTTGATCCTGATCCAGTAGATGTTGAAGTTCAACAGATGCCTACAACTGTTGAACAACCAGTTGAACAACATGATCCTGCTCCTCAGGAGAATGTTGATCCAACATTAAGAAGATCTACTAGAGTAAGGAAATCATCGATTCTTAATGATTATGTTGTGTATCTACAAGAATGTGACTATAATGTTGGAGCCGAAAATGATCCTGAGACGTTTTCACAGGCCATGAGTTCTGAGGTTTCGAACTTATGGTACAATGCCATGAAAGAAGAGATGGATTCTATGGCGTCTAACCGAGTCTGGGATCTTGTCAAGTTGCCTGATGGTGTGAAAGCCATTGGATGTAAATGGGTCTTCAAAACAAAGAAAGACTCACAAGGCAACATTGAGAGACATAAGGCAAGACTCGTTGCCAAAGGATTCACTCAAAGGGAAGGAATCGACTATATGGAGACATTTTCTCCTGTATCTAAGAAAGATTCAGTTCGTGTGGTCATGACATTGGTTGCCCATTTTGATTTGGATTTGCAACAAATGGATGTGAAAATAGCTTTCCTTAATGGTAAACTAGAGGAAGAGGTTTATATGAAACAACCTAAAGGATTCTTCTCTAGTGATGGTGAGCATTTGATTTGTAAGCTTAATAAATCCATATATGGATTAAAACAAGCTTCCCGTCAATGGTATTTGAAATTCCATAACGTCATCACTTCATTTGGTTTTGAAGAGAACGTCATGGATCAATGTATATACCAGAAGGTTAGTGGGAGTAAGATTTGTTTTTTGGTGCTATATGTGGATGATATTTTGCTTGCAGCCAATGATAGAGGTTTGCTACATGAGGTAAAACAATTCCTCTCTAAAAAATTTGATATGAAGGATATGGGTGAGGCATCTTATGTCATTGGCATTAAGATCCATAGAGATAGACTTCGAGGTGTCTTGGGTTTATCTCAAGAAACCTATATCAATAAAGTTTTAGAGAGATTTCGGATGAAGGATTGTTCACCAAGTGTTGCTCTCATTGTGAAGGGTGATAGGTTCAATTTGGACCAATGCCCAAAGAATGATTTTGAAAGAGAACAAATGAAAACCATTCCATATGCTTCAGCTGTTGGAAGCCTGATGTATGCTCAGGTCTGCACCAGACCTGACATTGCATTTGTTGTTGGGATGCTAGGGAGATATCAGAGTAATCCAGGTGTTGACCATTGGAAAGCTGCAAAGAAAGTGATGAGGTACCTACAAGGAACCAAGGATTATATGCTCATGTATAGACGAATCGATGAACTGGAAGTAATTGGCTACTCCGATGCGGACTTTGATGGCTGTATTGATTCACGAAAATCAACATCTGGTTACATTTTCATGCTTTCCGGTGGAGCTGTGTCTTGGAGGAGTGCGAAACAGTCCTTGACTGCTACTTCCACTATGGAGGTCGAGTTCGTATCATGTTTTGAGGCCACATCGCATGGTGTATGGTTAAAAAGTTTCATTTCCGGGCTTAGAGTAGTTGACTCTATTTCTAGGCCATTAAGATTATACTGTGATAACTCAGCTACTGTATTTATGGCTAAGAACAACAAAAGTGGTAGTCATAGTAAGCACATCGACATTAAGTACTTGGCCATAAGAGAACGTGTTAAGGAAAAGAAAGTGGTCATTGAGCACGTAAGCACTGAGTTGATGATTGTTGATCCTTTGACTAAAGGCATGCCACTAATGAAATTCAAGGATCATGTAGAGAAAATGGGAATTGGTTCCACTTTGTAAATGTATATATACAATTAATTAATGAAACTCTTATATATTGTGATATTTTCTCATATTCATGTGCACCTTAATTTATTTGAGAAAATTTATATTGGACCAAGAATAAATATAGGATTTATTCATTAAGTTTAGTTACCACATAAAGTATAGTACTTGAGAAACTAAATACATTGTAATACATGGAAGATAATACTCGCTCTTAGAGGACCTATCGCTATGATTCCTGTGTTTTGTTACTCAAGAGAATTTCGCTTAACGTTTGCACCAAGTGAGAGAATGTAAATCAAAGTGGTGCAATGTTAGTGAATCGTGGTGACAGTTCGGTTTCGTCGGAACCGTGCGTCGGTTCCGAAACCGAACAAGGTTCTTGATGGAAGAACCTTAATAAAGTCTCGGGTCCTCTCACTATTAATTGTATAACAATTTAGATACACCATCAATACGCAAAGAATAAGTGTGAGAAACCAGTGAAAGCATCGAACAGAAAATCCATTGGAATTCCCGTGTAAGTGTTGAAATTTTGATCAATGGCAGGAGGTATGTTTTCAATCCAATTTTGATTCCGCTGCATTTAAATTATGAGTTCATATGGTTTTATGAACGTTTCTGGATTGAATTGAATCTCTAACAAGAAATGTCACAAAAGATTAAGGTTTGATAAATCTTATAATAATAATTCATTTGACGGGAAAAGCAGCAGTTATAGTTCTAGTTATAAATGAATGATGAAGAACAGACTCAGTGTCTTAAAGAAGTTGTACTTCACTGCAACATGTGTAGGTTGTTCTTTGTACAATATTTGTGTGTGTGTTATAGATGGTGTAATACTTATAATATAGAACACACACTTAGAACTTGGACTACTACAAGATGTAGCGGTTTTTTGTCCTCTAATGTTTGAATAAATTTAAAAAGTACAAGAAAAGAGGAAACTAATGTCTCTTCTTATGATATAGAGGAGGAGAAAGATTTAAAAAAAACTTATAAATTCTTGTATTTATCTTTAGTAAGTTATGTTAAAGTTAAGTTATTAGAAATATATAGAGTGAATATATATATATATATATAGATTCATGATCTATATATATAATGATAGAATTTATATTTTTATAATTATTTTTCGTGAAATAATTAAGAGATTATATGTTAATTATTTTATCTATTAGATATTTATCTAGTATTAACAGTCATTTACTAACTTAACACTTATTATGTTGACATTTGAGTGATGTGAATTAATTTACATATAACACATTATAAACATTATCATTTATTTTTTTAATTTAAAAAAAATGATTAATTAAGTAATAATTATATTATTTTAATAAAAAATCATTAAAATAATATATTTTATGATTAATTAATCCATCTACTTTTTACTATTTTGACATATAAAATATAATGTTGTGTTAGCTTATTAAAAAAAACCGTGTTCATTGTTACTTGATGGTTTCACAACTCTAGGTGGGTAGCTTTTTAGCTTGTTCGTGTTAATAAAATTGACGAACGCAATACGAATATTATGTAAATGGGTAACAAATGGAGTTTGAACTTACCATTAAAATCAGGGTAATGTTGTTGCAACAAACAAAAGTACATAAAAAAATCCGTTTTATCCTATTATTAATTACGTTATTATTGAATAAAAATTTCATTAATAAATCATTATTACGAAAATACCAATTTGAATAGATCATAGAATAAACATCATTAACTCTAAGCATTCGGAACAAGGGATTGGGATTGGGCTTGGAAAAGTATCAGAATTTTGGATCAACGGAAAACTTCCCTGGTAGAATGAGGCTGATCCAAATGAGTTCTAATGTTCTTAACCAAATTATCAGTCCCCTGTCCCCCATCACAAAGTAACATCTGTACTTTTTTAACACTAATTACTAAAAGTATTAAAAGAAGTTTTATTTAAGATTTAAAAATTAAAATAAATAAAAAAGTACACATACCACTATGTGATTTGATTGGGGGATAAAGAGCCCCCTGAACTCGATCAAAATCACAGACCAAAATACCGTCGGTATAGTGAGACATCAACCACACCAAATTCTTGGAAATTGGTCATGTAATCAAGAGTTGAAGACTTCATAAGGCACAAGTATCAAACATCAAATTACCAACAAAAGACTCTAATAATGTTTCCGAATAAGTTAGAATTGGTCATGTACACATGAGGCAAAAGACTCAAAAAACAAAACGAATGAAGAAGAATATGCCACCACATTTTGCACAAAAATGAACCTTTGTAGAAACAAGAGGACTTTCAGTGTAGCAAAATAGGAAGATTATATGAGTGAAAGACATGAAGTGAGTGATCTAATTGCAAAATTAGGTGCACAATGCTCAACATTTTTTACTTAAACAATGTTCTCGGAAACCGTAAGCAGAGATGACCAAATGATTTGCTGGAACTGTCCCTAGAGTCGTTATCTGAATTGTCAACTGTACATAGTTCAACACTTAAAAGAGTCTGATGAGTAATAATGAATACATAACAACGACAGAGTCTTTAATATTAACAATGTGTGAAATAGGCTGACATTACGAAGAACCAGAAATCAAATCAAATTAATGTCCAAAGACAATAGATCCATAAACAAAAATAATATTGATTTTGATTTAGCTAAACCATTGTAACAACAACGGATAATCAACAAAGCTTCAAAAACAGAGAGACCATTACATGGGTCTTTAAGATAACATCAGATTTCAATGATAATAACCCAAATTCTAATAATTCTTTAACCTACAGAAAGTTACACCATACTTCCAAATTTCTGTCGTTTACTTTTCGGACGAGTTGGGTCCCCTCTTCTTACCGAATCCAACCACTACAAAAAGAATGAGACTACAATCAAATTCTAAACATAAACGTCACAAATAGCACAATTTTCTCATACTAATTTGACTAAATAGCATCATAAACCTTTATACCGAACCAACAGCGAAATTTGTAAATCGAAAATATTATAAATTAGGAGGAAAGCGAAAAAAATACCGGCAGTGACGAATCGGCGGTTGTATTGCATTCTCTTGTGAGCTCGTCCTCTGGGCTTCTTCTTCTTATCCTGCTTGGCCACCTTTGGTGTTTGGCCTCTAACCTTACCAGCACGAGCAAGAGATCCGTGAACCTTACCTGAGAATAAACCCAAAGATCATAAACTACATCAAATCAAGGTAAACTATAAGAAGGATCCAAGGCAATGAAACTCTTAGCTCACCCATAGCTGATTGATATGCGTTCTACGGCAGGCGAAAAGTGGTACAACGCCCTAGTTTGCTGTGAGATTGTGCTGGCCGATGATAGAGCAAGAAATTGCGCCCTAGGGTCTTGCTGAAAATATATAGATTGATTGTGAAAAGCCCGTGCGAGGTTTGGGCTAATTTTCGGCTCACTCTCATCGTATTAAGTGATACTAAACCAGCCCAGATGTGACACGATAATTTTGCGTAAATAACACCAATTTTAATAAATTAATCCATCTTTTAATTAATAATAATTCATTACCAAACCCATAGTTTCAAACTAATAATTTAATAAATATACCAAAATATTTTTATTTCATATCTTTGATAAAATAATAACAAGATAATATATAACATATTACATACAAAAATAAATATACGTAACATCTTATTTATAAATATATAATTAGACGTGACATCTTACTAATTAATATACTAATTAATATACGTATAGATATAATATCTTACTTATAAAGGCATGGATAAATATAATTCATTAAATATTGATTCTAATTGATTTTAATATTTTTTTATTCAATATTAAATTGAAACAACTTTTATTAACAAAATGTCCCTAAATTTGTTAGTAAATATGTTAACTTGAATTAAATGAAAATAATGCAATAATTTTTATATTTAAAGATAGATATACATCTAATAAATTACATATAAAAATATAAATAGATGTAATATATTATATATAAAAAAAATCGAAATGAATGTAAATTACTTAATACAAAAATACAGGTATATATAATACATTACATATTAAAAAAATCGTAGTAATATTTTATATACATTAGATCACAAAAATAACAAAATTTAAATAACATTAAAATTTTAATTATTATGTATATAAAGATAGATGTGATGTAATGCATTACACATCAAATTACTGGAGCTCCGACAATCTTACTAGAGCTTCGAGAATCTCGTCAAAAATGATGTAACATATTACGTTAAAAGGTGGAGGTGAATATAACATAACGTAACATGTTACATTCAAATGTAAATATAAATGTAACCTATTAGATACAGAAATATAAGGTGTGTGGTCATTTTAGTTTTGTAACTATGTGATTTATATATTTTTGTCCTATAATTTTTTAGGTGAGTTCTATTAGTCCTGTAATTTAAAAATATAATTAATTAAATCAAAAATTTTAAAAAAATTGATTTTTTCAAGAATAAAATAAAAATTATATATTTTATTAATAACAAATAATTTAAAAAAAGCATTAACAAGGTTCCTTTCTCTCACTATCATTCTCTACTTTTTCTCTCTCATTCACTTTTTCTTTCTCTCTTTCTATCTCTCATTATTTCATTATTATTTTATTAATAATAATAAAACTGAGAATGAGAAATATTGAGTAGAAGAGAGAAAATAAATGGAAATAGTAAGTGGGAGAAAGAGGAAGGATTATTTATGTTTTTTTATTTACTTATTTTTTTTTATTTTTTTATTGAAAAATTTTTATTTTTAAATTTTTTGAATTTTGATCATATGTTTAAATTATATGATTAATGAAACTCATTTAAAAAGTTACAAAACTAAAGTTATAAATCGTATAGTTATAAGACTTGAATGACTAAATATCTAAAAAAATACGAGTATATGTAATGGACATACCAAGATACAAATAGAAATAACATCTTACATGTGATAGATCATAAAAATGATAAAATTTAAGTTATATATAAAAAATTACATTATACAAGCAAAGATAGAGATGATGTAATATGTTACACCATATAGAGATGGAAGTAGCATGATAAATAAAATTAAATATAGATATAACATATTATATTTAAATATAGAATTAGATGTAACATGTTATATATAAAAATAAATGTTAATTTAATAATGAATCAAAAATAACTCAATTCATTCGTAACAATATCAATAAAAGAGAAAAAATAACCAAATTTATGTAGAAATTTCCCATCAACAAAAATAAGTAAAACAAAATCCTAAACATGAATCCCTAAGTCAAAGTGTCCTACAGGCATGGAGTGAAAGGTAACAAAATGATAATAAATATAACAAAATTTTACGAAAGTACACAAAAGTTTATTAATTTTTAGGTGAAATATAATAAGTTTATTAATTATGAAAAATACACGAGAAATCCAATAATAAAAAATGTCATAAATAGAGCACGTGAACACACATGTATGTATTTTTCAATTATTATATGTTCCATAAATTAATTATAATTTAGAAAATATGAACTTGTATAGGTTTAAACACATAACAATTGATTTAAAAACAACCTAATAACTTAAAAAAATAATCATATGTGTGTTCATGTGCTCTATTTCTAACATTTTTATTTTATTTTTGAACTTCTAATATATTTTTCTATAGTTAGTGCACTTGTGGTACCCTATTCAAAAATTAATGAACTTTTATGTAGTTTTATTATAATTATTATTCTTTTGTTATCATTTTCCTACCAGAGATGTGCATTTACTTAAATCAATAACTCTGAAAGTGGTTTCAATATAAGCATTTAGATGTTTGAGATAAAAATATTAAAAGTGATTTTGAATGACATTTTGATGATTATTTTAGAATAAAGCATGTGTTTAAAACTAATTCTCTCAAAAATAAACATTACCTACTTCTCTTAAAATCACAAATGTTGATTCTCATGCTTTGCAAATATTGATTATCGTACTTTTAAAAGCACTTCTTATAAAGATTGTCAAACATTCTAGAAAGTGCAATGATCCATTTGAAAGCACTTTCAATTAAAAGGATAAGTTGTTCCAAACGGACTTGTAGTTTATGCATACTCATTCTTAAATTAATTATTAATATATCTCTCAAAACTACTTTTAACATTTTTATATCAAACATCTAAATACTTGTATTGAAACCACTTCATTTCAAATCACTTCTAAAAGAAACACATCTAAACAAGGTCATATATTTGTATATAAACTGTAAATCATTTCTTCCTTGTGCTATTTGAAGTTATCCTTGCTCCTTGTACATTTAACTAGTTTTTTATGGACAGTTATGTATATCGGATTACATTGTAGAGAGCTTTACATACCATGGTTAATGAGTCATCTAACATAACATATAGTTCTCTTTCACTGTTGCCTTAATTTGTTATGGTTTATTGAGTCATTAAAGTCAAATGTCTCAAGTCATGAATGTCAATGTACATTATGTGTATCCCAAAGTCCCTTTTTTTCTTGACTAACTATTTTGTTCTTTGATAAACAGCGACATCATGCATACTTCATGGAAGAGATTAATTCATGAGTCACTAGTTTTTTATGAAAATTGTCTCTCTACTCCTTTTCATCATCAACTTATTTCATAATTCACCTATGGATTATTTTAGCATCACATTTAGAGCAAATCAACCTTAAATGACACAATTTTTGAAAAATTATTTGTGGTTTTATTTGGTTTTGATTTCTATATTAACTTTGATGTGATAGATGACTTCTTAAGATATTAGCAACAGATCGAGTAGCTATTTTGGCATATTCTTTGGCTATTATAGGACTATTTCACTATTCAGAGCATCATAGACAATTGCTATGGTACTTATGCTTCACTGGTTTAGTATTGGTAGTTTTCTGGATGTATTTCATGTTTAGGTTTGTCAATTCCTTCTTGCTTATGTAGTATATATGTGACACATGTCTAATATAGAGTTATTGTGTATCAAATTACTTTAAGCATTTTAAATAGAGAAGTGGGCAAATGCAAAAACGAGTAACTGTTAATTCTTTGAGATAATTTTCTTAGCTTTTGATTAAAACATTGCCTCTAAAAACAACCATGAAGATGGTTTTGGATTGAAACATGAACGAATAGGGAGTTAAGGCCCCAAAATGGCGCTTTTCACCTCTTCTAATGCATAGATTATATACAGGCTATGTAAGGTTGTATGTGAATCATGAAATGAAGAACACAGACTGTATATGCAATTTGGGATATTGTTGGCCACATTTCCAAAAACGCGCTATGTAGGCCCTAGACTAGAACAGACAATGAAATACTTAATATCTTTTATTAATTTAGCGTTAGGTTGCCTTGATATCAATATTGTTCTATTTACTCCATGTTTCATTTTTATTTAATAACTGAAGCATTTATTAATAACGATATTACACATATTATAGATTACCAAGGTTTCAGTGGGATATTATATGAATTCCATTTGGCCCTCTTAGGTATGCTATGAGTTCATCCACAACTATAAGTTTACGTACACATATCTTCGTACAAACTTTTTCCGCATCGAATTTGTCGTGGAGCTAGAGTCTATTTGTATATAGATCATCTATTATTGGAATCGTTGGAAGAAATCAGAAGACTCCGAGCCAATAACAAAGCCAACTAAAGCTACTCCGTTAACTTCTGTTGATTTCATTGTACAAAATCTATCCATTATGTTGAAGCTCCTGCTTAATTATGGACTGAAAGCTTAAACATAGTTCTTCACAGGCAATCCATTAAGGAAGAAATTTTGAAGCTTACATTTTGCTGCTTGCTATCAAAATGTTTTTGCTCAAATTTGAAATCTTTAACAAACATTCTCTGAAATAATGATGTTTTTGTAAATTTCCCTCAAGCATGGGAGTATGTTGTTTGCATCTATCCAAACAAATGTTACACAAACATCGTGCACAATGTGTCTTTCAAAGCACTTTTGATCCATATGATTGTTAAGAGAACACTTGATGTTTTTTATCACTTGCATGAACACTAGCACCACATTCAGTGTGATGTACACGTCAATGTTCTCTAGTATTTTTTTTGCTAAAATAAATGGTGTAATTTTTGCAAACCCTTCGTGGATAAGGTCATCTGTCTTATTCACGCATTTAATGTGTTTACTTGCTATTTTTTAATTTTTAATATCAATGTAAAATTATTTTAATATTTACAAGGTAAATAAAAAAATTGTTCAAAATTATTTTTGCATTTATTATTATTTTTTATTAAAATTTTTTATTTAAAGTTATTTATAGTGAAAAAATTAAATGAAATTTAATGTCATTTATTTTTTATTAAAAAATATTAAATTTAAGAATTTATTTTTAACAAAAAAATCATATTTTTATGAATTATGAGAAAATAAATTCTTATTTTAAAAATTAAAATAAATTTATATATAAAAATATATAAATTTAATTATAATTAATAAAATATATTATATTATTAATTATATTTAAAAAAACGAAATTAACAAAAAAATTGATGGATTAAACATGCGAAATGAATTGATCTACTCTAACACTTATACTGATCAATAGGCTTTAAATTGAATTATTATTGGGCTGGGCCTGAATAGGCCTGAATAATCCGCCCATATTACACTTATATATACAACACAAAACTACAGAACCTTACTCCAGCTTAGGGTTCCGATTTCTGCTGACTACATCTTTAACCATCATGGCGCCGAAGAAGGGTGTGAAGGTTTCGGCTTCGGCTTCTAAGAAGAAACAGGTAACCTATTTACATTGTTTTCTATTTCTTCTATTTTGACGCAGATGAATCTGATTGATCTGATGTGCTGTTGTTTTTCGTTCTCAGGACAAGGTAGTGAACCCACTATTCGAGAAGCGTCCGAAGCAGTTCGGAATCGGTGGTGCTATTCCACCGAAAAGGGACCTTACAAGGTTCGTGAAATGGCCGAAAACTGTTCAGATTCAAAGGAAGAGGAGGATCCTGAAGCAGAGGTTGAAGGTCCCTCCAGCTTTGAACCAGTTCACCAAGACTCTTGACAAAAATCTCGGTATCTTATACTCTCATTCGCTTTTTAATTTAGATATATTAACATCACCTGAAAAGATTAAATATCAAGAATTTAATTTTTAGTCTAATCTTGATGGTTTATGGTTTTTTTGAATCATAATTGATAAGCAAGTGATACTTTTACATAAATAACTAGAATTAGTGCTCTAGATTTATTTGATTTATGTTAAAATGATACCTGCCAGTTTTCTTGTTTAAAAGTTTCCGTTGAATTTCATATTTTGATCATATTTTTAATTCGAGTTATTAAGCACGTGTCAGGATTTTGCGTGTAAAATCTCTCTGCTGCGTTAAAGCTTTATGTCTTGCTTGAAGATTTTAGCTTTTTTGTTTGCTTTTTGACGGAAATTATGAATTTAATTATGCTAATTTTCTTTCTTTTTTTTCCTCATGAAATGTTGGGCTAATTGCTTGGTAATATTTTAGTTTGATTTGACTTTCTTAAATATTTTTTATCTTTATCATAATTGGATCCTTTTCAATGGTGCGTAGCAACCAGTTTGTTCAAAATGCTTCTCAAATACAGACCTGAGGACAAAGCAGAGAAGAAAGAGCGTCTCTTGAAGAGAGCTCAGGCGGAGGCAGAGGGTAAAACTGTTGAAACCAAGAAGCCAATAGTTGTGAAATATGGTCTCAATCATGTGACCTACCTTATCGAGCAGGTATTGTCTTGCTTATGAGATTTCTTTATTGTTTCTGGACATGTATCTATTACAATTGTGGATGGCATCCATCTGAACAAGAACCTTTTAAATTCTCTTTCCTGTAGAACAAGGCTCAGCTTGTGGTCATTGCACATGATGTTGACCCCATCGAGTTGGTTGTATGGCTTCCAGCATTGTGTAGGAAAATGGAAATTCCATACTGTATCGTGAAGGGCAAAGCACGTTTGGGATCGGTAATAACTCTTCTGATACTGCTTCAAATCAATTTTTTACTCTTAAATTCGAATTTTGGGTAAAGCTTGCTAAACCTTTTCACAGATTGTTCACAAGAAAACTGCATCAGTTTTGTGCTTGACAACAGTCCGGAATGAGGATAAAATGGACTTTAGCAGGATCTTAGAAGCAATCAAGGTGAGCTTATTGGATAACTATTATCCTATTATGTGATTGCTACTTCAATTGATTCACTCTGAAAATTATCTCACTCATTTTTTATGTTTCTTTTATTATCAGGCAAACTTCAATGACAAGTATGATGAGTATCGCAAGAAGTGGGGTGGTGGAATTATGGGTTCAAAGTCTCAAGCTAAAATGAGGGCCAGAGAGAGGGTTATCGCCAAGGAAGCTGCTCAGAGAATGACTTAAGTTTTTTGTCTTGTATTTTCTTTTTAGCGAGAACAGTGATTGCATGCAGTATATTTGTCTTAGATTTTACTACCCAAGTTTTTATCAGGTGACTCTTAAAAGTACTATTTTCTTTTCAAAGACAGCCTTAATTTTAAGGATCATGCATTGTTATGTGTAATGTTCTTATTCCGCTCTCTTGACCTTACAATTTTTGGGAACAATGAACATTTTGAAAGTTTGAGCATCAAATTATACTTGTTTAGGAACTATGCACGAATTATGCTATTTAGGATCAATAATAAAGTAGTGATTAATTCTGTTGTCATCAAAACTTAAAACTTTTTCTCTCCATATTCTTTATTTTTCTGAAGCCATATTCATCCCAAAGACACTCATTTAAATTAGAACAGACTTGTCCATAAAGCAACATTGCTCAATATGTAGTTTTTTTTCAAATTTAGTAGAACGTTCAATATTTGAGGAGTTTAGAAGTGTAGATTGATACGTCATTATTTGGTCACACCCTTCTACCCTTAGATTAAATGATAAGCGCCATGGGAGTGGATGTGAGGGTGGGAAACATTACAAGGACCTCAGCTATTACGTCAAAATTGATGTAAAATAATCTGTATAGGGTACAATGTGCAACTTTCACATAATTCTCTTTCAAATATTGACTGTAAACTGTGATTGAATAAATTAAGTAGAAACAATATACATCCATTCTCAAGACTAAACCATCTATGATAATTCTCTTTCTACCAGAATCCAATATAATAAATACAGGAGATGTTTAGCCAAAACAAACGAGAGCGAGAGTTTCCCAATGGAGAACTCAATCCTTACAATGATCCCTCATTTTCAGGCTTAGACGCTTAGTAATATGACGAGGACCTACGATTTCTGACTACTTCTTGAATATCTCCACCAGACAAGACCCAACACCGTCAAACCAGCAATCCCAGCTAAAATCTGCCATGTCCAGCAAAAACTAGTTTATTACATAGATGATGTATAGAAGCATTTTAAAGATCGATTAGCGTAAAAGCACTGACATGCCAAATTGAGATCAGGAATTTATAATCTCTGACATAATCCACCATGTGATAAATAATCATGCTGTAGTTTTTATGTGATCAAACTTTAGGTGAATGATGATAGCCTAAAATGCAGTGAAGGCAAAGCATGCAATTGACCTTAGCATCGCTGGTTTGTCTAAATTTTAAAAGTGATGTCAGTGACTTAAAACGAGATGTCTGTGGCATTAGAATCACTGCTGTATACTGTTTCTTGCAAGGAAAAGGAAGAATTCTTTGTAAAGCCAACTGTGCCGTTGATGGCGTCAAAGATTTTCTGACTTCTAAACGACTGTGCTCTTGAATCTGCAAGAAACATTATCATTGTGTAAAGACCATTTCTACAGCGAGTGTAAACTAGTTTATTGTAGTTTTAATAAACAATACGAAACCATTCTACTGAAAGTAGAACTGAAAGATGCAAGCACCTAAACGATGTATGATTATTACATGAAAAATTTAGGTATTATATTCATAGATGATGTATTGATATTGAGACCCAAAAATTGGCTTAAATTTGCACTTTTTTGCTAGGTATAGGCCATACACACTAGTACAGGCTGTACATATACTATACTGCAATTTCGGGACATTTTCAAACAAATCTCCAAAAACACACTATTTAGGTCCGAACTGTTGCATAAATGACACAGATTCCTTGTTTGATACAGTTAAATTATGAACCATCGAGCCCTCATTTTTACATAGGGATTCTTTCCTTGCATATTAACCAAGAGGTCAATTGAAAATGTGATAACCAGCCAACCTAGCCAAATATGATTTAGCAGTAAAGAAAAACTAAATAATTAAATGACAGCAGAGAAAGCTTTCCAAAAAGGATGAAAAGTAAAGGAGACATAACACTAAAGAGTGCTACTTATGGACAGTCCTACCACAAACCTCAAAAGACGAGCCAAGATCACCGGAATATACTCTTGACTGGTAGCTGCATAAGATCCTGTCCAGCCAGTAATAGTTTTCCTGAAATATCACAAGCAAAACAAAATAGAAATGAAGTCTTTTCTGTTTTCCACAACAAGAAAATTCGCATATTGAGCAATTGTCGAGGATAAATATTGATAATTTGAAAGCCCAGAAATAAGGTTGAATAGCAATTTTAGCAACAAAACAGAATTTTAGATATAAAAGAATGCAGTAAGGCTGTAAGGGTAAACCTGGAGTCCATTTTCATGGGCTCTTTGCTCAATTTCAAGGACGGCGGTAACATCATCATTAGAAGGACCCTCTTCTTGAAGACGTAACACTTCATCTAAAGTGATATCAACCTGTTAAGAAAATGTGGCATGACAAGTAAACAATTTGATTGGCCATCTGTTCCTAAAATATGGCACGGAAACCAGAAAATGTGGTACAACAAAAGGTCTACCAGCTTTGTTGAGATTTCTGGGTCACATGAAAAATAAATGCTTATATCACCACGAACATCACCAGCTCTTGATGGCTTGTTACCGCCAAGGAAAACAGAAACACCAACAGAATAGATCTACAGTGTAGGGATGATCAGAAAAGTTATGTCAAATATGCAAGGCTTTGAAGAAGGACGGGGAGAGGAAAAGAAGAAAAAGAGGAGAAGAAATCAAGAATGTAGAAGGATATTTGGAGTAAGAAAGAGGGATAAGAACAATAGAATAAATCAATAAATAACAATCCTAATACTAATTGTGCTTTAATTCTAGAAATCCTAGTTCAATTATAATAAAATCCTAATTTTCTCCCCGTAATAGGCTATGGGATGTAATAAAAAAGACAAAAGATAAGTCACACAACAAACCTGCCCATGCTTGAATCGTAAAACTTGCATTATTTTTGTTTCTAGAAGTTTGCTCAGGAACCCAACAAAATGAATCTCCTCGACCTGCCATTGATTTCATCACCCACCAAAAAGAAAAGTCACAACAAAAAATTATTCATTGTCAGTAATTAGATCACATGAGATGTCTATTATTTGAGCTTTTGATTGATATATTAAATGCAGGGAGCTCACGATGGTTCCATTCTTTAGTTCCACAGGGAAGCATAGTTGGACTGAACATTGTGCTTCAACCATAGGACTACGTACAACTTCCCTGCAAGCATATATAATCTTTCAAATTCCAGTTGATTCCATTGAGAAACTTCTATGCATATAAGTGCATGAGTGGATGACATCACAAGGAAACAAGAACCATATAATTTTTTTAGGCCAAACGATAATGTCAGTCCAAGACCTATATAGCCCTAGCATTTACATCACAATGTTTATTTGAACATAAATTATTGGCCCAAAACATCATGTATATAAAAATATACAAGTTGTAAATTGGTTTATGTAAGCGTGTACATTGTAATACAAGCTATTATGCTATTTTGAGCTCAATTTCACTTTAACTCCTAAAATAGGCTATATCGGGGTCTCAAACTCCAATTAATATTGAGCAAAGCGGGAGCCGACTAGTGAGATTTGATCTGCTACTCTACAGCCAACTGAATTACCACGTCCTAATTCACACAGCCTCCTCTTGCCAATAAAAGAAAAGCTTTGTTCACCAAAAACAAATGGAAAAATATGAATCATGCATCAGTTTGACCAGCCAGTCAAACTAAATGCATCAAAATTTCATAAAACAATATTGTGTTAAGTGCTAACCAACCTAGTTCTGGTTCTTGGAAAAGTGAAAGGCAAGCCTTTCAAATCATCGCGATTAAAATGCAAAACAGGTTGTGGAGGCTTTGGTATTCCACCCTGCATAAAAAAATTAATAATAAAAAAAGTTAGCCCACAACAATAAGGTTACCAGCCAAGGTTAGTCAAGAACCAAAAGAAAAAAAAAAGTGTAATTGCTATATCAGAGGGTGAGAGTCCAACTCACCAAATACTGCAGTATCAGAGGAATTGCTATTCTTGGATCAATATTCCCAACAATCACTACAGTGAAAGTTGAGGGATCTTTGAAACAGTTGTTGAAATACTCACAAGCTTTCAGTGGATCAACTTTCCGAAGATCACTTATCCTGATAGGCTGCATATTAGAAATTAACAGAAAGTTACTCGAAATATTCAACTGTACAACAATGTCAGTAAGCTTAGAATTTGCACACAAATACCCTGAAAAAATAAGAGTTTCCGTAGTTAAGCTCCTTCACACGGTTGGTAAATGCAGTGTAAGGATCCCTCTCTTGAGCGCGAACTCCTTCTTCAGCCATTTGCATCACTATTTTGACATCTTCTCCATCTGGTGTTACATTTGTTGTAAATAGTTGATAGACAAGCTGCGAGAGCAAACATTTAAAAAAGAAAAAAGAATTGCACCTTGAGTATCTGTCCAGTAATATTACAGAGTGGAAATATTACTGTAGCAACTAAAAAATAAACAATACTTATAGTCACTAAGAGATGGACATGTAATCCAAGGATTATGAACCATGGGTATTGTGAATTTTAGAAAAAATTCTTCGAAATAATGAAGTTAAGCAAACCTGCAAGGCAGTTTCCAGGTCTGATGGAGAACAATCGCCAGAAAATGTTCGCATATATGCTCCAAGCTTTGTGCCAACTTCAGCTCTTTTTCCGGCAAGCATATCCATAAGAACTGATGGTCTGTAGCCATATACACCAATTTCACCGGCAATAGTTCGCCCCATAGAGCAAGAAAAGTAATTATCTTCAGGGAGTTCCGATAAACCCCCATATGAGTAGCCTGTAAAGACAACCTGTTGAATGGAAGTGTAGATAAGAATTATACACTGTACATAAATTGTACTCAAAACCACATCAACTAATTACAAGACAGGAAAAAGATTAATTCTTTATTTTTGTGAAACAAAAAGTAATCACTTCAATAATAACCAAATCAGTCCTTCAACATGATGCATGCAAGGAAGGCTATAATAACTTTATTACATAAATTCAATTTTCAAGAAATGACACCTTCCTAGATCGAAACGTTTACCTGATCATCAAGAAAGTTTGTACATTTGTAGCATACTCGCATGCCATTTGACAAAATCAATTCAGTGGCTCCTATCTTTGAATATTCAAACTGCTGCACAATATTCCTGAAACAAATTATTTTGAACAAGCTATGAATTGCACAACCACATAGCAATAAGCATTTAGAGTTTCACTAGGCTTTACATAGATGGATCATAGAGAATTTATCCTAAAAATCATGCTTAAAGAAGCAAGCACATTACCAGCAAATTGTATGGAGTGAAATGTATGCTAGATAGAGAGAGCCCTAAAGCAACAAAATGATATTCATATAAGAGTTCTTCAACGGAAATACAAAATTGATAAGTACCCTGAATTTGGCATTGCAGTAACAATTTCTTCTGGAATGTGCTCTTCATCCCATGAAGGAATTCCTTCTTCTTGTTCAAGAATATTAATATTTGATACAACAATTTTCAGATCATCAGTTGTTGCACAAGCACGTGGTTCAATTGTCTTAATGACACAACTAAACGAAGTTTGTAACTTCTCTGCATATTTGGATACCTCCAATGCCGAGATAACTATATATACAGAAAGAATCATGATGAGAAACACCATATATCTTCGTGTTTGTAAGTGAAATTAGATTCAGGAATGTCACTCACGAGGTAAAAGACTCTTCTGCAGCTGAGCCTCATACTCAATCCCAATCACGGGTTCATTGCGAAGAAAATGCTGCAAAGTTACCATAAAATGGGAAAGAAAATGTTAGAAGAATGTATTGGGAGAAGACATCAGAAATAATAATCTACAACATAGCTGTAGTTCAAACATACTTGTAAGTACTCATCGTGCAAGGTACTTGACTGCATTTGATCACGCTCCAAATAGGCAGATTCAATCTCAGACAAAAGTAGAGCTCGAACAATAGATATTTCCCGTTCTGAAAAGCCATGTTGTCGTACCTTTGCAACCTGAATACAATGTTACATTGAAAATCATTTAGCTAAACAAGAACAAATGAGGCTCACCGTTGTACAAGATTAATTCTTTTTTTTACCTCAATCAGCATTGATTCTAGAGCCTTAACAGTCCCTTTTTCTTTACAAGAACAAGTCATAATATATGCCTTTAATGGATGAACTAGTACATCTGCAGCAGCAGAGCATGAAAAATAGGGTGGATCCTTTCTGCGAGATATTTTGAAAAACCTCTGGTTTAGTGCATGGAGAAACATTGATTCTGCCAGTAGATCTCTATAGTCCCTCACTGTCTTTAGCTCACCCGCAGGCATCTTATAACTAACCATCACTGCCGACTGTTACAGGCCAATATAAAATAACAAATTAAAAGACTAAAATTGTATGGTGTAGTTTATAACAGTTAAGAAATATTAGAATAAAAATTACTAACTCCTCCTGCTTCAGATTCTACAAAGCAAGAAAAGCGTGGTTCTTCATGAGATGGAACTGAAAAAATAGGTATTAGTGGAGGCCCAGGTGCTGAACTTTTTTGCCCAAAATGGGTCTCTATCAACTCAACTACACTCTGGAGAGAGAGGGAAAAGATTGTTAAAAGGTCTTGGATGCAACTCAACTTTCATATATGAAAATACATAAACTACATAAAACAGACCTGTGTATCAGAAAAATCTCCAACAGCTATTACTGCCATATTACTTAAATGATACCATTTCTTATAAAACTGCTTGACTGTCTCAGCTGACACAGTCCTAATCACTTTCTCTAGTCCAATAGGTAAGCGTTCAGCATACTGCAATGAACCAAACATGTTTTAAAATATCATATATATATATATTCCTTTTTGAATGAATAGCACATCAATGAAACTTCTTAAAGTTCAGCAAAATCTTAGGTTTCAGCCAAGTGACAAATATGCAGTCTGTTATTATGCAATCATAATTGAGGTAAATATGATGATGCTAATTAACATAGTATCAGAAACAATTGCACAACACAAATTAGGCAGATCATAAGCACACACACACCCCTTCCCCCCAAAACAAAAAAACATGACACAAAAAAAATTCAAATTTGTAGGAAATAATTTAAGCTTAGTAGTACCTTAGAATCTTCCATCATCAGAACCCAGTGGGCATCCTGCATCCTTCCTGTAGCATTCCTGTTCCCCCTGTACTCTTCCAGAACAGCACCTCTTTCTTTCTCTAAATCCTTGTTTGAGATACGTACCTGCATATATGTGATTGTATAACAAGTAAGAAAATATTTTGAAATTTACCATATAAGAAATGTCAAAATAATCCAAATTAAAAGTACCTCCATACTGAATTCTGCCAATATTGATATAGCCTGAGATAACAACTCAGGCTTGTCCACGGGAACAAACAGCTCGTAAACAGTGTCATCAGCAGATGTTGCTGCATTCTGGCAAGCTCCAAATTCTGCCCCAATACTTTCAAGAAATTTGACGATATCATGATTTGTATAGTTCTTAGTGGCACTGAAAGCAAGATGCTCAACTATATGAGCAACTCCACGTTCATCTTCTTCTTCTAGAACTGATCTGCCATGAACTTAATAAATCAGCTTGTCTAACAAATAATTCATGCTTAAAGAAAAAAATGTGTAGTTTAATCTTCTTCAGCGGTTTTAATTGGAATAGCATGCATTTACCGTGATAATTACAAGGTCTTCTGCTGAGGCAGTCAAGCTATAGAAATCTATTGGTTTTATTAATGGGTAATTGATGTAATCATGCACCGGTATTATACAACTTTACAAACTTTTATACGGTTAGGTCTTAACAAAAAAGCATACATATTCAATTTTCTGTTGATGCCATTTCGTGTGTAATATGAGTAACCGTTTTCTCTCTCAAAAGAATTTTCGGCAAAACATCATATAATGAAAGAATGCAAGACATCAATTATATAATGAAAGGTGGAAAACATTTGAAAAGTCTCTTACTTGATACACATTAGTACCCTTGTTTTATAGTAGTATCCCATTATTCCTCCATTTCTTTAAAAAGTTCAATTTTACTTCATAAAAAAAAACGCATATGCAGTAAAATAATAAGGATAAAATAGTCATTTTCTTTGCCTTTAAAAAATATCCATATACCTGCTACAAATTCATTTATTTTTGCACCAATACCACTTATATGGCTCCACTTAAGAGAATTATCTAAAAAAATAAATCACTTCACCATTTTCTAAGATAATTCTGACATGTGTCATAATATAAGTGATATGGTTGCAAAAGTATGTACAAATTTATGTGTTCTTAGCATTTCTAATTTTATTAAATGACAATACCTACCCTTCATTAAACACACACGACGACAAGCATGTGCAAGAAATTGAACTTTGGTGTACATTTTCATAAAATAAGGACCTAGTTCATACGAAAGGGTATCCATCCAATGAAAGAAGATAGCCTCTCATCAAAGTCATTCTCAAGAAAATTCGAGTTCAACAACATACTAACGAAAGAAGATAACAAAAATCCAATGCATTCATGAAACAAAATTAATCCAGGTAACAAAGGTCATTGATTGTTACAATACTGCAAAAGAAACAAAACAAATAGTGACCCAATATACCAAATAAAAAAAGGGCAGACAATACATACCCGACTTTGACAGCAAGAGCGAGGGCAGCTCTCATTCTGGGCTTAGAGTTTCGTCGGACATAGTAATAAAGGCCATTGTCAAGTCTACCATAGTGAACCCCAAAGGGTTGGTCCCGAAGAAGTTGGTCCATATCCACGTTAACAAGCTTAAGCGAACGGAACCCATGTTTCTTCACTATTTGCGAGCTCTCGGCTGGCAGTAAATCCATCTTTCCCAAACCACAAAAACACAAATTGTGTAAAAAAAAAAAAACCTGTGTTCAAAGATATTGGCAATGGGGGAAGAAATTTGGGATTAGGCTACAAGCTTTTTGCTTCCAAGTTGAATCGGATCTGTGTCGTTCAAAGCTCGAACAATCTTTATCATCTCAGTTATAGAAATCAAGTGCGAAGCAACCAATGAAAAAAAAAGTGATCAAACCACTCTCATTTTGACACATTGAAATGCAATCAATTTGGGCCTTGATTGGCAAAATAAAAATCGGACAATTCTACTTACATCATCATAAGATATATGTGTCTAGAGGATATGTCTTTGGAGTTTTTATGGATATATTAAATTACCCAAAAAAAAATTCCATTGCTCTGCTGGGCTTCACGAGAAGATTGCAAGACGTGTTTTATTTTGGGTCCATTTTCCCAAGATTAGGGCCATCATTGAAGTCTTTATACCCTTAATATGATTTTTTTAAAATGAAAAAGATTACTGAACTCCACTTTTAATAATGAAAAATACACTTAAGTTCAGAATGATACAAAATTGATTTAATTACAGATAAAAACATAAAAATATATCTTCCTATGAATCTCAAATAATTTAAATAATAAACACATTAAACTTAATATAATTATATTTAATAAAATGTTACTATATATTTATAAGTATATAATAATTTTCTATAATATAACTCCTTTTCTATTTATTTAAAAACCTTAACACACTTTACCATATCAAAATACACAAAGACTAAATATTAATATTTAGTTTATCTCACTTTGTTTCTATAATTAAGCCATCGCCTAAACAAAGGGCCACATTTTCTCATTTTTCAGGCGCTGTCCATTTTCATTCTGCTGGGTTGATACCAATTTCTCACCTTCACACTACACTTAACTTCATCCTCCAAAAAAGTCCCATGCTTATCCTGCACCACTTCGCACCCCTTCTTCACAGACCCAAGCTTCCCTTACCTATATATTCCCCCCAAACCAAATCTTCCGAGCCATTTTCGTTTCCTATTCAGAGTTATTCTATTTCTGGGTACATGACTTGTTTATGGATAACCAAAGCGAGTAGAGACCAAAACTTGCAGGCACTAACTGAAGGAAATGAAGATGGTTTTGATGATGGAGACGAAGATGGGTACTCGAATCCGAGTGAATTCAGATTCAGAGAGAGAGGAGACGAAAGGGATTATGATAAAGACCCTGAAATCGCTGATATTTTGTCAAGTTGTCTTAACGACCCAGAAAAGGCGCGGTCCAAAGTAAGCTTGTTTGGGTATTATTTGGATTTTCTCTTAAAACTTTATGGGTTTTGGATTTTGAATACTTATTATTATTATTATTATTAATAATATTAAATGTTTTAGTTTGTGATTATTGGGTCTTTTTCATTTTCAAATAATTTGATGTTGTGTGATTGGAAATGGTTGAGAAATGGTCTTTAGTTGATAATAGAAAGAGCTAATAGGAAAAAAAGTATCTACAAAATCTGAGGGCCTTATATATGAGGATGTTCGATCAACTTGCAGATGGAAGAAAGGCTGAGGAAGAAGAGGAACAAGATTTTGCACGCCAAGACTGGTTCAGCCACACCCATGATGGTAAAATTCAATGAGTAAGTTGAAATTATGCTCTATATAAGCTATAATAAATTTTTTTCAATAGAAATTACATAAAATAACACCCTTAAAACTTATGCTAACAAAAATAATATGCCAATAACATTGACGGTGTCCAATTCGAAGTTTAACGTTATACGGTCTAGTTGGGTGGAATTCAACTTGAACGGTCTCGATGGCGTTCAATGTAAATTTTTTGAATGGTAGTTTTTTTGTAATAAAAATATATAAACTAGATAAATTTTAAGGAGTTTTATAAATGTTTTCTCAAATTTTTAAGGGTATAATAGAAGGAATGATTTCACAACATCTGGTATCTGGCTCTATGCTTATACTTTCTGTTGGTTATAATTTGACAAAGTGATTTACAGTGTGTTTGCTTGTGCCTTGTGCTGTTTAAAAAGGATTTCAGTCCAAAGTTATTTTGGAATTTTTTTTTTTTTTTTGAGTAGTAGCATAAATGTGCTTTATGAGTCTGAAAGCACTTAAGGTAATAAAAGAAGTTTCATGTCTACTTCATAAATGATTAAGGGCCTTTTTTTGCTTTCAAAAACACTTTTAGACGGTCTTCGAAGTATAAACAAATCCTTACTTGAACATTTTACATATTTTACTAAGTTATGGTAATTGTTGTACATATTGTCTAAAGTAGGCAAACTGTGAGTACGTATTACAATGTTACAGTTTATCATTGCCCTGCTCTTTTAACCTTGTGTTCACATTTGGCGTTACAGATTTGATTTCACAAACTCATATATATGGTTTGAATTCTACAATACTCCATTGGCAAAAGACATTACCTTGATCTGCAATGTGAGTACCTTCTCTTTGACTCAGAAAATCTTTCATCTCAGATGAAATTTTAGTAACTTTGGTTGTGTATGAGGGGTTATAGGCAATTCGATCATGGCACATTGTTGGACGTTTGGGTGGATGCAATTCCATGAATATGCAAGTAATATAACTCTTTCGTTTTTCCTTGTTAAAACTTTCTTATGGCACTCGTTACAATTTACATAGATTTTTTTTAGTTAATTAGCAATTGTTAACTATACCTATTGCTTAACATACTAATTTTGCTTTTTCAGCTGTCACAATCTCCTCTGGATAAAAGACCGAGTTACGATGCAATTCAGGGAGCAAATGTTGAACCATCAACATTTTTCAATATTGGAGATTTAGAAATTCAAGACAACTTGGCACGTATTTGGTATGTAGCTTAGCCTTGAAACTATGAGTAATGCTATATATAAAATGACTCTCAGAGTTGTATTTATCGCACTATATAGGGTGTTTGAGCTGTGGTGCAGAATACGATTCAAAAATTGTGTTACATAGCATGTTTCTGAAACTATTGATAATGATATTTAGCAATTATTCCCATGACTCAGTTTAAACTAGGCTTTGTAATTTTTGACAGGGTTGATATTGGAACCAGTGAACCTTTGCTTCTGGATGTGTTAATAAATGCGTTGATTCAAATAAGCTCTGAGTAAGCCTTATTCTATCATTTCTTTTTGAATAATCAAGCTCATATAAATATTTAAATAACTATCAATGCATGTTTTATTACATGGTATTTTAACAAGCAAAATATTCATATCAAGTAACTCCTTTCTTGCATGTTTGTCAACTTTCATATTTCTTATAGTACTGTTAGAATGTGTTAGTCGTTAATCCTTGCAAAAACTTAAGCCGTTGGGCAATAGACCAACAACTCATTTGTTCATTCTAAGGCTCTGCGGTTTGTTTTAACAGCTACATTGGAATCAAGGAAGTTGTATTTGGTGGATCTGAATTTGAAAATTGGAAGGAGAATTTGACATCAGAGGTTGCTGGTTTCTCTGTCCACAAAATTTGACCTACTTGCTCTGCGTCCAGGAAACTCAAAATTGTGGTTTTCTTTGCTTTGAACGCTCAACTGCTTAAGATTGAAAAAAGTCATGCTGATCATGGAGGATGATTGATGCTAAAGGGAGGAGTTTGAATCCCTACACCCAAGTATGGAATGGTCTAAAGAAAAAAGAAAGTGTCCAAATTTTGTTTCAGGGTTGCAAGGACTAAGGAGTAGATCTCAGCAAAACTAGTTATATATCAGAGAGTATTCTATGCTTTTCCTTTTGTCTTTTATTGTTTTCCCTGTGATGATGCAGAGTAAAATGTACTTGCTTGTATATATAAGCAGGTAATGCATATTGCTTATTATCACGATGAGATTTTTTGCTTTTGAGATCTTATAAAAATGCTTGCGATCGTAAAAAAAAAAATATCACGATGAGAATAAGGGTTTGTTTTTGCTTTTGGGATCTTATAAAAATGCTTGCGACCGTATAAAAAAAAGTGATTTAAGGCCAAGGAAAAAATTGTTAGAGGTAGTTTCAGAGCTCAAAACGTATATTTTGTGCTTCTTTCTAAAATAACTATTAACAAAAACACAAATAAATCAACCCTAACTTGTTAAATTGGAGAAAGAGCATAGTGTTAAATGCATGGTTCATCATCTTAACCTTGTACTTTAATTTTGTCATCTAAAGAAGATTGCCCTCTGTCATTGACTAAATTTGTACACCATTTTGTACCTAACTCAAAACGAGATAGCTTAGGGTAATTTGTTTTCTACAAATCATGTACAACATGCTCATATTGCTTTTGTATAGCGTGTATATTTTAAAATGTTAAATTATGGGTTTATTGTTCGGGTAGAAATTACCACACCCCAAAAAAAACCCTATTGTTTCTTCTTTCATTCCTAATTGAGCAATAAATTAAAGCTATTTGATTAAAAACATACACGTACTTGTCAACTTTTATAATTTCAACAAGCCAAAATACCTAACTAGTAAAGCATAATATATATGGAACTCAGATAAATCAAAAACAAATCTCCAAAAACTTGGTACCATAAAGATTTAAGATAAAAAAACGTCTCCAAAAATTTGGTACCTGTTAAAAAATATGGCAGTAGGTTATATCCGATGATGACTACTTCTAAAGCAATAAACACTATTGTCAAAGGAAAATATCCATGTTTAGAAATATATATTTCTACAAATGAAAACTGACAATAATGTTTATTGCTTTATAGCTCTAGCGATTAATTTCCCGTTGACAAAATGTTGGCCATATTCCCCCTCCATCCACACGTTTTCCTTTTCCTTTTTCCAAGAAGAATACGTAGGTTCAAGTCTTGGCTGCCACACCCCCCATCTCCATATAATTCTTTGCCAATCACTTCGACATTGTTGACATAATGATTTGAGTTTGATAAAAGTATTCCAATGAATGCCGTTGCGAATAATAAATGTTACTAAAGACAGAGCAGTGCAACTCTGCAAAATATAACTCATGAATCTAGAAGTCACATTAACATCCTCAACTACAAAACTAGCCGTTATCTCCTTCAAACCTTCCATCCCATTTCTACTTTCCAAACAATCAAAGAATAATGCTCTCTCCATTTCTGACCAGGCTCCAGGGCCCAAGTGAAGAAAGCATAGATTTGGAAATGTAACAAATAGCATATCAAGTCTCAACATTGGATGTTTATTTGGCTTATACTTTATTGAATCCAATACGAGTGTTTTCACTGTACTGCAAGTTGGAAAAGTGTTCAGGGTGTTAAAAAGCCTTGAAGATCGAAGATCCAATCTTACCAAGCTGAAGAACTCTTGATTTACTATTTGCTCAGTTAACATATCAAAAGCTAGTTGGAAATCAGACAAAGACGGAGTCACAAGGACAATAGATTTGGGCCTGTAACATACCAATTTAAGTTGGATGAGGTTCGGCGCCACAATTGTTAAATGATCAACATGAGCTCGAACCCCCAACTGTAAGTTTTTGACATTCGGGAGATGAATCTTTGGCACTTGAGTCCCTCTAAGCTCCCTCAATTTGAGAAATTGTAGTGAAGGAAAATAATCTTTAAATTTGTTTAGCATTTCGTCCTTTACTTTTATGCGTCGGAGCTTAAGACTGGTGAGCTTTGGCATAGGTTTCAATCCATTCATTTCCAGTCCAACTCCTTTCACCTCCAGTTCAAGAAGATTAGGACCTGGAGATTTGAAACAACCATTAATTCTAAAAAAAACATTAATTCTAAAAAAACTAAACGTATAAATTGGGAAAAGAGAGTATTTTCTAAGTTGATAAACTGATAATGACACCCTGAAGCTAAAAACTTTTGTTGTGTTTTAAGCAACATTTCCCAGTGAACTTTGGCATAGGAAAACTACCAATGTTAATCAATATTCAGAAGGGGCGGTGCCGAATTAGTCCACTAATTTTGACAAGTATGACACTTTAGTCCACTAGCAATTAACTAATACCTTAGAAGTCCACAAGGTTAGCAAAGTAAGACCTTAGAAGTCCATTTGGTGATTTAATCAGCATTGATTTTTAAAATATGCCTCCGATGATAGTGATATCGATGACATTGAAAAGCTCTTGACAATAAAATTTTAGTTGTTGTGAATTTGCTTAGATGCAAGTCTTCAAGTGACATAATCAATAGCAAAAAGAATGATGACAAAAAATTTTGCCACCCTCGTTCCGTTTTCTAAATACTCGCATATAAGTAAACTCTATTGTCAAAAACTTTTCAACGTCATATATATCGCCGTCATCATGTGTATTTCAAAATTTAATATCAATAAAGTCATTAAATGAACCTCTAGGATCATACTTTACTAACCTTATGGACTTCTGGGGTACTACTTTACTAACTTAGTAAACTTCTAGAGTACTAGTAAAAAGCTAGATTAAAGTGTCCAACCTACCTAACCTCCTATTGTCAAGAACTTTCTAACACCATAGATATCGCCACCATCGAATGTGTAAAATTCAATATCATTCAATCCATCAAATGAACCTCTAGGGTCATACTTTACTAACCTTCTAAACTTCTAGGGTACTACTTTACTAACTTAGTATACTTATAGAGTACTAGTAAAAAGCTAGATTAAAGTGTCCAACCTACTGAACTTGTAAGGTGTTTTTCACTATTCACTATTCGGAAAGGAATAGTACAATATATTTATTAACAAAAAATGAGAAATTCAATAGAAACCCAGCAACAAGAAAAAATCAGAAACAAATTCCTGGATTGAAGCCAGAGAATTCAACGACATAAACATCTCTTATGCTTATAGGAACACAAACTTATAGAAGCAAAGACAAAAATAACAGTGATAGCCAATGCATCTTTCGGGCCATTGAAAGCTGCTTTTACATTGCATGTTAACTCTCCAAAGAATCAAAATCCAAATATGACGTTCCTATATACTCTTTTCCCAGGGATTACTCAAATCCCACAGGCACAGCCAACTATTTTCAATATATTCCAAGACAAACTCCAAATCTCAAGTCGATCCAAACGTAAACTATAATTCACTTCGCACAAGCTCTATTCATTTACACGCTATTCTACTGCAGAATAGATATTCAATTATGAATAACCAGAACCTGTTATTCAAAAGAAAGCAAAAGCGGAAACTCACAACAATTAACAATGAGGGCCCAAGTATGGGGATATGTACTAGGTGCTTCCTCAGCGTAGATGGAGAGTGACTTAAGCCTATGACCAATACTAGGCAGCCAATGATTCATATGCCTTGGATCGGCTGGGAAACAATCAAGACCACCACGTTGGCTGTCGATCTCAATGCTAATGGAAAGTGTCTCGATGTTGCTACAACTGCGAACCATGTTGGCCATCACAGTCCTATACGGCGTAAGACCATTAGGGTCAGGGTATTCCCTCGGCCACACCCCGGTCCACTTGTGATGTCGATAAGCGGAGTATACGAAATTGAGAGATCGGACATCGTAGGAGAGAGCATTTAGGGTATTGGAAGCGAGTCGGCAATTGACTAGATCACTCACATCGCTGAGTCGACTCAGTATCTCGATTATGAGAGCTGATGGAAGGTCCTCCAACGATGGCGCGATTGATCGAGTGGAAAGGGTTTGGGATTTGAACATTTTGTTTTCTATCATATAATTCTCATAGATTTTTTGACGTTGTTATTCGAGACATGGAAGCTATCTGTGCAGATGAAAGGTCAATGGAGAAAAACGTTTGGTGTGGGTTTGGGCAATAGGGATTGTGCATTGTGGTATCGCCCGTCCGTCGATTATTTGTCGGTCCATTTCAACGCGCGCTTTGGTTTTATGAATAAATTGAAAATAAATAAATAAATAATTTTCAAATAAAATTTCACTATTCAATTTTTTTTTCAAATCAAAATTTAAAATAAATATATTTTAATATTAAAAATATTTTTTAACGTTATTAACGTTATATTAAGGTCTAATATTAAGATAAAATAGTAATCTCTCCTATATATTATTCTTGTATAATATCATTTCTCAAAAAACACACACAACTTTACTCTTTTTCTTCACGTCATATCTCTTCCTTATCTCCCAGCCTCATTGTTACTCTTCTAACCTCATCGATCATCTTGTTCTAGTCATCCACTCCCTTACCGAATGCCTCGCTCCAGTTACCCATTCCTTGACCCTCGCGTCTATCCTTCTAGTCACCAACTCCCTTATCATCACGACTATCTTGTGAACTATCCTCACCCTTACACTCACCGAACATGAACACATTATTTTACCATATCCCTTACGTGACCCATCCTCATGCGAAAATACAATGTGTCACCTCCTACCCTAACACGACCCATCATTCCATCGGAGCCCATCATTTCAAAATAACAAGTATAAGCTGACTTATTTCTTATTATTTTCATATATATTGTATATTTGGTTCGTTTGGATAAAAATATAGCTTTTAAGCACACTTGCATGTATTATAGCAAAATATTGTTTCACCATATTTGGTTATGTATTTCATCTTCTTTTAGTTTGTATTTTAGAACCCATTGTTTGAAAAATATTCTGCTTGTATTAATGAAATATAATATGATTTTTAATCTATATTTCAGAACCCATTGTTTGAAAGTATTTTGTTCGTATTAATTATGTATTTTGGTTGTGCATGTACTAAAAAATATAGTAAAAATTTGTGATTTGAGTAGAGATATATGGAATGAGAGTTCTTTATTTGAAATTTTTCAAAGATTCCCTTCATTTTTATATTTTTTTTGTGTTTTGTATGAGTATAATATTGTATGTTTTGTATGAGTATAATATTGTGTGCTTTGTTTTGTATCAAGTTTGTGATCGTATGTTTAATATTGTGTGTTAATGTTCATGAGTAACACATTTTTTTTAAAATACTTTTGATTATTATATAGGCCGATAAAAATGAGTGAATGGATCAGTATGTATGTCCATCTATTTGGTGAAGTTAGATGGACTGGTCATATACCTATTGATGAATATAGTCTCATTTATGTGCTTCCATGATGCTGAGATGGCTATTATGAAAGAGATGTTGATGCTTAAAAAAAAGACTTTAGGATTGAAGCAAAGAAAGTTGGTATTGATAAACGAAGCGTATTAAAAACGGATAACGAATTACAAGAATTCATAAGGATTATATGAATAATAAAAAAAAAGGCTAGACTTATTTGTAGAATTCAATCCTTTGGAAGTGATTTTCTCACCCCCCATGTTAGATTATCATATTTTCAAGGAAGCACCAGTTATATTACCAAACCAATCACAAAATGAATCACCTTTTGAACCAACAAATGAACCAATTTTTGATGATTATTGTCCTTCTTTTAATGCTTTGAATGAATCGCCCCGAAGTCCAAATGATAATCAAAGTCCTCACTTTGACATTGATGAACTTAACCTTGATTCATTTGAGCCATTCCAAACTACTAATAAACATTCCCCTAATGATGAAGTATACATGAACCCAATTCATGGCCAAAATGAGGGTGAACCTTCAAGGAATTATGAAAGGTTGAAAAAATATAAAGTAGGAAAAATTGTTGAAGTTGAAGATGAGAATTTTTTTTGGAGTAGTGATGAGGAGGATCCTGATTGGCACGATGATATTAGAAATGATGAAGATGATGGTGAAATTTATGATACTAATGATAGTCTTCAAAATTTAGGGGAAGAAAATGTCCATCATATTAATGATACTAACTCAGAAGATTGTCAAGGAAAACATTTTAGAAAAGTCAATAAACAGTATGAAGGTAGGGAATTTAAAAGAATGATGATATCATTGACTTCAAAATCAGAGATACATTTAATTATACTAAAGAATTTAAAGCTATCTTACAAGAGTACATTGTTCAAGTTGGGTTTCAGTGTGAGAAGATTAAAGTTGAAAAAATTTGAGTAACTACAAAGTGTAAAACACCTAATTGTGGTTGGAGAATACACGCTTATGTTGGAACTTATAAGAAAACCTTTATGATTAAGACACTTGAACCAAAAAATAATAAGAGGAGACATTGCTTTCAAAAAGTTGAAAAAAAGATCTATAACATCCTTTTGGTTAGCTTCTCAATTAAAATACTTAGTCATAGGAAACCCTAATATAAGTACCCTTGTATTGACTACTAATTGTAAAAGAAGACGGGGTATATCTGTAGTTGACTTAACATTGTACAGGGAAAGAAAAATTGCTTGTGATGGAGAATTAGGTGATTATATTGGTAGTTTTGCAAAAATAAGGTAATACTATCATACGATTTTAAAAACCAACCCAGGATCAATGGTAGTTATTGATACTCATATTCCAATACCAAATGCCAGCCCTTATTTTAGAAGATGTTTCATTAGCTTATCTGTTTCAAAACAAGGGTATTTAAGTAGATGCAGACCTTTCCTTGTGTGGATTGATGTTTTTTAAAAGGTCTATATAAAGTTGTCTTGATGGTTACTGTTGGATTGGATGCTAATGAAGGTTTGTTTCCAATTGCCCTTGCTTGGGATGAATCCAAAAATAGTGAAACTTGGATGTGATTCATGGCTTTATCGGACCAATATATTAAGGAGTTTGAAAATAGAAAGATGTGTTTCATGTCTGATAGACAAAAAGGTCGTGTTGCATCAATCAATAATTTTTTCCCAACTTCACATGTCAGATTTTGTGATAGGCATATTTATACCAACTTGAAATGTAAGCATCCAAGCATGAAAATGATATCATTGTTTTGGGCAAAATCTAAAGCAACTAGAACAAATGAATTTAATGATTTTATGAATGAAATTAAGAATGAAAAGCCTGAAGCACATGAATATTTAAGTAAGATTCAAGTTTCACATTGGAGTAGACATGCTTTTGATGATGATGTAAATGTTGAGCATGTGACCAATAACATGAATGAAAGTTTTAACAATTGGTTGAAAAGAGTGAGGTTTAGACCTATTGTAGAGTTATTTGAAGAGGTCAACAAAAAAATGATGCAATTAATAATGAAGAGGCTTTGAAGTGGACTACTCATTTTCCACCAAATGTAATGAAGTGCATTCTTCAAAGACAAGAGGAAGGAAGAGTTTTAAAGGTATTGTAGGCTAGAGATGAAATATTTGAAGTATTGGATGATTGCAATATATTGGTTAATTTAAATGAGTGGACATGTAGTTGTTATGGGTGGCAATTGAGTGATTTACCCTGTAAGCATGGTGTTACTTGTACTATGGATAGAAGGTATTATATTGCGGACTAAGTACATCCATATTTTATAAAGACTTCATATTTAAAAATATATTTCTCTTTGATCCACCCCGTTCCATTTGTAAATAGTGGGTTATGATGCCTGGTGAGTAACAAATACTTTCATAAATTTATAAACCAAAGAAAGGAATATCACCAACTAAAAGACATAAAAGGTTGCAAGGATTGAAAATGTAGGTATTGTAATCAATTTGGTCATAATCAGATGACATATAATGAAAAGTTAAAGAATCTAACTAATGAAACTCATGTAAAATTGTAATTTATTAAATATATTTGGTTGATTATATTTAACTTTAAATTGTATTTAGTAAACAACTTCAAATAAGGTGGTAAAGAAAAACCAAAACAAAAGAACTAATCAAACTCAAATAACGTATTATATAACATATTCATTATGCATTATTTTTATATAATAAATTAATTTACCATTCATAAATAAGATGATAGATATCAGGGATGCAATCAATAAGAAATGAGACTTTGATTTGATTACTTCGTAACAGATAAACACGTATGTTTATGCTATTTTTCTATAATTTTTAATTTAAAATATGTAAATAAATGAGACAATAAATATGATTTAGAAGGAAATCTTTTATAACTCAAAGTTTATGCATACACCAAGTTTTGGGGGACATGATATGAACTTTGTAGCTTTTTGTGTATTTAAAATCATTTATGGTGTCCCCTACTCTTAGATATTATAAGAATTTATATTGTGATATAGATTGTGAATGTGGATGTAAACTGTTATTGAACAAGTTAGTATAGATGTGAACGTGGAATGTAAATGTTAATTGTTATTGGAGCAGGTTAATATAGTATGTGTTGAAGGGTTGTATTGTCCCACATCGACTAGGCGTTCGGCTGTAGTGCAGTTTATAAGTATAGGCAATCCTTAACTCAATGAGATCTTATTAGGTTGAGTTAGGATAACAGTATGTAAATGTGGATGTCGATGTATAATATGTACTCAATAATGTACTTTGGATTTAAAGTTAGGCATTTTTGATGAATATTTATAACTTATTATTGATTAGAGGTGTTTTTGATGATTATTTATAACAGGTTATTGAGTATGTGTATTTTTGAAAAATATTTATATTATGTTATTGAAAAGCAAGGATATTTTTTATCAATATAAATTAATTAATTATTATAACATGAATATTTTTGATAAAGATAAATTAGTCACTGGGAGTATTTTTGATTAATATTTACAATGATAACATTCAAAAAGCTATATAGGTAAGAACAAAAAAAATATCATGTGATACTGTTACTAATTTTTTACAGTTTTTCTAACTTCTGTTAAATAATAAGGACATTTTTTAAGATACTTTAAACTTTAGAAGTATTGTAGTTTTTTTTATAAATATATTTATATTTTTAGTTTTTAATTTTCATTTACTTATATCTTATTATTTTCTTTATTTTTTAGAATATTTTATTTTTGTATAAGGTAAATAATATTTAGTATTGTACGTGTAAATAAACACTTGCAACAAGAATATATATATATGTATTATTGTTTGTTTTCATAGTTGTTAAATAATAAAAAACTAGTTTTAATCATAACGTTGTATTTTCATGATGAAATAATGAGAATAAATTATATTTTCAATTAATAATAGTTAAGTTTTTAAATAAATATATAAGAAATATATATAAAATTATAAAAAAATTGAGTACTGTGATTTAATTGGGAAAGAGTATAATCCCTAACACACCATGGACAAGCATTTTGTCCATTGAGTTATACTATTGGTAAAATATTCAAGCTTTCTTTTCTATTGACAATCCAACTATAATTTCATAAACATTCTATAAATTCTATGCTCAGAAAAGAAAATACATGTTTTATAAATATTTATAACTCTTACTTGATTTAATAGCTACGTCCATATATAAGAATTAATACAAAAATCATATGTTGATGAAATTCATGCCCTAATAAGTATAAATAAAATTACTCTAAATTCACACCCATATTAGCTTTACAGTTGTAAGGATATTATTGTAACACATGATGAACGTTATAGAGATTAGTATTAATCTCAAATTAAATATTTATAAAATAATAGTTATTAATTAGACTAAATAATTATTTTAATATTTTAATTTGATCATTTTTGTATTATAATTCTTCAGCATCCTAAAAATATTTATACTAGTAAAATTAGATTTAAATTAGTGAAAATTTCTAAACGTTTATTTTCTCAAGTTCAAGCAAAAATAACGATGAAAACGGGACATGTATATATGATAACTATGAATAAATTTTAAATAGTACAATTATAAGAATATACAATCATTTTAATACTTTATATCAAACTGATAAATAAAATAAAAATGATTATGACATTTGTAAAATTATGAATGTAACTATAAATTTTACTTAAATTATCTAAATAATATTATAAAATTAGTTATTTGAATCAATTTTTCAAATAACTTTAAAATTTTGAATCAAGTTCATGACAATGTTCTTAAAACAATATGTCATATTTATCATTTAATCTAAATATAGTATAATAATTATTTGAAAAATTATTGGTGTATTAAGATTTTTATAGAGATGTTTGAGATAAGTAAAAATTGGATTGACTATTAATATTATTAGTGAGATATATATAGATATTTAAGTGACATATGTCAACATTACAAAGGATGGTGATAATTATTATAATTTTTCTCCATTAGTTAATTAAAATTAAACATATATTAATATTATTTTTTATATACATATATTTATATAATAAAAAATAATTTTAATATTAAATACATAAGATTTTGAATTAGATTGAATTTTCTTTTTTATTTACTTTAAAATATGTAATAAATAACTAAATAATATTAATGTTTTAAACTGTTAAATAAAATTAATATTATTTTTAACATTTAAATTTTTTCAAGCTAATAGTATTTCTAATAAATATTAAAAAATAAAAATGGTGGTTAAACATGAAAACAATATTTTCTATTTATAATCTATGATTATTAATTTAATTAATTCAAATTTAATATGAAATAGTTATAATTATTAACATAATTATTTATGTTATTTATGTACTCAGAGGTGTGTATAATATTGGTTAGTTTAGATTTGAACTAAAATCCATTTTGAACTAATAAAATCAATTTTTTTAAAATTACAAATCGATTTGATGTAATAAAACTAATCTAAATCAAATATTTTGAATTGAATGAGTTAGTTAATTTCTTTTAGGTTTTTTTAAGGATGGGATTTTTAAAAAAAATATTCATTTCTAATACTAATCAATTATTATATTTTAATAATTTATTAAAATTAAGACCTAAAAACATTTTGATTTTTTTTCAAACATTAAATAATCAAAGATGATGTACTATAATTCTAAATTGTATTCTAAATAGCAAAAAAATTAACACAAATATTTACTATTTAGTTGTATTAATTTAAGCATAAATGATATAAATAAACAAGTACTTGATATAACCAATAAACATGTGATTAAATAAATAATAAACTAACTTACATGTGTTATAAAATTTAAAATGAATATTAAATATGTTTAAAGATTAATTGAAAAAAAGGATAATAGTAACTAATAAAACTATTAGTTTTATTATTATTATTATTATTATTTAACTTTTTATTTAATAAAATTATTATATTAAAATAAAATAAAATTATATAATATAATATAAATATGAGTTAGATTGATTTTTATAAAAAAACAATTCTCTAATTACAATGACTCAATTATACAACATGAGTTTATTTTTAACACTTAAGTAAAAAAATATTTTGATTTTCATTAAACGCTAAAAAATATATGTTAATTTATGTTATAAAAATAATTTTTATATATAAAAAAATTAAATCATACAATTAAACAAAAAAAATATTAATAACTGATCCAATTATCATAAATAAATTTTATAATTTACTAATTCAAACTAAGTAAATAATAATAAAAAATAAAGTAAGATAAATTATATTAATTTAAATTGTATGACTTAAATCAAAACCCAATTCCCTTAAATAAGTTCCATTTTTTTCCTTTCTATTAAAAGTAAATAGTAATTACCAATTAACGACTAAAAACGTTTTATATATACTAATATGGAAAATACAATTTTTTCCATTTAATCCAACGTATATGATTATATAACAAATATATAAACGTGAGTTATTCCCCTGTCCTGAATTGTCATTTCATAGCTTTCCATGAGGAAAGAGAAGCAAATAAAAAGGAACCCTAAAATCCTCGATCTTTCTTTCCGGCGATCCGGCGTAAGTTGAAGCTTTGTCACCTCTCCGTCGTCTATGCTATTACTACTCAATTCAAGCTAACAAAGTAATTGATCTATTCTTTCTCTTTTCAAATTCTTCTTGGCTTCAATTGATCGTTCCATACTAAGCCGACCAAATTTATTACCTTTAACCGATTTTAATATATACTTGATCCAAACATAGCTGCTGAGGTTTGATGCTTTCTTCATTGGTGATGACATCAAAACAATGTTGGCTTATAGCTTTTTCTTTCTCTTCATATTTGCTCTTGTAATAGTTTGAAGAACATTGAACCCTATTTAACCCCTTTTTTCTTTGCATTTTGTTCAGAAGTTAAAGTACCCCACACATTGTTTGTTTATTAATCCGGAGCAATACTGTATTTAAGTTCAATTGGATCTATCAAATCAGTTCTGGCGTTACCAAACAAGTCTTCCTGAGTGTAAAAAGCAAAAAAAGTCCCTGCTTCGTCATTGCTATAATGGTTAAGCTTGTGGCTTTATAGAGGATTTGTACTCCATTTGTGTTATATAGTAGCATACATGGAGAATCGAGAGTTTGAGAACGTACACTCTATAGTCTTCAAGGAATCAGAGAGTCTTGAAGGGAAATGCATTAAGATTGAGGGTTATGATTTCAACCAAGGAGTAGACTACCCTCGTCTTCTGAAGTCGATGGTTTCTACTGGGTTCCAAGCTTCCAATCTTGGAGATGCCATTGAAGTTGTGAATCAAATGGTTTGCTTCTCTTTCAAATATATATGGGTAGCATGGCAATCTGATTACTTTACTATCACAAATGGAACATATTAGTCACATTTCTTAAAATTGGTACACTTTAGTCATCTTACTATTACATTTTTGGATAATTTAGTTATTTGTTGTCAAAATTTGGTGTTTTTGGGGATAAAGACTTAAGTATGATGAAATTGAACATTATTAACATGGCTGATCGATATTTGAAGAGTAAAATATCTTAAAGAGTTGGAAAAAATTAGAATATAAATAAAGTAAAATGATCAAAATTGGCCTAAAATAACTAAAGTATCCTCAAATGTAACAACAAGGTGATCACAATGCACCATTTTAAAACGAGGTGATCAATGTATTCAATTTGAGAAAGTAAAGTCATGGCAAGTGTACTTTTTTCGATATATGTTATGTATAATATACTTTTAATTATTATTATTTTATATTTTTGTTAACTTTTTGGCTTGGATATGATTGAAAAGCTAGCCTGGAGGCTGGCTGATGAGAGTATTGCCGAGGATTGTAGTGAGGAGGAAAGAGATTTAACTTATAGAAAATCTGTGAGGTCTAAAGTCTTCCTGGGTTTTACTTCAAATTTAGTTTCTTCTGGTGTTAGAGATACAATTCGCTATCTCGTTGAGCACCACATGGTTGATGTGGTGGTTACCACAACTGGTGGAATAGAGGAAGATATAATAAAATGCCTTGCACCCACTTATAAGGGTGACTTTTCACTACCTGGTGTTTATTTGCGCTCCAAAGGGTTGAACCGTATTGGTAATTTGTTGGTTCCTAATGAAAATTATTGCAAATTTGAGGATTGGATCATTCCAATTTTTGATCAGATGTTGGAGGAACAAGTCAAAGATGTATGTGTCCTTCTTCCCTCCCTCGGTGTAGTTTTGTGTGTACTCGTAGATGTTTGTCATTAACTGTTTTTTCTACAACTCTTAGCAGAATGTGTTGTGGACACCATCTAAGTTAATTGCTCGTTTGGGGAAAGAGATAAATGACGAGCATTCATACTTATATTGGGCATTCAAGGTCTGTGCAAATTTGGCCTGAACTAAAGATTAGAAGTTTTACTTTTTGCCATTTATCTACTATGATACCTTCTACTGTTATATATTATGACCATGTTCATAACTAGAAGCATCTATTATTTATGAACTGAAGAGAAGCTATACTACTGTAATAAATAAATTATTCGTACATGCCTGATAACGTGACGATTGTACTAGAAACTATAAATTCATGCTATGGAATAGTATCATCTATCTCTGCAGAGAGAATTTAATATGCTTTGTGAATGTTCCAGAACAATATTCCGGTCTTCTGTCCAGGCTTGACGGATGGCTCATTGGGGGACATGCTCTATTTCCATTCTTTCCGAAGCCCGGGTCTGATTATTGATGTAGTACAAGGTGAAGTTGGTGGTTTTTTTCCTAGGTCACTGGTGTTGCATCTCAATATTATATTTGCCGTTTGGATAGTGAATTGAAAATACTTTTGTTCTTCAAACAGATATTAGGGCAATGAATGGTGAAGCTGTACATGCAAGTCCTAGGAAGACTGGAATGATAGTACTTGGAGGAGGGTTACCCAAACATCACATTTGCAATGCCAATATGATGCGCAATGGTGCAGATTATGCTGTCTTCATCAGTACTGCACAAGAGTATGATGGGAGTGATTCTGGAGCTCGTCCTGACGAGGCTGTATCATGGGGGAAAATTAGAGGTTCTGCAAAAACTGTTAAGGTATGTTCACCATTTTCCTTTTATTTTTGGATGTCACTTTCACTACACTCTATGCAACCCCTTTGAGAAACGTATGATGTTTGGGATGCTTGGCACGTGGCAGCTTTCCTCACAGTATGAGTAACTTGTATTCCTTGTTTTTTTCTTTTTGACCAGGTGCATTGTGATGCCACCATCGCTTTTCCTCTACTAGTTGCAGAAACTTTTGCCAGGAAATCTGTTAAATAAGTCTTGCAGTATGATTAAAAAATTGGCTAAACTACTATTCTTAATAAAACTGTTGATGGAGACAAGGATGGTGCTACAATCGCTACAATTCAAATACGTTAAAGAATTGGACAAGATTGAAAGGATCAGATGTTGCAGAAGATGATACAGATCACAGAAATGGTGACTGGGCGACCACTTAATGGTTTTTCCCTCTCAAGAACTCTAGCTGGCTTTCCTTTTCAAAATTATTTGTGCTCAAAGTGACAGCTTCATAAAATTTATTTAAATCGGGTGATATTTATTTATCCAGTTCACTATTAGGCTAATTTGTTATGGGAAATTGTGTCATTCACGCATGAGTTATTTAAGAATTATAAGTTTATTGAAAGCATAATTGTTTTGGTAGATTATAGTTGTTGATTCCTCTGTACTTTACATTTTCTAGTAGCTGATACAAGATGGGGCTTTAGACTCCATGAAATTTGTGTTCAACACCAACCACATTTGACTAGTAATCCAATTCCATGTCTCATTGTCTTTGTCTAGTGTAACAATTAGGGGTGGCAACCATTTGATAAACGAGTCATGATGGGTTAACCCATTTATAAAAATATTTTTATCATATCGAGTCATTTCATGTTTGTATCATCTCAGATCGAGTTATCATATCGACTTGAGAAAAAAATTCAATAAAATATATTATTTAAACCATATATGATTTAATAAATTTATTTAGATTGGTTTGTATTCGAGTCGTGTTTAATAAATAAAATAATATTAAAACTTTAATTTAGTGGATTAGTTTTGGGTTATTGTGTCATGTTTAATCTATTTAATAAATAGGTTAAAATGTATTGTGTCATACTATGTAGGGTTATTTTGTGTCATGTTATTATATCATGTCATAAATTATCACCCTTAATTACAATTTGTAAAAAACATTTGATGCAAATGAGCAGAGAAGCATATGTTAGTTATTTAGTTGTTTGATGATGACAAATAAATGAATTTTTTTTTGATACATTGATTCATTGTAGGTTAGAGAACATCAAAATGCAATATGCAAATTAAATACTAAACAATAATGATTTTCATAAGGAGTTAGTTTTTTTTAATAAACAATAATTGATGCGATTTAACTTGAAATAATTTTTATTACTAAATCAATAAACAAAATGAGCTTGTAATTGTTGAAAATAGATATTGTTACTGTCTTAATTTTAGGATTGTTTTCAGCAATCCATGTTTTCATGACTGAAGTGTTTCATGTTTTCATAAGTGAAGTGTTCTATGTTTTTATGAGTAGTGTTCTACATCTCTGAAATTCTGTAAAATTGTTGAAATTTCAGCAGTTTGTTTTCTATAAATTGATGTAATAACAAAACTGAAAACAGTTGCAAAAAAGCTATTCTTAGTCTCCAAAATTTATGTGAACTCAATCTTGAAGATTGAGATTAACAATAGAGGGGTTTAGAAAACTTATCTGACATCTAGTATCAGAACTAAGAAGAGAGTTGAATAAAAAAAAAATCATAACAAGCCCAAAGCCTTGCAATAGCAAAATGGCTACAAAAAATGAAAATTTTGTTGAATCAACTATTCCCAAATTCGATGGCTATTACGATCATTGGAATATGCTGATGGAAAACTTCTTAAGATCCAAGGAATTTTGGGACCTTATAGAAAATGGGATTGGAGAGACTAAAGTGGATAGTTTAGAGGTTTTTGCTCAACAAAAGTAGACAAATGATGCACTAAAATTAAAGGACCTGAAGGTAAAGAATTACCTATTTTAGGCAATCGATAAGTCTATTTTGGAGACAATCCTTAAGAAGGACACAACGTAAGACATTTGGGACTCTATGAAAAAGAAGTACCAGGGCTCTAATAGAGTGAACCAGGCATAACTTCAAACTCTGAGAAGAGATTTTGAAACTCTTCAGATGAAGAAAGAAATGACTACTTTGGAAAAGTGATGATAGTGGCAAACAAAATGTGTCTTCACGATGAGAAAACCACAGATGACATTGTGGTTGAGAAAATCCTAAGGTCCTTGACTCCCAAGTTCGACTATGTACTCTGCTCAATTGAAGAGTCTAATATAGTTAAAGATATGTCCATAGATGAAGTGCAGAGTTCCTTCCTCATGCATGAGCAACGAATTATCAGGACCAATGTAGTTAAAGAAATGCAGACATTAAAGGTTTCTACCTTCGATGGGTCTTCAAACACAAGAGGAAAAGGGAGAGGCAGTGGTGGATATAGAAGAGGTCAAGGACAACACTCTTACAACAGAAACTACAGAAAAGATGAAAATAGGGAGTGGAGTAGAGAAAGAACTAAATCATTTTCTCAAACTCAAAGGGATAATGATCAAAACAAGAAGAAGAGGTATTTTGACAAATCAAAGGTTGAATGTTACAGATGTGGAAACTTAGGCCATTGCAAAAATGACCAAAGAGAATAGTGAGAGATCCAACTTTGTAGAAAAAGGAAAGGAGAAAGAGGAGGAGACTTTGTTGATGGCCTTCCATGCAATAGAAGACACGGATGAAGACACTTAGTACGTGGACATAGGTTGTAGCAACCATATGAGCAGTTGTAAGTCATCCTTCTCTAATCTAGATAAGAGTTTCCCCACTTTTTTTAGTTTTGGTGATCAATCAATTATGAAGGTTGAAGGAAATGGTGATATTCAGATAAGAACTAAAAATGAGTTCATTGAGGTAATATCTAATGTATTTTACACACCTAACCTAAAAAAATCTACTAAGTACTGGCCAATTGCAAGACAAGGGTTACATAATCACAATTAAAAAGAGAGAGTGTGAGATTTATGATCCCAAATATGGATCAATGCAATGGTGTAGATGACAAGAAATCGACTCTTCCTTCTCAAAATTAAATCAGTGCAAACATGTTTGATGGCCAAAGAAAATGTTTTAGTGTGGAGATAGCATGAGAGATACGAACATCTTCATTTCAACGGCCTCAGGACCCTAAAACAGAAGCACATGGTGGAAAGACTACCTGAAATCACAATACCCTCCTCAATAACATGTGAGAACTAAATCATAGGAAAACATGACCGTGATATATTTCCTACATGAAAATCAACAAGGGCTCACAAGATTCTAGAGTTGATTCATTCATATCTTTATGGTCCAATCTCCCTTACATCTAATAGAGGTAAAAGATTCTTCATAACCTTCATAGATGAATACACTAGAAAAGTTTGGGTGTATTTCTTGTAGGAAAAGTTAGAAGCTTTTGAAGCTTTCAAAAACTTTACTTCTCTAGTAGAGACATAGACAGAAAAAATGATCAAATGTCTAAGAATAGATCAAGGAGGAGAATTATGTTCTAAGGAGTTTTTTGAGTTCTGTAATGAGAAGGGAATTAGTAGACAAATAACCACAGCTTATACACCACAATAAAATGGTGTATGTGAGAGGAAGAATCGTTCCATAGTCAATATGGTAAGGAGTTTACACGCAACAGGACAAGTTCCCAAAGTTTTCTGGCCTGAAGCTATTTATCAAAAAGTTCCCATTCTTAATAGAATGTCTAACATTTTTCTATTAAGAACATGACTCCACAAGAAGCATGGAATGGAAAGAAGCCAACTATAAATCATTTCAAGGTATTTGGTTTCATAGCATATGCACACATACCTGATCAAAGAAGGAAAAAGATGGATGACAAGACTGAGAAATGTGTGTTCCTAGGGGTAAGTGAATTGTCAAAAACTTATAAACTATTTAACCTAGTTTCAAGAAAGATAGTGATAAGTTGTGACATGGTGTTTGATGAAGAAAAAAAGGTGGAATTGGGGAGAACAACTAGAAGCACCAAAGAATGTGCTGGTGGAAAGTGAAACAGATGATGAAAAGACAACTCATGTGACTAAGACTCAAATCCCTTAGCCATTAACATCACCACAGGAGCATCAAGCTCACACAGCTCAAAGTGATCAGGAATCTAAAGAAGGGGGTTTACAATCTAAGAAACCCTCAAACACTGACAAGGCCTCCCTGAATGATAGACTATGAGACAACTTTCAATGGTTTAGATGAAGACAATACCAACTTTTCCTTCTTTGCTGGCAATGATCCCATCACCTTTGATGAAGTTGTGAAGGAAGATAAATGGAAGGAGGCAATGGACAATGAGATATTGTTAATTGAGAAGAATAACACTTGGAAGCTCATTGATTTACCTAAAGGGCAAAAGAAAATTGAGGGTAAAGTGGGTGTTCAAAACAAAAGTGAATGAAAAAGGAGAAGTTGACAAGTATAAAGCTCATTTGGTGGCTAAATGATACAAACAAGAACATGGCATAGACTATAATGAAGTCTTTGCACCTGTAGCAAGACATGAAACTATAAGGATGCTCATATCCTTGGCTGCCAAGAAATCTTGAAAGATTCTGCAAATGGATGTGAAGTCTACTTTTCTTCATGAAGAATTGCAGGAAGAGATTTATGTTGAACAATCTCATAGTTTTGTTCAAAAAGGAAAAGAAGGAAAAGTGCTAAAGTTGAAGAAAGCACTTTATGGCTTGAAACAGGCTCCACAAGCATGGTATAGTAGAATAGACACATATTTTGCCAAGTTAGGTTTTGGGAAATATCCCTTAAAACATACACTAAGGTTGGAACTGGAGGTAAACTTCTAATAGTGTCACTCTATATTGATAACCTAATCTATACAGGAAACAATCAAGAAATGTTGGATAAGTTCAAAAACTCAATGATGAGAGAATTTGAGATGACAGATCTAGGACTGTTGCACTACTTCTTAGGGATATAAGTAATTCAAAACTTTTTTGGTAACTTCATTTACCAAAATAAATACGCACAAAAGGTTCTTGAAAGATTTCAGATGGTAGAATGTCCAGCCATTGGGACTCTAGTTGAACCTGGATTAAAAATTAACAAGGATCGAGGAGGAAGAAAGGTTGATAACATTTTCTTTAAACAAATCATTGGAAGTCTCATGTATCTTACTTCAACTAGATCGGACATCATGTATGGTGTAAGCCTAATAAGTAGATACATGAAAAATCCAACAGAGTTACACCTGAATGCAGCAAGAAGAATTCTAAGATATGTGAAGGGAACATTAGATGATGAAGTGTTCTATAAGAAAGGTAACAACTCATACTTCTATGGGTACACTGATAATGATTATGCAAGAGATCTAAATGACAGAAAGAGTACATCGGATCATGCTTATATCTTAAGCTTAGGAGCTCAAAGAAGCAACTTATAATTACTCTGTCAACTACTGAGGCTAAGGATGTGACAGTAATATCAAGCTCCTGTCAAGGGATTTGGATGAAGAAAATGTTTGAAGTCCTAGGAATGAAGCAAAACATCCCTATAATAATCTATTGTGATAACATGTCTACTATCAAACTGTCCAAAAATTCAATAATGCACATGAGAAACAAACACATAGATGTCAGATTTCATTTTTCTTCGTGACTTATGTTAAGATGGGGTTATTGAGTTGAAATATTGCAAGAGTTTAGAACAGGTAGAAAATATTCTAACCAAATCCCTCAAGCAACCAAATTTTGAAAAACTCAAGAAGTTGTTTAGAATGTGCTCAGTTCTTAACCTCGAATAAGAAAGGATTGTTCAAAGTTGAAGATCAATCAAGAAAACCCTAAATTATTTTTTCAACAAAAAATCAGTTTAAGGAAGCGTGTTGAAAGTAGTTGTTGCTACTGCCTTAATTTTAAGATTTTTTTAAACAATCCATGTTTTCGTGACTGGAATATTTCATGTTTTCATGAGTGGAATGTTCCATGTTTTCATGAGTTCCTAGTTTTAAGAAATAGTGTTCTCCACTCCTGAAATTTTGTAAAACTAATGAAATTTCAACCGTTTATTTCCTATAAATTAATGTAATAAGAAGCTGAAAACAATTGCAAAAAAACTGTTATTAGTCTACAAAATTTGTATGAACTCAATCTTCAAGATTGAGATGAATAAAAAAGAAGTTTAGAAAACTTACCCAACAATAACCACAAAATGATAAGAAGATGCTTCGCAAATTCAAAATGTACAAAACATACTACCTTCACTTAAACAAAAATGGTAAGATCTTTATATCTCATCAATTAAAGATCAAAAATTGATTGGATCACAAGATCAATAATGTATGTTCTTTTCTCTTTTTTTTTTTTCATTTCTGTTGAAAGAATTTATATCCTTTACTCTGTAAGACGAAGGAAAAAAAGCTATATAATAAGGAATGTTGGAGTGTTGAACATTCATTCTTTGATAAACTGCATTGCTCTAAATCAAAGTTCATCAATCTTTGTCTTCATGTCACCAAACTGGCTCAGTAAGATGGCGAAATCCATTCCCTGTACCATAGTTGGCACAGCTATATCATAAGTGCATTCACGAGAAAATCCAACCTTCCCAGATTTATGTACTTTCTTTATGCAGCTCTTGAACTTTTCATGGCATTTTACGTTTGCTAGACCTGACAAACAAATTAATATTGTATTTATCGAATCCAAGCAAAAAAATTGATTTTTTGTTCCTGCTGTAAATTATAAACTTTATATAGTTATACCTTTACACCACAATACAACTTTCACAAAAAGGGAAAAAGTAAAAGATAATTGGATAGAATTGGGAATAGAGCATCTTCACTCAGAAGGGGGAATCATATAAACAGTAAAATTATTTTGTGTTACTTATAATTATAGCTATGGGATCTATTTCATATTTCATTTAATGTATTTAATGAGTTCATGGATTAAATTTGTCTCATTCAATTTAAAATTGTTCCTAATAACCTGGTGGTTATTATAAATAATTATGTTTCATTTTTTTATTGTTTTTGTAATTTTACTTGTTATATTTGGTATTATTTGAAATAAATGTGATATATAATTATGTATCATCCTATTAACATCTCAATCCACAAAAAAAAAAAAAAGTGAAACAAGATGGGATGAATTTACAAAATTCATACCTTATATCATGTGTTAATAAGACATTCCATCCTAATTGACACTTCTACCTATAATCTTCAATTTAATAATTACATTAATAAAAATTAATAAATAGTTAAATATAATTATAAATATGTATTTTATTTTTTATTTAATAAAAAAATAATGTTAAGTATATCTCATTTTTATGTAAATACATGTATAAATTATTGAGTTTTTAGTGAATTATTAAGAAAACAATCAAATATTATACATGTAAATGCAGATTTATAACTTAATGGAAGCAATTTGTCCTGTGACCATAGAAGTTGGAACACACACTTGATTTAATCATTTCATTTCTGATCACTCTTTACCAATACAAAATTCCTCCTTTTTAGTACCTTAACTTATTCAGCGCAAGTAGTATTAAATTGCATTTTCTAGAACAATAGAAGCTGTTGAAATGAAACAGTTGTAAGGGAGAAAAACTAGGCTTTGGAAATATCAAAAGGGCTCATCCTAAACTATTAAACCATCAAAACAAGAACACTTGCTAAACACAAATACACACACATTTTTACAAACAATCGACTTTTACACGCCATATTATACTTAAAATCCATAATTTTCAATTGCAAAAATGAGTGTAAATCGATAAGGTTCTATTCCAAACTCAGAAAAAGCTCATCACAATTGTTTATCAGATGTAGTCCACATAAGGGTGTACATGAATTAAATGCAGCAAAATTGAAATCAAGATTCGAGAAAAGTAGAAACCTTTCTTGTCAACGCATTCATCGTGAGTCTTGCAACAAGCATCGAGATCATCGCAAGGTTTCTCTCCTGCACATCCAGTCCACCCTACTCCACAGTACTTCCCATATCGAATTCCAACAGCTACATTCACAATCAACGATTAAATGCATTTAATTAACTAAATATCCGAAACTTTTCTAAAGACTATAACCACAGATGGGAAAAGAGCTTCATATATGGTTCTTAGCTTTCAAAAATGAACTTTATCTCTCAATTTTTTTTTAAAAGGGGCATTATAATTACCTCACTTTATAAGGTGTGTATAAGTTTAATTTAAATTAATTATTTTAATTTAACTATTATTTAAACATGTAAAAATGCATCCTATGTAAAATCATATATGGAAGTGTAAATTTATCGATAAAGAAAATATTAAATTTCACTCTAAATATAAACAACCCCTCACCTTGTTTTCTCATTCTTTTTGGAGGAATGACATGACAATATATATATATGTTATAATTTTTGATATAAATAATTTAGATAAATATTTTTATAAAATCATATCGATTTTTGAAAAAACACAATTTAATGATATATATATTTTTAATTATAATTATTATTTTTTAATTTTAAAAATTATTAATTAATTTAAATTTTTATATTTATTAACATATATATACTTTTAACTACTATTTATCTAAATTATTTATGATAAAACAAGGTATATATTAGTTATATATTTTATAACATACTTTCACGCATAAGAGAACTGTTAATATTACCTGCTTTCGCACCCATACGGTCATAATTTCTGTGTAAGAATTATTTTAAAAATTAGAGAATTAATTCAATTTTTGTAAGTGTTGTGGCCTTGTACAATGGATGCAAATTTGTATATCCTTAACCCTTATTGTTAAATAATAGCCAAATTAAAATAACATGCTTAAGCGCAACCTTTTAAGTGACTAAACTGCAGAATAAGAACAGTAACTTACAATTACAATTCTCAGCAACGCACTTTTTGCTGCAAGTAACCTGCCCAATATTCAAATCTCCAAACGTTTACTAATTAATAATTATATACACACTCCATAGGTTACAAATGAAGAAAGAAAAAGATTCGATTTATTTTTACTTCTATCCAAGATCTGATGGGATTTCAATTCAAGGTGGTTATTTTTTCCTGCGTTTTTGGAGCTCCGTCGAGAAGAGATGCAAATAATTTACCTGGGAGTTATTGTTGGAGCAATGGGCGACGACGGTGAGGAAGATTAAAACGACGGAGAATGCAGCGGTTACATGTGTCCTCCGAGAAAATCCACGAACAATAGACATTGTCGCTCGTTCCTCACACAAATGGGGAATCAATGACGACCCTTCGTCTCTTTCTTGTCGTTTTCTCTGCCTTCCTTGTAGATCTGTTTTTCTGCTGGATTCTATGCTCTAGCTGGAATAAACGAACATAGTAAATTACCAGTAGGCCCTTCTAGATGCTGCCTATGACGTCCGGTATGTTAGTTAGGCTGACATGGACGCCAATGATTGGCTGGAACCACAAAATTGCGTAGCAGCTATGTATCATGAAATATTATAGGTTTGATTTAACGTATTATTCCAAGATAATTTAAAAATATAAATACACATTTTAATTATTAATTATTAATTTTATTATTTATTATAAATAACATAAATGTTAGTATGTGACCTAAAAACCCAAATGGTGAGCCCATACCATCTTGGGCCGGATCTTGTTTAAACAGTTTAATTGACACACATGTTTTTATAACTTAGCCCATATTTAAATTTTAATATTTTTTCAATTGAACGTTTCAAAATTAACCAGAAATACAATACAATATATCACAATGTACATGCCATAAAAAGTTATATATGGCAACTGCATACAATTTAGAATATACTATATGAGAGAAGAAGTGCTATTTTCATTAATTAGCTTTATTTTAGATCAAAAATTAATTAATATGATTTAAATTTGTGATTTAAAATAAAAAGACTATTAAATAAATCATTATATTAAGACACTATATTAATTAGTCCATAATTTTTATTAAAATGGTAGATAAATAGATGCTAACTCTTTTATAAACTCGTGAGTCACATATTTCCACTATAATTCATCGGTGAATTAAACTCGGAAGACTGGAACTATGTTTCTATAAAAAAATAAAAAAAAACTCTGAAACTATTTAGCTAATGTTTAATTTATTTTTGTGTGATGATTGATATCATTGATAACCACGCATGATAAATTAAATTAAAAATAAATCTTATATCCTAAAAAATTTATAATTTGAAAGACAATTATAAAATCCTTATATTTAATTGTGTTGTAATCATAACCTAAAATGTTAGTCTTAGCGACGAAGGAAAAAAATGTTAAATCTATATCCTTCCTTAAATTGACAGCTAATAGTCATTGTCTCATTGACATTGAGTCAAGGGTGGGTTCTGGCAGATTAGTGCGACTCATGCCATGCCATGGGCAGCTATCACGCCGGTAATATCTTTGCACCCCTCGGCATTAGAGATTATGAACTCCGTCTTCAAAAGACAAAAAATCAAAAGGTGTTGGTTGGGTGTTAAGACTTTAATATATATTGCTTACGTGGTACACCATGATTGCATGCGTGAGGCACATGGACTAGCTGTACGGCTGAGATCGATGGTTTTTAATTGGTTTAGTGTGTTTTGACTTTTATGACGAGTAGCTATCATATGTTATATTGGTCAAAGAAAGGGAAAAGGTGTTCAGTTATTCTTAAAATTTTACTTAAAAATACTTCTTATTCTTAATATTTTTGGATTTAATACTTTTAATTTTATTATTAGTACGAATGAACATGTTTAGTTTTTTAATTATAAAAATTTAATTTAATTAAAAAATTACTTTGGTTAGACATGTAATCGTATATAATTAATATATGATAAAAATAAATAAAAAATTTACACATGATATTTTAAATGAAAACAATTTAAGTCACAATAATTACTTAAGAAAAAATCACCAATTTACGAGACCGTTTAACTATCAATTATAAAAATTAATATTCAATTACAAAATTAGATCTTAAACTATTATTCGTAGATAAAGTTCTCAAGTAATCTACTTACAAATTGTTACTTTTTTCACGATTTCAAAAAAATAGATGTACGAATCCGTATCAACATTTTGAAAACTTGAGTCACACGAACAATCAAATTCGTTTAGCAAGCACTTGAAAAGTTAGCATAAATAACATAAGTGTAAAATTGTGTTCTAAAGCATATTCAATAAAGAAAATCACTAGTTAGATGATTCAAGGATAAATCATTTAAATTAAACCAACTAACAAATCTTGAAACAAAAGTTAAAATCACAATATCATAAAATAAATAGGTTTGTTAATCAATCAATCAATACATACACACAATGTTTGATAGATTAATTCAAGTACGAGCCTAATAAAATATGATTTAAATTTTATAAAACACTTTGAGAGAAAAAGCAAAAGATGAAAAGAATAAATGTAAATATGGTTGTAAAAACAAGAGGTATTAGTTTGTTTCAATAGAAAAAATTGAAACCCCAATGCTAGGTCAATGATCAATTATCATTTTATTCATGGAACAATTCATAGAACGATAATTAATAGAAATAATATGATAATTAAATAGTTTTTTAGAGTATATAATTAAGTTTTAAGTTAAACTCTACGAACTAAAGTCTATCGGTCCAACAACGATCAAATAACAATCGATTGATTGAAATTCTTTTTGATCGATCCAAACAATGAATAATAAAAACCCAAAATAAGGTAAATCGAACATAATTGATTCTTGATCAATCGAACCCAACTTCAATTGATCTACACCAATTAAAATCCAAGTCGATAGAACATAAATCATATATGATTGATAGTCGATCAATCTACCTACTATTTGATTGATCAAACAACATTTACTAAATGTTCCTAAGTTTATAATATGTATTTTAACATGTTTAAGAACAAATGTATACTTAATACATGTTTACTTAAAACTTATGAGTTTCTTCGACTGTAATAATGATTTTAAAAATGCGTATAAAACTAGTTTATATTTAAATGTTTTATTTATGAATATCGTCAATATTCATAAATTATGTAAAAATAATATTTTTTAATCCTTTAATTATTAAAAATAATGAGCACATTTTTAATAAGAAAAAGATCAGAATGGACAATTAGGATTAAATTGTTAATTTTTTGTAATAATAGAACTCAATCCAATATTGTCAAAACAGAAGTGATCATTATAAAAAATAAATGAACATTTAGTTTGAGCACGTTTGAGCACGTAAAAGGAAAAAAAGTATATTTGATCATAAACAACATCGTAGTGTGTTACAATTACAAACAATAACTTTATCATTAATACTAATGTCTACTTTGGTGATATATTATAAATATTTGTAAAAATATTAATTGTGAAACTATGAATATTACAAAATATCATAAATATAATTAATATAATATTTATAATTATATTATCGATAACAATTTTAATTAACAATTGATATTAATAGAGTAGAAAAGATTAATATCATAGCAATTTAAAATTTATGCTAATAATTTAACGATTAGATGTTTTTAAAAATAAAAATTTTGTTCTAAAAATAATAAAAATATCTTTGACAATTGGAATATCCTTTTAAATTGAGAAATACTATTTAGTGTAATATATTTAAAATTACTTTCTAATTTTCAAATATTATAAAAAAACAAGTTGTAGTTGTAGGTGACATGATATTTTAATAATTTTATTTTCATAAATTAAATATATTAATCATATTTTTTAAAATTAATACATTTTAATCACATTATTGTAATATTTTGAAAGTTTTAGTTATTTTTTGTCAATTTTATTTTTTCAGATTTAAAAAATTAAAATTAATTAAAAAATAAAGTAAATCAAAATTTATCTAAAATGACTAAATCATTTATAAATGTAAAAGTAAATTAATAAAATACATCAATTTAAAGTAAAATTACTAATACATTCAATTTATAAAATTAAAAATATTTTAAATTTTTTTAATGAATTATTTTTAAATTTTATTGAAAATAAAAAAAAATATTTATATATAAATGAAAAATTAATAAATTATTTTAAATAAAATATTGATGAAAATTAAAGCTGATCTATCCTCTGAAGTACTCTACTGGATTTATTACATGAAATTCTGTCTATCAAACTAAACTATCGTTAGATCTATATTTCGTGTAATTTTTAAACTTCCAAAAATTTGAGACGAGTTTTGTCGTAGATGTACGTGTAAAGACATATTGAAATATTTTCTCAGCTTTTGCGTAGCTGCTTAAAATTAGAATCCTACCAACTATGTTTCACACACACACACGATATAAGAAGTTACTTTGTGTTAGATTTACTTTTCTTGGAAACTATAACCATTCATTTTCTTATTTTCATACGACTTTTTTAATTTTTTTGTTTGAAAATCGTGGGCATTTTCTCAACGATTAGTCAGACTCTATTTTTAATGTTTTGGATAATCACATTTCTCAATAATTAATGCAAGATGACAATATAAGATTGACTTTGTTAAATTTCAACCACAACCATAACATTAACAATTCAATGTCAGACATTACATCAGCCCCAAACAGGCTGCAGGTTGACAAATATGACATGAGATTTCCTACTTTTGATTGTGACAGCTGGATACGCAATAAAAAAAATAAAAGCAGTATAAAACATATATTTTTAAAAAAATTAATATTAATATTTTTGTAAAAAATATTAATATTTATACTCACAATTGAAAAAATCAAAATAATATAAAATATACATGTACAATTATTAAATTATATAAATATTTATATTTATTTTGAAGGTAAAATAATAATGTAACATAATTATGTATGTATAATATTTAAATATAACATATTATAAAATAAAATATGTATTTATTTATAGTTTAATAGTAATTCAGTTTAGATTGTATACAACGAATTATAAAATATGTTAATTCAAATCTTATTATAAATTTTATCAATGAGATCCGACCTAAATTCGATAGATTAGATCGAATTTCTCAACTTAAATAAATTGATGAGATTATTTACGCATTCTTAATATATATATATATATATATATATGTATGTATGAGTTGGAGAATGCATAACATCTCTTATATGTGTTTATTGTTTTTTTAAAAAAGTGATCAATACTTATGAGTTTTTCAAATACTTACTTAAAAAATGATAATCAACTTACAAATAAATTTGAAAAATTATTTAATCTATACTAATTTTATTGGTTTTGTTTGGGTCATTTTTATTTTTTTTATTTTTTAACTCTTGTATTATAATTTATAATATTTTTAGGATGGAATGTCATATTGGTTATTTTATTTATACAAATGTTGTTATTTAGTTTACTAACTTTGAAAATATGAGATTTAGTTTATTTACTTATAAAAATGGTGTCAAAAGAGACATTTAATAATTTTAAATTTATTTTAAAATAAATAAAAATTATCAATAGTATTTCAATATAGTGACAAATACAAAACGATAATATTCTCATAAGTTATATTTATAATTTTTTTTGTCTGATAGAGTGAGAATAAATAATGAAAATACACTCACTAATATTTTTTTTAAAATTTTTATCAATAAAAATTATTTTATGGCTCTTTTTTTACAAGTAAAATAATCAATAAGTACCTTTTAAAGTTAAATGACTAAATGATATTTTTATTCAAACAAAATATATCCCATGGCATTTTTTTATACTTTTAATGTTAATTTTATTATAATTCTTAAATTTAAAGATTGAGATTTAAATCACTTATTTAATATCATTATTCATATCAATCATAAAGTATAAAAAAAATTTAAAAATAAGATAAATATGTAATAATAATAAATAGTAATGACTTACCAAACAAAATTCATTAATTTTAATATCTAAATCATTCATAATATAATTTACGTGATTCTATTTATCTGCTATGAATTTTAATGTTTTTTTTAATATATTTATTAATGTACGAATTCAGAAGAAAAAACCCGACTATAATGCGCATCTTAATCAAGCCAAGTCATATGACCGTGTGACGTGACCTAGACAGACCAACTTCAATAGTCAAAGGATTAGTCAAATTATAGGTTCCAACTCAAGGAGTGTTGGTTTGGTCCCCTTAGATTTTGAATTTGCTGTGTTTATAACTCTGAACTTTTTGTAAAAATAAAAAAAATAAAAAACGTTTTTCTATCCCCTAAAATTTGTAGCCTAATTTTAAAGAGAAATAAAATGTTTAATTATACGGTGTTTTTTCTTGCAGGAATAATTTCACTTTTTATTTTTAAAAAAATTATCATATATATATTTTAAAAATAGAGTATATATATGTTTTTCTTTTCTAATAATGTATAAATATATTTTATTTTTGAGGGTATTAAAAATAAAATTATATAAAAAGAAGAAAGAAAAATTAAAAAAATTAAATATCATAATATAAGACTAAAATTTTAATTTCATTAACCCAAATATTATTGGTAACAATTTGTCTTTGAAGCCCTTGGTTAAGTACAAGTAGTACAACTAAAAATTCAGAAGCATTTATATGCTGATTTCTCAAATCTAATAACGGTGATATTATTATCAGTTTTAAAAAACAATATTGTAATAACAAAATTAATTTTAAAAAAATAAAATTGAGTGTTGATCGTCTTATTTTTTTATGATCTTGTTATGTTAAACTTTTTATTTAGTATTTATGAAAATAACAATATCTTTTAAAAAACACCAAGTCAAAGGAATAAAAGTTGAAGCAAGAGCGAAAGTTCTGGTGTATATTATTACAAAATAAAATAATAACATCATTATCTTTATTAATAATAATAATTAATAAAAAACTTGCTTTTGCAAAGCAAGCAAACATTGACATACATTTCAAGTAATTCAATTTGATTTACAGTGTCTAATGAGACAATACAACAAAGGCAAAAGGTTTGGTCACCCAAATGGCAATAACCATATTAAGGTAAAAATTACAATGATAAACAAACACTAGTTTCCTACGAACTCTATTTTATTTTTAAATATTCCAACAACACGTAGATATATAAAAGTGATAACTTTTTATACAATAATGTTCACATTTTTAAGTGTTTACTAACTATTAGAGACACATGTAGTAAAATGAATTGCACTCATCTACTATTGGAGTGAAGCAATAATTGGGACGCGTCCTAACCACCGTGCCACAAAGTGAACTACGACTGTAGCTAACTATGAACTCTTCCTTTGTTCCATGAACCTATGTATTCTTTTCAATGCAACTTCAAGTGTAAGTTCACTCATATTAGCAAAACACACTCTAAACCAACCTGGTTCAGAGCAATGACAAGAAGAGCCAGGAGATATATTTAACTTAACTTCTTGTACAATAGAGTTCCAAAGATCCAATTCACATTCTCTTGTAGGTTTATTCAAAAAAGGACTTAAATTCATCCAACAAAATAACCCACCATTACCTTTCAAACATTCAATCCCAGTACTCCTCAAACCTTCAATAATCATATCATATCTCTTCTTCAATCTCTCTCTATTAATCTTTATGTAATTCTCACAAAACTCCTTATTAGATAACATAGAGGCCAAAAGATGTTGAGTTTGAGAGGATATTAAGGTAAAACTAGACATTCTTCTAGCTGTTGTTACAACTTTGTCATTGTATGAATAAATAGTCCCAACTCGGAAACCAGGAAGTCCAAGATCTTTTGAAAGACTATAAACAATGTGAACTCTTTCTGAATTCTTATAGTTTTGGGTTTCTAGAATTTGTGCAATGCTCACAAATTCGGATGGAGAAAAAACCGAACCGGAGTAAATTTCATCGGAAACGAGGTGGATGTTTTTTTGGGTAACAAAGTCAAGAATGTCCTCGAGAACAGAACGTTGGATTGTAGCACCTAAAGGATTTGAAGGGTTTGTGATTAGAACTCCTCTTACTTTGACTTTCATTGCTTTGGCTTCATTATATGCATTCTCTAATGCTTGACGAGTTATTTGGAAATTGTTTGAACTTTCACAGTGGATTGGTACAATTTTTACACCTGTTCTCCATCTTAAATCTCTGTCAAATCTGCAAAGAGAAATTAAATTGGGTTTTAACTTTTATGTATTAGCTTATATTGTACATATTATATAGATCGATATAGTCGTGAAAACATGCATGACACTTTAACATGCAAAGATAAATCTATGTTTGTTTAAGTTAAGAATTAGAAACAAACAAACCCTTAGATATCTGACAGTAAAATGCGCACTTATCAAAAAGAATAGAATTATTTGCGTTCTTCATCCTTAAAATTAATTATAGATGTCTTTTTTTTTTTTATTTCTTAATAGTATAGAGAAATGTTCATACCCTGGATAGTAAGGTGTAGGAACTAGCAAAGCATCACCAGCGTCAGCTAAAATAAAGGTCAAGAGTTCATTAGCTGCAGTAGCTCCAGCAGTTAGTACAATTCTTTGTGGGTCAAACTTTGCTCTTCCACCTCTAATTTGTTCCATGAAACTCGCCATTGCTTTTCTGAAAGATAATAAACCATGATAATCTTGAAACAGAGCATTCTCTCTGAAACTAGACACTCCTTTTGATCCCCAACTAAAAAAAGCTTCTGAATTCTCTTCCAAGTACTTTTCTAGTATGTCAAATGAAACCTGAAATTCAAAAAATAAAAATAATATTATTATTGTAATATAATTATACACATTATTTCCTAGTAGGAAACATATATACAGTGCTTAATTATAGCACATTACACCAACTACTGGTAACTAAAGGTGGTTCCTTATATTCTATTGAATGCGGGTTCGAGTCCATTTTTAGTAATTTAGAATAATTAGTAAGTAAATATGTATATCAAAGTATATTATATGATTGAAAAAAGAAAAAAAGAGTGATTAGTTATAGCTTACTTGATTCTCAGCCAAACCCATTTGAATAACACCAGATGGGTTGGTTATTTCATTATAAGGGTCTTCATCATAAGCTTTCCAACCTGCAAAATATGGAGAGTCTTCTCCATGTGTTTCAGAATTTGCTACTTTTGATAATTGAACACTCGGTTGCTCAATCTCTATAGCCATTACTATTTAGCTTAATTTCTGTTTTTGGGTTTGTTTAAATACCAGTTGTTTCAATTTGTTCTAACAAGAGAAGAGAAGAACAAGAAAAGAGAAAGAGCTGGAACTTTTGAATGAAACATTGGACAAAGAGTGTCCATTTATAGAAAGAAGTACTTGTGGATCACCTAAACTTGAATTTAATTTCTCGGAAATTAATTAAATAATAAAAATAAAAAATGAATGATTATTTTTTTAGTGTTGAGGAGGCAAGATAAAAAGATCCACCTTTCATACGGATATAATATTTCTGTTTTAATTTCGACAACTGTAGCTTCTGTAGATTGTTAAAAGCTTTTGATACATGTCAATCTCCGTAAGATACACAACAATTGAATATGGTGGTAGTTGATATTGATGGTGGGTTTTTTCTTCTTTTCTTTTCACTGCTAAATTTTAATTCTGAAAAAAATAAAAAAAAATATTTTTTTAAAATTTATAACTTTAAAAATTAAGTATTTTTATTATTAAAATAACTTAATCAATTATTTCAAAGTAAATAATATTTAAGTTAAATTATAATAATTTATATTTATTAAATACTAAATTTCATTTAATTATGGGGTTATATTTTTATTGTAATAATTTTAAAAGTTTTTTTTTTTGAGCTAGTAGACATTCCAAATTAATTAAGTTTGTTGCCTAATTTATGAAAATTGGTTGTTGGGGGTTCTCTTTACAAATCCACAAGTACTCAACCTACGACTACTAATCAAATCTTTGAAAGAATAAAAGCTAAATTTCATGACGAAAATCAAAATCAAATCTTTGATCTTTTGCTAATACATTTTTATTGGTATAATTATTTTTGCATCAAGTTATTGTTTAATAATAATAATTGAATATACTTATTTTTAATTAACAATTCGATGTAAATAGGATTTTTTTTTTTTTTTGCTTAGGACAATATTTTATTTGAAGAGATTTAAGAGTAGTAGTTAAGTTATGATATATGACGTAACAAAGATATCGAATTTAATTACCCAAGATTAAGATTCTGATTTTGCAAATAAAACTTAGATAAAATATAAGCTTCAAGAATATATTATGATCCCACTTGATTTTTAACTCCATACCAACATATAACAAAGAGATGGTTTTCTAATGGTATAGTCGTTTGGCTTTAAGATCTTTTCTCATATATATATTAAAATTATTACACGTTCGAATCATTATATTAATGGTTTAAACCAACATAACAAAGTCTATAATGTATAGGATATTTTTTGTAAAAACAATAGAATTTATAATTATCATGTTGCAAGTTTGTTTCTAAGTAAATGAAGTACGTGATTCTAGCTATACATGTCTAAATGAGGCGTTCATGTTAAGAAAAATAAATATACACTGAAGTGTTATATATTGTGCGAATAGTATACTTCGTACAGCTTATTTAAAGGTGATTAAATGAATTAATTATAAGATTAAAAAAAATTCAACTTAAATAATTAATGATATTATTTTTAAAATTATTATAATATTATTATGAAATATCGTAATCAAAAATATTATATGTTTTTTTTGCTTATTTTACAAAATATAATCTAATGTAATATATGTAATAATATTTTTTTTTAAAACAAAATTATAATTTTTTATATTACTTTTTTTATAATGAAAAAATAGTGTTCATAAGCATTTCAATTTAACATATTTACAAATTATTTGAGTTGAATTTAATTTATATAAAATTTAAATAAATTAAGTTAAGATATAATTTATTTAAGATTATTGAACCTAAATAGAATTAAGATAATTACTGTTAAAAACAATAATATTAAACTAACTTATAAAAATTAAATCATAAACCTAAAATATCAAAATCAAGTAAATAATCCTATAAATTTTAAGAGACATTTGTCATCAGGTGCTTTTCAGTGAGCAGTGTAACTCACTTATATAACCATAACATTAGCAAATAGCTAAGAATTTACATGGATTTCATACAACATTGCATGTGGTTTCGATACTCATAAATTAGCAGCCCGTTAATTTTGTTATACAAGTGTTATTATTGAGTTATAAATTGAGATGAGATGATAATAAAATTTAATTATGAGTCAATTTATTAATTTTTAAAATATATTTTATCTTATTTTATTTAATTTTTAATAAGATTAGATGGTAATTAAATGATACTAATTAAAATATATTATTTTTCTAAATGAAACAAATAATAGTACAAAAATAAAAAATATATATACGATAAATGATAATTTATAATGTAAGTTTAATAAAAAATAATACAATATATACTTAAAGTTAAATTCTTTGGAGTTACAACTAAATGAGATTAAATGAGATAAGTTGATATTTAAATAAAATTAGACAATATTACATCATGAGTTTATTTAAGATACTAAACGAAACAATTCACTTTACATTTTTATGTGTAGTGTATGACTTATTAATTTTGTTGGTAAGCTATTTTTTTCATAAAAAATATCTTATTTGTATATCATGCATGTAATTAGTATTTTTATGCATCAGATTCGCACATAAGAATTTAATGAAAAATATCTTTATTTTTAAATAATTTTTAAACATATGAAAAAACATTCATACTTTTGAACTAAAAAATATTATACGCGAATAATATTTTTATCGTATAATAATAAATGAAAAATATTTCCTCTCATAATAACTTTTTATTTTTATTTTTATGATGCAATCATATATAATAAAGTAATTTACAATTATATTTCATTTATATCTATTGATATATTAATTTCTTTTATGGATTCATATAAATAAATAAATTTAATATAATTAAATCTAAATATATATATTAAATATAATAAAAAATTTAACTATAAAACACATATTAAAAGATAAAGATATTGAAAATGATTTTTTAATAACAAACTACACAAATTGATGTAGTTCAAACTTCTAATTTAAAATTGATAAGATTAGTGTTATTTCTCAAATCATTGGATGATATATTTGTATTAGATGATAAAGTTTAATGTTAGTAACTAATTCATCTTGATATATTTGTATTAGATCTATTATTAATATTTTGTATTATATATATAGTATCTTATTTTTAATAGCATATTTTTAAAAATTAAACATATTATAATCATATTTTTATTTTTATTTTTGAATTTTTTATCATTATAAATCAAATTTTTGACATATTTATATATATATAATATATATTATATCTATACGATATTTATTCAAATAAAATTCCCTCGTGTATATCAGCATAAGTATGCCTATTAGGCACTGAGTAAGAGTTGGCACATATATTTCTTGAGATAAGATGCCTATTTTGTGCGGTGGAATTCAATTACCTGCTTATTAAAGTATACTTTTATTTATTTTTTCTTGATTATAAAATTTTAAAAATATAATTAAGATGAAAATAGAAAAAAGAAGGAAATAAAATAAATAAAATGATTCATAAGAATATATAAGTGTGTATAAAATTAATAACGTGTTTGCTCGATGTCATGAGTATGATCCATGTTCTTAAGAAAATTTAAGAACGTGAAAATGCTTATCAGATGACGATTGTTTTGGCGAATACTTCAACCTGTAAAGAAGGGACAAGTATCAACCAAAGCTCTTCACAAGGAGGCTTTTTTAAACCACTAAATTATTATTCTTAAAATTTATATCAACAAAAATTACATATATTTTCTTATCTTTTTAATTTTTAAAAAATAGTATTTTTTATTGTTATAAATTTTAAGTGTGATTATATATATAATTAATATAATGAGTAATATTTCTATATTATGTTTAGGGAGATATTTCTCTCTCTTACCTTAAAATTAAACTCATATTTTAAGTTTAAAATTTTAATTTTATAAATAAATTTAATTATATTTTAATTAAAACGTAATAAAATTATAACCACCTCCACATTTTTCTATTAAAAAATTAATTTCAAATTTTTATTTTAAATTTATAAGTTATTTTATATTATTTATTAAATTTGAGAACTAGAATGCCATTGAATATATTTTATAACAAAATAGTTAACTTTATTATTAACATATTTAGTTTGTAAATTTTATATAGTGTATAAATAACATTAGACATACAATTTTAAAAGATTAACCTCGAAAAATATTAACTTTAAATAAATGTATGTTTCGTATTATTTATAAATATTACATTAATATCTTTTTTATATATAACAAAATTTGTGTCTCTTTTTCCTACCGATCTAATTTAATTTTATCTCAACATTGCTTTAAATTTTTACTATATACTAATCTATAGATTGTTTTAATTATATTTGATGAACCTCAATAAACTTTGTTTAAAATATAGTAATATATAAACCGCATACCTTAATTTCATTTTTAAGCCCTGCCTTGAATTGTCCTTTTCCTTTTTTTTTCCTTTCCCTTTTTTCCTAAGCTATCATATTTTGAGACTTTATTGAACATTATGGTGAATTTAAGTTTTTTCTTTAATTAATATGTTATTGAGATATGAGTGGGAAACATCTGCACCAAATTAATTTATAGCCCAGTTTGGTTAAGATCTATCATGATGTATACTTGCTAACAACAAAGGGTTCAGCTGGTTTGTTCTTATTATGTTAAGCGATTACTAAGAAACTTCTTTGTTTTCCTATGGTGGATTCCAACTAAGAATTAGGCCATCGACTTAGACTTTGTTTGTTTCTCCTTACGAGATTTTGTAAAAATACTTCAAACAACACAAAAGTACTTGAAAAATATGTCACAAAGTAAGCACAAACACTTTTGGTCGGACTCAAAACATATATTTTGAATTTGGTGACAGATATATTAATTTTTGTTAACACATGTATGAAATAATTAATTATAACATAACCACAAACAAACAAATGGTATTAGTGCAGATAAGTATTTGGATTCACAAAGATGAAAAATGATAGTATAATTAGATTTACAACGAGACTCGCAGTTGTTCGAAATGTCGACTAAAAATGATTCTTTTTCAATTTTATACATAGTTTTACATTTGTTTAAACAAATTTTCTTGGTAGATCAATATTTATTATCAGATTAGTTTTTTTTTTAATAATTATTAACAGCTCACTATTTGAACTTCTACGTACTTAGCTAAAAGCCAAAGATTTTTGTCACTCAATGTTTATCATTTGGACTACAAAAATTAAAGTTATGATATACTTTGTCTTAATTTGTCTACAGCGTTACCATTTTATGCTGCTTGAAATCAATACTCTTATAATTGGTTAAAAGTTAACAAAACACTTACATGTTGAATATCATTACTAGTTGTAAATAATTAAAATTAAGAGAGAGAGAGAGAGAGAAAATAAATGAATAATCTCATCAAATGTCATAATAGAGTAGTAACATAATAAGCTACTTTAAAAATCCTGTTACATAACATTTTTTGCTAATTATTTTAATTTGAAATGTAGGTTTTAATAAGTGCCTAACTCTTATTGGTTCGTTTAATACAACTGTGGGTAAGTGAATCCAGCCACTTATAGACACGAACTTCTTGTAATATATACAAAGAGTAAAATTACATTTATTTTAACATGTTGATCTAGAATAATAGGAAAAAAAAGAAAGAAACATTTTGATTGAGAATGTAAAATAGTTTAGAACACATAAATTTCATTTTTATTTTAAAAAAATCTTCTATGATAAGTTGTGATGAGATAACAATTAATAAAACAAAATGAATTTATTTTAATCTAATAAAGTTGCACCATTTAAATTAACATCTTATAATTAATTAATGTATAAATAATCTGATTTTATTTTTAATTATTTTATTAAAAAAATATATGTTTAGTTTATTATAACGTTAATAAAAAAATAAGTTTATTTAGGTTTAAAAAAATTAATATCTTTTTGTTTTTGGAAGGTGACATTAAAAATGAAATTATATATATATATATATATATAATTATGTTATATAATTAAATTTTATTTATATTATTAAAAAATACTTGTATATCTACACCCTTGTTCAATTAGCATAAGACGGAAAGTGTGTATTCTTTACATCTTGATAAAGAAAATCTATACATTATCTTTGACATTTGACATTCACCGAATCATTTTTTATTTTTTATTTTATAGTCTACTTTAAGCTGCCTATAGTTTAATGAACAGTATTACATTATAGGAAAGATATTGGTATAATTAAAATTGTTATTATAATAATAATAATTTATTATTAATAATTTTATTATTAATGGGTAATTAATAATATGAATAAAATAAATATTTCTTATATATTTTTATGAAAAACAATTGCAAAAGTTTCATATTTATTTTAAAAATAATATTTATATTATATTATATTATTTATTATAATAATTTATTTATCTTATTATTAAAAATTAAATTTACATAACTAATATCATTTTTTATTATTAAGTTAAAACAACTGTTATTTTTTAATTTCATAAATAAATAATTTAAATATTTTATATACAAGAATATGTGAATTTAGATTGAAACACGAATAGAAACCGTATATATTAACATGAAACTACAAACTAAACGACACTATTGAAAGTTGAAACCATAGTAAAGATGACAAGTGGCTTTCCATATTTAAGCCAAATTAGACATTTGCATGCCATGTTGTGTGCTCATCATTGGAGGGCCGGATCTTAAAAAAGATACGAGACCAATTGTGACATGCCATCTGCAAGCTTTATTCTAATCATGCCACGTTATATCAAAATAATGATAACTCTAGAGTGAAAATTTATTTATAACAATAGGATATAATACTAGTGCAATTTTTTTTAGAAAAAAAAAACCACACACAAGTAACAAATACTAAAAAAAAAACTTATAGAGAATATATTAAAAGATCAATAAATAATAAAATTTTAAATATTAATGAACACTTCTTAATTACAAGAATAATAAATAGTAAAATTTTAAATACTTTAAATATTAAATATTAATTAACACTTACTTTGTCATCAGAGTTGGTACGAAGTTTGTTTGTAATAACATTAATGTTTTTTATCTTAAACAAAAAAGAAAGATTAATGTTTTCAAAATAAATGTTATATATGTTTTCTAATAGTGTTCATTTTTTTTATGGGTGGTTGATAGTAAAAATCGTTTAATTAAAATTAATTTAGTTATTTTCTTATTTTTGTAGTAGTTTAATATTTTAAAAAAGTTGACAATACTAAAATAAATGATAAATTTTATTTATTTTTCTTATTTTTTTAACTATTTTTAATATATCATTTTTATTGATTGTTTTTAATAATATATAACAATATCTATAAAATTAATAAAATAAAAAATAAAAATTTTAAAATTTAATTATTTGTTTTTATATTATCATTTTTTCATAATAAAATAAATAAATTGATACAAAATATAATATAGAGACTAAATTATTTTATCTAACGTAACAAAGTAACCATAAATGCATTTATCTATTTGTTTAATTAGTAAAACTCAAATACGCGTACATGTTTAATTCATATATGTTAATATAATGCATCACAAGCGTGTCTATGCGAACACGTTTTGCGAGAACCACGACCCCTTGCTGACTTATCATACCTAAAATTAGGCTATTACACGCCTTTGCTATAATCTATATGATAATTTTATTGTCTTTTAATTAATTTGTATATAGAAAATTAATTAATTATTTTATTTTGCACATTATATTCTGCATACGATTATTTTAAGTAAGAATATGCGATCCAACATTGGCCAAATAGGCTTTAACCATTAATAATTCATCAAGGCATTTAAAAAAATCGATTTCATACTGTGATCTATTCTAGTTTCTTTATCTATTTGATTATTAAAATTGTTCTATATTGTGTTTTTCTCCGCTTACATTTTGCCTTATCTTTTTCTATGTTTGATTTCTCTCTATCGATTCTTGAAACATGTGCCAAGAAATACCTTTGTTGGCTTGTTGCATTAGCATAACTATTTTTATAATCCAACCATGTGCCTTATTAGCCTTAACTTCATGCAATACCCTTGTGAATTAATTAAACTAATTCATTAATTAATATAAAAAATTTAAATTAAAGTAATTCTTAATGCTAATTTTGAGCTTAAGTTCAACTCAAAACTTAATTTATAAGGTGAAGAATTATCCAAATTTATATGTTCAACGAAAGAAGTGTCTCTAATCAATGTAAGACTTAATATTCCCCTCTACATCGGTTAAATTCCGGATTTATGGCACGAAAGCAAATGGGGGCCAAGGAAACAACTCTGATATCATGTTAGAATTGAGTCTGATTCCACCTTAAAACTTAAGTTATAAGGTAAATGATTGTCTAAGTTTATATATCCAATAGAAGAAGTGTCACTAATCAATATGAGATTTAACACTTAAAAAATATATTTAATTATAACTAAATATATATATATATATAAAATTAGATTATATTTATTTAAAAGTCAAGATTATTTAGTAAAATTATTTGTCTAAACCGTTTGTATTAAAAAGAGTGGAACATCATTTAGGCTACACGATATTGTAACCTCTCACAAAATTTTATAAAAAATTAATTACATATATATTTTTAACATTAAATGAATATTTTATTTGTAATAATATATTATGTCTAATTTTGTGTGCATATTTTGATATATCATTGTATGTATCAATAATATATAGTAAATGTATGGGACAAAAGTAACGAAAATAAATTATGGATAATGTTGTTAAATAGAGATATTTTGTTCACATATTTGGAAAATATTAATTAATTACATATATTAAATTATAATATTATATGTTATATAAAATATTTTTTAAATAAATATGATGTAATCTAAAAGTATGTCATATATTTAAATTTAATTCATGAAAATAGAATGTCATTGTTAAACATTATAAATACTAAAATAAGAAAAAATAAACATGATAGAAAACTTCAAAATAAAACTATTATGGTTTTATCATTTATATCGTAATTTTTTTTTATATTTTATAAATTTTAATTTTATTTAATGTTATATTATTGTATCTTTTGTTTTATTATTTTTTATTTTATTTGAAATATTTAATATTTAATATGAAATTTTAATTTTATTTATTTATTCTTATCACTATTACAAAAAAATTTACTTCGTTTGTTAAGGAAAATCGACGAAACATGCACAAACGAAAAATATTTATATTCGTTAGTTTTTTATTTTTTTTATCAATATATATATTTTAAATATATTTTATAAACTGAAAATCTTAAATCATATTTTACTTATTCTTTATATTTTAATATATTTTATTTAGTTTAGTTTTAAGACTCCTGCATGTATTATTTCATGAAAGTTTTGTTTTAATTAAGAAAAATCTACCTAACTCTTAACCACGTTATAGTATATTTTTAAATATTTAAATATAATTATTTATTTTATATAAAAAACTATATTTCATCCTCTTAGAATATATTATCTAGGCCAGGATTCTTAAATTGTGATCCAAAAAGATCCACACAAGCCTAAGAGGGACGTAGCCACGTAGATCGATCGCTTCACGAAATGATTGAAAGCAACCAAAGATTTCTTCCTTTTCTTTGAATTCTAAATTTTCACATTATATAATTTTTTTTATCACATTAGTACTTTTTTTCTTTTAAAAAATCACCCAAAAATAATCTTAAAATGGGTTATACCGATTTATGTGTATGTAATATATTTTATAACATGCATATTTATTAAATAAATATCGTGAATGGCGTTGAAAGCATATTATTATGATAAACTCAACCCACATTTTAAATACAAGGTAAAGTTTGTATTATTTTATTATCAAGTTCATGTTTAATTTATTAGAATAAAATTAGAATTGATTAATTCTAATTTTATGTTTAATTGGATTGAAAAGTAAGAATATAATGAAATCGATTTTAAAAAAAAAATAGTCAGAATTTTTTATCCCCCTTAAGGAATTATGATTTTACTTTCATCTCATTTTTGTTCCAATTTTACCCTAATTTCAAATATAACCCTAGATCTTATTTAGAAAATAATAATTTTAACCCTAAATATTAACCCATAAATATAATTTTAAATCCTAAATCTCAGAACCGAAAACATTAAACCCTATTTAGAAAAATAATAATTTTAACCCTTAACCTTAATCCAAAAATATAACCATAAACCCCAAATTCCAAATCTCAAAACCCTATTTAGAAAAATAATAATTTTAACCCTAAACCCCAAATCCTTAAATCTTAAATACTAAATCATAAATCTCAAAACCCTAAACTCTATTTAGAAAAATAATAATTTTAATAATATATTTTATTTTAAGTAATAATTATTTAAAAAAATAATGGTTTCAATAATATATTTTGTTTGAAAAATAATAATTAAATAATATTATTTAAAATTTACTAAATATAAGAATATTAAGGTAATAAAGAGTATTTTTCATTACATTATAATTGTAAATTAAATAATATAATATTAATTCATTCTTTAATTCCAATGATCAAACCAAACAAACCTATTTTTTTATTCAATTTTCATTTCGATTATATTCCGTGAACCAAACTATAACTAGAGAAAAAATAAAATATAAATATTTCATTAATTAACTTATATTTTCTGGCACTTGCTTGGATATTTTAAATAATTTTATCTCTCTCTCTCTTTGAACATGATTTTTTTAATAACATTACATAACTTACATATTTTGAAATTCAACTATTCTTTTATTATATATCTTACAAAAAAATATTTATATTACTTAACTATAACCATCCGAATTTGAATAAAAAATTAAAAATCTAACTCTTGGCCAACAAAGTCAACCATGCTCGCTTAGCTGCAATACAGTCACATGTTTCATAATTTATACTTTTTTTTAATATCTCACCATTTATATAAATATACATATGAATAATCTTACTTAAATTACTTGAAATTAGAGTTAGCAAATAATACGATTAATCTTTTTAAATTAAAAAATTCGATTCAATTTTTCATATTTAACTCGAATTGAATTGATAAATTTTATAATCGAATTCAATTCAGATTAAAAATTATACAATACATTTGAATTCAGATTGACATATTTTATAATTTATTATATCTAATCTAGATTTAATTATTATTAAATTATAAATAAATAAATATTTTATTTTATAATATGTTATATTTAAATATTATGCATACTATAATTATATAATATTAATATTTTAGCTTAAAAATAAATATAAATATTGATAATAATTTAATAATTATAAAGATATTTTTTTTATTCTTTTGATTTTTTTAATTGTGAATATAAATAATAATATTTATTCAAAAAAATATTAATTTAAAATTTAAAATTGTGTATGTCATGTTTTGTATATGATAATAATTCATAAAAAAATAGTATAAATCTAAAATTATCTGATTCAAAAAAATCTGATTTATTCAGAATCAGATTGATTCAAATTGATTATATTATGAGATCAGATTCAAATTAAATTATTTTAACTCTATTCGAATTGGATTAGATTCAAATTTATCAAAAATTAAAAGTTTTAATATACTAATAATCTCTAATTAAAACACATGAAATTTTTGATTGTAACATTTTATTTACTCTAAGAGGACTCATAAAATTAAACTAGATGCTTTCACTTTTCTTTAATTACTTTTAAAGAATGATGTGTTTGGTTAGTTACACACTTCCACTTTCTACAACACAAGTACACATTATTTTGACATTGTTTCCATAGCTTCACTATTACAAAAAGACTCATTAAATTCGGTTCGTTGAACCGACTTTAAATTAAATGACTTAAAGTTTAAAGTCGATTGACGTGGCGAACCGACGCTACACATGGACGTAGCGTCGGTTGACGTGGTGAACCGACGTTACATCCACGCATAGCGTCAGTTCAACACGTCAACCGACACTACATCCTACGTGGATAGCGTCGGTTCTATACCGAACCGACTTTAAATCAATTTAAAGTCGGTTTTTGAAAAAAAAACTGAATTTACGTATCAATTGAAATACTTATTTTGTAGTAATGTTTATTCATTAAAATGTGTAAATTAAACCAAATTTACGTATCGAATTAAATAATTATTTTTGTAGTAGCGTTTATTCATTCAAATGTATAAATTAGTCCCAATTCTTAATTAGTAGCAGAATTTCAGTGCTTAGTACAACTGCACTTTTAATTTCTACGGCGTGTTTGCGTGATAAACGCGGATTGATTTTCCAGTAGTGCTTTTACAAAATTAAAGTAGACATTGTATAAAATATGCACCCGTGCAAATGCAACAATATACAATAACATTTGCATATATATATATATATATATATATATATATATATGTAATTATCGTCTCATATATAACCTAGTACCTACAACTAACATATATGAAACATGTAACTTTTTACTGAAAGTGTTATTTTATATGCAGATTATGTATATTATAGCGTTGTGAATGTTTTTTTTTTCATTTTTTTAATACTTTTAAACTGAAAGTTTTACCTAGGGTAAACATGTAAAAATATCATCTATTACATTATTATTTTTATATTATTAAACTATTTTTAGTTTTGTGCATATTACTTAATTATTATATTTATTCTATCTATACTGTTTTGTTAATATTTGTTTAATATAACATGTTAGTAATAGATTTCGAATAATTAAAATAATAATTATTTTTAAATATAATATTTAATTATTTAAATTATTTTAAATTTATTATTTAATTATATAACATGTGATCTGAAACAAATGAGTATTACCCCTAGTTTTTTTTTTTGGTTATTCTTTAAAAAAATACTTAATTTTCATTTTTTTTTCTTAATAATTTAATGTCATGATACACCTAAAAAAATAAACTGGTGGGATCCACGGGAAAAAAATCATAAAAAAAATTAGCAACAAATGTTTTATCCCTAAATCAATATGTACTATCAATTAAAGAAAACAGAAAAACTCATTGAGAAATTGTGATTTGTTTTTGTGTATTTATAAAAGTAAACAAAATCTTACTAATCTTTTTAACATATTATATATATTTAGATTAAATTTGATTCTTTTATATGAAATATGGTAATAATATTGTTGCATTTTTTATTAAAAGTTGTCTCATAATTATTTAATTTCATAATTATTGTATTTATTACTAAAGATCCCATATTTTTTAAAAAAATGTCACAATAGTTCTGTTAGTATTTGTAAATGAACACTTTAGTTTATAATTTTAAGTTTGACACATATAGTTTTATTATTTATGAAAATGAAGTATTATAAGTGCTCATTTTTAATAAATTTGATGGACTAGAGGTGCTTATTTTAAAAAATTATAGATTAAAAATATTTATTTTTATAATAACAGGACCGATAATATCTAATTTTTAAATTAAGTAACTAAACTACTCAATTTAAAAATCTATGAAACCTTTGGTGCCTAGCTCGATAATTTTAAGACTAATGTCTCATTTTATATGTGACCTCAAGGATGTTTACCCACTTTTTATTATGTTAAAACTAATTTTTTAATAATTAATTTTAAACATATTACATATTTAAGGGACATTATATTTGTGAATTTTATTTTCAAAAATATCATTAGGTGCTTATCATTTCTATACAAATATTAAATCATGGTATTGTTTTATAGGTCCTATTAAAATTTAAATTATAATTTTATTGTTAGGTTTAAAATGTTATGAAATTATATAAATAGAACAAATATAATTATGAAAATAATATATATTATACAAAATATAATACAATAGTATAAAACTTTATGTAGTGCCCAAGAACCGAAGAAGTTGTACAATTAAGCCATTATAACAAAAGCTCACTGCAGGGGATTTTTTTTTTCAATTTCTAAAATTACATCTGTATATGCCCTTACTGGAACCCAGAGGCATGATATTTGCTAAAATATATTTATGAAGTTAAATCAATAATAACTTCAGATTCTTAATTCTGACAGGGGAGGTTTATTCGCCAATTCATATATGTGGTACAATTTTTAAATTTCAATCATTTTATTTTCTTTAACCGATCATTCAAGTATAATCTAAATGTTTCTTTCTTTGAAAATCATAACTCATCAATTATGATTGAAACCTAGTAATTTTTTCAATGTTTTGATGGAAAGTACAACTATCAAAATGGTATTATAGTTACTAAGCTCAACACACAAATCTAGCGCAATACATTATCTAATTTGAATGTTGTTAAGAGCTTAGAAATTCCTAATATAGAGAGCAAAACAATGTTGATTGGTTTGGAGCTTTAAAAACAATTTCAATGACCGGAGATAAGATCCTTACTTTATTTGTTTTCGATTCTTTCAATTTGCTTATTTCACATTTTGATCAATAAATTTTAGCTTACATTTGGTATCAGAGCCCATATTACCTTTGGGTTTTTTATTTGGCTCGGTTTTGATGCAAATAAAAATTATAAATTATTTCAGTATTTATATTTCAATGATTATGTGAATTAAATCATGAAAAATATCATTCCAATTTTTCGTTCGCATTCATTGAAATGATGTAATTAACATTTTATTTAAAATGGTGTTTTTGATTCAAATTGTGACCATGAATCACTTAAAAATTCAATTATGAGAATTTTGATAAAAATAACGCTAATTTTAGTCACCGAAATCACGAGAAACCATCAAACCTCTATTCAGGTCGCAATCTTGTCACGTGACTCGACTGGAGGTTGAAGATGAAGGAACCCACTTGTCGTTTCAAGAAGAAGAAGAAAAAACTTTTGTCATTTTCGATAATCAAACTCGGGTCTTCTACGTGAGAACTAATCGTCCTGACCACTGTATTACATGGGATTTGTACTATTTTGATATACTAAAGGCTTCTTATATATATTCAATTTTTTTATTTACTGAATTAAAAATATATTTTTAAAATGATTAATTTATTTAACTTAGGTTTGTCATGTGTAGAATATCTAATATATATGTGACATTTATTTAAATAATTTTTAGCACATTAATATTTATTTATGATTAAATACATTATGCTTAAATTATTTGTATGTAGAAATTATGCATATAATTTTTTTTTAAATAATTTATGCATAATGAAATTAATTGTTAATGATTCTTTATGAATTTAATTTGTGCTCATATGGTATTAAATTAATATTCTTTATGGTTTTATGCAATAATCGAGCTTAAGGATTCAATTAATGTTTAATTAATTCAAGTAGTTTAATTAATTAGAGAATAGCCACGACATCTTAAATTAATTAAAACTATATAATAAGGTTTAGTTAGGATCACATTTAGAAAATAAACATTAATTGTGATTAATCATATGTAATATAATAAATCTTATTCCATAGGAATTTTTATTATATTTTGTATGATTAATTAGGATAAAATATCAAATTATATTTTTTAATTTACCCACAAGGATTAGAAAAATAAACATAATTTGATAATTTTATCGTAAAGTTAAGATGAATATAATTGAATTAATACTTTAGCCCACAACCAAGTTTTATGTCATTATATTCATATTTTTCCATGATTTACATTGGTAAAGAATGACTTTTATTTATGTCTCAAATTTTAATAAGCATATAATCTATAATCGTAGTTTCACAACCTGTGAATTTATCTTACATTCGATGTGACATTTTGGAAATGAAATGAGATAATTACAAAGTATGTAAGAAAAGAATTATCATTCATATAGGATGGATGGATATTGACTATGTTATTAGGAAAAATGAATAACCTAAAATTACTAAAACTAGCACTCCAGCGATTATCACGTTTATGAACAATGGGAGCAATCTAATCGCAATATCATGATGTTAATTAAGACTAAGATCTCTACCGGTATTCGTGGTTCTGTTGATCAACATAACAATATTCAGGGCCTACTAAAAGCCATTGATAATTAGTTTGTTACTTTAGACAAAGCTTTGACAAGCACTTTTATTATAAAGTTCTCTTTCTTAAGACTCATCGATGTGAAAGGTGTGCGCGTTATGAAATGAGGGATATTGTGGCTCAACTTAAGAATCTCAAGATTGAGATGTCAAATTCCTTCCTAGTGAACTATATCCTTAACACTCTCCCACATCAGTATGGGCCATTTAAAATCTCGTACAACACACATAAGGATAAATGGTCAATTAATGAACTAATGACCATGTGTGTTTAAGAGGAAGGAAGGCTTGTTATGGAGCTTAATGAAAGTGCAATGTTGGCTACAACTAGTGGGAAAATAAAATCTCATAACAAATAGAAAGAGAAAGTGATAGTTCCACCTTAGGCTAATATTAAGAAAGAAGTCAAGTGTTTCTTCTGTAAAAAAAAAGGGACATATGAATAAGGAATGTATCAAATTTCAAAAATGACTTGAGAATAAAGGTAATCTAACCTCATTTTTTTGTTATGAATCCAATATAGTTAATGTTAATATTAACACCTGGTGAATTGATTCTAGATTTACAATCCATGTTACAAACCCCTTACAGAGTATGCAAAATCTAAAGAAGTCAATGGGAAGTGAGCAATACATCTTATTCGACAATAAGATGGGCTCACATGTGTAGGTTATATAGACATGTACTTTTATTTTAAGTAGTGGTTTTATTTTAAAATTAGAAAAGATTTTTTATGTTCCAAGTTTATCTTGAAACTTGATTTTGATTTCAAGACTTATACCTTCTAGTTATTCTTTTCACTTTTCATAAACATCTTTCAATTTATTTAATAAAATTGATTGTGTTGAGAATGATATTTTGTCTCATGGTCTTTACTACATTAATTTAAAAAGTAATGCCACTTATAACGCTATGCATGTTCAAGCTATAACTAAAAGATGTATTATTGACAATGACTCTTCTATATTATGACATAGGAGATTATGGAATATTTTCATAGAAAGAATTAAAAGATTAGTGAAAGATGGGGTATTTAGTACTCTAGATTTTATTGATTTTGAGACATATGTGTACTGCATTAAGGGAAAGTAAACTAACAAGTCAAAGAGAGGTGCTAATAGATGTTCAAGTACATTTGAAATCATACATATTGATATATGTTGTCAAGACATTGATATACAAGGTCAAAAATATTTTATCATATTTATTGATGATTTTTCTCGATATATGTATCTCTACATGCTTTATAATAAGAGCGAAACATTAGATGCCTTCAAGATTTTTAAGGATGAAATAGAGTAATAATGCAGAAGGCAAATAAAGCTCGTGAGATCAGATAGAAGTGGTGAATATTATAGTAGATATACTGAGAATGGAGAAGCGTCAGGTCTATTTGCTAAGTTTCTTCAAGAGTATGTGATAGTTGCCTAATATATTATATGTAGTTCACTAAACTAAAATGGTGTAGTAGAAAGGAGAAATCGAACATTATTAGACATGGTACGCAGTATGCTTAGTTACTCTAACCTTCCTAAATCCTTGCGGACTAAAGCTTGAAAAACCGTTGTGTATATATTAAACCAAGTTCCAACCAAAGCTATCTCAAAGATGCTATTTGAATTATGAAAAGGTTGGAAACTGAGTTTGCGACATATCCATGTTTGGGGATGCCCTTCTAATACGTGACCAAATTATAAAAGATAAGTTTATTTTGTTTAGGATTTTTATTTAGAGTTTTACTAAAATAATAACTTATTTTTTCTATAATTTTAATTTTTATATACTATTAGAGTCACACATATAAACTTTTACTTAAGAGTTTTTTTTTGTTTGTATTACTAAAACTTCACATAGAAACTTTATAAACTATTCTAAAGACTTTTCAACTATAAATAATTAGGTTCTATGCTTGTATATGACATCCTAGAAAATAAACAATCTAGTTATATTAAAAAGTTCTCTTCTTTCTCTTTTTCCCTCATTTCTAATTTTTAGAAATAGTTCTTCCTTCTTCCGTTTGGAAGTTGAAGTCCTCTTATTTGTGAGATAGAGGAATATCTTAGGTTTGTTCTATTCTAAATTTACTAGAGTGTTTGCCTAAATAATAGTTTCCTTGTGTTTGTTTCATAACATATATACAAGGGCCTCTTGCTAGAGAGTGAGTCTAACTAGTATAAACTTTACTCATATTTTTCTTATTTCCTAAGTGCTTCCATATTATTGGCACATTATTGCTTCCATTCTGTATCATTTGGTATTATAGCCATGACCCTATTGGGCCATGTGGGCTTGCCTTCTTACGAGGATGTAAGACTCCCTAAGTGGGGGTGTATGATGCATTGTGCCTACACATATCCCACATTGCTTAGAAAGCTAAGTGGTGATGTGCTTATAAGGGGTGAGCACTCTTTAAATGGTATGACACACTTTGGGGTTTCTCTCTAGAAGCAAATCTATGAGGTCTCACTGAACTATCAAGTCATGGTTGTGGGCCTACTGAACCTGTAGTTATGGACTAAAGCATACAATCCCGTGCCATACAAAGTGGGTCTCACCCCGCTATAAGCAGACATATTAACCGTTCTATATCGAGTGGTATCAGAGCAAGGTTAATGTGGATCCAATGGAGCATAATAAAGTTATTTCATGAAAATAATTTTCAGAATTTCATCAAGAGGTTAATAAAGCTCTTAATAAACTATTTACATCATTGGCATTATTAAACAAAAATATGAATCAAGTTATTATTCAAAAAAATTATGAAAAAACTCAAAATCAAGATCTTTCTCGAGTGTAAAATATGATCCAACACAAAATTAAATATGAGTTGCCAAAAAAGGAAGACTCACCTAAAGCTTTAAAAGTGGAAGAACGATCTTTTGAAAACAAGGTTCCTATGATAGTTTTCAAAGAAAAAATGATCATATTATTGATGTCAACAAACCTATGTTAGAGATCATACAAATTCAAAATAAAAAATTTAAAGAAGAGATATCTTTACTAGATGAGTTAGTCATAGATCTCAAAATTATCTCCATAAAAGAAGATTCAAATATCATGGCACTTGTAGATGTTCTTGAAGCTAAAGAATTAAATGTCTTCACTACTTTCAAATATAATCAATTATTTGACCTCACAACAAATTATTTTCCAAACCAACAAAAGTTGTCAAATAATCTTCAAGATACCGAGTCATATTTCATTATTTCATAACTTGTAGAAAATACTAATGTTAAAGGTGAATATGTAGATAATATTTGTCTAATATTGTTCAAGGAAATGGAACAACAAGAAAAATCAATTTTGAAGATCTATGAATGCTACAATTACTATCATCCTTATTTGAAGAAAACTCGAGGATGAGTTTTAAATAAATGTAGGAGAATAATACGATACCAAATTATAAAAGATAAAGTAGTTTATTTTATTTAGGATTTTTGTTTTGAGTTCTACTAAAATAATAACTTATTTTGTCTATAGTTTTAATTTTTATGTACTACTAGAGTCATAGATAGAAACCTTTAATTAGAGTTATTTTTGTTTATATTACTAAAGTCCTACATAGAAACTTTATAAACTATTCTAGGAACTTTTCAACTATAAAATAACTAGGCCCTATACTTGTATATTTCATCCTAGAAAATAAACAATCTCGTTATATCAAAGAAGTTCTTTTTTTCTCTTATTCCTAATTTTTTGGAATAATTTTTCTTTCTTCTGTTTGAAAATTGAAGTCCTCTTATTCGTGAGATAGATGAATATCTTAGGCTTGTTATATTCTAGATTTGCTAGAGTGTTTGTCTCAATAATAATTTTATTATGTTTGTTTCATAACACAAATACAAGGACCTCTTGATAAAGAATGAATCTTGCTAGTATAGATTTTACTCCTATTTTTCTTATTTCCTAAGTGCTTCCATATTATTGGCACATTCTTGCTTTTGCCTACGTCACCGTCTGAAGTGAGGATTTATAATCCACTAGAGAAGAAGATAGACCCAAGAACCATTAGTGGGTATTTCATTGGATATGTTGAACGGTTTAAGAGATATAGATTTTATTGTCCATTTCACAGCATTAAGTTTATGGAACATAGTTTGGATATGTCAAACGGTGTAAGGGTTATAGTAGGAGCAATCAAATTAGGAATATAGTTTCTAATACTAATCATTTAGAGTTCTAACCTTCCAATTCAGAAGATAGATTGATTGTTGTTCACAACACCCCTCAAGTATAAGTTGGTGTTAAACAATCAATCATTGAAATTCCACAAGTTGTTGACAACATTCCAATAGATCAGATTGTTTCGGAGTTTCCTAAAACTTTTGAACAACAATCTGAACCTCATACTTTCCAAGAAGATGATGAAGCGACATTAATCACGAATCCTTTTCATGAGCCATGAGTTACAAATAGTCTGAATTGTGGTATGGTGCTATGAAGGATGAGATAAGTTCCATGAAGAGTAATGGAGTCTAGAACCTTGTTAAGTTATCCAATGGTGTAAAAGCCATTGGATGTGAATGGGTCTTTCAGAAAAATAAAGACTTATTGGGCAACATTGAGAGATACAAGGCTAGATTAGTTGCTAAAGGATTCACTTAGAAAGAAGGAATTGATTATACAAAGACTTTCTTCCTTGTATCTAAGAAATATTCCTTACGCATTATATTGGCATTAGTAGCCCATTTTGATCTTGAGATGCAACAAATGGATGTGAAAATAGCATTTCTCAACGTAGATTTAGAAAAAAAGGTTTATATAAAACAAACTGAATGATTTATTTCTATTTAAGGTGAGCATTTGGTTTGTAAGCTTAATAAGTTCATATACAGACTAAAACAAGCACCCCACCAATGGTATTTTAAATACCATGGAGTAATTTCTTCATTCAAATGTGTTGAAAACTCCATAGATCAATGTATATACTATAAGGTTAGTGGTAGTAAAATATGTTTTCTAATTTTACACGTGGATGACATTTTTCTTGCAACCAATGATAAGGGTTTTCTACATGAGGTAAAATCATTCCTCTCCAAATTTTTTGATATGAATGATATGGGTGAGGCATTTTATGTCATTGGCATTAAAATCCATAGAGAAAAACTTTGAGGCGTCTTAGGTTTATCTTAGGAAACCTATATCAATAAAATTTTAGAGAGATTTCGAATGAAAAATTGTTCACCAAGTGTTGCTCCCATTTTGAAGGGCAATAAGTTCAATTTGGACCAATGCCCAAAGAATGATTTTGAAAGAGAACAAATGGAGAACATTCCATATTCTTCTGTTGTCAAAATCCATATATATGTTCAGGTTTACACATGGCTTGACATTGCATTTGTTGTTGGAATATTGGGATGATATTAGAGTAATCTAGGTTTAGACCACTAGAGAACTACAAAGAAAGTGATGAGGTACCTTCAAGGGACCAAAGACTATATACTCATGTATAGATGAACAGACAATCTGGAAATGATTGACTACTCTAATACAAACTTTGCTGGCTATGTTGATTCACGCAAATCAATATCTGGTTACATTTTCATGTTTTTCAGTGAAGCAATGTCTTGGAAGAGTGTGAAGTAATCATTGACTGTTATTTCCACTATAGAAGTCGTGTTTGTGTCATGTTTTGAGGCTACATCACATGGTGTATGGTTGAAGAGTTTCATTTCCGCGCTCAGAGTAGTGGAATCTATTTCTAAGTCGTTGACATTGTACTGTGACAACTTGACTGCTGTATTTATAGCTAATAATAATAAGAGTGGTAGTCGTAATAAGCACATCGACATCAAATACTTAGCCATAAGAGAACGTGTTAAGAAAAATAAAGTGATCATTGAGCACATTAGTATTGAGTTGATGATTGATGATCCTTTTAACTATGGGCATGCCACCATTCTTATATATTGTGGTATTTTCTCATATTCACGTGCACCTTAATTTATTTGAGAAAATATATTTTTATAGGACTAAGAATAAATATAAGATTTATTTATTAAGTTTTTTACCATATAAATACTTAAGAAACTAAATACATTGTAATTCATAGAAGATAATATTCGTTCTTATAGGACCTATTATCATATTTTATGTGTTTATTTCTTAAGAAAGATAATCAATGGAATTAAGTTGAACGTTTGGATAAAGTGGGAAAATGTAACCAATCAGTCTGTTCTCCAATTTTTTTTATTTTCAATTAGTTTTTCTTTAACAGATCATTCAAGTATGGTTCAAACGTTTATGTTATTGAAGAGCCATAACTCATCAGTTATAGCTAAAAGCTGGTAACTGTATAAATGTTTTGATGAAAATCACGACTATAAAAATGGTGTTATAGTTTCTAAGCTCAACACACAATTCTAGCGTAATACACCATTTAATTTGAGTGCTATTAAGAGCTTATAAGTTCATAACATATAGAGCAAAACAATTTTGATTGTTTTGGAGCTTGAAGAACAATTTTAATGGTTCGAGATAAGATCATTGATTTACTTGTTTTTTTATCCCTTTAATTTATTTATTACGTTTTTGGGTCGATAAATTTTAGCTTACAAAAATATCATATGTATATTATCACACATGTAAAAAATCCTTAATTAACTAACAAATTATATTAAATTAATATTTTTTTAAATAAGAATATAATTAAAATACTACCTAAAAAAGATAACAAAATGATCATAAAAAAACTCATTAAATTTATTTATATATAATAATAATAATAATAATAATAATAATAATAATAATAATAATACATTTAAGAAATTTAATTAAAATTTTGTCCAATTCATTAGAATTAAAGAATAGTAGTGATTGATTGAGTAGTTACCTAAAATATGTTATTAGCGTGGATTATTTATAGATAATTAATGAATATTTTTTTAACCAAAATATCTTAAATTATTGCCTTACATCTTATATTTTTTAATAACATTTAATTATATTTGATTTAATTTGAAGTAATAATTTTAAATAAAAATATTAAATCTTACTTTAAGATTAATAAGTGAAACACAATGTCCACGTTTTTAGATGTGTAGATAAAATTAACTTGAAATTGGAGAGTGGGTAATGTGATTTTGTTACATTTGTGATATTGGATTGATTAAAAAAATAAAAGTGAATTTATTATAAATAATATGATGTAATATTATTGAAAATTAAAATTGAATTAATATAATTATATTTAATAGAAAAATATTAACTTAGTTATAATTGTAATATGTTAAATAGTTCTTGGAAAAAATACATGAGTAATATTAGATGGTGAATTTTAAAATATCAATGATATGATATGTATACTTCAACACATGTATTTCATTGTTGTAGTGTGAAGAGTTGTATATAGATAATATTTGTTGAAACAATGAATATTTTTTCTTTTAAACACAAGGGTTTTAGAAGTCACAATAAAAAGCAGTAAAGTAAAATTACAAGAAATATTTTTAATTTTTTAATTTAGAAAATATAAAATAATATTGTCTTAATAAAAGAGTATCAAAAGTATATTTTATTTATCTTAATAATTATATTTTAATATTATTATTATTATATAAAATTATTGTGATAATACACGTTTTAAATTTTTGGTAATATTATAATAAAAAATAAAGAAATATATTGCTTGGTAGGAAACTTTTTAGTTGGGCCAAGAAGGACCCAAACGTATTCGCAGACTACCAAAATGAAGTTTGTGGGCCTCCACATCCCTTGGTCCAATAATTCAAGCCCGTATGAACATATTAGCGTAAGAACTACCTCTCTTAGTGTCCGTCAGTGTTGTTTAAGAATGGGCGTCGGAGGGAAGGAATAATTTTTAATATAATTGTTTTTGGAATGTAAGTGATAAATACGTATTTAAAACTATTTGAAATTTGTTACATTTTTTGGACGATATTTATCCGTGAATAATAGGATGGGAAGGGCAACAAATAATATTTGAAATTAATTTTTTTAAAATTCATTAAAAAATATTTATTATAAAATTAATGAACAAAAGATAAAGGTAAATTAGTGGTATATAATATTAATATAAATAAAAAATTCTAGAATTGAATCTCTAAAAGTTAATTAATTTTATTGATTTAATGAATATATAAATAAATTAAATAAATATATTATATATGAGATACATGCGGTATTGAATATCAATATAATTATAACTTTTCGTAATTGTTATTTCATGATCGGATAATATCTAAAATCTATCTATCCAAAATTAATTAGATAAAAACTAAATCAACGATGTGAATAACCGCAATACCCGAACCTGTAGTTAAAATATTCATTTATAATATTATTATATGAGAAGAATGGGACAAGAATCATACATATTAAAATTCAATTCATTTAAAATTAGTTTATTAAATTCATGCGTTAAAAATATTCAGCTTATTTAATTCAAGAACTTAAATAAACAACTTATTTCAATTTACCAGTAATTAACTTATTGAATAAAGATATGATTAATTAAAAAAATTTAATAAATAAAAAAGGTGAGATAAGGTTGGATGGGATAGATTTGATACTTTTATTTTTATGTTAAATGTTTGCAGTAATTATAGATATTAAACAAGTTATTTACTTAAATACAATTTATTTAAAGTTGATTCATTAAGTTTTTGAGTTCAAAAGACCCACCTCACTTAAATTGTGAACTTAAATAAACATTTCACTTCAACTCAACTAGCTGATTTAATAAATATACGTTGAATTAAAAATCGATAAATAAGAGAGAAAATGAATATATTTTCAAATATAATTCATAATTATTAATATAAAGTTGACAAAAATATCAATATTGTTCAAATTGATAAATAGAAAAAATAACAACTTATTTTTTGAAAATGAAATAAAAGATAAAATTAAATTAAATTTATATTATAATATTATAATAAATATAGAATTTCAGAACAAATAGTAACTTAAAAACATACACAATATAATTGAAGTTAAAGAGATTGTCATTAACTCATTTTTAAAATTTAAATTGTATTAATTATAATAATTTATAGTTAAATTTATGTATTATTAAAAATATTAAATAATTTATTTGATAATAAATACTATTTTTTAAAATATTGAGCATTTAGAGAAGTTATGCTCATGTTATTGAATATTATTTAGATTTTATTAAACATTTTTAAAATATAAATTGTATTCATTCACAAAAATATTATTATTCATTTCATATATTATATTATCTTATTAATCATTATGAATTATTTCATATATTGTTAAAAAGTTTTAGAAGTATAATTTTCAATAAATTTTACGATTTATAATTTCAATTTTTTTTGTAGAAAATTATGTTCATTTTACAAATGATTATTTGAATTTCATAAAATATTTTTAACTCATTTATAAAATATAAGTTGTATTATCTCACAAAATATTATAAATCATTTCGTATATCACTAGCAAAGTTTTATAAGTCTAATTTATAATAAATTTTAAGGTTTGTAATTTTCAATTTTCTATATAAAATTATGATTATATTTTTTATTGATTGTGTAGATTTACAACAATATTTTTGTTTATTTTAAATGAATTTAGTAAAAAAAATTAAAAAAATTATCTAATTAATTTCAAATCATTTTAAATTTAGATGAATATATATGCCATAGTGTACTAAATAAGATGAGTTTGAGCTAACTAAACTAATTGAGTTCATTTTACATCTCTACGATAGTGTAGATATTCTTAATCAAAACTACAAATAATTTGTAGAGATTGAATATTTTAAATTGACAATAATATAAGTTTAATTATATATTTTATGTTTCAACTAACAATTTTTTATCTCGAAAGATACAATAAATTTGAAATTATGTTATATTAAATTTCTTCACGTTATTATAAAATATGATATCTGTACCAAAAAAAAAAATTATAAGAATTGTTCTAAAAGCTCACTTAAATTTTTTACTTGGGTTTTTCTATATAACTCATATAAAATGTTATGTGCCCTTTATATACCAAAATCCATCAAAGTTTTAACCTAATAATTAGGGGTTGATCTTTCCCAATTATATAAAAATCCTTAATATATAAAGGATACTTGAATGACAATTTTTTCGTTGTATCTTACGTCCATTCGGTAGTAGTTTCTAAAATTGCACTCTATACCTTACAGAGAGAATGTAATTTACAAGAGTAATATTATTGGTATAAGATTGGATTAAATTAATAAGATGAAATTATAAAGCAATTATAGGATTATGTAATAAATATATGTGGATTTTAGATTTACATTTTATATAAAATAATAATATTAGTTAATTTTTAATTACTATTTACTTTTAAGTGAAAAAAATTTATATTATAAGTATTTTATTTTAGAAAAAATATGTTCAAATATTTTTGAAATATTAAGTATTAAAAACTTTATACTTAACAAATTACAATGAAATGTAATTTTATTTTATGTATATAATTTATTTATAATTTTATAAATATTCATCTTAATTTTATTTGTTTATGTCTCCATACACATCTACTTATGATAATAAGTCAATTATATTGTAAAGAGTAAAGAATAAACAGATCTTTATAACATCAAACCTTAAATTTAATATAAACATACCACAGATGATTAATTTTATTGAAAGTTAAAATTTGTACGTGTGTAGAACCTAAAATAACCCACATTTACTCACACCAACCAACCCCAAACCCACCCCTCGGGGAAATTCACCATCAATTAATAGCTCATAATATTAATCTATACTTTTCAACATTCCAACTTCATAAATCCCAAAAACACATTTAGAAATTATACCTCCAAATCAACCAATGCCTATTATGCATCCTAAACAGATAATAGAGACTGCATTTGTGGTGGGTATATATTATCTCAATGCAATTGCTCTGAGTTTTAAAATAATTCAATTTTTTTTTGCAGCAGATCTATTTTTGGAAAATAAATTTGTTTATTTTTTTATATAAAACTAATTTTTACTATCACGTCTATTTTAGACGTGATAGTGAGCCATATCGATGTAAGCGAGGACCACTTTTAAAATGCCTTCTAAATGCTAACAACAACTACCATTCTTTTAAGTCGGAAGCAAAATGGTATCTCTAAAATATTTACATATTGTTAAATTTTTCTCAGTTTCATATCGATCATAAATTTGGTATCATTAAACTTAGACAACCCTTAATTCAATAAAATTTTATTAGGTTGAGTTAGGTTAGGGTTTCTAAAATGGTATCAAATTTGAATCTGATTTGATCGATGACTTAAATTTTGTTTTAAACAGTCTCAGTGTGACTTTGTGAGACAACTTCTGTTCGTGTGGAGGGATTGTTAAGTTTACTTTAATACCACATCGATCAGGAGTTCGATAACAATTGGGCAACCCTTAACCTAATAATTTTTTATTAAATTGAGTTAGAAGTGAGTTTCTAAGATATAATATTTCCAATTACGTTGAAGTTAAAATACCAAGAACAAATTGCAAAACTGCATAAATACCAACCAAAGAAGTATGATAGAAAGATGGGTAAGAAAAAATAGGAAAGAGAAATAACATAGAAAGAGGTTGGAAATAATCAGAGAATAAATTTCTCAAACTATAGTAATCACAAATCAACTAAAAGAAAAATCTGATACTAAAGAATGCATTGGTGTTCAGTTACTTAATTCTTACTTCGTTCTCCTCTATAGTTTGTTGGTTGGGGAAAGAGTATTTTGGGTTTTACATACATATAAATGTTAATTCTTGTTAAAATTAATTAATGATGATTTTGATAGTCTTATTCAAAGGATTGATAAAACTAAATCTTATCGAGTTGTCATACTCTAAGCGTACACATGAAACAGATCGTGTAGGGATCCACTAGATTGTCCTTACCACAGGATTTTGGAGCATAAGATCCAAGATGACTTTACCGTGAAGCGCAAAATTAAAAGGCTGATAAATGAAGGAACCATAGACGCCTAACTATTGAAGACTATAAAGAAGGGTAAGGGTAAGGGTAAGAGAATGGCTGCAAAATCAATTATATATTTATAATAATTTTAAAGTTCGGTGATATAAACATTTCATTACTCTATTATAAAATATGAAATAATATACTAGTCTACTTGTAATAAAAACATTTAAAAAATTACAAAAAAAAAATATCCTAAAATTTATAACAATAAAAATAACATTGGAGGAGTTTCAATCGCACTTTTTTAACATTGAATAAGTTTAAATAATTATAATTTAATTTAAATGATATCTAATTAAATGATATTTAAAATAAAATAATATATTTTTAATAATAAAAATATAAAAAATAGAAACAAAAATTGCTATCTTTACGTGATAAAATTTAAAAGTTTTATTTTTATTATTTTTCAAATTAAAATGACCCCACTTTTATCACCATATGTGAAGCTACGATGATTTTGAAAGCATAAATCGATAATGCCATAAATCCAAAAAGTTATTCATATATATATATTTCATAATAGAATGTGTTTTTATAAAATGCCAAATGGAGGTAAGGGGTCGAGTTATAAATGTTTTTCCCCGCCGCCGTCCCGAGGGGAAAGAACAAGTAACGTTGGTTATATATAAAATGTAAATTATGTAGGATGAAAAAAATTGAAGGTTAATTTACTCATTTTATTTATATAAAATGTATTATTTAGTTTATAATTTTGAGAATATGACATTTAGTTTATTTATTTGTAAAAATGGTAAAAACAAGACATTTGATAATTTTTAATTTATTTTAAAAAATTATTAGGGATATTTCAATCATTTCATTGTTCAATAAGCAAAATAATCTCAACCTAACTCCGTTTTTAATTTTTTTTTATTTGATATGATGAGAGTAAATGACAAAAATATTCTCACTAATATCTATTTAATTTTTTTTAATAAAAGTTTTTTTTATAATTTCTTGTTTATAAGTAAAATGACTAATAAATAATTTTTTTTACAAGTAAAAATATTAATAAATATTTTTTTATAAGTTAAAAGACTAATAAATGCGTTTTAATAAGTAAAAAGATTAATAAGTAGCATTTTTTAAAAGTAAAAGGACATAAAAATCTAATAGTTTTTAAATATAAACTTTTTTGATGCTCTTATTATAATAAGGTGAAAAAACGATGTTAAAAATTCTATAAAGTATTTTGCAAGAATAATTTTAAAATAAATAGTTATTTATTTTGTTATTTTGTAAAAAATAAATATATAATAATTATTTTATGATATCTAACTACAAAAAATGAGTGATCATATGATATTAAATAAAATATTAACAAATTTTGCATAAATTTATTTAATAAATCAATCAAAAAAGAAAGTTTGAGTATAAATTCAGAAAGTTTGAGTATAAATTCAGAGAGCTGGTGGTTAATTTAGCTATAGATAATAATGTGATATATTCACAAACCATAGACATGTTAATGAATTCCAATCCTGTTGAAAAAACAAGAAATAACTTTACACAAAAGAGTTCTCTAGTTTGTATTATTTTCTTCATGTTTTCATTACAATTGTATAGCTATTTATAAAGAAATTTTACTCATTCAATTACTCTTTAAATTAAGCATTCTTTGATTTACTCCTTGAATTAAGCATTCCTTGTTGTTTTACTCATTGAATTAAGGATTCCTTGTTTTACTCATTGAATTAAGGATTCCTTGTTTTACTCCTTGAATTAAGCTCCTTGTTTTATTTCTTGAATTAAGGTCCTTGTTTTATTCTTTTAATTAAGGACTAATATCCAATACTCCCCCTCAAGCTGGATTCAGAAGGTTTATGGATCCAAGCTTGGACAAAAGTCGTTGAAATTGATGAGAAGCCAAAGGCTTGGTGAAGATGTCAGCCAGTTAGTCGAAACTTCTTGTATAATGTGTCTGAATCACCTGTGATTGAACTTGTTCACGAACGTAATGACAATCAACTTCAATGTGTTTCGTCCTCTCGTGAAACACTGGGTTTGATGCTATATGCATAGCTTCCTAATTGTCACAAAATAAGGACATAGGAAGAGTTATAGGAACACCTAAATCACACAGAAGACCTTTAAGCCATATCAACTCACACGCAGTTGAAGCCATTGCACGATACTCTGCTTCAACACTTGATCTGGCAATGACAGTTTGCTTCTTACTCTTCCATGTGACCAAGTTTCCACCGACAAATGTACAGTAGCCAGTGGTGGACTTGCGATCAATTGCATTTCCTGCCCAATCAGCACCACAATACCCCATGATTTGTGTGTTGTCATTCTTCTTCATGATAATACCACGACCCACTGATCCTTTTAAGTAGCGTAAGATCCTTTTAACAAGGGTCAAATGCTCAAGTGTCGGGGAGTGCATGAATTGGCTCACAATACTTACAGAATATGTGATGTCAGGTCTGATGATTGTTAGGTAGATCAACTTACCAACCAGTCGTTGGTAATAACTTATATCCATGAGTGGCGTGTCCTTCAAGCTAGGTTTGAGCTTGTTGTCAAGAGGGGTAATGGTTGGTTTAGCATCGCTCATGTTAGCTTCCTTAAGAAAATCTAGGACATATTTCCTTTGGTTAAGAAAGAGTCCATTGTGCGAGGTTGCCATTTCTATACCAAGAAAGTACTTCAATATCCCAAGGTCTTTAATTGCAAACCTTTGTCTGAGGGACTGTTTGAGGTTGAAAATCTCGTCAGCATTATCACCTGTAATTATCAGATCATCTACATAAATCAGCACAACCAATTTTCCCATAGCTCTTGTGCGAACAAATAGTGAGGAATCGACATTGCTGCTTTTGAAACCAACACTAGTGAGAACTGAGCTTAGCTTGGCATACCAAGCTCGTGGGGACTGTTTCAAACCATAAATGGATTTGTGCAATTTGCACACTAAATCCAGTTCATTGCTTTGAGGATGCCCATGTGGAAATTTCATATAGACTTCTTCTTTGAGATCACCATGAAAGAATGCATTCTTCACATCCATTTGGTACATGGACCACCCCTTGTTTACAGCCACAGACAGTAGCACTCTTACTGTGTTCATTTTTGCAACAGGTGCAAATGTTTCTTTGTAATCCACCTCGAATGTTTGAGTGAATCCCCGAGCCACCAATCTTGCTTTATACCTCTCAATTGATCCATGTGACTTGAATTTGAGCTTATAGATCCATTTGCAACCCACAACTTTCTTGCCTTTTGGAAGTTTGGTGATGCTCCATGTGTTGTGTTGATCTAGGGCTTTAAGTTCTTCTTGCATGACTTCCTTCCACACCTCTTGGCTGTTGGCCTCATGAAAGTTTTGAGGTTCACTGTAACTCGATATAGTACTGAGAAATGCGACATGGGTTGGTGTCACTCTCTTATATGACACATAATTTGAGATGGGATGTGTGGGTTTGTAGGTGACAAAGTCTTGAAGTCTTGTGGGAGGTTGCCTAACACGCATTGGATTACGTCGTGGAACAGAAGGAGTTATCTCACACTCGTTCATATCTTGTACCATATTGTGAGGATCATCTTGATTATCACCATCTTCATGCAATGTACCATTAAGACGAGACCCTTCATTGTTACTTTCAGTGAGAGATGCATCAATGTTGACATGGCTGGGATCTTGTTGTTGTGGAGCCTCAAGTTCGATTCTTGGTAATGGAAACACATCCAAGATGTCATCCCCTTGACTTATGATTTCATGTGACTTGCTGAAAAAAGGGTTAGTTTCATAAAATCGAACATCTTTAGACACAATTAATCTCCTAAGTTGGGGATCATAACACTTATATCCCTTTTGTGTAGATGAATAGCCAAGAAAAATACATTTAACAGCTCTAGGATCCAATTTATCTCGATGATGAGATTGAATATGTACAAAACAGATACAACCAAAGACTCTAAGGTGTGAAAGGTTAATTTCCTTCCTTTCATGACCTCTAGAGGAGACTTGAAATCCAAGACTCGACTGGGTAATCTATTGATGATGTAAGCAGCTGCCATAACCCCTTGGGACCAGAATCTCTTTGGTACATTCATTTGTAGCATTAATGCTCTAGTTTTTTCAAGTAAGTCCCAGTTTTTGCGTTCAACTACACCATTTTGTTGAGGTGTGCCAACACAACTTGTTTGATGCATAATGCCATGAATGCTCAAATATTGTTTCATGATATGGGACATGTATTCGGTGCCATTGTCATACCTTAAGGTTTGAATTTTAGAAGAGAAGTGATTTTTAACAAGATTATGAAAGTGCTTAAATACTTCCATAACTTCATTCTTAGACTTTAAAAGATATAACCATGTGACTCGAGAGAAATCATCAACAAAAATCACAAAATACTTATAACCATCAAAAGATTCATTAATTGGTCCCCATACATCTGAATGAACTAGTTCAAAACACTTACTAGCCCTAGACAAGGAAGAATTAAAAGGCAATCTAGTGGCCTTAGACAAGTGGCAAGTTTCACATGCAATTTCATCATTTCCTAAGTTTGGAAATAAAGTTGACAAAATTGGTAGAGAAGGGTGAGCTAAACGTTGATGCCACAATTGATTATCTTGGATAGGATTAAACTTGGTTTGAAACCCTCTAGGATTGCTCTTGGATATGTAATAGAGACCATCTAAGTAAAACCCTTCACCAATCGTATTTTTGGTGACACAATCTTGAAAAATGACATTGTGAGGAGAAAAAATGGCTAAGCAATTCAAGGTATTTGTGATTTTTCCTATAGACAGAAGTTGGAAAGGAAAGGAAGGTACATATAAAACTGCCGACTCGATTTCATCTGACATTAATTTTAGTTTTTCCTTTCCTAAAACCTTTACATTCTCACCATTTGCAATTGAAACTTGAGAAGGATTTGCTAATTTTTCAAACTTATGAGACTTTGACACATGGTTTGTCATATGATCTGTGGCACTTGAATCTACAACCCAAAAATCATGCAACATATTTATTTTAAGAGCAGTTTTAAAGGCTTTTATGATACCTTGCATGTCCTCTTGTGGTATGAGTTTTGTATCTGCCAAGAAGCCCGCAAACTTGCCTAGCAATGCTGTCGAGTTTCCTTCTTCTATGCTATCCACACAGTCAATTCTAGCTCCTCTTGTTTTGCTTTGAAGATACAACATAAACTCATTCATGAGTTCAGCTGGATTCGCTGTGAAGTTCTTGAATGGATCAGACCCATTAGAGGTAGAGGCAAAATCATGATTAGCACGGTGTCCAGTACGATTCACTTTCTGTAAACCCTTATCCTTTATAAAATCAGGTTTTAATTCTGGATGTAGAATCCAACATGTGTTCTTAACATGGCCCGTATGGTTGCAATGTTGACACTTCAAGTTTGGATGCTTCCCTTTGTACTTCCTCTCGTTGGTTAGATAGGCTCTTGCCTCAGGTGAACTAGCCATTGTATCCTTGTTCATAACTTTCCTTCTTACTTCTTCACGTTGAATTGTCGCACATACATTGGTGAAGGAAGGAAGTTCAGTATTCATGAGTATATGACATCGTATATCTTCATATGTTGAATCCAGAATGGACAAAAGTTGAAATATCTTATCTTCTTCCGCTCTCTTTCGTAGTAGAGCTACATCGGTTGTATGAGGACGATATATTTCCAACTCATTCCACATGTTTTTCATGCTTCCTAAGAGTTGTACAAAAGGCTTGACATCTTGTTGCAGATATGAGATGTCTTTCTTTAATTGAAAAACTCGTGCAACATTGTTTTGACTGCCATACATTTCCTTGACCGTCTCCCATAGTTGGTATGCAGATTTAGAGTAACTGAATATTTCAACTAATTTACGTTCCATGGAATTTAGGAACCATGACATAACCAGTTGATCCTTACTAAGTCAGGATTCATAGGTTGGTGAGGAAACATCATGTACTTCGATGCTTCCATTTATGAACCCCAACTTGGACCTTCCACCTAGAGCCAGAGACACTGCTCTTGACCAAGTCAAGTAATTAAACTCATTCAACAAGACTGAGCTTAATCTTTGATTTGGGTTGACATCTACCTCATGCATATTCATGAAGGAAAGCACTGATGAACTTTCAGCTTCTGATCCTAGCGGCTTGTCTTCAGCCATTTCAAAGATTGAAGATGCTAAGATAATAATAAAGCAGAAGCAAGTTAATTTTTCTGCTTTGATACCATGTTGAAAAAACAAGAAATAACTCTACACAAAAGAGTTCTCTAGTTTGTATTATTTTTTTCATGTTTTCATTACAATTGTATAGCTATTTATAAGGAAATTTTACTCCTTCAATTACTCTTTAAATTAAGCATTCCTTGATTTACTCCTTAAATTAAACATTCACTGTTTTACTCATTGAATTAATGATTCCTTGTTTTACTCATTGAATTAAGGATTCCTTGTTTTACTCATTGAATTAAGGATTCCTTGTTTTACTCATTGAATTAAGGATTTCTTGTTTTACTCCTTGAATTAAGGATTCCTTGTTTTACTCCTTGGATTAAGCTCCTTGTTTTATTCCTTGAATTAAGATCCTTGTTTTATTCTTTGAATTAAGATCCTTGAATTAAGGACTAATATCCAATAAACCCAATCAAATGATGAAAGATTTATCTTATTTAAACTCATCTAATAACCGAATTGACCCTAAATAAGTCTTCTTTAGCTTTACTTTAATGATTTTAGTGTCAAACTTAGGAAAAAATATTTATAATGCAAGAATGATTTGAAGTTAATTTGATAGGTAAGATGAATTTAAATGTTATAAAATATGTATTTTTTAACTCATACATTGAATTAAGTTAATTTAAAGTTTTAAAAAATCTATCTTAATAATCTTTTATATATATAAATTTAAGACCGATAATTGTGTTTGTATTTAGTTTTAAAAACTCGATCAAATTTATCTAAAAAATGCAAATATGTCTATTTTTTGTTCAATTCAAACATAAATTTTAAATTTGATCTAGATTATCGGGCTTATATTTACACATTTATTGTCATAAAACTCTCTTTTCTAAATACAATTTTTGTATGAATTCTAACTCAACTTCATGTGATGTGTGAATGCTACGTTCCATTATTCCAAATTTCTTTTTCACGTATATTTTCTCACCCTTTTATGTTAATTTTCTCGAGATTGAAACTAGTTTCATCTCTCTATTTTTTTATAAATATTTTCGACCCTGTGTTGCTTAATTTTTGCTATTTTCGTGTTTTGATTTTCCTTTTCTCTACAAATGCGCCATCTTTGAGCTGTAATCAAATCATGATATTAGTATTTGTATTTAGATAATAAAATTTTGATACTTTGATTTATTCAATAACAGTTTGAATTCGATTGGAAAAAAAAAACGAGTGTGCTTTTGAAAAACCCAAAACACCGTCATTTTCTAAAGTCACTAATATTGTGCAAGTCAAAGTTAGAAACTAATAGAAAATATATATATATATATATATATATATATATATATATATATATATATTTGAAAACGATGAGAATTGAATTGAAATGAAATTAAACTCTTTCTTATTTTGCTTTGGGAATATGCTTTTCTCTGTTGGGCTAAAAGGGAAAAAATCTTTCATTCATTATTACTTCTTTTTCTGGAAATAATTTTTTGTCCAAATTATGTTTCATTCCTGGAACTTATACGAACGATTGTAAATTTGCCAAACCTTTATTTTGTTATAAAAATGCTACTAATATAATGCTACGTATTACATTTAAAATCTTTTCGTTAATTTTGTCAACAAACTTAATATAAAATTACACATGATACATAATGGTTAATTTCATATTAGAAAATATTATTTTATATTATATTTATAATTACTTATACTTTCTTAAACGTGATCATTAAGTTAATAACATTTTTTCATAAATCAAAATTTAAATTTATGAACATATCCATAATTAATAGTAATAAAAATGATAATTAAAATAATTTAAGATATTTATGTGTTTTATTTATCATTAATTTTTAAGAAAATGTAAAGCATTTGGATACTAGTAAGAATCCTCACTCTTCTCGTAAGAATACGTTAAAATATTTTTTTTTATACATTTGTATAATTATTTATTATATTTTATATTATTCGAAAATAAAAAATTTATTTCTAATTTATTTTAATATTTATCATTATTTTAATTATAATGATAAAATAAAAGTAATAATAATAGTATTATTATTTATATTGAATTCTATTCCTATTATCCTTCTATGGATTAAACATACCTAAAAATGTTGTTAATGGGGTGGATTAAGGGTGTGATTGGCATATCATTTTCTCGCTAAATGTTTAGGGGATTCTCTATCGAAGTTTAAAAAAATTTATAAATAATGGGTATTCTTTATAAACAAAAAAATTATGTTTAATTATACATTATATATTAAAAATTAATAAATTTATGTTAATAATAATTTTTTTATAGTATTTAATAGGTATTAAAATTAATCAAATAATAAGAGATATAATTAATTTTTTTATGATTATTAAAAAATTAAAATTAAAATTATTTTTAATTAGAATATTATATTTTTTAATGAAGTATTTTATTTATTAAGATTAATTGAGAAGAATTAAGTTTACAAGTAAATACGTAAAAAAAATGTATTTAAAATTATAAAAACACCCAACGGAAAAATTTACGACACTGACCCTAAAACGTAATTTTTTCAAAAATTATTTTTTAAAAAATAATAATAAAATAACAATTTTAAATTTATAATCATAAAATAATATTTTTTATTTTTACTTTATATATTTTAATTATTAAAAAATATTATTATATTATTTTACATTAAAAATATTTAATTAAATATCGTTTAAATTAAAATATAATTATTTAAATTTATTTAATATTAAATAATATTTAATTAAGTTAGAGTGTTATTTTATTTTATAAATTTTAAGGATTAATTAAAATATTTTTTTGCAAAATTCTTTGTTAAATAAACAAAGAAAGACGCACAGGCATTCACGGAACGGAACACAAGCTGTGCGACTGTGCAAGCACCGACCAATACACACTCCCCAAAATTCATACAAAACCCTATCTCTATTCTCGAATGGGTCACCAAATCAAGGACAATAACAACAGTGGTGGCTCGCCGTGTTCCGTTAACATTATGCAAAATCAACAAGCCACCAAGATTCGCTTCCTAGACGATGACGAAGCTCTTGACCAGGCCACCGTGAGCTCCAATATCGATGAGTCTATGTGCGATCTCGATGTCTCTGGTGTTGGCTACGATAAAACTACTGATGACATCACCTTTATCAACGCCGACAATAAAACCAGCGCCGACTATTACTTTGACTCTTACTCTCACTTTGGTAATTTAGTCCTTTTCTTTTTGTTAATTTAAAAATAATAATTGATGATTCTTTTATAATTTGTATTTACCAAATGTCATATTTTTGTGTTTGTAGGTATTCATGAAGTAAGTTCTCGCAATTCGTTGTGAATGTGGTAACTTGTTGAATCGTTTTAGCTTCCTTTTGCTTAGTGAAGTTCACTAAGAAGAGTCTTAGACTGTCTTTTCAAGAGTATTTGCGGATATTTTTTGTATTCCATATTTACTGTCATTGTGCTGTTTTATGAATAGAAATGCTTAACCTGACATAGAGTTAAGTTTTGGACCTTTGGATGCTCTCAATTTAGTTTTTGATGATTGAGTTATTTGCTTTTGAAGTTTAACTATGAAGAAGTTATTTTTTGTCACAGGAAATGTTGAAGGACGTTGTGAGAACCAAAACTTATCAAAATGTTATTTATCAAAATAATTTTCTAATCAAGGATAAGGTTGTTCTTGATGTGGGAGCTGGGACTGGTATTTTGTCCCTGTTTTGTGCAAAAGCTGGAGCTTCGCATGTTTATGCGGTATTTTTTTTTAGATTCTTGTTTTGTTTTTAATTTGTATGCGACGACAAAGCCTTATTGTCTCTCCTTTTCTTCAGATATTACGTTGTGAAGTTTGTTCAAGTTGATTATTGTTGGTATTTGAACTTTTCTAGGTTGAGTGCTCGCAAATGGCTGACATGGCCAAAGATATTGTTGAAATAAATGGATTTTCAAAGGGTAATTATTTTGTTTTGCATGTTCATGTTGTTTGTTCTGTTTGTTGTAGGATCAGCAAACTGAATGTTTTTACATTTGCTGATTGTTTTTGCTATACTTGCAGTTATAACAGTTTTGAAGGGAAAAATTGAAGAGATTGAACTTCCAGTCACTAAAGTGGACATTATAATATCAGAATGGATGGGATACTTTTTGCTGTTTGAGAATATGCTAGATACAGTTCTATACGCTCGTGACAAATGGCTTGTAAGTTGCTTTTTTTACATTGCAGGTGTGCTTCTTAATTTTGGTTTGTGGATCAAATTAGAGTTGGTCTTATGTAAGCTATTTATTTCTTTTGCTGGAATGGTTTTTTTTTACCAGTCATTTTGCCTGAGTTATTATAGCTTCGTTTGTTGGTATGATGGATTCACTTAGAGATTAAGCACTTGATCTTTAAGAGATATCACTTTTTTTCATCCCATATTGCCTGAATTATCCTGATGGTTAAGCATTCAGTGATTTCTTTCTGTTCAGCTCATATAGCAAATAAAAGGTGCCTTATTTTTATCATAGTAAATAATCACTGCTCAAAAAGGTTGTGGAATGGCACTTTTCATTGTCTAGGCACCATTTTGGCTTGCTTGTGGTGGACAATGGGAATCAACTGTTTACATTCTTTCCCATTTTAAGATTAGGTTGAGCTGAAATGTAATTTCTTCAATTTTAAAACTGAAATGTGACAATAATAAGCAAAGGTATATATATGCTTGAGCTGTACCATTTTCTTTTTTTAATAATATGCATTAAAATGATTGTTCTCTGTCTTTACTACAGGTCAATGATGGAATTGTTCTACCTGACAAAGCTTCGCTCTACTTGACAGCCATTGAGGATGCAGAATACAAATACGACAAAATTGAATGTGAGCCTTTTGACGTTATACAAGCACACTAGTATATGAATATTATTCTCTTCTTCTGGTTCCTCCCTCCCTCTCTCTTCCTTCCCTTCTCTTCTCTTTTCCTTCTCTCCTTCAATAACAAGTTTTCATGGTCTTGTTTCTTACTCTTTCTTGATGGTACTCAGTTTGGAATAATGTATATGGTTTTAACATGAGTTGCATCAAGAGGCAAGCAATGATGGAGCCACTTGTGGATATAGTTAACCAGAATCAAATTGTTACTAATTGCCATTTGCTTAAGGTAGGGAGTTTGAACATATGCACATGTATGCAAATGTATGCAAATTTGAGTATAAATATAGCAATCAGGATTTCTCTGATTGATTTCAACCTCAAATTTTCAGACCATGGATATCTCAAAGATGGCTCCTGGTGATGCCTCCTTCACTGCTCCTTTTAAGCTTATTGCTGAACGTGATGATTACATTCATGCTCTCGTAGCTTACTTTGATGTATCATTCACTAAATGTCACAAATTACAAGGATTCTCCACTGGTAAGTATCTTTGACTCTACCTTCAACTTTTTTCCTACCCGATATTGAGAATATTTCGTAATTATGAGGATGGACACGAAAAAGTAACAAAGATAATATTCATTGATTTGAATATCAGGAATATTTTGTTGAACACGTGTTCATAACGACCCTGATTAGAATATTTCATTGATTTTGAAGCAGGGTTGATTTCAATTCATATACCCTCTACCCTCTCTTTTTACATATGTCGACTAAATGCTTGTAATGTTTTGCTATCCTTTTCTCCATAATAGCCATGCAAAATGAAATGATCTAAATATATTACAGGGCCAAAATCACGGGCTACACACTGGAAACAAACGGTCCTATATTTGGAAGATGTACTAACGGTATGTCAAGGAGAGGCCATTGTGGGAAGCATGAGTGTGTCCCAAAACAGCAAGAATCCCCGAGATCTTGATATACTGCTCAATTATTCTCTAAAAGGTAGACGGAATGTGGTTTCAAGGATTCAGCGTTACAAAATGCGATAAAGCATGCATGAAACTAGTATTTTGCATCACTAAGGTGTATGGAAGTTGAATTTCCTTGTAAACGATATTAACATTTTGTTGTATTCAGTGTTTTTTTTTCATTGATTTGTCTTGGAACAAACCATCCTATAAATTTTTGCCTTTTTGGCTCAGATTTAGTGTTTTCTTTACTAATTAATTTTGTTACTCGATTGAACCTCCTAAGTTATTAATTTTTTAATATGTTTAAAATATTAAAGTGTATATCTTTACCATTTTAAAAAATGGTTCTCTCCAAGGTTACTGGATGTTAGCTTCCTATGGTCTCTGGGATCAAAAGGCATGAAGGAATTTTGAAGTGGCCTTGAAAAATGATGGTGAATGGCACTCAATTCCCATAATTTTGAACAAATAAACACTTTAATTCCATTAATTTGTAAATCAGTGCACTTTAATTCAAAAAAAAAAAAATGTGATTGAATTGTCCCATTCGAACTAAAGATACTAGAATAAAGTGCATCTTTTAACAAAGGCATGGGCTAAAACAATCGATTTCAAAACGTATAGTGCTCATTTTATTTAAAGCTATAAGATAATAAGCTCCCCTCTCCCAAAAAAGATGATGGCATTGGATGAAAGAAGTCTTTTTTTCTTTTTAATGATAGATGGATGAATGATGTCTTAAATATGAGGTTCTTTAAAACAACATTCTCAGCAAAAATCCTCTGCCTTACTTTATTGTGAGCATTAAGTGACAATTACAGCAGAGACGGTAGTCCTTGAACAAGAAAAATTGTCTATAGCTTCCCAAATGATGACCAAAATTCACAGATTTGACTCCATTATCCTTAAGATTATAGTCTGTCAAATCATCATATTGATACAGTCAAACAAAAGTGTAACGAACCTCAATGAACTTCCCTATAACTATGTAATCTAATGCTCTTAGAGCTCTTGCTTGTCTGCCTTCGAACTTTTCTTTGAGCTTCCCCTTTTCATTTTCTTCCAGAATTGGCGTATTTGATTAGAGACACTGTTTGCATGTCCCTTTATTGTCTCTCCCGTCTTCTCAATTCCTTTAAGAATCTTCTGTTTCCAGTCACTCTTTGCAGCTTCTTTTTCCCTCATAATTTTCCCCTGTAAAAATTATATGATTCTTTTCCCATTAGGAAAAAAAAATTCTAAACTTTCTAAGAGTTGTTATGAAGGCATTATTGAACTTAAAAAGTTACTCATTACCAATTTTGAGGGAAAACTTGTCACCTCCTCCTCCTCATCGTCTTCATCATCATCTTCATCGCCAAGATTTTTCGAGTTCATCAAATCATCCCTTGAATACATTTTCATGTTTTGGGCTCCTGGCATGCCCTGGAACAAAAGGTTGCAAAATGATTACTTTACAGTGAAAGAGACTAGATAATGTGATAAAGCTAAACATTGTAAAAGGTAGTTACCAGTTACCTCCATAGATCTCAATATCTTTTCCATTTCAGCATCTTTACCTGGCTTGGGCATGAAAGGTTCTCCAGGAGTTCTATCCTGATCCACAAAGGAAATAAAATTTTGATGTATCAAGAACAAAATTAGGTGTATGTTTGCTTATGATTTTGCTAAAGTGATTTTAGTCAAGAGCAATTTCAGGAGAACATGTTTTCAAAAAGATGTATATAAAGTCCTACCTAAAATGTGTTTTCTGAGAACTATTTGATCTAGAAGCACTTTTACAAAGTCTCAAAAGCAAAAACAAATCCTAAACTAATTTGCTTGAGTCAAGTTATACTAATGGTTCGACAAGAGAGTAATTTACTCGAGGTCATTGATCTCCCCTATGCCAGTAGCAGATTATTTCATTGGAGTTGGATGAACAAACCACAAAAGGAAAAAGGAAAGCAATAAAACTATTCATGATTTATCCATGAGAACGTTCACATTTTAGCATGAATGGATTGGTTGAAGTCAAGTTGAAAGTGCAGTCTCACCTTAGGAACTGGTGGAAGCTTTTTAGTACATGCTCCGGTAAGATCTTTACAAAGATAATTAACCAACGAATCAATCTGAGGTTTGGATTTATATACATATTCGGCAACATCAGTATCAGAATACCCAATGACCTGCATTATTCCAACATAGAACTCCGGTTGTTAAACATCTTATGAATACATTCCAGTTACAGAACAACGAGCTAAAGATATTGATTTCGGACTCTTTTGGAACAGCTTCTCCTCGTACGTTCAAATAAGTCAAAGCACTTTAAAGACATTTTGCAATTTCTACGTTTTTTAGAAGCATTATTTGTGCTTTTAATAGAAGTAATTCTTACTTTCAAGAGAAGTGGTTTAAAATGAAGTGGTTTGATATAGTGTGGTTTCAAGAGAAGCATTTAGGTGTTTGGAAAGAAAATGTTAGAAGTGATTTTGAGTGATTATTTTAAGATAAGAGCATGCATTTAAAACTATTTCTTCCAAAAGTAAGTATTTACTTACTTCTCTTAAAGGAACAAATAATACTTCTCAAACATTTAAAAGAACTTTTCATAGATATTGGTAAACACTCTTAAACTTCCCTTTAATCCATTTGAAAGCACTTCGAGAGAAGAAGTTCTGAACAGAACCTTTATTTCAAATCACTAATATTGAAATACTAGAACCACTTCTAGTAGTGAAGAACATCCAAACAGACTTAACAATTAACATCAAAATACTAATGATATATACAAAAATTTGCAAGAATCTGACCTCCTGACAAGCTCGCTCAATGGTTTTGCATTCTGAATTACATTGTCCTTCCGTATCTTGTTCCACCAACTTTAAAAAAAAAATACAAAGTAGCAGGTTGAGGAACCCAAAAAAAAGGAAGTTAACTTTTTGTTCATCAAAATCCAATTCTCAAAACCCAATATCAAAATTGATTTCAAATAGTTGGGAGATAACAAAAATTGATTTCAAAAACGCAAATTTAATTTCCATACCTCCAATTTATCACCTTTCTCGACAATATCGATTTGTAGTATCCAATCTGCTTCAGCCTTCTTCAAATTACAAACATTCTCCGTAATCTCAATTATTTGAAACTCCGAGATCTATTTCAATAAAAAAGCAGACAAGCAAAACCCAATATCAAAATTCTATAAAGCGAACAAATACGATCGATCCACTTCTCAAAAAAGCCAATCAAGGAAACCCAGATGATAAAAATACCTTCTTGGGAGAGATCTCAGCTTGCTTCTTTTGAACCTGGTAATATAGCTGAGCTGCCAGCTTCTCACAAACTTGGCATTTGATGTATGGAATATCCTCCTTTCTAGCACCACTCACTGGTTTCTTAGCACAGAGTGATATAGGCAACCATGACAAAGCTAACAGTGCCAATACAATCACAAGCACTTGCTTCAATGTCGCCATAACTCTGCTTTCTCTTTCTCTCTTTCAGAGTCCAAAGACTTCGGTTCCAACTCAAACAGAATTCAAATAGCGAGCTTGAAAAAAAAAAACAGCTCTTTCGATCTCTTTGCCTTTTGTGTTTCTACCAGACGGAAATAATATATATTTTGTTGGGAATTTTTAAGAATTTTTATGTGGATTTTCTGTTTTTTTTTTCTTTCATATTTCTTATGTGTTTGGCCAAATTTAATTGGTTGATCGTAATCATATTAATGTGGGTCCGATGTTTTCAACCAATAAGGTCCAAGACTACACGTCTTATGATATGTTGGCCGAATGAAAAAAAAGCCAATAAACCTAAAGACGACGTCCATAGTACTGTCGTTTGGTTTTCAGTCACGAGATAGTCACGTGCGAGAATAAATTATTATATGACCCGTATTTGTCTAAAAATACATGATAGATATAAAAAAATACAGGTATAAAACTAAATATAAAATTATATGATACTAATATTTTTATTTCATCATATTTTTTCTTTTAAATTTTATGACTCTTTTTATTAACTTTACATAAATAATAACTCATTCAAAATTAATTATTATTTTTTAAAAAACTAAAAATCATATATAAAATTGAAATGAAATTTTTTTATCCGCAAATGTTCAGAAACCTAACCTTAAGTCTTAAGTCTCAACTATTCAACAAAATAAAAAAAAAATCTAAGTCTTAACTCAAACCATTTAAATCTTAAACCTACGATTAAAACGAATTGAACTGATTGAGTTGACTTAATTTGTTTGAGCTCAATTTTTTTTGGAATGTGTTATAACTCAACTCATTTCATCTCATTTTTATCCAATAATTTATTAAAATGAATTAGATTTATAAAATATAATCATATTTAACTAAATTGCATAATATAACAGATTAATTAGATATAAAATAATATAAAAATATCATATTATGACTACTAACCTTAAGGTTGATAAGAACCAACTACTATTTGCTCTCTTCTCCAAACTTCCATTGTGCAAGCCTCCATCTCACAAGCTCTTGTTTCACCACCGAAAACTCGCCATCCAGGATTGTCATTAATTGCTGGCCATTATCGCCAATCTATTTGTCATTGTTTATTGTGATACATCATCTACAAAAATATTCACATATCTATCATATTCTAAAGCTTCATCATCAGCATCATTATTACAAGAAAACAACAAAAAATATTCAATATCATATTTGTTTCTACGAAATTGTTGAAGAGAATTAATAGAAAATTAAGAAAAAATTACTACAAAAAGTGAGTTTTTTGTTTTCTATTTTTCCTATTATTATTTCTTAAACAATAATATTCATACATAATGGATGTAATAAATTACTTCATCTTATATTGCTTTACATAATGATGCACTAGATGAAACAGTTTACATAAAAAAATATGAATGCATGTATTACACATAAAACAATTTGAATGTATTGCTTACTTTGGTAATTGTTAGATAATGATTCTATTTTTTTTTTGTAATTCTTAAAAAAATATACTATTAACATTAGATAACAATACTCATACATAATGCATGCAGTAAACTATTTCATGCTAAATTGTTTTACATAAATAATGCACTATATGAAATTTTATAGTATCAAATGTACAACTTACGTATAAAGAAAATCTAAATGTACATTTTATATTTAAAACAAATTCAATGTACCACTTAATTTGGTGATTGTTATATGAGGTTTTTATTTTTTTATATTTCTATTTCATACTACATCATGCATATTTATTCATGCACAAAATGAAATTTAAATACAGATATTTTGGTTAAATACAAAACAAAAATTGAAAGTGATAATGGTATTATTTAATAGTATTATTTTACTTACAACACTCATCATTCTATAATAAATGAACCAAAGTTATCTATATTACTTATGCATGGCGGATAATGGACATCTAAGAATGAAAGTGATAAATACATAAATTGTATTCTCAAAGGAGTTTGCATAAAAAAAAATATAAATATTGAAGAATTGGAGAAAAAATTATTGAATGTTTACAAACAAAATTAATACTAAGACTACAATGTAGTCATGCTATTTCACTGTTGATACTAAGGAAACAACTAATACATATACAGTATTCTAAGTATTACCATTCAAGTACATTAAAATTTGCATACGAAGCTTCAATCTTTTCATTGGGTATTGAAGAAAAATGAAAAATATAAAAAATAATTAGTACCATTGCAATAAGAAAAAAAAAGGATAAAAACGAATAAAATATAGGAAAATAACAAAGAAAAGAAAGTTTTCACTTGTAAATTTTAAAGGATTTAAGAAGCAAAGTAAAAATGAAATGGACAAAAAAAATACATCCTCTACCAAGACTTAGAGAAATACAACCAAATAAAATATCGAAGAAGATATTAGTTGACAATTATTTGAAATGCTTCTTAGAATGCATTTATATTATGTTTTCTTAGTATGTTTTGAATTAGTTGAACATTGTTTGATTTCACCATAATATAAAGTTTTATCAATAAATTTTTTTAGTACATTTTAGAATAATAAATATAACATGTCATTAAGAAATTCACATACATTAAAACAATGCTAATATCTAGACTTATTCTGTGTAAAGGTTACTTACATTTAACCCCTTAAATGTATGCCTTACATAGAAAAAAAAACTTTTTATTAAAAGCTACAATATTTGTTGTATTTAATACCATTATTTTAAATTTTCATTAGTTCCTAAGCATGAGCAAAGTATGTTTTCTCAATTTTGTCAGCATCATCAAAGTATGCTTTCTCAATTTTGTGGTTCCATTATGGGGATAATTTTCAAGGTTTTATACTCCATTTGAGCAATGTAAATTATTAAATTTTACATTTATCAATATTTGGGTGGCTTTTATGGTTATAACAATTTGTAATATTTTCATAGTTATTTTTTAAGTATGTTGGTTATTAATTTATCTTCTTCTTTTTTGTGTTATGAATATCTATTTTTATTTATGTGGGAATGTTGTATTAATATTCTAGAATCACTACACCTTTTAAGTAGGTATACATAATAGTATATTTCTTCCCTCGAAATATATAAGGATGTCGTTCATTCCAAGCACAAAACTCATATAAAATGCAATTAATGTGTTGATAGAAAAAATATCAACTTATATAAGCTAACCTAATTTATCAACAAAATTTACAGCTAATACAAGGTCATGGAAAGTTACAACAAATTACAATTAATTTAGTATATGTAAAGATACATAAAATAAAACAGTGAATGTAACCCTTACATACAGTTCAAAAATCATGAAAAAATATTGTTACTATATTCTTAATTTTCATTACTTTGTTATAAAATTAATGATACAAAAGTAATTTTATTTTTAACTAAAATAAGATAGGACTCATTGAAAATTTAATCAATATATACATTTAACTCCTGTTATGTAGCCTTACATAGAGTTTTCACAAAAATCCTATATTTTGTGTTGGATTAATCAACAAACCTTGCAATGAAGTGCAAAATCATGGAAAGTTACAGCAAATTATAAATAATACAATATATGTAAATATTATATAAAATAAATGAATGAATGTAACCCTTATATACAGTTCAAAAAACAGTAAACAAAAACTTGCTACTATATCTGTAGTCTATTATACATGGTGTTATGTTTTTCTTTGCTGTGTAATTTCTTTCTGTGTTACCCATGTCAACTTTGAGTAGGCGTGAGTGTATGAAATTACAAGACATCTGACAACTTATGTATCACTAAGTAATGTGTGTCTCTCTCTCTATGCTAGTATATTCAAACCAAGCATTGTCTCAGCTTAGTATGGAAGACGTGTTTTTTCAAAACTATCATTGCATCTTATAGATAACATATTTTATCATATTTTGTGATGGGGTTAACTGCTTAGTAAATCAAATTGGAACTATGTATTTTAATGTAAAGATTTAATTGCATAGCATAAACTTCATTATAAATAAATTTTTATTTTTAATTCTCTAGTAACATATATATTTTTACATAATGTAAAAAATGTGTTTTAAATGTTTAAAAACACGATGTACATATATTTGTTTTATATAATGTAAAAAACATATCTCTTTAGAGAGATCATATAAAAATCAGAGAGTTTTAACAAATCTCATTGGTTCATAAAAAATATATAGATAAAAGAAGAAGGGAACATTGTCAAATTATTGTTGTTTATGTTAATAGTTTTTGTATTTCTGTATTTTTCTGTTCTGATCTTTTCTTTACAAGAGTTAAGATATATGTATACAAGGAAAACGAGAATTAAACGATAACCATAATTCCTGCACATCCATGTTTTATGGCTCCACTAATATTATTGTCTGTTCCATGTTTTACTCCACTGAGCATTTGTGTCTGCCACTGTTTGCACCATGCACCACAGCACACACCAACACTCCCCCTCAAGTTGGTGCATATATGTCTCTTATGCCCAACTTGTCAAGTGAGTTGTAGAAGTTCTTTGCAGACACAGATTTTGTGAGTATATCAGCCAATTGATCTTCTGATTTAACAAATGGAAACTGAATAATCTTTTTTTCAAGATTCTGTTTGATGAAGTTTCGATCCATTTCAACGTGCTTCGTGCGATCATGTTGAACTGGATTGTGAGAGATGGCAATGGCTGCTTTGTTATCGCAAAACAAGCTCATTTCAGAGTTAGGAGCAACACCAATCTTAGTTAGAAGTTTTTTCAACCAAAGGAGCTCACATATTCCCTTGACCATTCCTCAAAATTCAGCTTCAACACTAGATAAGGTAACTACCTTTTGCTTCTTGCTCCTCCATGTAACAAGATTACCCTCACAAAAGTAAAGTACCCAGCAGTAGATTTCCTATCCTTGATATTCCATGCCCAGTCTAAATCAGTGTATCCAACGACTTCCAATTGACCATTCCTTGAAAACATAAGTCCTTTCCCAGGGGAGGATTTTAAATAACAAAGTATTCGCATTACTGCATCCATATGGTCTTCACTTGGGCAGTGCATGAACTTACTCACGACACTCACAGCATAAGCAATATCAGGTCGAGTATGAGATAAATATATGAGTTTACCTACTAACCGTTGATATCTCTGTTTATCTGCTGGTACTTGGTCCACATATTCTCCAAGTTTATGATTTTGAACCATTGGAATATCGACAGGTTTACATTATAGTAGTCCTGCCTCTGCTAGTAGGTCCAGAGTATATTTCCTTTGGGAAAGACATATGCCTTGTTTTGATCTTGTTACCTCAATGCCTAAGAAGTATTTGAGTCATCCCAAATTCTTCATTTCAAACTCATTTGACAATTGTTCTTGAAGTTTAGAGATTTCTTCTTTATCATCCCCTGTAATAATCATGTCGTCTACATAGACTATAAGGGCTGTTATCTTCCCTAATCGATGGTTTAAGAAAATAGTATGATCAGAGTTACTTTGTTGGAACCCATATTTCTTCATTGTTGAACTCAACCTACCAAACCATGCTCGAGGTGATTGTTTTAGTCCATACAATGCTCGTTGTAATCTACATGCAGTTTCTTTTCCTGATGTAACAGTATATCCTAGTGGGATATCCATGTAAATCTCTTCTTCAAGATCACCATGAAGGAAGGCATTTTTTACGTCAATTTGGTACAATGGCCAATCTAAATTTGCCGCAAGAGATAATAAGACTCTAACGGTTTTTAGTTTAGCCACAGGTGAGAAGGTTTCTTGATAATCTATCCCGTGTTTCTATGTATATCCTTTTGCTACAAGCCTCACCTTGTATCGATCAACTAACCCATCTGCTTTATACTTAATGGAGAAAATCCACTTGCATCCTACCATCTTCCTCCCTTGAGGCAACTCGCTTAACACCCATGTGTTATTCTTCTGTAATGCCTCAAATTCCTCTTTTATAGCTTGAGCCCATTTTGGATCAGATAAGGCTTCTTCAATGCTACTTGGAATTTGACACGAGGAGAGTGTTTGTGCAAATGCCCTGATAGGTTTTGATAACCTTTGAGTAGATACATAATTTGCTATTGGATACTTGGATTGTCGTTCTTCTCTTTCTGGTGAGTATCAATTTGGAGGTTTGCCTCGATTGTGTCTGAAAGGTAAAACATAACCAATAGATGTATCTATAGTATTAGTTTGTAAAGGTGTGATAGGATAGCTTACCTCAGGAGTATTCTCAGCAGGAGGATCATTGGGTACTAGAGAGTGAAGGGGTACATCAACTACTTCATCTTCTGGAGATTCAATTACTACTTCAGCTTCATTTCTTGGAAGTTCAAGCTCGGGTCTAGATACTGACTCCTCCATATTATTGGCATGATCCGAGTATGTTGGATCATTACTAGTGTTTAATATTTCAACATCAAGCCAATTTCGTTCTTCACCATAACTCTCATCCTGAAGAGTGCAATTGGATACCGGTGATGGGAAAAACCATTCTGATTCAAGGAAAGTGACATCCATGATAATATAGGTTCTTTTAGTAATTGGATCATAGCATCGGTAACCCTTTTTTTGTATGCCATACCCCAAGAATACACATCGGACAACACATGGATCCAACTTAGTTCGTTGATTTTTGTGGAGGTGGACAAAAACAACACATCCAAATATGCGGGGCTGAAGCATCAAAATAATAGGTAGGGGAACATGATCGGATAATACCTTTAATGGAGTCTGAAATTGTAAGGTCTTTGTGGGCATGCGATTCAGTAGATACACAGCGGTAGTAATAACATCACTCTAGTATGTATTAGGCATATGTGCACTGATTAGTAAGGCCCAAGCAGTTTCTAAAATATGTCTATTCTTCCTCTCTGTAGTCCCATTTTGTTGTGGGGTTTGTGAGCAAGAGGTTTCATGGAGAATACCATGGTTGTCCAAGTATGTTCAAAATTGTTGATTAACATACTCTCCCTCATTATCAGACCGAATGATCTTAATTTTTGTAGAAAATTGTGTCTGAATCATGGTATGAAACAAGTGAAATGTAGAAAATACTTCATCTTTATGTTTAAGAAGGTAAAGCCATGTCATTTGCGTACAATTATCAATAAAAATTACAAACCAACGATGACCCGACAATGTAGTTACCAGGGAAGGTCCCCAAACATCAGAATGTACTAAAGCAAAAGGAATCATACTTTTATGCTTACTTATAGGATAAGATGCCCTATGACTCTTTGCTAAAATACAAGTATCACATTTGAAATCTGAGTGTTGAATATTTGAAAATAGACTAGGTAGTAAATGCTTTAAATACCCAAATGATGGATGCCCAAATCGACGATGATATAACCAAATTTGTCGTTCCTGGTTACTAACCGTGTGTTGCATGTGATTGACTCTTCTTGAACTGAGATCATCCACATAATATAACCCTCCTCTCTTAGTACCACGCCCAATGATCTCCTCTATGAGAATATCATGTAGGAGACAAAACGTAGAATATATCAACACTACACAGTTAAGATCTGAAGTGACTTGACTTACAAACATTAGTTTGTTTGAAAGAGAGGGTACAAGTAATGTATTAGATAATGATAATGAAGGAGATAAAGTCACTGTTCCATCCCCTGTAACTGGATAAGTGACCCCATTGGCATTGGCAACACGACTCCGTCTCGACTGAGTTGTATTGGAGAAATCTTTTGGGTCAAATGTCATATGATCCGTAGCTCCATAGTCTAAAATCCAATCCTCATTATCACTACGAGTATGAAATGCTTTACTTGAAATACCTAGATCTTGGGAAGATTTGGTCTGAGGAATAAGGGATAGTGATGTAGTATTGGTAGCCACAACAGCTTTCCCAGTGGTTTCCCTCTTCTTCCTTGTTTGAAGATCATTCCACCATTCTGGATACCCATGTAATTTGAAGCAGTTTTCATGGGTGTGTTTGGAGTTTCCACAATGACCACATTTCATGTCAGCAGATGGTGGATTTCCCGTGGATTTCTTGCTACCCAAAAAAGTTCATGGTTTTGGTGGCATCGAATTATGGTGTCCTTTGATTCCTTTGTAAGCCATAACTGCTCCGGGTGTCGTATCTGCACCTGTGATCATCACGGTCTGCCTGACTTCTTCCCTACGGATGAATCCATATGCTTGTTCCACCTTAGGAAATGGTTTGATCTGAAGTACATCACTTCGAGTTTTATCCAATATATCATCAAGTCCAACGAGGAAGGTATACACTTGATCTTCCTGTACGATGGAGTTGTATTTTTGTATATCAATCGCACACTCCATTGGATTAGGATGACGAAAATCAATTTCACGCCATAACCCTTGAAGGTCATTATAGTATTTTTCAATTGATCCACCCGCTTGCTTCGTACGAGTAACTCGACGGCAAAGATCATATACTTGAGATGTGTCTGTCCCATCATAGTAAATGGTAGCAGCAGAATCCCAAACCTGTTTCGCAGTTAGGAATCAGATAAAATTTGCAATCAAGAAGGGGTCCATCGAATTGATCAACCATCCTTTGATAATGGCATTTTCAGTGCACCATCTCCTAAATGAGGGGTCAGTTTCAGCAGGTTGAGGAAAATCTCCATTAATATATCCCATTTTTTCTTTGCTAGAGATATACATCTCCACCACCTGGGACCATAAGGCATAATTGGATCCTCCAAACTTGATACTAATGGGAGCAGTTGACGCTTCAGTTAGCGGAGGTTGTGAGCTGATCTGAGCTCTAGTTAGAACTTCCGTCATTTTTACCGTCAACATTTCGTAACCCTAACATTTTTTTTCAAATCGCGCAGCTTCCTCTGCGTAACCCTAATTTTCCCCCTTCCAAATTCGTGCAGCTTCCTCTGCGTTCCTCAACAGTTTCCTCTGAGTTCCTCAGCAGCTTCCTCTGCGTTCCTCAGTAGCTTCCTTTGCGTTCCTCAGTAGCTTCCTCTGCGTTCCTCATCAACTTCTTCGACTGCGTTCCTCAACTGCGTTCCAGCTGGTGTGAAGCCACCGTTTTTGAAGGCTTACGTTGCTGTGATAGAACCCTAAATGTTTTCCTCCTGGTAGAGCAGCGCCTTCCTTCTTCTGATAGACGATCAACGAGCACCTTGTGATTTCTAAACCTGGAAAAAAAAAGTTCACAGAAAGTAAAGGAACTGAAGCTGTTGTTTTTTTCCTTTTTTTTTATAGGAACTAATGCGTGCAGATTTTTCCTTCTATAACTCTCAGTTTTTCGTCGATATTTGGAACCATCCTCATCATCAATCTGATCACTGCAAAAAATTTTGTTTTTTTTGTTTTACAGAATTGTAGGGCTGAAGAACAGTACGAATTCCCCACAGTAGCAGCTAGAATGGAACGTATGAACTGTGGTGACTCCAACGAGCAGCTTGAACGGCTACCCCAAATCCTGGCCAAATAATCAGCCAAATACCCACAGATTAACACAATCTGGTTAGCATATCACACCAAATCAGTCAAAGAAGAACAGAATCAATGTAGTAGGTAACTTATTCTTTCATTAGGACAACCAATAACTCTGCTATGATACCATGTCAAATTATTGTTGTTAATGTTAATAGTTTCTGTATTTCTGTATTTCTCTGTTCTGATCTTTTCTTTACAAGAGTTAAGATATATGTATACAAAGAAAACGAGAATTAAACAATAACCATAATTCCTGCACATCCATGTTTTATGGCTCCACTAATATTATTGTATGCTCCATGTTGTACTCCACTGAGTATTTGTGTCTGACACTATTTGCAGCATGCACCACAGCACACACCAACAAACATGACCAACACGGTTTCATTTTATAGATGAAAATCATAAAAAATATTAATGTTTGAAGCTTGTTCACATGCAAGATACCTGTAATTTGATTTGGCCTTGACCGGCCACAAGATACTTTTTGAATTTTTCTCCCTGATGCTAACTATATGGTATGTACAAATATTTCTGGCTAAACCCAAAAGACTTATAAAAATGAGTCGAGCCACTTTGTCCTTAACATTTTATTTAAAATATGTGGAGGGTGGTTTTTGACTGTTTGTTTCCTTTGACTTAGGGTGGTAATCGTGTAAAATTATGTTCATATTCTACCCAAAAAAAAAATTTAAAATAATTTTTAATTGAAGTTATTTATTTATAATAGTAAGAAAAACTATGATATTTAAAAGAAAAGGCAAATTAGCAACCAATTTTAACAATATAAAAATTGCTACCTTCTCTTTAGTTTTGTACTAATCTTGCAATACTCTCTTTAGTTTTCTACTAATCTTGCAATACTTCTTCTCTTTAGTTTTCTACTAATCTTGCAATACTTTTCCCACCATACTCCATCATATATATGATGGACAAGTGGTCATGAGTACTAATCAATTTTTTGCTTTAATTTGCAAAGATGATAAGATTCTCTCTCCAAATTGTCATCCTTGTATTATCAGTCTTACCCTACTTGAAATTAACATGTACTGCAGCTGAAAATCCCAAAATCAAGTGCATAGAATCAGAAAGACAAGCGCTTATCAACTTTAAACAAAATCTTCAAGACAAACTAAACCTTCTTTCTTCTTGGGGAAGTGAAGAAGAAAAAAGAGATTGCTGCAAATGGGTTGGAGTTAATTGTACCAAAGATTCAAATCATGTGATCAGCCTCAATCTTTCTCCATCAACTTAGATGGATTATGTTGGGTTTTGAAAGGTAATATAAGTGATTCTCTAATTGAGTTAAAACATTTGAATAATTTAAACCTCAGTTGCATGTCATATGATGGAAGCAAAATTCCAACTTTTTTGGGTAGTCTCAGCAAGTTAAGATTTCTCAGCTTCTCTGATGCTAATGATCTAAATGGAGAAGTTCCTTCTGAGCTTGGAAAACTTTCTAGCTTGGTACACTTGATCTTGGATATACTAATGTTTTAGTGTCAAACATGGATTGGATTTCTCAACTTTCTTCTTTAAAACAACTTGATTTGAGTGGAGTAAACTTGAGCACATCTTATAACTGGTTTCAAACAGTTAATAAGCTTCATTTCCTGACACATTTACACTTAATAAATTGTGATCTTCAAGATATTACTTTTACTTTTTCTTATTCTACTTCAACATCTCTTACCAACCTTGATCTTTCTAAAAACAAACTCTCAGTACCTGTAGACAAATGGATTTTTAAATTAAGTACAAGTTTCATTAAGCTTGACCTTTCAAATAACAAACTAAGAGGTTTCATCTCAGAAGCACTTTTAAACATGGTTGAACTTACTCACCTTGATCTCAGTAATAATCAATTAGAAGGAGAAATTCCAAAATCTATTTGGAACCCATCTAATTTAATTTATTTGTCTTTTTCTACAAACAATCTTGTTGGAGAAATTCCTAGGATGCCTCAAGTATGTGAGAATTACTCTCCAGAGTATTTGGATTTAGGCCAAAACCAACTCTCAGGATCATTGCCAAATCTCACACTATTCTCATCATTGAAGGAATTGTCTTTGTACTCTAATCAATTGAATGAAACTCCACCTGACACTACTATAAAAAGGGATATTTAAGTCGCTGTGTAAAGTCGATTTTTTAAAAAATCCGATTTATAATAAATTTAAAATCGGTTCAGTATAGAACCGAAACTATCCACGTTGGACGTAGCGTCGTTTGACATGGCAAACCGACGCTATACACGTGGTTAGCGTCAGTTCGCCACGTCAACTGATGCTACATCCTATTTTTTAAATTAAAAAATGCATGCAGTTTACAATTGAAATTTTTTTAGGTCATTAATTATTATTTTATTTGACTCTTTAAAATTTAAGTTAAATATAAATATATATATAGTATATATATATATATATATATATTTTTTTAACAATTAGTTTTTAACATTATATAATTTTGTTTATTTGTTTGGATATTTAAATTTATATACGTACGTATAATATATCTTTATTTAATTTTGTATATTTGTTTTAAATATTATTGTAAAACTATTATTTTTTCTTTTTCTATTTTTTCTCTGCAGAAACCCAAAAATCTTCATTTCTCTCAAAACCGAGCTCACACCCACCCTCTTTCTCAATTTTCGGTCACCTCCGACCACCATTTGCAACACCATTTTATGGGTTATATTTCTCTTCTTATTATCTTTCAGATATACTGTTTTTTTGAGAGAAATACTCAAATTTTTTATACCTATTTTTCACTTATCCTCACTTACAAAACACCATTTTCTTCTTCATTTCTTTGGTATAATCACTTCATAACATTCTTGTAAGTATTTCTATTAATTTTGTAACTTATTATTCAGTTTGTTTTATTTTTTGTATAAATTTTTTATTTATGTATGTTTTTTTATTTTGCTTGTTATTATATGTTTGACTTATTTTCTGTGGAAATAATTATTATATGAAATGTCGTGGGTTTTAGGGATTATATATATTTACCGTGTGTGGATAAATTTATTTATATATAAATAATTATATTTTATTAAGTAAAAGTAATACATTTGTAAAATGATTAAAATGATAATTGTTTTGTATCATGTATGTTTTGATATATATTTTAATAATTAGGAAATTTATATATAATAATACTTGAAATATATTCATTGGATACATAATTAATTAATATGTTTAATTAATGTTATTAATAGAAAATGGACAAATCTTGGATGTCAAAGTGTAGAATTGAGCAATACTATATTTCTGGAGTTGAAAGTTTCATGAAATTTACTTGTAGAAATAGTAATACTGGAACTAGTATGATTCGATACCCATGTGTTAAATTTAAACATGAGCAATTTCATGAATTTGACGAGGTTAAGTATCACCTTATCCATAATGATATTCTTTTGAGCTATAAATGTTGGTATTATCATGGAGAAAATATCGATAATACTCAAGGGGAAAAGATAAATAAGAATGTGAGTGGATTACATACATCTTATCATAATGTACAGACATAAAATATATTTCATGATGTTGAAGATGAATTACGCGAGGATGATCCTGAAACCTTTAAAAAACTTATAAAACATGCTGAAAAACTGTTGTATCCAAAATGTAAAAAATACACTAAAATATCAGGATTGGTTCATTTGTACAATGTGAAGGCAAAACATGGTTTTTCTGACAAGGGATTCACAGAATTACTAAATCTACTAGTCAATATGTTTCCTGAGGGTATTGAATTACCTTCTTCAATGTATGAAGTGAAGAAATCTCTTAGTCGATTTGGCATGGAATATCATAAGATTCACGCTTGTCCAAATGATTGCATTCTTTATAGAAAAGAATATGAGACATTAGATGATTGTCCGATGTGTAAAGAATCGAGATGGAAGCATGGTATAAATGAGACAACACATAAGAAAGGCGTGTCTGCAAAGGTTCTTTGGTACTTTCCTCTGATTCCTCGCTTTCAAAGGTTGTTCAATAGTAAAGATACATCAAATATGTTGACTTGGCATTCAGATACTCGATCTGATGATGAGGTGTTACGTCATCCTTGTGATTCTCCAAATTAGAAAGTAGTAGATAATTTATCTTCTCAATTTTCATCTGATCCGCACAATCTTCGTCTTGCCATTGCTACTGATGGAATTAATCCACATAGTTCCCTTAGTAGTAGATATAGTTGTTGGCCAGTAATTATGGTAACATAAAACCTTCCTCCCTGGTTGTGTATGAAAAGAAAATTCATGATGTTAACATTATTGATCTCAGGACCGAAACAATCCGGTGTTGATATGGATGTAAATGTTTACGATGCACATAAAGAAGAACACTTTAATTTGAAGGGGTCTTTTTATGGACAATTAATGATTTTCCTGTCCATGGAAACTTATCAAGACATGCAACAAAAGGTTACAAGGGATGCCCTATATGTAGTGATGGAACTTCTACAACTTATCTTGTTCACGGACGAAAGATGTCTTATAGAAGACATAGAAGATTTTTGTCATCTGGACACAAGTTTAGATACCAAAAGAAACCGTTCGATGGTGATGAAGATCATGATCATGCAACTCGACCTTTGCGAGGTGTTGAGATATTAAGGCAATTGAATGGTATGACATTCAAACGATATGGAAAGATGAAAAAAACTCACTAAGGTAGGGAAACGAAAGAGGTCAACTAATGAAATGAGTGAAAATGAAAAAGAGTTTGAACCGACTGACACATTCATCACATATTAGATGTCATGCACATTGAGAAAAATGTATGTGAGAGCTTGATTTGTACTTTACTTAATATACCTGGAAAAACAAAGGATGAAATTAAAGCAAGATTGGATTTAAAGAAACTAGGCATACGACTTGAATTGGAACCAAGGGTGGAAAATGATAAGAATCGAACATACTTACCACCAGCATCATATACAATGTCAATAAAAGAGAAGGATGTGTTTTGTAAATGTTTGGAGGGTGTGAAAGTTCATGATGGTTACTCATCCAACTTAAGAAATTTTGTCTATCACTAATAAGAAATTTTATGGATTGAAATCACATGACTGTCATATCTTAATACAACAGTTATTACCAATTGCTATTAGATCAATTCTTCCAAAACATGTTCGATTATCAATAATTCGGCTTTGTTCATTCTTCAATACAATATGCAAGAAATCTATATCAATTGGAGACTTTATTGAATATTGAATACAAAAAATGAGAATAAAAATAAAAATCATAAAATGTACGTGTAAAGTCGGTTCATCACGTGAATCGACTTTAATGTCCATTTTTGTAGTAGTGTGAAAGTCTTGGACTTTAATTTATCAAAATTGGAGAAATTGTATATGTTTAATAATTCTTTCAAAGGTGTGATTTCTGAAACTCATCTTTTGAAACTCTCAAAGTTAGAGATTTTAGATTTCTCTTTGAACCCATCATTAGTTTTCAAAATCCAACCTGATTGGATTCCTCCTTTTCAATTGGCTAATATTGGCCTTCAATCTTGCAAATTGGGTCCTCAATTCCCAAAATGGCTCAAAACTCAAACATATTCATCACTTGATATTTCTAATACCCAAATTTCAGATTCTATGCCAACTTGATTTTGGGATCAGTTACCTAGTGTATATATAAACATTTCCAAAAACCAAATCTTTGGAACAATCCCAAATGTTTCATTATCAAAATCAGAATCATTTCCTATAATTGATTTGAGTTCAAACCAACTTGAAGGTTCAATACCCATGTTCTTATTCCAAGTCTCTGTTGGGAAATTATGCAAATTCTCGATAAATCAGATTTATGATAAAGCAAAATAGACAAAATAACACTCAAACTTGATAACAGAGTTCAGATAATCTTACTTACGTCTCCGGACCTGCTGTAGATCTTTTTACTGAAAGAAGAGAAATTACACAAGATGTTAACAACACTCACAACCCACAACCCAATTACACCCAAGAAAATTACTCTCAATTTTCTCTCATAGAAGCTTTTCTCTCAATTGGAATGAACACTTTTGATGATTAATTCGTTACAATTACATATCTATTTATAGGAAAATTCACTCCTTGAATTACTCATTAAATTAATGGTTCCTTGAATTGCTCCTTGAATTGCTCCTTGTTTTGCTCCATGTTTTACTCCTTGTTTTGCTCCATGTTTTACTCCTTGTTTTGCTCCATATTTTACTCCTTAATTTGCTCCTTAAATTAAGGAGCTTTATAACAATATCCAAAAATCTCCCACTTGAAGAATGATTTCAATCTATCTTCACACCTCGATCAATGCAGTAGCTTTTCTTGTCTTGTTACTCTAGTAGACCAACTAAAGTTGAGCACAACTTTAGTTTGTATATAGTCACCACCTTTGTTAACATATCCACTGTATTTTTGCTTCCTTGAATCTTTTCCAGTATTAACACATCATCTTCCAATAGGGATATGATGAAGTGATAACGAAGTCTAATATTCTTGGTTCTAGAATAAAATGTTGAATTCTTCACCAAGTGTATTGCACTTTGACTATCATTGTGCAGAACATTCTTCTCCTGTTTGAATCTCAGCTCAGTTAACAAACCTTGAAGCCATATCATCTCTTTACTGGCTTCAGTCACTGCTACATACTCAACCTTTGTAGTGGATAGAGTGACAATTTTTTGTATTTGTGACATCCAACTAACAGTTGTAGTTCCAACAGTAAATATATAACCGGTGGTGTTTCATCGGCGATCAACTTCACCTCTAAAGTCTGCGTCTACGTAGTTTTGTACTTTTAACTCTCATTTACTAAAGTACAAGCACTTTTCTATGGTGCCTCGTAGATACCTCAAAATCCACTTGACTGCTTCCCAATGAGTTTTCCCTAGGTTTGACATAAATTTGCTAACAACTCCCATTGCATGGCCAATGTTTGGTCTCGTACATACCATTGCATACATCAAACTTCCAATGGCTGAGGCATAAGGAACCTTAGCCATGAATTCTCTCTCTTCCTCTATCTGAGGGGACTGATCCTTGGATAAGTGAAAGTGACTGGCCAAAGGTGTGCTCATTGGCTTGGTGTCGTCGATATTGAATCTTTGCAAAACACGATTGATGTACTCTGCCTGAGAGAACTGTAAGGATCCTTTCTTTTCATTTCTTGTGATTTGTATTCCAAGAATCTTCTTTGCTAGACCTAAATCTTTCATGTCAAACTCCTTTGACAATTGTTGATTCAACCTTCAAATATTATCCATATATGAACTTGTTACTAATATATCATCAACATAAAGTAGTAAAATGATATAACTGGACCTATATCTCTTGAAGTAGCAACAATGGTCAGCATTGCACTTATGGAAACCTTCCTTGTACATGAAGCTATCAAACTTTTTGTACCATTGTCTCGAGGCTTGTTTTAGGCCATACAAACTCTTCTTAAGTTTGCACACCATATTCTTCTTCCTTCTTTCTGAGAAACCTTCGGGCTGGTACATGTATATCTCTTCATCTAAATCTCCGTGAAGGAATGCAGTCTTCACATCCAACTGTTCAAGATGAAGATCTTCAATGGCTACAATACTCAACACCGATATGATAGTATTGAGCTTCACAACAGGAGTGAAAATGTCAATGTAGTCAACTTCTTCCTTATGTTGAAACCCTTTGACAACTAGGCGGACTTTGTATCTCTTGGAACCACCATGCTTCTCTTTCACCCGGTACACCCATTTGTTGTGAAGTTCCTTCTTTCCCATAGGTAACTCAACTAGTTCCCATGTATGGTTGGAGATGAGAGATTTCATTTCTTCTTTCATGGCAAGCTATCACTTGCTAGAATCTCGAGTCTGACAAGCTTCATTATAGCATTCAGGCTCCCCTCCATCAATCAGTAACATATAGTTAATGTATCTCCTATTAGGCATATGAGGTCGAGAAGACCTTCTTAATACAGGAGTTGGAGTAGGAGATTATGGTGTGTCGGAATGCTGTGTACTGTTCTGTCCAATAAGTTCCTCTGGCTGAGGACTTGTTACAATTGATTCTATTGCGGAATTATTTGGGACATCATCTGCATCTGCAAATACTGACTCATTCGACTATGAGTCATTAGCGTCTATTTTATGCATGTCCTTATACATCACTCTTTCATTGAAAATCACATCTCTATTGCGGATCATTTTATTGTTTTCGTCATCCAAAATGCGGTAGCCAAACTCATCCTTACCATAACCGATGAATGTGCATTTCTTGGATTTGGGATCAAGCTTATTCATACTTTGATCACTGATATACAAAAATGTTATACAACTGAAAACTTTTAGATGTGATAGTTTCACCTTTTTTCTACTCCGTACCTCATCTGGTATTCTGTGCTCTAATGGAACAGATGGACCTCGATTGATCAAGTAAGCTGTCGTGTTGACTGCTTCGGTAGACCTGACTGTATACAAATGCTTCTGGCTTTTTCTTTCAACATTTGGTTCATACGCTCAGCTACACCATTGTGTTGAGGCGTGCCTGACACAATTCTTTCCATTCTAATCTCGTGCTCATAGTAGAAAGTTTTGAATCTAGTGTCTTAGTATTCACCACCATTATCGGTTCTGAGCTTTTTGATTTTCAAACCTGTCTCATTTTCCACCATAACTTTCCATCTTCTGAAAGCCTCAAATACTTCAGACTTATGCTTTAGAAAGTAAACTCATACCTTCCGAGAGTGATCATCGATGAAAATCACGAAGTAGTGTTTCCCACCAATGGATGAGATAGTTGTTGCTCCCCAAACATCAGAGTGAATAAGCTCTAGCCTTTCCTTCTTTGGGGTTCTACCACTTGTCTAAAAACTGACTCTTTTTTGCTTTCCAAGTATGCAATCTTCGCACATGTCTATCTCCGCATATTATAGACATAGAAGTTTTCCTTTTTAGTGCATAATCTTCATCCCCTTCTCACTCATGTGGCCTAATCTCTGGTGCCATAGATTTGGTGTTTCATTGCTTGCTACAACTACGATTGAATAATGTGCCCCTACTGTCATGTAAAAAGTGTCATTCTTTTTGCCTCGGGAAACTGTCATTGCGCCCTTTGAAATCTTCCAATCATCACCATGGAAGATTGTAGTGTAGCCTTCACTGGTCAATTACCCTATTGAGATTAAGTTCCTTCTTAGGTCGGGAATATGCCTGACATCTTTCAGCTCCCAAACAGACCCGTTCAAATTAATCTTCACTACACATTTGCCAATAATAACACATGGTTGGTCATCACCAAGATATACCTTTACAAGATCTCTAGGGACATATTTCTCAAAGAATTCTTTGTGTAAAGTAGCATGTAACGATGCTCCAGAGTCTAACACCCAAGATTCTTCATTGCTCTCCAAAGAGCATATCAATGCATCATCTCTTCCTGAGGTGGAAGTAACATTTGCCTCTGTCTTCACTTGTTTGTCCTTCGGTGCACTCTTGCACTGATTTTTGTAGTGTCTGGTTCTCCTACAATTCCAACACTCGATAGTCTTTGAGCTATGGGAATTATTAGGATTCCTAGATTTGGACCTCTTGTCCTTTGATCTTCCCCAATAGTCTGTTCTACCACGTCCATTCCCTTTGGTTGAATTTTTTCCTCTTGACTCTGTATGCAAAACTAAAGAGGTTGACGATTCACCTAACTCTCTACGTCGGATCTCTTCACTAAGAACCATATCATGAACATCGTCAAATTTCAACTTATTGCTTCCTGACGAGCTACTCACAATTGTGACAGTAGCATTCCAGCTTTCTGGTAGAGAAGACAAAAGTATCAATGCTCGTACTTCTTCATCGAATTCAATTTCCACTGAACTCAATTGGATTGTGACTGTGTTGAGTTCATTGAGATGTTGAGCTACCGATTCACCTTCAGTCATCCGCAAATTGAACAAACGCCTCATCAAGTGCACTTTGTTTGAGGCTAATGGCTTCTCATACATATTGGAAAGACCTACCATAAGACCCGTTGTGGTCTTTTCCTTTGCTATGTTGAAAGCACCATTACGAGATAACGTCAATCGAATAAATCCAAGAGCTTATCTGTCTAGAAGATTCCAATCCTTTTTCTTCATAGCCTCTGACTTCTTCCCTGAGAGTGGTTGATATAGATTTATTTGATACAAATAATTCGCTATCTGTATTTTCCAAAACCCAAAATTTGTGTCATCGAATTTCTCAAGTTTCATCCTTCTTTCATCTGCGGTCATTGCTCTCACTCAAATCTGGTTTCCTCTGTCAACGAACAAATATCGTTGACAATTTCACTATTCACATGAATAGTAATCTTGTAGGAAATTGACATAAATCACCACCAAAAGCTCTGATACTAATTGTTGGGAAATTACGCAAATTCTCGATAAACTAGATTTATGAGAAAACAAAATAGACAAAATAACATTCAAATTTGATAACGGAGTTCGACCAATCTTGCTTATATCTCCGGACTTGTTGCAGATCTTTTTACTGAAAGAAGAGAAATTATACAAAGTGTTTACAATACTCACAACCCACAACCCAATTACACCTAAGAAAATTACTCTCAATTTTCTCTCACAAAAGCTTTCTCTCTAAGTTTTTCTCTCAATTGGAATGAACACTTAGTTGATTAATTCATTACAATTACACATCTATTTATAGAAAAATTCACTCCTTGAATCACTACTTAAATTAATGGTTCCTTGAATTGCTCCTTGTTTTACTCCTTAAATTAATAAGTTTTATAACAATCTCCAACAGTCTCTTCGTTACATCTAGCTGAAAATAAATTTACAGAGTTCAATTCTATGTGTGGTGTCAATGATGGTTTACTCTTGAGCTTCCTTGATATCTCTTACAATGAGTTGTCAGAAGAGTTACCCGATTGTTGGCCAAACTTCAAAGCCTTAAAATTTATTGTTTGATCAAAAAACAAGCTATCAGGTAAAATTCCAAGCTCAATTGGTTCACTAAGTAGTATTATAACATTGCATTTAAGCAGCAATAATTTCTCAGGGGAATTGCCTTTATCTATGAAGAATTGCACAGAGTTGGTAGTTTTTGATGTTGGAGACAATAATTTGGTGGGACCAATACCAAAATGGATTGGAGAGAGACTAAAACAACTCATTGTTCTTATTCTAAGGTCCAATAACTTTGATGGATTCATACCTTCACAACTATGTGGTCTTCAAAATCTTCAATTATTGGACTTGTCTATTAATAACATCTCAGGAAATGTCCCCAAATGCTTTTACAATTTTAGTACAATGAAACAAAGTGGGAGTAAAGATGCAGAAACAGCCATTAAACAAGTCTATTCTTCCAATGTGGGACCGGGGATTATTCAAGGATATTTCTTAGTCCAAGTGGAGCTCATGTGGAAAAGAGTTCTGTCAAAATATAGAAACACTTTAGGGCTTGTGCAAAGCATGGATCTGTCAAGCAATGAGTTAATGGATGATATTCCTAAAGAAATTGGGCAGCTTATTGGGTTGATTTCTTTGAACTTATCAAGGAATAATAGTTTAAGTGGTCAAATTCCTAAAGAGATGGGTAATTTGAAATCTTTAGACGTATTAGATGTATCTGAGAATCAACTTTCTGGAAGAATTCCTTCAAGCTTATCTGGGATAAATCGTTTGAGTGTGTTGGACTTATCAAGAAACGATTTGAGTGGGAAAATCCCAGCAAGTACTCAATTACAAAGCTTTGATATTTCTTCTTATATGGGCAACCCTCGACTTTGTGGTGCCCTCTGCCCACAACATGTCCTGGAGAAGAACCAGATGTTACCCAAGAAATTGGTAATCAGAAAGAAAGAAGAAGGGTTTATTTCTAAAGGGTTTTATGTGAGCTTGGGTCTTGATTTTGGAGTTGGATTTTGGGGATTTTGTGGGCCTTTACTCGTCATCAATTCTTGGAGAGATGCTTATTTCAATATCTTAAATCATGTGAGCGATTGGATTTTTGTAACGGTATCAATCAAGAAGGCCAAGTGATGAGCATGATCAGAAGTTAGCTACAAGTCGATTACTGTCGATCACTAAAATGCTTTGTAAGAGTATGATTAGCAATTTCAAATTTTTAAATGTCATTTCTGTTTAAAAATTTGGATTTGTATCGTATTTAATTATTGTTTATCAATAAAAAATTTAGACAATTTTTCATCAATTAAATTATTTATAATAGATTTCATTAAATTTATAAAACAATTAATAATAAATTCTTATTTAATATATGCTAATCATGTTGTAATTTTGTTAGCGTCAAATTATCATCCTCTAAAGCCTTTTCTTTTATATTTGTACACAAGGGGTAAAGAGGAGATTAAATATATATTAAATATATATTTGTACACAATATATATAAGATTTAAATTTTACATTAATGTATTAATATATTTATAATAAAATTTATTATTTATAATTACAACTAATAAAATTAAAAAAATAATAAATATTTTTACACAATTATTAGATTATTATAAACATTTATATTTATTTTTTTAAGTTAAAAAAATAATCTAATATAATTATACTATGTAATATTTAAATATACATATTATAAAATAAAATACATATTTATTTATAATTTAATTATAATTCAAACTTTATCGATTGAAACATATTATAAAATCTATTAATTAAATCCGAATAAATTTTATATTTTTTAATCTCAATACAATCCAGCTATAAAATTTGTTAAACGAATTCAATTAACTCTATAGAATTCAATTAACCAAATACGTTTGATTAAAAAAAAGAGAATTTTCCTAAGAGTGGCACAGCAATGCTCAAAACAATATGAGTCTATTTTATTAATCATAAATAAATTTCAGTTCGTTTCAGAATTTACAGAAGGTCTACAATGATTCCTTATAACTGACTACAAATGAATGAATTCCATATCTTCCACTCTATGCACATCATATCTCTTGCATAAAAACTCTTCCTCTTTATTTACAACCCCTTCTACGTTTCTTTAAACAGCAAAAAATGTTTTTTTGAACATAATCATAAAAATCAACCACCCCTTTCGATCACTGCCCGCACAAGTAATTTATGTTCACCACTTCACTACCAACATTAAAAATCAAGTGACGGGCGAGTTTTTATTGGTTTTAGCTTCAATCCCATGCTTTCAGGAGAGAGGAGCTCGGGGGAGATGCAAGATGGACTGAGTGGACTTCTCGGACTGTCACTCAAGTAGCACGGTCTATACAAGCCGTATCCCATGAAGAAGTACTCCAATGGTATAAGCATTGCATGGGGCTGCTCTTCTGTCACCATTGAACCACAAGCCTGGACCTGCACAAATCGGCAACAATAACTCATTTTTTATTAGACTTCACAAATGCTTCAAAAAGTATTTGTATTCATTCGATGCACATACCTCTACCAAGGCACTATATCTTCTATCCAGTTTGGAGGTCATGTAAACAGCATCGGCATGGAAAGGAGAGCTATCCCCAACAAAAATGAGAGTCCGACATCTTAGACTCCTCAACCCTCTGCTAATGTCAGGCCGCCTGCAATGTTTGCACAATAACATTGGCACATAAATTAGTAAATTAACTGTGGTACGCAATAGGGCAAATGGGACAAACATGAAGAAGAAAACGCAATTGCAAAATAATGAAGTAACACTTTTGGAAAGGCATTACCTGTTAAATGCCCGGAGAAATCGCATAACATTTATACCCTGCCTCTCTTCTAACAACTGGAAGAAAAAAACATGTCACGAAGTTAAAATCAAATCATTTTATAACAACCATTGATGCGTATCCAAAAAATGTGACACTCAGTATCCAAAAACAGTCCATTTTAGACAGATGAAAAGTAAATTAGTAAATATGAGCAAAGGCACTAACTCTTCTGCATGCTTGTACTATGTCTGACTCTGGAACTTCTGCACTACCACGAACTTCCTGTTAAGATAAAATAAGATAAATAAGAACCTCATAACTTGACCAACACAAATTGAACTGAAGGAAAGAAAAGAGATAAAAAAAATACCTTACTGAAGTATCGTTGAAGCAAACACTCTTTTAGCAAACCACACATGCCATAGAAGTATAGTGTATTCAGCATGATCTGCATAATATAAAAAGACAGGGCATGAGACCTTTTCATTTTATGCATAGTACTTATATATAAGAACAGTAGAGAGTTGTCAACCTTGTTGTAGAACCATTCTGTCCAAGAGGGGGCTCTGCAAAGAGGGGATACGAGTATCAAACCGAGAACGCGATCCCTGTATTTCATCTGTCATAAAAAAAAGATATATCACAGGACTGAAATAAAAGCCACTTCATACCCTAAAAGTTGGAAGATCTAGAAGGGAACCTACAGCAAATAGTGTAAGGATATAGGCACCTGCTGTGACCCCCATACACATAACTACACCAAGCCTAAAGAAGATATTAGAGCTAGTGCAGGTTAATACAAGTATACAACAAACAAACAAAGAAGTTACAAGTATCAAAAGTTGGCAATGAAATTAAAAATAAAAATAATTATACCCAAAATGGTTGAGAACTTCAAGTATCTGATCTGCTAAGTCATCAGTAGAAGGTACAGGATCATCTGTACAAATCCCACCAGCTCCTAACTGCAAGAACTCTCGCGGAAGTGCCAGAAGAACTATGTTAACAACATTCAGTCAAGCATTATATTCAGAAAAAATTATAACATTCCAATGCAAGGATATCTCCAAGTGGCCAAATGCACTCAGATGAAAAAATTTACAAACCTCGTGTCCTGGTGGGCTGATGTGGTACATACAAAAGTTGTGGAGCAGCAAAGAAGCCCCTTCAGGACAAAAAAACAACCCTTGGAAACAAGACATATCTGTAAAAAAGGTTTCAGAATTGCAAAGAGATTTTTAGGAACTGGTCAAGCTTACTTTGAGAAACAATGAAACAAGTAAAAATAACTAAACTGCATCAGAAATCATTAACAACAAGAGTACAAAAATTGAAATCTAAGCACTTACGATTTAAAGCTAAATCAGGATAAGTAATAAGTGCTGGTTTGTCTTGATCTCCATAGACAATAACAGACACAGGACCACAGCCAGTTAGTAATACATGTTCCTGAAAATGGCAGAACTACAATGTATTAAAAACAGTCTAACACAAAGAGATCCTGGCAACAAGAACTACAAAATAGGCACGATAATCAACAAAAACACTGCAATATCTCGGACGCAACATAGATTAGATACACATTTAAACTGTTTTTACTACCATGATATTTAGTTACATAGAAATGCTATCGAAACTCCTTAATACACTCTTTCACTTGTATGATTCACGTGTAAAAAGTATCTTTGATCATTTTCGTCACCACCTCATATCATATTATATTTGTCTTTGTTGCCTCCATATAGGTTATAAAGATCAGAAGTTTGAAGGAATATTTTACCCGGAGTTTCCTTTTCAAGGTAATTTCAAGGAAAAAAGGGAACATACTAACATAACTTTAAAAAAGAGAAGAAAACAAATGAGCAATCTCATATTTCAATCATTGTAATTTTATTATTAAATAAAAATAAATAAAATAAAACCATATGTTGACAAGTAAAAAAGAAACTGAATGGCAAAAGAAAACAAAAACAAGACTACTCCTCATTCTAATTTTTCGTGAAGTACGGTCCAAGCATATGATGACATATGAGATGAACACGAATGTACTCTGACACTCTAATTCAGTGTAAATTATTTAAAAAATTAAAACTTGAGGCATTCTACTCCCAAATACGTATCTAAAAATTAACGAAGAAAAATAGGTCTCTTATAGTCAATTGAATAAAAAAACAAAGAGAACTTATGAAGAAAGGAATAACTACTATCCTTTTCGAAATCGAGAAGTAATCTCTGGAAATGATCTATTGAAGGATCAAATTTAGAAGAAAATAATCAGAAGAGAAAGAAAAAAAGGAGGGAATTTCCATATAAAAGGTCACAATCACAAAAGAAATATAAGGAAATAAATGTCATAATTTACGTTTCATAATCAGAGTGAAGCCAAATGAAAAGAAAGAAATTAGAAAAATTGAAGGGTTAAGGCCAGAGAAACCACTTCACGGACAAAAGTCAAAAATATGGCAAAGAAAAATCCGAAAAAGAAAATAAGACATTTTCAGATCTAGCAATTACCATTATTCGAAACTCAAATGCAGAAAAGTTAAAATCCAGCAAAAATCACGATCAAGAAAACATTGGAAACATATTAATCCGGTTATTTATGTTCTCGGTATATAAATTATAATCTTTTTCTTTTTGTTCTTGGACTATAAGAAAAATGCCAACTGGGACTACCTGAAATCGGTTCAATTTTGTATCAAACTAAAGGAATGTTGATGCCATTGGCAAAACAAAAATCAAGATGTCAAAATGTAACTTTCCCAACAGTTTTCTACATTTAGAGTGAACAGAAAACAACCTTTCCGCCAAGATAGATCTTTTCCATATCGACGGAAACGGAATCATTAGACTCTGCCATGGCCGTAGCTCTCTGTGTCTAACCTGAAAACCCCAAACCCAAAAAAAAAAACCTATCGCTCCTTTCTCTCTCTCTAGAAGCCTCTCTCTCTTTCCTTGTGAGAAATGTAAGGCTACAGCTTCGTTTGCTTATATATGAAGGGAGTATTTTTCTCTATATGTACTCAGAAATTAGACCTGCGGTTAATGGCCACCTGTTTCACCGACGCTCTTCAAACCCATTTCGTTATCCGTACCAACTGAATTTAACATCTTAAACTCTTAATCCTGGTCAATCTTCTTACTTACTTGGCCAAACTCGGGCTTAGATCACTCCAGTTCTGCGTCTCGTAGTAATACGTCGTCGTTTCTATGATATTTCTTATTTATACACTAAGGTCAAATTAACTTGACCATTTTTGTTATAAAAAAAAACAATAGAGTTTACTGGGTGGGATCACTAAAATTCCTTTTTTATTTAAAAAATAAAATAAAAATAAAAATGAGTAAATAGTGTACAGTATATTACTATTTTATGGGTTATATAGAAATTTATAGCAAGGCGACAATAACACAATTTTAGTAAGGATTAACAACAAAATCCGAACAATACTATATTATGAAAAAAATTAAATATTTTTATTTAAATTTTATTAATTACGGTAAGTTTTATTTGATTTAATAAGAAATTCCATGCAACGAAAAATAGATATAAAGACAAAAAAAACAATTCTACTGTAAACATATAAAATTATTGGTACGTTTGGTGCCAAAAATCCAAACAGATAAATGTTATGGATCCGGTCAAAAGTGTGAGATATAATGTTATTTAATTTAACAAAAGAAAGATAAATGGTAATTACTTTATGTAATATGAATAATTTGTTTGTTAAATATGACAAACATAACAAAATAATAAGAATCAATCAATTAAATTAATATTTATTCTTATTTTACAATAATAAAAGCAACACGGAAGTGAACAATGTGTTGTATTTGCTATCAGTAACTATTATTATTTGTTGTTTTCCAAAAAAAATTTAAATCATAAGCATATAATTTATTTTATAAATAAAAATAAAGAAGCTCTGAATATTTATAAGAAGAAACATCAACTTATCCAATCAACAATGTATAAACATGAAACAAATATAATATAAATTAATTTGTTAATAATAATGAGTTGTTAACGAATATGTGTCTCAATTTCAAAATATTCAATTAAATATATTAAATTTTTGTGGTTTAAATCTCAAAACTATCCTATGTGAGTTGTGTTTAATTAAAAACATAATAACGAGTTACCACCAAACAATTTTTATTTCTTTCTTTTTAATATACCACAAACAACTTATTTATTAAATAAATAGATACAATAAAACACGACTTAATTACATATCACAAAATTTGTTATACTTTCATTATATATATATATATCATATATTTTTTATTATATTAAAAGTAAAATATTTAATTAAAACATTAATATTTTTAAAATAATAAATATTGTTTTCATAACAAATTATATATTTTTAAAATCAAAAAATTTATTTCAATAATAATAATTATTATTCTAAAAATAAAACTAGCAATTAATCAACATGATGATATGAAACACGCATCTTCACAAAATATAGGTGCCAAAATATTAAAGCATGAAATTTGTTTAGAAAATAAAAAAAATAATAACTATAAAATTTATAATAATATAAATTATATCATAATAAAAATAAATAAGATATAGTTAAAAGATTTTTAACATTGAATATAATAATATTATTTTTCAATAATAAAAAAATATAAATTAAAATAGTTTAAGTTTATTAACTTTAATGAAATATACTTTAAATCCTTAACATTATAGGTTTATTATTTTAATCATAAAAGTTTATTTTGTAAAGATAATATATTTATATTGTTTTATTTAAAAATAATAATGTAATTTTATTATTATATTTAATAATTATAAAATTAAATTAAATTTTCATTAAATATAGTATTTTTTATTTATAAAATATAGTATTTTTATGATTATAATTTTAAAACATAATATTTGTTTCGGGTTTTTTTGTTTAGAATAAAAGGAATGATAAAATTACCCACAATCAAAGGCTGAAACTCTCCATCATTTGAATTTACTAAAGGTGTATTTTGGTGTCGTAGTGATGTGTATACCTGTCATTGGATACTCCTTATGGTGGGTCCTATTGCTTTATATTGAGTCGTCCTTTTCTTTTCACTTTATGGGAGAGAGAGCATCAAAATTTACGGCTTTTGCTTGCCTTCATTTGACTCAAATGATTAATGATTTGTACCATATTAATCATTCTTTAATGTTGTAATTCTTTTTTATTTTAAAATAATAAAAATAATAATTTTTTAAAACTTATAAAGATAAAATATAAATTTTATATTTAACTAATATATTCTAACTAAAAAATTTAAACTAATATTTTATAATTAACATCATTTAATTATATATCTTTTAACTTAAATTTATTCAATATTAAATACAATTTAATTAAAAAAAAATCAGTGTTATTTAAGGAGTAACCTAATGTCAAGAACAAAAATACTTTTTTCAAGTTTAATATAGATATTTTTAAGTAAAGTATAATATTAAATAATAATAAATAGTAAATTTACTTTTATTGAGAATAATTTTTGTGTGCCTGTAAATAGACTTACCTTAAAAGTGATAATTGTGTTGTATTATTGTTTATGTTATATTATTCGTATCATCGATTCTCGTGTTATTTAATATATTTTCCATATTATTTATTTATAATATTAAAAAAAATTAAAGAGATAAAAAATTATTCATAAATTCTTAATTCCATATTTTACCGGGTCTGACAATACAATGTAACTTTATATTGCTATAAATATTAATTTATCAAATTTCTCGTTAAATATTTCTTAATTGCAAACTGTTATCTTTAAATACTATCAGTTCCCTTCTATCAATTCATTAAATTAATCATTTTACTTCAAACATATGAATACGTCCGTCCGTAACAAATTAAATACATAAATCATCTTTTGTCATTTTTATTTTTTAGATAAGTTTCGGAGAAAATATTAGGTAGAAGAAAATGGTTTAATCTTATTAACAAATGAAAGATGGATAATAAATGTTTGATGAGAAAAATGTAAGAATTTAAAAAAAAACTATCAAAAATGACATAAAAATGATTAATATATCCAAATTTTAAAAATAAAATGACATAGTTATATCAATTTAAAGAGATATTTTAATTTATAAAAATGAAGTAATAATAATTATATTATGTTAATAAATAAATAAATAAATGTTATGTCTCCCTAATATTAAAGATATATTATTAATATTTATATTAAAATCAGATGTGTAAATGTATTAATATAAAATAATGAATAAAAAAAGTTATCAATTTCATTCTTGAATAAAAATTGTTAACAAAGAATTAGCAAATTACAAGCTTATTCATTTCACATGTCACATATATTGTATGCTGCTTGTTATTAATCATTGATCTTTTCTCTTACTTTTTACATTATCTTTTATTGAATAAAAAAATATGAATTTATTCTAGAATACCAATACTCCATTGCATTAATATCGACTTTATATATGAGTTGATGTGTCATTTGTGCAGGTTTTTACAGGTGAATTATAATTATAATTTATTTATTTATATAATTTTATTTTTAATTTAAAAAACAATTTTTATCTTTGGAAAAATATATTTATTTTTTTCAATAAAAAAAATAAAAGTAATATTCGATGTACTTTTTTTCATAAAGTGATTTATCGATTTAATTTACTTTGAATCTACAAGCTGGTTTTCGGTCTGTCTATTCGAGTTTTATTATATATTTTTCATATTGTTTATATAAAGCTGAATATGACAATCAAAAAACATTATGATAGTTTTTTGGTAAAACATCTCAACCATATAGCTGTTTTTCTTTAATATATATATATATATATATATATATATATATTATTTAAGAGAATTATAATATACTAAAAAAATTAAAGAGATATTAAAGAGAGTCAAATATGATACATATAACTGGCACTTGATGAGATAAATTCGCTGTTTCTTATAAATTGTCACCTTTCTCCTATCTTGGGTAACTTGTTGGGGGCCACCTTTAATGTGACGTTCACTTGGTATATATTCTGTGATTCGTGTGTGTTTTACCTTAAATATTTTGTATCTCTAATCTCAAATCATCTGGTATGAGAGTATCCTGTGCAAAAATACCCCATTAGCATGAGGCACTATGGTCTGTGATATCTAAACATTGGGTCATCTATTCTTTTATTTTAAGTTCTTTGATGTAACTTTTCAAATTCATCTCATCGTTTTAACTTCTACTAAGACATCCAAATTCCATACCCACTATATTACCAGCCCTAGCTAACCCCTATTCTTTTCATTCCGTTCTCTCTTAAGCTAGCTTTCATAATTTTTCATAACAAAAATGGAATTGATTAAATATATTTTTATATTTGATTGGATTATAGATTAGAAATGTAATGTAATCAAATTACTAAAAAAGAATGAATAACAATTCTACTATTCTTATTTGTTAATCCTTATTCTATTCACATACTCATTTTTTATTCTAATTTTACTCTTAATTTTATAGACATGTAAATTATATGGAAAAAAATAATTAATAATTGAATATTATTTTATAAATTACATGGAATCAAATATATTTTTCTTATTTTTAATTTTTTTATAAAATTAAATAATATTTTCAAGTAATAATTATTTATAAAAATAATAATTTTAATAATATATTTTATTTTAATAATAATTTTAGTAATAATTTAGAAAATAAATAATTTTAAATAATATTTTTAAGTAATAATTATTCAGAAAAAATAATAATTTTAAAAAAATAAATAATATTTTAAGTTATAATTATTTAAAAAAATAATTTTAAATAATAATTTTAAGTAATAATTATTCAAAAATAATAATTTTAATAATATATTTTATTTTAATAATAATTTAAAAAAATTAATAATTATAATAATATATTTTTCATTTCATTTCAATAATCAAACTAAATAAAATAATAGTAATATTGTTTCATTTTCATTTAATTCTATTATTATTCTTATTTTTATTCATTTTTTCATTCTATGAATCAAACTTGTCTTAAAAAAATTTAAGTTCGTATCAGAAGAATATCAATTCATGCCAGCTTTATACGCTCAAGTTCTTTTGTTAACTCTCTTGCTTTGATTTTTGTTATCAATGGTTGAGCAGCTGAATTTCCACCCTAACGACCAAAGACATTTTATTCTCAGTTATTAACATGTATAATTCGCGGGGTAGAGAAATTCGAGTTAAGAAACCCGCACTATAAAGTGTGCAAGAAAACACACTGTTTAAAATAAAGTATATTTTATTAACTTATATATATATATATATAATGATCTAACATGATACTTTGGATTTAATTTGATTATATACAACCTATAAATATTATTATAATACTTCAATACTAATTTTATATTAAATTTTATTTTTATTCTAGTTAATTATTCATATTTCAATCATATTTTATTAATTTAATATAAAAAATATTTAAAAAATCATTAAAATAAATTAATTTATACTTAATAATCCATTTTTCTAAAGACTAATTTAAGGATTAAATAAGAAATTATTATTCATTATTCTTAATATATACTCCTAATTAATTACATTTATTTCTTTTTATCAAGTAAGTATTAAGTTTTTTTAATTTATATTAATTTTGAATTTTATTAACATAAAATATTACATCATTATGTTTTAATAAAAATGAATAATTTCTTTAAAAATGATAACAAGAATTGTGAAGACCAACTATTTTTTTTTTGGGTTAAATACACAACTCTTAAAACGATTCTATGCCATTCATGACAAATCCTTTTTTAATTTGATGATATTTCTATCAATATTATAATAATTAAGTATGCTTACGTCTTTAAATAAATATGTGTTATTTATTATTTTTAAAATATTTTTTTTCAAATGATATTATTTTTTCTCTATTAGATATTAAAAATTTATTTTAAAAAAATAATAATTATATTAATTTTATATTTTATTAACATACATTAACGTATCATTAACTATAAATAATTTGTCCTTAAACAAAATGCATGTATGGTTAAGTTAAAAATTGTAAATCTCGATGTAATTGTCGAATTTAATGATACTTAGGCAATAGATCATAGCATGATCTAGGAGTTATTACGTTTCTATCAACAAATTTGGAAAGTTAATAAATTGTTTGTAATTAAATAATTATATTACTCATATATTTATATTTAAGACTCAAATTTTAGATCATTTACATATCATTTACATTGAGTTATAAATTTATGGGCAAAACATGTTTCTTTTAAATCTATGCAATTCTTTTTACAATATATATTCATTCATTAACTATTCTAAATCATATGGAGTGAAATTTGAATCCATATTCAAGAAATTTTAGAACACATGTGTTAACAACTAGGTTACTTATTTTTTTAAAATTACTACGTACACTCCTTATATATATATATATAATTAGAGTACGAACTCCATAATTTCTTATCTAAGAAATTACACATATATACATTACACATGTCTAATGCAAGTTACATGCTGTTGAGACAGAAGCTCATTGGTTAAAACATTGTTAATCACAGGTTAAATGGGTTGTTTAGGCAAGTATTGTTTTTTCTTTCTAAAAAAATCACCAGAAGGGGACTTTTAAAATTTAAATTAAAGAACTCATGATGTAACAATACTTTTTACATCCAATCTAATCCAACTATGGTGTACTCAGGCAAGCCTTTTTTGAGTTGAGTAGGCAACGTGAGTATTGAAATAAAGGGATGCTTCAATCCGCTTTGGGCTAGCACAGTATTCAAATAGTTATGCGTCATAGTTTTTTTTTTCTAATGCTAATTACATAATTTTTATTGTCATTTTTGCAATTTTTCTATATTTATTAAATTATTATTTGATGAGAGTTGTAGGGAAAGTATCATAAGCATGGGTCGGGCTAATTTTTTTAAATTGAAAAAGAAGGCAATAATAATACTTGTACCATGGTTTACTTTATATTCTAGTAATTAAAGTTAATTATATTTTTCTAGTTTAAGTCAAAAGTTCTAAAAAAAAAAATTCACGTTCTATAAGCTCCATTCAAATTAATTAAGAATAATAGTGCCATTTTCAAAAGATATGTGATAATATTTTGGGTGTTGATGGATATTTATAAAAATAGAATGTACATTTGAACTTAATTAGCTCATCAATGACAAAGTAGTATAATTATATGAATCAATCTAAAAGCATAGTACTATTTAATCATAATATCCCAATGGAAGAAGGGAAAATAAAAAGCATGCTTTAGGCTATTTAGGTGCAATAACAATATAAAAATAATATAAAGGGTTGCTACCAAAACTTCAATGGGTGCTTAAAGGCTAAAGAATCATACAACAAAGATATGCCATTTAATTATAAATACAATGATTAACTGCAAAACATATAAGTTATTAAAGTAATTGGATACTGAATATACAAATAAAATAAATTTAATAAAATAAAATAATAATATCAATAATTTAATATTATTCATCTTTTAATTTGATTTAATTACACGAAACTAACTCTAAAAAATATTTATTTTACTAATAAAATTAATTGATACAAAGTGAGAGATAATACATTAAATTAAAACAAATACAAAATAATGTCATACAATTATTTCTCAAACTCATACTCTCTAACACACACTACACTATTATTTTCAAATAGTTTTACTTTGCTTATCTTCTTTTGACGTGATAGTGTGTTATTCTAAAGTAAAAACATTGTCTATTTATAGTCAAAATTGTCTAATCTTATGTGATTAAAAATTGACTCTATAATTAGTTAAATTTTAACCATAAAAATATTTAATATATTTGTCAAATGTGATTTCAATTAATATTTTTATTTTATCAAATGTGATTACACCTAATATTTTTATTTTCTTCATTTTTCAAATGCGTAGTTTACACGTAATTTTAACAAAAAAAAATTAATATTCATCATCTTTTTAAAAAAACTTTAATATTTTATATATTCATATATGTTGGCGTGTGTAGTGAAAGTGGCAAACAACAAAGTTAATGAAGTTAGGAAATGGCAGACAATGTGGTTAGTGAATCAGAAATTAGGGAAGTAAAACAGCTGTTAGGGTTAGAATTTATATTTCTTTTCATTAGTATACATAGAAGTATTTTTGTACAGAAAAGATGAGAACAGAAATTACAGAAATAAACTCAGAATAATTTGACATGGTATCAGAGCAGATTATGACTCTAAAGAAATAAGAATCCTACGTTGCTACCTGTTCTCCTCAACATTGGTTTGATCTATTAAATCCATAGATCAGATCAATAATACCCATATCCATTTTTTTTCAAGAACTGTCATCTTGGTCAGTTTGCTCAGCTTCTTCCATCCACTAGTCCAAGCAGATGGGTGTTTGTGTGCCAACACTTTACGAAACTGTTTCTGCAGATTCTCCATATCCTTCTGGAGTTCAATGTTCTTAGTTTTAATTCAAGTTCGAGTGTCTCTGTGCGTGCAAAGTTGATTCCCCCCTGAAAAAAAAGAAGAAGAAGAAGAAGAAGAAACCAATAAAAGATGAAAACGATTGCTGGCCTAAATTAGGTGTCTGTTTCTCTGCAACATTTGAAACCAAAAAAAAGAAGAAGGAAAAACAGGAAGACAAAAATCAGACAGTGCAAGATATAGCTCGAACAACAACAGATCACACGGTGCAAGATATAGCTCGAACAACAACAGATCACACGGTGCAAGATATAGCTCGAACAACAACAAATCAGATAGTGCAAGATATAGCTCGAACAATAACAACAACACAAATAAAAAAACCGAATCAACTTCACTGGGAGCTGCTAACTCCTCGCTGGTCAGTGAGGGTTTTTTTCAGAGACGGAGGACCAAGTGGAAGGTTAACTTTATCTGGATTTGTAGCCGGCTAAGGTTCGGCCATCTTGACCTAGCTGCTCGTTGCAGAAGACGGGCGCCGCTCACGTGTAGAAGAAAGTCACACTCGGTCGCAGAAGGACGCCGCTCCAAGGCTGCGCGAGGAAACTGCTCAACGCACAGGGAGGGGAAAAGGCGCCGCTCGCGAGAGAAATTAGGGTTAGGTTACGAATTGTGTTTTTTTTCATTTATATAGTGGCGTTTTTGTAAAAAAAAGGAAAAAAGGAAGAAATTTTTTTTTAGATTTCATGGCGAAATCTAGAGATTTAACTACCAATTTCATATTGGAAGATTTGACGGCGAAAATGACGAAAGTTTTAACTAGAGCTCAGATCAGCTCATAACCTCCGCCAATTGAAGCGTCGACTGCCCCCATTAGTATCAAGTTGGGAGGATCCAACTATGCCTTATGGTCCCAGGTGGTGGAGATGTATATCTCTGGCAAAGATAAACTGGGATATATTAATGGGGACTTTTCTCAACTTGTTGAAACTGACCCCTCATTTAGGAGATGGCGTACTGAAAATGCTATTGTCAAAGGATGGTTGATCAATTCGATGGACCCCTCCTTAATTGCAAATTTTATCTGATTCCCAACTGCAAAACAGGTTTGGGATTCGGTGACTACCACTTACTATGATGGGACAGATACGTCTCAAGTATATGATCTTCACCGTCAAGTTACTCGTACGAAGCAAACAGGTGGATCCATTGAAAAATACTATAATGACCTTCAAGGGTTGTGGCGTGAAATTGATTTCCGTCGTCCTAGTCCAATGGAGTGTGCAATTGATATACAAAAATACAACTCCATTGTACAGGAAGATCGAGTGTATACCTTCCTCGATGGACTTGATGATAGATTGGATAAAACTCGAAGTGATGTGCTTCAGATCAAACCATTCCCTACGGTGGAACAAGCCTATGGATTCATCCGTAGGGAAGAGGTCAGGCAGACCGTGATGATCACAGGTGTAGATACGACACCCGGAGCAGTTATGGCTTTTAAAGGGGTCAAGGGACATCATAATCTAATGCCACCAAAAACAGGAACTTCCTTGGGTAGCAAGAAATCCACGGGAAATCCACCATCTCTTGACATGAAATGTGGCCATTGCGGAAACTCCAAACACACCCGTGAAAACTGCTTCAAACTACATGGGTATCCAGAATGATGGAATGATCTTCAAGCACGGAAGAAACGGGACACCACTGGGCGAGCCGCTGTGGCTACCAATAATGCCTCACTATCCCTTACTTCTCAGGCCGAATCTTCCCAGGATCCAGGTATTTCAAGTAAAGCATTTCACATCTCTACTCGTAGTGATAAGAAGGATTGGATTCTGGACTCTGGAGCCACAGATCATATGACATTTGACCCAAACGATCTCTCCAAAACAACCCAGCCAAGACGAAGTCGTGTTGCCAATGCAAATGGGGTCACTTATCCAGTTACAGGAGCTGGAACAGTGACCTTATCTCCTTCATTATCATTATCTAATACTTTACTTGTACCCTCTCTGTCAAACCGACTAATGTCTGTAAGTCAGGTCCTTCAGATCTTAACTGTGTAGTACTGATGTATTCTACTTTTTGCCTTCTACAGGATATTCTCACCAAGAAGATCATTGGGCGTGGTACTAGGAGAGGAGGGCTATATTATGTGGATGACCTCAGTTCAGGAAGAGCCAATCATATGCAAAACATTGTTGGTAACAAGGAACGACAGATTTGGCTATGTCATCGTACATTTGGGCATCCATCATTCGGGTATTTAAAGCACCTACTCCCCAGTTTATTTTCAAATATCACACATTCAGATTTCAAATGTGATACTTGTATCCTAGCAAAAATTCATAGGGCGTCTTATCCTATGAGCATGAATAAAAGTGTAACTCCTTTTGCTTTAGTACATTCTGATGTTTGGGGACCTTCCCCGGTCATTACGTCATCGGGTCATCGTTGGTTTGTTATTTTTGTTGATGATTGTACACGAATGACATGGTTTTACCTTCTCAAACATAAAGATGAAGTATTTGCTACATTTCACTTGTTTCACACCATGGTTCAGACACAATTTTCTGAAAAAAATTAAGATACTTAGGTCTGATAATGGAGGGGAGTATGTTAATCAACAATTTCGGACATACTTGGACAACCATGGTATTCTCCATGAAACCTCGTGTTCACAAACCCCACAACAGAATGGGACTACGGAGAGGAAGAATCGGCATATTTTAGAAACGGCTCGGGCCTTACTAATCGGTGCACATATGCCTAATAAATATTGGAGTGATGCTATTACTACAGCGGTGTATCTACTGAATCGTATGCCCACAAAACCTTACAATTTCAGACTCCATTAAAGGTGTTATCTGATCATCTTCCCTTGCCTACTATTTTGATGCTTCCGCCCCGAATTTTTGGATGTGTTGCTTTTGTCCACCTCCATAAAAATCAACGAACTAAGTTGGATCCATGTGCTGTCCGCTGTGTGTTCTTGGGATATGGCGTACAAAAAAAGGGTTATCGATCCTATGATCCAATTACTAAAAGAACCTATATTACCATGGATGTCACTCTCCTCGAATCAGAATGTTTTTTCCCATCACCGGTATCCAATTCCACTCTTCAGGAGGAGAGTTATGGTGAAGAACGAAATTGGCTTGATGTTGAAATATTAGACATTAGTCCAACATACTCGGATCATGCCAATCATATGGAGGAGCCAGTATCTAGACCCGAGCTTGAACTTCCAAGAACTGAAGCTGAAGTAGTAATTGAATCTCCAGAAGATGAAGTGGTTGATGTACCCCTCCACTCCCTAGTACCCAATGATCCTCCTACTGAGAATACTCCTGAGGTAAGCTCTCCTATCACACCATTACAAACTAATGCTATAGATACATCTGTTGGTTATGTTTTACCTTTCAGACACAATCGAGGCAAACCTCCAAATCGATACTCCCTAGAAAGAGAAGAACGACAATCCAAGTATCCAATATCAAATTATGTATCTACTCAAAGGTTATCAGAACCTATCAGGGCATTTACACAAACACTCTCCTCGTGTCAAATTCCAAGTAGCATTGAAGAAGCCTTATCTGATCCAAAATGGGCTCAAGCTATAAATGAGAAATTTGAGGCATTGCAGAAGAATAACACATGGGTGTTAAGCGAGTTGCCTCAAGGGAGGAAGATGGTAGGATGCAAGTGGATTTTCTCCATTAAGTATAAAGCAGATGGGTTAGTTGATCGATACAAGGCGAGACTTGTAGCAAAAGGATATACACAGAAACACGAGATAGATTATCAAGAAACCTTCTCACCTGTGGCTAAACTAAAAACCGTTAGAGTCTTGTTGTCTCTTGCGGCAAATTTAGATTGGCCATTGCACCAACTTGACGTAAAAAAATGCCTTCCTTCATGGTGATCTTGAGGAAGAGATTTACATGGATATCCCACCAGGATATACTGTTACATCAGGAAAAGAAACTGCATGTAGATTACAACGAGCATTGTATGGACTAAAACAATCACCTAGAGCATGGTTTGGTAGGTTGAGTTCAGCAATGAAGAAATATGGGTTCCAACAAAGCAACTCTGATCATACTCTTTTCTTAAAACATCGATTATGGAAGATAACAGCCCTTATAGTCTATGTAGACGACATGATCATTACAAGGGATGATAAAGAAGAAATCTCTAAACTTCAAGAACAACTGTCAAATGAGTTTGAAATGAAGAATTTGGGAGGGCTCAAGTACTTCTTAGGTATTGAGGTAACAAGATCAAAACAAGGCATATGTCTTTCCCAAAGGAAATATACTCTGGACCTACTGGCAGAGGTAGGACTACTAGATTGTAAACCTGTCGATATTCCAATGGTTCAAAATCATAAACTCGGAGAATATGTGGACCAAGTACCAACAGATAAACAGAGATATCAACAGTTAGTAGGTAAACTCATATATTTATCTCATACTCGACCTGATATTGCTTATGTTGTGAGTGTCATGAGTCAGTTCATGCACTGCCCAAGTGAAGACCATATGGATGCGGTCATGCGAATACTTCGTTACTTAAAATCCTCCCCTGGCAAAATACTTATGTTCTCAAAGAATGGCCAATTGGAAGTCCTTGGATATACAGATTCAGACTGGGTAGGGAATATGAAGGATAGGAAATCTACTGCTGGGTACTTTACTTTTGTGGGGGGCAATCTTGTTACATGGAGGAGCAAGAAGCAAAAGGTAGTTGCCTTATCCAGTGCTGAAGCTGAATTTCGAGGAATGGTCAAGGGAATATGTGAGCTTCTTTGGTTGAAAAAACTTCTAACTGAGATTGGTCTTGCTCCTAACTTTGAAATGAATTTATTTTGTGATAACAAAGCAGCCATTGCCATCTCTCACAATCCAGTTCAACATGATCGCACGAAGCACGTTGAAGTGGATCGGAACTTCATCAAACAGAATCTTGAAGAAAAGATTATTAAGCTTCCATTTGTTAAATCAGAAGATCAATTGGCTGATATACTCACAAAATCTGTGTCTGCAAGGAACTTTTACAACACACTTGACAAGTTGGGCATAAGAGACATATATGCACCAACTTGAGGAGGAGTGTTGGCGTGTGCAGTGAAAGTGGCAAACAACAAAGTTAATGGAGTTAGGAAATGGCAGACAATGTGGTTAGTGAATCAGAAATTAGGGAAGTAAAACAGCTGTTAGAGTTAGAATTTATATTCCTTTTCATTAGTATACATAGAAGTATTTTTGTACAGAAAAGATGAGAACAGAAATTACAGAAATAAACTCAGAATAATTTGACAATATATTCATCCAGTTTTTTTTTCTCCGTACTTAATTTTTTTTAAATGAGTTTTTTTTATGTTTTTGCATGCCATCAAATTAATTTATTTTTGGGTTATTATATAGATTTGATCCAAAGTAAAAAAAAATATCAAATACAAATTCTTTAAACTCAAATTTATAAAATATGAAACTCACAATCAATTATACTATCTAATAACTTTAGCTTTCGACTCATAAGAGGTTGATATTTGGACTAATAGTAGGTCATTAGTCTAGCATAACTTTACAGTTCAGCTTTAGTTATCACCAACTCGAAGTGTTCTGTCGATGCCACAACACAACCATGCCAGCTTCACCAGCACATTAGAAAGTTCTTTAAGATATGTTTTTTTTTCCTATTAAAATTTGTTTATTTTAAAATTGGTTTTATACAATATATATAGAAGAAAATAACAAAATGAACATGATATCTATTTGAAGGTGAAAAAGGATAAGTATATTACTTAAACTTTCGACAAATAAATTTTTTAAATTATTATATCTATAAAATTATAGATAAATTACGTTAATAAAATAAAATTATATTTAATGTGAATTTTAAATTTTAAGTTTTTAATACTCAATGTCTCAAAAAATTCAATAATTTAAATATATTTTTACTAAAATGAGATATACATAAAAACAAATTTAATTAAAAATAATTAATAATATTTTTATGGGTGATATTTCAACAAAATCTAAGATTTTTATCAATTAATCTCTTATTTTATAAAATGTATCATTTAATCTATTGATTTTTATAAAGTATAATAAAGAATAACAAATTTTACTATTTGCTTAATATTTTAATAATTTTATGATAAAAATGTAACTATTTATTAATATTTTAATAATTTTATAATAAAATATTATAGAAAAATCATTTTTATCCTTTCATTATTTATCAATAAAATAAAATATTATTTTATTTAGAATATTAATAAATAATATTATCAATGTTGATAATTTAAAAAAAAAACTTTTTTTAAGCAACTAATGATCCTTTTAAAAACCAGTACAATCTTTTTCTTTATTATATATATATATATAATTTCTTGATGAATATTTTAATTTCTCAAGTAATTTATGCTTTTGATTCATAAACGCTTTTTACTATTATACGTATCTTTTTAAAGTTATAGAAAAACAAAAAACAAATAGATGGACTAAAAAAATAATCTAAAAACTATCCAATCAAATTATAAACCTTACATTTCACTGTCCAATCAAATTTATTTTTAAAAAATAAATAGTCCGACTAAAAAAAATCTAAAACATTAAGATTATGAGATGCATCTTATATATATATATATATATATATAAAGAAAACACTCTATCAATTATCATGCATTCAATTATAAAAGATATATATGAAGTATGACTCTGTAAGATTATAACTTTTTTTTACTTTACTTGATAAACTTGATAACAAGCTTAAAAATAAGTTTATATATAAATATTTTATTCACGAAAATAACTAATACTTAATTATTACAAACTCACCTTTGATATTTTCGTGTAGCAAAATCTCTCTCACTGAAATAAGATAAAAATACAATGATATCCTAGACTCCTTAGTGAAACTATCATATGGTCTGATGAATCTATCTTTGCTACAATTTGAAAATCTTGTAAATAACTAAAATAACATTAAAAAAACATAAGACAACTTGGCTTGAAAGTCTCATTATACGTTAGTTCAATTTATATACAAATAAACGAAGTATAAATAATTAATCATGTAATGCATGCATTTATACTAATCAAGCTTAATACAAAACAAAATAATGAAAATTCTTCTTATTTTAAATATGTTCTCCGCATGACACAATAAAATATGAAAGTGAGATACATTCTCCTTGTTTTTGACATACGATAAGGACAAAACATTTGACAAAGTAATTGAGCTAAACTCAACCTAAAGATAAAAGAGTAATGTAAAAATAAATTAATGCATAAGTGCAATGTGGGTTAAACTCCTCTTAAGTTCTGACTCCTTAACTTAAAAATCAATTAAAAATTAATAAATAAAAAGAAGATGTGAATGAGCAAAAATATGATTTTTTTTCTTCATAAATAGTTACATAAGGTATTAAACTCATTTAATCAAAAATGAACACACAACTAATCGAGAACTCATTTTTTTTTTCATTTTTTCAACTCAAGTAGAGTAGAAGTAGCACACAAGCACACTTTGTATATATAATGACATATAGACATTTATATAAAATAAGTAGATATGTTTAAACTCCACAAATATGTCAATTAAATAATTTATGATCAATAAAAAAAACTCAAAAGAAAAAATATCACCTATAATGTAGAATTATAATCTAGTCTTCGATCTATATTGACCCTTTCTTTTTGTGCATTATAAGTACAAATTTTATAAGTAGCCGTTTTTTATACAATTTTTTTGCACGAACTATAAACATAGCATGATGAATTTCACACTAGTTATAAGATAGCCTTCTCTGTTCACTACGATAGTTTCACAAATCACAGTAAGTAGTCATCTCAATACTAGGTGTCTCCATACAGTAAAATTTTAGAAAATAAGAAATAAAACTCAACATAATTTTTTAATCAAGATTAATTGAAGTCCTAGAGTCTTTCAAGATTACTTTATTTATTAGTATGAATGAGTTTGTTTTACTTATAAAACATATGTCTTAGTCAAGAACCATCATGTTACTTATTATTCTAGTAATTCTAATAAAAGTGTCATTCCTTTTGAGTTAATTTATTCTGATGTTTGGGGACCTTTTAATAAGCCTATTGTATCGGGTATGATGTATTTTGTGTTGTTTATTTTTGATTGTACAAGATTGTCATGGGTTGCTCTTCTTAGAACTAAAGATGAAGTCTTTCCAACTTTTCAAAAAAATTGTACTCTTGTTCAAACACAATACAATAGCACTATTAGAGTCCGACGTTCTGACAATGGAAGAGAATACGTTAATCGTGTTTTCCAAGATTTTCCCAAACACATTAGATTGTTCACCAAACTACATGCCCACAAACACCAGAACAAAATGGAATGTTCAAAAGGAAAAATTGCCACTTACTTGATATGGCTTGTGGCCTTCTCTTTAGTACTTATGCCTAAGTATCTTTGAGGCGATGTTGTACAAGCTTCCTCCCATCTTATCAATCGTCTACCATCTAGTGTCATTTAAGGAAAAATCTTATTTGAAGTTTTTGCATCTCATGTATCCTTTACATGATTTCATAATCTTCCAGCTCGTGTTTTTGGTTGTAAGAGTCACATAGATGTTGATATGAGAATTTTAAGGTACTTGAAGTCAACTCAAGGGTAAAGAGTAATGTTTTCTAAACACAATAATACTTTTAAATTTTGTGGCTTCACAAATACAGATTGGGTTGAAAATATTACAGATATGAAGTTGGCATCAACTTACTTTACCTTTGTGAGAAGTAATTTGGTTACATGCAAGAGTAAGAAACATAAATTTATGGCACAATCTAGTGCTAAGGCTAAGTATAGAGGTATGACTCATGAGGTGTGTGAATTGCTATGAGTGAGAAATATGTTGTGTGATTGGGTTTCAAACTAAAAAGTAATATGCAGTTGTATTGTGATAATGGGAATCCATTGATATATCATAGAACCCAGTATAACATGATTGCACTAGAAGCCAAACTTATTAGCTTCCTTTTTGTTCCTACTGAAGAGTAACTTGTAGATATGCTTACCAAAAGAATTTCCAGAAAAATGTTTTATAACTCACTAAGCAAGTTGGGCATGGTTGATTTATATATATCAACTTGAGAGGAAATGTTAACGTGAGTCATAACATAATACTAAAAATGTAATATATTGTAATTATACGTAGTTAATACTTACCTATTGTATTCCTATAATTCTTTTTTTTGTAATTATATCGTAATTAATACTTATCCATTATATTCCTGTAATTCCCTTTATATATCTACATTGTGATATGAATAAAATATCAAATAATTCATTCTTTCAATCTCATTATATTTGATTTTATTGTCTATTATCACACCTCCTCAACTATCTCTATGCATTCTAGCTAAATTCCTTAGAACCTTTCTCATTATATTTGATTTTATTGTCTATTATCACACCTCCTCAACTATCTTTATGCATTCTAGCTAAATTCCTTAGAACCTTATGTACTTCAATCGTTGGCTCAAATGACATTATCTTAATGAACTCATCTACTTCGATCAAATAACCAGACTTTACCTAAACTTTGATGACCCCCCACATAATGCTTTATTCTTGTCAAAACTCCATGCTTATTATTCGTGGCTTTAAAGTACATTAGCTCTTTTTCTATAGCTTCTGTAAGTCTCAATGCAATTGGAAAATTATTTCTAACCAATTGTAAAACATTAATGTTGATAATCGAATATCAAATTCATAAATTATCATCTCGGAGACTATTCTAGCTAGTGGTTCATGTAGTTATAGTTAAGACTCATTGTTCATACGTCATCTTACTAGACTAACCATTTCTTTAAAGGAAGTCTTTGATAAGAAAATTCAATTAAATTAGATGTTAGGAAAAATTACCAGGTATAAGCTAAAACACAACTAAAGTGAAATTGAGAATAATGAAAATAAAATGGACACAAATATTTTACGTGGAAAAACACCCAAATAAATTAGGGTAAAAAACCACGGGCAAGTGTAGAAGGATTTCACTATTGTAAAATAGGGATTACAACACTTTCTCTCTAGTTACAATGAGATAACAATTCTAATCTCTATTGTAATAGAAGAAATAACTCTCTCACAAAATAGGAAAAATATTACTTATAAAGAAAGAATAAAATTTTTCTTTCTAATTCTTTCTAAGTAGTAACTCACAAGATAACTCTCACAAAGTCTTTTACTATCTTTCTTATAAATGCTCTCTAATTCATTTGCTCTTATATTTTGCACAAATGAAACAAGTTATTTGAACTTGTAGTAGCAAAGACTCAATGTTCATCTCCACTTTGACAAAAAATTAGTGCTACACATTGAATCCACAAGAAATTAGTACTCCACATTGAATCCACAAGAAATTAGTATTCCATATTGAATCCACAAGAAATTAGTGTTACACATTAAATGCACAAGAAATTAGTATTCCACATTGAATGCACAAGAAATTAGTGTTATACATTGAATGCACAAGAAATTAATGTTCCAATAACATCCTTAATTTACCTTCTATGTTTCCTACTTCATCCATTAACAAAATATAGCATTAAACCAATTAATTCGCTTTACCACTAAACAAGGCCATCAATTATAACATTCATTAGATAACACTGATAAAATCTTAAACATATAAATTTAAAGATTAGAGATACAAACAATGTATTTCAAATATAAAAGCTATTTTAGTCCACGTAAATAAAACCTTTTTATATTTGTTTATCTATTCTAATATGGCTCAGTTGATTTATGATTTATATTTCATCTTTCATTTATTTGAAGAAATGTAAAAATCAATTTCAATTCTTTATTTTTCATTGATTCTTTCGAATGGAGATGTATGAATTCATGGGGTGTGTCTATATAAATACTATTCATGAATTAATAAAAATGTATAAAATCTCTATTTAGCTCTGTATTCTAAGTCTTCCTTTTTGCATATGACATCGCCACTCCCTTTAGCAGCATTCATTGATTCGAAAATTAATATGAAAACCATATATCTACCAAAAGGCCAATTAATTATCCATCTGGCCATGCAGCCAAATGGTGCCCCGTGAGACAGTTAATGTCAAATTAGTAGTTCTCACTACATTTTTATTTATTTTAGGCATTGCAATGGCCTCTCGAATACAAAATATTAACGAGATTAATACGTTACAATGGCTACACATTAGCAGTCCTTTCAGCAAATATAGACTAAACTGCTACAGCCTAGAATTTTGTCTTCGGCTTCTGTCTAATTAATCACAGTCAAATTCACAAAATTTGATCAGATGACATAATCAGACCATTCGGAAATAAAAGAAGTATGGTCCATAGACTCCCCAGGCACGTCCTCATGCTGAGAAGGCCGTTCCTTTCCACCTACAAGCCTTGCCGGATTTCCAACTGCTGTCGTCCTTGGTGGAACATCAATAAGCACAACCGACCCAGCTCCAATCTTAGCCCCCTCTCCAATATTGACATTCCCCAAAATGGTAGCTCCGGCACCAATTAAAACTCCATCACCAATCTTGGGGTGCCTGTCTCCACCCACCTTCCCAGTTCCACCAAGGGTGACATGATGAAGAATTGAGACATTGTTGCCAATCACTGCTGTCTCACCCACCACCACTCCGGTAGCGTGATCAAAGAGAATCCCTTTTCCAATCTTAGCTGCTGGGTGTATGTCCACAGCAAAAACGTCTGCTATTCTAGAATGAAGTGCCAAAGCCAATGGCCTCCGTGACTGAGTCCACATCTTATGTGCCACCCTATGAGCCTGCATGAAGAAAACAACTCTATCATGAAGAAAGGGTAATTTTATTCAACTTAGATAATTTCATATCCACAACTTATGTTGCAGATCATGATCTGATGCTTCAATATACAACGATAATCTGCCATATGTATTGTAAAAATGCAACAACTTGAAGACTTTTCGACAAGGAAATTGATAAAAAGATGGAAAACTTGCCTTGGTTTCATTAGTTACCCTTTAACCAAATTACAAAACCTACTGTTTCAATTTTCAATAACAAATCCTAGTTATTCCTGCTTTAGAATCTCTCTTAATCTTCTGATATTACAATTTTGATTTTTGGCAACATTAAATATATATTTAATGAAACTGAAAGCAGTTCATTTCAAAACTTCTACGATCCCTTCCCGAACCAAACAAGCAGTTCATTTCAATTCATTCAATTACTTACTCAGAGGACTCTTCTGACCAAACAAATAGTTCTCAACACGGTTTTTTTAATTAGTAGGAATTGAACGATTTGTGATCAAGGAAATGGTAGAAGTTAATGAAATCCATTTTACGTGAATAACAATAAGAATTACTAGATAAAATTGTCATTTTACCCACAATAAAAGTTAATGAAATCCATTTTACCCCTATTAATATTACTGGATAAAATTGTCATTAATTAATTATTGTTGCGTGAATAACAATAGGAATTACTAGCTCTAGTATATTTCTACTCCTACTCCTCTATGTTGATTCTCATTAAGCTGTTTTCCAAAACAAGTATTTATTAATTTTAGAGTATAAAAGATAAAAATTACCATAAAAGGGGAAAAATCATAGCTTTCAGTCATTTAGGAACAAATAAATGTATCGGAAACAAGAACCAATCAAAAAAGTGAACCTGGCAAGCCAAGAAGCCCTTGTAGTTTAGAAGGCAATGGGAGAAGGAGACGCAGGCAGGGTCTCTCTGGCGAGCGGCTCGGAGATCGGCGACAGCGGCGGCACGTATGGATAAATCGGAGAAGGCGTTAAGGAACAAATCATAAAGGAGCGTCGAAAGCAACGTTGAAGAGCAGAGCTTGTTGCCCAAGTGAAAAGATAGCGATCGATCCAACGATGAGTGGGACAGTATGGTGGAGTATAGATAGCTGGCTAAAGCCGGCTCCGCCTCGGCGTCTCGGCGAGCCTCAGCTTTGATCTGAGTCCAAACCCATGGCTCATCGTCCACCGACGATAGCTCTGGTTGCGAGGAGTATCGTAACTCATCGGCCGGCATCTTCCTAAATGTTGATCACGGCGTTTGAGGGAGGGTTACTTTTGGCTACTAATCATACACGGTTCGAATGGGGTGGATAATAATTTACGTAGCTTCTAATTTATTTATTTTTTTTAAATTGAAAAAAAATACCCTAACAATATATACGATAAAAATAATACATAATAATATTAAATTAAGTTTAATTAAATATATTTTAATTTAAAATACATGTAATTAAATATTATTCAAATAGGTAATTTTTTTTAAAGTGAATCTATAAGATAGAAACAAAATATATTATTTTTAATACAAGTTTTAATAATACTATTTTTTAATTTTTTTATCGAGAAACAAAACTTGTTATATTATTAGCCACAAGTAGAAGTATCCAAAGTTATCTAAAATGATAAATTTCAATAACCATTAAATTCTAATATTAGACTTTTTTTTATTATTTATAAAATCAAGATATTTATGAAAAAATATTGCAATAGCATATTCTTCTGCTATTTTTGTTTCCATTGTTTTTATTTATATATGGATAATATTCATTTTATAATAATAAGAAAAATATAATATACAAAGGTTACTCAAAAAAAGAAAAGAAAAAGTGAAAATACAAAGGCAAGACATAACTTATTCGGCACAAGTACAACACACAAAAATAATATTACACCAAAACATTACCCAAAAAAAAAAATCAAGCTTTAATTTCAAGCTCTTCCACTTATTCTCAGAAACAATTCGATTTGGACTTTTCTTCCCAACTTTATCGTTATGTTGTGACCAACTTTTATTAGTCTCACTCAACTAGAATCACCTATAAAAATACTTGTTCCAAATATGAGATTATTGGCATATACTCATTACCACTTTTGGCTTGGTACCAGATCCATCTCTTCATCCTTGTCCTTCTCTCACCCCTCAATCTTCCGAACACTAACTACCATGTAGAGGAGAAATCATCTTCAAACTCCACATCGTGCTTGTCATCTAAGTTGGTTGTTGAATTCTCTAACAAAATTAGAGCTTGTGTTAGCTTCTACAAGATCACAAGTCGCATATATGTTCTGGATATATTCGACAAGTACCAGTTGTCTTCGATTCAGAAACCACATCAACAACGTAATGTGATCGTTTTTCTTTTACAAGCGTGGAGTTGGATCTACGGATTCTCCTCCCTTTATGTTCATGGCACCTTTTATTCCCTTTAGTTGGCTGACTTCTACAAGGAGAGCAGCCATCAGGCAAGATGAAACCACATGTAGGAGTGAAGCTCTCACTATCAGGGTACTTGATAGTTAATACCGGTAGTTCTCCCATGCAATCGCTCAAATCATGTGCAGGAAGACCATCACACTCTATGTTGTGAGTACTACTGGATTTGGACACCACAATGGTATGTTGTGTATTGATCTTCATCCCTTTGTGCTCAGAGCACCTCTTTCTTCCTTTAACTGGTGGACTTCTACAAATGGAACCGTTTCCTAGAGAAACACCACAAATTATAGTATTCTTCTGAATTAGTTCATTGCTGTCATGAACTAACCTGGGTCTTGATCTATTAAACTTGAAAACTCGAGAAATGAAGTTGTGGCTCTCCTCATCAGCTGAAGCATTGGATTCATTCTCTTTTGACGGCAATTTACTTGCTTTAATCCTAATACCAACTTGCTTCTGACTGAATGGAAGTAGCTTCCTTGCAATATCAGAAAGTTGGAAGGCTTTTGAAGAAATTTTATCCAGTTTCTTTATGACATCATCAGGGCGTCGAGAGCCATTGGTGGTTGTATTCCACGCATAATCGAATGTGTTAAGCAGCCGAGTTTCTGTTTTCAGAGCTTCACTTTTGCTTTGCATCTGTGAAACAGAACAAAAAGTTGAGAAAGATATATAATTAGCATATACGTAAGAATGCAGGATCAAAAATGAATATGAACATGCACAAATATACCCCACATGTAAATCCATTGAGAAAGTCCAAATAACATCATATGATTCAAATAAGTAGAGGCCCATCAAGGCCATGTCTTCATTAATTGCTACAAATGGTCAAAAATCAGAATGAGAGTCCAGGTCCAATTAGAAACCAGTTACAAGAGCAAACCCTTCACTCACAGTCTCAAATCATTCAAGAGACTAGAAGAATCAGCATATACGTTTTCGAAAACTTTATACATATAGGAAAAGAAAGTAGATGTTTCAAAGTTTTAATATGATCGGCCTCTGCTTGTTCCAACACCATTTAATCAACTTATGATAAAAATCAATAGGCAAGACCCTTGTCTCTTCTTTCTCCATGAGGCATTTTTGTATACAACATGTAGATCCTTGATTCCCCTTTAAAAGGATAAAAATAGAAGTTAAGGTTACTTGCAAGAAAGAAGGGAGGTTAGAAAGGTTTACTACTTACAGGTGCCCATCTATAAACAATTGGGTAGCATCTAGACAGTATCAACTCAAATAATCCAGGCCTCTTTTGTTGAGGAACTATATTACAATCTGTTTTAATACCAGTTGAACGTCCATTGCCCAAATGAGCACCTGAACGGCCATATTGCTGAAGCCGTGCCCTGACATTGTCAGCTTGCCCAAGGTAGACCACAACTATTTGGTATGGGTTAAGCTTATTGATATCACGACCCAAACCAGTCCGAGTTATTGCAATTCCAAGTTCATATACTCCTGGGTTTGCAGTCTTAGGGAGGTTATGAATCCTGTACCTTTCAGCTCCTTCCTTTCCCAGTGAATAGTCCTCCCAATCAGAAGGACCAACAAGAACCTAACACAGGAACACATGTAGTAAAAAATAATACATGATGAAATTACCCATAAAAAAAAGTCAGATTTTGAACAAAAACAAATAGGTTTAATTACATAACATAACCCCCCATTCATTGATAAAATTTCATTTTTAATGTCATCATCCAGTGCATCATATATAAATCGAAAGGAAACAATTATAGATTAAGATATAATAAGCTTTGTTCACTGCAAACCTGGAGTAAAGAAAAAAGTATTACTGCCTCTACAGAACCCACTCCGGAAGGAACAGAATTGAGCATAAGTGATGGAAAATTTATGAAAAATTAAATATGGTTAGGATTTTATTATTTAATTCATTTTAATATTAATCCATTAGGATTAAATATTTGATTTTTAAATTAGAGTTTTATCTTGTTATCAAAATATAACTTACTCCCATATATTAAATTAAGGAACATTAATTTCCCTAATTATCTTTTTCGTTTCGATCTCTAACCCTAAAACCCGACCCATAATATATTCATCAAGTACTCATAAGCTACTTTAATCAAAAAGCGATCTTCATCTACCCAATTTTCAGCTCGATCCTAAAATCACTCTAATTGAGGGAGAGAGAGTTGGATTTACCTTCCATTTTGAGAATACAGAGTCGTGTTTGGTGCGAGTGCAGTCTTCCCTCTTCAACCTGGGGACAACAATGGCCGAGTCGCTCGCTACCATTTCTTGGTTCGTGTCATCCAGCAATGTGACCGTTAATTACGCCTTTTCAATTTAAAGCGTTGAATTAGTTGTTCGTAAATGCCGAAAATGCCCATTTCCATTTGAAAGTTAGGTCTAACGGTCAGATCTAACGGCAGCTTTTGGCTGCATTCGGCAAACCAATTAACCGTATTAAATCAAAATGATACCGCTTTTGGCTGCATTCGTATCTATTGTTTGTTACACAGGACATGCTTACGTGCTTGTTAAGAAAATTTGAAGTCATAAATATGTAAAGCAAAAAAGAGATATCTTTGGTTTGAAAAACCTCAATTGTTCAAAATTCTTTTTTACAGGCTAATCAAAAGTACTGAGAAACATGAAAAAAATTAAAAAAATTCTCAATTCTGTATAATTTTCAATCTTCCACTGCTATTTCAAATAATTTGATTCCTCGGATCTATATTCGAAATTGTCCAAGATTATATGCACAATAGAAACCTAACTCTTAATGTGAGATTTTAGGTTTTTTAATACTCTCATTTCACATCGACGAGGATGAGCGAGCGGAGTTGTGCCCCGAGCGTCGAAGGGGGTTTGCTTCAAGGATGCTAAGAGTCAAGAATTTAGTTTTAGTACCACGTTAAACTTGAACTTAACTTCATCTCAAAACTTAAATTATAAAGTGAAAGATTGTTCAAGGTTCTATGTGCGGATGAACGGGTGGAGTTGTGCCCTGAGCACCGAGAGAGGTTAGCTTCAAGGGTGTTCGAGAGTCAAGAGTTTAGTTCTGATACCATGTTAAACTTCAACTTAACTCTACCTCAAAACTTAAATTATAAGATAAAAAATTACTCAAGATTTTATATGCAGTAGAAACTTAACTTTTGATCAACGTGAGATTTTAGGTTCTTATCAAAGAAGTATTTACTCAACTTACATCGAAAATTTATTACATGATATCAAAGTTTGGTTTCCTACCCAGTATTTTATTTTATTGCTTAGTGAAGATGAATGGTGAAAATAGTGTCTTTGTAGACAAGTTCGTTGGAAACAATTATAGTTACTGGAATCTATGCACGGAAGCTTATCTACAAAGGCAGGATTTGTGGGATCTTATCTCTAGTAATGATGCTGTAATTCTAGAAGATACACCACAGAATGCTGAATTGCGAAGAAAGTAGAAGATTAAGTGTAGCAAAGTTTTATTTGCTTTGAGAGCATCAATTAGTAAAGAGTACATCGAGCATGTTAATGATGTAAAATCGCCGAAGCAAGTATGGGAAGCACTTAATAGGCTATTCAATCAAAAGAACACGATGAGGCTGCAATATTTGGAGAACAAACTTGCTGGGATGACTCAAGGAAATTTTTCAATTTCATATTACTTTATGAAAACTAAAACGTTGTGTTTCAAAATTTCAGAATTGGATACGGAAGAACCTGTGAGTGATGCTCGTTTGCATCGTTATCTCATTCGTGGATAGTGGAAAGAGTTTATGCCCTTTATCTCCTCGGTTCAAGGGTGGGAAAATCAACCTTCTATCACTGAGTTGGAGAGTCTGCTCTCAAATCGGGAAGCATTGGGGATACAAATGTTTAGTAGCAAGAAATCTCTTTCTCAAGTGGAGGATGTTCTTTACACAAAAGACAAAGTTAAAAGCAATTTTTCCTCTAATCATTTCTCAAGTTGAGGAGCAGGTCAGAAGCAATCTAAGAGTTTGTTATAGGTGTGGAACGCTAGTACACTTAAAGCATGATTGTCGAGTGAAGGTGGTGTGTACTCACTACGGAAAATCTGGTCATATTAAATAAAATTGCCGTGTAAAAACTCAAGGAAGTAGGAGCAGATGTGGCACATGAAAATGGAGAATTTGAACACCCAAATGAGAGCAATGTTTATACATTGAAGCTATTGATTAGTTGACTAATGTTAATTCTATTGGTTCAGATGATGTTAAAATTCTTTCTGAATTAAAACATATTGTTGCTGATGTTTTATTTATCGGAAAAAAGAATCTTTATATGTGTTGCGTGCAAGTGATGCATATATTGAAAGGATAGACAAAAATTCAATTAATGCTCTTTGACATGCTCGGTTAGGCCATGTTGGTTATCAATTGTTATAGAAAATCTCTATAAAGAAACTTCTTGATGTGGTCTATCCTAGTTGTCAATATAGAAAATCTCATCGTCTTCCTTTCCTAAATTCAAAAAATATAGCTTTTGCTGTGCTACAGCTGGTTCATTCGGATTTAATGGAGCCAACAAGAACACTTAGCTACACCAACCTTCATTATGTGATGAATATTGTGGTTGACTTTTCTCAATTCAGTTGGGTATGTTTTTTGCAGCATAAAAATGAAGCTTTCTCCAAATTTATTCAATTCCAACAACATGTGGAGAAAGAATTTGTGCTACTAATAAAGTGCCTACATACCAATAATGGAGGTTAATACATATCAAATGAATTTCTTAAATATTGCATAAAAGATGGGATTCGACGTCAAATGAGTTGTCCAAAAACCCCATAGTAAAATGAGGTTGTCGAATGAAAATTGGCACATTTTACATCTATATGCTTATCTTGGTTACATACAATTAAACTCCCAAACCCAATGTGAATTATTTTGAGTTTTTGGCTCCGTTTGTTATGTTCATGTTTAGAAAAATGATCAATTTAAATTTGATCCAAAGACAAGACATTATATTTTTGTTGGTTATAACACTCACAGAAAAGGATGGAGATGTACAAATCCAGAAACAAAGAATGTTATTGCTATTAGGAGAATCACAATTTCAATACGAACTTAATCAAGTTCTAAATAGCGTAATTAAACATATTCTCCTTCTTTGTGTGAATCTTTTAAGAAATAAATAAATAGGACTCAAAATGAGAAATATGCATAAAATTAACACAAGTAATTTACGTGGAAAAACCTTCACGGTGTAGGAAGGAAACAACCACAATACTCCTCTCCAAAACTTCCACTATCAAGAAAAAATTGTACAAAAATTCTCTCTAGGTAAAACTAGAGGCAAACAATCAACAACATCATCAAGAATACACTTCTTGAAAACTAACAATTATTTCAAGAGAATGGAGAAATCTAACCCAATTCGTAGTCATTGTTCACGACTCAGATTTTCCCAAACTGGTGAGACAAATCCAAATCCAACCGTACAGATTAAATATTCTTGAGTGGTGAACCTGTCTGCAAAATTTCAACTTAATCGGACCACAAACGATCTTCCATCGGATCACTTGATGAAGACTTGCTAGAGAAGGAGAAACTGAAAAACTGCTCAATTTTTCTGCTGCAATTGCTGTTTTTCTGCACTCGTTTTTCTCTCTGCAGAATACTCACTCAAAAAACCCTAAATGGGTTTAATAATGAAGAAATAAAATGACAAAATTTCCCTCTTCTTACTCAATGGGCTTTTAAGCCACGTAGGTTTCACTTGGGCTCCTCCAAACCAAGAGGAAAACCCAATAAATCTTCTCATTTTCCAATTAGATGGAGGTATCCGTTATCCCGGAAATTGAACAAAAAACTTCAAGTTTTTCTCTTGACACTGCTTTTGTTAGCATGTTAGATCCATTCTAATCGGTATGGATTTTTTCAAATTCAAGTTACTTATTGCTAAGAGTATCCCTTATCCAATGATACCTCACATCAATATGCTTTGATCTTGAGTGAAATGCCGAGTTCTTCACTAGGTGAATAGAACTTTGATTATCGTAGAATAACACATATTTCTATTGCTTGAAACCAAGTTCCCTCAAGAACTGTTTCATCCACAACAACTCCTTACGAGCTTCTGTTGCTGCAATAAACTCCACCTCTGCCGTAGAAAGTGCAACACATTTTTGCAATCTTGACTATCAAAAAACTACTCCACCAGAGAAAGTAATTAGATAACCTGAAGTAGACTTACGAGAATCTTCATCTCCTGCTAAATCTGAATTAGTGTATTCAACTAACACTGGTTTTCCACTTCCAAAGCTAAGTGTTAACTTGGAAGTACCTTGAAGATATCTCAGAATCCACTTTATTGCATCCTAATGCTCTCTTCCTAGATTTGAAAGAGAGCGACTAATAACTCCAATTGCATGAGCTATGTTTGACCTCGTACACACCATTGCATACATTAAGCTTCCTACTGCTGAGGCATATGGAACTGTTTCCATATCTTCCTTCTTTTTATCTATTGAAGGGTCTTGATTCGATCTCAACTTAAAGTGATTAAATAAAGGAAAAGAAACCACTTTAGCTTTATCCATATGAAACCTTTCAAGTACCTTATTGATGTACCGTTCCTATGACATGTACAACTTCTTTATTTTCTTGTCTCGACAAATTCGAATACCAAGAATTTGTTTTACTGGCCCCAAGTTCTTCATGGCAAAGGACTTATTCAACTACTTCTTCAAATTATCAATTCTTCAAGAATTTCTGCCAACAATCAACATGTCATCAACATAGAGAAATAAAATGATAAAGTCATCATCAGAGAATTTTTGCACAAAAACACAATGATCAGAAGTAGTCTTCTTGTAACCATGCTCCCCCATAACTGACTCAAACTTCTTATACCATTGTCTAGGTGCTTGCTTCAACCCATAAAGGCTTTTCTTTAACCGATATATGTAATCCTCTTTTCCTTTAACCTCAAAACCCTTTGGTTGTTCCATATAGATCTCTTCCTCCAACTCACCATGAAAAAAGGTAGTTTTCACATCCATTTGCTCAATTTCTAAATCCAAGCTTGCTGCTAGACCTAGAACAACACGTATGGAAGACATCTTCACAACAGGAGAGAAAATATCATCAAAATCAATACCTTTTCTCTGACTGAATCCCTTGACTACCAGTCTAGTTTTGTATCGTGGTTGTGAATTGTGTTCTTCTTGCTTCACCATGTAGACCCACTTGTTCTTCAAAGCTCTCTTACCATTAGGCAACTTTACCAACTCAAACGTGTGATTGTCATACAGTGATTGCATCTCATCTTCCATAGCACCAAGCCAGTGTGCACTGTTTCCATCTTCCATCGCTTCTACATAACATTGAGGTTCTCCCTCATCTGTCAATAACATATACTCATCTGTATCATACCGTGTGGAAGGACGTCAATCTCTGGTAGACCTCCTGGGTGAAATTTTTGGTTTTGGCAACTGATGAGTAGTTTAGTGATCTGTTTCAGCTTGCAAATCTGCATCATCTGAACCATGTTGTTCATCTTGAACATTTTGTTCCATCTGTACTGATAAAGGAACCGAATCTAAGTCAATCAAATCATCGCTATACTGATGGACTCATTTTTCTATCTTCTCAACATCTTGTATAGTTTGATCTTCTATAAACACAACATCACGACTCCTTACCAGTTTCTTCTCAAATGGATCATAAAACCTGTAGCCAAATTCATCCATGCCATAACCAACAAAGATACACTGTCGTGTCTTCACATCGAGCTTAGATCTCTCATCTTTTGGTATATGCACAAATGCCTTGCAACCAAAAACGTGAAGATGATCATAAGAAACATCTTTGCCAGTCCAAACTCTATTTGGTACATCAAATAGAAGAGGAACACATGGTGTGAGATTAAGAACATGTACAACTGTATTCAAAGCCTCACCCCAGAAAGATATTGGCAACTAAGCCTACGAAAGAAGACATCTTACTCTTTCAACCAATGTCTTGTTCATTCTCTCAGCCAACCTATTTAACTGAGGAGTCTTGGGCGGTATCTTTTGATGTCGAATGCCCTGATGCCTACAATACTCATCAAAAAGACATGAATACTCTCCCCCATTATCTATTCTGATGCATCACAATTTCTTCTCAGTTTGTCTTTCAACTAAGGATTGAAAATGTTTAAACACATCTAATACTTGATCTTTGCTCTTCAAAGTGTACACCCATAACTTTCTTGAACAATCATATATGAAAGTCACAAAATAACTAGCACAACCCATAGTTTTTGTCTTTATAGGACCACATATATCTAAATGTACCAAATCAAATATGTATTGTTTTCTTGAAGGAGGGGAACTCTTGAAAGAAACTCTATTTTGCTTCCCTTCCAAACAATGATTACATCTTCTTAAACAAACATCATTCATTCCAGAAAGAAGATTATGTTTAGTCATTACTGCCAAGCCTTTCTCACTCATGTGAGCAATTCTCTTATGCCACAATTCTGATGTAAGCTCATTTGTCACAGCATTAATAACGTCTTTAAAGAGTCTTGCCTGCAGTATATACAAACTGGAATGCTTCTTCCCACGAGCAACAACCATAACACCTTTAGTAAGTTTCCATTGACCATTACTAAAGGTATTGCAATATCCTTAATCATCAAGTTTACTTACAGAGATCAAGTTCAAACGAATTTCAGGAATATGTTTTACCCTTTTAAGAAGTAGTTTCGTTCCATTATTCATCTCCAAACACACATCTCCAATACCAATGACTTTAAACAAGCCATCATTACCCAACTTCATTGTTCCAAAGTCACTTGTTGTATAGGATGTAAAGAAGGCCTCTCAAGACATAGCATGAATGGAGGCTCCACTATCAATAACCCAACTGGTCTCATGACATGCAACATTGACAACATCTTCATTATAAACAACGAGAAAGTCTTCTGAACTAGCGGTGGCAACTTAATCATTTTCCTTTCCAACATCACCCTCTTGTTCTTTGTCTTTCTTTTTGTTATCCCACTTCAACTGTCTATAATATTTCTTGATGTGCACTTTCATGCCATAGTGATGACACTCAACATTAGAAAACCTATTGGACTTGTTTCTTCCTTTTTCTTTGCTCTTGAAACCTCTGCTTTTACTCCTCCCTCTTCTTTATGTAACCAAAATCTCTGACTGTTGAGAAGATCCATGTGATTTTCTTCTCATTTCTTCATTCAAAACACTACTCTTAGCCAGATCCATATTGATTACACCATTTGGAGCTGAGTTACTTAACAACATTCTAAATGTTTCCCAAGAGTCCGGCAACGTACCCAATAAACACAACCCTTGAATCTCATCATCAAACTTGATACCCATTCCAGCTAACTGATTGATTATTCATTGGAATGTATTCAAGTGATCTGTCAACGGAGTTCCATCTTGGTACCTTAAAGCCATCAACTTCTTTATAAGAAATATTTTATTATTTCCTATTTTCCGAGCATACAACTCTTCAAGTTTATTCCATAGTGGCCGTGCATGTATTTCTCCACTAATATGACTCAAAACATTATCATCTACCCACTGCCTTATATACCTACAGACTTGTCGATGTAACAAAGTCTATTTTTCTTCAGATAACTTCTCTGGCTTCTCAGAGGCAAACACTGGTAAATGAAACTGTTTGACATAAATGAGATCTTCTATTTTTCCTTTCCAAGTATGATAATTAGAACCATTCAATGAAATCATTCTACTCAAATTTGCTTCCATTATTTAACACAAGAAATTCCACAATAACAATCATAGCTTTGATACCACTTTGTTAGGAGAATCACAATTTCAATACGAACTTAATCAAGTTCTAAACAGTGGAATTAAACCTATTCTCCTTCTTTGTGTGAATCTTTTAGGAAACAAATAAATAGGACTCAAAATGAGAAATATGCATAAAATTAACACAAGCAATTTACGTGGCAAAATCTTCCCAGTGTAGGAAGGAAACAACCACGGTACTCATCTCCAAAACTTCCACTATCAAGAAAAAATTATACAAAAGTTCTCTCTAGGTAAAACTAGAGGCAAAAAATCAACAACATCATCAAGAATACACTTATTGGAAACTAACAATTATTTCAAGAGAATGAAAAAATCTAACCCAATTCGTAGTCACTTTTCACGACTCAGATTTTCCCAAACCGGTTAGCAAAATCCAAATCCCACCGTACAGATTAAAGAGTCTTGAGTGGTGAACCTGTCTGCACAATTTCAGCTTAATCGGACCACAAAAGACCTTTTATCGGAGCACTTGATGAAGACTTACTGGAGAAGGAGAAACTGAAAAACTGCTCAATTTTTCTACTGCAGTTGCTTTTTTCTGCACTCGTTTTTCTCTTTGCAGAATACCCACTCAACAAACTCTAAATGGGTTTTTTAATGAAGCAATGATGTGACAAAATTTTCCCCTTCTAACTCCATGGGCTTTTAAGCCACATGAGCTTCACTTGGGCTACTCCAAACCAAGAGGAAAATCCAACAAATCTTCCCTTTTTCCGATTAGATGGAGGGATCCGCCATCCCGGAAATTGAACAATAAACTTCAAGTTTTTCTCTTGACATTGTTTTTGTTAGCATGTCAGATCCATTCTCATCAGTATGGATTTTCTCAAGTTCAAGTTACTTATTGTTAAGAGTATCCCTTATCCAATGATACCTCACATCAATATGCTTTGATCTTGAGTGAAACACCGAGTTCTTCGCTAGGTGAATAGAAATCTAATTATCGCAGAATAACATATATTTTTGCTGCTTGAAACCAAGTTCCCTCAAAAACTGTTTTATCCACAACAACTCCTTACAAGCTTATGTTGCTGCAATAAACTCCATCTCTGTCATAGAAAATGCAACACACTTTTGCAATCTTGACTGCCAACAAACTACTCCACCAAAGAAAGTAATTAGATAACCCGAAGTAGATTTACGAGAATCTTCATCTCCTGCTAAATCTGAATCAGTGTATCCAACTAACACTGGTTTTCCACTTCCAAAGCTAAGTGTTAACTTTGAAGTACCTCGAAAATATCTCATAATCCACTTTACTGCATCCTAATGCTCTTTTCCTGGTTTTGAAAGAAAACGATTAACAACTCCAACTACATGAGCTATGTTTGGGATTTGGGATTTATGAGTTAGGATTTAGGGTTAAAAAATTTATTTTTTTAAAATAAGATTTAGGGTTTAGGGTTTAGGATTATATTTATGGGTTAAGGTTTATGATTAAAATTATTATTTTCCTAAATATGATTTAGGGTTATATTTGTGGGTTATTAGGATTTGAGATTTATGGTTTTAGGTTTTAGGATTTGGGATTTAGGGTTTTGGGATTTGGATTTATGGTTTAGGGTTTTGGATTATATTTCGAGTTGAGGTAAAATTGGAAAAAAGATTTGAGATATGAATGGAATTATGATTCTTTAACGGAGGGAGAAGGAATTATGATTCCTTCTTCTTTAGGAATCGATTTCATTCCATTCTCATTTTTCAGTCCAACCAAACACAAAAATGAAATGAATCAATTCTAATTTCATTTCATTCCATTCAATCAAACATAACATTATTTCTCTTGCTGCTTACGAAGGTTGAAAATTGTGGAAATTAAATATGAATTATGCTTTCCTTTATGGGGAGTTAGATCGTGATTTTATGGAACAATCACAAGGATTCATCTCCACGAAATTTTCAAATCATGTGTGCCAGCTCAAGAAAGCTTTATATAGTCTCAAGAAGGCTTTACACAGTCTCAAGTGAGCTCCAATATCTTTATTTTGTGGTTTTAAGTCTTCTAATACAAATCCAAGCTTATTTGTTAAGAAAACCCCTAAAATGTTCATGATGCTTCTTTTTTATATGGATGATATGATAATCATTAAAGATGATAATGTTGAAATAACTTGTATTCAAGATACGTTGTTTGATCAATTTAAAATGAAGAGTTTGGGTGAAATCAATTATTTGGCTATTTTATCTCTCAAAAGAGATTTGCTGTAACTTTATTAATTTATTTTTGTATGGGGAGATAAAAGCCATATCCACACCTATGGAACCTTACCTCAAGTTAGTTGTAAGTTTTATAGTCTTTTGTGTTGTTATTGGTTTTCTGTGTGCAAAACACGAAATTTTTTTATTTTACTTAATATATTTGTCTTCCTCTGTGTAAGGTTGGTTATTGATAGTCGGTAATACACATACGTTGTTAAGTATACTTTGTATGCGAGCATGTTTATACACATCACGAGATTTATTTTGTAGTGTGCAAACTAAGTTGAGCATTATGGTCTTTGGTGAGCGAGTTGACGTTGTTGCTCGTGTTTTTTATTTTATTTCAGGTGTGCGTATTTATAAAATTTACTCAATAATTTTTTAATTAAAAAATAGAAGTTTTGGCACCTCGATGAGGTCCTCGATAAAGCCTCATTGGACCCTCGACAAGGTGGTTGATGAGACCCCAGTAAGGCCACAATGAGGTTGGTCGTTGAGCTTGGGTGATGTCTATAAATACCCTATCTCTTTGTGTTTTTTCATCCAAAAAATGCAACGAAGCCCTGTCAAATTGACATCCATTTTATGCTTTTAGATTACTAATGCATTTAGTATTGTTTAGTAGTAGTGATTCATGTATGGAAAAAATCATGTTATTGAGTGGTGAGTACTTGAGGTAGTATTTGCAAGTAGTTTTATGTGAGCAATCTATGTGACTGTGAATCGTGTGATGACTAGTAATTTCTTTCATGCAACTTTTCTTATGAGAGGATTCTATGTAGCTGTGAGCCATGCGTTGGTTGATAATTACCTTCGTGTAAATTTTTCGTATGTGAGGAGTCTATGTGGCAATTGGTAGTTCCTAGGATGTAACTTTTTCTTATGTGAGAACTAGATTGTGAGAGTCAGTTAGGCTGAATTGGTTGAGTTCTCATACCAGTGTTCTCAAATCATTGGTTGTGTGCAATACGTGGTATACTATATGTCCCACATAGATGATTTGTGATTCGTGGTGATTTCCACGGTCGTTGCTGGGTATTCGTGATTGAGGGTAATCATCACGTTTGATTCTTCACTTCTCATTACTGATTTATGGTTATTGATCACACCACATTGAGTGGTGTTGGCTTTAGAGGATAGTCAGGTTCGTGTATCGAACCCGGTTATTACGAAAGCAATAAGTTAGGGTAGCAATAGACAATTCAAATAGAGGTAATGGTAGTTTTATTTATATCACGATTGTAATTGTTTTATTACTTAGTGGATTTATTTGCTATCGAGTGATTACCATAAACAACCCATGAATATTACCACATATGTAGGAATTCTATGTGAGTTTACCTTGTTATATATGTTATTATGCATGATCTTCTATTGTGTTAGTATAATTTGAGTTTCTATCGTGCATGTACCAATATACTAGATTTAGACTCTTATTAGAAAGCTTATTTGATTTGTGTAGTTGCATGTTTTCTTTCATTTTCTTGCAACATGTCTATAATTTTCTAATTATTACTTCTGTTTTATGATCATGAATTTTTAGTGTGGGTATCTAAGGAGTTTGTATCTCATTATCCTAGTTATATACATGGTGTCGAACTCATTCTTATGGTATGCTATGTTATATGTGATTGCATGCTATGAGATTACTTCATCATTTAATGAATATACATGGCACACTGTTACTAATATATTTACTACAATTTATTCTTTCTTATTTCTGGTTTTTTTTTTTGTTATATGTTGAATTGAACATATTATTCTATAATTTTGCTATGTTATTTACTTAATTCACGTTTGTGATGCCTGCTTAATTGAATTGGTTTAGAGCTCGTGAAAAGATTCTTTGGGTAGCGCTTTCACCCCTCATCTAGGTCCTAGTTACTTATTTGAGCCGAAAGAATAATTCACTTTTGTGCAATTGTTCTTATGTATAGAATTCTCATTAGCTTAAGAGGAAGAAAAGTCACTCGAAGATTCCACATTTTTTCGACAACTTGTTGGTAGTTTATTTTATCTATTACAATACGTGATATATAACCAATAAGAATCATTTCTCAATTCATGGAAAAATCTTGTGATGGTCATTTTATTGCAACAAAAAGTATTCTTTGATATGTGAAAGGCACTAGGCAATTTTGCTTAATGTAGAAGCAAAATAACTTTTTTCTTTGAGAGGTTTTGTAGACATAGATTGGGCTGATGATGTGAATGACAGGCAATCCACTAGGTTATTGTTTTAATACATGTCCAACTGCTATTTCATGGTGCAGTAAAAAGCAAGTTACTATTGCTCTTTCAATTTGGGAAGCTGAGTACATGATAGCCACTATGGCAACTCAAGCTCTTTCAATTTGGGAAGCTGAGAACATGATAGCCACTATGGCAACTCAAGAGTGTATTTGGCTAAAGACGCTCATTCAAAAAATGGTTCCTACCTTCAACTATCTAATTCCTATTAAGTGTGACAATGAAAGTGCAATTAAATTTGCTAAAATCCAATATTTCATGCAGGTACAAAACACATTAAAACACATTTAACACTATTTCTAATATTGCACTATCCATAAAACAGGCTTTGGCTATATAAATACATGTTTGAAGAAGAATTAAAGTTTGAGAAAAACATTCAGTCACATATTTCAGAAACTGAAGGCACAGGGAATTGTCCAAAAAATTCGATAAGCATGGCTATAAACTAGCCAATTTAGATAGTATAGATTTAGTCACCATGGTATTTGATTTTGCAACTGCTTCAGTCAACATACCCTTGTGAGGCTTCAGCAGCAGAGAACATTTAGTAACTAAACATAGCAAAAAGTTCCCAAATTTCAGAGATTGGGAAAATATCTCAGCTGATTGCTTAATTTGGTAAACTATATGGTCAACTGAATCCTGAGTTAAACATACATTGCGATTTAAAATGCTCTGAAACAAGTTAAATAACGGCTCAGTCCATACAATTTCATCAGATATCAAACACCGATGGCAAGGCAGACAGATGATCCTTCTTTCGTCCTTTCGTCCACACAGCAGATTTTGGCAAAAAGCAGAAACGTGAGCCGGATGCAAGCTCTCCTTCATGACTCTCATGATTACATCAGATATCGGGTTGTTGATTCCATCCTTTCGGAGAATCAGAGGAAGCAAGAGTGCATACACTGTGGCCTTTTGATGAAGTTTGCAGTATTCTATAGTAGCAGTCAATAGCACACGAGAAGCTGGAATTTCAAGCAATAACAACTTAGGAAGGATGAATGAGCACATAACATGGCTTGGCCAAGTAAGGTCCTCCTCATTTCCGCTTGAAATGTGAGATACCAAAACCGATGTCGTCTCATCATCTACATGCCAAGGTTCCATGACACTCAAAATTGACAAAGAATCCCCTCCTTTTTCTAAGCAAAGTTCACGAATTTCTCTTGCTTGGCCTATAGTTTTTGTACTTGATTCATAATTCAACATCATAGTTTTCAAAGCAACTGCCTTTTTTTCAATTTCAGGATCTAAAATAACATTTTTGGGTTGATCAATCTCAAAGGCGCCCATAACTTCATCCTTATCTTCCACTTCTTCACCAACTTGATCCTTACTATCTTCAACAATTCCAGACTCGCTATACAATGCCGTCGAACTCAAATCCTCAAATGCTAGAGGAATCCATGGAAGCAACCCATCGGAACCAACTTTTTCCTGGAGCCAACTAGGCAACGAATCAAACTCATGCCCCACACTCTCCTCCTCAGAATCCAAACTCAAGGAAGAAAACCAATTGTACTTTGTCTCAGACACAATATCAAACAGGTGTTGTGCAGCTCTCTCAACCCAAAAGTCCAATCCTTCATTGCAACTCAAAACATTCCTGGTCAGCCTACATAAGTCCGTCTGGCAAAACCTTTGTTGCTCCCTAGCAAGAAAGTAAAGAATTCGAGCTTGAATCATACTGGGTAGGGTTTGTACAAACATGACCCTGTACAAATAAATCGCAGTACAAACTATGAAAACAAATAATAATTAAAAAACCCATAACTTCAAAAAGGAAACAAAAAGAAAGAGCACGTATTTATTCTTATACCTTCTTGTGACAGAGGCCGATGAAGAAGGACAACCATCGTTAACAACAATGGTTTCGATGGGTCTCATTAGAAATGAAACAAAAGAAGCTGTGGTTATAGGAGGAGTTGTGGATGATGAAGAAGAACCGAAATACCGGTGTAACCAAAGAGAGGCTTCGGATTCAGGTGTAGGGGAATTCATAAAGATGTCGAACAGAGGAATCCATGCTTCCATTTTCGCCTGCTCGTCTGATTCAACGAACCGCGGGAAAATTAACTGTGGGGCGTTTGCCAACTGGGGAAGTATTAAAACAGTCCGGTTTAAGATATTGATTGTGTCCAAACAGAGCTTTAAGTCATGTACAGGGCGGCATATCGTTTCGTGCTCACGTGCTGAGTTCATTTGGCGTGTTTATTTTTGTAAATTAAATTATTTATAATTATAAAATAATATAATTTTAAATTTATTAAAAAAATTAATTTAATTGTATCGATTCAAAGTGTGGTGTTACGGTTGATATTACTATTTCATTTAATAATAATTATATACTCATGCATGTACAAATGTATAAATGATATATCTTGTTATTTTTAAAGCAATACTATTTGTGTTTTAAATAAAATGGTTTATAGTGAAATTAAATCTTAATTAAAATGATATTTATCTCATATATATATATTTTGACGTATTTATAATTTACATCTAAATACATCACTATATATAAAATAAAATATGATATTAATTAATTTTTAATTAAAAAAATGTTATATATATATATATATATATATTATTTTAATAAAAATATGTTAGTTAATTTTTATTTATTATTTATAATTTTATAAATATTATATTTAAAAATTTATTTGTCAAAAATTAAATTAGTAGACATGTGCCTCCTTCCCCCACCGTATGCATCTGCATGTACATATTTCATGTTAAAATTAGGAATGAGTGTACGATGAATGTGAACGTTATATTCCTACTAATAATCATAATCATAACACTAATTTCCAATATTTTTAGATAATAAAGATTAGTTATGAATGGATAACTGTTTTTAACGGTTTAAATATATTTTTTTTTATTTTTTAACATTTATTTAAAGATATATTTAGTTTTAAAAAGTTAAATATTAACATAATATTTAATCTATTCTATTATTTAAAATATTTTTATTTTTAATTATTTAATATATATATTTTTAAATAAAATCAAAATATAAAAATCAAAATAACTTCCTTTAAAATATAAAATACAATTATTAATTAATTATTTTAAATTAGTAAAGATACATTCAAACCCATATTTAAGATAATATGGGTAACATAAAGTGAAAAATAGAAAGTAAAAAGCAACTTCTAAGATTCTTTTTCTTTCAACTACTTGTACTTGTGTGACTGATTTGAAAATAATTGTTATTTCCAAGATCAACTTGGGAATTTGATAGTTTCAAGCATTAATCAAAGGCGTGCAACGTGGTGAGTTGTGCTTTGGTCACGTGGGCAGGCTGGACAACACTTTATAGTAACCATTACAAGTACTCAAACTCAGATGGAATCATATTACAAAATTACTTGGGCAAAGTAGCTTTTGCCGTATTTGAAAATTGGGAATTTGGGACTTGGATTTGGAGTGTCCTTAATCTACCGAAAGTTTTAGGTGTATGTGCTTTCATTGCTTTGGAATTGGAAGAACCTCAAATGGAAATTGGTGCCATTCGTAATGTGTGTATTTTTGCTTTGCTTGCTAGTATTTGTCGTATATATTTTTGGTTGTACTGTAATTCTAAAAACGAAAATTCATCAAATTTAAGTATAAAAATGCCTATTTTTGATCTAATGTGCTTATAATTGTTGTGTTTTAAGTACACAATCTAAATAATTATGAAAAATTAGATTGAATAAATGTGACATTGTAGCACTTCAAATAAGATGAAATCTAGTTAGAATTTTAACAATGGTATAGTTATGTAATGAAATGAGTAAGATACTATCTATTATCTATTTATTATTTATATAATATACAATGATGTAGTATTTTAAATTAATATAACTTTTCCTTTAACAAAATAAATCCTTAATAAGACGAGCAAAGAAAAACAACCTAATGGTAAAAAATACTCTAAAAATAATAAATAACATTAATGTTTCATACTTTATGTAACAGATGCACAATCTTAACCAATTATTTCGATCACTTTATTGTATATTATATATAAGATTTTAAACAATTCATACATAATGACATAATTTAGATGCAATTTGCAAACTAACAAAATTTATAGTATAATTTCATGATTCAAAACAAATAGTATAAAACATAGTGATTCAAAGTAAATAGAATGACTAATCAATAGCACTTCCAAGAATTTTACATCCCAATAAAAAGTGTACTATATATCCTTGAGATAACAACCTTATTATATGTAAAATTATTATATATAAATACTATAATATTTCAAATATAACATTGTTAATATAATTTCAATATTTATTTATTAAGTATTATATATATCTCATTTTTAAGATAAATTTAATCATTATACATATTCTAAACTTCACTCTGAAAACTTTAAAAGACTAAAATTTCTCCTAACAATCCAAATCTTTATCTAATAAATCTCAATTGATAAATCATAACCATAAGAAGATGATATGCTGTAAGAAAGAAGCTGCTTTCTTGAAAGAAAGAAAAAAAGTGACATCGTAAAGTGCAAATGTGTAATATGACATCTAAAGGCAACTAACATTTATTATTATTATTATTATTTTATAAAAAAAACATTTTTAAAAATAAATGAGAACAATTATAACAATTGGATATATTAATTTGGAGTCTTATATGAAGTGAGAGAGAGAGGAGAAAGAGAAAGAGAGAGGAGAAGGGGGATAATTTTTTTATTTTAATTAAAAAAGAAAAAAAAATTCTTCTTGAAAAAATTTTATTTTAAAAAGATGGATTAATTTAATCTAAAAATAAAATTATATGATTAAATATATTTATTTTAATAATTATATAATTAAAATATTTATTAAATAAAATTACATGATTAAATGTAACAATATATATATCTTAGTATATCTTAGTAAGAGTTGTGCAACTGGGATTATTAATTAAACGTGGTTATTGTTTTCTTTAGTAATACAACTGAACTTATTGAAAGGGAAAGTGATATTTCTACCGTCATTTAAGTGTTAAATAAAGATCGAAGGTAGAAAATGTTTTAGATGAATTGTATCGCAATATTTCGTAAGTATAATTTAGTACATTTAATTATATTAGATAAAAAAAAGTTGTATTTTAGTTAGGATTGTATTAAATTTATAACATATAGTAATGTTATATTTGAATTAGTATAGTTATTACTTAGATTGTTTTCTTAATAAGGAAAATGGATAAAAAGAAAATTAATGAGAAGAAAATGAGCGAGAAAAATTGAATCTGATTCTTTTATTTATTTTTAAAATAAGAATGATACAAATTTATAATTTATTTACATTTAATTTTTCATATTTTTCCATTTATATTAATTTATTTTTCAAATTTATAAGATACAATTAAAAAATTATTATTTATTTTATGTAAATGATGTTTAAATAAATTAATATTTTAATTTAATTTATCACACTTCGTCGATTAAAGAAAATTATTATTTTTTCTTTCCAATTTAATTTATGTTTATTTTATTCTAAACACATGGTTGATAACTAGTAGAAGGGTCAATATCATTACCCCATTATTTAAAAACAAGACAAACACCAAATGCCAAATCCCTTCGTTCCCTATCCTACCATATCGTCAGTACCCATCACAATCTTCAACCTTTCACTTTACTTTTCTCCATCAAATCTCAAACCTTTTAACATCACACCTACCAAAACCAGAAGGAAAAAAGGAAACTTTATTCCAAATGGGAACTAGCAACAACATAACAGCAGTACTAAATTTCATAGCCTTCCTCTGTTCCATACCCATAATAGCCGCAGGCATATGGCTAGCCGATAAGCCAGACAACGAGTGTATTCACTCTTTCAAATGGCCTGTTGTACTTTTAGGAGCTTTAGTTTTACTTGTTTCGCTTGCTGGCTTTGTGGGTGCTTATTACAACAAACAAGGTCTTCTTGCTCTCTACTTAGTCTGTATGGCCATTCTCATATCTCTGCTTCTATTTCTTCTTATCTTTGCTTTTGTCGTGACTAGCCATGATGGAAGCTATGTTGTGCCTGGTAGGGGCTTTAAAGAGTATAGGCTTTATGGGTTTTCGAAATGGCTTAGAGATCATATCACTGATTCTGAAAATTGGGGAAAGATTAAAACTTGTTTGGCTGATTCCAATGTTTGTTCGAAATTCAATATGAATTACATCAGTGCTGATCAGTTTTTTTCTGCTCAAATCTCTCCTCTTCAGGCAAGCTTTGTTCTTTGTGTTTGTTTGCTATGTTTTTTACTTTTCTATGACTACCTATTTGTTTGGTTGTGTGATTAAAATCTAAAGATGAGAGCTGTTGTGACTTATTTTTGTAAGTAGATCATTTATATAATATCATGGGGCGTAATTATTTAGAAAAGTGATAACTTTTCTAGTTTTTAAGATAATTTTGACGAGTGTCGCGATAAAGTATTTTAGGTTCAAAAGTGTGAGTAAATTTAAAACACTTGACTGATTTAGCTAGATTGCTGTTTTCAATTGGGGGTTTGACGATAAAGAAAGAAACCCTTTTTCCGAAAACTGGCTAAAAGCATTGCTTATTTAAAAGATCTGAGAGAGAGAGAGAACATCAACGACATTATTGTCTCAAATGCTCTTTCAGTAGATAATAGCTACAACGTTATTCACGATTAATCACGTTGGTTGCTCTTTTTATTTAGCATTGCTTACTTGTATTTTAAAAAAAGTAGATGTATTAATTTTGCATTTCACTTGCTGGAATTCCATATTATTTTTTACTTATGTAGCAATGAATAATTTATTGGCAGGACATAATGGTAAATTAATTACTAATCAGCCATAAATTTCATTCTGAAAACAAGAATGTCATGGTAACTTGAGTCCCTGAAATTACTTGGAAAATTAATTTTTTATTTATTCGGTCTATTTTGGTGGTAAGCTTTAGGGTTTTGTGCATCCATTGAAAGCAATTTCATAGAAGAAACTAGATTCAGGAAAAACACAAAATGTGATTTTTGAGCTCTGAAAGCGTTTTTAACAACATTTTCTTGTTTGGTGATTAAGTGTTTTTTTTTCTTTTTCATTTGTTAGAAGCGGTTTTATATTATCTCAAAAGCAGAAGCAAACAAAGTATATTCTTATGCTTTTAACTTTGTGTGTGGCACACGTTCGCCAGATTTGCACAATAGAACAGAAACACATGGAGTTAAAAACTTCTTGATACTGCATATGAGTATATGACAAGACCGTTCTAGATGATCAAAGAAGGGTTTTTTTACTCAGTAGTTGATGCTAGGGTCTTTGCGCATGCATTTGTTAAAAATATAAATAAGTGCATAACTTGAACAAAAGCACAAAATGTGCTTCAAAACACCTCTGAAATTTTTTCCTTATGATTCAGAAGCGCTTTGATTTGCTTTTACAGATTTCGAAAACATAAATAAACATAAACATAGTATTTTGAAGTTGGTGCAATATGCATGATTATTAGCTTAGAAGAGTTTGTACAATAGTGAGCATCAACTTACCAATTATGATTACAAATTATGCAAGTTGGATCAAATTAAAGAAATAATTTTAAAATTGAGGTCATAGTTTGTTTACATAACATAAAGTTAAAAGACACATGGCTAGCCAGCTTGGTGGTTTTCCATATTAGAAAACACTTTTTATCACAACTTAATGTATACATCAATTTGCATCTCACAATATAATTAGCCCTTTCACAATTACTTCAACATCTCATCCTCTCAATTTATACGCATTACTCTTACATTGTCGTCTTATTCAATCTTATCTTTATGTAGCATGTTTTTGTTGGATTAAACATTTTGTTGTCCTTTTATAATTTGCAGTCAGGATGTTGTAAACCTCCAACAGCTTGTGGTTATAGTTATGTAAATCCAACATTGTGGATTAATCCAGGAAACCCAACGGCCGATCCAGATTGTTCAATCTGGAGCAATGATCAAACCCAAGTATGCTATAATTGTGAATCTTGCAAAGCTGGTCTTTTGGGAAATTTGAGAAAAGAATGGAGAAAAGCTAATGTGATTCTAATAGTAGCAGTTGTGGTTCTTATTTGTGTCTATCTTATTGCTTGTAGTGCCTTTAAGAATGCTCAAACAGAAGATCTCTTCCGCCGTTACAAACAGGGTTGGGTTTGAAATTTTATTTCATTATGTTTTCTAGGGGGGAAAAAAAGAAGAGCTTTTGATTTTGGTGATTTTTTCTATTTTCTTTATCTTTTTTACAATGGTTTGTTGTTGTTGCTTATGTACATAGTCCTTTGTTTTAGAATGTATGAAATTGATTGTGAATAGACAACCAGTGAGGTGAAGTTGGTGCCGTTTTCAAGTAAATGGTTCACGATTTTTTTATTTTTTGTCAAAAAATGAGATGAAAATATGGAATATCAGCTATGTATCTGTCAAGTGTTAACTACAATAAATTATTTTTTCAAATATTAACAAGTAAACTAATGTGTATAAATATAAGAAGAATTTGTTTTTTTTTTAAAAAATGTTTTTAAAAAAGATATATTAATAACTAATATACAGTCGATAAATGATATTAGTTTATAACTAATATATCATTAAAGATATCTCGAATACTTTTATCATGCTAATAATTTGAAACATTAGTTACAATCTTATCTTCAATAACAACCTATCAAACTTAGATTATTATTGACACACAAAAAATGTGGTAATGAAAAAGAAAATTATGTCATTGAGGAACCTCAAACTATCAGGCAAGTTCTAAAAAGATGACAAAAAAACCTCCGTATGTTTGGATTAATTTTAATTTTGATGTAACAGTATAAAATAATAAGTACTCCTTAACAGTTATAATTAAAGATAATTTTAATAATACATTAGAAATTTGGTATAAATTACTAAACATTACAAATACATAACAAGTGAAAGCTAGAGCTTTGACTTTGATTATAAGTATGACATCAACAATTAAACGTCATCGAATTATAATTATAATAAAGTGTGATTGTTTGAATATGATTCAATACATTAATAATTCTTATAATAAACTCTCATGAACTTTTTTTTTTTTTACTTAGATAAAGCTTTTCCTTTGTTATCAACATTTGTGGATTTTTTTAGCTTTATGGATTTCAAGGGAAGGAAACTCTAAGGTTCATGAAATTGCTCAATGATCTCTACGTAATCTTAAAGAGAGATCTTTTTAAATTAGTGATATCCCAATTCATATTTATAATTTGATTAACGGAGAGGCATGTAAATAGTTTAATATTAATATTGATATTATTATAAATTTAGTAAAAAAAATTATTTTAATATTTATTTTTAATTGATTATTTTTATTGTTAATTTTTTTGGAAAAAAATAAAACATTTAAAATTCGTAATTATAAAAATAATATCATTTATATCCACTTTACATTTTTTTACATTTAATTACGATACTTCTGAACTATTTAATATTGAACGTTGTTAAATTGAATCATTTTTAATATTATTAGTTGTTATTTTTATTATTATAAATTATAGTGATATTATTTTTTGTAATTTATAAAAAAGAATTAACTTTTATTACTTTTAAGATTAAAATATATTTTAATCAATTATTCTATTAAAAAAATTATTAATTTGATGAAAATTTTAAATCATATGCACAATAAATGAAGATATAATATCATCATCTTATTTATAGTAATTCGTTCTAACTTCATATATGATTTAAATATTTCTATTAAAGTAATTAATTGAATCGAATTTTAATAAAAAAAAATTAATTAACAGTAATAATTAAATGAATATTTTCTCTAAACAAACTATATTGTTATTATTTTTAATCTCGTATTATTTTACAAATAACAATAAGCTCGGTTTTGAGAAAAGCTTTTGGCATCTGACAAAGTAAATAAGCGTTACATTGTTACACATTTGTTTTTACATTCTTTATCCATTTGATTTTCATTAGAATACAAAACACACTAACATATTTATGGATGAATTATTGATTGGTTATGAGCACGCTGACATGGTGGCTTATATGTTTATTATTTGCTGCACAGCATTTGTGTCTTCTAGCTTAATGAACAGCAGATGTTGGATATCTATGCAAAAGCTTTCCGTTCAATGAAAGATTATTATATAAGCCTTCGTATTAGTATTTTATTTATTTTGATTTTTTTAATAATAAAGAACAAGAGTATAAAAAGATATAAAGTTTATTTTTCTAAATACATTAAAATTACAATTAAAAATATACTATTAGCGGTGTTGAACGTTCTTGGTTCACTCTATATTTTATTTTGTATTAGTGTTTGTATAAAATAGATAATATTATAATTATCTATAAAACTGATATACAATGTTAAAAATAAAATAAATTTAACAGAATAAAATAATTATATTGATAATCTAACATGTTTTATCCTTTGATTTGGGCTAAGAAATCAATAAAATTAATGGGTATAAAGTGAGAGATAATACAATAAATTTAAATAAACCCAAAATAATGTCACACAAGTGTTCTCAAAATTCTCTATTTTGTCACCCTCTTTTTAGAAAAATATTATAACATTTTTCTAAAATATTATTTATCACTTTCTTACACACACAAAACTATTTTTCTTCTATAAAAATTGATCATTTGAATTTGTTTTGTTTCTCTTCTTTTTTGTATGTTAATGTATCTTTGAGACAAAAACATTGTTTATTTATAGATAAAATTATCTATCAATATTATATGCATTTATCAAATATGATACAACTAACATGTTTTATTTTCTTTAACTTTCAAGTGTAATAAGGAACTACAAAAACTTTAAACAAAATATCAAAATATATTTTATTTTTTTTAGAAAACACGTCAATCTTTCACAACTATCAATTATCAATGATTAATATCATATTTTCAATATTTACATCTTCATGAATACGGTCATTAGTACAAGATATTATAATTGGTTTCAAGAAACACCAAAATTGACGACATTAAATTAATACATCACTTTTATATACACGTATACTTACTATATTAAACTATTAAGAAATTATTCGTACGGACTTCCACTTGACGTTAATAATTTAAGTCGAGTATGATTAGTATCTTGCCGTGTAGATTTGCTAGTTTCATAATCAACATGCTTCTCACGCTAGCCATTTAGGAACATTTTGCTTTCACTCAACAACCCCTTTTGTCTTATCAATCATAGAAATATCATCTATGCCATTAAATAACACATTTAAATCAATTCAACCTAACATAATTACGTCACATTAAAACCAAGAAAAACAAAAAAGTACATTCATGTTTGGCCTAACTCTATGAATAATGATTTTAAATATTGCAATTACTATTTTTCATTAAACTAAAATTATTGATTAGTGGAATAATTTGGTGCCCTTTTAAAGATTATATTAATTATACCAATAATCCAGTTGATTTTATTTGTTAACTTCATCACCCAAAAAAAAAAGTATATGTTTTTTGTAAATACTTCAATTCACATATCATATATTTTATTCACAATTTTTTACTTTTAACTTCTTAAAAAATATATTATTTACATTATGAAAAAATATAAAAAACATGTATTTTTTTTATAAAAAATATATATATTTTTATGTTAAATTTTCTTTTTTCCATGTACATCTAAAATTAAACTTTATGTAAACTTTATGTAGGAAAGAATTATTTGATATACTTTCTATATAAGAGAGGAACCAATAAATATATAAAAAAGCTATTAGTAATCTTTTTAATAGTTTGAATTTTTAAGATATTTAATTTTTTAATAAAAGTTTAACATCATGTTAAAAATTAAATTCTTATATTTAAATCTCACACACTTATAAATAAATAATAAATGTATAAAATATTAATAACCTTACTCGCAATGATTAAGTTTTTGGACTCCCCCACACCCAAAAAAAAAAAACAAAACCATTGATCACAACATCTGATTTTCGTTGCAGCAATCATCGCCACGCACCGACGCCGCTCATTCCATCCAGGTTGCCAGCACCATATGGTTCAGACTCGAGGGTGTAGTTAAGTTCTTGACAAAATCTACCAAAATTGATCATACCATATACAGTTAAAAATGGAAACATATGACAAAATTCAAAATATATAAGTTATCAGTAAACTTGTTTTCATATGACTCAATAATTGATATAATTTTATTTTTAAATTCCTTTTTTTATGTTATATAAAAAACGTTTATGTAATAATTTTTTAGCATATAAAAAATTTGTTTTTATGTTATAAAAAAAATATGCTCATAGTATAAGATGTTAAAAATAAAAACTAACTTTGAAATACTAATATTACTTAAAATTATACATAAATTTGTATTTATATCCTAACATGTATATAATTTTTTGAAAATTGAATAAATAATTTAATTTTTTAAATAATAATAACATATATAAAAATTTAAATAAAATGGGCGCAAATTATTGAGTATTACTCTTCAAAATAGTAGTAGTTAATATGACTCATACCACTCCCATCTCAAGATAAAATTGATATTTTTATTATATAAATTTTAAGAATATTATTTTAAATATTTTTTTTAAAATAAAACTACATTTAAGTAAGATATAAATTTCCAAACAAAGCAATGCCTCTATAAATTCATTAATGCCTTCATTTTTCTCTTTGAAACACTCTCCTTTAAGTTAACTCACTTTCCTTGGAATTAAACAGACCCAGAACTTTGGTCAAAATGGACCGACCCAAATTCATAATCGAAGCCTCTGAAGCTGAATCAATGGCCAAACAATCTGGTCTCACCACTCTCCAACTTCTAGCCTCCCTAGTCAAGCCAGCCCGGTCACTCGCTCGTCCACCCATCTCCAAATTCCATGTCGGCGCCGTCGGGTATGGATCGTCGGGTCGGATATTCATCGGAGTCAATCTCGAGTTTCCAGGTCTTCCTCTCCACCATTCCGTCCACGCCGAGCAATTCCTCGTTACCAATCTCTGCATTAACGCCGAGACCCAACTCGAATACATCGCCGTTTCCTCTGCACCTTGTGGACATTGTCGTCAATTTCTCCAAGAAATTAGAGGAGCCCAAAATATCAAAATTCTAATAACCCCATCCGAAAACGACAACGAAATCGATAATAACAAAGAAACCCATGAATCCAAATGTGATAAATTCGACCCACTTTTACAACTTTTGCCTCATAGATTCGGACCCGATGATCTTCTAAGCAAGGACGTACCTTTACTTTTAGAATCACACCACATTGGTTTATCGATTCCAAGCGAAACCCAAATTTTGTGTAATGGTGTTTGTGATGGAAAAGCTATGGAGGGTCATAATCATAATCATATTCAATTGAAATTTGCAGCTCTTGAGGCTGTTAATAAATCCCATGCCCCATATAGTAAATGCCCATCTGGATTAGCGATTTTGGATTCTGATGGGAAGATATATAAAGGATCTTATATGGAATCAGCGGCTTATAATCCGAGTTTGGGTCCAGTTCAAGCTGCTTTGGTGGCTTATATTGTAGGTGGAGGTGATGAGTATGAGAAAATTGTTGCAGCTGTTTTGGTGGAAATGGAAGATGCTTTGGTTAGACAAGAGCATACGGCTAAGCTGCTTTTGGACTCTATTTCACCAAGGTGTGATTTTTGGGTTTTTCATTGTGGTTCTGCTTCTATATATTGTAAAAAGCTTTCTTCTTGATGGGATTATTTAGTCCTTGTAATTTGTACTGAGAATTTGGCTGATTATGGAAGAATGAATACTGTCTTGGATAAATAGTTGCATTAAATTGATCTCTTTGTGTGCTTTCCTCTTGATTCTGTTCACATGTCAAAAACTGTGGATGTTAAGTTAAGTAATGATAGTTGTCCATTAAGATAATAAAATTTATTTTTTTTAATTTATAATTAATTATTATATTATTTATAATAATATTATAATTTATAATAAATAAATATATATTTTTTAATTTTGTAAGTTATGACCATTACAAAAGAAAATTCTATTTACGTTTAATTTTGGTGTGTATAAAAAATAATTTTTTTCGAACTTTCAGGATATAAATATATACAAATATAAAAATATTATTAGTATTTTTTTACTGACTTAATTTTTTTAGAATAATTTATTTTTTAATAATTTATATTAAAATTAAATATAAATTATTTGAATTTTATTAATTTTAATTATTAAATTTTAAATATTTAATATTAGCTGTGTATATGAGTACTCCTTGTGCCACTAATATACGTCACCCACAGCATTAGCATAATTGGATCTTTCCTCTGGCTTACTGTGTTCTTTCTATACTGATTATCTAAAAATGAAAGTCTTCTCGTCGATGGATGACTTAGGTTGGTTTGTTTCGAAAGAGCTGTAGAGAGACTATAAAAAGCGTTTTTGATAATAAAAAAAGGATATTTAGAAATTTAAATTTTGTAATTTTATATTTTATATTTTTTTATTATATAATTATTAAAACAATTTTTTTTAATTTTATAATTTAAAATATAGATAATGTTAAGTATTAAAATTGAAATAAAACATAAATAAATGAGTTTGAACTCATAGCTTATTCAATGTATAATTGTGACCTTTTTAAAGGCTCTGCAAAACAAAGAAATAGGAAATAATAGAGTTACATTCAACTACTCCTAAAGACATGATAAGTTTTATTTAAATGAAAAACAAATTTGATGTACTACAAAGTATGATTTTATTAAATAGATTCCAACAATATGAAAGACTAAGTCATATATCTCTAACAATTTTCTCCCTTAAATTACATTAAATTAACAATCAGTTTACTTTTATAGAACAAAACATGTACCAAGCAAATCTCTTATCTTTACAAAAGCATCAAGCTCTTGTAGTAAAGTTGTCAAGCTCCAAGTCTTATTTCTCTCAATGGTTTATATTTCATTGTTCATTGTCTTTCTACATTTTTCACTTCCAATAGCTTCCTCAAAATGCGCTAGGATCTCCAGCTTTTGTGTATAAGACTAAGTTGTTCATTTCTTCTTCCTTAGATAGCCCTTCTCTAGTCATATAGTCATCAATCCATGGAGATTGTCTTCTAATACTCCCTTGCTATATGCTTGATGTTGTGTCTAATAAGATTGAGTTGTTTGACTCCACTGTCTACTCCATCTTCTTCATCATCTGTTTTTATTTCTTCATTCCTTTTATCTTCTCCTCACTTAGCTAGGATCAGTACTAGTCTCATTCGGCTTTACTTTGTTCTAATCTCAACTTTCAGTTTCTTCAAACATAACATCTCTACTTATCATAATTTTCTCTATAATTGGATTATAGAGTTTGTATGCCTTCATTTCATCACTCAGTCCTAAGTGAACACACTTCATGCTTTGATCATCAAGCTTAGTCCTTTTTCTATCATAAATGTACACATGTGCAATGCACCCAAATACCTTAAAATGCTCCACATATGGCTTTTGTCCACTCCAAGTTTCATCAGGTGTTTGATACTTCACTACAATGGTTGAACTTTGATTCAAAATGTAATTGGTCTAATTGATAGCTTCATGCTAGAACTCTTTTGGAATTTTCTTTTCGGATAACATATTTTTGGCCAAATTCATGATGCTCTTATTTTTTCGTTCAATTACTTTGTTTGTTGCAGAATGTATGCTACTGTTAGTTGTCTCTTTATGCCATTGGAGCTGCATAATTCATTGAATTCATTTGAAGTGAACTCTCTCTCTACGTGAGTCCTTAAACACCTTATTAATTCACATGTTTTCTTCTCGGTCAAGTTTTTAAACTTTTTAAAAATGGTAAATGTCTCTGACTTCTCTAATAAATAAAACACCCATGTTTTTCAACTTAAATCGTCAATGAAAGTGATCAAGTACGTTTTTTACTTTTGGATTCTAGTGTAACTCGTCTATAGATGTCTACGTGAACTAATTAAAGCCTTTATGTTACTTTCTACTGACTTTGTTTGAGAATTACTTATCTGTGTTGCTTCCTCTTTAAGAAATCTTCACACAATCTAGATGGAGTTTTCAACATAGCAAGCCTCTGAGTCCTTTAAAGCTTAAGTTGCTCAAATCTATTGTGTTATAGGTGAGAGTCTTCTTCAGAGGTTATTTTGAAGGAATTTGATTTATCAACTAAGTGAAGTCAATATTACAAACATCATAATGATTATCATCTATGTTTGCATAATGAGCCTTCAATTTGAATGTAACATCTTGATCACATTGTTTTGAACGAGGTAAAACACATAGAAATGAGTTTAAACTCACTTGCTTATTCAATATAGAATTATGATTTTTTATAGGTTTTACAAAACAAAAAATATTAAATAATACAGCCACATTACTCCTAAATACGTGGTCTAAGTAATTTAAATAAAAAATAAATTTGATCTTTTACAAAGTAAGATTTTAGTAAACAAACTCTAATAATATGAAAGATTAATAAATAATTAAATTAAAATTTTAAAAAATTAAGATTTTTATAAGTATAAAATAAAAATTATATATTTTATTAATAAAAAGTATCAAGAATAAGGAGGGAAAAAAATAAAATTAAAAATAAACCAACCTCAAGCTCGTTATCTCTCACCTACTTTATTGTTTTTTTTTTCGTTGTCTATTTTCTCTCTCTTAGTCTCTTTTTTCTTGCCTTTTCAATGTTATTCATTCTCTCTCTTATGATAACTCTTTTTCGGTCTCAATTTTTTTATTTTTATTAATAAAAATGTTAGTGAGAGAATGGAAGGAGAGAGAGTGAAGATATTTATTATTTTTTTAAAAAAAATTTATCAATAAAACATATAGTTTTTATTTTACTTCTAAAAATGTTTAATTTTTAAAAAAATTGATTTAGTTAATGGTATTTTTAAATTAAAAATTAAATAATTTTTTTTTAATAATTACAAAATAAAAATATATAAAAATTATAATTACAGTAACCAAATAACTTCGGAACAAGATTTTTCAAAATGGTACATTTTTCGAATAATGATTTTTTTTCATTTGCTATATGGCCCATTTGAAACAATAAAAGGAAGTTTGGCCCAAAACTTTTAAAAAGTTTGTCAATTACAAGTGATTCAAAAGAGGTATGATTTGGAGCACACGGATAATCTCGTAGGTTCAAGGAAATGAGGATATTAATTTTATAGTGAAATATTTTAGTTTTATAATTTAAAAATAGATATATTTTAATCTTAAAAAGTAGTACATATATTAAAATTAAAATATACATTTTTAAAAAATTAAAAAACAAAAATCTTCTAATTAAAAATAATAAAATTAAAGCAATCATTTATTAAAACTCCTCACCTATAACAATACCAATGCAAATTGAAGTAATCTGAGGTGGATTTCTAGCAGTCCCCCACCTTCACAAGACTTTTTCTATTTCTCCATTCACTCAAAACAAATAGCCAATATAAGGTCTCGAACATTTTAAACATGCACAAAAAAATGTCATATTATATTAACAGTATGTGGTGAAATGTGTCCAAAATAACTGTTGTATGCTCGGTAATTAAAATTAAATAATAAATTGTATAGTTTGAAAACAAGACATTTCACTTTAAATAACTGTTGTATGCTCGGTACTTAAAATTAAATAATAAATTGTATAGTTTGAAAACAAGACATTTCACTTTAGTATTATGATAGAGATTATTAGTCATCTATCATTTCAAAAATTTAAACTAAAAAAATATGATTTAACATTATATTATAGAATAAGAAATAAATAATGTATCTTACATATTTCTTATATTAAATTATTTATATTATTTAATTTTTTATATTAAAAATTATTTCAATTAATCTCACTATTTTATAAACCTTCGAATTTTAATTTTCTCTCTAATCTTATAAACTCTTATAATAATTCTAAAAATATTAAAAGTCTTACCCATTGCATCTAACCCTAGATAAAATGCTTTTTATTTAACTCTTAAATGAAAAATAATTGCATCTAACCCTAGATAAATGCTTTTTATTTAACTCTTAAATGAAAAAATAATAATAAATATTTGTGATTCAAAAAAGAATCTTTTATTAGTGTATAAAATAAATATCGTACATTAATAAATAAATATATTAATGTAGTATTTATAAGTAATATGAAACTTATTTTTATTTAAAATCTTTAGGATTTGGTCATTAATGTTTCTTATACACTAAACAAAATTGACATGACATCATATCTTCATCAATTAATAAGTAAAAAAAGATAGACCTCTATCACAAAAATAAAATACAATACATAGATCTCACAAAAAATAAAATAAAAAATAAGTTTTAAAAATAAGATTAAAATATAATAAAAATAAGTTAAAATACAAAATTTTGGGTTAAATAATACACACTTATATGTTAGAATATGAAATAAGTATTACACGTTAATAAATAAAAATATTATTAATATTTACAAATAGATTTATATTCTTTTACAGTTAATCTTTTGAGATTAAATAACTCATATTATTTATACACTATATAAAATTTACATCGTTTTTATCAAAATATCATATTGAATTTCTTGGAGTTAGTACATTAGAATTAACTCTTATTTTTGTTTTGATACATTTATCTTTAGATTTTCACTATTTAAAACGTTGATATTTATTTTGATTAATTTTAATAATAATAATATATTAAAATTATTTTAATTTATTAATATTAACTAAAATGTGCAAACAATAATTATAAAAAAACATCAAAATAAACATAAGAATACTTAAAAAATAACAATTCCAAATTTGTTGGTTGAAACCTTTTTGAGGTGTCATCCCATCAATCGGTTGTCAATAGTGGAGATTTCTGAGATTAAAATTTGAAAATGCTATCATAAACCATTTATTATTAAACCCTTTCCCTTTATATATATATATATATATATATCTTTATTTCTTTATTTGCTGAGTGAGTGAAGCCGCTGGAGAAGAAAAAAAAAATTGAAAACAGAGAGTAACAGTTCTGTTGTTGATGGACGGTGAACATACTGACCAAAAAACAGGGGCAAAGAAGATGGTGGAGGCGCACGCTGTGGCTGGTCTAGTGGAAACTGAGGCAGTTGGTTGATGGCTGCGAATGGAGCTGGAGGGGCTGGTTGAAGATCCAAAAAACTGCGCTGATGTGTTATTCTCAAATTCATAAATATTTTCTCTCTTTTAGTTTAATTATGTTTTCTTTAATTTTTACCTTGTCCTTAACCTTGTCCTTCAATGCATGAACTCTTCTTTATTTATAGATGAAATAAGAATTTTTTTACTTAAATTGTGTCATAATTTAAACCTTAAATTAGATCACTAATTTTCTTAAATTATGTTACTAATTTTCTTAAGTATGTCACAAATTAAACTACTAATTTGTTACTTTTAGAACTTAAGTTCAACACGTAACATAGATGAATTACAGAGTAGCAGCTTCCTTTTTTTTCTTGGCTGCGTCGTTCTCTGTTCGGCTGCTGATATTTAGCAGTTCTCAGCTTTTGTTCTTCTCCAACGGCTACACAATATTGCTTTCACAGGAAACTATATATATAAGCCGTAGAAAGGGTTTAATATATGCAAATATGCCTTATATTGTTTTGTGCCATTATTTAGTTAACAACAAAATATGAAAAATTTATTAACTAAAACAAATTCAATGTAGTCCTACAGTTAAATTAGTGTTCTATTCAATCAAGCCATCTTATTTATGATATCTAGCTTTACTCTTAAAATTTCAACAATTATATTGAATAGAAAAGAACAAGCTCCATAAATTGAGACATGAAGATTATGCACAACGACGTATCAATCCTTAAAAAATATAAATAGTACTTCAAACCTCTTAAACTATTTTTTATATTACACATAATAATATTAAAAAACAACAAATAAATATATGCATTATTAGGATAAACAATAAGAAGAAGAAGCTGCAGTTTAAGAGCCACTTTAACATTTCCACTAACCAATCCATGACCTTCTTGATTATCAATAAACATATCATCAATTCTTCTCATTGCACTATGAACAATTACAATCCCAACACCAAATGAGAGAGCCCCTATTAGATTATTTTTCACATCTGTAAAATAGAGAACAAAAATTGTCATCAATGACAAAACAATTAAAACCATTTTATCATCAATCACAGATCAAACACAATTAAGTGCTCATCACGTAGAAAATATAAGAACAACCATATAACCATCATGACAATGAATACCATCAATGAAATTGGATGACAAAACAAGTTTAGAAAGACGATGAATAATACAATGATGCCATAATTTACGTGAAAATATAAAATATTTGTTTCGATTCTTTGAATTATTTGGTTAAAGGATGATGGGAGAGTGAGATGGTGTGGTTGGATCATCTCCTTCCATGGTTTTTGAGTGCCAAGACCGGCTTTGATCCTTTCTTTTGCTCTTGAAATGTTGAGTTGTAGGTTAGATTGTGGTTGTGTCGTGGTCGGAATAGTTCCATATGTTGTCATTTTTTTTTGTTGGTCAAGGTCTCAAGGAATGGAGAGAATGAAGAGGTAGAATTGTTTGCTAAGGAGGAGGGTTATGCAAAACGTGTTAGACATTTTGAGAGGATATTTGTCAAAATAAATTAGATAATTTATGAAGTTGTATAAATTGGAATTTTTACATTCGTGATCGTCATTCGAAATAATTAACATGAAAAATAATTATAAATCAATAGTCATCTTTGGATAGAAATAGAATTTAGAGGCAATTTGTGGATGTTTACATGTTTATGTTCGTATTATAATTGTTTGTATTTGTATATTTGGGTTGATGTTAATTTATATTTTAATATAAAAAATAAATTATTTTTAATTAATTAATTTATAATAATAAAAATAATTTAATATTTTTAATGGCATAAAAAATTAATATTTGATATAATAAAAAAATAATTAATACCAAGTCAAATTGAGTTTGTGTTTTATATTTAAGGCTGTTGAATTATAACCACTAATAGAATTGTTATGCAACATTGATGGACAAAAATAATAATAATAAGTTATGCACGTTTATAAACAAGTGTTAGAAACTTATTTCCTTTTATTATTAGAATTATAGTTTAGTTTTATTTTAATAAATTTATAACCGCAAAAATATTATATTATGTATAATTTATTTGATAAATAACATTTATACTAAAATATATAAGTTATTCGTACATAAATATTCTTGATGTTCTATGATGATGGAGATTCTGTTGGTTTGTCTTTGAGACCAAGGAAGATTCTACACTTCAAGTTGAAGATCTCCGACTCCCTTCGACAGGCCAATGCTACATCTCGCCGTGTTATGCATTTGAATAGCATCCTTTATTTTTTGGAACTGCAAATTATTTCGACAAAATTAAATCGAACCCATTTGACATATGAGGCTACTTAATTAAAAGACTATTTGTAGAATATTATTATTATCCATAGTTTTTACAGAAAAACTAAACATTTTAAAACATGTTTGATCGTTTCACTTGAAAAAAGTTCTCAAAAAGATTATGACTGACGGTGAGCGTCATGATATATAGAAATGGAAATAAGGAAGAACCTTCACAATCCACATTCATACTTTGGCACATTGGTTTATTATCATCAAAATTTAATTTGAATATAATCTCTGGGTGCTCTTCAGCTGTTCAGCAGAGCTGAAGGAAACATGGAATGAGAAATCAGAAAAATGTAGAAACTGAAGCTAATGGATATATCGGCACCATAAATCGGAAAACTTTAGAAAATGTATGAGAAAATTATGACTATTTTCTAATCAAGACATGATTACAAGGTGTCGGATTTTTTTTTTGAAATGTTGTACTTCATCCGATGGTTCACTTGACAATTGATGAAGCTATCTAAGTTGGAAGAGATGTGTTATGATTGATTAAAAATGATATTAGGTTTGTTAGTCAAAATAGGAGGTGATTAATTTAGAAGAAAATTCATGTAAAGTGGCTTACCAAATTGTCAAAGATGAATGTGACTAACCTTGTTTGAATAAAGAATAGGAAAATTAGATAGCTTAATTTTGTTGAATGAAGAAATGTTTGGCATATGAAATGAGAACTTGAAGGCTATAAATATGGCTTCATTTTTTCATTGTTAATCATCCCAAAAATAGAGAAAAACTTGTATGAAAAGTTCTTGAGTTAGAGAAATTTGTGGAAAATTTCTCTTGGGCTTGTAGTTGCTCTTGTCTTTTGGGTGTGCGAGAAAATTACTAAGAATGTAGTTGTAATAATTTTCCACGTAGTGAATTTTTCTCTAGTTGTCTTTTGACAACGAAAGTGGTTTTTCTCTAATTTAGAGTTTCCACTATAATTCTTGTGTTGTGTTAAGGAAGATTTTGGGAGGGAGAATTTATGATTATACCATTTTATCTCAATTTTCTAACAATATGTGGCTCCTGAAATATGAAATTATTCTAACTCTAATGAAGATTAACAGAATTAACACACTCTTAGCATAAAAAAAGTGTATTATACCCTAAAAGCTTTTGAAGGAATAAGAAGCGTGACTACAGATTACAAAATATTTTCCTAAAGTGAAGAGTTGGGAAAAATGGTACACGACCTATTAATCCAACACGAACGTGACAAGAAAAAATTTCTACTAATAATTGTTTACTTATTGTTTTTGTAGGTCAGATATTCACTACTATAATTAAAGCTATTTTTTTTATGTGTTAACAAACACAATAATCACGTCACTAACCATTAACAAACACAATTTGTAATCATTATAAAAAAAAATGTAAACGATACTTAGAAAGAAAAATTATTCATTGATACTAGAGTATACATAACGTGTTATTACATGTCAATAAAATTAAAGATTAATATATTTTTCTCTTTAAAAGAAAAATACTCAATAGAAGATAAAAAAAGAAAATAATTTGATTGTTAGAGAATAATACATTCATAAAACTCAAAAATAACTAATATGAAACTTAAATCAAAAATTTAGTTTTGACTAGAGAGAGAGTGTGTGTGTTAAATAGGGATGAGCAAATAATACAATTAGTCCACTTGAATTGAGAAATTTGATTCGATCCGTCGGATTCGAATCGAATTAGACCGAAATTTTTTATAATTAAATCAAATTTAAATTAAAAAATATATAATCTGTTTGGATTCGGATAATTAAATTATAAATAAATGCATATTTTATTTTATAATGTATTATATTTGAATATTATATATACCATAATTATATTATATTAATATTTTAATTTAAAAATAAATATAAATATTTATAATAATTTAATAATTATATTAGCATACTTCTTATACTTTTGATTTCTTAGTTATGACTATAAATAATAAATTTTGTTATAAATATATCAATTTAAAATTTAAATATTGTGTTTTATATATGATAATAATTTATAAATAAATTTTAATATTAATTTGATTTTATCTTAGAATTTGGATTGATTCATATTAATTATGTCATCAAATCAGACTTAAATTGATAAAAAAAAATAGATAATTTTGATCGGTTACTCATCACTAGTGTCACGTGAGAATGGTTGTTTACCATGGGAAATAATGCCCTACACGAAGCACCCTAGGTTCCATAAAATTCTAGAATGACTAATCTATCTCTTGCTTATCATATTTGTTGCATTCTTTTCCAACCATTTTGGCTGGCTTGTTTCATTAATCGTTGCCTGTACCTATAGAATGCATATATACGACAGTAAATACTAAATTCGTATCAAAATAAGTCAGCTTTTTTTCATAAATATCATGCAAATTTATTAGGTAAAACTAAATAGTATCAAGGTACAAAACAATCAAGTCCAATGGAACTGAAGACAACTACAACTATAACATTAAATATGTTCCATTTTAGCAGATGCGTTAAGATACTCAGAAGCCCACACAAGTTAATTTGTTGGTAGACAAAGCTTTCGTAATTCATAAGTTTGTGTGTGCGTGTCTGTGTGTATGTATGTCCAGTGGCCAGATTGCATTCCTTTAGCAACTATTCTTTTACTGGTATAAAATATATCAAGTGCTAGATTGCTTCCATGCTCACTTGCATCAGTGCAATTACTAGGTTTATTATAACAGGACTTGAGTATGAAGCATCTCAATGATGGAAACCAAACCAAATATGCAATTAATTAATTTTTTCAAATTAAATAAATTGATGGGCTTACTTTAAATTGATTTATTTTAATCATAATATTATTACATTTGTGAATAGTTATTTTATGTCAATTTTAATGATTTTAATCATTTTATTTTCCTATTTTTTAAACTTTTTGAGATTTTTTTCTTTAAATATGTAATTTCAATTCGATTTAATTTTAATTTAAAAAAAAATCCAAAAGATCAAAATAGGTAAAACAAAATGTCAAAAATATTCAAAAATATTAGAATAAATACACAAAGTTTTAAAAAATATGATTAATGTATCCGATTTATAAAAATAAAATAATCAAAATATGTACAACAAACTTTCGTTCTTTTTATGTTTGGATTATATTCGTCTTATGCATTCAGATTTTCAAGCAAATTGGAACCCTTCTTTAAAGTAAGATTACATGTGCGTAGAAATGAGAGTATGCACGGTCACTACTACGTTAATTATCATAATTATTTTGTATCATTTTTAGATGTATTTTTTAATAACTTTTTGTTAATGAATTAGTATGTTTAACAAAAAATATTTTTTTAAACATTTATTAAAAATTAAATCTTAACATAACTTTTAAAATATTAACATTAAATTTTATTTTTAACTAATTTAATACATGTTTTTAAGTAAAATACTTAAAAACAAAATATATAAAAGTAATATTCTATGTGATTATTCCAAATATTATATATTTTATTATTAAAATTATATTTTTTATATATAATTATATGTATAAAAAAATAATATTATTACATGTTCAATTTCGATTAACTAAAATGTTTGTATTATAATAACTATTTATGTCTTAAGATTACTTACGATCATTTTTAAGAAAAAAAAACAATCAAATTTATATAGTACGAATGTAATTTGTCCTATAGTAGAGGCATCTTCAAAAAAAAAAAAAAAAAAACCATCCCCATTCACCTTAGCTAGATTAAAAGTAAGTTCGATATAATAAGAATCTGAACTTGCTCCATTTTTATGACTTCAAACAACCCTTATATAATAAGAATCTGAAAACATTAAGTTATCATCTTTTCACTTGTATTCAAGACTATTAACGCTATGCGGCTATTTCCAATAAGAAGATTTAGTCTGCTTCACAGCTTAAAACAACCAAATGCAAAGAGATAATTCAGCTAGCAACAAGCATAGTTTGAAAAATGACTGAGCAAAGAAATGGAGGAGTTCCACTAAGCAAAGCAAAAGAAAAATACTTCCCAATAGTCAAATATAAGAATGCTTCCTTTAATTATGGAAAATTTAATCTGATGCCCCTCATCAGATACAGCTGGACTAAGTATACAGGAATATGAAAGAATATATTGACTACAAGACTAAATAAACCTTAAAGGCTTATAGAAGTACTATAATTCTCTATCATGATATTTACAATATTCTGTATTTAATTGGAACTAGTCATAACGAGGCTATAAGATCAACTTATAAAGTTACCTTTTAGTAAAATCTCCATTGTCTTCGTGCCATGGACATTAAGCATTAGCATTAGCATCAGCTGATTGGATCTGATTCTAGAAAAAGTCAAAGAGATGGTACTAAGATCTTGACAGTAATACCTTTTAGTAAAATCTCCATTGTCTTCGTGCCATGGACATTAAGCATTAGCATTAGCATCAGCTGATTGGATCTGATTCTAGAAAAAGTCAAAGAGATGGTACTAAGATCTTGACAGTAAAATAGACTCTGGAAAAGATAAAGATCCATTGTTGGGAGCACCATGGATATTGAGAATCGAAGTCACCAAGTTGTATATCTGAACATTTTCAAATGAGGGAACTTTCCGGCCTCTAGCAAACTGAGGACCATGGCCAATGAAGATACTTCTCATTGAAAATATAGCATTGTCATAACCATGTGATCCTCCACATTCTTTTCGCTTCGTTCTCTTTTGTTCCACCTTAAACGCTTCTTCAATCAATCCTATAACTGGTGGAATTCGATCACTTGCCGAATAGTGTAATCGACTAGGCAGCTCATCCTTAAGATATACCTTCAAATTATTGCCATTCTCAACCTTCCCTGATTTCAATCCTTCATTCATCTTCGTGACAACATCAGAAGGATCCACACCAGCGGGTGGATGAATTGATAGAAGTGGAGAATATGACAGAACCCAATTTGCAGGAATTTCAATCCAAGGTGCTAAATCTTCCAAAAAGATCAACTTTTTATCACATGTTCCTACCATTCCATGATCACCCACCATGATTATACTCACATCCTCAAAAACCCCTCTTTTTTCTAGACCTTGTATTAGCCTACCTATCATACCATCAATTCCAGCAACAGCTTCGGTAATCTCAGGATCATCGGGCCCAACATGGTGACCCTGATGATCAGGATCTTCAAAATAAAGAGTCATAAATACAGGAATTTCACTACTAGGTAAATCAAAGTACTTTAAAACAGTATCAACTCTGTTCTCAAAAGGAACAGAACTATTATAATGCTTACAAAAAATTTCAGGACAATCCCAAGAACCCTTATTTACCTCAGCACCAGGCCAGAAATAGATAGCAGCTTTCAACCCATGATTGACTACGGTTTCCCACAAAGGCTCACCAAGCCACCACTTGGGATCGTGATTTGCCATAGTGAAATAATCACCAGTTTTTGGATCCACAAAATTGTTGTTGATTATACCATGATAAGCAGGATAAAGACCAGTAACAATAGAGTAATGATTAGGGAAAGTTAAAGTTGGGAATACCGGAATTAAACCCATCTCTGCCTCTGTCCCATTAGCTATAAGACGATCAATATTCGGCGTCGATGTCTTGAATTGGTATCCAAATCGAAACCCATCTGAGGAAATCAACAGAACTACCGGATGGTCAAGCTTTTTCAAAGAACGAGCCTTAGTTTCAAATGAAGAGGGAAAATGGGTAGTTTTTGATGGGGCAGAGAAAAAGAGGAAAGCGAAAGCTACAGCGACTGAGAGAGCAATTCCTGTGATGAGTAATAGAGATATGAAGATGATTGTTGTATTGGGTTTATTGAAAATATGAGAAGAAGGAGAATAATTTGAGGAGGAAGAAGAAGAATCTGTATTGAAAGATAGTAAAGCCGTTGATGGGTTTACTGGGTCTTCTTCATTGGATGGAACAGGTATAGGTTTTGTTGCGTTTAAGATTGACGAAGAATCGGAACCCATATCGGGAAAATAGCTGATTTTGCGGCTTTTGCCTCCCTCTATGGTTTCAGAGAATTCAATGTTTTAGGAAATAAGTTAATATGTTAGAGAGACACGGAGGGAAAAACTAGAGTTGGAGTGAGATTCAAGAGTTTGTTTTAAAAATACAGACACTATTTGGTGTGAGATCGCTCTCAGAATTCAGGAAGGACTTAGTTAATGGTGGAGTCGGACTGGTTGAGACGTTGAGTTGGGTTGAAGTCTGGAAGGTATAGGAGTTTCTTTGCAATTTAACGCAAACTCAAGGACGTATATTCCAAACGTTGTTCTCGCTCATCCACCCGTTGATTCTGACCATAAAAATCGTGAATTTACTGAAAGTCAAGATTGACAAACGACACCGTTTAGCAATATAGCTATGAGAAACATATCTCCTAATTCCAGCTTCCGAGGTCCAGATTTCTGCCGACATTGCACATGTCGTTTAACATAAAATTATGATTAATTTGTTTAAATTTGAAAATTTCTTTCCAAAATAACAATAACAATGAAGATAATTATTATAATATTAAAATTAAACTAATTTAAATTAAATATATATTAATATTATTTGTATATATATAATTATATAAAATATAATTTTTTATTAATAAAACATATAATATTTAAAATAATTAAATAAAATTTTATTTATTCTTAACTTTATATCTTTTATATTAAGTATAAATTATATACTAATATTAAATTAGTTAAAAATAAATAAAACTTAACATCAATATTTTAAATAGTATAATTAATAAGAATTATGTTAAAATTTATTTTTTAAAATAAATATTAAAAATTAATAAGTGTGATTAAATAATAATAAAAAATGTGTTATTACTAACTGTCAATATACAAATAAATTCAAAATTAATATAGAATAATTTTAGTTATTAACGTGTTCCCAATCATTCCCACACCCATTCGTTATATCGCCATTCCCCGACAATCGTATATTGTTGTTATGTACTATATTATGATTTTTATTTTTATTTTTGCTAAATAGAATTATTTTATGGATTGATTACAGTACAATTCAATTTTTAATTAATAAAATATAAAATTATTAATAAAAATTATGACATAATAATAAAATAAATTTAATAAAAATAAAATTATTATTTTATTTTATTTTTATAATTTAATATTGAATTTAAATAGTAAATTTTTTTATATTTTATAATTTTTATGTATTGTGTTTACATCGAAACGGTAGAGTTTATAATATCAAAAATATTATTTATACAAGCAAGAAAATGACATGATCAATAGACTTGAAATTAGATTAATGAACTCTCTACATTCCACCCTTGTTAGAGAACACACAAATGCGAAGTGTCACCATTCCGAGCAATAATGGAGACACATCATTCAATTTTTTATATTGTTCTTAGAATACAGTGAACATGAGATAGTTTATTTGTATGGTTTTATCTTGATCGATTTTGTAATTTTTTCACATATACAATCATAATTTTTTATATTGTAAAATTTATAATTTCGATACAAACACAATACCTACTTAAAAAATTATATATAAAAGTATTCAAAAAATATAAAAATTTATAAAATCAGTTGATCAAAAAGATTTAAAAAAATTATAATAATTAATTTTTTTTAATTTGTTAAAATAAAATAATAATTTTATCTTATTAAATTTACTTTATTATTTTATCACAATTTTTTATTAATAATAATATTTGATTATTTAAAAATTAATTAAAGTGAAATATTTTACCCGAAGAATAACATAAGTGTGTTTAATTTATAAAAGTGAAAATGATTAAAATATTCGTTTTATATAAATAAAGTGATTTTCACTACCTCATCCTTATGTTATAGATTATAATAATAATTTGTTTATATTAATTATTTATTAATAATTTTATTAAATGAAAATAAAATGGATTAAATATTTTTTTAATATATACAAATATACATAAGCTCGCCTTTTTTTTAATATTTTAACCGAACTATTAAATTGGCCCAATATATCTTAATAAGAAAAAGTACACAAATATTACTATACACATGTGACAAGAATTTATCGTTGAATAATGTATTGTGTATTTGGCAAGACAAAAAGGAAAAGAAAAAGAGATCATAGAGTTTAATACGATTTGTACTGTACAAATCAACTCTAACATGTTATAGATTTCGAAGGAGGATTAATCAAAATAATTTGTAGAGATACCAACATTTCTTTAACTCAATGACGCATACGTAATTCTAGCATCTCTCTACTTACATGCTCTGTTATGAAGGCAAGTTAATTTGGGGTTAGCATTCGTGGGTATACTTATTTTTATTTTGTTAGCTTTTTTATTCATATTTTTAACTATACTACATTAAATACTATTATTTAAATTAATGGTATCAATTTTGATCAAATTTAACAATAATTTTAAAAAAATTTAACATCTTAAAAATATTAATTATTATTGAAATTGATCAAAATAAATAACAATAACTTAAATAAAAATATTTAATGTATCTTAATTAAACAATAATTATAAAAATAAATATAAAGATACTCTATGTATATCTATACTAGTTAAATTGTTGTTTAAACATTTCATATCTTATTTAGTTAAATTATTGATTCAATTAGTATTGCTTTCTAGTTTTATTTTCATCGTATTTCTATTCATGCGTGACCAATATTTATGGTAGCAAGAAATAGTGACATCCAAATTTATAAAATAATTAGTAATAAATATTTTTTTAAATCTTATTATAATTATGTTTATTTTCATTTTATATTAGTGTATCCTATCAAATTTACAGCTATATTATAAGCAAAATGTCAATAACATCATAAATATTATCTAATAATGTTTCATGAACATATATATCTTTTAGTCAATTTATTACGAAATTATCCAAAATATCATTGTTGTTTAATTATCATTTAAATTATTTTTTAACTACAATATCTTAAATATTATGAATATTATTGTTAAAATGTCGTTAAAATATTACTAAATGATCATTAAAATATTTAAAAAAAACTATCAAAAATATAAATTTTTGATTTATTTTTTCTATTTTTTGTTCTTTCTAAGCATTAATTTTAATTCAAATTTTTCTCCATTTTTATAGAAGATAATATATTCTCTATTTTTCTATTTTCAATAGATAAAATTACTAGTTATTATATTTGATTATAAATTAGATTTATGAGATATATATAAACTAATTGACATAGAAAAAATCACGTAAACAATGTGAAATAGTATAGAATGATTTAAAAGTGCATAGAATATTCACATATTGCTCTAATAGAGATAGAGCAAATGGTTATGGGCAAATTATTTTAATTCAATTTTTATTTTATTTTTGTAGACGGTAATATATTCTTTTTTTCTTGTCCATATCCGTTACATTATGCACACTTTTAAAAAGAAATAACAAATAATTTTTTTTTTCATAGCATGATATTTATTTATTTATTATAGTTAATAAAATTAAATAATATATTTAATTATTTCAAACATTTTAATTATTTATTCTATAATATTTAACAAAAAATATATATATATTATTATATAATATTTTAATTAATTGATCAATTTATTGATTAATATAAATATTTTAAGTATTTAAAAATATGTGTATTAAATAAAAAATTAATTTAAAATATAATTAATTAATTATTTTGATGTTTCATATTTTTTTCTAAAATTTTCATAATTTTTATGATGTTTTTTTTTTTTAAATTTATCAATGACGAAAATATTTTTAACATTTTAATAAAAATCATATTTCAACATCTTTACCATCACCGACATTTCATTACAGTCATATTTTTACAAAAATTGTAGAACTAACTTAATCTAAAGCATATAGGTTAATTGATTTTTAGTACATGTTCTAAAATTTTTAAAAAAAATGATAGCCTATAAATTTGTAAAAGATAAAAGAAACTACTGAAATATTTTTAATATAAATAAATTTTAATTTTATTATATTTATAATATGTATATATATTAATTAATATTTTTATTATTTTAATAATTCTAATTTATATAACTAATTATGTACTTGTAAAATAAATATTTTTCTTTTTTCTTTTAAGAGATATTTTAACAAATTTTTCTTAATAAATTTACCTAAAATTTAACTCTTATTTGTTCTCAAATTTCAATTAATTTGAAATTTTTTATTATGGATATTCACTACATATTAATTTAAGATGTGATATATATTTTAAAATCTTTTTTAGACCATCTTAAACATTTATAAATAGTAATATCCGTATAAAATTTATCATGCTAATAACTCTTATTAATCTTAATTAATGTTTTTATAAAGATTTTGGTTAAACAATTATAAATCGGCTTAAAGATTAATTTTTGAGTTTATAAACCTATTAAAATTTTGATTTTTTAAAAAAGCTAAATCCAACTTGTAAATTAAATCAATAAACAATAAAACCGACCACCAGCCACAACCATTTGTAACTATAAGTATTGTCAGGGATGTCAGGGATAAGATCTATATCCTCACTTCTGTAGGAGCAGGGTGGATCTCCATCCTCACTATTAAAAAATGTAATATTATATTTTAATAATAAAATAAAATAATATTATTTTAATTAAATAGTTTAATGCATAAATAGAACAAAAAAACGATTTTTTATATAATAAATTATTTAAAGTTACAAATATACTATCTAATTTCATTCAATAACAAAAATGACATTACAGATGTACAACTAATAAAAAATTTGACAATAAATATTTATACCACTAATAAAAAAATTGTGTTACATTTATACCAATAATAATAAATTTGGTGATAAATTTTTTTGAACAGTATATTTATACCACTAATAATACTGAAATTATACTTCTGTATAAAATTATACGGTACATTTCTAACTTTCATAGTATACATGTTAGTTTATCTTTTTTTAGCTTTTTAATAAGAACAACACTACACATATAAACGCACACTAGTAATTGTTTATAGTTGAAAAGCATCCACGAATACTAGTGCTTATAGGTGAAAAGGGAATCCAAGTGATAATAACGTTTAATATAACAAATGTCTTCTATACAGCAAAAATAAGACACTTCTGTTAAATAAATATAAAAAAAAAAATTCTAGTAGAATAAGCCTCCTGGTATATATAGTTCAACGAAGCAACAGCCTCGAGATTACATTAATACCATAAAACAAAATTGATTAACATATTGGAGAGAACAAAGGATTCAGAACTCCCAGTTCAGCAAAAACTAGCTTGAAAAGATGGGGATAGGTTGGCGAAATTCAAAGCATTTCATTAAATAGGACTCACCCCTGTGTATTCACTCCATAACATCTAAAACATCTTGCCACACATTAAATAAGGCTGAGAACGATCATATGAAAACTCTGAACGAACCTTATGAAACGCAGTTTCAAGCACCCTCCGAGGGGAGAGTAGTTTGTATATTAGAAGGCATCAGAATGTTATAACCATCAGATGCAGTAGATACAAGCATCCCTGGAATCTGAGCATGCCAATGAAGCTCCTTCAAGTCTTTCTGCCCCTGTTGTAATCAACAACTATGGCGTTAATCTAAACATTTCGTGAGGCTTCTTGAAGACTAAATGTTCTTATAACAAGTGATAAATGTTCAAAAGTATAGCTTTCCCAATTGCTTATCATTTAAGAAGAGTTGGTTTCCCAACAATATACTCTTAACATGGTATCAGAAGTGGAGGTCCTATCTCCAAATCCTAATAACCTCCCAATTGTTAAAGTGTAAATGTTTGACATATATGGTACATAGAACTAACACTTGTGATGTGTAAAAATATAGTTTTGATAACAAGGTTGAATGTTGGAAGGATAGTTACCTGATGAACAAACAGAAGCTGAGGTGGCAAATCTACCGGAGCATGTACTTGTTCTTTGATTTGAGATTTGAACTCGACCTCCTCTTCCTCATCCTTCTCTAAAGAAAGATCCCATATCCTGCCAACAAATCAATGTGTGTGAAAATTTGTAATATATATTATCTAAAGTAAACATGTTCGAGTTATTATATCATGCATTATTTTAAATCGGGTTTCATGAATCACTTACGTCAGCTGATTGTCAGATGACGATACTGCCAAAGTGGATTGTTCATGTGGGCTCCACTCAATAGAAGTAATTGGATGTTTGTGGTATTCAAAGTGAGCCACCACAGCATCTCCTTGCTGCCCATTTAGAACATAACGGAAAAAAATTCAGCTTGGGCAATTATCAACAGCAATAAATTCATATCAGGCTAACTTAAGACAATTGCAAATGATACGAGAAGCTGGACACACCCCGAGTAATCTGAGATCACGAATGGAAAAGGTCCCGTCATCACTTCCGGAAGCTAACATACAACTAGCCAGCCTAATCAGAGCCAAATGCAAAACAAGGTTATATAAAGTGACACGAAACTCAATAAACCTAAATGAAAATGGCATATGAATAGTAGATGAACACCTGTTCCATGACATAACATTCACATCTGCATTATGCGCCTTAAAAGATGCTGCTGGTGACTTCCCTACACGGATGTCCCATATTGCTATATTTCTATCAACAGAGCAGGAGGCAAATACACTACACTCTGTAGGGCTCCACTGCATGGATGAAAATTGAGAACTAAAATATAGAATAGCAAAGGATAAACCCTACAAATTGAATTGAAATTTAAAAGCCAAATAATTTAATAAAGAAAATGCTCTTGAAAAGTTAATATCTACTTGTATATCTTCAACACTGTCTGTATGTCCAACAAAAGGAGTAGTGTCAACATTCCATGTTGCCCCAGAAGGCATCCACAGATGAATATTATTGTTGCAGTCCCCTTCAATAAAATGAACCATCAGATCACTACTTGGAACAAAGCCAGAGACTATAAAGAAAATATAGGGAACTATATTTGAAAGAATACCAGATAAGAGCCTCCCACTTCCACCATCAGCTGCACTCCAGTCTATAGCATAGCCTTCATCTTTATGGCGATATTTAACTACTGGAGCCTGATTAAAAACTGAAGCACCACCATGATTAAGTTCTGATTCTAATTCTGCTAATGCATTCAAATGAGAGCTGAAGTCCCACACCTGCGTGAAAGTAGAACAGTCAAACCACCAACCCCCTTTCACATCACCGATAACAGAACAGGATATTTCACAATTTTATATCCCTACATGCATGGTGTATAGAATGCTCAATATAAAAAAATCCCCCAACAAAATCAGAATAGAAATAATCGTTCTGAAATCTGTCAATTATGAAGAACTCCAACATGATATGAGTCTGACCTGCACATAACCTGTATCCGCCCAAGATGCACATATGTGAGGATTCTGTGGCATGGCACGTATACGGTTAATACATCCTTCATGAGCTACCTTGCGCAACTGTACAGAAAAGAAGTAAAATAAGAGTATACACGGATCATATTGAACATAAGCAACAGCAATCAGCAACTAAAACAGCATTCTTCAGAGAGTTGGGAGGAAGAACAATGAAATTTTACCTGCAAAATTGGCATCCCAGATCCACCATCGCCCTCATCTTCACTCTCTGTATCACTTTCACTGCTCTCATCCTCCATGTCAGAACCATCAGCATTAGATTTTTTAGGCAACAAATCATGCCTTTTTCCAGAAATATTTGATACTTTAAATATTCCTATCGAGTTCCAATCTGATTTTTCCGCCTGCAAAACAAGTACTGTGATTATTTCTCTTGATAGAGCAAGAACTATCAGACAGACCAAAATGAAATATTCACCAAGTGATACGCAAATATCCAAAACTAAACCAGAAAAAAGAAACTCAGCAGTCATTCTTTTCCCTCAGTTTCTTAAGCTCACAAGCATCACCATTCATACGATGAAAAGATAAGGCCACCAGATAAGTTTCAAAAGATGAATGGAATAAGAAAATGCACATAGTATTCCCTAAATTAATGCTTGTTGAAAATAGCATTCACCTGAGTTCCTGCAACGAAGTATACAGTGTGAGGAAATTCTGTCCGGACCAATCCAAGTGAATCGCGTAAAATATCAAAACTGTCATCCATATAATAGTGTTAAATGAGATTTCCTCAATTCAAACTAGAACAGGAAAAAGTGAAAAACTGCCAAGTCTACCATCATGTAAATCTCACTCCAAAAAGGTCTCTATACTCTGAAAAATGGCTTTGTCAATTCAAAACAATTTTTCTCTCTGATTATTTCTGCTCTATCCACCAAACACAAGTAAATCCAAGGGCATAAAATTATCGAGAAGTCAAGAAAAGAAACTACACCAAAAGCGGCTTTATTTAGTGAAATCAGAAATTACCCAAATAGTTTGGTTGCAAATTAAGACAAAGAAACAACATTAGTTGTTGACTGAATTACAAAACTGCTTCTAAACTTTGTTGCATTATACACTTTCTTTTAACTTTTTTCATAATATTACATTTTTTTTCAATTTTAAAACATTTAGTCAAAATTTAAAAATTATTGAAATTGCACTTTAGGAGTCACATTGCATGTTAAGAAGGAAGAGGTTTTTTTTTTAATTAATTTATCCTTAACCTTTAAGTTTTAACACATTTAATCTATTATCTTTAAGATAGACTAAATTTGTTAAATTCGAAAAGATAATAGACATAATATTAAGAAAAGTTGAGTGACAAAAGTGTAAAATGCCACAAAAATACAGGGACAAATTGTGTAGTAAACCTTTTTAAAAAACCTAACTAAATACTTGACAAATTTAATTGAAGAAATAGTTAAATTTCCTCAGGTCCAGAAATGAGAATCAGACAACTTAAATCAGCCTCAGACTTTAGGATTAAAGCATCACAAAAAATAAAAGAACGTAAGAGACTTTGCAATCTTCTGAACTTCCCCATGAACCAAACGAAGAAAATTGGAAAATTTTGTATACCTCAAACAGGGCCATCCAATATGAAAGGCGTGGAGGGAATTATAGGCGGATGGATCACACTGAAGCTCTTCATCTTCCTCCAACTTGTCTACACCTGGTTGCCACACTCTAGCAGGAAGCGATGGTACTGACGATGATGACGACGACCCATCTCCTTTCTTAGAACCCTGAAAATGGTTGAATTTTAATATAGGTAAATAAAACCCTAACTAACCAAATTAACGAACCGATTATCGATCATAAAATGAAATAGGTCTGACCTTGTTCTTTCTTTTGGCTTTTTTAGGGTTTTTGATGCTACGAACCATTCTCAGTATTTGTCAATTGTCTACCTCAAAAAAGGAGCAAATTACAACACCCCGAAGCTAGGGTTTTAGAGTTCAGTTCATATTGTGTTCATGGGTTTATGTTGTAATTTATAATGCTTTTTTTATTGTTTTGCATGGTAACCCCAATTGAATTGATTAATTCGAATTCTGGCCCTGTTTGAATTACTTATATATTTTTCTCTTCTTTTTTCCCACAGAGCCAGTTCATAGTCTTCTCAAGTTTATACTTAAATCTTCAAATTTTTACGTTCTCAAAATTTTTTTACAATTCAATATCTAATTTTTTTAATTTTTACAGTTAAATCCTAAATTTTTATTTTTATTTCTAAACTCAATATTTTTAAATCAAAATTTAGGATATAAGTCTAAAAATTAAAAAATTAAAAAATTAAAAATTAAATTATTAAAAAAAAATTAAAATTAAATTATTAAAAAAATTTGAGAAACTAAGTATATATTTAAACAAAATTCAAGTAATGAATGTACATCTAGATATGTTTTTATGAAAATATACTTCATAGATAAACACTATAATGTTGTAAGATGTGGTATAAATTCAAAAATAAAGATTAAATAATTACAATTTTATAATTTATTTATATTATTTTGACCTTTTACCAATGAAGTAATTTAACGGCAAATTCACATTGTCTTATATAGGTTTATATGCGCAAAATTCACGTATAAAAATAACATTTTTTAAAATTATAATAATTAAAATGATATTTTTATAATATTAATTAAATGGTATTAAATATTGATAATTTTTAAAAGATATTAATTCAATTTAAACAACGTTTATATTATTATAATTTTTTAAAATATATTTTTTATTTTCTCGATAAAAATAAATAAATATAAATCAAATTAAATAAAATTACACTCTAAATTTCTATTTATCTTTCCGTTTAACCCGTAAACTCATCCCACTCAGCTTGAAAAAGAAACAATTAAACTCACTTCTAAGTATGCATATAATTTTATTTATTTATTTTGTGCGATTAAAGAAACTAAACTAAACGATGAACCTTGAATATACTTATAATTATTTGTTAAAAAAATACAAAAAATAATGTTTTAAATAGGGACTAGGATGATTAATATTTTAAAAGGTTGCCAAGACACATAAACTTAATAAATTATATAAATAATTATTTATTGTTTAGTGAGTAAGTAAAGTATATATTATGGATCAATTACATTCAAATTAATTTTAAATTTATATATATATATATATATATATAGCTTAAAGTATTAATTCAAACATATACAGCCCAGTCAATACTTGTACGATAATGGACTACTATATGTGGACTATCCTTACATGGTCCAAATCAATACAGAATCGACTTGGGCGTCTCTTTGTATTTGTGTTTTTAAACTTTTTTTAAAGCAGATTTGAGAGTTTCTAAATTAACCCACATTTTCTTGCTAAACACACCCACACAAAAATGTGCAAAATAAATTGTAATAATTTTGTGACCCAATAACATATATTTATTTGTGTTTCGAGCATTAGTATATAAATAATGCAATTATTTAAGAAAAAAAAATAGATACCACTTCATTCACAATAGCTCACATACGTACAGTACACCTATACTTCTGGGTGTCATTTTTTTTATAGTAAATTAAAAAAATTTATTTAAATCTCAATGTGTGAATTATATTGAAAAACTTAAACGTCAAATATGGAGTCCGAAGAGCTAGAAAAATAGTAGTAGTACTCAAATTGATGTCAACCTGATTAAAAACGAAAAGAGGATAAGACAGGCCCAGGCCCAGGACCAGGCCCTTAGATATATGTTTGTACAGCCTAATATGTCTTCGTCACATTATCATTCCAAGATAAGGAACACACACTCTCTATTCCATTTCCTGCATGACTTGGAATTGAGAAGGCCTTTACTTTCTTCTTATCCCTTCAACCCCCTCCCTCCTCCTTATATTTTATTAAAATTTAAAAAAATCAAAATAATATGTCCAACTTATATATCTTTTATTATTAAAAAAAATTCAACCTATCATTTAATATTAAATACATTCAAATTAAATTATGATTGTTTAAATTTTTTTAATATTAAATATTATTCAATTAGACACCATTTAATATTTTTGTGCATTATCTTTATGATTGTTATAAATTTTAAGAATGTTATTTTATATAATTTATGTTAAAAAGTCTCAAGTAACTTTGATGCTAATTTAACGAGTATATGTAGTATTTTTTGATTGGATTATCTTATGATAGCTTATAATTATACAAAACTTACCTTTAATAAAAGATTTAGTTGATTATTAGGCAAAAATTAACATGCTTATTATCATTTAATTAAACTTTTTAAATTGAATTATGGTACTTATAACTCTTCAAAATACATCATCAACCCTATATATGAAAAAATAATATTTTTTATAAGAAAAAGGGTCTTCAAGTCTTGTATGTTAGGTTTAAAGTTATTGTTATTTTTTTTAATAGAAAATGGAGTTTTTTGCCCCATTATTATTACAAAATGGGATATAGAATGATAAAAATTCAAATTTTAATAAAATATATATATATAAAAATATTATTATTTAATACATATTATTAAAATTTTATTATTAGAGTAACATAAAGATTTTGAAACACAAATAAATAAGAAAGAGAATGACAAATTTAATTAAAAAATGTTCAAAAATTAATTTTATCCTTTTCTCTACTTTCTTTTTGTAAATAATAGAATAAAAATACATTATTTTTAAACTACAATATTAAATAACCCAAATAACTTAAATACATTACGAAGATATTTCGCAATTATTTATATACAATATGTCATCACGTAGAAAACTAATTAGAAGGCTTCACTCCTCGTGCTTCAATAACTTTTTCAATTTTATTTAAAGGTTTAAATGTATTATTAATTTTATATTTTAATTAAATTTATATATAGATTCTTAAAATTTAAAGCCTATGATTTGGTTCTAAACTTTTAAAACTTCACACATAAGTTTTTAAATTTTTAAACTCTACAATTTAGTTATCAAATTTTTAAAATTTTACATAAACTTACCTATTAAAAGATATATTTGTGAATAAAATGTTTAAAATTTATGTGTAAAGTTTTAAAAATTTATGAATTAAATCATATGATTTAAAAGTTTATGAACCTATATATGAAAAAAAATAAAAAAATTTAAGAATCACGTAATACGTTTTAAAAATTCAAAAATTAGTATGTAAATTTAATTGAAATTTGTAAAAGATTATCTTTATTTCTATATCAAACACTGTTGAATCTATTACTTGTAATTATAAGTGAATAAATGATATCGGGCTCTAAAAAGTGAATCATTTATAAATGAAGTGTAAAATAAAAATATAGTGGATATTTATGATTAACAGTCAAAAAAAATAAAAAATATATATGTTTAATAATTAAAATATATAGTTTTAAAATATATATATATATATATATATATATAAAGATTAAAATAATCTTAAATTTAATCAGATTTAGGATTTATTGATTAATAAAAATATTTTTATTATCAATTAAATATAATTTTTTTATTTTTTATTATAATAATTATATAAATATATTTGTACAACAATTGTAGAGTATTTTCGGGCTTTTAAGCCCAAAACAAGCTACCAAATTTATAGGCACAACCATATCAAAAATAAAAGTCAATATTGCCCCCAAGGATTTATAAGGATAGTGTTTTAAAAACCAAGTTCCCAACTGAGTTCATTGTTTCAACCTATGAAATGAAACTTTAAGAGAAAATTAATGCATGTCCTCCTCAGTGATAACAAAATTTCCACGTAATTCAATCTTAAGTTATGAAATTTTATTTAAAAAAAAAGAAATTGATGTACCAAGTGAAGTTAATAAAACCAATTGACTTCAAGTACAAGGGACCAGTTCCCCCAAAAAAAAAAAAAAAAACCACGAGGGAAATTATGTAAATGCTGGTGAGAAAGTGGTGGGTAGCAAGTAGAGACTGCAATAAAAACAACGGTAGCTATAGAATAGATATTCGACGTAATATTATTTATTATTCTTGAATTACACTATTCATTAATTAAATTATTATTTTTTAAGTTGTATTAATTTAATTTTAAATTTTTTTAACTTAAAATAAAACATTATCATATATTATAAAAATAATAAATAATTTTCAAAATCAACCCCTCCGGTAGGCAGTGGTTACTAGTTGGTGTCTGGTGGTTGATGACTGAAACACGCACTTGATTCTTGTTTATGTGTCAACAAAATTAGTTAGCTCTGCTGGTGTTGTTTGACTAATTAACCAAAAAATAAAATAAAATAAATGTAACGTTGATAGATACTATATGGGATTTGGATTTTTTGGAACGCCAAATAATAATAATTATTATTATTATTGTATTAAAAATTAAGACTTTGATTATTGCTTAGGAAGGTTCGTTAAAACTTCAATTAGTAAACCTAACACTTACTAAACTTCATTATGATTAAATTATTTAGAAACTAGGCGTATCCGGCTCTAAGAAAACATTAAGGATTTATGATTTTGTTTTTTGTTTTTTTAATTTCTTATTTGTTCTATACCATTTTATTTTATTTTATTTAAAATTATGCTTTAATATTCTTTTTATCGAAAGTGATTATGCTATTTACAATAAATACTACGGTTCAAATTATAGGATGAGTTGCTTTTGTTTTTGAGCCTCTTGTTCAATACTCTTTTTTTTTTTTTTTTTACTTTCTAATTAATTTACATTTAAAATTAAATTCTTCTAGACATATATTTAAAAATAATACTAATGATCCAAAAAAATTCTCAAAACTATAGTATAACTTGTTGTTTTGGTGGTCATCAATCATTATATGAATTCCGTGGTCATCAATCATTATTCCAAAACTCTTATGATATTGTTTTGTGTATATTTTAAAAGATTATAAATATATTATAAATTTTTTAATATAAGAAACGAATGAAGAACGTAGTTTTGAAAAGTGACAATATAGCCACGTTGATTTAATGATTATAACATGTAACCTTCCTCCAAATTTTATTTTCTCCATTTTCTATTTTGAAAAACCTAATTATATAAATATTTATTTATTTTAAATAAATATCATAATAATTAATCAATAATTTATTTATTTAACATAAATTTCAATTATAATGCCATTATTTCTTCACTTAAATTTGATTTTAAATTATGTTTTATTATGTTTAGACAACCTTTATTTTAAGATCTAAATATGGATCCAACGTTTTTGTTTAAAGTTTTGATGCAGAAAAAATATTCAAGAACTCAAACTATTAAAAATCAAACTTTTCTAAAGATTTATTCGTATTATTAATTAAAATATTTAAATCTAAATAGAGCCTTAGGCTATAGATCAATTGTTAAAGTTTAATTTTACGATAATTTGAAGTATTTTTAATTATTTAATTCAAATATTATCCATATATTTTTATTTTTATGTAATAACACTTATTTTCCTTAAAAACATTAATTAAACTCATCCCAAGAAAAAATTTAGAAAAAAAAAGAATACAATAAATATAAAATTATAAAAAAAATATTCTTAAAACATATAATAATAATAAAAATATTATAATAATATTAATGATATATAATTTGATAATATTTAACAATAAACAACTTAAATTAATGATAATATTTTAATTTAAATACATTTATTATAAAATAATATATTATATTTTTTTAATTATAAAATATATTATTTTTATAATTATAAATAATTTTTTTGTTATTTTTTAAATAAATTAGGGGCCGCTATATTTTTGTCAAAGTCAATTTATGGGGCCCTATAGAGTTTATACCTTTTTCCATAACATAAAAAAAAAAGTCTAAGATTTTGAACATCTAGACCGCCCATTACCTTTGCATATAGACCGAAAATAAACTTGGGTATCGTTGTTTATAGCGTGGCACTCTCATCCATATCGAGAATTTGAGGAGAGAAAAATAGTAAAAATTAAAATAATAATTATTAAAATTTATAATAATAAAAATAATATTTTAATTAGATAATATTTAACATTAATAAACATTTAATTTCATAACTTTTAAATTAAAATAATGTATTATAATATTATTTATATCTATTACTCCCCAAATATATTTAGAAAGAAAAGAAGAAAAATCTCACATCTTGGTTTGAAAGCAATTAGCAATGCAAAACCTATATTTTGTTACTGACAAAAAGGAAGATAAATAAAGAGATGCTAAGAAAGGTAGCGAACGGCCACACTTCCATTAATCTGATTGAGCATACCCTTTCTCACATAATAATTAATATATTGAGTCTCTCCCTCGTTACATAAATAAATAAACTTTTGCCTTTGAATTATCAAAGAGTAAGTGCACATTATTAACATAATTTTTATAAAATGTGAGTTTTAATTTTATTATTTTTAATTAAAATATTTTAATTTAATAATTTTTAAAAATATATATTTTAATTATAAAATAATAAAGCTACAAGACTTACTTACACCATCTTAAGATTAAATTACGTCATTTAAAATTAAACTATATTTTAAAAATCATAGATATAAAATATTTAAAATTAAAAACTATATGGTTAATATATCCATTTTATTAAAGTTATATCGATAAATTCATATATTAAAATAATTTTAAAAATTTATAAGTTATTTATTTTTAATTTTTTTTATATGTGATGATATATCATAATTAGTTTAAATATAAATAATATAAATATTAAATTTATATATATTTAACATAAAATTTGCATGATGAGTGTAAGATATTTTAGTGTGTTTAGTTTTAAATTTATAAAAGGGTGGATGATATTGCTTTTGGTGGTTCGTGGTGCACATTATAATTACAAAAATACACGTAATCATATAGGCTTCTAGTTTACTTGTCTTCTATCGTCGGTATATAACCTTTTTCTTAAATATCTTCATATATAAAAGTTCCTTCTTTTTGTTTTTTTAAAGCCTAATAATTATTAAAATATTTATATATTAAATATATTTATTATAAATAACCATTTTGTATTGATTTTACATTTATCTATTATATAATAATTTTAATTACATTAACGATAACATTTATCAAATTAATTAGCAGCTTAACTTCAGTTAATTTATTTATTAAATTAATATTTTTTTAGTGTTAATATCATTTCACATCTCACATTAATTAAAAATAATAAATTATATAAATTATCTTTAAACAATAAATATTTATAAAAAAATTAAATTAAGTTTGATTAAGTAATATGTATGTATCTAGAAATAATTTATTTGATAATAATAAAAATATTAATTAAATAATTATTTTTATTTTATTTAACTTATTTATTAAATAAAATTATGTCATATTATTAATAAAATATTTATTATTATTTATTTATTTTTTAATAAAATATTAATTAATTAATTATTTTAAACTTATTACTACAAATCACTTTATAAAACTTTTTAACATCGATATTATCAATTTTTATAATAAATAAAAGTAACCCAAAAATTTATATTTAAAAATTTAATTTTTTTATTTTATAGAATATAAAATTTAATAATAATAATTTATAATTAGTATTATTACATACTTATTAAATTTAAATTAACAATGCATCCATTAAAACTGGTATTTCAAAATGATCAACACAATTAATTTTTTTTTTCTCTATTCCCATTAATGAACATTTCTATCAACAAAAGTACCTAGGTTTGTTAAAATAAGTGTTCTTGAAGAAATCGTTGAGATTGCTTGATACCTCTCACTTCTTCATTGAGATTGCTTGAGTGCCAAACAGTTTGGTCAAAATTGGTTCCTCACCAAAAATTTAAAAAAAAATAAATAATTCATCCAAACTCTTACATCGTATTTAATTGAAAATAATTTTACTTATTTGATTTTATTGTTAAACCGAAATAAAATATAAATCTTTCCAATAATATTAAGAATTTTCATTCGTACTTATTAAGAATATTTTAATTATTTTTTATTTTTATCACATATTTATATTTTATTTTATTTAAAAAAAATCTAATTTTATTTTAATTTTATTAAATAAATAAATATAATAATATTATTATTAATTTCATCAAATTTTATTGATATCATTATTCCCTTTCCATTAAGTTTTTATTTTACATCATCAACGTAATAGAAAAGAATTAGGACGCACGCACAGAAGAGAGAGACAAGTAACACTAATTTGGGTATGAAGTTGGGACAACACTAAGAAGGTAAAAGACGGGCCCCATTAAGAAATAAACATGGACTACTCGAAGGTTATTTTGGGCCCCACATTTTTTCGCCTCTACATGTCATTGATCGAAGAGAAATTAACACTATAGTCAAAATTAAGAAATAGAGGACACAAAGCATTATTAAATTCATACCGACTCCTTCCTCGCATCAAAGGAACTTATAGATTGAACTAAAAAATGTAACGTGCCACTTATCAAATGCATGTTTTTTTTTAAGTTACGTAAAAGATTTTAATGTGATTAATTAAAAATAATATTAATTTTGTTAGTTAAAATAAAATATTTCTAATTTTTTAAAACAATTATAAAATATGACTTATTATATTGTCAAAAATAAAGATGTTTAAACTTGTTGAAAAAAAAATAAGAAAATTAGTTAATCTAATTTTGTTGAATAAAAAAATATTTGTCATATAAAATAGGAACTTAAAGGCTATAAATATAACTTCGTTTCTTCATTTTAATCATCCTAAAAATATAGAAAAAACTTATATGAGAAATTTTTGAGTGAAAATTTTGTGTGAAAATTCTCTTGGGCAAGCTTGTAATTGCTCTTGTATTTTGAGTGTGGTTATAACAATTTTTCACATAGTGAATTTTTTCTCTAGTTATCTTTTGACAACAAACGTGGTTTTTCTCTAATTTAGAGTTTTCACTATAATTATTGTATTATGATATTCTCCTAAGGAGTATCTTGGGAGGGGAATTTGTGATTATACTATTTGATCCAAATTTCCTACCAACTGGTATTAGAGTCAATTTCAAAGAAAGAAGGAGAAATGTTAAGAGTCAAGATTGACATTGAGAAATTTGATGAGAGAATCAATTTTGGCTTATGACAAGTACTAGTTAAAGATTTGTTGATCCAATACGGTTACACAAGGTGTTAAAGGGGAAACCAATCCTTGTTACTGGTATTAAGTCTAGTAAAACCAACATAAGTGATAGAGATTGGGAAGATCTTGATTTAAGAAATGCAAGTGCAATTCGGTTTTGTTTGGCCAAAAATATTCTTGTAAATGTGCATGGAATATCTATGGTCAAAGAACTCTGGGAAAAGCTTAAAGAATTGTATCATTCAAAAGGCGTTTCAAATCGGGTGTATCTAAAAGAGCAGTTTCATACTTTGCGTATGAATGAAGGAATTATTATGTCTGACCATCTTAGTGTTCTCAATGGTATTGTCTCTGAACTGGAAATCATTTTAGTTAAACCTGATGATGAAGATATAGTTTTAAGGCTCCTCTGGTCTCTTCCATCTTCTTATGATCACATGAAACCTATGTTGATTCATGGAAAGTATAAAATAATTTTTTCAGAAGTTACTAACAAATTGTTTTTGAAGAAAAAAAGCTGAGTGGTGGAAGAAATTTTTCGCTTGAAAACTCAACATTGGTAGCTAACAATCGAAAGAAATGTTTTTTTATAAAAAAGAAGATAGTGTGTTGAAGGTATGGAAAATCTAGGCACCTCAAAAGAAATTGTCCGAAGGGTGGAGCTGATTCGGCAAGTAGCTCAAATACCGACGATAATGCTACTATTTTCAAAGACTATAGTGATGCTCTTTGAAAAGAGTGTGTACATCCTCATGGCATGCCGTTAGTCTTTAAATATTGCCATGAAATATGGTGTATTATTGGTAATATGTCCATAAGTTTACACACGTGCATTGACATGGTATAGATGTCGATGGATGATGAACTCTCGGGAAAACCAGTGTGAGAGTTTCACCATAAATTTCAACAAGTTGTTTTTTTCGACATAAGCTGATGTGAAAATCTTAGAATTGGTGATTAATTCTAAGTGAACGTACTCTTTATGGTGAAGTATGATAATTCTCTGTGTAGAGAATTATGACTGTTGGAGTAGATAGTGTTGTAGTGGGAACTATGTTTATTTTTTAATCAAGGTAGAGATTATTGTGATTAATTAAAAATAATATTAGGTTTGTTAGTCAAAATAAGAGGTACTTAATTTAAAAGAAACTTTATGGAAGGTGGCTTACTATATTGTCAAAGATAAAAGGTGTCTAACCTTGTTTAAATAAAAAATAAGAAAATTAGGTAGCCTAATTTTGTTGAATGAATAAATATTTGGCATATGAAATGAGAATTTGAAGGCTATAAATATGGCTTCATTTATTCATTGTTAATCATCCCAAAAATGGAGAAAAACTTATATAAGAAGTTTTTGAGTGAGAGAATTTTGTGAAAAAAATCTCTTGGGTTTGTAATTAATTGGTCTTGTCTTTTGGGTATGTGAGAAAATTATTGAGAGTATGGTTGTAACAATTTTTCATATATTAATTTTTTTTCTCTAGTTGTCCTTTGACAACGAAAGTAGTTTTTCTCCAATTTGGAGTTTTCATTATAATTCTTGTGTTGTGTATTTTCTATTTCTCTATTATTTGATATTCTGCTAAGGAGAATATTGAGAAGAGAAATTTGTGATTATAACATTTGATCCAAATTTTCTATATAGATTAATTCACATGTTAAAATATAATTAACTTAATATTATTAGATAGTTTTATAAATATTTTAATATTTATTTAATATTAATATGTTATTTGATATAGATAATAACTTAATACATATATTATTACTTTATTAATAAAAGTTTTATTTTTGCTATAACATAACCATTGGTTCCCGTATAAATGATTAAAGGAAGATGTGTATGTAACTACTTTATATATACGTAACAAACATGATCATAAATATTGTTAGTACACGTATGATGAAATTTTGGTTCATAAATATTGTTAGTACACATATGGACTTATTAAGATTTAGATACACATTTATTAACGTTTATTTTTGTCAATACTTATTAAGATTATTTTATTGGAATCGATGAGATATAAACACTTACTATGAGCTCAAACCAATGTAAAGATGGATGTCCTTTGGCATTCCAATTATTAAATCTATGTAATTGTAGAATGAATAGTAGATCTAAGTTTTACTCTGTATCCATGATAATTACAAAATGGAGTATTTGTAAATATATATAGATAATATGAATAAATTGATAATTATTAGGGTTGTTCATCAGATCGAAATCGTTGATTTTATACTCATCCGATCCGGTCTAACAATTCGCTCGGATTGAAACATCATAATCCGCAACTAATTTGATCACCTGTCACATCCGCTTAATCCAATCCGTAAACTATTCGGATGACATCCGATCAATAAAATTAATTAACTCTATTTTTTATATTTTTAAATAATTTTTTTAAATTATAACATAAAATTATTTGACTTAAAAGAAACATTAAAAAATTAAATAAATACATATATAATTAATTTCGATTAGATCGAATGAATCGTAGTGAAATTCACTATCCGATCCGCACTTAACGGATGGAAAAAATTTCATCTGATCCGACTATCGGATGATCGGATTTTTTACACACCCCTAATAATTATATCTTATTTATATATATAGACTTATTATCAGATCGTGAATATTATCTCTTGTAATTACATTTTGGATAATTAAGGGATAACTAATGATTATTTATCTATCTATAGAGATTATATGATAGTTATATTTATCTAATCATTTGTTATTTATAATGTATTAAATTAAACTAAAATCCATATTCAAATGGTTTTACATTTAAGTGTGATTAAAAAAATATGTTTTTTTTATATTACAAAATAAAAATTTATGCATCCTACTATTTAACATGAAAAATTATGTTTTTTTATTCAATTAAGAAAAATATGTTTGCATTATATGAAAGTGATTAAAAATAAAATTTAATTTTAGAAGGGATAATTATATTCAATTGAACTAATTATTTATGTGATATCTCTTTAATATAATAATTTTAAAAAAATGATTATTTTGAGAAAGTTGTAGGGTAATTTAAATGCATTTATCACCTTTATTCCAAAACTTAGCCGGGCCATTCTACTTTTCTCTTAGAAAATTTAACCTCTTTTTTCATGTTTTTTTGGCTTACAACCTTTTTCTTTAAAAGATTCCCTCCTGTTAGTCCAATGCAATAAACAATTATATCTTGATTTCGATTTAATATGAATTTTTCCCCATCTAGATTTATATTTAAAGGTGATAGATGTTTTGTTTTGTTTACTTTCTATATATAATGTTTTTTTTATTTAAATATTATCCTAATTTAAATCTTGAAAAATTTTAAGTCACTAAACTTAAGTTTGGTTGAAATTTTTTTATTTTATCAATTTGAATATACAAATTGGAGAATTAAAAAAGTTTAAGAAAAATAATCGAAAAAGCTTATTTTAAGCTACATATTTTTACTATAACTTGATATATTTTTAATGTTTTGATTTAATTATATTATTATCTAAACAAAAATTTATATTTTTAAAAAATAAAAATGAAGTTATATTATTCTAATGGCTTCAAGTTCGAAAAAGGTAAGTAACAATTCGGCACATTTTTTTGTCGACAAGTCAAAAAGTGGATCATTTTAAATATCATGTATAAATTTTTTACATTTATTTATTTTGTCACGTAAAAAGTTTGGGGTTTAAATTTAAAATATCTGAATAAAATAATATTAAAAAAAATTATTGGATCAATGTAAATGTACAGTTTTACAAATCTATATGGAAACATGAGCAAATATATTAACTCTATGCTTAAATTATGGAGTTATTTTACTCTTAATTTTATCAATAAATAAAAAATATTTGTTATTTTATAATGTTAAAAAATATAAATTTATTTATATTATAAAAAAATAATCATGTCATTAAGGGTAGAGTTATTATCACATCATATTTTATTATTTTTATAATATATTTATTACAAATTTTAAAAATCATCCAAAGTATACCTAATAAATATTAATTGATATATAATAATATATTAATGATAAAATAATATTTTTAATTATTTTTAAATTTACCAATAAATAGAATGTGTAAACAATAAAATAGAGTGTGAAAATATCCGTGTAAAGCATTCCCATGACTTTGCTTCTTTATTTTTTTTCCCTCAATATATCATGGCTTTGCTACTTTGATTGGATTATTAATAATACGTTTAGCGCCATAATATATTAATTATAAATCTTTTTATTAAAAGTAAAAATCATGATTAGAATGTTTGAATAATTTGTACATAACCCCAAATTACCACTCTTATTTCTATTTATAGTTATTATTTATCTCCATTAAAATTGCTATATATTATATAGCATGTTCTTACAACTATATATAAAAAAAAACAATAAATTGTGATGTATATTAATTAGTTTTAACAGATATACACCTTATACAATATAAAAAAAATGTCATATATATATAAGTATACACAATTTTTTTAATAAATAAGTATCCATAGATTTGCACTTTAAATATTGAGTTCAATGTGTTCCAAATGCACTAATCTTTTTAAAACATATGCAATTATACAATCCTATAATTGATCAAAAGTATATATATATACCATTATTTTAACTTATTAAAAGAAATATCAATCGTACCAAAAGTAATAATAACATAAGATATATAACGTGCACTGCTCAAAACTTATAATAGCATGCCATCGAGTCCTTATTATTGCTCCCCAATTTAAGAGTATTATGTTAATTTTGAGGTTGATAATTTTAACGGGGACTAATTGTACATAAAATTTAGGTAAAATAATGTAAATAATAAAATTTAAATTTATAATTATAAAAATAATATACTTTATATTCGTCATATATATTTTTATTATTAAAAAAAATCTGACACAATATTTCTTTTTTATGTATCTTTTAATTGAATCTCGTTTAAATTAAATTAAAATCATTTACATCTGTTCAATATTAAAACTTATTTAATTAAATAATATTTAATATTATTTTTATTATTATAAATTTTAATTATGTTATTTTTATAATTTCTCTAAAATTTATGATTTGGTGAGTCTTTGTTTTAATAAACTATGAATAAAAATTTAACTTGGTGACCTCGAAAAGAAAAGAAATTGAAGTAGCCCATTTGTGTAGATTATTAATAAAGATAAAACCTCCATTTAACATGAATAATTTTTTTTTATTAAAGCCAAATTTAAATAATTTGTTTTAATTTGTTAGAAGGGGGAGGCTATCAGTTAATTCTATACACAACCAACATTATTGGATTCTAAGTCTCTATTGCTTACAAATCAATTTATTACACCTTAGTTGACCTTATTTTGCTTCAAATATTTTCATAATTAAGCAACTGTTTAAATAATTATTTTTTCTGTCCATCGTTCATTAATGTTAGAGAATAGTGATTAAGTACACTTACATGTTGGTATAATAAATTGTCTTCGAATTTTTAAAATGCTAAATTAGTTTGCCATGAGTAGGGCTCCAATTATAATATAATCGACAGCAAAGACACATTCTTATTACTCCCAGTATTTAATTGGTTGTAAAAATATTTTTAACATTTCTATTTTTTTTTGTCAGTTTTATTAAAATATTAGTTAATGATTGAATTTACATGACATTAAAAAATTAATTATGTTAACAGAAATCACATAAAACTAAATAATTAAATTATTTTTCTAACATTTTTGTTACTTTAATTTTCAAGGTATTAAGGTTATAAAACACATTTAATGAAGATCGAAAGTTGATCCTTCCTGATCCAAAGCCAATAATGCTTTAAGCGTAAGATGCAATTCAGATACTAATTGTAAACTAAACCCACCGTATGTGTCCAGCTCCAGCTCCAGCTCCAGCTCCGTACACGAGGCTGTCCTTGTTCATCTGTTGTCTGGTTTTTGATATCGCTTCAACTTCCTATCAATGATTGACACGTCTTTACAGAACTGCGTACGGTTGCTCACATGCCTGAGTGGCATGTTATGATTTATTCATTTTTTAATTATTGATACGATGCTTCGTAGGGGCACACCAACCTCCACTATCTTTGATTGAACATTTTTTATATCATAATTTATAATACAATTATAATTTATATATTATTTAATTATTAATTAAAATATTATAACTTATTTTGTTATCATATAGTTAATTATAAAAAAAAATCAGCTAAAATCACTAGGTTTACTTTCTTTTGTTGCATAATTGAATCGGATTGATTTTAAGTAATTTAAATATTATATATATATTTGAATTTAAATTTTTATTGTATTTATAAATAATATGTATCATTACACTATAAATTAATTTATATTTTCTTATATTTATATCCTAATATATAATGTTCTAATAATATATTTAAATCAATTAAAAAAAGTTTATAATTAGCTAGTATTGTGGAATAAAAGACCTGATCACATGTGAGAGAGAGAGATAGAGAGTCAATATTCAATAATCTAGCTATCCCAAAGCAGATAAAGGATTAGTGAAATTTGATAAAAGTTGAGATTTGATCTATAAACAGTACCTTATCTTAAACTAAAATCCAGAACCTCTATATTCTATTAGAAAATTAAAATAAGAAAATAACATCCTTATCTTAAATGGAATCCACAAATTAATGGATGGCTTTTAAGTTTTCAAAAAATGGTTATATTTTTAAAAAATAATACTCATATAAATAATATTTTTAAAATTTATAACTACAAAAATAATATTTTTTATATTTAATTTATATATTTTTAATATTAAAAAAGATTGATATATAATTTAATATTTAACCTATTTAAATTAAACTATTATTATTTAGATACGTTCAACATTAAATATTATTCAATTAAAATTCATTTAATGTTAATTATTATTGTTTTTATTGTTATAAAATTTAAAGGATTTAATTTTTTTTATTTTAAAAAAGTAACTTATTACTTTCGTCTCTTCGTCCCTAGCCAAACGTGGTATTATTGCTTAGCCGGCATTCTTATCCTTTCTTAGGTTCATAGGAAAACAATTAAGTTATTTTCTTATTATTTATATATTAATTAAAGACATATCATATACTATAATTAATCATCTATCATCTATCATCTCTTATATCTTTAGTTTACGAGTCATTCTAATTGCAGATATAGCTTATTTTACAATTAATCCTAAATCTTAATAGTTTTTTAAATTTAATCTCGTTCACTAATTAAATTTTATTTAAGGAAAAAAAAACACTAATAACTGTCCAATATACAGGGTAATGGAATGTACAATACTTAACGTGTGTTGTAGAATTTTCCATAATTTGCTTCTCGAATTGATTTTTAATTTTCTATTTTGGTATAAATTTATACATATTATTTGTGTGTCTAACCGTATATGGTATCAAGTATATGATACCAAGTCATTGTATTTAAACAATAATAATCAACTCTTATAATTTATTTTAATATTTCTTTATTACTTTTATTCTTAATTAAATCAGTGACATTGTGCTACAAGAATGGTGATACGTACATACAGCAGGACGAACAAAGTGAGATATATATATATATATATATATATATATATATATATATATATATATATATATAAGAATTTATCCCTTTTATTTTTGCCAATAGTTATTGTGACATCAATTGAAAATGAAAATCCAAAAGAGTCCATATCTAGGGCCGTTCATATAGCACAATCAGTTTAGTTAATACTTTATAGTTAGTTAAAGTAGACAAAAAAAAAGTTGAAAATGAAAACTTTAAAGTCTAATATAATTATATAAATAAATAAAATATATATAATTATATAAATTTATATGTAAAGTGGATAAAATCGTTCATGGTTTTAAGGCAGAGAAAATTTATAACGTTAAAAATATCTTATCCATTAGGCAGACAATAAGATTGTACCTCAAAATATTGTTCTACATTTTCAGATAAAACAAGAAAACACGATGATAATAAAATTCACTTCGGACTGTGTCCATGCAACTTGGTCGATAAAAGGAATAATGTTTATTTAATAGTTTGAATATAATATATATATATAGCCATTTTTGATTACAATGGAAGTTTTTATGTAAGTATCAAGATATATAATAAGACAGGAACAAAGTTGTCAAGTATTAAATGAAAGCACAGAATTGGCAAAGTATTCAGTTAAACTAGTCCTCCAATGACTGTCTTAATATTTAAGATATATGTTTTGGTATAATATTAATGCATGAAATTGAATTCTATAGCTTGAAGAATGAAAATTGAGTTGGAGGTTAAATCATTAGCAAAATACAAGATGATTAAAAAATCTTTAAAAATAATATTTTTGAATTAAATTTATGATTTTTTTTTATTCATTTTCATCAAATATTTTTAGAGAATAAATCAAATCTTACTATTTTTATATTTATAAATATTTGAAAAAATTGATTAAAAACATAAAATTTATAAATAATAACAAAAAAAAATTCTTTATTTTTTAAGTTTAAAAAAAATCATTATCAACCAACTTATAAGTGATTTTTAATTTTTTTTTTCTTAAAAATTACTAGTAAAAATTGATACTAATTGGTGATTATTTTTATAAAAAATCATCAATTATAAAACTAATTATTTCATAATAAATCATAAATTAAAATCATTATTTTCTTAATTTTTTTGTTAATAATTACAAATTGGCCATCTAATTACACAGTCTTAAAACCATATGAATAAAACATATCGAACACGAAACAATATTATTTAAAATAAATTTACTAAAAATATTTGTTTTATACTTAAAGTACGGGCATTAATAGCATAAATTAACGTTTTATTTAATATATATATTATTCATATATTCATAATTAAGCCTCAAATTTTATAAGTTTTATATACCCAAGCAAATTATATATTCTTGGGTCCTAAGCTTTTTTGCACGGAGTAAAATTAAGTTAAATAGCATAAAATATTATCCTTTAATTATAAGACGCCCACAAACGCTACATTCCTGTTTTAAATTGCTTTTTATTTTTTTACTTCTACAAAAATTCTTTTGTTTTCTTCTAAAATAAAATTATAAATGCTTAAGCTATTTATCAACCCAAAAAAAAAAAAAAAAACTTAAGCAAATAACACCAAAATACGTTCCCGGTTTACCAGAGCCAAAAAGGGAAAGTATACTCCACTTGTACAGCCCCTAAGTTCCGTGTGTTAACAGTTTCGTTTGAGACTACTCTTTTTCTTTATTTGTGTTTCCTGACCTAAAATATAATATTTTTAATATTATAAAAAATTGTTATTATGAGATAATTTATTTTTATTATAATATTCTTATTGTCATTGTTTTTTTTACTGTCAAACGGCACTTTTCCGTTAATTGTAGTGTCTCATATTTATTTAAAAGATGAAGGTCGATAAAGTAAGTTATTTTTATTAAAAATATATTTAAAATTGTTAATTATATTTAAAAAAAATCATATAAATTTATTTTTTTAAAATAATATAAATATCAATCAGTCTTCCAAAATATTAGTGTATATTTTTAGTATCTCAATATCTAAAAAATTATTATTTTTCATTAATTTTTAAAAAAATTAAAAATCATATCAATTGATTAAAACTTGATACATAAAATTATAATTACTATAAAAGAAATTTCATATTGACTATTAATATTTTAATATTTTATTAACTTTTTAAACAAATATATTTTTAAATAAGAATATTATTATTATTCATTTTTCTTAAATAAGTTTTTTACTAAATTTCATATTTATTCTTATTAATATCTTGCATTTTATTACATTTTAATTATTTAAATGTAAAAAATAATATTTTAATAATAAATTATTAAAATAATATTATTTAAAAAAATACCACATATTTTCCTTACATTAAATTAAAAATATCATTTAATATTTTAAAAAGAAAAATATGTCATTTGATTTTTTTACTTTTGTGAAAAAGTCAAAAAAACATAAATTATTTTTTATCAATATTTTAAATAAAATAATATTATTTATTAATAAATAAGAAAAATAAAAATATTTTTTTATTATGATATTTTAACATAAAAAATATTTAATAAATAGTTAAATTTTTATTATAAAATTATTAAAATTTGTATTTTTTATAATTTTACAAAATATAAAATTTAATTAATATAAATCTTTTAATATAAAAGGTATTTACTGCATACCATCCTATTATTTATCGTGAAAAGATTCATTTGTTAAAAAAAGACGGAATAGAAAATGCCAAAGATGTTTCTGCGCCCCCTCCCCCTATTTATAAAAGCAGTTGGGGGATGTTTCTGTTCTCTGCATAACCAAATCTCTTTCTCTTCTCATCCATCAAAGTAACTCTGCCAATCTCTTTCTTTCTCTTTTCAATTTCAAAAAGCATCAGAAAACAAAGACTTTTTTTACAAACACCAATACGAAATCTCTCTCTCCTTCCTACCCTTTATCTCTCTTAAGAAATTTTTATTTTCAAATTCAAATATAAAAAAGGCCATTGCTTTGACAAACAAGCAATCTCCTTCATCTGGGTTTTACATTTCGAGGAGAAAAAAATAGTAGAAAATGTGGAAACCCAATACGATCACGTTATTACTATTGTTTTCATGGCTTTGTTATGGTACAGCCACTGTGACTTATGATCACAAAGCTATAACAATAAATGGGAAAAGAAGAATTTTGATTTCTGGATCCATTCACTATCCAAGAAGCACACCAGAGGTAACATAAACACTGTTCATGTGGTTCCTCTAGTAAATGTTCTTGGCCGTTTGAGTTTTCATATTTTTTTTTTGGAACTTCAAATGTTATTGGGTTATTGCAGATGTGGCCAGATCTCATACAAAAGGCCAAACTTGGAGGGTTGGATGTTATACAAACTTATGTATTCTGGAATGGTCATGAACCTTCACAAGGACAAGTAATGCTCATGAATTTCAGTTTCTCTGAATTGCTTGCTCTTACTTCTAAAGTGTTAATCCTTTTGTTTTGTATTGAAATTTCAGTATTATTTTGAAGATAGATATGATTTGGTTAAGTTTGTCAAGCTGGTTAAACAAGCTGGCCTTTATGTTCATCTCCGAATTGGCCCCTTTGTTTGTGCTGAATGGAACTTCGGGTAATTATTATTAATAATAATTACTCATAGCTTCTGGGACACAATAACAAGTTTTTTGATGGTTTTTTTTTGTTTTTCCTCAATTCAAACTCCATTTTGTCATTTTATTAATTACTCTGTTTATGCTCTGTTCTTTTTTCCTGAAACAGGGGATTTCCTGTTTGGCTTAAATATGTCAGAGGAATTGAGTTTAGAACTGACAATGGTCCTTTTAAGGTCAGTTTGGCCGTGAGATTCTGTCATCTTATCCCACGAAACCTTTTTATTTTTATTTTTTTGCTTCTTAGTGTAGTTTTTTTTCCTGTAATAAATTGGTAATTTTAAAATTATCCATTTACAGGCAGCAATGCAAAGATTCACGACGAAGATTGTCAATATAATGAAAGCTGAAAGATTGTTTGAATCTCAAGGAGGTCCTATAATCCTTTCTCAGGTAGGAAATGAAACTTCAAGCTTAGGAACTGTTTACTTCTATGAGACATGTAAAAAAGCACTTTTAAGGCAAAGGCTTGTTTTTGCTTTTGAAACCTTTTAAAACTTTTATAATAATTAAAAACACTTTAGTCAAATACCACATTTAACAGAAACTCAAACAGCCCATAATAAATATATGTAAAAAGCGCTTTCGAGAGCACATCTAGCTTTCTGTGCAACCATTTTTAGTTAAAAGCACTTTAAAAAAAAAACAAAATCTTTCTCATGTTCCTTTTTGTTTCTCTTCTAAGAAGGGATGGGACGTTACTAGTTAGTAAATTAGATTAAAGTTTTGAATAAACTTGTTGGAGTTGAACACTTGCAGATAGAAAATGAATATGATCTAGTGGAATCGGGAATGGGTGCGGCTGGTAAAGCTTATAGCAAATGGGCAGCTCAAATGGCTGTTGGTCTCAAAACAGGAGTCCCATGGGTTATGTGCAAGCAAGAGGATGCCCCTGATCCAGTGGTAAGATACTTTTCCCCATTTTTCAACTACTTGTTAGTTGTGCCTTAACTAGAGATTTAAATATTGGAATAACCTGATAATCGGTAATTCCTTAGTATAATTGAGGAGTATAATTGAATCTCACCTATTTCATTGTCCATTCTCCATCCTCACCATACTCAAAGAGGTTCTTATTATTGAACTAGAAAAACCTAAACTTTAAATATAGGAAGAAGAATAACTTAACATAACTGTACTTTAACACAAGTTAAAAAATGGTAGTCTAAGTTCACTGCCTCTACAAAATGTATCTGTGTATTCTGATTAATAAATACGGATTTAAATTATACTTATTAAAAGTAACGGATTTGAAAAACCCTCCTTAAATATATTTGGTTCTCATTTGTATATCTTTTTTTTTATAACAGATAAACACCTGCAATGGTTTTTACTGTGAAAACTTCAGTCCAAACAAAAACTATAAACCCAAAATGTGGACAGAAAACTGGACTGGATGGTAAGTTTGATTGTCTTTTTCCCTACAACTTTAGAAATTCTTAAAAGTTCAAAATTTTGTCCAATAGTTTATTTTTATATCTTTCTAATAGTACTGAGTTTTATATTTGTTGCACTAGGTTCACAGAATTTGGTGGTACAGTTCCTTATAGACCTGCAGAAGACTTGGCATTTTCAGTTGCTAGGTTCATTCAAAATGGAGGTTCTTTTATTAATTACTATATGGTAATTGAGTTCAATCTCGATGCTTTGAACTTTTATGCATTTTTTTTTCTACACTTCTAAATCTATTTTTTTTTTTAGTACCATGGAGGAACAAATTTTGGTAGAACAGCTGGAGGACCCTTCATTACAACTAGCTATGATTATGATGCTCCTTTAGATGAATATGGTACCTTTTCATAGTTCCTTAATAACTTAGTGTAATTAGCATATCTACCTCTTATTTATACATTTTGAGGTCTTATCTAATCTAATTGCTTATATATCCTAGGATTACTTAGACAGCCAAAATATGGACATTTGAGAGATTTGCATAAAGCTATCAAACTATGTGAGGCAACGTTATTGTCAACCGATCCCAAGGTGACAAAACTTGGAAGTAATCAAGTGGTAAGCTTTTCTGGATTGCAAGAAGAACAACTACTGCTGATTTTCTATCTTATGATCGTCATAATCATTGTCGATATATTGTTGTATTTCTAGGCTCATGTATACAGAACAAGGTTTGGGGCTTGTTCTGCATTCCTTGCAAACTATGATACAAACTCTGCAGCAAAAGTGAGATTTGGTAACCAACAATATGATCTTCCACCGTGGTCTATCAGCATTCTTCCTGATTGTAAAACTGCAGTTTATAATACTGCAAAGGTAAGGGGATAGTTGTCAAACTTTCAACTGTACTGATTATAAGGTTATGTTTGCTTCTACTTTTATGAGCTTGTAAAAGCGTTTCTTGATAACAAAAAAAAAGTGCCTTTAAATCAGACAGGAAAAAATCTGTATTAAATGATTTCAAGGCTCACAAATATTTTTTTTTTGCTTCAATGTATAATAATATGATTATTTCTAAAACACATTCTTCTGAAATTACTTTCGATCGAAAGCATGTTTAGCATAAGCCCAAGCAGAAAGATCCTAAATTACCTTTGCTTGGAGAAAGTAGATTCTAAAATTGGCTTCTAATTTCACTGTAGATTAATGTTCAAAGCTCACAACCGAAGATGCTGCCTGTGAAAAGTGGGTTTAATTGGCAGTCATACAATGAAGAAACTGCTTCTGCCAATTCTGATACCACTACGTTAGTTGGGTTGGTGGAGCAAATCAGTATCACTATGGATTCTTCAGACTATCTGTGGTATATGACAGAGTAAGTATTTGCTGGCAATCACATGAGTGAATTTTATTTTATTTGTAGTTTTTCATATGAGTTGATAAGCTTGATACTAAATCTACGGTTAATAATTTATGATTGTTCAGCATCACAATTAGTTCCGACGAGGGATTCATTAAGAGGGGACAATGGCCAATTCTTACAATTGATTCAGCAGGTCATGCTTTGCATGTTTTCGTCAACGGTCGACTATCTGGTGAACAAAACTGCATTACTTTTAAAGAAACCATCCATTATTCTATAATAATTTAGTTTACTTCTATACTAATAATTTGCTATCTTGTTGCAGGAAGTGTATATGGGGAATTGAAGAATCCTAAATTAAGATTCAGTGACTCTGTGAATTTGAGGGTGGGCATAAACAAGCTTGCTTTACTTAGTGTTGCTGTAGGCCTGCCGGTTAGTTTTCCTGTTTTGGCATAGTTATGCTGTTAATTACATCAAATCTTTTTAGCAGACGAAGTTTTTATTCTCATTTACAAATTTCAGAATGTTGGTTTTCGTTTTGAGAAATGGAATACCGGGGTTCTAGGGCCGGTGTCACTGAAGGGTGTGAATTCAGGAACATGGGACATGTCTAAATGGAAATGGTCGTACAAGGTTTGTTGGAATTATTCTTTTTATGTTTCACATTCTTCCTTTCCCTTTACACAGTTGTAGGAAACTAAAGTTTCAGTGGTTCACGTGTACCTGAGCAGGTAGGTCTGAAAGGGGAAGCTTTAAGGCTCCATTCTGTTACAGGAAGCTCTTCAGTTGAATGGATACAAGGATCATTATTGGCTCATAAACAACCTCTTTCATGGTACAAGGTAAAAATATATCTGAATACCTACTCTTTATAAACGAATTATGTTATGGAACACAACTCTGATACTCAAAAGCCGTGTTTTTACACTGCAACACTACTTTATCTTATCCATTAAAATGAATAATGAATTAAAAGACTCGCATGCAGCAATGATGTAAATCACGACTATGAAAGTCATGTTACATTGTTCATGGAAATCTCATCATACATAACAATTCATTTGATGTTGTGCCTTTTGCAGACAACTTTTTATGCACCAGGAGGTCATGCACCATTAGCATTAGATATGAGTAGCATGGGAAAAGGTGAGATATGGGTAAATGGCCGAAGCATTGGAAGACACTGGCCTGGATATAAAGCACATGGAAGTTGCAGCACTTGTAATTATGCTGGAACTTATGATGAAAAGAAATGCCGAGCCAATTGTGGACAATCCTCTCAAAGATGGTGAGCAAATTTCTCCTTTAAGCTGTTATGGTTTGTTTTTCTGATCGGAGTACATTGATAATGCTGTTATTTTCAGGTACCATGTTCCACGATCGTGGCTCAATTCGGGTGGCAACAATTTATTGGTGGTATTTGAAGAATGGGGTGGTGACCCAAGTAAGATTTCATTAGTGACGAGAACAAGATGAAGAAGATTTCAAATGAGGATGGTTGCCAGCTAAGAACATAAGCACCAAATAAAGTCACAGAATGAATGTTGCTTATTCATATCGATTCGATAATGTAAGAGTGTATAGTATCAGATCCAAGCCAAATGTAGATAGTCCAAACGTTTGCATATGTACATATACAGTCTGTATTTGTTCGTATAGCTCCATAATTGTACTTAGTAAAAGCTAATTAGCTTTTCTTTCAAGAAAATAAAGTGAAATTAATTGTGTATCACAACGATGTGTTATTTTCTGTACGTTTTAAGATGATTCAAACAGGAAGTAGTCATCTTAATAATAAAATTCTAGCAGTTGAAGCAGCAATCCACAGCCATAACCCAATCAATCTAATTTTTTTCGGGGGACAATACGCTCACAATTGTTCTCACTAATTATTGAATCATTGAATCTTAAACCTAATCGAAGCTTTTGGGCTGAAATCACGAGCCTCAAAGCTTTACCATATTCTTCAACGGAATTCTGAATAAACCAAGTCGTCGAACTGACTTTGAAAACGATTAGTTGATGAGCATTTTAACTGTATAATTCAAATTATAGTTTTTCTTAAAAATTCAACATATTTTTTTAAAGATAATGTGTGATTACTATAATTAAAAAATATATAAAATATATTAATATTTTTTTTTATATATATAATTACATAAAAATATATTTTTAATAAAAACATGTAATATTTAGAATAATTAGAATGAATTTTATATATTTTTATTTTAATTTCAAATGTGTTAAAAAATAATGTTTAATATTTTAAATTATGTAGTAGAATAAGAAATATTTTAATATTTATTCTTTTAAAACTAAATATATTTTTAAATAAATTTTAAAAAATAAAAATAAAAATTAAATCGTAAAAAAATATTACCCTTATTACCAACCAACGATTATTAATAAAATATATTCAAAACTAGTAAATGATGGTTATGATTTTTAGTATATCCGTTCCAACACGTTCTCACACTACTTTAAAACTTGCATAGAGAAACTTATATTTGATTCTTAGTGTGTAAATATGTTAATAATAAAATTTAATAAAAATAATAATATTATTATTGCTTAAATAGTAGAATTAAAATAATAATAAATATTAAAATAAAGTTTAAAAATTAAAAATAAGAATTTTTTATTTTTAAATAAACTAAAATGAAAAAATAATAAATAATAATATAAATATGCGAAAAAATAAAAGATTTTTAGTAATTTTATTGTAATGATTTATATTTTATTTCAGATTAATAATTAAATTAAATACAAAAATATTTTAAATTATTTTTATTATTTGTTAACTAAATATGATAATCTTTACTATTAATTCTAAATTTTGACCAAAGTAGTCGTTCTAAATTAGTTCGAGTTACAAAAAATTAAATGCATGTTCTTTATGAATAAACCAATTTAAATTGAATTGGAACACAAATAGCATTAGGTTTTATCATTTTTATTATATAATTTTTTAACATTTTTATATTTTAAAAGAAATAAAGTGGTATTTAAAATAAGTCAATAATTCAAGTTGTTGAACAATAAAATAATCAAACCAAACCCTAAATCTATATCTATATTATATACAAAATTTTAAATCACATTTACATAAGTTTTAAACAAATAATAATCTTATAAATTATCTTACAATTTATATTTTATTTTATATTTTAAAAAAATTAAGCAAATAATATGAAATACCTATATTATTATTATTAATAGATACTTATTTTTTATTTTTTTTATGGAACTCATAAAAAAATGTATATCTATCTTAAAAATAATTTTAAATTTAAATTAATCAATGCTAATCATATTACTTTTAGTAACAACTTTTTAATAATAAAGAATCTCTAATCCTTAAAAACCTTATGATTTATTTAATTGAAATTATATTAAATAAATTTAAATTTGAAAAAGTTTAACAAAAAAATTTAAAAAAATAACAATTTTGCATTTTTTTGTATTACTTAAAAAATTCAATTTAATTTACCGTACTTATTAGTTAGGTTTGGTTTAAATTCGATTCAAATCCATCTATTTACAATATTTATCATAACTGTATATAAGTTTTTAAGATTGAGTTAATGATTCAGGTTATATTTTTTTTATTAATGTAACTTTAAAATCGCATAATTATTTGACAAGTGAAAAAAAAAACATACGAGTTCGCGCCAAATTGCCGAATTTAAGAAGTGAAAAAAAAAATAGAAAAAAAGAGACATTAATGGTTTTAGGGCCCAAACATCAATTGGACCGTTTATAATACTGAACCTGGTTGTATGTCATTTGGGCTTATATATCTTTCTAGATTGAAGGGCAATTCTAAATATAAGCTTCAAGTATATATATACCTCTAATTTACACGTTAAGGGTATATACTTTTTTTCCCTTCAAAATTCAAGTTGTATTTCATAAAATATCAAATAGCACAAAGCTTACAGAGTTCTTAAAAAGATGGTTCATCTAAACAAAAAGAGAATCCAGTCAATAAGCAAAACTAACAGCATGTTAGTACTATACTGTACGATTGTTAGAATCTTCATGTAAGGAAAAAAAAAAAGAAGAAGCTCAAAGACATTCATTTCCCACTCCACCAATCGAACTGAAATTGCAGCATTATGTTTAACATCATATCCTCAATCTCCATTATTTTTAATAGAGATTTTTTAGCACCTCCTCGCCACTACCCTTGGCAAAGTGGTCGTCGAGGTCCATGAAGAGATGGCTAGCTATGTGCTATAAATAATCTTTTTTTTCTTGTTTTATGTTCCAAAAAATATGTAGTGGAGCTTTGTCAAATTGTTATCTCAATTTTCTGTTTTTGGATCACTAATATCTTGTGTGTTGTTCGGTTTTAGTGATTCTTGATTGTGTGGGCCGTGTGTTGACAAGTATTTACCCTCGTAAAACTTTTCTTCTTACATAAGAATCTTATTGTGAGATTGAATTAACTTAAATTATTTGAGTTCTCACATCTTGGATTGTGCATCCCTTGATGGTTTGTGGTAGTCTATATGTTCAACGGAGATGGTTGACCATTAATGACCGAGGATAGTCCTCATTGTTCACATTTTGATCTACAACTTTTGATCATACCATATTGGTTAGTGTTAGCTTTGGAGGTGAGCCAAGTTCGTGTGTCAAATTAGGTTGTTATGGAGGTAACAAGTGAGGGAAGTAATAGGTAGTTCATGCAGAGGTCCCAACTAATAAAGATAATGGAGGTTTCATTTCTGTAAGAGTTTAATTATTTTATTGCATAATGAATTTTTTTACTGTCGAGTGGTTTCCATAAAAAATTCAAGAATGTTACCATATATACATGGTTTCTATATAGATTTATCTCATTATATTTAATGTTATGCATGATTAGTATGTTTGTTAGTATAATATAAGTTTCTATCGTGTATGTTCTAACATATTAGATGCATACTTTGATTAGAAAGCTTATTTATTATATGTTATGCATGCTTTCTTTTCTTTCTTGTAGCATGTCTATAATGTTCAAATAATTACTTATGTTATATTAAATTAATCTACCTACTTTATGTTTAATTTATATTGTATCTACTTATTATCTGTATGTGAGTTTGATATGAGTCTATAAAAATTTGTATCTTATTACCATGGTTATGTACCAAGTTTTGGACTCTTTAATTGATTTGCATGTAGTGTTTGCTTGCATGCTCTTATTGCTTGAGATTTTTATGCATGCTATTAGACTAAACATGAGCATGTGAGACATATCATCATTACTGTGTTTAATGTAGATTGTTTTATTTAGGTGTTGAATTAAGCATGTTGTTTTATACTTTTCTTATATAATTTGCTTGATTCACGTTGGTGAGGCTTGTTTGAACGAATTCGTATAGAGCTCATAAAAATATTCTGTGGATTGGAATTTACACCTTTTATCTAGATCCTATTTACCTATTTAAGTCACAAGAATAATTAACCTTGTGTAATTGTTCTTGTGATTGGAATCTTCAATTGGTATTAGAGTTAGTCATTCCTCTTTAGGCTTAACCGTTGGGTGCTCGATCCTAGAACTTTATTAACACATACACACACCTTGTATATTCATGCCCTTTGTCACATGTGGTGTGGGATGTTGTTCTATGAGGTTGTGTATCTCCATGAACTTTTGTTGTCTATATGTTTCATGTTTTCCTGTTCATGCATATCACTTTCTCTCTTTGCTTCTTTGTCTTACATAGTATGTTAATTGTCTTACTTGCTACTATGCCCGATTATTTAATCCTTTGCCAATATTTTCACGTTTTTTTATGTTTTTTCCTTGCTTACTATTTACTTCTTTTTCTATTGTTGTTTTCATGAGCATCATGTCACATTTTTTCATCATATAGTGTCAAATTTTTAGGATTTTCTTTCAGTATTCTTGTCATTCATATGTTATGTTATATAAAATGCATCTCACTTGTTTTACTAGGTTCTTCCTTATTGTACCTAGTATGTGTGTGTTGGTTCTCTGTTAGTCTAATTTTGGTTTTTGTTCATCTTTTGCATGCTCTTCTTTCTCTTGTGCGTTAGATGTATATGTGGAGAAAACTAAGATTTTGTTACAAGATTGTTTACATGAGTGTTTCTCTATACCATACGTGTTATGATTTTGCATGTGCATGTGCATCTGTATGTTTTATGGATTATTACCTATTTTTAGGACTCTTAACTTACATGCATTATTGTGACTAATCTTGTGTGTTTAGTTGGCAAGCATTTTACTTGGATTGAAATGTGATTATTATGACATGTATATTCACTGAGCGTATGAATGGGTAAATTTTTGATTTGCAATGCTTTATTATTTATGCATATGCAATAACTTTATGAATTTGTATGGATATTTTAAGAAATTTGTGTGAATTTCACGCTTTGATGATTTGTATGTCTCTAACAGGCTCTAGAATCTACTTTACTGTCTCTTGAGCTAAGTGTTGCTTAGGTAAAAAGAGGATTTAGACTTTGGATAATCTGAACCTTTCAAGCCTTATGTTCTCTCTTTATCCCTCTTTAAGCCTTTCTGTTAATCAGTATTTTCTTTGCACCTATATATTAAAATATCCCAAATGTCTAATCCCATTTACTTTATAACCCCTTTGTTAAACATGTATGTTTTAGAAATATCTATTTTACTCTCTTAGTTTCATTTTAAAATAAAAAAGAAAAAGAATAAAAAGAATGAAAAGAAATATGGTGTTAAAAAAGGGAAATAAGGAAGGTGTATATGTTATTGAATTTGATGTGTCGTTCTCACAAAAACTATGTTTGTGAATGAATTTTGAGAAATGAAAAGAAAAAAAATCCATATTTGAGGATATAATGTTTATGGACATGAGATTTTTTTTGGATTATCAAAGGTGTGTTTGAGCTTAAATATCATCTCTCTTACCCATACCTTAGCCTTTTATTTCAAGCTTTGAAAGACCTATTGATGTCATCTAAGTTGGCACCTATATTAATAGAAAAAGGCTAAATGTGGACTTAAAAAGTTTAATTCTACTTAAGTCTATATTTTTAATTTCTTGGTTTGCATAAGCATATATTGATGGCAAATAGAGAACACAAGTTTAGCATATCACATGCAATGTATGCCATCAAAAATTTAGTCATATTCTTATATGAATGCTTTATTGATTAATAACCATATGTATACTTACTTTGAGTCTATTGGTTAATCTGTAAAGCCCTTTAGTCTTTTAAGCATGCTTAAAAGCAATACTTATAGTTATAATTGTGTTGATTAATGAGAGTGAGTATGTTGTGTTCCTTATCTCTTGTTTCTATGTTGGGATCTGAACCTTTCTTGCTATTTAGATGTTTTTGTAACATTCTTTGTTTCTTCTCTCTCTGATGAGAATCATCGAGCTTTACAAATTCCAAGTGGACCAATCACAAGGTATAGGAAGGCACAACTTGAAAAGGATTTAAATGGGCTCATTCAAGAGGTCATTCATAACCAAGGGGACCTAAATGGGGAGTGCAAGGATTGGGACAATCCTAGGATGAAAATTAGGGCAAAATTGGCAAAATAAAACTAGGCATATTGTTGTGCAATTTGGACTTTTTTGGACAGCTTCATTTTTAGCTCTTAGATTGAAACAAGGGTTAAGATGTAATATTTTATAGGATTTCTTTTGTTCTCAGCTGCTCCATATTTTGCTCCAATTTTGGAGTACCATTTGGACTGATTTTGGGTAGCTTTCTTTTCAACCCTTGGATGAAATGTAATATTTTATAGGATTTCTTTGTGGTCAATGTTTTCTACTACCTTTTGTGCTTTTTGGCTATGTTTATTTTCAACCATTGGATGAGATCAAAGGCTATGATGTAATAGAGCTTAGGGTTGGTTTGTATCTTATTAAGAGCAACTCAGCTGTTGTAAAATATAATTTGAATGAAGTTTGAATTTTTAGATCATTTGAGAGCTCATTCTAGCTCTTTGTTCCTCTTTAAGCAACTTATCAAGGGATTGGTAACCTTTGTGGCGTTATTTAACATCCAAGCATTTGTGGTGAGTAATATCCATACTTGTTAGGGTGTCATTTATGCTAGACTTATCAAGGAAATAACATCTCCTTGTGGCATTTTTTCTTCTCAGAAAAATAGTGAGTAATATCCATTGATTTGTGGAGAAACTCTTTGCTATATAATTTGAAATTAGCTAGGTCCTAACATCTTGGATCATATCACTCTCTTTCTCTCTCTGGGCGTTATTTTTATTGCTCACTACTTAGTCAATTTCTTTTCTTATTTTGACTAGCAATGATGTGAATGTTACCAATGATCTATTTTGAGGCAAATGTGTGCAATTTGTTGCCATTTATCTCTTTCTATTGAGGTTAAACTATATGGTTTATGCAAATGATCTCTCTTGAAACACGTTTTTGTGTTTTTGGCCTATGATATATTTTGAGGCCATATTTGTTATCTCACTTGCTTATTGTTATATTTTATGTGATTAACTATTTCTCTATCTTATTAGCTTATTTCTCTGGTGTGAGTTTGTGAACTACAATTTTATTAATTTTCTTAGTATTCTTCCCCACTTTTGTATTTTATGTGTTCTATTATGTGTTGATGCTTTTATTTTAAGAGAGTTTTGAGAGTGTAGGGTGCATAACATATTTATTGCTTGACATGCAAACATTTATGATGAGAGATGTGTGTTTGTTATTTATTGTTACGGGGATTCCTGTATTTGTTTGGAGTCCTTGGTTTCTATCCTGTTTGTTAGTTATTATTATGATGATGTGTTCTTGTGATGCTTCTTTCTTCTTAACATCACATTGTAATCATGCATAAATAAGATTGCTAGTATGACATGTTTCATGCATTGTATGTAATTTCTTCTTTCAAATGTCCTTTTATGTATTTACCTGCTTCCATGTTGTAGCGAGATAATGTTTGTTCTCGCATGTAGTTGATAGCATGTTATTTGTTGATGGAATGCATGACACATGTTTTATTTGGTAGACTTAGATCTCTTTCTGGATGTATATGCAATGATGAAAATGTCGTCGTTGTGAGTAACATTGTCACGACAATGTCTTTTTTTTACATATTTTGACATCGAAATGCGTTGTCCATGTCTTTTGGCCAAATCATCGCAAAAAATGTCAATAATGTCGTTAAAATATCATTGTTGCTAAAATGTTATTTAAATGTATTTTTTGGCTAAAATGTCCCAAGTATTATGAATATTGTCGCTAAAATGTTGTTAAAATGTCAATAAATATCCCTAAAATGTCAAAGAAAATATCGAAAATATCAATTCTTTAATTTTTTTCTAAGTAATAATTTCAATTCAATTTTTTTCTCATTTGTGTTGTAGATAATATATTCTCTTTTTTCTTGTTTGTAGCATGTTTGTTAGAATATGAGTATTTTCAAAAATAAATAATTAATGAAATTTATTTTAATACTATCGAGATTTATCTATTTATAATAGTTACAATTAGATAGTTGATTTAATTATTTTAAAATGTTTAACTACTTATTCTACAATATTTAGCAAAAAAGAATATATATATTTTATTATGATTTTTTTTAATTAATTGATCAATTTATTGAATAATATAAATATTTGAAGTATTTAAAAATATATGTATTAAATAAAAATTAGTTTAAAATTGATTATTTGGATGTTTTATAAAATTTTATAATTCATATTTTTATAATGTTTTCATAATTTTCATGGTTTTTTTCAAAATTTTCATCGATAACGATAATATTTTTAACATTTTAATAAAAATTATATCTCGATGCTTTCATCGACATTGACATTTCAAACTTGTGTGTGTGTGTGTGTGTGTGTGTATGCATTGCATAGGGTGATATTGCATGATTGAACACACCCAAGTGTTGTTGAGAGAAGATGGTTGAATCACTTGAAGTGTATCAACTTGAAAAATAGTTAGACTCTTAGTCAACTTCTTCTTACAAATTCACTAAAACATCTATATGGCATTGGTGTTCGATGAGATGATAAATGTAGTTTGCATTGCATCATGGTTATCTGATATGTATACACTCAAGATGAGTGTTATATATATTCGAGGGAAGTATACATACTTTTGTTGCATGTAAATTGTGTTTGTTTGTACTACATGTTAGTTGTGTTAGTCTATCAATGTAAACACTTTTGTTGCATGATATATTCACGGGGTGTGTGTTTGTTATGTATGTGTAGGTTGTAAGTGTAGATTGAAATCATCAAGCTTCATATGTTTTGTGTGCAACGGATTTGAGACCCTCATATTTTAGAGTGATAGAGTGGATGAGTTGTTACATGAAAATTGATTTAGCATACAAGTTGGATGCATTTTGTTTAGGTGTCTTTTTTGAGTTTGGGTGTGCGTCAAAGTTTTGTTCATAGGAACAAACATCTTTAAGTCATCTTCATGATCTTCTTATAGCATATGTGAGTATGCATTTAATTGTGCAGTGTTTTAACACAGAAAGCCAAAATGAGAGAATGTAAGTCCTGTTAGACTCTGTATTTGTATGTTGGCTTCACGTGTACAAAATATAGTGTATGTTTAATTTTCTTAGTGTTTCCCCTTCCTTTGTGTAAGATTGATTATTACAAATCAGTAATGTACATATGCACATAGTTAGGTACATTTTGTATGATACATATTGGTATGCATATGTGTAGGGGTAACATGATAGTATATAATAGACTACCCTTTTTTCTGCATGATACATTCATGAGAGGTGTGTTTATTTCTTGTGTGTAGGTTATGGATGTTGATTGAAGTCATTGGGCTTCATATGTACTATGTGCAGTGATGTTGAGGCCCTTGTGTTATAGATTGACAAGTTGGATGAGTTGTTACATGAAGATTGATGGAGTGCACAAGTGTAATGTACTTGGTTTTGGTGTGCGTTGAAGTTTTTTCATGGGAACAAACATCTTTAAGTCATCTCATGACAAATATGAGTATGTATTTAGTTGTGCAGTGTTTTGACAGTAAAATGCAAAGGTGGAGAATGTAAGTCCTATTGTACTCTGTATCTATGTGTTGGCTTCCCGTGCACAAAAAATAATATCTATTTATTTTTACTTAGTGTTCCTTCTTCTTCTGTGTAAGGTTATTATTGCGAATCAGTAATATACACACCCACATAGTTAGGTACACTTGGGATGCAAGTATGTTTACACACACTATATGGTTGGTTTTCATAGTGTATGTTAGGTTTAGTGTTGTGATTTTTGATGAGCAAGTGAGCGAATCGATGTTATCGCTTATGTTTTTGTTTCATTTCGAGTGTGGGTATTTATGAAAATTACTTGGTAATTTTTGAAAACAAAAAATAATATTTTTTGACACTTTGTCACACATCACGCCACACCCCTCACTACCACCCTTGGTGAGGTCCATGACGAGATGGCTGGACGTGTGCTATGAATATCATCTCTTGTTTTATGATCTAGGAAATATGTAGTGGAGTTTTATCATATTCACTTCTCAATTTTCTATTTTCGGATGAGTAATACCTTGTGTATTGTTTGATATTAGTGATTCGTGAATATGTGAGCCGTATAAGGCGTGTGTCGATGGGTAGTTAGCCTCGTACAACTTTTCTTCTTATGTAAGAACCTCATTATACGAGTGAACTGAGTTAAATTTTTTGAGTTCTCACATCTTGGACTGTGTATCCCTTGATGATTTGGGGTGGATTATATGTATCACGTTGATGGTTGGATGTTAGTGAATGATGGTGTCCTCATTGTTCATATTACTAATTTGTGATTTTTGATCACACCATATTGCACAGTGTTGGCTTTGGATGTGAATCAGGTTCATATGTCAAACCAAGTTGTTGTGAAAACAGCAAGTGAGGGCAACAATAGGCAATCTAGGTAGAGATAAATTAATAGAGGTAATGTGGGTTTTATTTATGTCAGGGTTGTAACTGTTCTATTACATAGTGGGTTTGTTTGTTGTAGAGTGATTACCATAAACAATATGAGGATGTTACAACATAGATAGAGTTTCTATATGAGTTTATCTCGTTATATATGGTGTTATTCATGATTAGAATGTTTATTAGTATAATCTGAGTTTTTATCGTGTATGTTCTAACATATTAGGTGTAAATTTTGATTAGAAAGCTTATTTGTTATATTTTGATGCATGCTTTCTTTCATTTCTTGTAGCATGTTTATAGCTTTCTAACCATTACTTATGCTCTATTAAATTCATCTGACTATTTCCTGATTAATTTATATGGCTTATGTTTGTTATCTACATGAGAGTTTGGTACGAGTCTTTAAAGAGTTTGTATCTCCTTTAACTTGGTTGTATATTAGGTGTTGGACTCTTTAATTTGTTTGGTAGGTAATGTTTGATTGCATGCTCTGTGATATTCAAGTTGTTTATGCTTGATGTTGCCTTGAACAGAAGCTTGCGAGGTATACTATCACTAATATGTTTAATACATATTGTTGCTTTCGTAATTGTTGATTGTTTTAATTGGGTGTTAAATTGTACATGTTGTTTTGTTTTTCTGTTGTGTAATTTGCTTAATTTATATTTGTGGGGTCTTCTTGATCAAATTCGTATACTACTTGCAAAAAGATTTTATGGATTGATGTTTGTGTTCTTCATCTAAGTTCCGGTTATCTATTTGAATTAAAAAAACAATTGACATTGTGCAATTATTCTTATGTACTTGAAACTTCAAACATAAACTAAGTTTGTCATGTATTTTTTTCAATTAATACAAACACATCTTACTTTAATAGAAACTCAATATATTTTCACAACTTAAAGAAAAATATAGATTTTATTAAATTTTTAAATAAAATATGTAAGTTAATATTAAGAATTTTTAATAATTATAAATGATTTGTTAAGGAATTATAAAATAATTAAGAGTTTATTAAAAAACGTAATTATAATAAAAAATTTAAAATATATTTAAGTTTTTAAAAATTCATGTAGTTTTATAAAAAATAATCTAAATTCTAATTGGATACATCATCCTCAAGTTTTGTTTTGTTTTGTTGGGGAATGTACTCGTTGAGAACAAAGGATTAATGTAATCATTTTACTTGATCGTAAGAACTTCTGGGATTTTCGTTAAAAAAAAAAACAGAAAAGAATTTTCTAATATTTTCTATATTTTATTTCCTCAGGAGAATTGTATAAGATTTCATGATCATTTCAGAAACTGCATTCACTAGATAAGTAGTTGGAGTCAACATGTTGAAACGGACCCGATATATGTACCCAAAAACAAAAATTAAAATTGTATTTACATTTTTTATTTATAAAATAATTTTTTTTAAAATTTATAAACATAAAAATAATCAATCTCATCTGTCACAGGTTATATTATTTTAAACGTTTTCTCATTATATATATTTTAAATTAAACCATAATTATTTAAATTTATTTAAATAAATATCCATAATTTTCTTTTTTAAATTTTAAACAAATTTTATATTACATTTGAAAATAACACGTATGTATTCGAGAAATTCCTATTAAGTAAAAGTTATCTGTTCAGGTTTCAAAAATATTTTTTTCTAACGTTTTTAATTTAAAATACTTTAAAATGTTTTAAAAATTGAAAAAACTATTTACTAAATAAAAATATTAATATATTATAAAAAATAATTCATGTTGCTGCCTCTGTTGTCTACCTCGTTGATAGTATGCAAAACTACGTGGACAAAGCCGACAAACCTGTTTGAGGCACAAACCTGGTGGGTAGAAAATAATAAGAGGGGGAGGTATTTTAAGTTAATTATTTTTAATGAAAATATATTTTTTAATTTTTATTTATTAAATAAATTAATATAATTTTATAAAAAAACCATAAAAAATTATTTTATAAAATAATAAATTAGTACGGTTTTAATTTTAAAGTGAATAAGTGAGGTAATACTTATTTTATAAAATAGATAAGTGAGTTACTACAAATCTATTATTTTATAAAATAGATTTCTGCAATTATTTTTATAAATATATTACATTTATATTATATAATTTAATATATATAAATTTAAAGTATAATTTTGTTAAAAATAATGAATTTAAACAACTCTTTATCTAAATTTAAAATTAAACTAATGTATTTTAAATATTTACATATCAAGTGAGATAATATCAATCTATTATTTTTATAAAATAAGTTAAAAAAATTTATTTTATAAAATAATATATATATGATATTTGATTTTTGAAATGGAAAATCACAAGTTTATTATTTTATAAAATGAATTTATATTAAAATATTTATAAAAATAATAGATTTATACGATTAAATATAAATTTAAATTAAACAATGTAATTAAACAATATTTTATTCTTATATACAAGTGATTATTAAGGAAAAATATATTATAATAATTTAAGATGTACTCATATTGTCGGATATGTATCTTTTCTTACTTTTACTTTTATTTATGTCTTATTTCTATTTCTTATCACACATTATTGAAATGCCGGAAAATTATTAGAAATGCAGGGCCATTAAATCGATGTGAAATTAGTTATTTTTAAAGTATATTTTTTATTCATTAAATTATTTTATAGTTTTCAGATAATTTTTTTTAAAAAAATTAATATTTATTTTAAATTTTATTAACTCAATTACTATGTCTCCAAATTCAAAAATACAAAAACTACGGTAAAGTTACTAATTTGTGGCTGAAGAACCCAAAAATTTAACCTCTCAAATCCTAAATCACTAATACGATTCCTAACCAATCCGTATCATAGTTTTAACTTATAATTCTTGTCACCTATTTGATGCAGTGAAAACATAAAAGTAGAGAAACATTAATGTTGTTCAACAATGTCATAGCATAAATATATCATATTTATTTTCAACCTATTTCCATCAAACACGTATTGTAAATGGTGATGTAGGTAAGGCCGCATATATATACCAAGAAAAAGTGAAAGCCAAAATAGAATTAAACAATGATGCAAAACCCTAGCTGCTTTTGAACCCCACTTGTCCACTCCAATCCCATCAATTTCCTCCTATCAATGAAAGTGGTAATATGGGTCTCAATCATCAACATCCACACTTTCGCTACAAGTAATGCTGCTGCTTTCAAAAATAAAAATAAAAATAAAAATTGTTTTTTTTTTAACAATTATTTTTTGGGTCGAAAAACAGAGTATTTTGTTTGATGGATTAATTTTATATGAAAGTGGTCTTTATATCTCTCTGCAGGTAGCTCCAAAAGCACGTGATCATACTGAGCTTCTTGGATCCAAGCTTCAGTGCTCAAGAAACTTGTCACGAGAGACGATGTGGAGTAAAATTTGGTACTCAATCCTTTGACTCTGTGCTCTCATAATTCATTTATATATATATAGTACTTTGATATTGATGCAAGTAATTAATTGATCATTTCTCAGTTCATTAATGGAGTTTGAGTACTATAATGTGCTAAATTTGACATGACAGCTTTCTACGAGAGATATGTTGAAATAAGTCGCACAATTTCAACTTGCAATTTGACTTGTATATAATATATTGGGCACAGTTTATATTTATTACTCATGTTTGGTATACAACTTTTACTATTTGATTCTACTAAGTATTTTACAAAATTGTTGTTTGAAAATTTATGATAAAAATTCATGTGTAGGGCACTATTGCACATAGTTCACAATTTGTATTTTAGTTCTTTCCATATGTTTCTGCCCTTTTTGAACAAGTTACACTGCATCAGAGATTTTAACATTAAATTTCAATATTTGAATCAAATTGTGACATTTGAGTAACAAAATAAAAAAAAATTAAAATGATAAAATAAAATAAACTTATGTTACATGAACTTTGTATTTTTTTTTAGAATTACTCATGTCCAAGCAATATATATATCATGAGTAAATTTACATAAAATTGATAAAAATATACATATATAATATATGAATACTTATATAAATATTTATGTTATTCAAAGTGTGCAATATAGATATAAAGGTTACAATAGGTTGTATAGTGTTTTCTTATCTCTAAAATTCTGTTTAGGTAGTTTTAACAGATGGTCATTTGGTTTTCATATCAGTAAAACAGATAATATCTTTTATCATAATTGTTAGTCATCAATCAAAATTTTTTGTAAACAAAACCTCAAATCAACTTTTTTTCCCCTTTAGGTCTCTAAAAAAGAAGAGAAGAGAGTTTTAAACTTTTTAAAATTCTTGAATCACCCTTTTTTGTTTTAAATCTATCCATAATACTTTCATGATCTTCACTACCTTTAATGAAGATATAGATGGAATTTTGAAATCGTAAATAATTGAAACAATTTTCGTTATTAAAGGGAAGTCATTAACATATAAATATTATTGGTTAAATTAATGACAACGATGGGTCATAGTAATAAGTGTAATCATGGTATTAGGTGTTATTTTTCCTGCCACTATTCGTTGTTACCTTGATATCAAATGCATATCATCCAAAGCTTTCGTTGACCATTTACATCAAAATGCACAATCATCTACAACTTGAGTTTTAAACTAATAAACAATCATGATTTCCAGAGATTTCAAATTTTGCTTTCCCATGTAGAATTTCTCTAGTACAACATAGAGTACTTTACTACTTTCTAATTAGAGAGAGAAAGAGAAGTTGGAGATAGGGTAAAATAATCATACACGTATGTAATGCTCAAGACTTCTGTTAGAAATTTGAAGTGCATGACACTTGACACTTACTCTTTGTGGATACTTTGCGAATGATTCTGAAGTTGTCAATAACAAACATGTTTGTCAATATGCGACTATTTAAGTGTTTGTTTTCTTGTGTTTCTGTTAAAGCTTTCAAAAGCATAGAATGAACTCTCTTCTAATAATTTTTTTCTTGTTTGATATTGAATGTGTTTTTTTTTAATACTGTACATTACTCGCAAGTGTTTTTACTGGTATAAGGATCATAAACAAACTATTGTTAGAAATTTGAATTGGCTGTAGAGTTTTACTTGAAGTTGAAATCTTAAGACTGTGTTCTTGGTCCAATTAACAATCATGTAATGACCATATACTTGAGTGGTCATGATTGTTACAATAATAGGATTACCACGTCATGATCTATCCGATGACGGCCCATCAACTGATCAGGACCATTGAATTGCTCAGCTGGTGGACCATCCCCTGACCCAATTTTAATATAAAGGTTGTTGAAAAGCACCATCAACCTTTAAAAGGTTCTTGGCTTGCCATCATCACTATAATATTTTTCTTTGCAATGTTAGTAGATCAAGTTTCTGATTTTTTTTTTAATTTCATAAATAAAAGCAGAAACAATAAGTAACACGACCTTAATAAATTGACCATGAAGGCTCTGATATTATGGACATAAATGGCAGTGGGAGTTCAGAGAGACTTGGAGAGAGAAGATCATCACTTGGGTGGTAGTAGTAGTAGTAGTAGGAGGAGCTATACCGCTTACTAGAGGTCAAGAAAAGTAGAGCCCTGTCTTTATTTGATACAAAAAATTAAAATTAAAAAACAAAAAAAAATAATGGAATCACTTTTTTTTTTTTACATTAAAGCCATAATACCATAGACCATTATAAATTCCTCATCAGTTACTCAGTCTTACCTCACCTCACTATTTTCTTTATGTAATCTACTTTGTGTTAACATTTGCAAAAGGGAAAAAAATTTATTTTGTTTCAGTTATCTCTTAATTTTTTGTTTGTTAGTTAATCACCAACAAAAATGGTGGCCAAGAAGCCAAAGATTGTGATAATTGGAGCTGGAATGGCTGGTCTTACAGCAGCTAACAAGCTCTATACCTCAGCTGCTTCTAAGAACTTGTTTGAGCTTTGTGTTGTAGAAGGTGGGTCAAGAATTGGAGGCAGAATTAACACTTCTGAGTTTGGTGGTGACAAAATTGAGATGGGAGCTACTTGGATCCATGGAATTGGGGGCAGCCCAGTTCACAAAATTGCTCAAGAAATCCATGCACTTGAGTCTGAGACCCCATGGGAGTGTATGGATGGGTCCTCAGAAGAACTCACCACCATAGCTGAAGGTGGATTTAAGCTTAGTCCATCAGTTGTTGAACCAGTTTCAACTCTTTTCAAGAACTTGATGGATTATGCTCAAGGAATGCTAGTACTCGAAGACATTGAACAGAGCAATGGTAAAGTTGACTACTTTAAACTAGCAGCTAAAGCTTTCAATGATTTAACTAGAAATGGTGGGCATGAGAATCTGAGTGTTGGTTCTTTTCTTAGACAAGGTCTTGATGCTTATTGGGTTTCAAAGAAAAACCAAGAAAAGCTTAATGGGTATTGTGATTGGAGCGAAAAATCACTAGAAGAAGCCATTTTTGCCATGCATGAGAACAACCAGAGGACTTATACTTCTGCAGGTGATTTGCTTACTCTAGATTACAGTGCTGAAAGTGAGTACCGTATGTTTCCTGGTGAAGAAATTACTATAGCTAAAGGCTATTTAAGCATAATTAAGTCTCTAGCTTCCGTTTTGCCATCTGGGTTAATCCAATTAGGCAAAAGGGTCACACAAATTGAGTGGCAGTCAGAGAAAACTCATACTCATAGACAAGGAAATGAAAATGGTTATGATAATCTTTTGCCTGTGAAGCTTCACTTTTCAGATGGGTCAATAATGTTTGCTGATCATGTTATTGTTACTGTCTCATTGGGTGTACTTAAAGCTGGAATTCAACAAGGTTTAGGTTTGTTCAATCCTCCTTTACCCTATTTTAAGACAGAGGCAATTTCAAGACTTGGATTTGGTGTTGTTAACAAGTTGTTCCTTCAACTGAACCCAACCCATGATTCAAAAAGTTCTGATTTTAACAAGTTTCCATTTCTTCAAATGGCTTTCCATAGAAAGGATTCTGAATATAAGCTAAAAAATATACCTTGGTGGATGAGAAGAACAGCTTCTATGTTTCCAATTTATCAGAATTCAAATGTTCTGTTATCTTGGTTTGCAGGTGAAGAAGCACTTGAGTTAGAATCACTTGAAGATGAAGAGATCATTAAAGGGGTTTCTGCAACAATTTCTAGCTTTTTGTCGAAACCCCACGAGAAAGAAAGTTCAATTTCAAATAAATTATTCAATGGAAATGGGACTTCTGAGGAACATAGTGAAGTAAAATTTTCCAAGGTTTTGAAGAGCCAATGGGGCAGAGATCCTCTGTTTTTGGGTTCTTATAGTTATGTTGCAGTTGGCTTGAGCGGTGAAGATTTGGACACAATGGCTGAGCCATTGCCAAGAGTTAATAGTTTGGAGTCTACCGCTTCACCTCCCCTTCAAATTCTGTTTGCAGGGGAAGCTACACATAGAACCCACTATTCTACCACACATGGTGCTTACTTTAGTGGTCTTAGAGAAGCCCATAGGCTTCTCCAACATTATCATTGTGTTGAGGTTTAGAAAACTTAATTCTATTCTACTATTTTTTTTTTCTATTTTTGGCTAACATTTATTTCTATGATATGATTCCCATTTTAATATATTATTTCTTTGTTTCTCTTTTTTGAAGTGAGAGAGAAGGGGTGGGAAAAAAAGGGAGTATTTGGAGGGATGAAAGAAAGAGATGGTGGTCGTTATAAGGTGTATTTGCATGTACTAAAAAAGTTCTCTCTTTCACGTTCTGCATTCTCTTTAGTTGCTAATGTAGTTATTTCTTATTGGTATCTTAATCATAGAGGAAAACCTACTTAGATATTGTGTTTGGCATTTTATATATGAAAGAATAAAAAAAGTGAAAAAATTAATATCCCATGGTGCTTTTGTTAGAAGTGATTTTGGATGCAATCAATTTAAGAATAAAGCAGTTTACAGAGAAGCACAAAATATGATTTTAAGCCTAATCTTCTTTTTTTCATTAGACTTCTTTAGCAAAAACAAACATGCCATAAGTATATGTTTACTTGGACTTTTCGTAAAAAATAAATTTAGTGAAAAGTATTCGAAAGGAAAATGCATTTTGAGAAATTATATCAAATAAGTTAATAACATTCAGAAAAAAAAAATCATAATAACAAAATATTATTTTTACTTGGGTAACAAAACATAATATGTGATTTTTTAGCTCTAAAAGTGACTGATAAGATTTCTGTATTTGATTTCTAATCTTTTTGTAAGATTAAAAAAATAAATTTAAATGTTTAGTAATCTTTAATTAAATTAGATAAATTGTAATATTTTTAAAATTAAACGAATCTAAATGATAACAACTTAACGGAAATAACATTTAAAATTTAAATAATGTGTTAATTTTTTATTAACAAAAATATATAAATTAAATATAAGAATTGTTATATTTATAATTTTAAAGGTAATATTTTTATGGTTATCAAATAATAAAAAAAAAAATGCTTTAACAAAATCCCTTAGCCTTATGCTACTTCTTTTTATCCCTAGACCGGGTTTTTGTTTTGGTTTTCATAAAAGACATGATCCGGTAAACCCGGCTCTTTCCAGCTGGGAGTTTCTGAACCAGTTATTTTCCTTTTACTAAGGCTTGTGTTATGTTATGACAACCCAGTCATGACCACGTAAACAGAGAAATTTAATGAAGGCAATTCCTTTTTTGGTAGAGTTACAGAAATTGACAAATTAAGACAATCAAAACGAGCTGTTTATCACATTTTTTTCTTTATTTAGGGGCTAAGATGTCAATTTCATCAGTAGTCTCATTGTCCTTAACATTGAGACAGAAACAGAGATGCCACTGTCGTTTGATTATTGCTCTCATAGCCTCTTGAATAGGACCCGATTTGAAATCACAATCCCGTTCTTGTATGTATGTATGTATGTATCATCGATACACACTTTACTATATATTACAGTTAGCCCCTGACTATAAACTAGAAACCCCTAGTCCCCTACCCACTTGGTTACATTAGATCTTTTTGCAGAGAAAATCCAAACAATGAGCCAGACACAGAAAATGACTCCTACATTATTAACTAGTTTTATAGTTGAGGAATTCAAAGTTGTTGGGCGAGTTCTACATGAATTATTTTTTGTTGTTTGTCATATTAGTAGTAATTGACGTAGAAGTTATTTTCTCTTTTCTTTCGAGCTAGATTAAGATCAACTTTAATAGAAAAAAATGCCCTCAAAATCATTCCTTTAAGGGGTAAAATATTATTATTTATAGATATATCGAAAAAATAACCTAATATTATCCATATCATTCATTTTTTTTTTGTATAATTTATAATTTAAAAATATATTAAATTATATTGACTAAATAGTGACATGTTTATTTTAGGATAAATTTATAAAAATAATATCGACTTATCGTATTTATTTATTTATTTTATAAGACTGTTTTTTTTTATCTTATTTATACATTTAATTATTACATTTATTTCGTTTATAATATATTATATAGTTGTTTAAATTGTTTTAAATATAACACTTAAGTATTTAAATTATTCTAAATTATATCGCTTAACTATCTTAAGTTAGCGTTGTTAGACGAAAATTAATATAATAATATAAATAAAATAAATGTGATTGTTGAATAATATAAATGAAACAAAAAATAATTTAATGATATAAATAAAAGAAATATAATAATTTAATAGTATTTAATTGGTTAAATTAAATAATATCTTAACATATTTTTAAGATTATATGAATGGATGCGTAGACGGGTGATGACGATTATGCTAATAATCATGAATATATCGTAACAATTTTTGGTACATTTGTCAATAATCATTGGTTATGAATTAGTAATATTTTTCACACGATTTAACCATTTTTTTTTATTTTTTAGTATTTATTAAAAAAAATATTTAATTTTTATTTTAACGTATTAATTTTTATTTTTAAACTATTTAGCACATGTTTTAAAGTATTTTATTATTAAAATTATATTTTTATTTGTAATTATATATATATATATAATAATAATATTAATATATATTGAGTTTCGATTAATAACAATTTCGATATTGTAATAATTAAATTTATCGTATCCTTTTTCAGATATTGTTATTTTTAAAGAAAAATTATCTTATTTTTATATATAATCATAATTTTCATTACACGTGACAAAAATGGTATTGATAATTTGAATTTGAGCAAAAGGTGTCTTTGTACTAAATCACCAGCAATAGTCATATGATTTAAGGTACTAATAATATGTTTTTGATACTTGAGAGTGACCCTAAAATCTGTATACAATTCGTGTGTTGGATTTTATTTTATAGGTTTTGTTGGTTAAATTGACTTTTCAAACACCAAATTAGAAGAAAATAGAAAAAATAATTGTGTTGGATATTTAAATGTATTGGAGTATATAATGGCATTGGTTATAAGTATTGGAGGGCAAAATAAATAGCTATGCATTGAGTGGAGGCTAGATCATTTGTAGGATTTTATAGGCAAACCAGAACAAAATACAATGACCCACTTGCTATATCTTTTTGCCTCTTGTGGGCTTCACAATCAACTTTCTGTGCATATGTTTTTGTCTGATTCATAAACACACCATAATTTGAGAGAATCTCAATTTCATTTTTTAGAATTAGGGTTAATTTATTCTTATAACTCTTTTACATAAGTATTTTAGTCAATTTTTTTAAATTATGTAAGTTTAACTCTTTAATTTTTAAATAAAATCAATTAAATTTAAATTTTTAAATAAAATCAATTAAATTTAAATTTTTAAAAGAAAAAATAATAGTCAAATTTTATATATTAAACTTAGATGATCATTAGTTTTTTTAAAATTTTAAAATATTATTTTTGTTATGTTATTATTATAAAAGTGGTGATATAAAAACAAAAAAAAATCATATTTCACTAATATTTACAATAAAATATTATTATTTAGACAATCGTAAAAGAAGATTAAAATTGAAAAAAAATAAAAATAAAAATATAACATACTAAGGTGTTGAGGTTGTTATTAAATTGTCGAAATAATTATTAAAATGATAAATTTAATCCTTATTAATGAAATTGTATACAAATCATGTGATAATTTTAATTAAAAAATATTTAAAATTTGATTTTTTTATTTAACGATATTTTAAAAAAAATAAAGGCATAAAGAATAATATTTTAAAAATAACTTAACTTAAATGACTGTGGCAACTCTTCACAAATTTAAAAAAAAATGTCAATTTTTTTAAAAGAATAAAGTGAGATTTCTCTTAAAATAAAAGTAAAATAAAAAATTCCATCACTTAAAAATAAATCAGAGTTATGTCTTATCTCAATATAATTCATTCTATCTCCTCTTAGTGTCTTTAAGTTCTCAATATCTTTAATTTATTTATATAAATATTATATGTTTTTTTTAACTGTAAAGTTCTTTATTGAATTTACAAATTATTGGAGAGAAAAATAATATTTTTTAAACGAAAATAAATAAAGAGACTTAGATATATACACATGAGAGAAATTATTTTTATTCACAATAATTTTTAATTTTGAATTGTTTTATTTTAAATTTGTATGAGTATTACTAAAAATATTATTTTTAATGAAAATCTAATTTTATCTCGAAAAATAACTTTTTCTTTTAAAAAAATAAAAAATAAAATTGGGCTATACTAACTATGTCTAAAAATGACACTACTAAATCTATCAATTAAAAAAAAAAGAATGGGACAAAAATACCCTCTTAAAATACCAATATGACCCTAGTCCCTCATTTTTCTCTCTATATCTCCTCCCATCTCTAAAGAAAGTCACCATCTATTGGCTAATCTAACATCTAAATTACTCAGCTTTTACCTCTCTTTAATTTCCTTTTTAGTTATGATTATACGCTGCTTTTGTTCTTTTGCTGCTCCATCATTAATTGCCATTAGCAACTTCGCTTTAAGTTCTTCAAAAGCCAATCGTTGTTAAAGCAAATGATTAAACATAACTATCAAACAAGGAGCAATTAAGCTATATAATATATGGTTCTTTGTTCTTTTTTTGTCTAATTGTCTTTGTCAAACTTCAAACCAATAAGCTATGGACATCTATTAGTGAGAGGTTCACAATGGAAGATATATAAGTAACATCCTTCACATATTTTGGTTTCTAAAATAAATTTACATAACTAACTATAAAAACATAAACATAAACTTAGAAAAAAAATACCTACTTAATCCAAAAAACTATTAATTTTTGGGCAGACTTTTTATTTCCTACCACAAAATTTTAATTTATTTTTACTTTATTAATTTATGTTTTTTTTATCAATTTATATTTTATGTTATTATTTTTATATTAGTAACATTCATATTAAATTTTAATAGATAATCACTAGTCACTAAGGATGATTGAATCAGATAATATAATTTTTTAACAAGGTAGAAGGATTGGTCTCAAGTAATAATTTTATAACTAATTTTGTTTAATTTAATATAAATATTAAGTAAAATATACAAATTGATAAATATTTAAATGTATAAAACATCAAATTAAAAGGAAAAAACTTGATGTAATAAATATTTTAAATAAATCAAAAATTTTAACAGAAAATAAAACGTCTACTCACTCTTGATTTTTGGATACTTTATTTTAATTTGACGTTACTTTAAACAAAATGATTAAATTTATATCAATTTTGAATGTTGTGACCACCCTCCAAAGTAAACTTAATAATTGGGATGTAAAGTATGATGACTTTTAATTTAACTCAAATAATTCTGTTTGATTTTATTTTAATAATTTTACTACTAAAATTAAGGTTAATTATTTATATTACAATTCAATATAAAGTATAAAATAAAATAAAATATATATAAATTTAAATATGATACTTCATCTAATAATATAAAGTTTAAATGTAATCCAAACTTAAAATTAAAAAGATATTAAAATCATATTTTTTTATTAAATTGATAAAATATTATAAAGGTAAGATTTAAATTTTAATTCTATAACAATAAAATAGGGAGTCACAACAAATTAAAAAAATAAAAATACTTGTATAACACGTTCGAACCCAAATTTACATCCCTACATAATAACAAGTTGTGCATATAATTCTCTCAAAAAATCATATCCACGATGTTTGTAAATTGTATATTATTAAACAACAAGCCAAAGCATAAAGTAGAGGAAATCCTTTAATATACACCTCACTATTATTATTAATGTGAAACTTTCTGTTAATGCAGTTTATCTAGATTTACCTTTTTTTTCTTTTTTCATATATGGCAAATCCCACTGTCTTCCACCTTCATATAATTGGTACTTTTTGGTCTCACCTAGTAAACTTGATTTGACATATATACTTTATTCTTTTAAAATTGAACTTTCTTTTTTAAAATTTTAGTGAAAAACTCAAACAGTGTACTGAATAATGTATAAGATTGTGTCAAAGAATCTCTTATTAAATAGCAACTACTTTATTTAAGGATATGTATAAAATAGATATCACAATTATTAAACAAATATTAACTTAATGTTTATAATTCTTAGAAGATAAACGTATATATAATAAAAAAATTAATTTAATATTTTTGATATTTTTTATTTTAATTAATTACTATAAAAAAATTGACTAAAATTGAAAAATTGACTAAAATATTTTGAATAAATTATACAATTTTTTATTAGAATAATTGATCGAAATATATTTAATAATAAAAATAATTAATTAAAATAATAAATATTAATAATAATAAATTAAAATAAAATTCAACCAAATTAAATTAATGTTGTAAATTATTTAAAATTTGAATTGTAATTACAAATAAGTATGTAGATTTTTATTAAAAGGACACATTTTCTCAATTTATGATTTCTTGAGTTTTTTTCTAAAACCAACCTAAAACTCGATTTCTTAAAATTTTGATTGGTTTTGAATGTTCTTATTTATAGAAGATGAACGATGTTTGAGTTCATTTAAGAATATAAGAGATCAATTCTTTTAGTGTTATTAGAATTAATTATGAAGACTTTAATATTTTTTTTATTTTTATGTTAGACTATTATTTATGTATTATTATCATTTTTTATGTATATTCGTTAGGTTATTTTATTTCTCTATGTATATTTATTAAGTCCTTTCATTTTTCTATGTATTTTTATTAGATCTTTTTATTTTTCCGTTTGCTTTTTTCATCTTTTTTATATTTGAGCCTATAAAAAGGCTTTGTTATCTTGTATATTTGCATCAATTTAAATATAATTCTTATTCAAGTAGTAATTCACATTTTTATATAGTATAAGAGATATCTTAATCTTTGGTTTGTAAAATAAATCTCTTACAAAATAATTAAAACTCAATAGTCTTTTCACTCACATCCATTATGGAGAAAATTGAAACTTTTCAATCAATTCAAACTATCCTAGATAGATCAAACTATACCTTTTAGGTTCAAGCAATGACTAATTTTCTTAAAGAACGCAAACTTTAGAGTATATCCTTGGAGATTATGTTAAACCTATCAAAGGCGATGAAGAAATCAATGAAAAATTTGTTAAGTGCCTTGACAAATGGAAGAACAAAAATCATCAAATTCTCACTTAGTTTTGCAACACTTCAATTAAATCAATCAACCTCTAATTTGGATGTTTTGAAACTACAAAATTGGTATGGGAATACTTGGCTTAACATTGTTAGTCTCGCTTGTAAATATCAACTTTTGAGTGATCTTCATCATATGCACCAAGAACCTGATCAATCTATTGATAATTTCTTTCCTCAAATTCACTTTATTTGGAATTAATTAATTGCTTCAGAACCTGGTTGGACTTGTTCCATTGATGTTACCAAAATTTCAACATTTCGAGATCATCAATGACTTGTCTAATTTCTCATAGATTTTAATGATAAGGTTAAACTTGTCCGAGCATCTATTTTTTTTTATAGAATTTCACTTCCAACTCTAAAAGGGGATGTTGTTGAACTCATGTTTAAAGAAACATGACTAAACATTCTCAAAACTCAACAAATTGATGTCGTTCTTGCAATGCCAACCAATTCTTCTTCTCTAACACATATGATATGCAAATATTGTCATAAGTCTGGTCATTTTCTTTTGAATATTTGTGTAACTCAATCGTGCAAATATTGTCACAAATCATATCATTACCTTGATAATTGTCCTACCATTCCAAACAAATGGCATAACAACAAACACAAAGAAAACCTTTCCAAGAATGCTAGCTATTTTCGATATGTTATTGCTGCCCCTAACAATAATTCAATCAATGAGGAACCCTCTCTAAATTCCTCCATCATATCAGTTCTAATTAGTGGTATAAAATCAATTTTCAAAAAGGTACTTTCTAATTCAAGTCTCCCTCTGTCTTGTTCTATGTTAGTAATTCAAGGTAATACATGTTGATTCTTTGACTATGCATGTTGTAATCACATGGTTTTTGACGAATCTATCTTTTGTTTAAAAACTCTTAATTCTCACATACCACTTACTCATAATGCATATGGTTCATAAATGAAAGTTAGTCATGTTGGCCAAAATTTAAATTCAAAGTTATCAATATTAGATGCATATTTGATTCCTAACTCGCTTTAAATCTTCTTTTCATTGGTCAATTGTGTCGACTTGATCTTACAATTACATTTTATTCTTTTGGATATTGTGTACAAGATCCTCAGACGGACAAACTCTTGAGATATATATACCGTAAGATTAGGACTCTGTTTGAACTCATCAATCTTCATATACCTTCATATATATTAACTCTTTCTTTGAGTCTTTGGCACATATTTAGGCCATGTTTTTTAGTAGATTATAAAGACTTATTTCAAGTGGTTAGTTAGGTCCTCTCACTAAAGATTATAATAAATGTTTACCTTGTTAGTTGGCCAAACAAATATCTTTACTTATCAATAATAGTGATTATATTTCCACTAATCCTTTAGCTATAAAACATTTAAATTTTTGGGGTCCTTTTACAAATACTATCATAGATAGATCAAAATATTTTGTTATTTTCATTGATGATTATTCAAGTTATATTTGGATTTATCTTATGAAAAATAGATATAGATTAACTCAAATTTATCATAATTTTGCTGCCATAGTCAAAACTCAATTTTCATGTTGTATCAAAGTTTTTCATGTAGACAGTGCCACAAAATATAAAAGTGAAGAGTTTTTATATTTTTTACATAAAATGGCACCATTTCTCATCATTCTTGTCCAGACACTTCTTAACAAAATGATTGTTATGAAAGAACTAATTTAGAATTATGTGCTCATCTTTGTTGTTTTCTTGGGCATGACATAAAACATAAATGATATTTTTGTTGGAATCCTCACTCAAAAAGCCTTAGAATTTCTAGCTATGTGATTTTTTGGGAACACAAAATGTTCTCTTCTTTGCCCAAATTTCATCTTCCATATTCCACCATTACTCTATTCTTTACAGATATTTCCATTGAGTTATTTCCTAACAATTGTGATACAAGTTTCTTATCTAGGCTCTCTATAGACGTTTCCCATAATCGTATGATCTATACAAAGGTTCTTACTTCTTCTAATAATTCTGGTGAGTCTATCTCTGAACATATCACTTTTCTTCTCAATCTCATACATTTACATCATTTGATGTATCTTTTCAAGATCAATCTATTTGTCATTCTAATAGAGTTACTTAAATTCCAATTCATCTTTGTGATTATCATTGTTATTCTACTACACTTTTTTGAATAAGCCCATAACTTACAAAAAAGGATGGTTCTAACTTTGCTTGGTAACAACCAATGAAAAAAGGATTGTAAGCATTGAAGAAAACTCATACAAGAGATCTAGTTGATCTTCCTGCTAATAAACTCCTAATAAATATGTTGTTAGAATTTAAGACTCATGGTGATGACACTCTTGAATGTTGTCAAGCATATGTAGTTGTTCAAGGCTTCTCATAAGAGTATGGAATAGATTTTAAAGAAACTTTTGTTCTTATAGATACCATTACTTCTATAAAAAGTCTTATTGCAATTGTTTCCATCAAAAATGAAATTTATTGAAGATAGATGTTAAAAATGTATTTCTTAATAGAAATCTCATTAAAGAAGTATACATGAAACCTCCTCCTAGATATGATCATCCATCGGGTAAAGATTGTAAACTTCAAAAAAATTTGTATGGTCTTAAAAAAGATCCTCAAGCTTAGTTTACCAAATTCAATGAGGTTTTTATTCAATTTAGATTCACTGCAAGCTTATATGATTTTGGATTATTTTTTTATAACACTATACATGGGTGTCATTCTTCTTCTATTATATGTTGATGACATGCTCATAACTGTAGATGATCTTGATAGTATTTTGAAATTCAAAGTTTATCTGAGTCAATATTTTGTCGTGAAAGATCTTGACAGATTGTATTATTTTCTAAGATTGGAAGTTTTATCTAATTTAGATAGAATATGTTTTTGATCTACTTAATTATGTAGGAATAATTAATAAAGAGATTGTTTATAGTCCTCTAAAGACTAATTCAAGATTAAATTCATGTTATGGTACTTAGTTAAATGATGTTATTCTTTATCAACAATTAGTTAGAAGTATTGTTTATTTTACCATCATTAAACCAAACATTGCTTATAGAGTACACATTGTTAGTTGGTTTATGTTTACTTCTCGTTCTATTCATTAGCATCTTTTGTTACATTAAAAACACTTTATTTTTCAAGTCACTTAAAACTAAAATTACATGCGTATTCATATGCAAATTAGTGAGAAGATCTTGTTGAGAGAAACTCAACCACAAGATTTTGTTTCTTATTAGGAGATTCTCTAATATCTTGACGAAATGAAAAAGCAAACTCTCGCTTCAAAATCTAATATTGACATAGAATATCATGTGATTGCTAACGTCATTTAAAAACTTTTTTGACTTCATTTATATAATGATATAGAAATTTTACTTACTCATTTTCAATGTGATAATAAGAATTCAATCCAAATTACTCAGGATAATATGTTTTATAAGTAAAAAAAAACATATTAAAATAGATTGTTATTTTATATCATAACACATAACACGTGTTATTATTTATTTTGTCTCAGTTATATTTATAAATCAAATAATTGATATTATCATTCAGATTTATTAATTACAATGTTTCAAAAACTTAGTTTTTAAACTTAAGATGATTTCTCATTTAACATTTGAGTTTGAGTAAATGTTATGTTTAATTACGAAGAATTTTGATATTTTTTATTTCATTTCTATATGTAAATTTATTTTGTCATTAGATGTTTTCGTTAAATTATAAATAAAATTTGTTATCTTGTATATTTGCATCGATCTAAAAACAACTGAAAAAAAATTATTTATTTTCTTCCTTCATGTTCTTCTCACAATTGCAATCCTTTTCGGTGATTGTTCGCAATCGTGTCGGAGATTTGACGAGATTTTTCTCCATCGCATCGATGTCTTGTGCTTGATTTCGATTCTGTAAACACGAAGATTAGATATTCTCTTGATAATACTATGCTCTGCTACGGTTTTCTAATTTTGAAAATATTTCTCATCTCCTTATTCTATGTAACGTGCTTCGATCCTTGTTCAAACAAATTCCTTGTGTTGTCTCTTATCTCAGAATCTAGATTTTCTCTGTTTCTTTTTTCTGTTTTTAGATCCTTTTTAGCTCTGATTGCTCGATCTTTGTTCCTTCGTTGAATTTACATTCTATGTTATCGAAGCAGAACAGTTCTTAGCTCTAGGATTTTTTTTATTTTTTTTGGAAATTTGGTGTTAGTTTATAGTTACGTTTTGTTAGTAAATGAATTTTAAATAATTTCATTAATAAATATAATTGCTACTCGTATTTATATAATTATATTTATTAAAAAGTTAATATATAAATTATAATTATAAATATATAGTAATATTATTTATAATTAAAATTATAAATTTTTTCATATTAATTAAATAAATTATCAAGTTAAATAATTAATATTAATTAACTTATATGAAAATTTAATAAAAAAATACTTTATATGAATGGGATAAAAGTCAATAAAAAAATTGATGAATTTGGTGCAATAAAATAAACAGTAATTTAAAAGTTGTTTAACCTAATTTGATCTTTAATTATTGATTTTTTTTTTTTAAATCTCTTTCCGCTTTTAAAGTTGTCTCTAAATGAGGGCAACTTTTTCTATCTTAAAGTAAGTTCAATACAAGATATATGACACATGGGAAGATAACTAATATAATTTAAGTTATCTCATTCTTGCTTTTAAAAGTTCTTTGAGATATTATACAGGGGAATATAGCTAGGGCCTCTTTATAGGATAATGTAGTCTTTCAGTACTTTGTCCTAAGAAACTCATTAAAAGCAGCTTAGGATATCCTACTAAATAAATATAATAATAATACAATTATTTTACACAATATTTAATAAAAATATATATAATATAATCAAAATTAATTTTATAAAATAATTTATATTTAAAATAATATTTAATTTATTTATGTAGTTTTTTTACTTCTAAAAAAAATTATTATAAAAAATTATTTAAATTAATATTTATTTTATTTTTTTATATTTTAAAAATAAAAAATATATCTTTAATTTAAGATAAAAAAAATCAAAACACATAATTTTAAATATATTAAATAAAATATAAGTATATTTCAAAACTACGTTTATTATTAATATTATATTTTTATATAATGAAATAAATATTATTTATATAATATAATATTATTTTACAAGAATATATATATATATATAGTTATATAAAAAATGGAATAATTTTTATTTATATAATATAATATTATTTTACAAGAATATATATAATTATATAGTTAGAATTTTTAATAATGTGATAGAAGCTCTGGTATTATATGTTATTCTTGTACCTTCACGATCCTACTGTTCATGTAGGGTGAAATTTATTACAAAGCTAAGTAGGGAGATATGTATACAATCAATGAGGGGTAGGGTAGGTAACTCACTTTAATTATTAATAAATGAAATTTTTCGGATAATATTTATTAATATATATATATATATAATAAAAATAATAAAATTATATTTTATTTGAATTTTAAATTTAAGTTTTTATCATACTATCTCATAAAAATTTAATAATTTAAATATATTTTATCAAAATAAAATATATAACATATTTTTTTAATTAAAAATAAAAGATAATTAATAATATATTTTTAATATGTATATAGTATATCTCTTGAATAAAAATTATAAATTCACCACCTAAACTAAGTTACCTTATTACACAAAGAACTTCATCTTCTTTGGATCTCATGTACCGGAAGTTTCTCTATATAGTACAGCTTTCTTGAACCATAAGATATATTGAACTTATATGAGTCAAATTAATACATAACTTGAAGTATTATTTGATATTGATATATTTATTTATATATAAAACTTTATTTATATTAATATTAATATTTTTTTCTTAAACGGATTAAAACGCTTCACGTACTCATTCATTTTTACTTATAATTTTTTCCCTCCTTTAGATGTAAAGTGCTACTATTAAAAGCAAAGATTTTTTGAAATAATATTGGTAGGTGATTTAAATTATTTTACAGTTATATTAATTATTAATTAGATATAAAATTTATAACTTATAATTACTAAATAATTATATACTTGAGATGATTTTACCTTAACACATATAAATCACCTCGAACAAGATTTGTTATTTTAATAGTATTATGATTCATCTTTTTATCTATATTTTTGAAATAGTATCTTAGGAGTAACACATTTTTAAAATAGATATCAATTTCATATAATTTTTTGTTTAATTAAAGATTTTTTTATATGTGTAATAATATATGTGATATATTCAGAAAATATTTTGAAATCATCAATTAATTAAATAATATTCAAATAATATTTTCTGATAATTAATTAAAAATTTATCCAAAAATATCGTACTTATATTATTATATATGTAAAAAAATTCTAATTAAATGTGTATTATATTGTTTTATGTCATATTCACTGGTGGAGGTCATAAGTTATAACCCTGTTTGTTTGAATGTAAATTTGAATTTTCCTCTTCTTAACTTAAGAGCAATTGTGGGGGAAAAAATGAGTTTGTGTTATAGTTCACGGTAGACCCCATTTTATTGTGCATTGTGATCTGATTTTTGAGTTTTTTTTAAATCTAATAAAGTGTTTTCAATTGAAATTTTAATAATTTTGATGGAGTTTTAAAAACCAAATATATTTAATTAGAATTTTATAGATATTTTTAAAAAAATTAATAATTTATAAATATTTTTATTTTCATCTTTCCTCTCCAACATTCTCCCTATGTTCCTATAATATAATTCTTTGAAAATCTATCACAACCCAAAGATTTGAACGGTTGTGAATTAGAGGGGGGCATTAGATCCGCTGTATATAAGTATTTTTCCTGAGTAAATAACATAATTTGAAAAATATTACTAAAAATCATAAATTTATTAAAATTTCAATTAAATTATATATTTTTTTATTGGTTATAATTTTTTATGAATCTAATTATATTTATTTATCGATATCTTTTATTATATATTTGAAAGTTGATAATAACATTTTTTTTAACTTTTTTTCAGTCCACACTTGCAGCTGAGTGGAGGAACTTTTGAGTCCCACAAATCATAATATATAATTTAATATCATCCTTTTGTCGATTTGCCTTTAAAAAAAAAACCTATCCCTATCTCTAATCTCGGATAATACACTTTGTTTTCCAAGTGTTGTTATTTGTTTCTTACTTTGTTTTCCAAGTGTTGTTATTTGTTTCTTACTTTGTTTAGTAGTTTCTATAAAAATAAAAATAAAAATAATTGTTAATTAGTTACTTGGAAAGTTTATGTTTTAACATATATAGTTAAAACGCACTTATGCACATGTGATCATTCTAACATTAAATAAATACAATAACGAAACCTTATATACAATATCGAAACCTAAAAACATGATTGAGTTATAATTATCACTATTAATCTTATAAATTTAAAGATTTTATTATTATAAATAATTTTTTATCTATATTTTTTATTGTCTTAATCAACGTATAAACAACAACACAAAGCATCAGACAAATACATACCCAATTTTTCTTTCTTAGTTAATTATTCATGTAGTAAATTTTAATTTACATATATATTGTTGATCCTATTTTTTGTCATATAGATCAATCTCTTAGAACTTAAATAAAAAGATAATTAAGATATCAATATGACGTATTGCAAAGATAATCTAATGAGTATAGTAGCTACAAAATAATAAAAGAAACCTATTATCTCTTTGGATGTACATAGAAAATTATAAGAGTGTAGATATATTATTATGTGATCTCTCTTGTGAAATGAATGTATGGATATTTATAGGGTTTAGATTTTACTTTTATATATCTTTTTTAAATGTTTAGTACTTCGTAAGTTTCTTATTTTTACACAATTTTCATTTTTATTTATTTATTTCTAATACCATAGGTGCATGGTACACTTAATTTCAATTTTTTTATTACTAAACAAAAAAAGTGTTTTAAATGTAATTTTCATGTGACTTTTGTGGGGTATTTTGTGATTTTTCGATTTAATAAAAAAAATTGAAAGATCATACCAACTTAAACTATATGCATGGTTTTAATTTTTTTTATTAATTTCAAAAATTCCCAAAATATCCTTTAAAAAATCACAAGAAAATCACGTTAAAAAAATAGACCTGCAAAATATAAAAAGCGACCGTTTGGGGCATATATTGGATCATGTAAAAGCTATTATGCAACTAGCAATAGTTTGTTATGTTACTTAGTTTAGCTTTCCACCTTAATTTGAAATAGTTAATTGAAATTAGTAACAATCTCTATATAAGTAGCAAGTGTATTATATTTTTTATTCATTTGATGCAATATACATTACACTCAATCTCTTCTCTCTACTATTTTTTCTATGTTTCCTTGTTTGGTATCATAACAAGAGATATTTAGGATTTGCTTCTCAGAATTGAGTCTAAAAATAGCGAATAAAATACCTTCTTATCATGATGTTGTCAATTCTCCAATTGGTGCTCATCAAAATTTGTAATCAAGTTCATTGTTATCTTATGAAAATTTTGGTGTGATTTCCCAATCATCTGATTTGTTATCATAGAATTTCTCTTCATGTTAGTCTTTCAATTAAGCTTGATTATCATAACTACATCATCTTGCATGAATATATGGAGAGTTCGATCATTGTTTATGATTTAGAGGGATATATATCAATGGAACAATGATTTCACCACCTTGATTTCTTGATTTTATTAGATTTGTTCCTAATCCCCATTTTACAAAGTGGAATCAATTTAATAATATAGTGAAAATTTGGATTTACGCATGTGTATAGAATGACGTGAATTCTTTGGTTTCTCGTAAGGCCATTCCATATGAGCAATGGTAATCTCTTGAAGAAATTTTATCTTCTAATACTCAATCCAAAACACTTCATCTTTGTTTATGAATTAATATATTGTTAAAGCTAGAACAATTCCTCATCATCTGACTATAATAGGTGAGCCAATTTCTGATCGTGATCTTGTCATGTATGCACTGGTTAGCTTGAGTAATAACTCTAGGTACAATCCTTTTGTCACTGTCATTAATATGATACAACCTAAGCCAAATTTTAGTTATTTTCATAGTCAGTTAGAGACATTTGATAGAATGATTCTTCAATATTCTAGTATAAAGAAGGACAAAATATTTCGTGCTAATTTTGCTTTCATTTTTTGGTATAATTCTAGCCAGAAGCCAAGAAATTCTCAATTTAAGCTTGAATAGTGGTCTCTTCAAAACTTTCTAAAGGCACATTCCACTAAACCTCTTCAAAACTCCTCTCTTGTGAATAGGTTTTCTAGTTCATCAAATTCCACTAATGCACCTCCATTGGTGAGAGACATGTTTGTCAAATTTATGACAAGATTAGACATCAAGCCTTTAGGTGCTTTGTTCTTCGTGATTTTCTTAACAAAACCTGTAAGGATGAATTTGTTTCTACTTCTACTCATGCTTTTTCTGGAAATGTGAGTTCTTCATAAGTTGTGTGCTGATAACAATGTTTTTGTTAAGTTTTATGATAATATGTTTTATGTTAAGGACAATACAATGAAGAAAGTGTAGATGAAAGGAGAAACTAAATGAGGTTTGTATCAACTGACTGTGAAATTTGGAATTTGTTGGTGCTTAGGAGCATTTTCTCCTTCTACTCAAGTTACTTATCTAGATCTGTGGCACTGGTCATCTATCATTTCTTGAAGTTTCCAGAGTTGCTCATAATAATTCACCACATTTATCTTCTTCATCTTCTATTGATCATTCCTTTTGTATTGCTTGTAAAATATTATAATTTACCTTTTTATACTTGAATTATTAGAGACAAATGCCTATTTGATTTGTTGTTCTTAGATTTGTAAACTTCAACCACTATTGGTTGTAATGCTGAAAAATACATCTTATCCATTGTAGATGGCTTTAGTAGTCTTATATGGCTATTTTCTATGAAAACAAAAGATTAAACAATTTCCATTTTTTAATCTTTTTTAACAATGGTTCATACTCAGTTTAATGTTTTTTGTTAAAAGCATTTAGACTGATTCTAGTGTTGAGTTTATTGTTTTCTCTTTTGTGGTTAAGAGTGATGGTATTATTCAATGGATTGCACATTCTTGATTTAATATAAAGATGTTTTTTCTCTTTTGTTAAGTATGCATTGTTTGAATCTAATAATTATGTGTGAATCTAAGTATACATATATGGTTTGCAGTAAAATAAAACTAGATTTATGCAATTTATATCTTGATTTATTTTTTAATAGACACAATTTTCGATATACAGTAACTATTTAAAACTAGAGGAAAAGATATATTAAGCACGAGCTTTTCTATCTTACTATTGAAGTTATGTGCACATAATACATTTCTATGTGTACAATGATGTTAGTGTAAGAGCAATTTGTTTTTTCAGCCGCTGTTCTGGTTATGAAGACCAGTACTATTTGCAATTAAATTAATATTTATATTCACTATATAATTCGCTAAAAGTAAATTAAACTTAGCAATGAGCCGATGAATCTCTTTATATAGCTAAATACATAAAATTACAATATGCTTTTTCCGTTTTTATAAGACAGGCATACATGTATTAACATCATTGATAATAAATTAGTTTAAAAAAATAAGAAAAACTTTTTATTATAATTTTTGCACATTAAAGATAATTCTTGGTTCCAAGTATATATAACTAGGGAGAAGGGTACAAAGATTCAAATAAGTTCTATATCATTAAATTTCTAAAATTAAAATGTACATTTATTTAACTTTATTTGACTAAAATATTTTAATTAAAATTAATAAAAAAATACTCTCTTTTAATTAAATTATAATAACTAACCAATCACATATGCAACATAAATAGTAGTAATTAACTCATGTTAGAGCTTCTTTAGAAACTTTAAAACTTTAAATATACTAGCGTAAGTTATAGTATGGCATATATTTTTTTTAAATAGATTATTTTATTATTTTAAATCATAATTAATATAAATGTAAATGATGTAAATTTGTGCATCGTATTTTTTTTTATAAATATATTATATAATTGTTACTTTACGGTGACATTTATTTGAGATTAGTATAAAATTGAAAAAAAAAATGTGAATGAAATTATGATTTTTTAAGAGAGAATAAAAAATCAAAATTTCTTTTTTTTTAGAAATCGATTTCATTTTATTTTTATTTTTTAGTTCAATCAAACACAAAAATGAAAAAATCAATTCTAATTTTATTACATCTAATTAAACATAGGATACATTATTTATGACCTTCCATTTGATTACTCAATTTAAATTTTTTCTCTCTTAATTTCTACGGCTTAGATTTGAATTGTAATACTACACGTAATTATAAAGTAATTACTCTTTCTCTCATTTCCAAACGAAGAATGTCTCCAAAAACATACCATTCAAGAAAATGCATGATGGTAAGATGACGGAGAAGACTTTCCCCTTTTTATTAAAAATGGTAGACGGAATAAACACCAAATCAGTTTCTATATTTAAAAAATATATTTTTTTATGACTCAAATATATAATTTAAAATAAATAAATAAATTTTAATGTACCATCTAAGTATGAATCCCAAAATAAAAATTTCATTTTAGTAATTTCGTGCATTTGAAAATGAAGTGGGACAGAGCTTATTCAACGTTATACATGTAAATTGATCTTTCTTATCTCTGTTACTGTTGTAAAATGGAAAATACTTTAAAAACATGATTGCAACAATGAATAACATTTATATGTTAAAGTTTGAGGGTTAGTTACTTTTTATACTTATATATCGTAATATAATTTATAAATTATTTAATTTATTATAATTATATTTACAAAGTAAGATGAAAAATAAAATTAAGTAAATTTTTAAACTTACAATTATGCTTAAAATGTATAAATAAAGATATAGTTATATATAAAATTAAATATATTTTTATTGATATCTATATGTTAAGTTTCTTTGAATCTCATCTCAGTCAACTTAAACAATCTTTAACTTAATAAGATTTTATTGTGTTGAATTAGACTTTAGTTTTTAAGATAATATCATAACTATGTTCCTGGACTCTTTGTGTTTGGATTCTGGGTTCTATTACAGTCTCATCGTGTTGTTTATGTTCACGTTTGTCCGCCGTGTGAAAGAGACCTGTTAAATATTATTATTCCACATCGGTCAAGAATAAGTCAGGAATTTTACTTATAAACCTGAGTATTCTTTAACGCAAGAGATCTTATTGAGTTGAGTTATAACTAAGTTTCTATAATAATATCAAAATTGATATTAGCTTGATTAGTGACTTGAGATTTGTTTTTATGAGACCACTTTTATTCGTACAAATGAGTTGTTAAGTTTAGTTCAATTTCACATTGGTGAAAAGTATTGTTTATAAACTTAATTCAATAATATCTTATTAAGTTGAATTTAGTGAGTTTTTAACATTATATATTATAGAAATAATTATAATAAAATAAATATTTTTTATAATTTTTATAAATTATTTCATAATTATAAATATGAAATATAATTAAATAAAAAATTATAAAATTACGATAAGCAAGCGGTCTGAAGTCTGAACAACGCGTTCAGTAACACTGCACCCTCCTAAGCCTAGTCCTCTGATTCTAAGCTTTTCAGTCAGATATAGCCTCACAGGACAATAATGAAATAACGCTGCATTTTCATTCACCTCTGACTTAGATGTACCTGCTTCTCGAATCATCTTACCTCAAAATTTTCAAACAAAATAAAAAAGAAAAGTACCATTTTATATCTGTACAAATTATTCATTGTTATTTTGTTTAGACAAATAAAATTCAAAACATACAATTATTGTTTAAAAAATAAAATTACTTGTTATTTAATAAGACGAGTGAATAATATAATTAATATAGGATATATTTTATATAAATAAATAACATTTTTTTAACATAATTGACCTCTTCTTTATGACCATCTAAATGCGAATTTACTGTTGAATATAGTTTTTTTTAAGTTGTTATTGTAATTACGATAAAAATAATGGACATCATTTAAAGGAAGAATATTCATCTCTGACTTTTTACTTAATTTTTTTATTTTTTTTATTTGAATAGTTGAGATTAATAAAAAAAGATCAAATTATTTTTTAAATCTTAAATGTACGAATAAAAAAAAGTAAATGTTTGAAGATAAAATATTATATAATTCCATTTGTTTAAGCGTTACCTTAGCTTAAAAATGTATTTTTAAGTTTATATATTTATAAAAATGTGTTATATATATATAAAAAAAATAGCATATATGTTACATATATTTTTTATATTTTTATAAGTATATAGTAAAATTAATTTTTAATTAAAAAAATTATTCAATTTTCTTAAATAATTCTTTCTATCAAATATAAATAAAATTTTCATTGTTTATGTTTGAAAGAAAAAATTTCTTAAAAACTATGTCTAATTTTTTATATTTATATTTATCAAAAATTTATAAATATGTATATGATACATGTATTATTTCGTTATATTTAACAAAAAAAAAATAGACTAATTTTTTTTTTATTAACAATCTTTTTACATACAAAGAGATTTTAAAATACATTTTTTAAGTTAAAGAGAAAATCTTAAGAACACACGTGTTAATATAAAGTCATCTTGACTCTTCATTTTTATAAAAAAAATTATTAAAAATGAGAAAATTAACTAATGATATTAATAAAAATATACAGTATATTATTTGTAAAATATTTTCCAAATTAAGATACTAATAAACACATTTGGTAAAAAGGGAACTATGATCACTGATCATATCCTTATTCAATATATACTTAAAAGTTTGAGGTAAATATAATTCTTAATAAATATTTTAAATGAACCTACATTTGCAACAATTTTCTTGAAAATTATTTAATTTCTCAATTAATCATAAATAATATAGTATTACTTTATACAATAAATATATTATAATCATAATTAACGTGATAATTTTTTATTAAATATAATTATGTAGATCTAATTATACTTAACCATAATAATATATTATATTATTTATAATTCATTTTAAATTTAATATATATATATATATATTAAATTATATTACTTCTACTATTGTAAATAATATTATATGATTCATCTCAATTTCAAATATATAATATTTTTTAAAATTATATTTCTTCATGCTAATCAATTAATTGTTTAGAATAAATATTTTCTTAAATGTATTGTAAATTTGTATCCAATGTAATTGAAAGGAATATACAAAGTGACTAACTCTAGAGCAACCAACAATTCCTCCTTGCATTCCAATCACTCTATACCTTACAATGACATCATAATCTACAAAATTAAAAAGCTTACAATTCTAAATGATATATGCAGGATAAGAAATGTGTGCAAAATTAGGTAGTGCTATTTCGGCAACTAACATTTAAAAACAAAAACAACACGAATATGCGTTCCTATAAGGATTTCAATTATGATAAAAGTTACAATTTATTACTAACTTTTTTTTTTAATTTTATCAATTTGGTATGTTATTCAAAAAGTAATCGAATTAAATTTTATAAATAAAAAGTAGCAAATTTATATAATAAAAAACTAATAGTAAATTAAATTGCTTCAACGTTTACCCAAACACAAGGTGAGCAATTTATGAGGCACCAAACCATGAAACATGATTGATGTCATGGTGTAGTCAATCAAATTACGGGAACCAAAAGTTCTGGGTTGATTGTTAAGCTTCTATTAGCAATAAAAGAGTACAGTAAACGCAAAAGGAAAGTATATCAATTAAAACGAAGTTCACAATAAATACCTACTCATTCTAAGGTCTGAATTCATAACATTTTCTCGCATTCAAGAAACAAACATCCATAACATTACACCTACCTAAGAAAATCTACCTTCCTAAGGACACGAATGGTTAAATGCATAAATAGTACAAATTTGTTACTCAGATTCAAGGCTTTGAAGTGCATGCAGCAACATGTGACTTGAACTTCTCAAGCTCTGCCAAAACCTCATCTTCTGGCCGGTAGATCAAGTCACTCATGCGCCAAATCTGCAAACACAACACAAGGGCAGCATTACACTTTCTGCAAAATGGTTCAGATTGAAAGCTTGATGACGACATTAAAATATCGGGTCAATTACAAAAGGTCATTTCAGGTATAGAAAATAACTAGTAGTTACTTTTTTTGACATTTTAGGGGAGATATTTACAAAACACAATTGATAAAATCAAGATATCGAATGGGAGGATATTTCAATAGGGCAATAAGCTACGGGTTATAATCGCCTATTTTCCAAAGTTAATGGTCCCCAGTCCCCCTCCACCTTTTTCTCTTCTCCCTCTCTTCAGAAAACCTAGAGGGATTTGCTGTAATTTTCCCTAACGTATTTTCTTATCACTCCTGAAATCACATTATTAATACATCAAATGTTATGCTCCCCCTTTCACTAAAAACAGCTCATTCCTCCCAACAGTTTCCTCATATATCTCACCATGATTAGTTTAACTCGTTTTCATACAAATTGACACAGTTTCAAAATATTTAACAAGAGTGCTCCATAATTGAAGAACATGAAATAATTAACAGCATTCAGATAGATACCTGCAACGTTCCTCCACCACCAGTCGTTTCACAGTCATCAGACACACTAACAATTGTCCAAGGATCGGATGCATTCCAATGAAAATCAACAATCTTATCCCTGTATAAAATTGTATAAGATCTCATCAGAGTACTAAGTAATAAAATGCACTGATATCATGCTAAATTCTCAGGGCAAGGATAAAATTTAATCAAAGGGAAAAGAAAGATGAAGGCTTCATTAATGATCACCAGTTGTATTTAATCGAACCTATACGATGAATCATAAATAAACAAAAGATTCTCAATAAATATATAGAGGTAAAATACCTAGGAGTCCCATAATTTTCACCAAAAATACAATTAGTACATTTTCTTTGAAAAGATGTACTTAGGCCCATAAATTATATAAAATGTACCCAGCAAGTCCCCAAAAAAAAACTGTAGGTGCACTGTTTATGTAACTTATGGGACACAAAAAAATGCACTTGTTTAAAGAAAAATTCTAAAGTGCACTTTTGGTGAAACTTCCATGACTATTCAGGTAATGCGACCATAAATACAATATTAAAGTTGAATAAGTTCTTAGAAATGAATTTCTAAATGCAAAACTCATGCTCCTTTAAGTTTTCTGCAAATTTCAAGAAAATAAAAGTAGCAAAGTTTCTAGACTAGAGAGTGACCTGTGTCCTGCATGCTGGAAAAACAAGCCAGTAGGAGCACTTGGGTTTTTCGTCACTGGCTCCTTTTTACCAACCTAGAAAAACCATCAATTAAATATACATAATTAGAAGAAAGAAGAGCCATGAATCAAGCATATCACCAATGATTTAAAAGGGATGATGAGAATCCATACATTAGAGCAATTTAGATGTATACATCATACTGAATGTGTAATTTATAAATGTTTGTGGTATTTCTTTCATTCTCCTTAACCCCTCTTTTTGCACACACAAAAAAACGTCATATTGTTTTTGTCACGTAATGCAAGTCATCTAATCATGTCAGATTAACATGCATGCATTAACATATAAATATAACGAATACTTCTTATACAAGTATTAAAGGAATCTCCAAACCTTATCATAATCCCAAATGTTTAGGAGACCATCTTCTGCAGAACTTCCAAAGACAGATGATTTGTCTGGAGACCACTGGCATATAAATATTAGAAATCAGCAAAACACATGATAATAGAGACGTGAACCGGGATGGATTGGCACCATATCCAACCCGTGATATACAGCATGTCTTGAGGTTTGACACGCTGGCCCAGCCTAACTGTTGAGGCCCTAGGTGATAAACCACCAGAATTTTCTGATGTAATTATAACAATAAAACAAAAGGATTAAACATGAGGTCTCATAAAATTAGTACCTGGACACAAAGAACAGCAGCTTTATGACCCTCAAACTTATGAATAGGTGCCCCAACACCATCAGAAGTGAGATTTCGTCGATCAAACAAACGAACAGAATTATCTGCTGACCTGGAGAAAAAGCATAGAAACAACATACATGACATGTTTTGTTACCTCTATATTAGCAAGCACTATTATGAAGCAAAAGTGCAAAACCCAAATTAAAGAGTTAACAGAATATGAGAATACATACCCAGTCAGAATAAGATTATCGTCATGGGGATTCCAATCAACACAGTGAAGATCAGCATCATGTGCCTTTTCAACCTATGCACATCATAAAATAGGAATAACCAATTATAAGTCAATGATGGCTACTCTAGAAGTCAATATGTTTATTGTCATACATCTATATGAACAGTTAAAATTTACAAAATTAGAACAACTCCTACATAAAATAATGAAAAAAAAGAGTCCTTATCTTACAGTAAACCTAAGAAACTACAATTTTAGGCTCCCCCTACTACCACCAAAATATGAGTTGTGGTACATCAATTATGACATTTAACAATTTAATTTCATACTGAAACAAATTGTAATATCAAACATATGTGCACTACACACTACAAACATAAATGATGCTTAATTCTACAACATGCTTGCGAGTTGCTACTTTGTTTACTAAAACATGTCTTGCTTTAAAATATTTGAAATCTCATGGGGATGAACTCTATTATGGAATATTATAAGGGAAAATAACCTTGATAACAGGGCTAGTGCCAACTCTTGCATCCCAGAATATGAGGCAGGAATCATCACCAACACTACAGAACTCCTGTGAACTTCATCAGATACGTGATGTCATCAGAAATGTCTCAATGTTAAAAAAACCAGAATAGTGGATATGAAGAAGTTATAATTTGTAAAGAAATTAAAAACGAAAAAGAAAAAATAGCTAACTGGAAAAAGCAATGCAGCAGCATACAAAGCTCAAATATGATAAATAAAAATAAAGAAAGCTACATTGATAAGGAATCAGCATTTCTCAGTAACAAATTCAGTAACAGAATTTCTCATTCAATTATCATTTTTCTGTTTCACTTTAGGCCGTTAAGTTACCAAGTTACCTTGAAGGACAGAATGCCACATCTTCAACTGTATCAGCATGTCCCTGGAATATTCCTCGTGGGCCAACAGAAGGTCCATCAACAGATTTTTCATTGCCATTCCCAGACTTTGGGTTTTGTTTAATGATTGATCCAACTGATCCTGGAGACTTGGTTACAGCTGGATCTGTGACGGCTGCAGATATGTGGTCTTGAATACTCCACAAGACTACTGACTTATCCTTTCCTGCAGCAAATTTCATCATTTACAAGGAGGAAATTTAATTAAAGAAACTATGTATTGGGAATGAATAAGGTCTCTCACAACCCAGCGCAGGCATAAATGAAATGATGAAATAAAAGTTTTTGTTTCAAGTATGCAGAACCCAAAATGACTAAATACACACTAATCATTCAACATCACATGTAATGTAACCAATTAATCAAACAAGATACTCAAAATAATATAACTACATTAATTTGCTGACCTCCAGATAGCACATAGGGCTCAGTTGGGCACATTGCAAGAGCAAATTCTGCATTATCTTGATGCCCAGTCAAAATCTGCAATAAAGAAGGTTTTTCAAATGAAGTATGAACAATTGCCAAGACTCAAATCAGTAGATGAATAATTAGTAGGCAGCAGACTGCTTATGCAAAATATGATGTTTCTGCCATTTCTGGCTGTATGTGACTATGTGTAAACTAATTTCACCTTGCAGAAATCAATTAAAAGTCTACGGAACCCAAGCTAGATAGGCTTCCCTCCAAGCATTTTTATGAATAGATTTATGATTTAAATAGCATTATTTGTTTTTGTTCTCCGACTTTTTTTTTCTTTTTTGAGATAATCACCCCTAAGTGGCAGAGATTCAGAATCCAATAACTATTGATGGACTAATGAGTATTGGAAATACACTTAACTGTACTGTTTAAAATAATACATAGTACCAAAATTTAACATGCGTGTACACCACACATATAGAACTCACACAAACAAGTATAGGTTGTGAAAATATGAAAAAACTAAAAAAATGTAGACACCAAATAAGCCATATGGACTCTTTTAGAAGTAATTACTCTATTATAAGAATAAATTATATATAACCCAGGAATCTGCTGCAAGCAACCCATTATGTCATACAAAAAATGATAATGAGAGAAAATAGCAGGGAAGTGATTCAGAAGGAATATGATTACCGGGTATAATTAAACAAGTCCTGATTATCAAACAAATGACGAGGAAGATTTATCCCCCAAAAAAGACAGAAATTCAGGATTAAAAATATGGATATAAAGAGTACCAGATCTGGACGGGAGTTTGTAGCCCCAAAGACAGCATGACGATTGGGTTGAGCTTCAACATCCCAAATTAGGACCTGAAATTTGTACATGAAAGGTATCATTCTAGTTCTGACCATCAAATAAATGACTCCATTAAAAATTAGTAACAGGGAAAGATCAGTGAAAGCCTTACATCAGGGCCGTCAGTATGCGTAGCTATGATCCTACTATTCTGAGGAAGTTCCCTGATTCTGTTCACCTGCCAAATGATATAGTAGTACATTTCCGTATAAAAATTTGTGACCAAATATAAAACCATCAAAATATATAAATATCATTTCTATTACATTAGTTACACAAAATTCCAACAAAAAAGATCCTTCAACATTCTCTATAGAGTATGGAGAAGCACATAAGCATGCTTAAAGTTAAGCACAATTCTAACCTCTCCAGGGTGAATGATGGTTTTGTACTTCTTCACAAATGGTGATCGTGCTTCTTCATTGAACTGGGGAGGAGGAAAAAAACAATTAAAAGAGACAACAACAATACCAACAAACCGCAGTGATACTCATGAGTCACGAAACTACAGAATGATGAGTCAAATAAATTCAATGAACTAAAAAGTAATGAGAACCTGAGATATATGCTCAGCAGCCGCAACCCTGGGTTTAACAACCTCACAGTTCGCTATCACCAAAGTATTTGGAACACTACCATCAGTCTGGAAACAGAAATGCAAAATTGACATTGCAACGAATATCAATATCATGTTCGATAACCGTGCACAATAGAAACACTTTCTTGCAAGAGAAATAAATACAAACAGTGTTGCAGCAACAGCCCAAAATCTACAGTTCTATCCTTTCACCTTAAATGCAGTCAATGAACCAAAATATATGTTCTCTACTTATAACAAACACGATTACGGAGCTGTTTTGGAACTTTTGAGAAAAATTCAAAAGACTGACGAGAGAGAACCTCTGGGAACAATTCAACAACATAAATCCCAATTTCATTGTTACAATGGATTCAATGGTTTTCTTGATGCAAGAAACATAGAGAAATTCCGTACCTGTTCAGAAAGATAGAGACGCTGGCGATTCTTGTAAGTAGCTTGCTCAAGCTGGGGACCCCATCTACTCATATCAAAATTAGCTCATTACTACTGAACTGAAAAATTAACGTGATTAAAAGCAAAGAACAACTCCTACTAAGAAATAAAATCACACCACGAGTCCCTCTTTAATCACAAAGCCACAAGCCTCACATTCACCATTAGAGGAACTCAAAAACCCTAAATTCAAACAAAAAGAAAGGGGCAAACCCCTAGATAAAGAACAGTCAAATCAAAACAAGAAACCAAGCTTCAAACACCTAGAAAAGAAAAATAGAAACGAAAAAATAAGTAGAATAATGATGAATACCGGCAAGATAGAGAGGGCCAAACGAGATTGTGGTTGGCGAACCAGTCATAGAGGACCGGTACGAGGGACTTCCACTGGGAGTAGCGATCATCGACAGAGGGCTGGTGTTGGGATTTTTTCATTTTAGATTGAGATTGAGGCTCGTCTTTCTTGGAATCGTCCTTAGGCTTGGGCTTACGGCCTCGGGTCTCTTTCTTTTTCACAGGGACTTGTTGCAACTGGGCGTCCATTGATGAAAGCTCTTTAGCTGCTCAAACTCGTATTTGACTTTAAAACCCTACAATCCGAGACGACACACTAGGACCCTACTTTATCACTACTGTAGTGCAATTTCTCTTTCAATCTGGCGTGTTTTACTGTTCCGTAATGGTGTCCATAAGATTTGGGCAACTTTAGAACACATTTGGAAAATTATAAGAAGTCATAGTTAAAATTTATAATAATGAAAATAATATTTTAATAATATTAAATATTAAATAATTATAATTTAATTTAAAAAATATTTAATATAAAATAAATTAATTTAAAAATAATATTCTTATTATTTAAAAAAATATTGTAAATTATTTAATAAATTTTTTTAATTAAAATTAAAAAAAATATTTAAAAAATAATAATATTAAAATAGAGATATTAACGTAATTTATTTTTGTTATTATAAAACCATTATACTTATTTACACTTATTTTTTTATTACAATTTAACTATATTATTATTAACACTCCATAAGAGTAAAGTTAATATAATTCCTTTTATTTTTTATTTTTCAAATAAAAATTATTTTAATTTAAATAAATTATAATTAAAATCGGAAAAAAATTATCATTTTTTATTATATATTTACTTTTTAATAATAATATGACTAAATTATGACAAAATAAATAAACACAAAATTTGAATGTTATTTTTACAATAAATATGAGAAATCTTCTCCCTTTATTTTATTATTATCATAATAATAATACGTTAATAATGACATTAAATATAATTATATATATATACATATAATTCATACATTTTTATTATATAAATGTTATTATCTTAAAGTCAGTTTTATTATATAAATGTTATTATCTTAAAGTATTTATAATTAGTGTAATAATATTATCATAATTAATTTATTATTTTCACTATAAAAGTGAATTAAAAACCTATTTTACTATTATAATTAATTATATTATTAATAATAATAAATTATTATGTTATAATAACAATAAATTATAATAATTTAATCTTGTAATTATTGGAATGTTTGTATTATTGTAATTATTAAAATGACTATTAAAATAACCAAAATTTTATTTATAAGTTTGTGATAAAATTATAAAAGTAAATAATTTATGTATTTTTAAGATATAATTAATAAAATAATTGGGTTTAGTATTGGGAATTAGTGCCTAGTTTTAAAAAAATACTTTAAAATATTTAAATAAAGATATTAAATTCTTAAAAGAATTTTAATTTTCATTATTAAGCACAGAATAAAGCCTTTTTCAAATAAAACATTCAAACAAAATGTTAGAGGTTACTTTCATAAAAGTAGTACAAAAATAGTCATTTTTAAAAATGTAAGGAGGCTCACTTAAAAAAATTGTTTGTCATTTTCGAGCATCTTTATTGATTTCGATTGAAATTATTTATTTTAATTTTTGTGCTAATAAAAAGAGTGAATCACTAATCTTTTATTTTGATTGCCAGATAAAGTCAATTCATTTCACTTTAAATGATAGATATTTACTTCTTGCTTTTATCTTCTTTTTTCCCCTAATTTCACATGATGACCAAATTAACATGCATAAACTTAAAAAATATTAAAAATGCTTATAAAAAATAAGTAGAGTTTAGGAGTACAACAAAGTTTGTCTAACACTCTATAAAATAATAATTATTATTATTTTATTAAATATCTATAAATCTTAATCATGTTTATTTTGAGACAATTTTAATAAAAAATTGGACAAATCATTTGTTTTAAACCAAATTAAACCACAATTCATTCAAAAAGGATAATTTCGATAGGCTATAATTTAAAAAAATTATAAAGCAAAACTTGTCGATCGGTTCTTATTCATTATAGAAAAAATTATTTATAATTAAATTTATCTATTTGTTAATTATTAAATTAATATAAAATTATATATTATATTTTAAAAATTTGTTATTATTAATATAAAAAGTTTACTCCAAACTTATTTATTATTTGAAGATTTTGAATTTATATAATATATATTTGAAATTTGATATAATTTATGTTTATATTCATACGAGTATAACCGATTATGCATGAATAATTAAGTATATATTAAATTATAATTATTTATAAAATATTAGTAACTAGTAAAAAAATATTTTTATTATTTTTTATAAATAGAATCGACCAACCAAACCAACTTATTGGTTGGTTAACAATTAAGTAAATTTAATAATTTCAATCGATTTTGATTTAATATTTTGAAAAAGATCAACATCATATCAACTAAAATCAACTACATTCACTCTTTAATATTATTTAAATTTTTAGATATTTTTAAATTTTATTAGTAATAATTCATTGATAATTTATTAAAATCATTGTTTTATTCTTTTTTTTTTAGACCCATCGGATTTACTCACGTATAAAATAATTAATTTTTTGTTTATTTTGATTTAAAAAAATATTAATAAACAACATTAAAGATAATGAATCTAAATATTCTATTTCCGATTTACTTGCATTCCAAATTAGTAAACGTGATCACCTAATAATATTGCACACATAAACATATACATTAACTTTGTTTAATATTTATAGAGTAAGTTGTAAAAACTTCCAAAAAGTTTATATAGTTGTAATCATGCATACAACTGATGTTTAACAATAAAACTATATACATTACTAACTAAAATCTAATTTTTAAAGTAATTATATCATGTATATTTTACATGTATTAAAATTTGACATATTTGTAATCAATTACAAATATTTTTCGCATATTTACAACTATCCAAATATATGATTTTATCATAACTTTTTCATAAAATATACTTAAAATTTGAGTGATATAATTATTTTAAAAAATTAAACAATATTTATTTATTGGACATATTTTTATTATTAAACATAATATTGTATACATAATTATAATTATGTAAAAAATTTAAACATTTTTAAAAAATTATCCTATCTAATATGTACATAAAACTTAATCAATTTCATAAAAATTAAAATCACATTTCATTTTATTGTTAAACATATTAAAAATCACTTGTATTTCCGTAACTAATTTCAATAAATCCAAATAGAATGAACATTAAAAGCACATTTTATTTTAATGTTAAACTTATTAAAAATCACTTGTCTTTCCATAACCAATCACAATAAATGCTTTCAAAGGCAATATTAAGTCCTTTTTAATTAACAGTGATATGAGATTCATAGCCTTGATATTATTTTTGATTGAAATAGTAATGTTAGTTACTTCTAAGACTCTCCAAAATAAGTTAAAATAATATATATTTTTTACATATTTATATAAAAAAATCATTTTAAAGTAAAAAATTATTATTTTATAATTTTATAAATTTTATTTTAATATTTATTATTATTTTAATTCCACTACCACAACAAACATAATAATAATAATAATATTCTATAGTTATTTTTAATTAATATTCCAATTGTAATTCTAACTAAATAACCTTAATTTCTATCCTAAAATGGTAAATTATGCCAAACTGAGAAAGCTTGTACTCATAATTTCAAATAATTGTATTGTATTGAGTAAAATTTAGAATAAATAATTCTAAATTTATTAATATTAAATCCAAATAAATAAGTAAACTACTTGTATTATACCTATTATAACACATTTCAAAAGCAACACACAAATTGAAGAGAAATACAAACACTTAAAGAGAAAGCTCTCAACTCACACTCAAACTAAGAATACAAAGAGTTATTTGTTTTTTTGATGGAATGATTAAACCAAATGCAAGGTATGTTATTTATAGTTCTCACAATACAATCTACATCACACAAATATTATTTACACACTTCTCTTTTTCTACAACCTTCAACCATCATATTTATTCATCATTCAACCACTTCATTTATTTCTCTACATCCTTCATCCACTTCATTTATTTCTTTACTTCCTTCAACTATTTTATTTATTTCTCTACATCTTTAATTATTATGTTGGTGTTGATTTTTAACACTTCCCCTTAACACCAACTCTCACTATTTTTACTGTGTCAAGCTGACGGTGAAACATTTCGAACTTGCCAACGCTTAAGCTTTTTGTGAACAAGTCCGCAACTTGATCATCTATCTTGATTTGTCTCATTTCAATTTCTTATTGTAGAACCTTTTCTCTGATAAAGTGATAGTGTACTTTAACATGCTTAGTTCTTGCATGAAAGACAGGATTCTCTGCCAAACGAAGTCGATTGATTGTCACAGTACAATGGTATTACATAATCTACTAGTTGATGTAGATTATTCATTAGCTGTATCAACCATGTACACTCTTAAGTTGTCATTGTCGCTACTTGATACTCGACTTCAGTGGTTGATAATGATACCGTTGGTTGTCTCTTGCTACACCAACAAATTGTTCCAGAACCCAGCTTAAACACATACCCAGTTATTGATCTCATGGTGTCATGATCTCCTGCATAGTCTGCATTGCAGTAACCAACTAACTTGCAGTCTCCACATTTATTGTACAAAAGACCATAGTCAATTGTACTCTTAACATATCTCAATATTCGTCAAACTGCATCCAAACGAGGCTTCTTTGGATTTTGCATGTACCGAATCATCATACTAACTGCATAAGAAATGTCAGGTCGAGTCAAGGTTAAGTAGATCAGATTGCCTATCAATTGTCGATACATTGTTGCATCTTCCAAATCTTTTCCTTCACGTGTACACAATTTGGAATTTGGTTCCATCGGTGTCGAAATCGGCTTGCATTCAAGCATTCTGAACCTCTTCAACAAATCTTTGGAATATTTTAGCTGACAAAAAAACATTCCTTCTTGTGTGCGATCAACCTCTAAACCAAGGAAGTGCTTGAGCTAGCCAAGTTCTTTCATCTGGAAACGGACTGACAAATTCTCCTTCGTTCAAAGAATTTCTGTCTCATCATCACCAATTATGATTAAGTCATCCACATACACTAGCACAATAGCTAGCTTCCTTCATTGGCTTTAACAAACAAGCTGGAATCTGTAGGTGTCACTAAATAACCACTTTTTCTTAGAAATTCAGCAATCTTACCATACCATGCCCTGGGTGTTTGTTTCAATCTATAAAGTTCTTTCCGCAACTTACACACATATTCAGGATGATCTTGGCTCTGAAAACCCATTGGTTGGATCATGTAGATCTCCCGATCCAACTCTCTATGAAGAAAAGCATTCTTCACATCCATCTGCCACAACTTCCAATCTTTGTTGGCTACAAGTGCAAATAGGACTTAAACAGTTGTAAGTTTCGCCACTGGACTAAACGTTTCATCATAGTCTAGTCCATACTATTGAGAGAAACCACGAGCTACCAATCATGCCTTATACCTCTCAATTGACTCATCTGGTATGTGTTTTATCTTGTAAACCCACTTGCAAGATATAGGTTTCACATCTCTTGGCTTTCGCACCAAATCCCAAGTTTGATTTTGATTAAGTGCATCGATCTCTTCTTTCATAGATGCAATCCACTCAGATCTTTGCGATGCTTCTTCAAATGTATCAGGTTCTATTGCTTCTTCAATTATGGCTACATTGGCATATTTGGGATTTGGCCTTCGTGTTCTTCTTGACCTATGGAGTTGATATTGTGGAGTTAATTCTTCTATTTCACTAGGTCCACCTTCTTCATTTAGTTGTTGATATATGCCAGTTTGTCAAGGATTTTGAGTTACTCTTTGTTTAACACCATCATCGTCTGGATCTTTGGATTCATCTAAACTTGGTTAGAATTGAATAGTATGTTCCCTCATCTTTTGTTGCAGCTTATCTCCAAATTCTCTTGAGTCTGGCAATGCTTCCTTCTTTGATGACCACCAAGAAGATGCTTTATCGAACACCATATCTCGTGAAGTGTAGCATCTTCCACTCGTTGGATCACAACATTTCCACCCTTTTCTCTGGCTATCGTATCCCACAAAGATACATCTAACAGCTTTCTTGTTAAATTTGCTCCGTAAATGATCATGAACAAATATATAACACACACAGCCAAATACTCGAAAGTAGCTAACTGTAGGTTTCATGTTCCATAGTTTCTCAAAGGGTGAAACAAATTCTAACCTTGGATGAGGAAGTCTATTGATCACAAAGGCTGCAGTCCTCATTACTTCACCCCAAAACCTCTCAGGTACATTCTTTTCATGTAGCATACTCTGAAAATTTTCTACAAGATGTCGGTTATTTCTCTATGCTACACCATTTTGTTGTGACGTGTTAGCACAAGTGTATAGATGACGTATTTGACATTCCCTTAGGTATTGAGAGAACTCGCTTGAGCTATATTCTCCGCCGTTGTCTGTGCGCAAGTAATGAATCTTCTTTCCAAATTCTCCTTCAGTTGAGACTCTAAACTCTTTAAACTTTGAGAATACGTCAGATTTTTCTTTCATAAATAAAACTCACACATACCTTGAGAAGTCGTCAGTGAATGTCACCATATATCACATACTGCCAATTGATGGTTGCTTAACAGGACCGAATACATTAGAGTGAACTAACTCCAATGGTTCTTTTTGTTTTAAACTTTGATTCCTCATATGGAAATTGGTGAGCTTTACCATATTGGCATCTTGCACACACTGTGTCTGTTCGCACGTCTAGTTGAGGAAGCCCTTTAAGCATCAATTTCTTCACCATCACACTTAGCTTGGAATAGCTAATGTGACATAATTGCATATGTCATAGATCTACTGTCTCATTTCTTCTTGTCTTGTCTACATATGCAGATTCTACTGACATTACCTAAACTAGTTCCAATCATTGCCCTCCATTTTTGGTGTTTCTGAGATTTTGAGATCATGATATACCTTCACGTCTCTAGGACCGAACAAGACATAGTGGCATGATAATGTTAATTGAGCCACATATAGCAATTTTTTCTTCATTCCTAGGACATGATAAACATCTTGAAGTGGTACTTGGTTAGTACTATATCGAGGCATAACTATCGTCTTACCGATGTGGGCTATCGATAACCTTAAGTTATCAGCTGTCACCACTACATGACCTTCATTGTACTCAGACATGCTTTCCAACTTCTATTTATCACCTGTCATATGATTTAAGCAGCTCGAATCTACAATCTAGTCATTTTTGTAGTCGATTTGTTTTGATGTTGTCACCGTAAAAGCTAATTCTTCTTCCTCTGTAGCGAATAATGCTTTGACATCCCAACCATCTTCGCTATGCTCCTTAGAACTGAAAGTAGCTATATTTCTTTCAACAAGTTTTTTCTTACTCTAACAATTTTTTGCCATGTGACCCATTTTCCTGCAGTTGTAACATTCACCGTCAAAATTTCTATTGTTATTGCGGTTCTTCCAAGCTCCCCCTGGACGAAAGCCTCCCTTTTCTTGAGGAATTTTTCCTTTGTCGCCATCATTTTTATATCCATTTCCATTGTACCGCTTGAAAGTGCCTTTGCTTTTGCTAGTGTATAGTGCTTCTTCTTCACCCTTCAGCGAGACTCCTCCCATTTGCTTAGCCATAGCTTCTTGACCGGCCAACAAATTATCAAACTCAATAAGAGATGATTATGTCGGCCATCCTTGTATAGTGGTAACAAACCCTCGATATTCGGGTATTAAACCATGAATAATTATTCTCTTCATCCTCGTTTCCTCAATAGAAGCTTTTGGATCTAACTCTGAAATTTCGCGACATAACGACTTTACCTTGTGAAAGTATTAGGAAATCGTCATGTTGTGTTGTGCCATCTATAGTAACTCGTTCTCTAGAAGTTGCAATCTTGTATCATTCTTCTTTGAAAAGAGTGTCCATTGCTTCCTTTGGTGTTTTTGCATCCCAAATATGCTCCAACATTTCTTCTTCAACTGTGGTCTTCAAAGCAAACATCGATTTGCCTGCTTTAATTTTCCACTTCTGTAAGATGTTGTTTGCATCTTCCACTGTTTGTTGTGTAACTTCATTACCACCACCAATCTCTCACAAGTCTTGATCTTGTAGGTAAGACTTCATACATGTTGCCCATGTGTTATAGTTTTTTTTTGTTGAGCTTCTTGATTCCTCCAACTACTTGAAGATCACCCATCATGTCGGCAAGATTTTGACTATACCGAACAAGCTTGACTAATAAACTTGCAGAGTACCAAACTCTTCATGACTCAAGATAACTCCACTAAGAACGATCCCTGATTGTCCCACTCTGATACCAATTGTTGAATAAAATTTAGAATAAACAACTCTAAAATTATTAATATTAGATCCAAAAAAGTAAGCAAACTACTTGTATTATACCCACTATAACACCTTTCAAAGACAACTCACAAATTGAAGAGAAATAAAAACACTTAAAGAGAAAGCTCTCAACTTACACTCAAACTAAGAATACAAAGACTTATTTGTTTTTTTTATGAAATGATTAAACCAAATGCAAAGTAGGCTATTTATAGTCTTCACCATGCAATCTACACCACAAAAATATAAAACTAAGAAATAATCCTAGCCACACAAATATTATTTACGCACTTCTCTTTTTCTACAACATTCAACCACCCTATTTATTCATCCTTCAACCACTTCATTTATTTCTCTACATCCTTCAACCACTTCATTTATTTCTCTACATCCTTCAACCACTTCATTTATTTCTTTACTTCCTTCAATTATTTTATTTATTTCTCTACATCTTTAATTATTATGTTGGTGTTGATTTTCAACGTATTGTTATATTATTTCCTTTGTAATACTCTGTGATAATAATATTATTTTTATTAAATTTCATTTATATCTTAATTCTCATTCCAACGAAAGATAATCTTAGTTTCTATTTTGAAATAGTAGATTATGTAGTCTCAAGTGATTGTATTGTTCTGCTATTTCTTTTATAATACTCAATAAAAAGTCTTGGAGTTAGTAATTACAAGACTTAGAAATCCATGATTAACTTAATTCAATAAAATTCTACAGAATTAAGGGTCGCATGGACTTATAAATTGTCAAGGATTTTAATTTTTGATCGATGTGTGACTTAACATTCTCTTTATATTGGTTGATGGTCTTGGTCGGTACTAGATGGATGAAACCCAAAGTGAACGCATCGTCAAGCTCTTGGACACTAATGGATGAAAAAGCCAAGAATCCACTTTGATGCAAACCTAAAAACTCATGCATAACTCAACCTAATAAAACCTTACAAAATTAAGGATTATATAAACTTATAAATTATCCATAATCTTAAAGTCAAAATCTTGAATAAATAAGAAGGATGCAGAGAAAACCTTTTTGTATTTCTTTTTTAGCCTTACTACAATCAAAGTATGCTTCTTATATAAGCACTTAAGAAACTGATTTTCAAGAACTGAGAAGCATAACAATTAACTGATTTTCAAGAACAGAATTACAACAACATAACAAACTGTTTATAAAGAAACTAACTGGATTATTTATTCTAACTCTCTCTCTTAAATCGAGCTTGGTCCACAACTCTTGAGGAACACACAGTCAATTTTTGTTTAAGCTTTTGGAAGAACTGAGCTGATAAAGGCTTAGTAAAGATATCAGCCACTTGATCTATTATTGGTACATAATGAACATCAAGTTCCTTTGCCATAACCTTTTCTCTTACAAAATAGAGATCGAGCTCTATATGCTTGGTTCTAGAGTGCAAAATCGAATTAGCAGACAAAGAGATTGTACTCATATTATCACACCAGAGAACAGGTGGATTTCGAATTTATACCTTGAGTTTACTGAGAAGAGACTGCAACCATATTAGTTCTAATGTGGCATTGGCAAGACTTCGGTATTCTACTTCAGTGGAAGATCTGGACACTACAACATGCTTCTTTGACGACCAAGAAACAACATTTCTACCAAGAAAGATGCAGTAGCCAGTTATGGATCTTCTATCACACAAGTCATTTCCCAGTTAGCATCACAAAACCCTATCAAATTCAGAGTTTCTGACCTTCTAAGAAGTATCCCTTCTTCTGAAGTGCCTTTTAAGTATCTCAAAATCCTTTTCACAGCTTTCCAGTGCAAGTCGAGCGGGTTTTGCATAAACTGGCACACTTTATTAACACAGTAAGCTATCTCAGGTCTTGTTATGGTAACATATTGCAATCCACCAACTATACTCCTATAGTATGTAGCATTTGGAACGGGATCACCTTCATCAGAAGTATGCTTCAAATTACTGACCATTGGAGTTAGTAATGGTCTGGCACTGTCCATTTTTTATCTTCTCAAAAGATCTTCAATATATCTCTTTTGGGACAAGTGTAGGCCTTCACGAGTTGCTTTAACTTCTATTCCTAGAAAGTAATTTAAGTCACCAATGTCCTTTAGAGAAAAGGATCTGTTAAGGAGTAGAATGACTTGTTCTATTTATTCTTTGTAGCTTTCTATAATTATTATATCATCTACATAAACCAAGATGAATAAGGTAGAAGATGTAGAGAATCTCATAAACAAAGAGTGATCAACCTTTGAGAAGCATAAGCCCATTCCAACAAGAAATTCTTTTAGTTTATCAAACCAAGTTCTGGGAGCCTGCTTCAACCCATACAACAACTTGTGAAGTCTACAAACAAGATGCTTGGAGTTCTCCATCTCAAAACCAGCAGGCTATTCAAGATAAACTTCCTCCTTAAGTTCACCATTTAGGAAGGCATTATTAACATCAAGCTGCCTTGTAATCCAACCACGAGATAAAGCTAGAGTTAAAATAACTTTGATGGTAGTTGGCTTTATCACTGGGGAGAAAGTTTTAGTGAAATCAAACCCAACCTTTTGTAGAAAACCCTTAGCGACCAGTCGAGCCTTGTACCTTGAAACAGTCCCATATGTGTTCCTTTTTATCTTAAAAATCCACTTGCATCCAACTAGTTTTCTATTCGGTGGCAGTTCAACAAGGGTCCAAGTCTTGTTATTGATCAAGGCATTGTATTCTTCAACCATGGATTTCTTCCAATTAGCATAAAGTAAAGCTTCAGCAACTGTAGTGGGCTCTTGAATGAACAGATCTGTCATCAATACTTTTGGTTTATGGATCCTATTTCTAGAACGAGTTGTCATTGGATGTATTGGATCAGAATTAGTGTCTATATCAGAGGTGGCATTAGGAGTAGAAGAATTATGAGGTTGATGAAGGCTAATAGAAGACACATTTGTGGGATTTTGGAGGAAAGGTAGTTGTTCTGCAGACATATGTCCTGCTGCTACTGTACCCTCTAATCTATGATCAGAGTGGTTCGATTCTGTGTGTATTATAGATTGATGATCTACAACAATAGGCTTGGGAATATCTAGTAAGGGAAAATGCAGAGGAGTTTGAGAGTTATTAGAATTAACCTGATTGTTGTTGGATTCTTTATTAAAAGGGAAGATGAATTCATTAAAAACAACATGTCTAGAGACATAGATGTTACCTTTTTTCATCTAGACACTTATATCCTTTATGTTTAGAGCTGTAACCAATAAAAGTACAAGGTAATGACCTGAAATCAAACTTATGAGAGTTGTATGGCCTTAAGTAAGGAAAGCATTGACAACCAAAGACTCTTAGAAAGGAATAATCAGGTTTAACTTTGAAAAGTACCTCAAAAGGAGACCTCTGCTGAAGAACTGTAGTAGGCATTCTGTTGATGAGATAAACAGCACTAGAGAAAGCATTTGGCCAGAATTTCAAAGGTAAAGATGATTGAGCTAGTAAGGTTAAACCGAGTTCTACTATATGTCTATGTTTTCTTTCCAGTATTCCATTTTTTTTAGAGGTGTAAGGACAAGAAACACGATGAACAATGTCATGTGTGTTGAAAAATGAGGAGAAGGAACGAAATTCTCCACCCCAGCCAGACTGAAAAATGTTAATGGTTGTATTGAGTTGATTTTCAGCTTGGGTTTTAAAGTGAAGGAAGGATTCAAAAGCTTCAGACTTCCTTTTTAAGAAGTAAATCCAAGTGTATCTAGAGTAGACATCAACAAAGGTTATGTAAAATTTGAAACCTATGGTTGAAGGAACAGGAGAAGGGCCCCAAAGATCGGATTCAACAAGCTGCAATGGACTGGTATAAAAGGTATGAGAGTTGCGGAAAGGAAGTTTGTGACTTTTTCCCATTTGACATGAAACACAGAAAAAATGAGGCATTTTATTCATTTGAAAAGGAATATTACAATCACTAAGGACCTTGGTTACAATTTTAGAGGAAGGATGTCCCAACCTCTTATGCCAAATATCAAAAAAGAGACTTTCTTTACTACTTGAAACTAAATTTTGTGGGGAAACTTGACTAAAAACTGTGGGATTTTTGGTTTCTAAGATATGAATATGTGAAATCTACCCAAGTACCTCTCTAGCTTTGTTGAAGAAGTTGAGCTTGTACAGTCATTTATGCAGTGTTCCTTGAAGAATAGGAGTTTTGGTGACCTGATCCTTAACAAAACAAGTAGAAGGGTGAAATTCAAAATAAACATTGTTATCTTTTGTGAATTGGGAGACACTAACAAGATTTTTTGTGATTAAAGGAACATGAAGGATATTTTTGAGAGCCAAAGATCTTGAGGGAACATTGGAAGAAACGAAAGAATTACCAATGTGTTTTATATCCAAACATGTGCCATTGCCCATGTGAACTTTCTGACTGCTATGAAAATCTGTCCCATAGGTGACATTTTTGTAATCTTTAGTGATATGATTGGTTGCTCCTGAGTCAGGATACCAGGAATCATTATTCTTTCCTTTTGCACAAGTAAGCATGGCTTATAAGGGAGCATTTTCAAGTGGAAATTTAGGCTGAGTATGAGCAAGATTGGCATTTGACCCTTGGTTGTTCTGGTGTCCAGAATAATTTTCCCCATTTGTCATTCCACTACCATGGAAATTTTGATCAAACCAATAATAGCGTTTGAGAACTGTGTGACCTATCTTTCCACATAGTTGGCACTAAGGTCTACTATTGTTGTAGTAGTTTCTACCACCACGACCTCTCCCGCTGGTATTTGGGCCTCTTTCACCTTGAGATTGGTTTGAATTAGAGCCTCTCTTAGAGTAGTTTGAGTAATTAGCCACAATATCAGAAGAATTTCTTTGTAAGATCCTTCCTTCATGAAAAAGAAGAAGACTGGTGACATGATGAAGACTATAAGGGACCTCTCTTGAACTTATTATTGTTATTATGGATTCATATTCATCAGACAAACCATTTAGAACTACAAGAAGTTGGTCTGTGTCAGACATTTTATGATTAGCAGCACTAAGCATATCAAAGTAGCTCTTCATCTTCATTAGATAATCTCTCATAGAAAGAGAGTCTTTCTTGAGGGTTTGCATTTGACGTTTGTAGAACATCACCTTGGCAGTGGATTGAGAATTGAAGAGTTATTCAATGGTTGTCCAGATTTCTTGAGAAGAAGAACAGCCTACCAATTGAGGAAGATAGCTAGTGCTGATGGAGGCGAGAATCCATGACATAAGTAACATGTCTTGCCCTTGATAACGAACGAACTCTGGGTTGGTATTTCCTTGAATCAATCTGGGAGGAGGAGCAACATATATGCCATAGACGTGATCTTCAAGACCATATCCCAAGATTGCATTTTCAATCTGGAACTTCCAGAGTAGATAGTTGTCTTCCTCGAGTTTAATGGTGACCAGTTGTGTAAGAGGGCTGGTGACTGGTCTGTATTGTTCTTCAAGGTTGGCCGAGTTAGCAACTCTACCTGTTGCAAAAAGCTTCGGTCCATTTCCATTGTTATGGTTTCGAGTACTGTTCTTGGCCATAGAAGTTGCAGAAGAAAAGAGAAAGAGCGTGAGCTATACAAGCTCTGATACCAAGTCAAAATCTTGAATAAAAAAGAAGGATGCAAGAAAACCTTTTTGTATTTCTTTCTTAGCATTACTAGAATCAAAGTATGCTTCTTATATAAACACTTAAGAAAACACTTAAGAAACTGATTTTCAAGAACTTAGAAACATAATAATTAACTGATTTTCAAGAACTTAGAAACATAATAATTAATTGATTTTCAAGAACAAAATTACAACAACATAACAAACTGCTAACTGAATTATTTATTCTAACTTTTAAGTAAGGAACAATGTAAGACTTAATAACCATTTATGTTAGTTCTAGCAATTTTACTTTCTTAATCGTTTAGTTTTATTATGTAACTAGTTATGTTATTTCTATCAATTTTACTTTCTTAATCGTTAAGTTTTATTATGTAATAGTTCTTACATTTGAATAATATCACTTTACAATTTGTGAACTGTTTGGTATGCTATCACGGCCATGAAGCTCAAACCTTCATGGATCCTGGAAGAATGATAATCTGCTGCCTGATTTTGCATTTTGCTCCTTCTATCTTCGATTTCTTTAGCTCAACTTGATCCTTTGCTAGAAGATTCACTGGTGAGTTTTTTTTCCATTACTCACAGATCATCTTTGTGAATCATCTCCATCACCATCATAATTCGTCTCCCTCGCGCTTCATCTTCGTCACCGGTTTGATTACTTCATCTTCTTTAATTTCTCACAGTTTTATGTCACGGCCTTATTTTTCAAGTAGAGATCGTGCGGCACTTAGCACCGTCCGTTGCACTTAGCACCGTCCGTTGCACTAAGCCTGCCTTTGAAACCGAATGAAACTCCAAAGAGAATAGAGAGAGAGTTTGCAAAGAATGCTTTGTATTGCTCTAGAGAGAGTTTATCTTACAATTTCCCAAGGATGAATACAAATGAAGACCAATGGGTCTATTTATAGTGTGGCTTTAAGCTTAAGAGTATGCCACAACTTTCTAGAGTATTCCTAGTCTAGAATGTACAAGAGAATTCTAGAACTATGTACAATATGCCACAAGGGTCTAGGACCTTCTAGCAAACTCTAGAGTCTTCTAGGTTTGTCTAGTTCTTTCATGAACCTTCCGGGATGTTCCATAAGCTTCCAGCAGCTTCTACATCCTTCATGAACCATCTGACATGTTCTAGAATATTCTAGCACTATCCAGCGTGTTCTAGAACACTCTAGGGTCTTCTAGCTTGAGTTGAGTCCATCCAACTCTAGCCCTTTTCTAGACTTCTCTAGGCAATTCTAGAATTTTCCATGTAGAATAGTCTAGATCCTTTAGGCAATCACCATTTATTTTGGATTTTTAGGGACATTTTGAGCGGGATGTGACACCCTCCCCCACTCAAGTTCGCGATACCCTCGTCGCGCCTTCAAGCTTGAACCTTTCTATGTCATCTTTGAATTACCACAAAGAATCCTCAGGTTCCCAGCTTGTCTCTACATCCGGAGCGTTCTTCCATTTGACCAGGTATTCCCGATAACTTGGTACACCTCTACGCCGGATCAGACGATCCGCCAAGATTGAGTCCACTTCCTTGTCAAAGGAGGTTACCACTGCGGTAGGTGCCCTTTTGGATTCTCCTCGACTCATGTCTTCCTTGTCTCCATGGTAAGGTTTTAGCATGCTTACATGAAAGACCAGATAAATTTTGAGCTTTGGAGGGAGTTGTAGCTTGTATGACACCTTACCGACTTTCTTGAGAACTGGAAATGGTCCCTCATATTTCCGCACCAACCCCTTATGAACCTTTCGTAAGGACTTGAATTGTTGGGGCAACAATTTGACAAGGACCAAATCGCCTTCATGAAATTCCACCATCCTCCTTTTCTTGTCAGCCCATTTCTTCATCTTCTTAGATGCCTTATTCAGATAGGCTCGGGCCAACTCCGCTTGTTCGTGCCAGGCCTTGGAAAATTTGAAGACAGCAGGGCTCTTCCCTTCATACTCGTAGCCAAGGCATGAGGAGTCATGGGTTGATGCCCCATGACGATCTCGAAGGGACTTTTAGCGGTAGACTCACTCCGTTGTAAGTTGTAAGAGAATTGGGCTACATCCAGCAGCTTCGCCCAATCCCGCTGATTAGCACTCACAAAGTGCCTGAGATATAACTCCAGCAACGTGTTGGCACGCTCCGTTTGTCCGTCACTTTGTGGGTGAAAGCTTGTGGAGAAATTCAAGTCTGATCCCAATAACTTGAATAGTTCCGTCCAAAATTTCCCCGTGAATCGTGGGTCTCGGTCACTCACGATATTGGAAGGAATTCCCCAATGCTTCACAACATTCTTGAGGAACAAACGTGTCGTCTCATCTGCCGTGCAGTCCGTTGAGGCAGGTATGAATGTCACGTATTTGCTGAAGCGGTCGATGACGAAAATAATGCTGCCAAAGCCCACTGATTTTGGCAGACAAGTGATGAAATCCATTGAGACACTTTCCCATGATCTCTCTGGAATAGGCAGCGGCTCTAGCAAACCTCTGGGTGCATGCTGCTCTATCTTGTCCTGTTGTCACACAAGACAAGTTCTTACATATGCTTCGACATCATCCCAAAGTTGAGGCCAATAGTAGATCGACTTGATCAAAGCAAGGGTGCGTCTCATTCCTGGGTGTCCAGCCCATAAGGAATCATGGCACTCCTTAATAAGCTCTTTCCTTAAGCTCCCCCATTTTGGCACAAAGATTTGATTCTGCTTGGCATAGAGTAGTCCGTCACTCAGCCAAAATCGTCTCGTCTTTCCTTCCTTAATGAGGGCAAGGAGGTTTTGAGCAAGGGCATCATGCTCTAACCCTTCTTTGATCCTTTCCAATAGAGGACTACTTGGCCTACTCAAGGCTGCTAATTCCGCCTTTCGGCTCAACGCATCAGCCACCACATTGGCCTTACCAGGTTTGTACTCCAACCTGTAGTCAAACTCCGCCAAGAAGTCTTGCCATCGAGCTTGCTTGGGACTCAACTTCTTTTGAGTCTGGAAGTAGCTTGTGGCTACATTGTCCGTCATGATAACAAAATGAGAACCCAACAAGTAGTGTCGCCACACCCTTAGGCAATGAATGATAGCTGTCATTTCTTTTTCTTGCACAGTGTAGCGGCGTTCAGTGTCATTGAGTTTTTGGCTCTCATAGGCTATCGGATGCCCATCCTGCATCAAAACTCCACCAATGGCAAAGTCTGAGGCATCGGTGTGCAGCTCGTATGTCTTGGAGGGGTCTGGAATACAAAGTACCGGTTCTTCACTAATGACCTTCTTCAAGTCTTCAAATGAGGTTTGGCATTCGCTTGTCCATTCCCAAGACTTGTTCTTTTTAAGCAGATCGGTCAATGGGGCTGCTCTCGCTGAGTAGGACTTGATGAACCTTCGGTAGTAGTTCACAAGTCCAAGGAAAGATCTTAACTCGGGAACCTTGGCAGGAGGTTCCCATTCTTGGATGGCTTTCACCTTAGCTCCATCCATCATCAGTTTTCCATCCTTTATCATGTGCCCTAAGAACATCACCTCATCTTGGGCAAAGGAACATTTCTCCTTCTTGACATATAGCTCATTTTCCCTCAGGACCTCAAACACCTTCTTCAAATGCTCTAGATGTTCTTCAAAAGCCCAGCTATATATCACGATGTCATCAAGATATACTACCATGAACCGATCGAGGTAGGGATGGAAAATCTTGTTCATCAAAGTGCAGAAGGTGGCTGGTGCATTTGTGAGACCAAATGGCATGACAAGGAACTCATAGGCACCATACCTGGTTACACATGTGGTTTTGGGCTCATCTCCCTTGGCTATGCGTACCTGGTAGTATCCTGATCGCAAGTCCAGTTTTGTGAAGTATCTAGCATTCCCCAATTGATCGAACAAATAAGCAATAAGTGGGATAGGATACTTGTTCTTGACTGTGATCTTATTTAGAGCCCTATAGTCAATGCACATTCGCAGCGAGCCATCCTTCTTCTTTTGAAAGAGCACCGGAGCACTAAATGGGGCTTTTGACGGCCTTATGAAGCCAGCATCCAGCAATTCATCGAGTTGCTTTCGCAGTTCTTCCAACTCTGAGTTCGCCATTCGATAAGGGCTCATTGCTGGTGGCCTAGTGCCAGGTTCCAACTCTATTTCATGATCTACCTCCCTCCTTGGAGGTAACCGTTTGGGTAATGCCTCCGGCATCACATCTTGGAACTTATCTAGGACAACTTGCACTTCCGTCGGCAAGTTTGGCTTTGGTGAAGCCTCTTCATCATCGTATTCCTTTAGGATGGCCAAATAACTCTTTTCATCCCTCTTCAATCCCTTCTTGAACTGAAGCGCTGAGAGAGCTTGGGTAGTAGGTCTGGTGGTCCTCTCCGTTGGTACCACACACGCCTTCGCACCATCCATGATGCACATAGAGTTTGAACAAGGCACCAAGAAAGCTCTTACCTGGTCCAAGAACTCCATGCTGAATACAACAGAGAAGTCATCCATGGGTACCACTGATAAGTCCACTTGGCCAGTCCAAGCACCAAGACTGACCTTAACTCTACGAGCAACTCCATGCAATGGTAGTGCCGCCGAGTTAACTGCTTTGAGAGATCCCCCTCCATTGACAACCTTTAGGCCAAATCGCTTTGCTTCCTCCACTGAAACAAAGTTGTGAGATGCACCGGTGTCGACCAAAGCCTTGGCGACCTTTCCATTGATGGCTGCATCTACATACATCAAGCCTTTAGGGGTCTTTGGGGCACTCTGCAATGCACCAAGTAGGCGCAAAGAACCCATCTTTGCACCTCCGTCCGACTCACTTCCATCTTGGTCATGTGTGGAGGCAACTAAGGCACTCAAGGCCTTCCTTTTCGGACATTCACGTGCCCAATGCGGTCCGTCGCATATGAAGCACGTCACACGGGGCTTCGAGGCACCACGATCCTCCTTTTCCTTCCCCTTGTCCCGTGGCTTGTTTGAGGAGTTGTCTTTATGGTTCTTAGGTCCCTGACTTTTACCGCGGCTTCCCCCATTCTTTCCTCCAACAAACTTCTTATCTGTGGCTTTGGAGCTATCTTTGTTTGTAGAGTAATCAATAAAGTTTTCCGCAGTCGCAATGGCCGAAGATAGATCTTGGACACCACGTCGCTTGAGCTCAAGGTTAGCCCATGATTAGAGACCATCCATAAACAAGAATAGGGCATCCTTGTCAGATGTGTCGGGGACTTCTAGCAGCAAGGTTGTGAACTCCTTCACATAGTCCCTTATGCTACCTGATTGTTTCAATCGTCGCAATCGGCCTTTTGCCTCCTCTTCAGCATTTACGGGGAAGAACTGCATTTTGAACTCCCTTCTGAAGTCTTCAAAGGTATCAATTGTGCAAACCCCTCGTTGCACATCTCCATGTCTCCGTCTCCACCACAACATTGCAGTGTCGGACAAATACATGGCTGCAGTTCGGATCTTGCTGGCATGGTCCGTTATGCCAGTAGCCTCAAAGTATTGTTCCAGCCCCCATAGGAAGTTCTCCACTTCCCTAGCGTTCCTAACACCATTGAAGGTCTTAGGCTTGGGAACATCCACCCTCTTAGCCTCAATAACAGTGGTTGCACTAGTTCCCGCGGCCATAGCCCGCTTACATAGAGCTAGATCACCACCCATATCTTCCATTCTAAGCAACACATTAGCAAGTTCTCTTTGGACAAGATCCCTTACCTTGGCAACTTCCGCCTTTAACCCATCAATCTCTTGCCTTAATCGACCATCTAGCTCGTTGAGGGACATCTTAACCGCTGCATGGATTTCCACATCCTCGGCCTCCAAGCCATTGCAACGCTCCTCTAAGTTGTCCACCCGGTCGAACAGCTCCCCTAAGCTGTCCACCCGGTCGAACAGCTCCCCTAAGCTGTCCTGTGCACTTCCCACTCGTGCTTCCAAGCTAGAAAGTATGTCTTTCGACTTGGCTCGAGATTCCTTTGGGGCTTTCCGAACTTCCTCACGGCCACGTTCCATTGGTGGAACGTCCATGTTTGGTGTAGCTGGGGCAGTGTTCTTCATTATTGCCAAAGATAGAGATACTTTAACCCGCTCTGATACCAACTGTCACGACCTTATTTTTCAAGTAGAGATCGTGCGACACTTAGCACCGTCCGTTGCACTAAGCCTGCCTTTGAAACTGAATGAAACTCCAAAGAGAATAGAGAGAGAGTTTGCAAAGAATACTTTGTATTGCTCTAGAGAGAGTTTATCTTACAATTTCCCAAGGATGAATACAAATGAAGACCAATGGGTCTATTTATAGTGTGACTCTAAGCTTAAGAGTATGTCACAACTTTCTAGAGTATTCCTAGTCTAGAATGTACAAGAGAATTCTAGAACTATGTACAATATGCCACAAGGGTCTAGGACCTTCTAGCAAACTCTAGAGTCTTCTAGGTTTGTCTAGTTCCTTCATGAACCTTCCGGGATGTTCCATAAGCTTCCAGCAGCTTCTACATCCTTTATGAACCATCCGGCATGTTCTAGAATATTCTAGCACTATCCAGCGTATTCTAGAACATTCTAGGGTCTTCTAGCTTGAGTTGAGTCCATCCAACTCTAGCCCTTTCTAGACTTCTCTAGGCAACTCTAGAATTTTCCATGTAGAATAGTCTAGATCCTTTAGGTAATCACCATTTATTTTGGATTTTTAGGGACATTCTGAGCGGGACGTGACATTTAGCTCTGTTACTATTTCCAATTGGCGATTCAAGCTTCTCGAATGTTTTGCTCCAAAAGATTTGAATCTCTATGGGCTCACTTTCCAGATTTAGACTTGTCCTCTCCTTTCTCTACTCTCAGTTTTTCTGTTTTCGACTTCTCACCCGTCTAGGCCTCAATTCTTCCTAAATCTCCTAGTCATACTCTTTTTTTTTAATATCTCTCGCACTCCATTCCCTTAAGCTTACCGTTAGAATGTGAAATAGGTTGTTTCTTTCTATTACATCCTTATGAAATAAAATTTTCTTATTTTATTTAAATTACATACCATCTCAATTAAAATTAAGTTGTAATAGGTATAAATTTATTATAAATAATCATAATTATTATATATTAATATATATATATATATTTATAATTTTGATATCATTTATATCTATTAGTATATCTCATTTCATTGTCAAATTAACTCACTAAAAAATATATTTCAAATATATACATGTTCCTAAACACATTAGATTTGTATTAAATACATAAGAACATTAATATATATGTTAAATGATCAATTAAGTATTAATATAGTACGATCTAAGTCCTCTCATAATAATTTTAAAATTGTGGTAGATCAATCGAGAATCGATCACATTCGATCTAACTAGTCTCTGATTTTTTTTCTTTTATAGGTTGAATTGATCAAGATTGTTTTAGATCAATCAATTATTTCTTTAATCGTTGCTTGGATCGATTGAAAAGAGTTTCGATCGATCGACCTTATTGGTTCGATCGATCGAACTCGGCTTAGATTGATCGAGTAACAAGGGCTTTAACTTGTATTTATTTGTTTACTCAAACCAAACCTTTTAATTACTATATTGTCCCTATTCTTTAAAGTTTTTTCAATTAATTTTTAGACATATTATTAATTAGCCTTTGACTTAGAACTTTAATAATTTATATTTAAACAAACATAATGCATTCTAATCTCTTAACTACAATTGCTTTAATCTCTTGATCATAAGCTTTTTTTTCAATCTATTTTGCAAAATTATATTTTGTTAGATTTCTTTCTTTGATTAGTCTATCAAATATTTTGTAGTTATGTTTAATTGATTAACAAGTCTATTTTATTTATGATCATGTGTTGAATTATTTGTTTTAAGGTTTGATAGTAATTTTGTTTTATCTGTTATTTTATTAAATAATCTAATTAAGATTTTTTTTTGTTTAATTTGCTATAAGACATGTCTTTTACTTGTATTATTGTGCTAACTTTTCAAATGCTAGTTGAACAGATTTAATAAATTATGTGACTCAATTTTATAGAAACGTTGGTCTGGATCCATACATCTTACTTACGGAGATTGAAAGAAAGCGAAGATTTGTAAGTAAGCTATTTGGAGGTATTATCTATGACGAGTAATTTGAGACCTTGTTTTGTAATTGAACATTATTTTCATAATAAATAACTAAATGGTTTAATAGATCGATTATTTTCCCCTTAAATCATTATCGTGGACTAAGTTATTTTTATCTTAAATATCGTGTGTTAAATTTTTATTTTATTTATACATGATTACATGTCTTGGTATCGATAAAACATTAATTTAATATAATTTAATTAATTATTTATATATATCTCTCTAATTTAATTAGATATGTAATTAAAAATATATCATTAATTATGTTAATTATTCCTATTTATTGCATCCACTTTACTTTTTTTAATTGCTAAATTTACTATATCATTGTAAACTCATCTAATAGTCCTTACAGTTAAATAATATCAGTTTACGGTTTGTGAATTGTGTCGTAGCGACCATCTTTTCCCAGAAAGATTTTATTGTTTTTGTTTTATGGTTTCCTTTATTTTTTGTCCCCTACAAATTTGAAATATAGAAATCACTCAAGAAAATTCAGTTCAATTTATTTACTTTTTTGGGGTACAGTTCATTCACCGACTCGTGACTGATTAGCCTGTGAGTTGCTCCTTGCTCCTCCGTCTTGACTATTACTAGGTACGCGTTTGGATGGACAGTTAAAAAGCTTTTATAAACACAAATGCTTCTTACATTTGTCAATAAAATAAAAAGCGACTTTAATATATATAAGTTCACATTTATAGCATAGAAATGCGATTTTAAGTACCCTTTGCATCCAAACACGCTTAAATTATGTATGTGCCATCGGCATAATAAAATCATTGTAACTCTTTTTTTTTTTTTTTCTTTTTCTTTTTTACTATGAAGCATGTCTTCTTTTGAAAGTAAATCAAAGGTTTAGCATATTAGGGAGGAAAATACACATGCTCAACCAAACAAAAGCTTACTTTCTATAACAGGTGGTTTCATAATTCCAAGAGTCGATAAGATCACCATTCACCTCTACTTTGATAAAATAAGAAGCTGTTAAAAATCTAACGGCATTCCTCAGCAAATCACAATCTCTTTCAGCCACATAACATACTGGTGAAATGAGACATGTTATACTTGACAAACCAACAAAAGTCTAAATTATTATCCTTAATTAAAATCTTCAACAAAATTTCACCAATTTCTGTCTACAAATCAGACATAAACACCAGAAGCGAGCAGCAAGAATAGTGACCCGAAACCCTGCAAAATGGGTAAATAAAAGTTTTAGCACCACTAATATCTGAAATTTGGTATCAAAACAGAAGAATTGAAAATCAAAGGTTTACCAAGAACACAGATGCCACTATTCCTGTTATCAACTCTTTAGAGAGGCTGCGGTTTTGTCTAGAAGAGGTTGCTTCATAGCTGCAAACGATTCAGATCACATGTACTGTAATGTTTAACAATAGTAATAAGCTAAGCCATATATTGTGCACAAACACACAATTTTCTTGGGAAGTAGTACTTGAAGATGCAACAAATCTTCACCATTTTGATAAGTATTACAGCTCTACAAGGCAAGGTCAAATATTTCTTGCCTTGACTCCTGACCTTTTCCCCTTTCCCTAACAAAAAGGATGACATTGATATTGAAAACTAAAACAGTTTGGAGAGTTACCAAGGTTCTAGGATTTTAGAGAGAAATTAGAGAAAAAAGATAATTCATATCATTTATTCATTTCATTAATGGAGTATATATAGATACATGATGGGCATGTATCATCGTTACAATGTTAGTCGCTCTGACCGAGGTGTTAGAACTAACTTTTATACAGTAAAAATAAATAATAACTAAGTCGTTATACGTAGTCCGCCATCACCAGGCCATAGAAAGGTTTTAGAATAGATGATACTCTATAAATTGCACTCATCAAGTCGCCTAATATCGGGCTTGGTGGTCATGGACCAAGCCTTGTCTATCAAATCATATACATCAAGTTTCTTGGTCATTTGAAATACGTGATTGCTTCTCCTTGGTTCAGGTCGCATAAAAAAAGACACATAAATATGCATGTCTCTCATCTCTAATAACGGGGTGAATCGGGTCACGAGGATCACATACTTGCCACGTAAATAATATCAAACATTAACCCCATGTTCCTTTTATTTTGAGAAATTAAAAGAATATTTAAGTATCAGTTAAATCTTTCAAATTCTATCAAAGAACTTGAGTTTTCAAGTTAACCCTTCTATAACTTAGTATAAATAATATATTTTTTTATCATTTATCACATCCTTTTAACTTAGTATAATTTTTCATCAAAGAACTTGAGTTCTTTTATCAACTTGTCAAGTCGTATTTCTTATGAGTACAGCTCATAGGATTACAAGTTTGCCTGAATTTCAATACAGTTTTTCTGCAGCTTGCTTGCAATATCAACTCAACCATCAGGCCATTCTCCCTTATATCACCAGCTCGTTTTCAAGTCATTTTGAGGTAATCTCTTATTCATTTTTAGAATGTCTTCTACTGATACGGGTAAAAGCATAGCCTGTCAAACATCGTCGGAGGAAAATCCTTCAGGTCGTACCGAGAGTGTTCCCCTTAGGATAGGGACACCTCGACAACCTTCTCGAGATTTTGTCCGTTCTCACTCAGGTCCTGAACCCGCTAAGAGGCCTTTGGGCACCACTACAGGTCATAGTAAAGGAACTAACAATGCTGAGTAAGAGAGAGTGTTCTGGCTCTCTTTGCTTCCTCCAGCTCGCTTCCAGTGTCCACATCGTCATCATAAGGTCCATTACCCAAAATTATAATTCCAGTGAATACGTTAAAGATAGAACGTCCTAAGAAAAAAACATGACTCTAATGTGAGCCTACACATAGGACCAAGGATGAACATCAGATAGAAAAAAAACTCCTCCTCTCCTCCTCAGTCTTCATCCCATATCCATATCTATAAAATATACAACGCAAACTAGCTTTAATTTAGACCAAAACTATGCTCTTTCTTTTTGAGAGAATCTTGTATACAAAGGGATATGAACACGGAATGAAGTCATCTTGACTTTATTTTTATAAAAAAGGAAACAGTGTAAAATATAGGGACAAAATCAAAGACTTATATTAATATTAACAGGGGACATAATTTTCTGGAAATAAACAAAGCTAAAAAGTGAATTTACTCTTATAAAATTCAAGTATTATTCCAATTTTACTTGTATTATAACACAATCATCAAAGACAAAATTTTGCTTTCTAGAATTTAAATCCAATTGTACCTCAATTCGATTTAGCCAAATGAACTCCAAAAGTTCAAAATTCAGAACGTATATAATTGAAAATCCATCTTAAAATTGGATCTACCAAATAGGATAAACAGTTCAACTGAAAAGCTCGTTAAGCTTTCAAGTGGTATCAGATCGGACTTACATGAAGAAGGAGGCAGTCAGAAGAAGGCCCATCGTGAGCATCAACACCGACAGTGTTGGGTACCATGCCTCAGGGACCGGACTCGAAATCGGTTTTGTAGCCTTCATTAAATGAAAGTAAGAAACAGGAAACAAACGCTAAATTAATCGAAAACAAAGGAAATGCATCGTCGGAAAATCCTTATTGAAGGAATGTTAAGGGTGGTTGATCGAGAAACTTACCATTACAAATCGGTGGAGAAGAAGACTCTTCTGTTTTGCTCCGTTTGGATCGAGTAGTGTATTTGGGAACGTATTTGACTGCAGGGCTTTTATCTCGTGCTTTTCAGTATCACACTAAATTTTTATTGCCGTTATATTCATAACTTTATGCGTCAAGGACAGGCAAACTGAAAGACTGACGGTGTTATCTTGTTTCACTCTTCGTTTTTCATTTATTTATTTATTTTAATTAATTCTTTGGTTTTGTTTTTTTTTTCTTCTTCCTTTTGCCTTCCTTCCTTCTAGCTAAAAAAATTAAAAATAACTAGTTCAATTTTTATTCAATAAATTTTAAAAATAATTACATATAAAAATTGATCATGAAACAATTAGTATAATTCGAGTACGATTATACTAATAATCGTATCCATCTATACTCGAAATTAATTATATTTATTTAATTAAATTATATATTAATTAATAATTAGGGTTTATTAATTTTTTATGTATGTATATAGAAAAAAAATTTAAAAAACTATTTTTTAGTATTTTTTAATAATTATCTCAAATGTTATCCGCAGTTAAAAAATCGATTCTGAAAGAAAAATTTTGAATACGAATTTTATAATTCAATTCAAAAACAATTATATCAATAACCATTTTTACTCGTACTCGTGCTCATTGTTACTTCCTTTCTTCCTTTTTTTTAAATTTTTATATATTCTTCTCATGAATGGTATGCATTTACAAAACCAATATAAATACAATAATAATATGACATTAATTTACATTTTTTCACATTTAAATTATTTACATCATATCACATATCCAAATTATTTTAAAACATAAATTATTTTTCAATTTACATCAACCAAGATATACTCACCTAATATTGGTGTTTCGCTTATTCTTTTGACATTTTTTTTTGTTTCAGTTCAAACTACGCCTACGAGGATCTATTCATTAACCTTTATGAATATTTAAATGAAATTATGTAATTATATCATAAATTTTATTAAAATTATAAATTGAGATGAGATGTTAATGAGATTCATTATATAATCTATTAAATTTCAAAATTTATTTTAACTCGTTTTACTTAATTTTTAATATGATGATATGATAATGAGATTGTACTAATTAAGATATTTCATTTATCTTTAATACGTATAAATGAGAAAAATAAGAATACAACAACGATAAAAAATATGATAAATGATTATTTTTAATATAAATTTAATTTAAAAAATGATAAAAAAATATATTTAAAGTTAAATCCATTATAACTACATTTAAATTAGATGAGATGATACTAAATAAAACATACGATGAAATAAGATTACATCTCTACACTCCAATAAAACATACGATGAAATAAGATTACATCTCTACACTCCTGGACTTATTCGTGGCAATGGTATCTATGTTATTGGAAAACCACTGATTTTTTATTTTTGTTGTTTTATTATCAAAATTCAATATTAGTGATAAACTTTTTTTACCCATTTTGCAGGGTTTCGGGTCATTATTCGTATTGCTCGCTTGTGTTGTTTTTGTCTAATTTTAAGGCAAAAAAGTCTGTAATTTTGTTAAAAATTGCATTATGATAATAGTTTAGTCTTTCTTTGCTTATGATTTCTCAAACAAAAAAACTTTCCTTTCTTTCTTGTTTTTAATTAGTTTTTGCGCTTTAATATTTTGGTAGTTACAGCGTTTGTTTTGGCTAACATGTAAGAGGCATGTAATGGAATATAAGGAAGACTATTTTGGTTAGATGTGTCATTGAAAATAACCTTAGTTTCGTCAACTTTTATTGCTAATATATGGCAATATTGAGTTGGTGTTTACCACCGATAAACCATGCAACAAGTAAAACAAAATAGAATAGAGCATGTATAAGTAGTTTGTCTCTTTAATCAGCCACATGAAATATATAATTTTGGAAATAATCAATATTAGTTTGTTTAAGGTTGATATAACAAGTTAACAGTTAAAAAAAAAACTAATTCAACTAACTAATAAATTCAAGTAAGTTAATTCATTTCTCTCGTGTGCACTCGTAAATTAATTTAATAAAATATAATATTTTGATAATTATAATAATGTCCTAATATATAAAATGTTATAATATATAGAATATTATAATTAAAATATTTTATTTTTATTTTTTTTACTTATTTTACAAAAATATAAAAATAAATAATTTTTTTTACCATAAAACTTTAGGAATTGTTACAAAAATACAATCTTACTTTGATTTGTTATTTATATATCATTAAATTTCATAATTGTTACAAAAATATTATCAATTTTTTTTTGTTACTTTCATACCATTAAATTTTGTAAAATGTTACAATATCATCCATGTCAATTAATTAACCGGAGTTAATGGTATATTTGTAAAGTTTAATGGTATAAAAATAAAAAAAATATATAATATTTTTATAACATCTGTTAAGTTTAATGGTATAAAGGTAATAAATCAAAATTCAATAATATTTTTGTAACAATTCTTAAAGTTTAATGGTCAAAAAATCTATTTACTCAAAATATAATAAAAGTAATATTTATATTAATATTTTCTTATAAATAAAATTATTAATATTTTTTATTTTTTTTGTTTTATGTTTAAAAGAGTAAACGATTCCATTCATGAATTATTCAATTAATTGAACTAATTTAAAAGTGTGATTAGTTAAATTTAACTAGTACAAATTTAAATAATTTGATTTTAACTCTAATTCATTTAAGATAAGTTTAATTTAAATTAGTTGAATCAATTTTAATTGTGGAAGTATAGTGATTATTTTCTCTATTTTATTTTGTTAGATAAGTTTTGGGTTTAGATATATATAATCACACATAGAGCCGAAAAGATATATATTTTAAGTTTAATATAAATTTTAAAATGTTTGATTTATTATTATTTGTTAAATCCTACATCGATCAAAGACACTTCTCTTGTTGCATATACAAATTTGAACAATATTTTACTTTATAATTGAAGTTTTGAGGTGGAGTTAAGCTCAAATCTAACATGCTATCAGAGTTGATTTTCTAGCCTTCAATTGACCCTCGTGTCGTAAATTCGAATTTTAGCAGATGTAGAAATGGATGTTAAATCTCACATCAATCACGAACACTTCTTCCGCTGCTGATATAAGTTTGAAAAATCATTTATATTATAACTTAAATGTGGAGTTAAGTTAAGTCTAACATTATTAATAAGTATAATACATAATTGTTATTAATTATATTTGTAATATATATTAGTGTTTATAACATTTAATCAATTACATCTTGAACGTAAACTCTTGGAATTTCTGTCTGTATTCTATGTATAGCTTACCATCAATTGCTAGCTAGCCAGTGAATCTTAGTGATATATAATTTCATTTTAGATGTCATTTTTACACATATTCCTTAGTGATACTTGCGTCTAAAAGGTAAGTTAATAATTTAATGAAATTTTTCATTCATAAGAAGATTTATGATATATTTTACTTTTTTTATCCATTATAATATTACCAGTTTATTTACCCATCAATTTTTAGTTTTAATAAATATTTTAATATCTTTTAACTCATTTTATACTATATTTTTCTCTCATCTAAGAATTCAAAGAATTTACTTATAATTATACATTTAATATATATATTCATTTAAGTTATATATAGATATTAATTTAATGAATACAAAATGTACTTTTTAAATTTTATATACATAAAAATGGAAAAAACATTATATAATTTTTGTAGTTTATATAAAAAAATTAAATTAAAGTAGTAAAAATAATAATTTACACATACAACTCAATATAATTATATATCTCAAACATGTAACCTCATCATTACAAGTAATATTAATATCATAAAAATCTTCGAATGAGTATCTTGTTAAGAATTTAAATGTGCATTAAAATTTATAATTCTTAAAATCATTATAAATACCTAATAGAAAAACAGCAATAGAAAAAAATTTCAATTTAATTTGATAAATAAAAAAAATCTAATATAAGTGAAGTTATTGAGCTAATAAATGATAGAAAAAGAATAAAGGTTAAAAATAGTGCAAATGAGTCTAAACATATTAAAACACGTGTTCAAAGATTCAAAAATAACAAAAAAAAATATATATAAGTCATTGATGTTATAGTGAAAGTAATAGTAAAACATATCATAAATACTATTTATTAAATGCTACACATGTGTTAAAAATATCTAATAAAATAAAAAATTGCACAAATCAATATATTTTATTAAATGTGAGTTTGTGTATTTCAATAAAGATAAAAATAATACTTAAAATAAAACTAGCATTATCACTATTAAGGTCTTATATTTATTTTAAAAATTATAATTATATTTTATATTTATTTTTTGTAATAATTTAGTCATATTATTATGAAAACATTATTACAAAAAATGAATGCACATAGACAAATAATTATTTTTATGTTTTTATTTTATTTTTCTTCAATTTTTTCAATTATACTTTATTTAAGTTATAATAATCTCTTTCCATTGTAATTAAAAAACAAATAAAATTTATATTTGTCCTATGTAATCATTTTTTCATAACAATATAACTAAATTATTGTAAAAAATAAATAAATAACCTAAGTATCATTTTTATAATAAATAAAAAACAATGAAAATATTTTTATTATAAAACTATTGTACGATAGATATAGTGAAATGAAATATGTTTTAAGTCACAAAAATTCACATAAAATATAGTTGTTAATTTTTTATAACAAAACAAATCGTTATATGGATAATCCAATTAGAACGTAAGAATATGAACAATAAAATGAGAAATAAAGAACGGAGAATGAAAATCATAACTCTTATTCTATAATACAAGGTAGAATATAATACAAGGTAAGATAAGGACGAAGATTATATTATTCTCACTTTTTTTCAAAATTTTATATCTTATTTTAATAAATATATAAAATTTAATATTTTAAATATTTAAATAGACTTAATTACATTTAAATTTAAATTAATCATAAGTAATATATCATAAATTTTATATTCCATTTTAAGTTATATTTTTTCTATTAAAATATCAATAATTTTTCTGTTTTAAAAATTATTTAAATTCTAAAAATCTAAAAATCTAAAATCTTATAATTATTTTATAATTTATTGATATTATTTAAAACTAATTCGTAACAAATTTTTATTTGATATAAAAATATTATGTATTTTTTATTGTATATATTTTATTTTCTTCATTTTATATAAATATTATTTAGTTTTTATTCTTTATTTTTCTATTACAAATTATTTATTATTAGTATATTTTTATTATAATTTTTACTTCGTAATAAAAATAAAAAATAATATTTAAATTATTATATAGTTATTTGTTCTCCATTTGAATATCACACTCCTCGTTGATTTTCCACTATATTTTAAGTCAAAATAAAAGATAAATTTTAAATTATGAATGAAAAAAAAGACGGGAATCCCAATCACAACACCAAAGTTATTTATTTTGTTTTATTTATAGATGAAAAGTTTACTTAACTAAAAAATAATAATTACAAAAATTAAGAACTCCGGTTTCCAATTACCAATTAGCCAGCTTTCACGTTTCATCTAGCAAACCAGGTTAGACGTTGGAACAAATAGAGTCGGATGAAAAGTCATAAATATTTTAATCTTGTGAAAAAAAAATCAAGTTGCTCGATAATATTTAGTTAAATGTTACTGTTTATATAAAAAATTCCTTCGAAGGTTTAAATTATTTAATTGTACTCATTAAGTAACAACATAACATGGAGCATGTGCCTTAAAACTAGCAGGTCAAATTTTTTTATTTTTTATTTTAATAAATATTTTTTAAAATAGTTTTAATTGTTGACATTATTTAAAAAATTTAAAAAATGATAAAAATAATACTTTTAAAAATTAATGATAAAAATAATATCATAATATTTTTTTAAAAAAATCAATCTAATAAAATTTAATGTTAAATATATCAAAATAATTACAGTATAATTTAAGTTATGTGTAATATAAAATAATTGATTGAAGTTGTTTTTAATAATAAAAATATAAGATTGATGTTGTTTTAAAAAATTATTTAATGGGTTGAATGTACGGTAAGGACCCTTAAAAAAGAGTAATAATATTCCGTTTACGACGTCACTTCTCAGAATGTGGACCTCCACCTCCTTCGAAGTTTCCAACATCGGCGTTCCAAAATGCTACGTCTTGACGTTCGCTTGACCTTCTGATACTCAGAGGGAGAGAGAGGGCGGTGGAGGTCGAGCCTTAATGGCGGAGAAGCCACAACCGATGCGAGTACTCTACTCTGTGGCCTTTGCAGTTTTCCGGCCGAGTACTGTGAGTTCGGACCCGACTTTGAGAAATGTAAGCCCTTGTTGATTCAAAAATGCTTCTGAAATTTATCCAATCTTGTTACAGGTATTCCAAAACCCTAGTTTTCTCTTTGTTGTACTTTTATTTGAAAAGTTGTCGTATTCGTTTTCCTTTTCGTGCTCTCCCTCTCTTGATTTGTTAATTAAGTTTGATTCTTGTATATTTTTATCTAATTTATAGGTTTGTTCACTTCTCTCGTTTGTTTGATATATGTTTCGGTTATATGCGCAGGGATTAATGTGAAGGATACTGATAAAGTAACTAAGCAATTGCAATCTACTGGTATTTCTTCTGGCGGTAGCTATGGAGCTGCTTCCTTTGGTAATGTTTTCTAATTTGTGTGCATGCATATATGTGATTCATGAATTTCTTTATGAACTTTTCGTTCAAAGCTTATACACACTCTCAAATACGGATCCCGTATTATTGTGGTACCCAAGTTAAGCAACTAGTATTTCAAAATGTTCCAATTTCATATTCTTGTTCAGCAAGTGCACAAATCCCAAATTCAATTGCTTTTACTGTTTAAAATTTACAATGTTGGAACCTTTTGGTGAACAAGAGTATTAAATTGAAACCCTTTGAAAACAAGGGTAAAATTGAGTACCACTTGCGTAACTTGGGTACCACTATGATACCAAACCCCGTGTACTTTATATTTGCATTGGGTATTTACTCTTTTTTTTCTTTCTAATTGTATACAACAATCGTTGCTTCCCTGTGTGTTAAGTCCCACATCGGCCAAGAGTTAGACAGCAATGCTGCTTATAAGCGTGGACAATCCTCATCCTTGTAAGTGCGTTTTCGAGGTTGAGTTAGGCCTGAGTTCTTTAAATTGGTATCAGAGCTACGCTCTTGGCTTCTTCACCCCCTATTGGCGCTCGAGTGCCTGGCGACGCACTCAAGGCTAAGGCCCGCTCACCCGGTGCCGACCAAGACTCATCCCAGCCGATGCGGAGGGGGGATGTTAAATCCCACATCGGTCAAGAGTTAGACAGTAGTGCTACTTATAAGCCCGAGTAGTCCTTATCCTTGTAAGCGCGTTTTCGAGGTTGAGTTAGGCATGGATTCTCTAAGTCTGTGTACTTACTCCTTTTAAAAGCCATGAATTTACTCTCTTTTTTCTTTCTAATAGTATACATTTTTAATAGTATACATTTATTTGTACTTGGGGTATTTACCCAAGATGTACCACTTGAAAACTTTCCACTAGTTGGTAAGTGGTCTCAATTGACAATTAGAGTCCTTACCACTCAGTGGACTGATACTATCATGCAGGAAAGTCTCTGATTGAGCTGGGATGAATCTAGTTGAAGCTGAAAGTGTTTGATGTCCAAACTACTAGAAAATTGAGTTGCAACATCATCAATACCCTCCAACAATACCTACTTATTGTTATTCATTTCTATAACTCAACGGAGGGTTCTGGCCTCAATGTCTAGTTCTTCCTCCATTGCATCGAGGCTTTGTTTTAAAGTCCAAATTCAGCCTTAATTTTCTATTTAGGCCCATCAATTTTTGTTTTCCTGCTAAAAGAAACGGCTATGGATACTGATGCTTGAAAAATCCTTGCACCTTAACACCAAAAGGTGTACATATATTTCATCACCTAATAAGCTAGTCCCAAGGGTTCCTAGGTAGGGAAAGTGCCCCGATGCACACCTTGAGGCTAGCCTGAATACGTTTTTTTAAAACCATGTCTCCAGCCACCGTCATAGTTAATGTTTATAGGTCCGCTTGTGTAGATCTCCTTTAGTCATCCACTGTTACTGGTTCCTATAAATCTACCTCACCACCCTTCTGATACCTTCCACTACTCTTTAGTCTCTACCGAAAACTCAGAATATGTGAGTGTCTAATAAAATAATAAAGGGATCAGGTTGGATATCATCAACGATCTTACTAAATTGTCTCTTCCAGATTTACCACAGCAGATACACAACAAGGGTACCCCTGTCATTATATTACTCACCCAAAGACTTTAAATCTACAAGAAAACTCCAATAACCATCGAGGAAAATAACCTTACCTAATAATGCATTTAATAATAACACCACACAATTCATATCCTATAAAATTCCATTTTGATTGTAAGGCCACACCTACCATCAGCAATACACACTGTGCACCCTCTTGATTTTGCTGAACTGCCAATACTACTATAACTGGAGTAAAAACTTCTTGCACCAATGCCAAAGTTGAGTGTTTGTCAAAGTCATATAAAAAACAAATTGAAGTTTTGGCATCTCATACTCCACTAAATTCCACTAGTAAAATTAATGTCCTGTACTCTCTTCTTCGGTTGCCTTGTTTCTGTTATTGTGCCGACCAAAGAGTCAAATAAATCTCCCTATTCAGTGATTACCTTCCCAAATACTGCATACTGAAACACCAATTCCCCATTTTCTCCCACAATTCTTCCAGTTGATAATCATAAAGCACTCACTCAAAGAAGACGAAATACTCCATACACCATAGATAACTTCCCTTTCAAGTTGCGAAGATGGTAATTTTGCACATTAATACCTGTTACAGGCAGTTTTTCTTCATAACTCGAGTTAATTACGGCCCACTCTCCCCCTATATATTCTTACATAATCTAAAAAAACATGTTAACCACTTATCTGCTACAGAACCCTCCTAAACCAAATCTTTTGTCTACTTGGGATATTTTCTGCATCGAGAATCATAATTCATCTTTATATCTACAGCCAAAATAATAATGGATAATTCATAACCGCATGTTACTCTTCTCGTCCTCTAGACTGTTGGTTGAATTCTTGAAACATCTCTCAAATTCAAATTACTTGTATTTAGTGGTTTGTTATTTTTTTCCTCTTTGGAAGTTCATAAATCCTTTTTATTTTTTTTCTTTAGACTCTCAACTTCATAGATTACGAATGATTCTGACATGTTCTGTCTGTAAGTGTCTCAGCACCAAAGCAAGAAGAAGTCAAGCATTTTTCTGGTGGCAAGATAAAGAAAAAGGTGATCATTTCAGAATTTTTGTAATTCCAACAAGATATAACTAGCTTCATTAATTTGAACCATCATATAATATTTCCTCTTTAGGAATATCAAAGATTAACATTGTTAAATTACTCTGCAGGAAAAGCCAGAAGTTGTTATTGAAAAGGTTACATGAAACAAGCGAAAATGTATCACCACTGTGAAGGGATTGGAGTTATTTGGTGAGGGATAATATCCTGCTAGGCTGCTACTTGTTTTTGTTTCTTTGATTAGAATGTTGATTTATCCATACTGTCATCTTCAACTTAATTTCTGTGGTTATATTCCAGGTGTCAAACTTATTGATGCTTCCAAGAAACTTGGGAAAAAGTTTGCTACTGGTGCCTCTGTTGTAAAGGTTCATTAAATTGGTTATTAGAAAAAGGATCTGATAAGTTCCCTATTGACCTTAATATTTGAGTGTTTCTTAATAATCGGTCACATGGGCTAATTGAAAAGGAACAAATTGATGTTCAAGGGGATATAACCTATGACATTGTAAAGTTCATTACTGACACTTGGCCAGATGTAAGCTAATTTTCAAATGTCTCTTCTCCTGTATATTGTGTCGATCATGCTCGCAAGTGATCATTTTATAACAGTATAAGGCTTTATTCATTTCTCATTAGAGCTGTTTATGTTAACACTTTATCGTAATGATTCTTAAGTGGTGAAGATTCTAGGACATTGTTGAGTATTATAAGGCTCAAATTCATGCTTTTTACTCTTTGGTGGAATTCATACAAATATGATTGGCAGTTGTATGGCTTTTTGTTTAGTTCAAACTTACAATTGATCTTATGTAATTTTGAAATGCTCTGAAAACCTAGGTAATGGCAGTGTACCCTATAAAGGAGCATTTTTTATGTTTCTGATTCTTTAAGTTGATCACACTAATGATAATTAAAAAGCATTTGTTGCAATTTATATTGAACTTTTTTGTATTTGTTTCTTAAATGATCTTTTTGTGGCCCTTTATTAGGTACCTGAAACCACAATTTTCTTTATAGAAGATGAAAGAAAGGTCCCAGCTGCTTGACTTTTAGAAGCAGTAGTTAACTAAATAGAATTTGGCTTGTTTCCTCGTTCTTTTTGGCCGGATACTTAACCAGAAGTCACTCCTCTCCAAAAGCAAAAAATGGGAGACCCTTTTAATATATTTGTTACCATGCTGCAAAGGATGGTAATATTGTTGCAGTTGAATGTTGTTTAAAGATCGTGAATATTATGTGTATAGGGAGAATGTTACAACCAGTTAATACATTTTTTTGTTCTACCAGTGTGCTGCATTGAATGTTCTTTAAACGAGTTTTTGTTGGTCACGATTTTATTCTATTTTTTTCATAGGGAACTAATTGTGCAGCCTAATGATGTCACAACAATCTTGTTAAGATTCGAAGCTTGGCCCATGTAAGTTTCAGTTTGACTGTTAATTTTGAATATTTTCCTAAATGAGATTTTGTTGGTTATGTTTTTATTCCATTTGGCCATAGGGAACTAGTCTTGCAGCCGAATGATATCACTTTTGAATGACAATTAGAGATGTAAATGGGTTCAAACAAGCACATCTCACATCCCATTAATTTATCTCATTAGATATTGATTTTTTTTAAAACATGTCTTAATTAGGCATGTCTCATTTAGATCCTACATTTAGCACAGTCCCAAATGTGCTTAATTAATTATTTGTTTATTTCAGTTTTTTCAATATCAAAGGGTAATTTTTTTAATAATAAAAGAGAGCCTCAAAAGTAAAGTGTGAGTTGTTCTGTTTTGTCCTTCTTTTCTTAATTTTAATTATTCTTTTATTAAAAAGAAGAAGTAACAACGTGAGTCCTAATGAGCTTGTTGAGATGGACACTCGGTTAGAGTCTCATACAAGCACGTTTCATGCAATTTAATGCGATCTAAGATGGATTTGAAAATAGTTGAGATAAATCATGTGCCTAATTGAGAAGCAAAGCCCAATTGACAAGTCTAATGACAATCTAGGTTAAGATTTGAAGCTTACCCAATGCAGGTTTCATTTTGACTGTTAATTTTGAATATTCCTTAAACTTAGATTTTGTTGATCATACTTTGATTCTATTTGGCTTAAATTAGATTTTGTTGGTAATGCTTTTACTCTATTTGGCCACATGGAACAAGTTGTGCAGCCAAATGATGTCACTTTTGAATGACACGGTCTAGGTTAAGATTTGAATCTTGCCCCAAATAAGTTTGAACTTGACTGTTATATTTATTTAATCCATACCCAATCTGGTGGATAACACCCATGGATACGGTCACTTTGATTTTTATGAAGTTTTAAATATTACAAATTTGTGATATATTTATAATGGTAAAGATCAAGGATAAAAAATCATCAATAATGTCAACATTGTTTAGATTTTAGATATTTTGATAAGATACGTGATATACATTTCTTTTGAAAAAAATGTTAAGATTTTGATAAGATGTTGTTGTCGAGAAATTTTTTTTTTGTCAAACTATTGTGATTGTTATTGATATTGTCATATCATTATCAATAAACTCAAAAAATATTTACAAAATATAGTTTTTTTATTTACTTTTTTATTTATTTTAATTTTAATTTTAAAATAATATATAATTAATTTTTTTTATTTCTATTTTCAATTAAAAGGTTACCTATTTAAATTTTGAAGAATATTTTATACTTCTCGACGTTGATGTTTATTTATTTGTAATATTATTACAGTTTAATTACTTTATTGATTAAAATAAACATATAAATATTTTAATATACATATATATATATAATTTAAAGTATAAATAATTAATTTTCTTCATGTTTTGTGAAGTTTTATAAAAAATTAATTAATTTTGATAGTTTCAATGATTTTTTTGAATTTTTTTAATATCTTTACCCATAACTATAATATTCTCGATATTTTTATAAAATTGAAGTCTTGACATATAATGAGTGATTGGATAGAACATTTCAACCTATAAAATTATTTGTTATAAATTAACACTAATGAAAACAAAGTTCATGTTTAATTTAGTTGCATAAATTATAAGTAACGATAAAATAGTAATTAATAAGAGATTTAAGTGGTTTAATTTTTCAACCTGAAAAATTTATTTTATTAATAACGGTATATTAAGAAAATCCTACTAATTAATACAAATATTAATATTTAAAAAATCAGCTCAAAAACAAAACCTCATATACACAGAATTCATTCTCTCAATGCCAAAACAGTAAAAGAAAGCAATGAATATCTCAAATCTTGCACTGAACAAATAACTTTATATAATGCTAATGAATAGAAGAGCAAGAGCAAGAGCAAGGTTATGTATGTTGGCTGATTCAAGCTCTTCACTAAAGACCAAGTGAGCAGATTCCCTGATGTATTGAATAATAATACGATACTTTAACAACAATAGCTATGGTAGGGTATTGAGGTATTCAACCAAGTGGGAGCACCAGCACTTCAAAAACACGCACACATATATATGAGTCATCTAGGGCTTTAAATGCTTAGCCCAATTAGAGAAAAATGAAGCACCAAAAAAGCCTATTAGATAATGATTTAATTACAAAACTGCCATTCAATCTACAATTAAATGGTGCCGTTAAATAAATTATTTTATATGAGATTTGGTCTTATAAGCAAAAAATGCTTTTTAGTTATTATAAGCACTTTCACATGATCTCAAAAGCAGAAACAAACAGACTCTAAGACCCGGTTGGAAAGTGATTTCTTAACAAACACGTTGAAGTTAAGAGGCAGAATCGCCAAATGTTGGGGTTTATAATTCTTTGTGAGAGGGAAGATGAAGAGTTCATTTTTTGCTGTGAAATAGGGAAAGGACGGTGTGATTTTGTCGATGACTTTGCCATCAAATATGGTTTGACTGGGCTTATTGCACCGAAAGTGAAAGAGTCGTATCCACATAAAGGTTATTTTTCCTAGTAGCAATCCATTGTTTTGTCTTTTTTTTTTTTTCTACTTTAAACTTTGAAGCAAGCAGTTCGAATTTTCATAGAAACGTTTAGTCTATTTTGCAGTCTTAGCCGTTTTGATTACAACACTATTTAAATATCATTAATTTATCTCATAACTTAATTGATAATTATTCCATAAGATTTGAGAATTCTTTATAGAATTTAATTTTGGATAGAGAGTCGATATAGTTTCTTAAATTTTTGAATGTTTAGATTTTAGAAATAACATTTTTTTATTCCATTGTTTTTAATAAGTGGTTGAGGAATAATAAATTAATTTTTTAACTTTTTTTTAATGAAACTTATCATGTAATTTGCCCATATTTTTATTAATAGAGTAATAAAATTATTATTTTAATTATTATTTACGCCGTTCAAAAACAAACTTAATATTTTGTCATTATCTATTATTTATTATAAATATAATTTTTTTCTTTATTAACTTTTTCAATAACAACAAAAATAAATAGAAGATTTTGGATGGCCTATTTTTATTTCTTTAACATGGTTTTTGTGAAAACGGTATTAATATTACCACAATTATATAATTATTTTTTAATAGCAATCATTTTATCTAATAATATTATTATTAATATATAATTAATAATAAAAATAAAATAAATAATTTAAATAATTTCTTGTGATAATAAAAAAAAGTAATTGTGTGGTATATTACCCTAAATATATTATAAGATTTGACTTATGGATAAGTAATTTAAAGAAATAAAACATGGAAACATGTAAGCAAAATCAAGAAATATGATCATGCTTACATGGTACTATGACTTAGTATGAATAAGTAAAAAAATTCCTCTAACTTTACGTAAGCTTTATATTATCTCACTGCCAATTAATTTTCATTTTATAAATATTTGGCGAAAGACTATCAATTGTCAACGGACTTATCAAATCATATTAAGAAAAATAGGAATTATCTATAAGAATGAGTTTAAATTCAAAGCATAGGATGAGATACATCTATCCGAATTTGATATTTTCAATTATTTAATTGATTTAATTGATTTAATTTTTAATATATATATATATATATATATATGTGTGAGTTAATTTGATTCTTTAATTTATAAAAATAAGATATTTTAATATAAAAATATATTTTACTCTTATAAATAAAATACATAATTTTAATAATTATGAGATTAAAGTATTTATTTTTAATTATGAGATTAATTATATTCAATTTTTATAATAATAGAATTTATAACACGTGATAAAAAATAAAGAAATTAAATTGATCGAGTTTAATTACCTAAAAATATAACCATTGTTATAAGTAGTTTTATATTTCTTATAAAAATAATATAAATTATTATATTATACAGTTAAACTTAATTTATTAAAGTTTTAATTTTAAAAATATAATAATTTTAAAGGTTAAAAATAATTATATTATGAAATTAAATCGATTAAAACTTCGTAATCTAATAATTTTAACACTTGCTGCATATTTATGTAACCTAGTTTAAAAATGTGCAACTCAATTACATGCGTGTATAATAAGTTGAAATTGTTAGATAGCAAAATTCAAATACTCCAACTAACCTCGGGAATTTGATAAAACACGAAGCTACATTATGAGTGTGTGAAGAGGGAGAGAGAGACTCATTCTTTGCTATATATATTTTAAATAAACCATTACATATATTTCTACACTCAAATTTACTTATTTTTTTATTTTTAATATGAAATTGAATAGATATCATTACCTTATAAGCTAATTAAACATTTCACACTAATATATTTATTTAATTACTGATTTTTCTAATGAAAAGATGATTTAGTTGGGGGTGTATATAGTTGGATTTTAGTCTATTTTTACTTAAAATATTAACCGAATTAATAGATATTGATTTTTTAAATCAAAAATCAAAATTTACCTATAAAATATCGGTTAAAATTAGATTAATTTATTTATATTAGTTTGATAGGTTTTGTTTGTAGTTTAAACTAATTATTTTTTAAGTTAATTTAAATTATTTTAATTTTATATTAATATTAAACTAATAAATAAGATTTATTATTTAATTAAAAAATTACATATTAATATTTAAATTAAAATTTTACATCAATTTTTACTTAGACAAGAATTCTTGAAAATAAATAAATTATTGATAATTTAAAAACAAAAATAATTATTATTTTTAATTAGTTATAGTATTCTTTTTATTTAAATGAACACAAGAGAAGAATAATACAAGTTGTTTTTCATTCTTAATTGACATAGAAATATAACTTAAGTTAGATAATTATAAATATATAGTTATATATGATATATGTATTATAAATGTATAAAATTAAAAAATAAATATATGTTTTAGTAAGTTTAATTAAGTGTTAGTTTGTAAACTTTAAAACATTAAATGACTAACATAAATCAGTTTTTACATTTCTAAAACCAAAACAACTTATTTGGCTTATAAAATATAAAATTTGATTATGTTTGACTCAACTTGATTTCACTTACATAAATTAGTTTATCATTTCTTATCATCTAGATTGAAAAGATGTATTATTTATTGTTTTTTTTAGTATATTTTATACTAATTAGATTTTTTTTCTTACTTTTGATGGATATTTGTGTTCTTTAAAAAACAAATTGTACCATTATCAAATTTTATTGATATATATAATATCGCATTAAGTATATTTTAATAGTAATTAACAAGTTATTATCTGAGGTACATAAGGTCATGCCGTGCGTATCGGTTAAAAGGCAGGCAGAGATTTTAACAGATCCAAGAAATCTTGTTCTAATTAGCTTATCTTTGGAAAAAGCATACAAACAAGTTGCCATCAAAAAACGACATCTCGTCCTTACCAAACGCCACTCTTCTCTTCAATCTAAAAGCCAACAAGTTTTTATATTAGGCAGAGGAGGGAAGAAAAAAAAATAAAGTGATATATTTAAGCATATGTTGTAATATTTTTTTTTATTACCATAATAAAAAATAATAATTTATATTGTGATAATATAAAAAAGTAATTATGATAATATTATTATCCTTTAAAAATATATAAAAAAAAAGATAGGTAAATATTTTGATTTTCTTTCTCCGTTGACATACAACTTTTTATTGTTATTATTTTCTCTTCCTAAACAAGTGATCTTCTTGACTTCTTCTGATCTTGTGATCTCTCTCGCTATAAATATTGGCCTATGCCTTTTCATTATTTTCACTATATAAAAAAAGTATCTCTCTACAAACTTCAATATTGTCTCTTAGAAAAATGACTAGAAATAATCATCTAAATCCAAACATATTGTTTTCAACTATTACTATTATTTCATTGTTCCCCACAATGATGTCATCCCAATTGTTACTACCTGAGACTATCTCAGACAGAGCCACAAACGACACAGAATCAATCAATTTAGCCTCTATAGACTATGGTCGTTTAATTGAAGTAACACCATTAGCAGTATTTAACCCAACTTCAATAAACGACATTAAAAACTTAATACTTCATGCAAACAATAACTCATTTGTTTATGGAGTAGCTGCTAGAGGACAAGGTCATTCAGTTCGTGGACAAGCTATGGTTGAAGATGGTATTGTTTTGAATATGACTTGTTTGATGAATCAGAAAAATAATGGGTATTTTGGGATTAATGTTGTTGTATCATCAGAAACTAGTGATTTGGGTACTAAGAAAGAGATTATTTTTGCTGATGTTAGTGGAGAACAACGTTGGATTGATGTGTTGAATGAGACAATGAAACATGGGTTAACTCCAGTTTCATGGACTGACTATTTGTATTTAAGTGTTGGTGGGACGCTCTCTAATGCTGGGTTTAGTGGCCAAACCTTTCGTTTTGGTCCTCAAATCAATAATGTTTTTGAATTGGATGTCATCACTGGTTTGTTTCTTAACATTACTCTCTTCTTTTATTTCTTTTAATCCAACTTTATAAATAGAGTTTTATTTTTAATTCTGTATACATATATTATTATTTTTATATAGTATAAAACATATTTTATTCATATTTAAAAATATATTGCAAGTATTTTTTTAATATATATAATATATATATTAAAGAATTCATAAACTTTCTTGATTGCGAAACAATAAACAAAAATGCTAAATGTTGTACATGTAATTGAACTTATATTAATGATGGTGTGTTATGTGGTAAAAAAATTTGAAAAATAAATAACTATTAGATTTATGACATGATATTAAGAGGTATAACTGTGCTTGAAGTGTTTCTCATGGGTTATATATAATTATTTAGGTATATTAATATTGTTTACAACAAAAAAAAAGAAACTTTTTACTAATTAATATAGAGTATCTTATTTATTAAACAGGAAAAGGTGATTTGGTTACTTGCTCGGCAGACAATGCACCTGAGCTATTCTATTCAGTTCTTGGAGGTTTAGGGCAATTTGGGATAATAACAAGAGCAAGAATTGCCCTAGCTTCGGCACCTTACAGGGTATGTATATATGTATTAGACCCAAATATATTATGGGTTTTTATCTATGAAATTCTTAGGCAATCTCATTTTAATTAAGGTCCAAAAATATTTGTTTCTCAATTTAAAACCTTTAACGAGTTATAAACCAATATTAATACGCTGTATATATACTTGTATATAGCCTGTTTTTCAAGTTGGGTAGGAAAAAAAAGGGTTATAACATGTTAATAACTTCATATACAATTCTACAAAGATAAAAACTCAATATATAATATATTTTAAAAAATAGTGTTTTACACTTGAATTGTTATATTTTTTTAATTTAATTTTTATAACATATTTAAAATTTATTTGATATAATGACAATTATATAAAGAATAAATTATTAACCATGAATTTTTTAGTCAAATAGACATTCAGTATTATAAAAAAAAACACAAACATATATAAGATATCTATTGCAAGAGAATATTATAAAAATATTTTAAGGTACATAGCTTATATTGTTGACAAAATCTAAAATAAAATCTAAATGTCTAAATATATCATTATTTAAAAATACAAGGGTGTTTTTGTCATCATTGATTATATATATAATCAATCATTACAAAAAAAATACATATTTTTTACACTCATTTTTAACTAGTTGATTTAATTTATTAAAATGACAAAAGTTTAAGGGAGCATAAATCTCAATCTTCAAGATAATGTGTAATATTCTATCTTGATGAGATTTTTAATTAATTAACAGGTGAAATGGGTGAGAATGTTATACAATAACTTCTCAGCATTTGCTACAGACCAAGAACATTTGATCTTAATGCATGGTAGATTGGATAAAGATGGAGTTGATTATTTAGAAGGTTCCATTTTGTTGCAACAAGGTCCTCTTGATCTTTCTTTTTATCCACTTTTAAGTCAACCCAACATAACTTCACTAGTTAACCAATCTGGCATTGTCTACTGTATTGAACTTGCCAAATATTACTATGACCCCGCCACTCCAACCATTTTGGACAAGGTATATATATACTTTCATTAATTATTAGTTTAAATAATAAAAAAACTTCTTACAAATGTATGTATTTGTAGTGAATTCATAGTATGGTAAAGATAGAGTTACATTAATATATATATTTTTTATCACTAATTATGTTATTTTTTACAATTTATTTATTATTCTAATCTCCATTACACTTCATCACAATTGTCACATATTCCTATTAAAAATCAATGAAATGTATAGTAAAATAATACTAACTTGAATGCTTTTCTTATTTTTTCCATAATTAAACCAATTTTCTTATAAAGTATGCAACCATCTAATTAATTATTTACATAACACGAGCGTATAATTGTCTATATTATAAAATACACATATCTTGTACAGGATTATAAATCTATGTAAATATAAAATCAATTGATTTTAATATTATCTAATTAGACAGTTTTTAATATAAAATTATGTGTTAAATTATTTTTAATAATAAAAATATATGAGTTTATAATGTATGTTATTTTAGAACATTATAGTTATATATTTTAATAATTAGTCCTTCATCTTTTTTCCAGGATTTTGACTTTCTATTGAAGGGGTTAAGTTTTGTGCCTGAGTTTGTGTTTGAAAAAGAGGTAGGATATGTAGAGTTTCTGGATAGAGTGCATAATGAAGAGCTTACACTTAGGTCACTTGGACTCTGGGAGGTTCCCCATCCATGGCTAAATCTCTTTGTACCAAAATCACAAATCTCAGATTTTGATTCTGGTGTTTTCAAAGATATTCTTCTTAAACAGAAAGTACCAGCTGGACTCATTCTTATTTATCCAATGAATAGAAACAAGTAAGCTTCTCAATTTAACCATCTTAATAGAAGACTTACGTTACTAATCTACTTCTTTTAAAACACGCAAAGAGTAAAATTAAGAATTTTTCAATTCACCCCTGAATTTTGTGCTATGAAAAACTTGTTATCAAACTTTTAGTTGGCGTTACGAAATGATTTTCATGAGTGAAAAACGGAAATATATGTTAAATAAATAAATATATATAGTAATAGATTCATAACACTAATTAAAAATTTAACATTAAATTCAATAATAGATTTGTATAAACGATTATTGTTGATACTACATTTGTAAGTATAATCAATATTAAAAAGTTACACAAGAGTTTTGTGTAGATTGTTATTGTATTTTGTTTAAAGTTGTTTAAATAAAAAAACAATTTATGCAAGCTGTTTTATTTTTGATTGAAAGTGATTTTAAAATTTTTAGAAATATTATTTATACTTTTTAAAAAAGTAAGTAATCTTTACCTTGTAATTGCATATGCATGTCCTAAATATATTAAAATAACATTCTAAATAGCTACTTCTAGCAATTTTATGCTAAATACCACAATTTCTCCTTAAATCACTTTTAACTAAAGTACTTCATTTCAAAGTACTTTTCTTAAAACCACTTGTAAAAGAGGTCATCCAAATAGGCTTTTAGAATGAAACACGGAACTTTTACTTTTGTCAGGAAGCAAGAAATGTGCATTTTAAGCCCAAGAAACACTTACGAATTTTTTTTCTTGTTTGGTTGATAAGCATTTTTTACATTAGACATGATTTTTGCAAATAATGTGTTTTAAGGCCTGAAAATACTTATGAATTTTTTTTTTATGTTTGATTAATAAACTATTTACAGTGCTACAAAAACATTTTACCAGACTCTAAATTTGATTAATTTAAATAGTAATTATTTTTAATAATAAATAATATGCAGGTGGGATGATAAAATGTCAGCAGTGATACCAGATGAAGAAGTCTTTTATGCGGTAGCACTTTTACACACAAGTGGTTTTGAAGATTGGAAGAGATTTGACAATATAAACAATGATATATTAAAGTTTTGTAAGAATGCTGGTATTAAGATTAAACAGTACCTTCCTCATTATGAAACACGAGAAGATTGGATTAACCATTTTGGACCCAAATGGGATAACTTTCAGAAGATGAAAGATCTGTTTGATCCTAACAAAGTTCTTTCCCCTGGTCAGAATATTTTCTCAAGTACTACTAGTACTAGTACTAGTACTAGTGCTAATAATGATAGTACTAGTACTAATCTACTCGCTAAGCGTAAGACTGTTGAAATATTCAAAGAAAATAAAGAAAAGAAAAAAGCTGCTTCTCCTTACTTTACTAGGAAAGTTTTAGTTTAATATTTAAGTTCACAAGAAGTTGGCAAGCTAGAGTTCTAAATTGTAGTATTTCTGTCTTAATTAGTTATCTTAAATTCCGCATATAAAATACATATATCCTTGTTTAATCACTCTTAAATTACAATTAATATATAATATTTTAATTAAATTATACGTTACTTTTATCTTTTATCTTCTTTTTTTCTTTTATACATTGATATATGGATGTGCTCACATTGATAATATTTGAACTTGTGATAGAATAAATATTATTTATAATAAAATAAATGATGATCCTATATCTACCTTAGGTGATGATATTTTATCTATTTTTAGCATAAGTAATAAAATTAAAAAATCAACTAATTAAATATATGCTATGATATGTAGTAGAAAGGTATGAATGTGTTTCTAAAAGTGTTTGCAGATCTAATTTTTCGTGTTAATATACATATGAACTTTTACTTTTTATCATCGATATCAGAGAGAGAGAGAAGCTTTCAACAATTTCTGAATTTTGCTCTTCATTGGTGGGCCTTAACCAGGGACGGCCTTTTGTGGTGTTATATCTGTCTGACAGTAAACAAAAGGCCAATGATTGGTTTAGCCCAAACTAAAATTTGGGCCTTACCAAATCAATTGGGTCGCTTTAGAGATTTTTATTTATTGATTAATGGGCTTTCGAGTTTTAACTTGTTTGAGCCCAAAAATATTTTATGGATTTGGTATAATAAAATCGTAAGAAGTAAAGTAATATCGTTTGCACTTTTGATGGCGTTCTCACCATTGTTACTAAATCAAAGTACTTGTTGTTCTTCTGCTTGTAAATCCTCGACGTCCAATTCTCTGAACTTCGTTCTCTCACAGCCTCGATCCTACTACTTCGACAATGTCACTTCTCTCAAATTTAGAGTTTACTGTTCTAATAAGGTAGTCCAAATTGAGACTCAGCAGCAACCTCGACGAATTAAAGTTGCGATTGAGACCACAAAGAATAAGAGGAAGCTCAAGCCCAGCTTCTTAGAGCAAGTTCAAAATAAATGGTCTGTGAAAATCGGTTCTACGAGGGAGAAATTTCCTTGGCAAGAGGAACCACGAATACGAGAAAATCGGGAAGAAGAAAAGGAGGAGGAAGTGAAGGGAAGCCGAGAATCTTCTGGTGTTAGTGCATTTGAGGAAGAAGATGATGCCAGTGAAACGGTGAGCTTTGGCCGACTAAGCAATGCAATTTCAGCTCCTTGGGTTCATCGAACAAAACCCTTTGAACCCCAGGTGGATTCTGAGCCTGAATCATATACAAACAGTGGTTTGATAGGCGAGTATTCTGATGGGTTTAGCGGTAATTCTGACAATGAAAGGCTGGGAAGTTTTGAAGAGGCAGAAATTGATGGTGATAATGGGTTTGTGAATAAATTTGATGCAGATGATGGTGAATTTTCAAATGGGAATTTGAAAGAGAAGATAAGAACGACTAATATTGGGGTAAACAGCGTTTTTTGGAATGAAAACCCACCTGGGAAAAACATATATGGAGCTAATTTGGAGGATTATGATGATAGTTCTAGTGATTCAACTGGTTTGCCATGGAAAAGAGAAGAGAAGCTGAATTTTGGGGAAGGACAAACGGGGAATTTGAGAAAGAGGAGTGACTTCTTGTTGGCAGAGAGGCTTCTTCCTGAACACGAGTTGCAGAGGCTAAGGAATATCTCTTTAAGGATGGTTGAGAGAACAAAAGTTGGAGCTATTGGCATTACGCAGGCATTGGTGGACCAAATTCGTGAGAAGTGGAAGTTGGATGAAGTGGTGAAGTTAAAATTTGAAGAGCCTCTTTCACATAATATGAAAAGGACCCGTGAGATTTTAGAGGTAATTTTGATACATTTTTATTTTAGTTGAAGGCTTTAGATTATAATGAAATATAGCTATAGTTTTGAGTTATGCATATTTCAAAAAAATGTCATTTTTAAATTAGTTACATAGATATGTAGATACACAGTGTTGATGGAGTTTAGAATGACATAGCATCAATCAAATTTAAGCAAATATTGTAAAATAGTTGCAATCCCAATCTATATTAGATTAATTCTATTTTTTGGCTGAAAGCTATGTTACACATACTCATCATTTTCATGCCCGTGTCTATGCGACACGATATGAACACAGTATGGGTACTTGATACTCCAAATTGGTGAAAATTAACAGAAAATTGAAGGGAAAAAAAGGTGTCCGACAACCTCATATGAATCGAAAATTTTGGGACACCCAGTGTACTTGTAACATAGGCTGAAAGTGTTGATACATTCTTTACTTCGCTATTTCTTTCATGACTAATAATTCTTTAGGTCAAATTTACACTACAAGTTTGATGATCTTGAGGTTTCCAGGTGGTGTATTTTAGGTTTAATGACTCCCAGAATCCAAATATGTGTTTGGACAGCTACAACATTTATTTAGTCAATGCATTTGCTAGCTACTTGTGTGTTTGGCTATTGTTTGTAGAATTGAGCTCATAGTGACTTATATGAGCTATCCTTTGTTCTTTATCAGAACAGGACTGGAGGTATGGTAATTTGGAGATCGGGTAGTTTAGTGGTCTTATACAGAGGGACGTCTTACAATCTTCCCTGTGTAAAATCATTTATTGAAGAAAAAAAGACAATCACAGATAAGTTTCTAGAACCAAAGGATGTCACAAATGATCCCGGACAAAATCAGGGAGCAAAAGATACAGTTGAAACAATGCAGTCATTGATTCGTGATTCTGCAGAAACTTTCAAAGATCCACCCAAAGAAGAAGTGAATTTGAGTGATCTGAACCATTTCCTAGATGAGTTAGGTCCGCGTTTTAAGGATTGGATGGGCACTGAGCCATTGCCTGTTGATGCTGACATGCTACCTCCTGTGGTTCCCGGTTATAGGACTCCATTCAGACTTCTTCCTCATGGGATAAAACATAGTCTAAGAAATCATGAGATGACGAAATTCCGTAGGCTTGCAAGAATCATGCCCCCACATTTTGCTCTAGGTATGAAAAACAAAGTGGGTTTTATTTTGTTTAGTTGGTTACAATAACAAATCATATGTATTTCTTTTAATATGTTTTTCAGGGAGGAACAGAGAACTGCAAGGTCTAGCTAAGGCCATGGTGAAGCTGTGGGAAAAGAGTGCTATTGCTAAGATAGCCATCAAACGTGGAGTACCGAATACATCTAATGATAGGATGGCAGAGGAACTCAAGGTGACACATATAACTGTTGCATTTGATTAGTGGATTTTCTTTTTGACTAATTCATCCATCTTAATAATTAGTTGTTAAAAAATTTAAAAAAAGTTTGATATTTATGTGTCTTATTCTTTCTTTCTCATCCTCAAAATGTCATTTTATTTTATCTGTATTATCTGTTATTAAAGTCCTTTGTATCTTGTGATAAAGTGGATTCTGAAAACTCCAACCTGTCAGTGCTCTTTTTTGCTTACACCATTCATTTTCATGTCTTAAGAAATTGACAGGAGGAACACTTCTATCTAGAAACAAGGAATTTATTGTCTTTTACCGGGGTAATGACTTCTTGCCACCAGTTGTTACCAAGACCTTGAAAGAAAGGAGACAGATTAGAGATCGCCAACAGGATGAGGAAGAAAGAGCTCGCCAAACAGCCTCGGCCTTCATTGAGTCAAAAGTCAAAACTTCAGATCAATTGGTTGCTGGAACACTTGCTGAAACCAAGGCAGCAACTGCTCATTGGGGAAATCAACATACCAGTATAGATGTTGAAAAAATGATGAGAGATTCAACTCTGGCTAAACACGCATCATTAGTCAGACACCTTGAAAATAAACTATCGCTTGTAAGTCATTAACTGAGTTCTTCATACCACAAAAGTATTCTGACGAACTGGACCTCTTATTATCCATTTTTAACGTGGTTTCATCCTACTATCCCATGTGGCCTTAGGCCAAAGGAAAGCTCAGAAAGGCTGAACAAGACTTGGCAAAGGTGCAGGAAGATTTGGAACCAATGAAGCTCCCGGATGACTCGGAAACATTAACTGATGAAGAAAGATTTCTGTTTCGTAAAATTGGACTGAGCATGAAACCATATCTGCCTCTTGGTTAGAATAACCACAATTGTTCTGAATGCAATGCATTTTTGTGGAGAGTCTTCAACTGAGTAATTTTTTTAATTTTTTTTATATATTTATTTATTGGTTTCAGGGAAGCGAGGGGTATATGATGGTACCATAGAGAATATGCACTTGCACTGGAAATTCAGGGAATTGGTAAAGATAATTGTTAGAGGAAAGAGTTTTGGACAATTGAAGCATATTGCTATTGATTTGGAAGCTGAAAGTGGTGGGGTGTTAGTATCTTTGGATAAAACTACAAAGGGCTATGCAATTATTGTCTATCGTGGGAAGAACTATAAGTGTCCTATTAAATTAAAACCTGGAAATTTATTGACAAGAAGGCAGGCGTTGGCTCGTTCAATCGAACTACAGAGACGAGAGGTGACAATATCAATAGATAATTTTGTTTATGTCTCTACTTGAATCTCAACTGAAACTTGTGTTTACTGTATCTGCTTTCCCCTTATAGATTTTCTTTCTTTTTGCAGGCATTGTTGCATCATGTTTCAGACTTGAAGGAAAAAATTGATTTACTGAAGTCTGAACTAGTAAGATATAACATAACAATATATCTATCGCCTCCTTAAGGGTTTGCTTTGTGGTGCACAAAATGTGCTTTTTGAGCCTGAAAGCGTTTTTGAATTTTTTTTTCTTGTTTCGTCATGAAGTGTATTTTTTACTATGAACCGCTTCTACAAGGTCCCAAAAACAGAAACTAAGGGTCCATTTATAACCAATTTTTGTTGAAAGTGATTTCAAATGGATTAAAGCACTTTCAAGGTTGTTTGGCAATTTTTATGAAAAGTGCTTTAAAATTTTTGAGAAGTAGTATTTGTACTTTGAAGAGAAGTAAATACTTACTTTCAAGAGAAGTAGTTTTGAATGCATCATTCCATCTTAAATAATTATAAAAGTCTCACTCGAAACCATTTCTAACATTTTTATCCCAAATGTCTAAATGCTTCTCATAAAATTACTTCTAACCAAACATATTCATTTTAAACAATTTCTCTTAAAACCACTTCTAAGATGGGCACATCCAAGCTGGCCCTAATAGACCCTTAAGTTTTGATGATGGAGTGATTTTATAATGAAATCTGATTTCAGTTAATAGTAAACTTATATATTATGTATTCTACAAGCAGGAGGAATCGAAACAAGAGAAGATGATTGATGATAAAGACTTGCATATTTCTGGCTAGGCTAGTGGATTGGTTAATTGTGAGACTCCGAGCAAGCAAGTAAATGTAATGGAAGCTATTCTCACAGAGATCCAGCAGAGAAACACCCTTGCTCAGTTTCCCTATGCTGCTTGACCAAGTAAAACTGATACGTTTTCCCAATTCAGCATTATCCAACTAGGTTTTGCCTGCTTCATGTCTTTGTTAATAGATTGGTGACCGCGTTGTGTTCATTTATTGATTATAGAAATGTTTCTATTCAAAAGAAATAAGAAATTAATTCTAGTGATGTTCCTCTCTCATTCTCCATCAAATTACGCTTTTTGAGAGAGAATGACCATATTTTCAAATGAATCAAAAAAACTTTTTAAGGGTATTTGATAATTTTAAAAGCTTATGAAGCATTATTTATAATTTTAAGAGAAGTACTACTTATTTTTATTAGTAGTAGTTTTGAATGTATATTCTCATCTTAAAATAATTATCAAAATGCCACTTAAAACCATATGGATTACACGTAGGGAAAAACATATATATTTTATAAATCATTACCATGACAATCTAGATAGTAAGGCCCCTAAAGTACGAATTCTGGCTCCACCCCTATGTGTGACCCTTTCAATTGCCCAATGAAAATATACAGACAAGGTGTTTGAGTTTATCTATAAGTTACATTGACTTCCATAGTATACAACCACAGAATATAACCTAATATTGCAGACTACTACCCAGATTTTGAACAACTGCCCTAGCATGCTTCGACATTGCTTGTTATAAACCGCAAAATTTGGATGCAGTACACTACATGACCAATGATATACATAGTGGTCAGCATATTTGTATCATAAGGCACCAAGAAAAGCGAGTCATTCAGTTGTTTAAGACCTATGTGCAGTTGAGTCCGATTGTGCAAGCAGGATTCCATTTGATCAGGTGAAGACAACAGTTGTACTCATACAGCATCAAGCCCCATGGGAACAAAGATAGCTTTAACTTTACATAGTGACTTCAACCACATCAATAGCTTCTTCATCCGTAGACTCAGCTGCAACGATTTGCTCTTTGGTGCTTCTGTCTAAGTTTTCTGTTTCAGCTTCTCTTTCAAAGTCAGCACCTAGTAGCTTCTCCCTGAGCTTCATTGTTAGTTCTTTACAAACAGTATCATTACCAGATAAAAATCTTTTCAAAGCATCCTTGCCATGGAAACTCTGGCCATTAATGTTATAATGTGCACCGGCTTTTGAAATGATTTTATGCTTTAAACCTAAATCAATGATCTCTGATTCCTGACATATTCCCTTCCCAAACACAAGTTCGAGTTGAACGGTTTTAAATGGAGGAGCAAGTTTGTTCTTCACAATCTTTACAAGAACTTGACTCCCTATAGTCTGCAAAACAAAGTAGCAAACAAGAAAATAATGCTTTAAAACAATGAGAAAATACCTGAAGGCAAAAGCTCAAAAGAAAAGTAGAGAATGAACCAACGGAACTAGTACCTCTTCACCCTTCTTGATAAATCCTGTTCTCCTAATATTTAGTCGAACCGATGCATAGAACTTCAAAGCATTGCCACCACAAGTAACTTCAGTGGGTCCACCAAATCCTCCAAAAGTAGAAAGCTTTGATCTCACCTAAATAAAAGTGACAATTAATTAGGAGATTAAGTACTTCCATATGGACAAGAGGTCAAACAGATAAAGTGTCAAATATTCTTCAACCTTCAGGGAGGAGGACAAAATCTCTTGTTTTCAAACAATATGCTATACATAGCCTAGCATGTATTAAGGGTCAATTTGTTTATGCTTCTTTGATCATATAAGTGCTTCTAACAGTAAAATTGATTTTAAACTAAAAAGGAAAAAGAAATTGCCATCTCTGTCTGAAAGCATTTTGTTTTGAAACCACTTTTGATTCAAACTGCTTTTAGTATAATTACAAACAAACAAACCCCAAATTTAAACCAAGTCCAAATTCTAAATAAACACCAAGCTAGTACCTCAAACTTTGAGCAACAAGTTCAGCTTAAAGACGACTCAATTAAGAGCTTGCCAAATAAAACATTTCGACTATGGTGGGTACTGATTGGCTCAAATCAAATAGCAAACCCAGTGGTGACTCAGCCAGAACTTTTTAAGAGACAAAAGTATCATAAATAATTTCAGTACAATTTATAGATTACTTCATTAAAATTGTGAAATTACTCTAGGACTAAAACTACTCGTAGGAGGTCAGTACGATAACTCAAAAATGGATGAAATTCACATGTTAGTTTCAGACAATGAGAAAAGAAAATTCAAACGGATGTGAATACCTGATTAACAAATATTAATATAGTCTGTGATATAGCTAAGGAGTGGCTTAATTTGCGAAGTGCCTGACTCATCAATCTAGCCTGCATTGCCATATGAGCATCACCCATTTCACCTTCAAGTTCACCTTTAGGCACAAGTGCAGCTACCTACCCTCAGCCATAACCAAAGCAATACCAGTTTTATAAGAACTTAAATCTGACAGATTTCCTTCCATACATAATAAAACAAGAATAAGTATATTCAACACGAGTTATACTTCCACGACTGTTCATGGCCCTTTTTTTACTTTTTATTTTTGCAAACGGCACAGAGAAGATAAAATCGTAAAAGAAATAAAAAATAAGCCACAGAAGTGAGACCATATTAGATTGCGGTTCAGTTCGTGGAGTAAAAGCTGTGATTAAGTAGATTGGTTCATAAAACAATTACTCTAATTTACTAGGGCTTATACTAAGAGTTTCTGCTACAAAATAAGTTATCATACAAGTGGGAAATGAGGGTTACCCCCAAAATATCCTTAAATGACAATAATTCTAAAAGCTTAGTAGAGAACATCCAAAGTATCTTAAAATTGCAACTTACACTATCAACAACAACAACATCAACTGAACCACTTCGGACAAGAGTATCCACAAGACTAAGAGCTTGTTCTCCACAATCAGGTTGTGAAAGAAGTAGATTTTCAGGATTAACACCAATAGCTTCAGCAAGTACAGGATCAAGAGCATGCTCAGCATCAACAAAAACACAGCAACCTACATCAACATGGTAACAAAAATATAGCAAAATCAGGACAGGAGTTACAAACAAATAAGAGAAGAAGTTACGTTTCTCTCAATCTCAAAGCAAAATATAGAACAAAAGCCAGAAGATTTTTCAGTCAGTTCACACGGACTAAATTGTGAGAAAGTAAGCCTCTGAACAAAAAAAATAAAATAAAGCAGGTTATAGATCAGAAAGAAGTATTACTAATCCTAAAAATTCATCAAATGCCATTCAACCAAGTAAGGATTCATCAGAAGAGAACTAAGAATTAGTCAGCTAGAACATAGTGAACCAGCCAAACTGACTAGCTAATCATCAAATAGAACAAAGAGCAATGTGGAAAGTTTGCAAAATGGGAATGAGCAAACAATTTGCATTTCATAGTATTAAACACTATGCTGGTTCTCCACCCCGCCATAGTACCCCTCCCCCTCTATTTTTGCAGCAAAACCCAAGAAGATTACTGTTTCACTTCTTATCAACCGAAAGGTAATAGGTTCACCACTTCACCCAATGCTTTGGCAGATAGGACTCCCTTCTCGTTTCAAGTCACATGTCCGAACCAATACCATATGATCTAAAAAAACACAAAGATAACCTCCTAACCTACATTCAGATAAATTCACAGCAGTCCTGTGTACAAATATCAAGTACTCCATCCACATTATCAATACCGATGCAATTAGAAAGATATTTTTACAGATATAAAATAATAACCTCCTTGTTTCTGTGACTCAGCTATCACATGAAGAGCAAGAGTCGTTTTTCCAGAAGCCTCAGGTCCATATATCTCCACCACTCGTCCCTAAAGAACTCCATTAAAGGCATATCAGAGACAGCACACAATTACATTTGACAAAAAAGTATAACTTAACTATATATGCAAGATGAGAATAGTAGTCCTTTTGAAAAGTTGAAAAGCACCTTTGGGAGTCCACCGATACCCAGTGCTATATCCAGAGAAAAAGAACCTGTAGAACACACAGCAACATTTCTAGCCGATCCAGACCTACCAAGCCACATGATAGACTCCTTCCCAAATGAGGAAGTAATCTGATCCAATGCTTGCTGCAAAGCTAATTCTTTCTTTGACATTGATTCCCCACCAGAATCACTTCCATCTGACTTAGATTTCCTCCTACCTATATACACAGTAATTTAAGATGCCAAGAAACCTCACATAGTTTAAACAGATGAACAAAAAGCATTATCTTCTAATAATCAAGTCGTAAATCGCCAGTCATACATGCGGAAAACCATAGGGAAAAGAGAGGAAAAAATGGCAACATTTGGAGCATATTTAGAGAAATCAAAACAAAAACTGGTGATTTAGTATCGCATATTAATTGTTATGATACAAACAACATAAGTTCCATTTTATGCAATTCCTCACACAAAAGTCATAAAAATAAATACACGTCATGAATCCAATGATCCACAACCTACCTTCTTTAATGTTCATCGAATTAGCAAAATCTTCTTTTAGACTTCATTTTCTATAGTTCAGAGAGCTTTTTCATGAATATGTATGCAACCAAACCTGGATGTTCATAGACTCTAAATAAAACACACAGAAAGATAAAACAAAATAGTGATAAATCTCAAGTCACCCCAAACACAAGTCATATTGAAAGAACTTGAAGCACCTCCAGAAGCAAAATAGCAAACTTGAGTAGATGTCCCAAATAACCCTCTTCTACATATTCCCTGCATATCACTAATACCCAAACATGTTACGTAATGCCCAATCCATAAACGTCAAAACACAATTAACTCAATAATTAAAAAAAATACTTAAACACACTTGGGTTAGCTAATAATAAATAGAAAATACAAATGGTAAGTAAAAAAGTACACCATTTTTCCCTTTATTAAACCTAATTTACAAAATTTTACAAGGATCATATTTTGTAGCAATAACCAGCGTTTTAATAATACAGTATATACAAATTTAACAAACTTTGCAATGATATATGTTACAGTGTATACATATACACTTGATGAACAATAGCTTTGACAATCAGAATTTTTTTCAAAAAACGTTCAGAGGTAAAAAGCAGAGTCAGAAATAAGACACCTAAAATGAAAAGAAGATGAGAATATAATCATAACCTGTGTCGTGGAAAGAGAGCGTTTTAGAACAAAAGCCTTTTGAAGAAGCTTTGCCATGAAGAAACTTCGAAGGTCCAAAACAGTGAATAAAGTACCAAACTATTTAGTAATAAAAAAAAATTCCTACAAAAAGAAAAGAAAAGAAAAATATTAGAAAAGGAGAACAAGGCCATACACATGAGTAGCAGAGACAAACAGACAGACAATGGGTCTCTGATGAGCTGACAGTTGTTTTTTACTTTTTAATACAGTTTGTTTGGAAGGGAGAAGGTTTTAGGGTTCATGGGTGGGTTTGATTTCCCTCCTTTTCATTCAGTATATGTCTCGTACAATTCTCCAATGCCACTTTTGTGATGTGCCACAATACGCGTCAACTATATTTTATCGAGAAATTACATAAAATTCGAACTCAAAAACTCATAATAATATAAAAAAATACACATATAATATTCATCTAAATTATTATAATTTAATAAATTAAGTATATTATAAATTATTTTTTTATATAAATAAATCATTTTAATCATATTTCTTAAGTAGTTCAACCAAATCTTTTTGTTTTTAAAATAATTAAATTTATTTTAATTTATATTATTATATTTAAATTATAAAAAAAAATATCAACATTATAAGAGGCATCGTTAAAAATCAACCAATTTATTTTATTTATTTTTATTTTTTAAATAATAATTTTAACACAATAATATCATACTCATAAATATATCATATTATATGTAAAACAAAAAAAATTAAAAAATTTTAAAAAATAAAAAAGATTAATTGATTTCTAACAATAACTTTTATTATTTGAATATTTTTTTTAATTTAAATATAATAATATAAATTAAAGTAAAATTGATTATTTAAAAAAAATTGGGATGAATCACTTAAGAGGAAATTGATTAAAGCTATCCATTTGTAAAAAAAAAATGATTTGTAATGGACTTCATTGTGGTTTAGTTATAATAATATTGAATTGAACAATTTTAATATTGAATAATTTTTTTAATAATAAAAATATATAAATTAGATATAATAAATATTATATTTAATGTTACAAGTTTTAAAAAATATTAATTTTGTTACTTATTCTTAGTTTATTTTGTTTATGTGTGTGTTAATTAATAATTTTAAATACATACATAACATACCATATATTAAAATGATAAAAATCATTATTGCTAAATTTATTATAATTTAAAATATAATATTGTTACTACTAACTTGAAAATTAATCATATACTTGCAATGATTTTTTAAAGAGTAAATTGATTTTTAAAAAATAACAAAAATAATATCTTTAAAATTTATAACAATAAAAAAATATTTTTTTTATGTTTAACTCATATTTTTAACTATTAAAAAAATTAACATATTATTTTATTTTGATCATCATTCAAAATTCAAATTTAACTACAACGATTTAGACTGTTCAATTGGATCTCATTTAATATTATTTAAAGTGCTATTTTTTATGTTATAAATTTTAGTAATGTTATTTTTTTTATAATTTTTAGGAATATTATTTTTTTATAATTGTTTTAGATTTTTTTACCACAAAACTTTTAAATTGTTATAAAAATGTTATTAAACTTTTTTTGTTACTTCTAAACCATTAAACTTTGTAAATATTACAAATATCATCAAACTTTTTTTTTACATATTAATTAAACTTCACAAATATTATAAAAATATCATAAACGTTGATGAGTTAATGGGATTTAAGGATAAATTATACATAACGATGATATTTTTGTAACATTTATAAAGTTTAATAATATGTAAATAACCAAAAAAATATTGATATTTTTATAACATTTATAAAGTTTAATAATATGAAAGTAGCAAACAAATTATATGATATTTTTGTAATAATTTCAAAATTTTATAATAGAAAAATCTACTTAATTTATTTTAAGTAATCTTAAAAATAATTGTAAATTTTTTAAATACTGATAATTTATTAATTAATTGATAATAATAAGATAATAAACCAAATTATAAAACAATTAAAGGTAATAATAACCATTACTCTAAAATATGTATATAATTTTATTCAAAAATTTATATCACGTGATTTAAATTTTTATATATAATATAGATAGATATATTAATTGCATATAAACTGAAAAATGAAAAAAATAGAAGTAATATGATTTTTTTAAAAAAACTTATAACAATAAAAATAACACCACAATAATATTAAGTGATTTGAATTAAATGAAGTTCAACCTTTAAAAGATTTAAATGAATAAAGTTTAATATTAGAAAAATCTAAATGAATGTAGTTCAATTTAAAAAACGTTCAATTATTGAATGTAAAATGTTTGTGTTGTATTATTTTTTAATAGTAAAAATATATGGGTTAGATATAAGAGAGATTTTTTTAAAGATTATAAATTTTAAAATAAGTCTCAATTAAAGTTAATAACTTACATTGATTATGGATAATAATATAGTAGATTTTATAAAGATTATGGGTGTCTACACTCATTAGGTTGATCTTTTGAGATTAAAAAGCTCATAATTTTTATAGACTTTGATATGATATCAAAGTTTTAGTTGATTTGGCCAAAAACTTTTGACCTCTCCTAAAAAAAATGAAACAGGCCTTACAAAAAGAAAAAAAACAAATGACTCAAAATAAAATATAATAAAAGAGGTTAAAAATACATAGTCATGGATTTTGCAAGAGACAAATACTTAACTTTGAGGGATATGTTGAAGATAATGTCTCATATTAATTAAAGATTATTATATAATTTATAAGAATTTTGGATATCTCCACTGATGCGGACTCTCTAGGCAAACAATCTTAAGAACTTACAAACTCAAAAGAATAGGAACAATCAAGTTGATAAAAACGTGTTAAAGATGATTGGATTTTCCTAAAGAAATAAAATCCTTAAAATCCAACATTTGATATGATCGAATTAGAACTCTAAGTAAACAAAGTCCTTAAGACCCTAACCTTTGGTATGATCGGATTAGAACCCTCCAGAAACAAAATTCTTAAAACCTTAACCTTAAGATATCACAAAGGATTATCACTCTTTTTGATAAATCAAATTCAAACATTAAATCTAGAACACAAGAAGCTTTATGAAATAATTTTTTTATTAATGATAATATGTTTCCCAAATTATATAGTTGTTCTTTTTTATAAGGAAGAAACCTTAAAGAAAATAATATAGATAAAATGGGTTTACTTAGTTGTGAATTGGGTCTAATTTATCATTAAAAAAATAAAAGACTAAAAAAAAGACTTGTGATAAATAAAACATAAAAAACCAATAATTAACTAAACCAAAAATTACATCTCTATTATTCACCTATTAAGCCATCATTTTAAAATTGAAAAGTTCATAATTTTTATAGACTTTGAGAATCCCATCCTTAAACTCTAAATTAGGTATGAAAATAATGAACTCGCGTGTTGACATCACAAAAAAATATAAACTTAAGTTCATTTTAATTTAAGTAAACTATAACTCAACTTTGCTCGTAAATATTATGTGAGTTAAGTTAAATTCATCGTCATTTTAAAATGAATAAAGTTAATCAATTCATAATCTAGCTTATTTATTCTTTTTAAAAAATAAAATATAAAAATTTATAATTTTAAAAAAATATCAACATAAATATTATCTTTTTAAGTTAATATTATCAACAAAAATTCTTTTTAACTAAATTATTATCTAGGGATTTTTTACACTAAATTTTTTCAATTTATTTGCTCATTGAATAAACTCTATTTATATGATTAATAATTACTATAAGATTTGGATAATAATAATAATTATTAATATAAGATTAAAAACTAATTTTTTTATTAATTGTAACATGGAACAATGATGGCAGAATATGGACTTACTATCTTAGGTTTGTTATTCGAGTAACATTATGATTCTATTTTTGATACTTTTGTGTTTACTCATATTTTTGTTGAAGTATTTTAATAGTGTTTATATTTTAAAAAATGTCTTAATTTAATATAATTTATTATTTAATTAATAAATTCTTTACGTATATATATTCAGATATGATTTTAGGTAGAAAGTTAATATGATACTGGTTAGAAAGGGAAAGAAAAAAAAAACTAAAAATGAGAAATAATTATTAAAATGGAACATGATATGCAATATTATTATGCATATATATACATATTTTAATACAATTTTTTAAGTTTGATTTAATTAAATTTTACAACATTATTGCTTGAACTAAAATATTTTTTCTGCAAAATGCATACTGATATTTTAGATGGAGCGTTCAACTTTAGTATAAAAAATTTCATTAAAAAGAAACTTTAGTATTGAACTTCCAAATAAAAATGGATTCATAAAAGGATGTTAATAACACTGATTCATGCACTCTTTTACCCTCTTTGATATATGTAATATTTTTGTTTTATGACATTGGTTAGGATTAATTTATAGTTTAAGCTATCATACATGTTATTTATATTAAATTATTTGTGTTGTATAATAGTTAAATTAATAATTATATAAAAAATATTAACTATATTATTTTATATTAAAATATTATTATTTTAATCCGGTTATTAAAACATAATTAAAATACGAATCTTTAACAAAAATAAAAATAAAATTTAATATAAAATTATTTATAAAAAAATAATAATAACAATATTCAATCAAAAATTTATTTCAATATATTAATTTTTAATAAAAAATTAAAACTAAACAATTGCAAGCAATTAACAAATATTAAAACAAATCTTTTGTAAATTTTTTCTTTTATGTTTTAATAGCATTTAATCACTTTAAAAAATAATATTTTAATAAAAAATTATTAAAATAATATAATTTATTCTTAAATAACATTTTTTTTAATATTTAAATACCTAAATAACAACATTTTTAATGCAAAGTTTAAATAAAATGCAAATATTCTAATTTAATAAACTTCCATAACCTTTTTCTGCAATTTATAATGATGATTTCCAAACCATAAAGATTAAAATAAAATAAAAAGTTCACAAATTTCTATATGATTTTTTAATCAAGCTTCCTTTTTCAATAGGTCCAACTCAATTCGGGACAGAGGAATTCAAATTAAGAATATCTGGTATCAAACACAAAGGCTTTGATTTGTCACGATGGCGAAATATATAAAATAAGTTTTATTGATGCTATAAATTACACCATCATTAGTAAGTTTTGGCCTTAAAAGTCGTATTTACATTCCCCTTAACCACAGACAGTCCCCCAAAATAATAAGTCCCCCAAAATAACAAGTATTAGCAAATAGAAAGCAACAAAAAAATGTAAATGAGATCATCCACTTCCAACGGGAATCGAGAATCACAAAGGAAAAAGCATCGCTAATTTGACACTACCTCAACGCAACAAATGATGAAAAAAAAACACCAAATCATCATATAACATAAGGCCAAAGAAAGATACATCTATATATTGTAATCAAAACTGCCCAAGAAGCTCTTCCTGTAAAAATATTGTTCAACAGCCCTAAACCAATCCAAGCATCCTCCTCTAAGAGTTGAATTTTACTGTTGCTTGCATTCCGCAGGCCTCTCACCCTGTTGATCATCTCCAGCGGGTGCCCTTCCACTCTTCTGCACAACATAACATCTCAAGCAAAGAACAAAAAGCAAAAGACTGGCAAAACTTTCCATAAGGATCACAGCAAGTATACCTTAGGCCCAGCTGAAGACTGCAGCAGCGCCAAACCACAAAGCATACTAAGTTAGCTCACTTCAAACTTAACAGAAATACATAGAGAACTAAAAATTAATGCAACATACCTTCTTTCTGATATTGACTTCTTCTTCTTCGTCGTCTTCATCATCGTCATTTTCGTCTTCCTCCTCATCACCATCATCCTCTTCGTCATCTTCCAAATCTCCAAATTCATCTCCCTGAATAGCTTCTCCAGTGAACCAGGATACTGCATGGGGAATGATTTTATCTCGAATAGTCGATCTGCAAAGAAAATTACTCTAATTAAAAGAAAAGGAAAAATCACCAAATAGAACTTAAAATAATAACACGGCACAAACAATACAAAGGTAGAATAAACCCCCTAAAACAATACTCAAATTACGTTCAAGAATATTAAACAAGTGAATTGTAAACCATAAACTTACCCAATGTCATAATCCTGTTCCATTTGATTTTGAAGTTCTTCAGCCTGTCAGGAAAACATTGGATAAATTTCTTCAAAAGCAGATTACCAAATATAAATTTCTTTAAATATGCAATTAAGGCATCATACAGCATCTTCATCAATATCTTCTTCATCCTCAGGAACTTGTGGTGGATTGAAAAAGTTGAAGAAACTTTCACAATTTTCAGTTTTAGTAATTGGCTTAGCATTTTTTGATCCCTTCTTAGGCTTCTTCTTAAGAATCTTTTGTGTCAAGCATTTTCCTGAATGCCATTCAATCTCCGTCCTATAAAACACCACCACATGTGTAATAAATACAAAATGATTGTTCACAACCATTATAAGAAAGGGCATTCAAGGTAAGAATATAAAACTTCATAATGAAGGAAAGGCAAGAAGTAGGAACTACGCTTACCCTAGTGCTTTCTCAAGTATGGGTTCATCTTCATCTATCATATGATATGTCTTGGTCAATATGGTGTTTTTGAAGTAAGGATTTGTGTGAAAGTAGAATTCCAATTTAAATCCTTTGGGGTTATCTATCCGATGCCACTTAATGTCTTTAAGGTACTTGAGAGCTAGCTCATCACGCTCAGAAATCTGATTGCATGAAACAGGTGAGAACTTGTGATTTGGCACAAGCATAATAAGCAACAAACTGGAGAAATAAAATATTAAATTAGCCACCTCTTCAGCAAGAACTTCATTATTCTTCATCGCATTAAGCCAGAAATCAGGAACACCTTGCTCTGCATAATAAATATAACTCAAGATAAGTAAAAATTGCAACCAGTACAATATAACACATCTGTAAAAACAGTACCTTCAGCAGTTTTATTCTCTGCTTGATCAGCTGCTGCTACGTCATTACCAACTCCTTCAACTTCATTAACACCATTTACAATTTCATAACGCTACAAAAATAGATTAATTTATTTAAAAAAACAGAATGAATGGAAGCAATATAACCAGCAACAGTAAGTGACAAGATAGGAAGACATCTAAATCGTGCAATAAAAAGTCACAAAACACGTTTCGAACTTGGCTATAAAGCCCACAAAACCCACTCTTGATCCATGTAAAGGAAAACCATAATAACTGGGAAATGAGTTAAGTATCTGAACTTGTGGGTTACCTTGGTGTACAAAGGTTGATACAATTTCTGATATTTGGCCTCAAGCGCTGCTCTCTCCTCAAAAAACTTTGCTTCCAACTCATCATGTTGGCTCTGTAGGTTAAGAAGGACCTCCTCAGTATTTGGAAATCCCACAGTTCAAATAATAAAATCCCGTTACAGGAATATAGTCAAATATCATAGGAGGCCAATTAATTCATCCAAAAATAGACAAACAAAAACAAAAATTAAAAATGACATATCAAACTTTTGACAACTTATACCAAAAACTCGAACAACATTTGAAAAATTAATGCCGTGCACTAAAATGATAACAAGAAATTGAAATGAAACTTTCTTCTCAACCAAAAAGAAAACAAATATTCTTTTTATAAAAGCAATTTCTACGGTAAGCTAATATTAAGTTACTTAAACAATGATACACTGAAGCATAGGAAACGGTCAAGAATAATATTTACGCCATAAAATTTAGAGCAAATCATCATGAGTGGCGAACGAAGGCTAACAAATAAAATAGAAGGAATACCTGGATCTCCCTAAGAACCTCGACCCGCTTCCTAACGTTTGGCGACAAATTCTCGAGGACATCAGAGTGCTGTCCAGCCAAACTTTGTATTTTATTCTGCACAAACCAAGCTTAAAGACTGTAATGGCTACACCGAACAGGTTCTTCAAACAATAATACACTGCTTGACTTATAAGATAATTCTATTCCAATTCTTTATGTTCCAAAATAAACAACGCCGTCAGCAATAAATGTTACTCACCTTGAGAGCATTAACAAGACCCGTTCGATCCTCTTCGTTCAGGGCTGCACACATAAACAAGATTAGTTAACAGTTGGACTTCATAAATACAAATATGCAAAACACATAGAGACAAGGGAATTAGGGTTTGGACAGAGGATAGAGAGAGAGATATAGAATACCAGAAGTGAGATCAGACATGCTGATATCTTTGTCGTTGCTCATTGTAGTTAGAGATTTGGTTTTTGGAGAGGTATAAAGAAGGCAGCGAAGCTAAAACCCTAAAAGCGTTGTGGGGAAGAAGACTAGGATTGGGGGTAATATGCCTCTTTTGAATCCACTCTCCCTCATATGCGGTAACTCACGCCGGATGTCCTTAAAATAATTTCCTTTTTTAAATAATTTCATATAAAATAAGTTTTTGAATTTCATTTAAAAATATATTTTTCAAAAACAAAACACATATCAATAAAGAAATAAAGAAATAATAAGGTTTACAAAATAGTGTATTAAATTTTTTTATTAATATTCTTAATATATTTATGATAAAAAGGGATATTTCATATATATATATATAGAAATAATGTTATAATATTTCTAATATATTTATGATAGATAAAATATTTCATATATATATATATATTTAAAAAATTATAATAATTTATTTATTATATTTAAATAAGTATTTTAATTTGGTATTTTGGATTAGATACCTTTAATTTTATTATTTATAAAAATTAGTCTTGAGATTATAAGTATTTAGTTTAGTATTTATGGTGTTTAAAGTGTTTATTTCTATTAAAATGTCAATTTTGGAAAAAAAATTTACTACAAAAACTACTAAATAAAAGGACATAAAACAGAAAACATCCAAAATAGGTAGCCCCCAATAAAAAGTTGGGATTATGTTTAGCATATTTCTTTCCAATGTTAAATATTTGTTGGATGGAATCACGGAATGTGCTGGATTGCAGGGATTAGGGCCGTGCCTTTTCTTTCAAATCTTTATCAACCCTTCTCTTTCAAAAATAATTATTTACATAAATAAATTTATTTTATTTTAACAAAAAAAATCAACTTTTATATCCTATCCATACACATATTAACTAATTGATATAAAAGAGATTTGAAGACATGTTATGATAAAAAAAAAATCAATTTTTTTATTGAGAAATGTTTTCAATAATTTATTTATAATACAGATACTATAAATTATATTGTTACAAATGGAATGATACAATGAGATTAACGATGAATTTATCAAATATTTTGAACTATAAAATTTTAATACATTAATGATTACAAATTCATGAGAAATGTTATTTTTCATTATGATGTTATGTTCACTAATAAGCAAAACAGATTGTACTTCAGGTTAGGGGTGTCTATAAATCGGACTGGACTAAACTAAACCGTAAAATCGGACCGGATTGAATCAAATCGGACGGTTTTACTAATCAAACGATCTGGTTTGATTTGTACTAATTTTAAACCGTTCAAACTGGACCGGATCGGTTTAATAATATATTAAAAATTTCACATTATTCTTCATAAAATTAAAAAAAAATCGGACCAAACTGGGAACCAAACCGGACCGAACCGTTTTATAAATCAAACGGTCTGGTCCGGTTTTTATTTTTTAAACGGTCCGATCCGATCCGATCTGAGTAATATGAACTGTCTGATTTGGTTAATTTTTTTTAAGAAAAAATCAGATCAAACCGGACCATAGACACCCTACTTCATGTGCAGGAGGCAAGAAATTATAACATATGAAGGATTATTTTATAGCAATAATAAAAAAAATGTATATTACCCCTTAGTTTAATAGTTATTGGTGTTCCATGATTTTGGTGTTGTGCTTTAAAACAACAACTTGAGTAATTATTTATAATTTGTTTCATTTGTAGCGGTAGTTTTAGAAATTTATTGCACAATTCGATTGAGAGTAAATTTGATTGAAAAATAATAATTAAAAGGGTAAATATTTTTTGTTTGGGAGCTTTGAAGCTTTCTTTTCTCCATAAGTCAGAGAATTTTTCATAGCTTTGCATGTGAGTTTTTTAGTACACTGTTTTTTCAAATTTTTAGTTATTTTGATTCATCTTCTTCTCTCCTATAAAATTATGTTACTAGTTTTCTTTAATTTGACCTATATCAAAATGCATCTTTAACTTGCTTAATCTTCAACTCATTCATCCTGAAAACTTAAATGAATACAGAAGATGATGCAGATGTTGAGGACAAAACCTCTTGTTAATTAAAGTAGTTGTTCTTTATTAAATCCTAAATCACAACACTTATAATACTAACCGAACGTGATGAATATATAAAATAAATGATTTTTAGCATTAATAAATTATTAGACGTGAGATTTTTAATTTATTATTGCAAATAATACAAATATATATCTTTGATTTATATATTTTTTAAAATCATCGATTCATTGTGTTAACTGATGCAATCAAATACTAATGTAAAATAACAGTGAATAACAAACAATAAACACTTAAAAAATTTTACATCACAAATAATGTTGTACAACTTTAGCCAATATCGACATCTTAGTTGAAATTTTGATTTATTTAAAAATTAACTTTAATTTCTCTTTTTTACTCTTATTCTAAATTTATTGTATGTAACTTTTAAATATACGTAATAAAAAAAATAATCTTTTAAAATTACAATCGAATTAAAAAAAAGGAGCTCCACAACTCTTGTTGTTCATGACAAAAGAGTCAAGGCAAACCTTTTCGTCGAGATGCATGAATGCTTTTTTTTTTATTACGAGAATGACAAGCATGAATCCATACACATTAAAGTAAGGTAAACAATCTTTAATTTTTAAATAAAAAATACAAAATAAAAAAATTACAAAAAAAACAACTCTTAAAATTTAAAAGAACAAAAATAAAACCAATCATATTAAATCATTTTTTTATAATAAAAATATATGAGATAAACATAAATGATACTATTTTTATAGTTATGAATTTTAATAATGTTATTTTTTTTATAGTATTGAAATAAATTTATAATGAAAGGAAATAATGAATTTTTTTGCCAACGGTGAGCGCGCCAGTATTAGTTTCAACCAATCGTAATCTAAAAGTTCGAGTGAACGAGTAGAGAAGTACATGAATGCACTTTAATTTTTGGGTCAAAATACACGAACTACGAAGGCAAATAGATCGTCTTGATTGAAAAACAATAGTAAACTAAACAAAAAAAGGTACAGACATTATAGTGCTTAAAGTTCAGCATTAATACAGTACAGAGAAGGCGAGAAACATTAGAAACGGTAGTCAAACATTGATAATCCCATTGCATGTCTACAAAGTACCAATGTGAAGCTCAAGTAGTTGTCTTCTGACTACGACTGACTCCAGTTATTTTCAAAGTGGAGCAATACCATGCTGCTTGTCCTGTAATCCGACATGAAATATAGATTCTTGCCACTTGCCTATCCCTAAAAAAGAAATGATAAAAGTTCAATAAAAATTTCACAAAAAATTCATTAAGAATTCATGGAGTAATTGCAATATGTTCACCATTATTTTCTTTGCTTCCAGAGTCACTTTGATCATCAGGTATAGCTAGCGTTTCTAGTGTCAGGATCTGCCCAGTCAAAGGATCTACTTGACATCTATCACGAGGCCCTCCCTTGCGTTCCATTGGTGGTGGGGGCAATAGTCCCGCTCTAAATAGAATGTGCTGCACGGTATCTGAAGGTTGAGCACCCACAGAAAGCCAATATCTGCAAAGAAGTAGAGAGAAACAGTGGCACTGTATTAAAACATACAAGGATTGGATTGGTAACCACCTTAAAATTTAATCTCAATCATTGGCAGTTTGTAGAAACTCTAGCAACTTGTTTCCTCTTAACGATTGCTGGTCCGACCCTGTAAACCTCTAACTCAGTGCCATTCTAAGCTCTTGCTACTCCAGAGAGAAAAAAAAATACATGATTCTAGAGTCATGGCTATTTATTCATGTAAACTAGAGATAGGTTCACAAGTAACGTGACATAACATAATTGGAAGATAAAAGTAAGCCCAATAGTTTCTTCAAATCAAAGTCTGTCGCATCACTTGACAATCCATCTCAAGTTGAAATGATAAGACTTCCAAAATCAAATCATTCAACATAACTTGAGTCAAACGGTTCAATCCTGCCAGCCAGACATGGATCATATACATCCTTGCCATGCTGATTCCTAGTCTCTCTAATCTCTAAACCTTTGTTCCATCACCTTTGAAAAGTGATAAATTTGGACTATGATAGAAAAGGGTCAGGTGTAATTGCACAGAACAATATAAGTTGGTTTTCAAATAGATAACGCCTACATGTAAAGCTAAAAGTTGACATAAACATGCAAACGGATATTTCTTCAATTCAAGCGAGCAAGCACATCCATAAAGAGAAAAATACACAAGAAGAAACATAAGCAGTCAATATGGACTATATAAAATTAGAAATTACAATTGAAATTTAAGAAAATAGTATAGAAGTCCAGAATTAAAGCACTCAATACAAAGAACTGTACTATAAAGTATGCGACTTACTTTATCCTTTCAAAGTTTATACCAATTCTTTTATCACCATCTTGGCCTGTACATAAAGCAGAAATAGGAAATCACAAATAAGAATTTTTCTATTTGCCTGCATATACACTGAAAGAGAGAAAATCAATATAGTTTTCCCTTGGCTTTTGTACCATAACAGAGTTGATTTTCACAATTTTCTCACTTCTTGTACAATTGGGCAATAAGTGGGCATATGTGGAAGACTCATGTATTAACTAGAAATCGAGTATTTAGGGAAATCTTTACTACTTGAGATTAAAATAAACAAATTCCTTTCAGTGAGGCTATTTCTAAGGAATTTGAAAACGAAGTATTTTAGTTATATCAAATATCAATGCATTTTACAGAAATAATCCCAGTTTCCAATACCAAATTATACTCGTGAATTATTTTTCCTTGAATACACGTTCCCAAAGTTTCTCCTCTCAATCCAGTAGAAACATAAAACATCACCCATGGAAGCAACCAAACTACCAAAGTTTTCCTTCCCGCAATGCATATGCTAAAACATTACATTTAAGCAAGGATTGAAATGTTGACGATATCGTTGACATTGTCGCGATATTGTCGCTTTTTTACACATTGCAACATCTAAACGTAATATTTTTTATCTTTTGACTAAAATATCGAGAAAATGTCAAGAATGTACATTGTCGACAAAAAGTTGTTTTTTCCTAATATAGTGGATACTATGGATATTGTCACGAAATTGTGAACAAAATGTCGACAAATATTGATAAAATATTGTTTCATATTAATTTTTTTATTTTCTAAATAATTTACCTTTAAATTTATCTATTTATAGTTTTTTTATCTTCAATCAAAATATTATTTATTTAGGACAATATTTTATACTTTATTTCATGTATATATTTTTTATTTGTACCTCATTTTTATATTTAATCTATTAATTTTATATATATAGTTCTCTTTTTTATAATTTAAATTCTATTATGTACCGTCGAAATTTATCCATTTATAATAATATTAAAAGTTACAATCTAAATAATTATTTCATATTTTAATTAGTTATTCTGATTAATTAGTTCACTTATTGATCAAATAGAATACCATAACTTATATAAAAATATTTATTAAAGTTTTTATAAACAAGTTGTATGATTTAATAGAGTTTTCATAGTTTTCTTAAAAAAATTCAAATTTTCAATCAATAAGACGATATCTTTGACATTTTCATAAAATTTAAGTCTAAACGTTTAGATGTGACATCAACATTTTAAACCTTGCATTTAAGTAGCTCATATAAGCTCTATCAGCATGAAAGGGCCGTTACTCATAGCCACACGCTGAGGCTAATTAGCCCGTTACTCTTAGCCACACGCTGAGGCTAATGCTAATTATTAAACTTAATTGGTTCCAAGATTAAAAGAAAATAACTTCTGAAAAACAGCTAAGCTCTATCAGCATGAAAGGGCCGTTACTCATAGCCACACGCTGAGGCTAATTAGCCCGTTACTCTTAGCCACACGCTGAGGCTAATGCTAATTATTAAACTTAATTGGTTCCAAGATTAAAAGAAAATAACTTCTGAAAAACAGCTTATAGGCTTATAGCTACCCCACCATGGAAGCAAATGCTTCTCTAACGGCATCACCAATCATTCTTTTCTTGTACCACATTTCATCATCAACGAAACAAACTACAAGCTTACCAAAGGACTAGATAAATAAATTTTGTATAAACCTGAAATTGAAACCATAAAATCAATAAAAGAGAGAACCTGACAAAGGATTGTAGTAACCCAAGACCTCGAGATGTTTGCCATCCCTAGGAGATCGACTATCAGCAGCCATAACCCGATAAAACGGATGGTTTCTGCATCCGAGCCGCTCTAAACGGATCCTCACCACCATTTTCTGTTATCTTCCCAAAGAGATAGAATGAAAAAACCAAGATAAGAATAGGAAGAATATCTCAATTAAGTAGGGTTTTTGTTATTTATCGGGCCTAATAATGAAATGCCCGACCCGGTTTAATTTTGCTCTTTATCAAAACACATATTTACCAAAAGGGACTGTTTATTTTTTAAATTACACCGATAATCAATAATAAAAACGAGGTTATTTTCAATTGATTATTTTTATTTTTAGACTTAAAATGCACGCTCAACCACAATTTTATTATTAATTCTTTTTCTTTACCAAAATTTACATCTCAAAATTTTAAAAAATATTATTATTTAAATTTAAAAATTATAAAAATAAATTATTAATAATTTCCATATTAAACTATTTACATATATTATTTTATTATTTATATATAATATTTAGTTGAATTATTTATCCAACATTTTTATTTTTTTATCCGTTCATTATATACTATTACTTACATTTTATAAAAAATAAAATTTTAAAATAAAAATATATATTATATTTTATAAAAAAAATCTATATAATATTCTTAATTTCTTTTAATATATAATAAAGAAAAAAAGAAAAGACATTTTGTGAAATTATTTTCGTTCTTTTATATTTTGATTCAATATATCTACTTTTTATATAATATAATATATATTTTTAATTATTTTAATTTTATAAAAGAGTTAGTAAAATATTTAAAATAATTATATTAATATTCTGATTCTATTTTATTTCAATTTATTTACCTGGTGCGTTTCTGTTCGCAACTTCTCTGATTATTTCCCGGGCCGGTTTTAATTTGCCCTTTATAAAAAGGGAAAAAACGCAGGAGTCATTGTCGTTTGGATTTTCTTGTGTCTCTTGTTTCAACTCTTGATTCTTCGCAACATCGCCGTTCTCGTTGCCGGTTAATTGCGACATATTCTAAAACCCCGCGGAGAGGTTTGGGATAAAAAGCGAAAGAGAACTGAAATTCGTACGAAGCAATGGAGGAAATGCAAATTGAAAATCTAGAATCAGTTTCTTTATTTCTTCGCCCTCGTAGACACTTACAGAGTGAAACTTATGGTACATTAGTTCGCATATTCTCCCATTGCTACGATGAGTCCCAACATTCTGTAGCTATTCATGTTCAATCCGAGCTTCATACAGGTAAAGATCACAATTTAACATAAGTGTTTTTTTTATATGTTTTGATTTTCGGAATGTTTTATTTGGTTCTATTATGTTTATTGAGAAACCGGATTGAATCGACGAGCGATGCGACGTAATTATGTAAAGCAAAATGATCCCTATGATCATCTTTCGTTATTTCAAATTGTAGTTTTTTTTTCTTGCTTTTCCTATCAAGTTTTTTCTTTCCCTAGAGTAATCCAGCAAGCTAACTAGCTCTTTTTATTTTGGAACTTTTGACTGAAAATAATTTGCTTATGTGTTTTTTAAAGTTTTCTGGAGACTGAACCTTTTCCTGTGTATTTAGTGAATTGGAACTTTTCTTGTGCTTGACATTTTTTCTTTTATCGAAGTTGATGGCATCAATAAATCGTTGCAAGAAACTGAAAGAAGAGGATGTGAGCCTGTTCAGTTGGTTGGTACTGATGATAAGGAACCTGCCATTTATACATCCAGGAAGATCACAGAGATGGAATTGAGTTCTCATGATAATGGTAATGAACAAAGAAGAACTAGGCTATAGATCACATAGAATAGTTAATGGATTTAGAAGGAACTGATTCTTTATTAAATCAAATGGACATGGCAGGGTATGACGGTGCTTTTGCTGGCTCCCAAAATGTGGGTATTGGTGGAGAACATATACTGGTAGATGAATTGAAGAATATTTTTAAAGGAAATGAAGGCCTTGTTTACGGTAGAACTTCAGAACCCTTAACTATTTTAATGGATCTGTATCAAAATATCATTGGTGACATTGATCAATTGGATAACCATGCAAATTATGTGGATTTTAAACTAATTTTTCAACACATTTGGTTCATGTTTAGATACTGCAGTGAATGCTGAAAGTTCAGATCCAAAAGAAAATGAGGGCCATTCCACATTGAAGAGTCCAGTGATGAATACCAATCCTGTAATGCAACAGAAAGAGATGGAATTAGAGAGCTCTATTTTTGCCAGAGATACCGGTAAACGTCCCTTTCTCATTACAGAAAATAGAGCTGTTGATGAGGGAGAACACCTTAAAATCTGTAGTAAAGTTTCTATAGATTTTGTTTTATCCTCAGGTAATAATACAGTTTCTGGAGTCCCAAAAGTTGGTGATATTGTTGAAAAACAACAAACTTCTTCTAATAGTGACACACTAAGAGAAGAACATGCAACGGAATGCAAGGACAAGGAATTGGAGAGATCAGTTCAAACTTGCAATGTCATGAATTATGCTAATTCTGTCGATGAAGATGAGGATATTGAAGATGGAGAAATATCTGGTGACTATAGGGAGAGTGATGACTTGATGGACATATTGCTGCAAGATGCAGTAGTTTCGAAAGATAAGCAGGCAAGTGAGGCATGTCTTGAGGAGAGAGAATTTTCATATAACAAAGCAAATCAAGAAGGTTTAGAGTTGTGTGCTTTTCTAATGGACATAAATGATAGCAGCAAGAATGGTAGAATTGCAAAATTCAGTGAAAGTGATAGGATAATGGGTTCCATAGCTAAAACTTCTGTTAGTGGAATTAGTATAAAGGCTGATAGGCCAGATGGGTATGATATTAATGTAGAGTTTGGAAAAGTTGAAAAGAAAGATGACATAGCTAGAACCAATTGCCAAGCATTACAAGGACAAGTCTTGGAAGGAGATGCAGCTAAAGATCATCAAATCACACTCACAGAGGAGGTATTTTTCTCTCTTACATTTGTTATCATTGAACTTATTGGAAATTTATTAGTTGGGTTCCCTAGTAATATTTCGTTGAACTTGTTTCTTAATTGTCTTGTCAAAATCATCCTTTAACTTTTCTTTAATGCAAATTTTGTGCGTCATCCCAGTAATGATATTGAGGCTAAGTCATCAATGTCTGGATTTACATCCCAGGTTCCCCAAGTATCATTTGACATAGAATTCCTGCATTGTAATAATTTTCCCCTTTTTCTTTTGTGGGGTTGGAGATGGGAAGGGAATTTTCTCTCACTTGCTTATATTTGCCTATGCACTCTTCATGATTGTGAAAAAGAAAATGGAAAAAAAAATTATATGTTGACTGCATTTCCCAAAGTTGTGATATCATGTTAATTATGACTTTTCTTTATCTGAGTTGAGATTAATCAATTTGATTTTGCTGGCTTTTTGTAGCAGGATGGCAAAGTTCGTAAAGAGAAAAAACGAGGGCCTCCTTCAAAGGAGAGGAGAGCAAAGAAAAAGGTATTGCTTTTATCTCCATTCATCTTTGTCTTTCAAATACCCCCACGTGCACACATAAACCTACATGACTCTTTCATTATGTTTATAAGTTCGTACTAGTTGGATTCTTTGGCATCTTCCTAAAATATAACTCCCAAACTGTTTTTCAATGTTAATGTCTGTTTTTTTAGCTGCTTAAATTAATGTTCCAATTGTACTAACCTGCAGCAAAAGGAGCGGAAGAAACGAGCGGAAAAAAATAGACAACTTGGGGTGAAAAGGTTAAAACTGCCTCCAATATTAAAATCAAAAGCAGTAACACATTGTCGCCATTACATCATGGGAAGGTGCCATGAGGTTGTACTTCATTTCCTACTTGCATTTCAGCATTTGTACTTCTATATCATATGAGTGCTTCTGCTTTAAAATTTTGTGTGTGTAGTATCTTCTCTTCCATAGTTTCACTAATGCAGTAATGCTTATTATTTACTATAACATCTCATAATATGGGGTCTTAATTGTTATTTACTTGGAAGGCATTTCTTTGATCGTAGAAGGTGTTCGAAACTTAATTAGCTTTCATTATTCTTCCTTGTCATTGCATGATGTTTCCTTGTAAAAGAGTGTGACTGCTATGAGTTGTTTCTCTTTATGGAGTTACTCAAAATGTTTTGATAGATTTTGAGTGTCTCAAAGAATACAATACAGTTTTTGGTAGTTGGTTACTAACTCCCAAAAGCTTAGGCTATTAGGGGAAGGATAAACTATACTTCACAAGTGTAAGTGTTGGTGTTGGCTCTATGCATCATACATGCCAAATATTTGCAATTCAACAATTGGGTTATTGGGATTTGAACATAGGAACTCCAATTCTAGCTCTAATACCATGTTAGAAGTTAGTTGGTCACCAACTCTCCCAAAATCTTAAGCTATTGAAAGAAGAATCAATTATACTTTTATATATTTATCAATATTAATCATTAGGTTATTCCTTTTTGTTCCACAGGGTGACAAATGCAAATTTTCTCATGATACAGTACCTTTGACAAAATCCAAGGTATAGTTTCTGGACCTACTAACTTTATGTTTTCTTTTAGTAGAGGCACACATCTTTTTATGGTTAATCTTCTAAGTAATTTACTGATTGCAATCTATTTTGGGCTTAGTATCTGTAATTGATTTCTCTTTTCTGATCAATTCTTAATATCGTTTGCTTCACAATTATTTTACATTATAAAGCATCCCCCATTCCATTATTTCCTTTGGTACTTCTGTAAAAAACCACAAGTTGTTGCCCACGTTTGGGCTTTGTGATGGTCGTATACAAACTGATCTAAATGGATTTTGGTATTGTAGGCTTGCTGTCATTTTGCACGTCACTCGTGCATGAAGGGGGATGACTGTCCATTTGATCATCAGCTTTCCAAGTATCCCTGTTCTAATTTTGTGTCCAACGGTTCCTGCAGCAGAGGTGACAACTGTATGTTTTCACATAAGGTAGGTTATTGGCTGCTTAAGATGACTGTTTTAAGCTGTTGCAAAGATTCAGCTCCTAACCATATTGTTCTTTCTCATCTTAGATGCCACCCAAGGAAGATGTTGCAACTGCTTCAAATGGTATTACACCTGAGCTGAAGAGAGTATCGCTACCAGATAATTCTAGTTCTAGTAAGAAATTGAGTAATGGTGGTACAAACCAGCAGAATCTCAATGCATTGTCTTATTTTACCAAGATTCATTCTCTTACTGGTTCTAGACAAAGTGTGAAAGTGACCGATCCAACACAATCTGAACTATCATCCAAAGGAATTGTTGGGAACTCTCCAATAGCTGATTCAAATAAACATAAACTGAGAGGTTCTGCTCCAAATAGTAATGCTTTGCTTACATCTAGGGATTTCTTCAATGAAAAGGCATCTGGTACTCTTCAAAATTCAAACGAGAAACTCAATAGAAGTTCACCTGTTGTAGCGCCAAAAGGTATAAATTTCCTTTCATTTGGAAAATCTCCCTATTTGTTCGGCAAAGCTCCATCAGATGATTCCAGTAATAGGAACACAGGTAACTTGCCAATGGGTATAGAGAAAGCTGCCAATAGCTTGCAGTCAGACAAGTCCAATTTGCTTAATCAAGCTAGCTCGGCGCCAAAGTCAGGTGTGATTCTAAAGGGAGTTCAACCTGAAGCAACACCGAAGGGAATAAACTTTCTTTCATTTGGAAAAGCTACCATAAATGAGTCTGCTGGTAAGGGAAAATTTAGCTTGCCACCTAGTGGAGATAATCGCAACTCTGGTTATGTACAACAGAAAAGAAATGTAATGAACAAACCTCAAACTTCAAGCGTGATCTCAACAACTCCATTGTCTTCTATAGTCTCCTCTGTTTCATTTTCAGACCATGTAGCATCTAGAGTTTCTAAAGACACTCCACATTCAGCTCAGAAGGTTCTATTGTCTACACTTGCATTTGCTGCCAAGTCTGAATCTGGAATGAAATTGAATCCATCATTTGGTTCTCCTGTTGCCAGAGGTGATTTTGATGAGGAAACCAGGAATAATGGCTATAGTGGAAGTTTGGAGAGTGAATCTGAAAAAACTGCAAAGATTTTGGATTTCTTATCTAGTATTGGTGGTGGTAGTAGTAGTAGTAAAAACAAGCAATAGGTATGCGATTCCATGTTGCGTAAAAAATTGGGTTTTCAACAGAATTAATGATTCAAATGGCTTATGTAGCCAACTCCTAGTTATTGCTTTATTTGGTTTGTGAACCAAGCTTTTGAAATGGAAGGAAATGCATGGTTTGTTGCCCTTAATTGGAAGAGACACTGAAGCAGGGTCTTGTGTTTGTCAGTAACTGTCAGCGAGGTATTCTCTCACTCTTAGTTCTAAGAATTCTCTCAATTTTCCCTTGTTCCTCTCCCAAGCCAACTCCTATTAGTTTAAGGAACTGGGCTAGGTGAGGTCTCTGGAAGTTTTGGTCTATTGTTTAACCATGATTTCTTCTGTTAACCTAACTTACTGCTGCAATTATAGGAAAAAGTACATGTATTGTATTCCTGCATACTGAGTAAATCAGCCATCATTGGACAACCCTTGTGATAACTGTTGATCAGTGCATGTCATTAATCACTGTACTGAAAGCAATTCTAGATTTATGTAAATCACTATTTCAGATAAATATCCTGTGCAGTTGTGTAATTTTTGTTTTAACAGTCTACCTTGGACGGTTGGAATTTATTGGCTTGACACATTCTTCGTCTGAATGTTCTTTGGCATTGACAATTTTTTCAGGGCCGAAAAATGATTTGAAGATTGACTTGTTTTGCCTGAAGGTAAAATTTCAAAACTATAGATGGTTCCAGAATGCTGTATTATGGCCTGCTACTAAATGGGCATACGAGTGTAGTTTATCCTGGAGATTCAAATTTTCTGGTTTATTTTTCATAAATCAGATTCCTTGGGAACAAAAGGGGAGAGAAGAAAAAAAGTATAACTTCAGTTCATTTTTTAAGTCTTCCTAATTTAAATAACATGTGCCTCTGATTAGAACTATCTTTTTCCTCTTATAGTGAGCATGACAACATGACAATTGACATTAGCCAGGATTTTTGGCTCACACGTCTTCTCACCAGTCACTACACATCTTAATCAGACTCGGGCTCCATCTGTGGAATGTATTACCTATTACCAAAAGGTAATATGCCAACATATTTTATTGAGAATACTAGCAACCTTGCCTAGGTTCCTGTTCTCATCATTTTTACAGAACAATAAATTAACTTTTTGATAATGTCTCCTAAAATGTTATGGTTTTGTTTCTTCTAGCTATCTATGTTATTGTTTCCTCCAACTTAGAAACCAAAACTAGATCTAATTCATTCTGCAATTCTTATAACTCCTCCAAGACCTTTTATACACACCATGTGATTAAACTGTATTTCATATCTGTGAATTATATATAAAATTGTTTCTTCTAGTCAAAAGCAATGATGTTGAGGGATCTTGTTTTTCAAATTATGTTACTCTTTAACTTTTGCCAAATCAAAATAGAGACGAACTGTATTGAACTTTAACTTCACTTTATTGACTTCCACAGTGGAGCCCATTGTGGAAATGTAGCTCAGAAGCAATCAATTTATTTTATGAAAACTGTTTGAAAAATTGAAATTGTGTGACTGTTGGCTCTTATTCTTTTAATAGGGCACACAGTGGAGCTCAAGAACTCATGTGAAATTGTGATCACATACATTACTTTATCCCAAGTTATGATTACACAACAAAATGATTCAACCTCAGAATATGCTCTGCAACTCCTGTTTTCTTGTTAAATTTTTTAGAGCTGTTGATCTAGTTATTTAGCTTGAGATAGTGGTATGTTTTCTTAACACTGCTTTATGCATTCATGCTATGCTATTTTTTTTTAAGTTAAAATGACAAGTACTTATTTTAGTTGTGGGGCTAGGAATTGAATTTTGGACATTTTGTTAAGGGTATCAAAATCGCAAGATGTGGGCATATGCTATTCTATTCGAGTAACTTGTGGTATTGTATTTTAAAAAAAGTGAGTTGTAATGAAAGTTTTTTTAGCTTATATCATTTAGTATATTGAATTATAAACGATGTAATTTAGATTTAGTATTTTAATTTTGTAAGAGAATTTAATTAAAGATAAATTGTATTATTTTAATAATTTTTATTTAAAATATTATTATTTTTTATCGAGTAATTAAAATATGAGTTTTTATTTTTTAATAAGGATAAAAATAAAATTTAATATGAAATAGTTTTTAAAAAATAAACAAAAAGTTATTTAAATATATATTTAAATTTTTAATAAAATATTTAAATAAAATATGTTGTAATTAATAAATATTTTGTGAATTTTTTTCTATAATAATTGGGATTTTTATGAAAATATTTTTAAACAATTATTATGAACAAAGTTTGTTTATTTTTAATTGTATATTTTTATAAATTTATGTATTGGTAAGTGATTTAAATATTTTAATTAAAATAATTAATCTAAAGATTTAAATTATAAAAATATTAGATTGAAATAAAAAAAATGAAACAAAGTAATAAATTGAATTAGTAGCAAAATAAATGTCTGCTCCATGAAATAAATAACATGTGTTATCCAGAAAGTTTGAAGAGTATAGATAGCCATAGGACTTTATTTTTATTTTATTTTGTTTAGATTTTGCTTTTGTCGGTGATCTACTGACGCAATTTATGGATTTGTTTTTAGTTGAGTGGATCCACCGGTCCCTTCAAAAGTAGGGACTTCAATTTAAATTTTTTTTTAAACTGAAACTGTTCATGGGTCTCAAAATTTTGTGTGGCTTATTTTGATCCTAAACTATTTTTGTCACGTAATAAAAAAAAAGAATCAAAATAATTTATTTTTGTCACTTTTGAATTCAAAATTAACAATTAAACAGTCATTGACATATCGAATTTATTCACCTAATTACAATAAGGACTTGCATGTAAAAAAATTAAAAAAAGAATGTGTTTAGAGAAATATAACGTATTTTTTTAAATAAATTTTATTGATTCAAATTTGAATGGTTGTCGTTAATCTTTCACGTTGTAATTTAATGTCAATGATCTCTTAATTATTAATTTAGGACTTTAGTCACATTTGAAATTTTTTATAGGATTAAAATTGAACTTTTTTTTCCTTCCAAAACTTAGGTTAGAGTGAGTTAGGATGAAAATTTGAGGCGAAAAGTAATTTATTTTTTGAGCGGTTTGGAGCTGATAGAAAAACTTAAAATAAAAAATTAAAGTAAATAAGGCTCCTAAATTTTTATAATTTAAATTTATTTCCTTATTTATTCTTATAATTTGATCATTAATTTTTGAAAATTTTAAAAAAATATTACTACTAAAATTTATAACAATAAAAATAATACTTATAATATCGTACGAGGTTAAAAATGAAATGATATGTTAATCTGTAATACATTCTTTTAATAAAAAAAATATATTAAATAAATATAAAGTATTATTTTTGTGGTTAAAATTTAAAATTTATGAATGTTTTATTTTATTGTTTTTTTTTTAATTTTTACATATTAATTTTTCTATTTTTCAAAAGCACATTTAAAAAAAACAAAATTAGGAAGATTTTTAAGCCACCATTATTTGCGTAACAAATTATAAATAACAATTATGCTATTCATTCCCACTCAAATTTACATCCATTGGTTATACAAGGAGGTTGTCGGATTAAGAAGAAAAATAGGAATAAAGTTGAAGTCATAATATGATTTTTTTTTTCTTATTTCATTCTTTTGTTCACGGGAATTATTCTCTTTGATATTTGGGATATTTTTAACATTTACGATAAATATTCAATTTTTTAAAATATAAATTTACTTAGAATCAATTCTAACATGTTTTACGATGATTCAGCTATAACTTTCGTTAGTTTGGGCTATAATATTGAAGTATACAAGATAGTTGGTGACCGGATTGTAACATATGCTATAAAACTCATCAAAACACAATTAAATAAATCAATTTATATAGTTTGTAATATATTAATATTGCTATATTTAAATATCTTAATTCAATTTAATGAAGTATTTTTACTTTTAAAAATAAAATCTTCCACAACTACTCAGATTTTTTCTGTCAAAATGCTAATGTGAAATTAAATTATAACCAATAAATTTTCTATAAATAAAGGTCGGTTTTAGAAGGCAGGAACTTTTAATATTAAACTCTTGTTTGGGGGACACATTTATTTATTTGGTTTTTTATTTATTTAATATTTAGTTTATAATATTTATAAATTTAATTTAAAATTTTAATTTTCCTCAAATTAATTTTAATATTATATGAGATTTGACGTTTAGCTTATTTGGTTCTTAATCTATTTCAAAATAACATGTTAAATTTATAATTTATTTATCAAATTTTAATTATGTAATATTTAAATATAATGTTGTTAAATTAATTTAATAAATTAAAATTTTAGATTAAATTTATTTAATTTAATAACGAACTAAATTACTTGAATTTAGAAATTAATAAAATTTTGTAATATTGATTGCACCCTGATATAGTTAAATATATTTTAATTTAAATATGTTTAATGTTAGTTATGTTTTTATTGTTAATCATAAATATTTTTAAAGTTTTATAACTATTATAAACATAATTATAATTAAATAAATATTTTAAATATATTTACTATTATCATTTTGATTATAAAAAGTAATTAAGCATATTTCATTAAAAATAAAATAAAAAATAACAATACTATATATGCACGGTGCAAACAGCGCTCTCTCTCCAAAGCAGAAGCATAACACTCTAACAGCAACTTACACAAGCAAACTTCCATTTCCCTTCCAAGTCCGTCGATCACTTGTCTCTTTCTCTACATTTGTTAACAATGACGACTTCGGTGAAAAACAACTTCATGCCTCCGAGTTTGATCTCCAACCTTCAACAAGTTTTGGCCAACAGAAACGACGCCGTTGACCTCCAATCACACACTACTCGCGATTCACACAAAGCTTCACTTTCATCGTCGTCGTCTTCTTCTTTAGCTAGTGTTAATGGCGAGAGCGTGAAGCCAATGGTTTTGGTTACTAATGCTGAAGGAATTGATTCTCCTGGCCTCACATTTCTCGTCGAAGCTCTGGTTCTCGACTCTCGCTTCGAAGTTTGCGTTTGCGCTCCTCAAGTGTTAGTTCTCTTGTGCTTGTTTTTCTTTCTATTCGCCTCTGTTTGGTTGTTGAGAAAATATCACATTGCTTTATTTTCTTTGTCCTCTACTCTCTTTATCTAACCAACCGGCACACAGTACGCGTCTGTCTACAAACTCTGTGAAATGTGAAGTAATACATTGATTGTTTGGCCTATTTAGTGGTAGATCTGTTTCTGGTCATTCTTTTACGCTCGATGAGACAGTCTCTGTATGTTCAACTGAATTAAGCGGTGCTACTGCATATGAAATTTCAGGTAACGACTTGATTGATGGTTAGGAATTTGCAATGTTTAAAGTATTTATTTGTCACAGTAGATTGAAATTGTGTGTGATTTTTGTTTTTCTCTCATCAGGAACTCCAGCTGACTGCGTCTCTCTAGCTCTTTCAGGTGCATTGTTCTCTTGTTCGAAGCTTACTCTGGTAATACGCTCATTTCTATTGGTCTCCTCTTTGATGCGTTTCCTAAATTTTATTTGAGTTGCTATGAAAATGTTTCTTTGCTTATATTCAATTCAGGTAATTAGTGGAATAAACCGAGGGTCAAATTCCGGACATAACATGTGAGTAATGTCGTTTTGTGCCGAAATTAGGATATTTCAAATGTTACTTTACGTAGTTCATCTTTTTTAAAATGTGAGCCAACTCTTCTTAGTCACGCCTCATTCTGTTTAGTGTCTGCTTTAGATCTTTACCCGTGAACTTAATTCTACTTTTTCACGGTTGAACATGTAACTACAGAAAGACACCACCAAATACATAATTCAAGGACTAATTCAAAGATAATCAATTTCATTATATAACAGAAGAGCAAAGTTTAAACTTAAAACATTTTACTGTTTGTTGTAATCCAATGCATGTTTCTATATTTTTAGACGATGTCGGCTGCTTTTTTAAGAAATTATTCGTTGTTATTAGAGTATTCAAAATGGGGTACGGCCAATCAGATGCAAGGTAAATGAAATAAATTTTCTGGAAAAATACAACTGCCTAGTGCATTGTTAAAAGTGCAACCAATAAAATTAGTAAATAATACTACCTCATCTACACCTGGAATTAAGAACAACATCTCTACTTTTCGATCCAAGAACTATCCTCAAAGCTTTTGCCTTTTTCTTTGACCACGGAATTTCAGCAGCTCTTTCCGTAAGAGGAAAAATACAAAATAATCAAACAAAAACAAATACAAATGCGACCATTGTTTGTGATAAACAGAAAGGATAATTTTTCTAGTTTTTTTTTTTTTGTTCCACGTTCTAACTGTATTACATTATTCACTGTTTGACATGAAGCACTTTTAATTATCACTTTCTAACAGTGACAAGAATGGTCCAACTTTGTTTGAACTTTGTCTTTTAGTCATCATCCTAATGTTGAATATGGCCCCAAACGATTATAGGTTCTACTCAGGTGCTGTTGCTGGAGCTAGGGAAGCATTGATTTGTGGTATTCCATCTCTATGTATATCATTGAATTGGTAATTGCAACTTCATTATATTATCTTATTGTTTTTCTTCTTCTTCTCCCTCTTGTTTTTCAAACCCATAAACATAATTTTTTGTTCTTTGTTTCATCAGGAAGAAGGATGTAAGTTGTGAGAGCAATATCAAGGATGCAGTAGGTGTTTGTTTACCATTCATATATGCAGCTGTAAGAGGTGTTCAGAAGAATGTTTTTCCCAAAAGTTACCTTCTTAATATTCAGATTCCTAGTTGTCCCTTGACAAACAAGGTTTGCTTTTGCCTAGCATTTTAATTTTGGATATTAAAAAAAGGATGGAGTTTATTGTTAAATAGAGACGGGGAAGATGAATATGTTCTCAGAAGTCATGGCATGGTATGATTTGTCCTAATTGTAATTGATGTTAAGTCAATCCATTTTTACCACTGTAGTTAGTCACACTTAACAATCTAGAATGCAGTGCCTTTAGGCATCAGAGTTTTATTGATTGATCAAACGACAACTGTTTTAACTTTCTGTTCAACATTGTGATTTATGACAAACTTTCACTCAACAGGGATTCAAAATAACTAGGCAGAGTCTCTGGAGATCTGCCTTAAGCTGGCAAGCTGTCTCAGGATTTAAACATCCTTCTGCTAGCCATTTCATGTCAAATCAACAAAGCCTTGGTATTAAGTTAGCACAACTCGGCCGAGATGCCTCAGCAGTGGTAAGTAGCACTTAGTATTTATTGTGGTTAGCAGTGCCTTCTCTGTTTGCATCTTATTATTTACTCTTGCCCTCGAATTCTTTAGGCTGCATCTCGCAGCTTGAACGCACATCGAAAGCATGTAGAGATTGAATCCATTGGGATTGCTGGAAAACCCAGGTCCAAGGAAAAAATCAAAAAATACTTCCGTTTAGAGGTACCAATTGAGTGAAGTTAACAAAATAACAGACCTAGTGGTTCATGCATATCAAATTGAACCATGATTTGCCTTGTAAGCAGTTTCTGGAAAAGAAACCAGACGCTGTGGGAGAGGATCTAGATATCACTGCTCTTGAAGATGGATTTGTGAGTTGAAAGTTATTATTTTTCTTATAACCACTTCATCAACCTATTAACTTCAATTTACTGACTTCTTGATGATAGGTTTGTATTACACCTGTATCTCTATCTTCAATTGCTCAGTCCGAGATTCAAACATCAGTCTCAAACTGGATTGCTGATGAATTAAACAGTGAGCATTAAGATTTGTCTACCTCACATCATATGATGATTGTTGTGCATTATGGAATGTGCCTCGTTTAGTTGTGTTAATTCCACTGTCATGGTCATCTCTTGGAGGGAACTCTCTGATAATGATGATGAGTTTAGGGTTCATGTGTTTGTTGATTGTGCAATGTGCACCTTCCTAGGTTGTAATGGCACAGTAAAGCTCTTTCCTTATGATTCCAATTCATTTGTGCAATGTGAGATGAATTACCAGGAGTTTTTTATTTGCATAGAGAATTAAGAGAGTTATATCATAAATGGTCTTGTATGCCATGTGATTTGCTCCTCATATCATATCCTTAAACTTGCATAAACCTACTACAACCTAAAATTGTTAATCTTACAAAAAAGTCCAATACATGGTGGAAATACTGGTGATACACTTGATTTTTTGTTTTTCTGTTTTTTTTCCTAAAGATTGTCAGTCAGAGCTTTCCTCAACCAATGTTGAATGTGAATTATAGTGTGGTGATGCTTTGCTCGAAGAACATCTATTTGGAGGTTTAGAGGTGAGCCAGGTATATTAAGTAACATTAATTTCTAAACACCAACTCCAAATACTAAATTTTTATCTCTAAACTCAAAATCTTAAATCATAAATACTAATTCTAAGAAATAAGAATGAGAAAGAAAAGAAGACGAAAAAAGAAAAAATAATAATAATAATTTTAAATGATTAAAATACTTTTTAATTTTTTGTGTGTATATATTTTTTTTGCTAAATAAATACATTTTAAATAATTTGAATATTTTAAAAATATTAATTAATAATTTAACAAAAATAAATACTAAAAATAATATAAATACACATAAAATATCATACTTGAAATTGGGGCTGATTCCTATATAAAATCATGTTATTTTTCCATTATTACTTGATAGAATTAGTTTTGTTAAAGACATGGGGCAGGTTCCGTTAAAATTTATCTTACATCGTACTTAAATTTATGTGACATATCAAATATTATTAGTGAGAAACGTACCATTATATTAGTAACCGTTAACCGTGATTCAAGTAATATTTAAAAATAATTTATTTATTTATTTTTATTATAAAAGAAAAATTATTAAAAAAACCGATAATAAATATTTCATAATAAGAAAAATAATATTTAAGTAAAATAAAAATATATATTAATAAATATATAATTTTTTTTATTAAATAATATTGATATTTATATAGAATAAAAATATAAATTAAAGATTAAATATAAAATATAAAATATAGATAATATATTATTTACTATTAGTTTGAGTTTTGATGTAATTATATTTATAAAAAAAATTATATATATATATATATATATTAAATTATAGCATATAATTTTAAAAAATAAAGTAAAAATTACTATCTTTTATCTTTAATTTATCTCCTATTATAAAATAAAGATGATTTCGATTCACCATCTTATCTTATTTTATTTTATTGACTTTATGCTTGCATCCGGATGATTCTTATGTATATTTACCTCCTCAACAAAAATTGACAACGCTAGATGTAAGGTCCGAGCAATTGACAAAATTAAAATCTTCATATGCAGAGAAACGTGGCGAGTCATGATAATTTCCTCAAATGGCCGGACATCCATGTGGCTTCTCACCTCTTTAGAAACGCCAAAACGGTAATAGTACAAAAGCAAAAAGCGTCAATAAAATTCTATAAAAAAATCAATAAAATAACACATATATCCAAAATTAATCCTCATGTAAGACTCTAAGTGATTTTCTTTTAAATTATTTTATGTGACATGTCAAATTAACATTAGTTTGAATATTAAATTAATTATTAATAAAAATTAATTATAATATAATAATATTATCACAATAAATTTATTGTTATTATTATTTTAATAATAATTTTATTTATTAATATTAACACAATCATATAATTAATTTTCAGATTATAATAAATATTTTAAACATTTTTTAATAATAATTAAATTAATTATGATAATATCATTATTATTATTAATTATATTATATTATCTAAATTACACTAAGTTTTTATCCAAACATTTTCCTTTGGTATAAAAATAATTTAAATATTTAACATAATTTTATTTTTAATTTTTAAAAATAAAAATCTATGTATTAGAAAAATTATCGTTCTGGCTCAATTTGTTAGTATTAAGCGCCAGTGCGCCACCTATCCCATTCATTACATTCGGCAAATTCCAATTCAATTCCCAAACTGAAAATAAAATAAAATCAAAAATACCAAAGAAAACGAAAAGGACGATGATGGCTGACGGAGGTGGTGGCAGCAATGGAGCCTTCTGCAATCCATTGTCGCCGACCCAATTGCCAGAATTGGAGAATGAGATAACCCAACAACTCACAATCAAAGAAGAACAAATGACTATGAACTGTAGCAGTGGTTGTTCAGATTCTTCAGAGGAAGTTGCTTCAGGCCAAAATTACCAACCCAATTTAGTCCATAAGGATGAGAGCGATGTCAAACTACTTCGGGTTAAACAACAGAATTTTGATGATGTTTATGGTAAAGATAGCGATGGTGGTGGTGGTAATAACAGTAATGGTCAAAATGGGTCGTCGTCTTCGTGTTCTTCGCCTCCTTTGCCAAAACCTATGGAGGGTTTGAGCGAGGTTGGTCCACCGCCATTTCTGAGTAAGACTTTCCAAGTGGTAGATGACCCAGAAACCGACCCGATTGTTTCATGGAGTCAAAGTCGTGAAAGCTTCATTGTTTGGGATGCTCATGAATTCTCTAAGAATCTTCTTCCCAAGTACTTTAAGCACAGCAATTTCTCAAGCTTCGTCCGCCAACTTAACACCTACGTGAGCCTTTGTTTTCCTCTTTGACTCTCTCTTGTATGCTCTGATTTAGGTCTGTTTTCTTCTACTTTTAAATTCTGTAAAAGTGCTTCTGAAGAAAGCACCTTTGAAAAATTAGTTGCTAGGAAGTGTTTTCAACTTTGTTCTGACATAAGGAATTGTTTTGGGAATTGTGTTTGAATTCATTAGAATTCGTTTTATATGAATTCTTCTGCATAAATCTATATTTTTTGCTTTAGCCTGAGGGTGGTAGCTCACTGCCACCAAAGTCTCATCGTGAGACATAGTAAATGTAAACAAATTATATTTTTTTGCTTTTCAAGATTCTCTATTTTGAGAATTTTGTTTGCCTAGTTATTGTTTTGCATTTATGTGATTTCAGGGTTTTAAGAAGATTGATCATGACAGATGGGAATTTGCAAACAAAGGTTTTATAGGAGGGAAGAAGCATTTGTTGAAGAACATAAAAAGAAGAAGCAAGTATAATAAACAACCACAAGTAACAATAGCTATTGCAGGATCAACAAATAGTGAGTTAGAATCTGAGATAGAGACTCTGAAGCAGGACCAAAACTCATTGAGAAAGGAAATACTGAAACTTAGACAAGAACAAGATGATTCATATAATCATCTAACTACCCTCGAAGAGCGAATTCGATATGCAGAATGTAAGCACCAAAAGATGATCTTTTTCCTCATTAGAGCAGCCAAAAATCCCACCTTTGTTCATAATTTGATGCAAAAGAAAAACACTCTGAAGAGAGAGCTTGATGGGTTTGAAATCAGCAAGAGAAGAAGGCTACTTCCACACTCAGGTCCTAAAAATTTGGCTGGCCAGATTAATGAAGAAGGCTACTTTGAATCTGTAAATAAAAATACCCACCAAATGAAAAGCCAGTTACCAACTAAAATGGATGTTGAATCATGTAGTTTTATCAAAAATAAGAAGGCCAATGTGATTTGTGGAGCAAGTGATCCTGATATGTCATCAGTCTATTATGAAATGTCAGAAAATTTGCTGGATGAGAACCTAAATTCTGACCAAGAATTAGCTGTAAATGACTCTAAATTGTATCATGAGTTTGAGGATTTGATTTCTAAGCCACAAGATTGGGGTGGATATTTTAACAGCTTGGTGGAGCAAAGAGCTCTAGGTATGATTTTTTTTTTTTTTGGCTCTGTTTCGCTTCAAATTTCTATAATGTTTTGAGCATATGTTCAACATATACTATATATAAACATATATGAATACTCGTATTATAAATTAAATGTTTTGGCATTAATCTACCAGCAACTTGTGGACACAGGCAAAATATGAAGGTTGGAATAGAGTGTTAGCTGCCTCAGACCTAGCTGGTTAAAGAGGCAGTGGGAACGATACTTGAGGTTAAGCAAGAGATTTTGGTGCTCATTCAAAAGGACCTCTAGCTCCCTTTCTTGTCTCTCTCCTCTCTTGTAGATTGTGTTTCATGTAAACTTGTAATGTTAATATCCTGTTAGTTGAAGTTTCTGGCTTTCACTTCCTTCTTTTTTTAAAATGGACTTTTAACATACACATTTTACAGACTTTTATCTTATACTTCAATGATTTATGTTATTAGGTTACAAAGTCATTGGTTTCACTTAGTGGAAGTATTTTTTTTACCACTAACAAAACATAGCGGGTAATGGAACTGGCAATATGCCTTGAAGTGTCCATCACTTGTCAGTGGCAAGGATAATAATGCCTCCAAACCTTGTAGTTTTGAGTTTCACTCCATTATAATTTGTGATTTGTCACATTTATAACTGCAACCTTACAAATTTTATCTATGTTCCCGTTTAGTTAGATAAAAAATAAAGATTAAAAATAACTGTAAAGATGGACCTTTATTATTAAAACCCTTTATTTTTGCCAAATAAAATTGCACCCAAAAGTGGTAAGTTGGTAAAAGTGATTTGCAGGGCTGACCGTTCAGGTTCAATTTTGTTTTGTTTTTTTTTTTATAATTCTAATTAGATTATCACTGGAAAGTTATTATTCAATATCCGGCCACGTGTTTGGTGACATTTGGGTAAGTATTACGATGTGACTAAATTGTGATTTGGATAAGATCTTGATGACTAAAAGAAGCTAAGAAACAAATAACATTTAGAACTTACAAGAAAAAGTATTTGATTTAACTTTAAAAGATTTTATCAGTTTTTTATTAAATTTTTACATTATATATAAATAATATATATATATATATATTTACTTATTTCAATTTAGATATTTTAAAATAAATAAAATATCTTAATCAATATTATCTTAATATCATCTTATTATAAAAATTAAATGAGATATATAAAATGTATTATAAAAATAATTAAATTATATCATATATTTTATTTTAATTTATACTTCTATTTAAATCCTATTGCCATAAATAAAATTAAATTGGACATCTTAAAAAGTATTATTATATAATTAGAAGATAAATAGATATAATTAATTTATATTAATGATAAGATGTTATTATATTTTAGAATTTAAATTTAATAAATAATTATTAAAATAAAAAATAAATAAAAAATATATATATCTATCGTTAAAATAATTTTAATTAATGTTTGAAAATAAAGTTAAAATTATTTCCATAAATAACGATCATCATATATAATTATAAATTATTTTATTTTATGTATTTTTGGGATCTAATTGCACTTGTCTATGATTAAAAAAAAATTCATTTTTTACTTATAAGTGAATTTTTTTCTATCTCAAAAATTATCTTTAGAGAGAATTAAAAATAAAACTTTACACAAAAATAAAATTTAATATGCAATTAAATTCTTTTAATAAAAGCTATGTGAACGGGGATCGATCTTCTAAGCAACAATTATCAGTGCCTTAGTGCGACAAATTACAAATAATTGTCTCAATTAAAACTTGAATCAACAATTTCATGGTTATAACAAAATCATTCCTGCGTTTTTTTTCCTCCAAAAAAAAAAGTAAATAAAATGAATTTTGATACACTCAGCAGTATTTCAAATCACATTAATTTCAGCAGCACATACTTAGAAAACGTGAAATAATAATCTAAAAAATTAAAACTTATATGTTCTTTCTAAATATTCTTAGAACGGTGATCCAGTTATTTTCCAGATGAAGAAACAGAATCCTTATTACCTTTTTTAGGAACTAAATGTCTGTATAACGGCTTCAATTTCTTCTTTTGCACGAACAAAAATATTTGGAGCCTTAACCTTATCGATTGAGGTATTCTCGTCAATCTCATCACTCTGTTCCTCTTTATGACGACTTCTCGGAGATATGATCTTTTCAACCTTTTCCTTAGCTTTTTGGATAAATTTTGGTGTTTTGACATTCTTCTCTGGAGAGGAGAAAATATTATAAATAAATTATATTTGTGGTACACTAATTTTATCAATTTTAATATTTTGATTTCTTAATTCGTAATTTTTTGGCAACTTATTTTTTATATTTAATAATTTTGACCCAAATTTAAATATAATAGATTAAATATATTAAACTTTAAAAGTTAAATGAACAACTAATTTAAAAAATAAGTTTTTGACACATTAATTATATTTATTACACTATAATTTTATCTAATTTTTAAATTTAAATTAAATATGTTAAATATGAAAAATAGGTTTACTAATAGTTACTAAAATTTCATTAAAATATTAAAAATAATAGAGTTAGTGAACCAAAATTATAATTCACTCAAATGTACATGAGAGGCAAAAAATAAGACACCAATTAAATGCCATTTTTTCTACCATGGAAGGAAAAGATTTTAAGTTGGAATTGTCGCATTATATTATAAGCAATAACAGGACCAAAATATTGAAGAGTGGACTGAAATTTGAAAAGTAGTTACATTTTTTAAGATTTGATCAAAAATGTCCATAAATTGTAGATTTAGTCTGTCGACACTTGTATAAATTAGTTCTAACTACATAAATGAACCTTAAATTTTATTTTTTTTAATATTACATTTCACATTGTGATTCCTTCATGTTTTTCTCATGGTTTGATTTATTTACTTTTTAATTTTCACATTGTGATTCTTTTATGTTTTTCTTATAATTTGATTCCTTTACTGTTAAAATTTTATATATTTAAGTCAAAATTTAAGACCAATTTGAAATTGAACTTCAAAAGTATAAAAAAAATTAAGGAAAAAAAGTGTAAAAATTAAAAAAATAAGGACTAAATTGTAAGGAAAAAAGATTAAAAGATTAAAATATGAAAACAAAAAGTAAATGTACAAAATCATAAAAAAATTAAGAGAATTAAAGTGTAGAATGTGAAATTTTTTAGAGATTATTTGTGAAATTTAGCCAATAAATAATACATATTGTACACGAACTTCCTTACAATTTTTGACAGATTTTTGCTCAAACTCAATTACCCTCAGGTTTGGCAACTCAATTCAAACAATTCTTGACCAATTTGTGTACTATCTTTTAACATAATGACACAGTTGTTCATATAATTTCAAAAGTGACAATTTATATGCAGTATAGTAGCACGTATAATTTTCCTCAAAACATTTTCATTGAGTTCATACCTGATGAAGAATTTGTTTTATCTTGCTCTGAGTCCTCCTTAATAACTTGATTCCTGCAAATATTATCAAAATTTTACCTGGATACATCTAATTACATACAAAATGTCTAACTTAAGCTCAACAATTTTGATAATTAAGAGAGTCATGGTGTGTACATGACAATGCTTGATTTTCTTTATGGATTGTAATATGAATATTATGCTTTGATGAAATTTCACATATTCGAATAAATAAAAGAAGAAAAGAAGATGATCGCGAAAAAAACTGAATTCATACCTTTCATGAGATATTGGAGTGTCTTTCTTGTGATGAACTGCGTCAATTATGGCCTCAAACTCCTCTTTTGCTCTCTCAAATACATTTGGAGCTTTCACATCATCTACTGGCGTATCCTCAGTAATATCATCTTGCATTCCATGAGTTTCTTGGTGATTACCCAAAGATTTTTCGGCTTTTGTCATTTGCTTGGTCTCTAATTGCTCTATTATTTCAAATCAAATTAAATATATCTCTGTATTTTTACTTCTACATCTCCATCATATATTTTAGGAATTAATTTTTTTTCACTCATAAATCATAACCTATTATCTTTCTTCGCGAAATGTAATAGTCACAGGTAATAATTTGATATATTCCTTAAAATATCATAGAATGGATAAAAACGATAGAACAAAATGCAAATTCTCCCATTGATTGATTGCTTACGAAATGCAGTATATACAAAAACATAAGATCGTTAAAAAAAATGAAATTCGATTTCCATTATCGAAAATTCAAATCCACCAGACAAATCAATTTGACCTATCAATAGGCATTACAACGAAAGATTCTTACCTGATTGAAATGGATTCAACGGTTTGGTATGCGGTCTCCGATTGGCGAATGTATATGAAAGAGATTCAGATTCCAAAAATAGACAGAAATGAAGAGTAAAATATTAATTTTCTTTCTTATCTCATTTCTTCTTCTTTTATTATCCCTTTCATCTTATTCTATTAATATAATTCTAATTTATTTATATCGATATTATAAATTTTATTTTTATATTTAAAATTATTTAAATTTATAAATTATAAAATAAAAATAATAATATTTTTTAGGAAGAAAAACAGAATGATAAATAATTAAATGACAGAAAAATTATTTTTATTTTTGAACAAATGACAAAAAAAATAGTTTTTTGGTTTCTAATGTTATTTTTAACAATGTTAAAAATAAAAATTCTATTTAACACTTGAAAAAATATATTTAAAAAAATTTAGACTAGATTTATTCTTTTAAAAATTATAGGAATAATTACTTTAAAAAAAATTAAAATAACAATATTATTTGGAACATGATGATAATTGAAAATTAAGAAATTTAGTTACAATAATATGTCCTTTATATATTTAGTTTTACTTTTCAAGAAAAAATTATCTATTTTTTACGTAAAGTAAATAAATTATCTATTTTTTATCTAATGTAAATAAATATATACTTTTTAACATGGTAAGAAAATAAATATATATATTTTTATTAAATATATTAAAAATGATACGAGTTAAATAATTTAATCATTTATATAACAAAATTATCATAAATAAAAGTAATGTATTATATATTTGATATTTAATTTTAAATTATATTTTTATTATATTAAAACATAAATAACTCTTCATTTATAAAAATTATTTAAACTGTTTATTTAAATTTTAAAATCTTATAATTATTTTATAATTTATTCTTGTTATTATTCAAACTAATTTGTAATACAATTTTATTAATATTATTTGATATAATATGATTACATATTATTGTTAATTATTTTTCTCTATTTATATAAGTATTTAATTTTTTATTATTTATTGTCTAAACAAAATTATTTTTTATATTATACAATATTTCTAATTAGTTTATTTTTATAATAAAGAAAAAATTATAAAAAAATGTTATATTTAAAATACTATTTAAATTCTTGTTATTAACTAAAATTCTTAATATATCCTCTTTAAAATTTTAAGTGATAATGAACGATAAATTTTAAATTATGTATGAAAAACAAAGAGGGGATTTCGGTCCACCCGTTGACGACTTTAATTGCGCCGTATTTTAGTTCGAGTATTTCTAAGTAAACCCACATTTTTGTTAAATGGTTCCGCATTTCAATAGCCCTATGTTAGTTACAACAGATGACCCATTGCGGTGGCAATTGAACTTTCGAAACCTGTAGCCCACTTTTAAGGATCTGAGTAGGTGAGAGTTAAGGAGGGCCCAATTAGCCTATAAAGCCTCTGCAACGTTACGATCGAAACACCACAATTTTCCAATAATCAACCGATGACATTACTACAATTGATAACGTATGTTTTAAGTGGTTGTGTTAAGAATGTGGGTAAATATGAGAACATACAATAAAATCTTTAAATATAAAATAAATTTACAAAAATACTATTCAATTACTATATTTATTTTATTTATATTATTGAATTATTTTTCTCCTAATATATATCATTAAACTTATAAAAAACTTTATTTATATTAGTTCAATAATGTTACATATTAACGATAGATTTGAGACAATTTAGATACTTAAATAATTATTTTAAAAAAATCTTATAATTAAGTAGTATACTTAGATTAAAAATTTATATTATACAAAAACTAATATAAAGATATAAATGAAACTTTTGACTAATTTAATAATATAAATGAGAAGAAAATAATTTAATGGTATAAACAAAATTAAAACAATATTAGGTGATATTTTTATTGATTTGCCCCCATATATATTATCTTAGTTGATAGAAATTGGAAAATTTCAAAAATTATTTTTTATTCAACTAAATTTCAAAAAATAACTTTAAAACTTATAATAACAAAAATAAAATATTTTACGTCCCACGAAAAAAATTGTGCTACTTTTATTGCTTAGTATTTTAAGAGTGACAATTTGTATAATTTTTCCAAAAACAATTATTACCAACTAGTTGTGGTTAAATAGCATGAAACTTATTTAGATACAATTCTAAAATTTGAATTCCAATTAAAAATGTGAGTGTTTGTCATATAAAAAATAAAAATTATATAAAGTATCATTATAAAATTTATAATACAAAAAACATTCAATAATATTTAACAGGTTGAATTAAACAAAATTTAACATTTAACAAATTTAAATGATTGAAATTTATTTTAAATGAAATTTAATTAGAATTTTTTTAATATGAAATAGTTAAATTTAGTTTTTTTTTAATAATAAAAATATGATTTAATATAATGAATATTATTTTTATGATTATAAATTTTTTTTAAAAATAAATATTACTTTCAACATCAAAACAAACAATGTTAAAGAGTATTTCTCTTTTGTTGATATCAATTTGTGAATTAAATCACACTAAATATTATTCAATAAAAGGAGTTAAAGTTTGAGCAACATTTATATTTTACATCAAAACGCATAAATTTTCCCAAATATATGGGCTTTGTTTTAGAGCTTATTAAAAAATGTTTGCACGTTTTAACTTTTAAAAAAAATCAAGGAATTTAAGTAATAATGCTTATTATATAATTTTTTGATATATAAAATTCTTTAGATAATATTATTTTAAATAAATGATTTCTTGACTGAAAAATTCGTGGTTAATTTTATCCTTTTAAATATATTGTTGAAATTAAATAAAAAATTAAAATAGTGTAACAATTCAGGTGCATTTCTTTAACTAATAAGGGTTAAAGTGTTAATCATGAAATTATTTATAATTTCTTTCCTTTTAAGTAGAATTTTGATTTTTAATTTTATTATTTAATATTTTTATAAATTAATATCTTTAAATATTTTTGAAAAATAAAAAATTGTATATATTGCAATAATTTCCTATTTATATTTAATTTTTCTAATTTTTTTTAAATAATTTTATATTTTTGTATACATTTGTATACAAAAGCTAGTTTTATAAATTATAAGCCAAACAACATCAAAACTAGAAGATTAATATGACCCTTCACACTTACCTTTATTAGAAAAATTGAAAATAAGTGGATGATAACATAAACCATCCAGCTAATTAAAGAAGTCGAAATTAATTTGGTGATTGGTTAATAAACTAACACAATTAATCAGCCATTTTTGATGAAAATCCATATGAAATATTCATTGAAATTGTTTATTAAAATATATCAACTTTACAAAAACAAATGAAAAGTTAGTAAGAAGATAGCTGTATTAGCCTGTACAATTGGCTGCAAATTGAAAGTTGACAATGTTCGAACACTCATATCTCATCAGATTAAGGCGGCTAACTTTATAGAGGGTACTTTTCATATAAGTAGTACTCAATTTTTTTTATTTTCTTAATATTAAATAAAATTTATTATTTTTTTAAATTTATGAATTAAAACGATGTATGAATCTTTATTCCAAACACTAGATAAATCACAAATTATTTTTTATTCATTTAATATATAATATTTATTTCTTTTCTGTATTTGTCTTAACTTAGTTTCCAATTTAAGTCATATGGATGGGGCAAATTTTCTAGAGTTTATTTCCTCAAATTCTCCATTTTCAACTAGAATTAGACATCTTCTGTAGGTGATTTGATTTTAAAAAAATGGTTAAATTTTTGAAAAATCACAGACAGGAAGTCAGATGTAACCCTTACAATATGGAAATAAAAAACGTTCAACTAGTATAAATATGAAAAACCCAGTTGATGTGTACACCAATAACAAGGAATAATTAGAGTTTTCACTAAAATTGATATCAAGTATTATTAGTATAATCTTATTTAAAATTATTCTATGAAACACTAAGTAATTAGTTTGATAAAAAAAATTAAGTATTAATTTTATTCAATTTTATTGTTATTTATATATTTAAATATTTATGAATTTATGAAAATATAAGTCTTTGACTAGTGCATATATGAAATAAATGCAAAATACATATACGATATAAATGCAAAGGTAAACCTATAAATATATCATTGAATTATTGTGTTTGTATCGTTCGTACCATGTCGTTAGTCTACCATCCATGTATGCCATTGAAATTTAAAACGTTTTATTTGCAAAAGAAAACGAGACTCTTAAGATTCATTGTTTTCATATTTCAACTAATCAATAAAATATGTGAAAAAAGAGGAATTGAAGAAGAAATTATGGGTGGAGTTTAGGAAGAGGAAGGTGTATTTAGATGGATTTTGATCTTAGCAATGAGTTGTTCATTATAAAAAAAATCATTAGAGGTTTATTTGGTAATAAAAATAATGAACATTAAATTTTATGTGTTTTTAGACTTTTTTTAACGTCATGCATAAAATAATATGAATTAAATATTTTTTAGTTTAATGTGGGCAGGTGGGCCAATCTGGCACGACTCAATCCTTAATTAATATATTATGTCGGCTCATGACTTTCGAGTTTTGTCATGATGTTCCTTATCTAACTCGTTGGGTTGTGCTTGATAGATCGAAATGATATGGGATTATTTAATCTAAATTTTTTTATTTTTGGGAATCAAACTTCTCTATAAACACACACACACACACACATATATATTATATGAATTAGAATTTAGGAAAAGTGGATCGAAGGTCACATGGTATACATTATGCTATTTTGTTAATGTGTTGCATCGTGTTTGTTGAAAAAATAAGAAATAACTCTACACAAAAGAGCTCTCAAGTTTGTATTAGTTTTTTTTATGTTTTCATTATAATTGTATAGCTATATATAAGAAGATTTTACTCCTTAAATTATTTTTTAAATTAAGCATTCCTTGATTTATTCTTTAAATTAAGCATCCCTTGATTTATTCTTTAAATTAAGCATTCCTTGATTTATTCTTTAAATTAAGCATTTCTTGATTTATTCTTTAAATTAAGCATTCCTTGATTTATTCTTTAAATTAAGCATTCCTTGATGTACTTCTTGAATTAATGATTCCTTGTTTTACTCTTTGAATTAATGATTCTTTGTTTTACTCTTTGAATTAATGATTCCTGGTTTTACTCTTTGAATTAATGATTCCTGGTTTTACTCTTTGAATTAATGATTCCTGATTTTACTCTTTGAATTAAGCTCCTTGATTTATTCCTTGAATTAAGCTCTTTGTTTTATTCCTTGAATTAAGGACTAATATCTAATACTCCCTCTCAAGCTGGATCCAGAAGATTTATGGATCCAAGCTTAGACAGAATTCGTTGAAACTGATTAGAAGCCAAAGACTTGGTGAAGATGTCGGCCAGTTAGTCGAATTTTTTTGTATAATATGTTTGAATCACCTGTGATTGAACTAGTTCACGAACGTAATAACATTCAACTTCAATGTGTTTCGTCCTCTAGTGAAACATTGGGTTTGATGCTATATGCATGGCTACCTGATTGTCACAAAATAAAGACATAGGATTAGTTGTAGTAACATCTAAATCACACAAAAGACCTTTAAGCCATATCAACTCACATGTAGTTGAAGCCATTGCACGATACTCAACTTCGGCACTTGATCTGACAATCATAGTTTGCATCTTACTCTTCCATGTGACCAAGTTTCCACCGATAAATGTACAATAGCCAGTGGTGGACTTACAATCGATTGTGTTCCCTGCCAAATCAACATCATAATACCCCATGATTTGTGTGTTATCATCCTTCTTCATGATGATACCATGACCCACTGATCCTTTTAAGTAGTGTAAGATCCTTTTAACAAGGGTCAAATGCTCAAGTTTCGGGAAGTACATGAATTGGCTCACAATACTTATAGAATATATGATGTCAGGTCTGGTGATTGTTAGGTAGATTAACTTACCAACCAGTCACTCGTAATAACTTATATCCGTGAGTGGCGTGCCTTTAAAGCTAGGTTTGAGTTTGTTATCAAGAGGGGTAATGGCTGGCTTAGCATTGCTCATGTTAGCTTCCTTGAGCAAATCTAGGACATATTTACTTTGGTTAAGAAAGAGTCCCTTGTGAGAGGTTGTCATTTCTATACCAAGAGTGTACTTCAATATCCCAAGGTCTTTAATTGCAAACCTTTGTTTGAGGAACTATTTAAGGTTGAACATCTCGTCAACATTATCACTTGTAATTATTATATCATCTACATAAATCAGCACAACCAATTTGCCCATAGCTCCTGCGCGTACAAATAGTGAGGAATCAACATTGTTGCTTTTAAAACCAACACTAGTGAGAAATGAGCTTAGCTTGGCATACCAAGCTCGTGGGGATTGTTTCATACCATAAATGGATTTGTGCAATTTGCACACTGAATCCAGTTCATTGCTTTAAGGATGCCCGAGTGGCAATTTCATATAGACTTTTTCTTTGAGATCAATGTGCAAGAATACATTCTTCACATCCATTTGGTACATGGGCCACCCCTTATTTACAACCACGGACAATAGCACCCTTATTGTGTTCATTTTGGCAACAGATACAAATGTTTCTTTGCAATCCACCTCGAATGTTTGAGTGAATCCTCGAACCACCAATCTTGCTTTATGCCTCTCAATTGATCCATCTCACTTGAATTTGAGCTTATAGATCCATTTGCAACCCATGGATTTCTTTCCTTTTAGAAGTTTGGTAATGCTCCATGTGTTATGTTGATCTAGGGCTTTAAGTTCTTCTTGCATGGCTTCCTTACACACCTCTTAGTTGTTGGCCTCATGAAAGTTTTGAGCCTCACTGTAACTCGATATAGTGCTGAGGAATGCGGCATGAGTCGATGTCATTCTTTATATGACACATAATTTGAGATGGGATGTGTGGGTTTATAGGTGACAAAGTCTTGAAGTCTTATGGGAGGTTTCCTAACACACATTGGATTACGTTGTGGAGCAAGATGAGTTATCTCACACTCGTTCACATCTTGTACCATATTGTGAGGATCATCTTGATTGTCACCATCTTCATGTAGTGTACCCTCAAGACGAGACTCTTCATTGTTACTTTTAGTGAGAGATGCATCAATGTTGACATGATTGGGATCTTGTTGTTGTGGAGCCTCAAGTTTGATTATTGGTAGTGGAAACACATCCAAAATGCCATCCTCTTGACTTGTGATTTCACATAAATTGTTGAAAAAATGGTTAGTTTCATAAAATTGAACATATTTGGACACAATTAATCTCATAAATTGGGGATCATAACACTTATATCCTTTTTATGTAGATGAATAACCTATAAAAATACATTTAACAACTCTAGAATCCAATTTATCTCGATGATAAAGTTGAATATGTACAAAACAGATACAGCCAAAGACTCTAAGATGTGAGAGGTTAATTTTCCTTTCTTTCATGACCTCTAGGGGAGACTTGAAATCCAAGACTGGGTTGGGTAATCTATTGATGATGTAAGCAGTTGTCATAACCCCTTGGGACTATAATCTCTTTGGTACATTCATTTGTAGCATTAATGTTCTAGTTTTTTCAAGTAAGTCCTAGTTTTTGTGTTCAACTACACCATTTTTAAGGTGTTCCAACATAACTTGTTTGATGCATAATGCTATAAATGCTCACATATTGTTTCATGATATGGGACATGTATTCAGTGTCATTGTTAGACCTTAAGGTTTGAATTTTAGAGGAGAAGTGATTTTTAACAAGGTTATGAAAGTGCTTAAATACTTTCATAACTTCATTCTTAGACTTTAAAAGATACAATCATGTGACTCAAGAGAAATCATCAACAAAATCCACAAAATACTTATAACCATCAAAAGATTCATTAGTTGGTCCTCATACATCTAAATAAACTAGTTCGAAACACTTACTAGCCCTAGACAAGGAAGAATTAAAAGTCAATCTAGTGGCCTTATACAAGTGAAAAGTTTCACATGAAATTGCATCATTTTTTAAGTTTGAAAATAAAGTTGACAAAATTGGTAGAGAAAGGTGAACTAAACGTTGATTCCACAATTGATTATATTGGATGAGATTAAACTTGGCTTGAACCCTCTGGGATTACTCTTGGTTATGTAATAGAGACCATCTAAGTAAAATCTTTCATCAATCGTTTTTTTTTGTGGCACAATTCTGAAAATGACATCGTGAGGAGAAAAAATGACTAAGTAATTCAAGGTATTTGTGATTTTTCCTACAGACAGAAGTTGGAAGGGAAAAGAAGATACATATAAAACTACCAACTCAATTTCATCTTACATTAATTTTATTTTTCCTTTTCTAAAACCTTTACATTCTCACCATTTGTAATTGAAACTTGAGAAGAATTTGCAAATTTTTCAAACTTATGAGACTTTGACACATGATTGGTCATAAGATCTGTGCCACCTGAATCTACAACCAAAAAATCATGCAACATATTTATTTTAAGAGCAGTTTTAAAGGCTTTTATGATACCTTGTATGTCTTCTTGTGGTATGAGTTTTGTATCTATCAAGAAACCCACAAACTTGCCTAGTAATACTGTCGAGGTTCCTTCTTCTATACTGTCCACACGGTCAATTCTAGCTCCTTTTGTCTTGCCTTAAAGATACAAGATAAACTTATTTATGAATTCAGCTGGATTTGCTGTGAATTTCTTGAATGGATCAGACCCATTAGAAGTAGAGGCAGAAACATGATTTGCACGATGTGCAGTACGATTCACCTTCTGTAAACTCTTATCCTTTGTAAAATCAAGATTTAATTCTAGATGTAAAATCCAACATGTGTCCTTAACATGGCCTATATAGTTGTAGTGTTGACACTTCAAGTTTAGATGCTTCCCTTTGTACTTCCTCTTGTTGGTTAGATAGGCTCTTGCCTCAGGTACACTAGTCATTGTACTCATGTTCATGACTTTCCTCCTTACTTCTTCACGTTGAATTTTCGCACACACACTAGTAAAGGAAGAAAGTTCAGTATTCATGAGTATATGGCATCATATGTCTTCATATGTTGAATCGAGACTGGACAGAAGTTGAAATATCTTATCTTATTCCGCTCTCTTTTGTAGCAAAGCTACATCGGTTGTATAAGGATGATATATTTCCAACTTATTCCACGTGTTTTTCATGCTCCCTAAGAGTTGTACAAAAGGCTTGCCATCTTGTTGCAGATCTGAGATGTCATTCTTTAATTGGAAAACTTATGCAACATTGTTTTGATTGTCATACATTTCCTTGATTGTCTCCCATAGTTGGTATATAGATTCAAAGTAATTGAATATTTTAGTTAATTTACGTTCTATGAAATTTAGGAGCCATGACATAACCAACTGAGCTTAATCTTTGATTTGAGTTGACATCCACCTCATGAATATTCATGAAGGAAAGCACCAGTGAACTTTTAGCTTCTGATCCTAGCAGCTTGTCTTTAGGCATTTCGAAGATTGAAAATGCTAAGATGACAATAAAATAGAAACAAGATAATTTTCTTGCTCTGATACCATGTTGAAAAAATAAGAAATAACTCAACATAAAAATAACTTTACACAAAAGAGCTCTCAAGTTTGTATTATTTTCTTTATATTTTCATTACAATTATATAGTTATATATAAGAAGATTTTACTCCTTAAATTACTCTTTAAATTAAGCATTCATTGATTTACTTCTTGAATTAAGAATTCTTTGTTTTACTTCTTGAATTAAATTTTTTTTATTTTATTTCTTGAATTAAAGATTTTTTTTTATTTCTTGAATTAAGCTTCTTATTTTATTCTTTTAATTAAACTTCTTGTTTTATTTCTTAAATTAAAGACTAATATCTAATAATACTAAATATTAAATAGGCTGTATAATGTATCAATCTAATATTATATGATTAATGTGTTGTATTTTACAAGCATAAAGTGTTTGTTACATGTTGAAAATAGTAAGTTTTTTAAAATATAAACACTTAAAGGTGGTCTTCAAGTATAAAGTGTTTGTTACATGTTGAAAATAGTAAGTTTTTTAAAATATAAACACTTAAAGGTGGTCTTCAAGTATACGTTTGATTAAGTATTTTATATTATCTAAGACGAAGTATAAGTGTGTCTGACTCCTATCTTAATTTGTTTATCAATTTGTTTTATCGACGTATTTGTACAAATGTTGTTCAATAAAAACAAGTCTTTGGCGTGTTTTATGTATCTTTGAATAAATGAGTGCCAGTCATGGTATATATAATTGATATTTTTCATTTGAATGTTTTTTTTTAATCCAGGGCATGTAAGCTAAAAATTGTCGCCAAAATAATACATATGAACTAACCAAGAATTGTTTGTATAGTTATATACCATTACAAACTAAAACAAGTTGGCTAATCATTCGTTAAACAAATAAGGAAATAAATAAATAAATAAATAGGAGTTATACTTTTCGATTATCTTTGTTATTGTTTTATAATTATTGTGACAAATAAGATATTTCTATTTTGTTTATTAATATACATTTTGTGTTAATTTTAACAATAATAGTATCTTTAAATTATCTAATTTATTGAGATTAATTATTGTTAAAATATATTGATCAAAATAAAAAATATATCAAAATAAAATAATTCAAACTTGAAATACATCAATTTCAATAAAATATTTACATATTGTCACAATAATAAATATTATTACTATAATAAAGTTTCTATCTTTAAAAATATATTTTAAAAATAAATATATTTTTTTACAAATAATATCTATTGTTCTATAAATATAAATTTAAAAAAATGCCTAGGAGCACGTGGTTTAACCATAATTTATTTATTTGAATTTATAATTTGAATCATAATTATTAATATATAAATAATATAATTATTTAAAAAATATATAATAAAAACCTTCAATGAACAGATGACATATTCAATAATTATGGAGCGAATGTAACTATAACAAATTATTATAACAATTGTGTTGGGAAAATTAAGGGTGATCATAGACTGGTTGTCATTCTTCGTTGGAATTTTATTTTTTTATAACTTTCGTTGACCACACGAGCTACATGACTGTATGAGGTATGTATCAGACAATAAAGTCTCACATATGTCTACCCATTGACATGAGGTAGCACACTTTGAGGACCGTAGAAGAGGGGAGTTTTTTTAATTAATTTATGACTTTTAATTGAAACTCCACTATTTGAATTTTAAATTCACTAACAATTTATAGAGAAATATGGTTAAATATTTTTTTAATACCCGAACAATATTATTTGAAAATAGACATAAAGATAGTAAAAGTACAGTAGATGAGGTATAAGTGATTCTATTTTTAACATTATTTTCTTTTTTATAAAAATAATTTTGCTCCGTGTTTGAGTCCAAGTTCTCTCCATAGAACGAATTTTTTTTTTAATAAAACCTATAATAAAATATTATTATTTATGTGATAATAAAAATTAATAAGATATAAAAATGATGATACATTAAAGTGAGGTTGTTTTCAAATATATACTAGAATGATTAAAATAATAACTATGATATTTTATTAATGAAATCATATATAAATAATATGAAAAATTTAATTTTAAAAAAATAAAAACAATTTTATTATTAAAAAGTAAAAGATTAAAAAAAATATTTTTAAATTATTTAAACTAACTAAATTTTCATGCTTGAAAATAAGAGATTAATTGTAACGTAATAATAATATTTCTTTGAGCACGGAGAGAACATGACTTCCAACTCTATCATGGAAATTAAGTTTAGACTTTAGACTTTCATGATTAACGGTTATTATAAACAAGGAAACTATCTAATAATTCAGTTGACTACAAAATTCTCCCACCATTCATCTCATAATTTTTTAAAATAATAATAAAAATAATATTTTTAAAATTTATAATCACAAAAATATTACTCTTTATATTTAATTAATATATTTTTACTAATAAAAAAATTTAAAATTTATTTTAAATTAAATATTATACAATTAGATACTTTTTAAATTAAATTATAATTATTTAAATATATTTAATACTAAACTTCGTCCAATAAGATAATTTAATATTATTAAAGTTATTTTTTTTATTTTAAAAATAAATTATATTTACATACTCATATATATATATAATTAAAAAAATTATATAAAATTACATTTTTAAAATTTATAATAATAAAAATAGTTTTAATAATATTGAATTTTCTTATTGAATAAAGTTTAATAATAAAAAGATTTAAATAATTGTAGTTTAATTTAAAAAGTATCTAATTAGATAATATTTAATCTGAAATAAATATTAAATTTTTTTATTAGTAAAAATATATTAATTGAATATAAAGATTAATATTTTTGTGATTATAAATTTTAAAAATATTTTTATTATTATTTTAAATAATTATGAGATGAATGGTGGGAGAATTTTTTAGTCAACTGAATTATTTGATAGTTTCCTTGTTTATAATAACCGTTAATCATGAAAGTCCAAAGTCTGAATTTAATTTCCATGTATATTGAAAGAAGTATTGCTTAACTATATATTTTCAATTAATGATGAATTTGCTGGAATAATATACATATATATTTTTAAATATGTTATTAAAAAAATAATACATGATTTTGTTTTTTTAAATAAAATTATATAAATAAATAAATTATATATAAACGGAAGGGGTTATTAAAATGCGTAGAGCTTGCATGTACCATCATGGAACCAATTATTAAATGTGTTAACAATCGTAATTTTTTTATATAATATCTTAATTTTTTTTAAATATAATTTAGTATTAAAATTATATATAAGTAATTATTAGAATCTTATTTTATAATGAAGTATATTATTATTTTTTTAAAATATATTTAAAAAATATAAAGTAAAATGTGCAAATTAACAATGATAAAATAATAAGTTTATATTTTAAAAATATTTATTTATTAATATTTTATATTAATCAAAATTTATGATCATTTTAAATTAAATTTTACTATTTTTTTTAAATTATAATATTTTTATATATTTTTCTTAAAATAAGATATCAATCATTATCCAATTTCAATAATTTAATGGGTAAAAGCAAGAGTTATCATGCACAATTTTTTTATTTTTTTTTTGCCATTCGTACTGCAACAATAACCAAATACATTGAATCGGATGTTTTGCATTTTCACTTCTACGGTAAAGTAACTAACCCCAAACTTAAAAGCAACGTTCCTACTCTTTTTTTTATTTTATTTATGTGAGATTGGATATCGAGTAATACCATAATTTAAAAAAATATGTAAAATTATTATATTTTTTTGATCTATATTAAAAAAATTATTATTTTTAAATATGCATAATTTATTTCAAAATGGTTATAAAAAATTTAAATCAATCAAATTTGAAAAATGTAAACCATTAATGAAAAATATTTTTCTAAAATGATAAACTTATTATTTTTTTCATTATCAATTTTCACGTGTGTTTAGATATATGGACTGACCTATAGCTCGACCCAAGCTGAAGTAAGTAGTCTCAATCGAAGATGAAGACATGATACTCTAGATGGCATACCTAACTCTACACACTTGTACCATTAAGTGGTAAGTTAATCATAATGAACCACTCTCCTTATAAGGCCAACCTCTAGCTCGGTCTAAGGTTGACTTCAATCCCTAAAATGTTGTATTTTATATCGATTGTATCCCCTTAACACTCATATATATGTACATATCATGTGATCGACATCTATAGGTGTAATGTTCTATAAATAGATGGATCTCTTATGGAATTCACACATTTGATCAATTATTTTGACTTTTCTCTAAGTTATCTCTCTATAAATTAAATCAATTCCAAAAATTTTGGCGCCTACCATGAGGCTTAGATTCGAAGGTCGAGCTTAAGTTTCTGACCCCCTATTCTTTGAGTTTCACTCCGAGCCTTGAGAGAATCTTGGAAAATCATATGTGGCTCGCTCACAAGCTACACCAAAAACTCACAAACATTTGTCAAACAAGGAAGCGATGACGACTCAAAGAAATGCATCACCAACCCTTATTGAGATCAGAGATTAAGATAGTATCTACATCAAAGTATTACAAATCCAAATAGTATCTACATCAAAGTAGGACTGAAATTCAAAGGTTATTCCAACTATCATTTAAATGTATATATATATATATATATATATAAGTTAGTATGTGTGTAGCAAGTAAATATGTATTTTCATAATAGCAATAGAAACAAGCACAAAAAGTTTTAGTTGTAAGAATTACTAATAATAGTACAATGAATCTCAACAAAGTATTAAAATATACAGATATTAAAGATGAGAATGACCAATATAGAAACCTCAGCAAACCACAATGGTTAAGTCTCTTTAACTTGGCCAGAAAATCTACCCATGAACATATTGAATATATGGAGTTCTATACCACATACAAAGAATTTTCTATAGGATGTAAATTCAATATCTTGGAAATAACTAATCTAATATTTGTTTATAAAGTTTTCCATGCAGAACTAATGGAAAATATATATTCAGAAATTAATTAATGAATTAAATTATTTTCCAGAGAACTTTAAAAGAGCAATCAATAACTTTAGAAAGAAGATGAAAGTAGGTGACAAGTCTGTTTATCTCAAAAATTTCAGTTTACTAATGGTTTGGAATGAGGAAGGAAGTATCAATCCCTATCACTTCATTAAGATAGGGATTTCTAATATAAACATATAAGTTCCCAAACTAAGGGCACTTCCGGAAAAGGAACTTAGTACAGAAAAATCTGTATACTAAAAAGTCAAATGTTAGGCCAAATTTACTATGAACTCAAAAAGATTGACAATTCTACTAAGATCAAAGTAAATTATTCAACTAGTAAAATCATTATCATTTCCCACAGCAGCATGACTCTGTCAAGAGATGGTGGTAAAAAAAAGTTTCAAATATGAAGCCAATTTTAACAATAACAACATGGAAATTGGTTAAGAAACAAGGAAGGTATTCCGCTTCTATGCCAGAAAAGTTACCAAAGATCACAGATGCATTCACTACATCAAAGACCGAGAAGACAAAAATGTGTCATCATCAATGTCATCAAAAAAGGATTGCTGATAAAAAAACGTCAAAGAAAAATAAAGAAAGAAACTGTTGGCAGAAGATGACAAAGTAGTGGCTATCATTTAAAGTAAATAAATAAATAAATTATTAAACCAAGGATAAAATAGGAATTTTATTGTTGTAAACAGAGTTTTCTTGTGCTATAAAAGAAACTATTATATTCATTTTAAAACACACAAAACTAGAGCACTCTACTATGAAAAACATACAAACTATAACATAGAAATCTCCTATCTAAAAATCACAAACAAGTAACGATATATCCAATAAGCATGAGTGGCTAAGAATCCCTTCAAGGTTCTTAGTTGACCTTAAGTTTATAATAGTTATTATATGATGAATAAAATGAAGTTTAATTACTTTTCTCTAGTAAGCCAAATATTGGACATCATCCATGTACGAATGTAAAAGGCTTACCATTGTCAAAAGGGCATCGAGGTTTAAGCAAGCTGAGGCATAGTCGGTGTAACAAAAGAAGATGAACAAAAGGGAAAATCGTAGTGGAACCATTAAATTCAAGTATAATAATTATAAATTTAAACTAATTGAGAATCTTGAATGTTTAAATATTTGCTTACATCAAGTTATAATACTAATAAACAAAAAAATAAAAACTATTTTTAATTACAAAAATAAATAACTAGTTTCAAAAGAAATTAAAATAAAAGATAAAAATCTAATTTTATTAGAAAAATTTGATAAAGGTCATCTCTTAGCTTTAAATGAATATTTTAAAGATAAGAATTATGAAATTTATCTTGAAAATTTTAAGAGATTTAACACCTTATTAGACATATATGCATATTATATTAAAACTATCAAAAACATCATAAACCATCTTATTTTAAGAACATTAAAAGACTATTTTAATATAAAAAAATATGTAAGAATAGAAGAAGAATTAAACAATTTAATGTTTAGATGCTACATGTTTGAAAATTATAAATATATTGTATGTACACAAGAAAAACTTGTTTGTATACTACAAATAGAAAAAATAATTTGTATTCAATACATATGACTTATCAAAGTAATAATTTAATCAGTACATTAAAGTCAGATTGATTGAAATTCTACCATAATAGTCTATGGTGATCGAAAATCTCAAAAAATGGTATCAGAACCATATGAATAATAATTGATAGAAAAGATAACACCATCAGATTTTGAGGACATCAATGTTATTAACCATAAAGTCTAAGGGTATTCTAGATATTTTTATAAACCTCAAGAGTATAAATGAAGATATGCTAAACTTCAAGAAAATTTGAGATATTATTCCACGACTTAATATATAGTTAGACATATCGAATCTATGACACAACTATTACATGCAATATTAATATCATAAGGACCATTGAACGAGTACTTTGTTTCATAGGTGAATGTAGATACAGGTGAGGAGGGACACGTGTTCTACCACAATTTTTGAAAAATAAAATTTTAGGTCTAATATTTATAAAATTATAGATAAATTATATACATAAAATAAAATTATACTTCACTTGAATTTTTTATTTTAAACTTCTAACACTCAATATCTTAGAAAATCCTTAATAATTTGAAAATATTTTATTAAAATGATTAAAAAAGAAATTGTTAATGTTATAATAGAAAAAAAATTGTAAAAAATACTACAAATGTCCTTCCTTAAATACATATATATTGTACATGTGTAAAAAATCCATAAAAAAATTAAAAAAATTACATTAATTTAATACTTTTTATTAAATATGAGTATTACTAAGATATCATCTCGAAAATAATGATAAAAATTTAAAATAAAATTATGGTATTAATAAAATAATAAATTCTTATAATCTCCTTACTTTTTTCCCTCCTAATTTGGTTTTTTTATTTTTATTTTTATACTTTTAATTCAAGATTTAAAAATTATAAAATTATAAAAGGGTAAGAGGATTTTGAATTAAAAATAAAAGGATATATAAAAGAAAATTAATTAAATTATTAAAAGAATAAGGGATTAAATGTTGTATGTGAAAACATTTAGGTAGGATAATAATATTGTAATAAGAATAATTTATTAATAATAATTTTGTTAAATAATAATAGTATTAAGATATAATTAATATTAATAATAAAATATATTTTATAAAATTTAATTGTAATAATAACAAAAATTATGTATTTTACTTAGTTGTGGTAGGCATAAAAAACATGACCTTTACGTGGGAGAAAATATACATTCCTATAGGCAGAGGCAATTAAGAGTTTCCAGCTTTGAATTAATCAAACCCTCTCATGGGTTTAAACACACGAACTTCCATTTTTCTAATGGAAAACTATTCAGTAGGTCGTTTCCGCAATTCAAAACAATTGTTTGGTCATTTTCTTTATTTTTTTTTCTACCTGAATTTTGAGTTTTGACGCGTCTTTGAAGGTGCAGTAGAAAGTTGTATGTATTGTTCTATATATTACAATAGGGTCATAGAGGAAACAACACAAACCAGTGTGCATTCAGAGACTTATTTCTTGAGGATTTAAGTTTAATTACCTGCTCAGCTTTCTGGAAGGACATTCTCCAAACCCATTTCAGGTAATAATGATCCTTCCATTTGTTAATTACCCATCTTGGTTTTTGCATTTCTTTTAGTCCTTTTTGAAGCAATTTGGGCTCTCTGTCTTCAAAAAATCACAAATCTCACTATGAATTTATTTTAAAATAAAGTTTTAGAACATGGGAAACTTTTAATGGGGCTTACCTGTTTGATTATATTCCCATATGAATTTAAGTCATCTATGTGAAGCGTTGGATTATAAATATTCCTATTTTGTTGTTGTGTTGTCTAGGTGGAAGTTCTTCCCCAAAAACTGGAAAGCTGTTAGCAAATCTGTCGTTTGATTTGTTATTTGAATCAGTTTCAGTTCCAAAACAGGAACTGTGACTTTGAGATCACATAACTTTAAGAAAACAAAATCAGAAATCATGACTGTTTCAAATGGGTCTGAAAAGACAAAGACTAAGAGTTCAAATCGCTTGAAGGAACATAAGCCTCAGAATGTAATCCTTGAAACAAATCTTTCATTCAAGAATCTTGTTCAAAACAATGGAAGCTTTTTTTCAGATGCCCAGAGAAGCAAAATTGAATTGAAGCATAAATCAATACCTGCACTTTCTTTGCCTGAAGCTGAAATCTTTTTTTCTCCAATACCAGTGAGTGAACTTGATGAAGCTGCAACTAAGCTTCAAAAAGTGTACAAAAGTTACAGAACTAGAAGGAATCTTGCTGATTGTGCTGTGGTTGTTGAAGAGCTCTGGTTAGTTTATAATATCTATATTGTAGTATAATTGCACTAGTAATTATGTCATTTCATTTGTGAGTTAAGTCTTAGCTGATTTTTTTTTAACCAATTGATTACTTCTATATAATGCAGGTGGAAAGCATTGGACTTTGCAGCTCTCAAGCGAAGTTCAGTGTCATTTTTTAATGATGACAAACCTGAAACTGCTGTTTCAAGATGGGCAAGGGCTAGGACTAGAGCAGCTAAGGTGGGGAAGGGTTTGTCCAAGAATGACAAGGCTCAAAAGTTAGCCTTACAACATTGGCTTGAAGCTGTAAGTTCATGCATACTCTTTAGCCAAACCTTCACGAATGCTTAATATTAATCTGTTACAAATTGATTTGTGTTTTCTACAGATTGATCCACGGCATCGATATGGGCACAACTTACATTTTTATTATGATATTTGGTTTAAAAGTGAGAGCAGCCAACCTTTCTTCTATTGGTGAGTCTCTTAGTTCCTTTTCAACATCATGTTTCTTCCAACTTTTGTCATTTAACAAACCTTCGGTGCGTTTAATTTGCTTAATTATGTTTTAACATTTGAACGACTCATTGTCATTATCCTGAACAATCAAAGAAGTGCATGTTGAAAACTATTCTTCTTTTTTGTTACTCATTGCGTTATTTTTGAAATGAAGGTTGGATGTTGGAGATGGAAAAGAGATCAATCTTGATAAATGTCCAAGAAGCATTGTACAACGCCAATGTATCAAATACCTTGGACCTGTAAGTTACTGTCCTGTAATTTCATTTGGCTGTTGATATGAAAAAAAGGTTGTTGTTCCCTAAACTATGCTTAAGAAATGGATTATTAATAGAGTGATCATCTGTATTTTTGCCATTTCAGAAAGAAAGAGAAGAATTTGAAATAGTAGTGCAAAATGGGAAGTTGATGTATAGGCAAAATGAGACACTTGTGGACACAATAGAGGGATCCAAATGGATATTTGTCCTAAGTACCACAAGGTCTCTTTATGTAGGTCAGAAGAAGAAGGGTTCATTTCAACACTCTAGTTTTCTAGCAGGAGGTGCCATTACAGCAGCTGGAAGATTAGTTGCCCATCGTGGGGTTCTTGAGGTACAAAATTATACAGACAAATAAAATTTCATTTGAATTGCAATTCCAAAACAGTTGTTTTTGCAAAACTAATATCTGATTATTTATCCATTGCAAATATTTTCAGGCTATTTGGCCATATAGTGGTCATTATCACCCAACAGAGGAGAATTTCAAGGAGTTTATCAGCTTCCTTGAGGAGAATCATGTGGATCTCTCAAATGTCAAGGTATTTTCTTTCATATTAAGGGTTTTGTTTGCTTTTGTTTATGCTTATGAAATCATATAAAAGCACTTATAACATAACATCTTTTATAGATAGAATTTCTTTTTTATCCGTCCTCCATTTATGTGAAAATTACAAAAGTCGTTGGGAAGAAGCACATCCTGCACCTTCACCTGCAACACTTATATTTTTTTTATAACAATAAAAATAGATGATATTTAAAAATATAGTATACTTATATTTTTTTAGATAACATTAAAAAAATATTCTTTTAAGAATTTAAAAGTAAAATTAATTGAGTAAAAATTGAAGGAATGATTATGAAAAAAAATTATGATGAATGGTTAGTAGGGTTAATATAAAAAATAATTATAGGAACGTTTTTAATTTAAGAAAGATTTACGTTATCTTATTAAGTTAAATTTTAAAGTTTTTTGATATGCTAATAGCAATCACCTTTGTGTTTCTTGAAAAAAGGGAGAATGCCATGTGTTTTTTTAACTAAAAGTACTTTTTTGAAACTAATTTTTAGATAATGACAAAACCAAAATAACTACTGTGAATGAAGATAATGATAGATTAAGACAGTATATGTTATTTTGGAAGTCATGCTTTTATTAGAGACTGACCCTTTTGTTACTTTTCTACAGAGATGTGCAATTGATGATGACTCTTACTCGATCAGAATTACGGACAGCGAACAAAAATCAGAATCAATAAGTTGTGAAAAACAATCAGATGGTGGAAATGCGACTGATGTAGCAGACAAGATTAAGTTGACTACAAACAAAGCCGTTCATCAAGAAGAAAATAAAAAAGTTGATGTTGCCAATGAGAAAGTACCAGTTTTTGACTTTAACAACCGGTTACCTTGCAAGTGGACCAATGGTACTGGACCTCGAATTGGGTGTGTTCGAGACTACCCAACAGAGCTACAATCGAGAGCACTAGAACAAGTTAACTTATCGCCACGTGTAGGTGGTCCAGTACATAAATGTAATTATGGCCCAATACCTTCTCCAAGGCCTAGCCCAAAAGTCAGGCTATCTCCAAGAATTTTATACATGGGCCTTTCTAGCCCAAGGACTTCAGTTCCTACTACTAACTGAGCCCATTTTAAGAACCAAGATATAAAACCGAGCCTGTTCACCAAAGAGCAATGGTTGGCTTCTTTCCTGCTTGGGCTTAGAGAGGGTCAATAAATATCAGAATCACAAGTGGCATGTGACAAGTGACAAGTGACAAGTGACAAGTGACCAGTGACCAGTGATAAAGTTAAAAAAATAAAATAAAAAATGAGAAGTGACAACTAATAACTTTGATTTATTTATTTTTACGGTTAATCACAAAAATAGATTATTACTTTAGTTAATTTTATTTTTGTTACATGACTTAGTTATGCCTAAGTCCTTTTCCTTTCCTTTTTTTATTTTATTTTTTGCACCCAATTATGGCTCATGTATTTTTTTCATTGGGTTTTATTCTTTCAATGCCAGTTGAAATGTTTCATTCCTTGTTAATCAAACATGTCATAATCATGTTATACTGTATGAAATTTACTTTACAACTACAAGAGTTCTTCTTCTTCTTTTTTAAGTACACGCACTTATAGTTCATTTGATATGTATCATTTGTAAGTGCTTTCAAAACTATTGTGTTTGTACGACTCTTTTATTATGTTTGACATAAAAAAAATGTTACTCTTTTACTGTGTTTGATATAAAAAATAATAATTTTTTTAAATAATGCGTGGATCAATCTTAATCTTAATCTTAAAATAACTAGAATAACTTTACTTTTAAGAAATTTATGTTTGATTTACTAAATAAAAATATGATGAAATTAAATTATATATAAACAATATTATTATCATTATATTTAATTTTAACAATAGAAACAAAACTAATGGCAAAATTTAAAACAAAACTTTATAACTTTGACATCTTTTATTATATCGTATGGTAAGTTTTTGTTCTTTAATTTTTTTAATCACTATTGTATTTTTAACGTTAATATAATTATTTTTTTTGAAATTTATATGAGAAAAATTGAGTATTTTTTAATTGATGCAGTATAAGTAATTTTTTTTTTACATAAATGACACTTAAGGCAGAAAAGTGATGCGTGGAAAACACGCATTTGTTAATGACATACATAAGTCAATTAAATAAATATATGAAAAATACTAATTATGATTAAGATAATCATCGAGAAAATGAATGAATTTTTATAAATAATAATAAAAAATAATAATTATGAATTTTTAGACAATATTTAGTATGATACTTTTATATATCAAATTACAAAGTGAATCATTTTATGATTTATTCTAATGGATTAATTTTATAATTAATAATCACAAATATCTTAAAGAAAAAGAATGAATCTAATTATGTATAAATACTTTAGTTGATATATGATCAATTAAGATAAAATTTATTAAGTTTATTATAGTATTTAAAAAATTACTATTTTTTAATCAGAATAATAAATAAGATTATTATCATAACAAACTTTTTATATTTAGAAAATTTATCGTAATTAAATAAATTATTAAATTGTTACATATTAGTAATAGATATTTTAAAATAATCAATTATTTAAAAAAAAATCACAATTTTTTTAATAGATTTTGGGTTACAACTCTTCTCAAGTCGAGCCAATGGGGTTGGTAACTAATAGAAAATGATAATGCATAAAAATAAAAGAAATTACATAATTAGCAATGATTAATATTAAAACTCTATATGAAGTGTGATTTTATAAAACTATTTTTTTGTTTCTCACACACTTACAGAAGCTATTTTCGGTAAAATATATTTACATCTTAAATCTCCAGTATTTTGGGTCTTTAATTTGAGCTGGGGCAGCGATCTAGCTGGGCCTTGGGCCGGCCATGAAAGTAATATTAAAATATGTTATTAAGCCCACGTTTTCTATCAAGGACTTAAGGCTGCGTTGAGGAGATATTCTCGAAGACACTGTGCATGCATGAGCACGACCAATTTGACTATGAACAAAATACAAATACCCAAAAAGTATTGGCTTCATATAAAGTAGCAATTTTGTACGATTCGAAGCAATTTCCCTCTTCTTTTTTTTATTATAAAGAAATGTTTTTTTCCCCTACGAGACGTTACAAAGCTTAGGCCTCCATGAAATTTCTTTTTTAATATATTTGACAATTCTTTGAAGATGCATTAGAAAACGACGACGTCCTTCTGAGTTGTATATAATATAAGTAAGAGAGGACACCAGTGTGCAATACTCAGATTTGTCTGTTTAGGGTTGTTTAAGCTTACCTGCTCAAATTTCAGAAAGAACATCCTCAAAACCAATTTAAGGTAATAATGATCCTTCCCTTTGTTAACTTCCCATCTTGGTTTTTGCATTTGTTTTGAGAGCAATTTGGACTTTGTATTCAAAAAATTCGCAAAGCTTTCTATGATTTTCCTTTTAAAGCTTTAGAACATGGGGGAACTTTAAAATGAAGCTTACCTGTTTTATTAAATTCCTATATGAATTCAAGATGACCATCTATGTAAAAGTTTTGGATAATAAATTTTCCTGTTGAGCTGTTGTCTATGTGGAAGTTATTGTCAAGTCCATAAGAGCTACGCAATCCAAAAGCTTAACACAAAATACACTCGTTATTATAAATTCTATCATAATATTGTACAGTGAGATTATTCCTGATAATTAGGTTACTAGGATTTTTTAGTACATTCATTCAATTAAATATTTAAATTTCTCTCATTTTTTTGTAAATTTTCAATAAATTAGAGTATCAAGAGTCATGTTAATGCCTTGTGAAACATGACTTGTTTGGTTTGCTTTATGATATTAATTTTCAGTTTCAAAACAGGAACTGTGACTTTGAGAACACATAGCTTTAAGAGAAATCAGAAATCATGAACGTTACCCTTGTTAAAGACAGTGGAAGCTCTTCCTCAGACTATACTCAGAGATGCGAAAATGAATTGAAGCATAAACTAATAACTGCAGTTTCTCTCTCTGAACCTGAGATCTTCTTTTCTCCAAGACCAGTGACTGAGCTTGATGCAGCTGCAACTAAACTTCAAAAAGTGTACAAAAGTTACAGAACCAGAAGGAATCTTGCAGATTGTGCTGTGATGGTTGAAGAGCTCTTGTCAGTTTCTATGTCTCATAACACCAAAATTTGTTTCATTACATTTGTGAGTTTGACAAACGAGTTATTAATGTTATGTAAAATATTTCGATCAAAAATTAGCCTATTTCATCTAAATATTTCAGTCGCTATGCTACTCAAAATTATAAGTGTGTAATAATGAAGTTATTAGTTCACGTGTCAAGTATTTCCATAATTTAAGTAGTTAATTAAAACAAAAATTATTAAAGATAAATATTATTATTTAATAAAATAATAAATGTTAAAAATACATAAATTTTTACATATTTTTACAACTACACTATTTATATGATTATACATGATAGAATTATCTTTAAAATGTTAAAATGATTTATTTTTCTAGATAATTACTGCACGTGAAACCATATAAGTAGTGGAAGTATAAAAATGAGTGTAAATTTATAGCATTTATTGGGATTTTTTTTATAGATAAAAAAATGACTATTTTATCCCTCTTATTTTAGTGCATATGTTTTTTTTTTTGGATAAAGTAAAATTGAACTCAAGTATATTTTAAAGGAATATGATACTAATTGGGTATTCTGTAAAATAAGAGAATTAATATTTACCTTTTTAACGAAGTATGAGACTTTTCAAACGTGTTGTACGTTCTAAAATAGATACTTATAGAAGGTCAGATAGAGAAGTGTTGATAACTTTTAAATTTTTTTAAAGTTTTGTAAATACTAAACCACAGTTGAACTTAATTATAATAGGATATTTTCAAGCAATCAAATAACAATATGCTTAATTAATATTCTAGCTTTTAATGCCAATCAAGTGCATGCCAAAAGTATTTTTTTTTTTAGCTCATTGCTCTGTTTTTGAATTGAAGGTTGGACATTGGACATGGAAGAGATATTAATCTTGAAAAATGTCCCAGAGTCGTTCTGCAACACCAGTGTATCAAATATCTCGGACCTGTAAGTAATTGTCTTGTGATTTCATTAAGCTGTTGATACGAAAAAAGAGAAAGAATAAGAAGAATCTTGTTTGTGCCCTTAATTATGTTTATGAAATGTCCTTAAATATGTGTTTAGATTTTCAAAAATATGTTCTTTTTATAAATGCGTTAAAAAGTACAAAGATTATTGTAGCTTCAACAATTCCGATGATACTAATGAATTATGTTATGCATCTAAAAAAAAAGTTTTGAATCATAGATAACTAAATACTCTTTTAACTTCAAAAGAGCTCATTTTTTTAACACAATTTGAAAAATGAAAAGTAGGGTACAGTGAGCATCATAAACGAAAACTGTTTATATTAACAAACCCATCTGTATTTTGGCCATTTCAGAAGGAAAGGGAAGCATACGAAGTAGTAGTGGAAAAAGGGAAGTTAATGTATAAGGAAAATAGAAAACTTGTGGACACAGTAGAGGGCTCCAAATGGATATTTGCCCTCAGTACCACAAAGTCACTATATGTAGGTGAGAAGAAGGCTTCATTTGAGCATTCTAGTTTTCTAGCAGGAGGTGCTACCACGGTAGCTGGAAGATTAGTTGCCCACGCTGGAATTCTTGAGGTACAACTTATATAAAAATATTAGATACCAATTCTTTAAAAGTTCAAGTTTAAGTGAGTTAGAACTAACAACTTATTTATATTTCTTAACATTCTTTCTCAAGTTTAAATTACTTTGTTTTTCTAAAGTTTCATAACTAATTTTTTTTCTTAAAAATGAGTTTTTTTTTATCATTTTACAAAACCTATCAAACTTGAAAATTTAATTCACATTAACATTATAACATGAATTCAATCCAAGGATCTTACTACGTACAAGATACCAATTATCTTTAAAGCTCGAACTTGTGGGAGATAAACCTAACAACTCATTTATACTTCTTAACAACTTATGCATACAAAAATCCTTTAAAATTATTTGTTTATAAGGAATAAAGGCAATGTATTTCTCTTAAAAGTAGTTTGGTTAAAACAAACATTTAAATGTTTGTGATGAAAATGTTAGAAATAATTTTGAATAACACTTTAATAATTATTTTAGTATATAAATATACAATCCAAAACTGCTTCTCCTAAAAAAATAAGTATTAATTACTTCTACCAAAAACATTAATAATATTTATTAAAAATTTGTAAGTATTTTTCTCGGAGATTATTAAACATATTAAAAATTGCTTTGGGTCAAAGTAAATTACTTTTAACAAATAAATAAATAAATTTGGTATGTTATTATGTAACTATTGCAAAAAATTTCCAGGCTATTTTTCCATACAGTGGTCATTATTTACCTACAGAAGAGAATTTCAGGGAATTTATTAGGTTCCTTGAGGAGAATTGTGTTGATCTCTCAAATGTCAAATTTTAAGGTATTTTCTTTCACTTTTATATGTAGATAACAATTTTCTTTCACTTTTAACCATTGATAAAATGTTAAATTGCCTTGGTAATCAGAATTTCATAAAAGGCTTTCTATGTTTTTTTTCCCTTTCCTGTAGACGAGATTGTCAATAAACATTTTTATTGTATAAGAATTAGAATTATAGTGATTTAGATTCAATTAATTTAAATATTATCTAATTAAATTTCATTTAATATTATTATAAATTTTAATGAAATTAATTTATATAATTTTGAATCTGTTTCTTTTTGAACAATTTTTTTTTTAACTTTTTTTTCCCTTCCCGAATCCCCTGCATCAATTTAATTACCTCGGAAATTGAGCTTAGACCAAGCCTATAATTCGGTAGAATAAATCCATAAACTTATTTAGGCCCAACGAACTAATACAGCATAAACTAACCAAGGGAGCTTCTATCTTGCACCCACCTTCCAACTCATTACCACACTTTCTTTTAACCCACATAAAAAAAAAATTCAATACACATCCAAAATCAAAATAAACTAATGCTTTCCAAAATGCCGAAAAACCATTCATCTTTTTTAAATAAAAAATAACAATTTATATATTCATATAGAATATAATTTAATTGAACATCTTCGAGTTAAATTAGGATAATTTAGATATGTACAATGTTGAATTTTATCAAATTTATTCAGTTTAATATTATTAAATGATATTTTTATTGTTATAAAATTTAAAGATTTTTTTATATGTATGTAATTTCCCTTTTCTTCTATTTTATTTGCTTACGTCCTCTCAATATCAATTTTCATCTACTTATTTGTCGGCAAAGCTAAATAAAACTAGATTTGGAGACGTGCGTTTAGTTTTTATGAAATCACTTAATTGAGGGTTTGGATGGTAGTAAAGAAAGGTATTTCTCATGTTCCTATCCTTGCGAAAGAAAAAAAAAACTTTATTGTATCTACGAAGGGTGAACAAATAATTTTACTAATTTGATTATAAAGAGAGATTTAATTTGATTCGAATTTGATTTATAAATTTTATAATTGGATTAAATTTAAATTAAAATACCATTTATTTAGATTTAGATTGACATGTTTCATAATTTATTTTAATTCAATTCTAATCAAATTATTATTAAAATTATAGATATTAAAATTACGTTAAATTATTATTTTAATTTAAAAATAATTATAAATATTACATATTTATAATAATATAATAATTTTTTAAGCATAGTTTTTATTCTTTTAATTTTTTAACTATGACTAAAAATAATAAATTGTGTTAGAGATGCACAATTAAAATTTAAATTATTTGCATATCATGTTTTGTATATAAAAATGATTCATAAATAAATTTAAACATCAATATGATTTTATTTGATCTAAAAAATCTAATTTTTTTTAGATTTAAATTGGTTCATATTGATTAAATCATTGTATTGAATTTTGGTTGAAAATTTTCAAATCCAATTCAAATTAATAAAAAATAATTAGTTTTAATCCATTGCTCACCCATATTTTTGATGTTTATATTGATTATTAAATATGGAAAGAAATACTTTTTTAATCTAAACTTAAAGGCCATTTTAATCATGTAGTTTTTTAATAAAAATACTTTAATTTTTTAGGTAAACATGTTTAGTTTATTAATTTTTGAATAGAGTCATTTAAATCTATTTTTTTAAATATTAATATTTCAAAAGTAAAATTAAATTTCTCTTAAAAATTAAAATAAAAACACCCATTCTCATTCTTCTCTCATATTTTAATCGATCTTAATTTCTCTCATCTTATTTACTCTATTTCCCTTTAGTTTCTATTATCTTATTTTATTTATGTACATTAATTCATTTATATATTTATTTTAAATTATATTTTTAACTATAAAATTAACTCTATTTAATAATTATATTAAAATACTTTTATCAATACTTGGAGTGAGACTGTGAGAGTGACCCAGTCCCATCCTAACCCTTATTTTTTTTAAAGACAAAAATGTATTAATCATAAAGTAGAACCATTGCCTCCGATTAGCATTTAGCAACAAAAATATTATATAGTTTATTTTTAAATTTTAATAAATAAATAAACATAAATTTTAATTAATTAATATTATAAAAATCTTTTTTAATTAAAAGATAAGTTAAAAAAACTCCTTAATATTTCTTAGTTAAGTATTTAGCTTAAATTTTCCTAAAAAAAAATAAAACATAAGGGGCAAAATATATCATTAATGTAAAATATAATTATTTTTATTCAAAATTATTTTAGACATAATTTAAAATTAACTTAATCAATAAACATTTTTTAGGTAAAAAATGAATAAAATTAGTGAAATTTGATGTGATGATATCTTTTATTTGAAGAGAGGTAAATTCACCTAATGTGTATAGCATATAGAAAAATTATCAGCAATTTGCCAAGTTGTGCTGTTGGCAACAGTCAGCAATACCATTAGCGAAAAAAATAAGAAAAAGTCGGCGATAGCAACTTTCTTATCATGTCACTTTTAATTTATTTATTATTTTTATTAAAATCTTAAGCAATTATCCATAAGAGTAAAATAATAATAATAATAATAACTAAGAAAGATCAAAGATAAGATATCAAAGCAACTCGAACATGTTGTAGACACGCCTAAGTAAGGTGGATAACGCCACGTGACATTAACACGAAGGGTATTGATAAAAGTAAGGTGGATAACGGCTTATGGCGTGGTTTTGAGACTCTTAACGACTTTATCTACGCGTAGCCTTCACGCGTGCACAACCATCGTTTTTCGTTATTTTTATTAGATAGAAAAGATATTAAAAAGTAGGAGTATAATAAAAAAAATAACAAAAATTGAAACATGACGATTTTAATTTATATATTTTTATTTTTTTTAAAATATTTTTTTATTTTTATTATTTATTATTATAATTATTTTATTTTTAATTTGTTGTATTTATTAATTGTCATTTATAAATTGTCATTTATAAATATTACAAACTAAATAAATAAAAACATTCAATGAACCACCATTTACCTTCCAAATCGGATCATTTGCTTGTGTTCGATCGATACACCCCAGGCCAGATATTAATTTTCGCTTTCTGTAACCTAATCCAAAACTTATTCATATCTATCAACATCATCTTTAAATGTCCAATTTTTTACGACATTTTTTTTAAGGATTTAATTCATCGGATCTTTGTTTTGGATATTCTTATGTTAACTGAATTTCCGTACAATATTTGATTGACAAGGGTAGGACTTTCCTTTTTGAGGAATTCTTAGGGGTATTTTAGGTTTTGATATTGTAGCTGGGACTTCAATCTATTATTCGTTGTGTTCATGGAACCTCGTGTTGGAGGTAAATTTCGGCTCGGCCGGAAGATCGGTAGCGGCTCGTTCGGAGAGATCTATTTGGGTTTGTTGCTTAATTTGGAAACTCATGTGTCTATCTGTGTTTAGATTGGAATTAGCAAATATTTCCATTTTCTTGTTTGTTTATGTTCTACAAATTGTTTGGCAGGAACTCATTGTCAGACTAACGAAGAGGTTGCGATTAAGCTTGTAAGTATTTGTTGCTGCTTTCTAGTTTATCAGTTTTGCACAAATTAACCAGTTGTTTCTATCAGTTGATCGATCAGCCGTGTTTTTCTTCTTCTTTCAACTTCACGGTGCATTCTTATTGTTTTGTTAATTTATTGGTTTATTTTGAGGAAAACTTTGAGGTTTTTGCTTTGTTATATTAATCAATATTAGGGTTAGCTTTAACTGGGTTGTGAGACTATAAAATGCCTGGCCAGTTGATGATGGTTTGATTTGAATTTAGTGATGAAATCTAGAAATGTCCCATGCAGCAACGATTTGTTTTGAATCAAGTTAGTTTATATGATTGTATGACTAGTTTTTGGTGCGTACTTTCCTTTGTGGAACGTTGATGGTTTCATAAGGCTTGAAATTCTCATTAGCCCACTGGTTCTTATGTGTAGGAAAGTGTCAAGACGAAGCATCCGCAGTTGCTCTATGAATCAAAGTTATACAGGATCTTTCAAGGAGGAAGTAATGAATTATTGAGAATATTTAAGTTTTTAGTCCCTGCGCACACACACAAAAAAAAGGAAAGGGAAAAAAGGGAGAGTTTCAAAGTGTGATTTCTATCTATTTTAGGCTTCCAGATCGTCCAATGTCTGCTCCAAATGACTGTTGTGTTTTGTTCATGCAGCTGGCATACCAAATGTGAAATGGTTTGGAGTTGAAGCTGATTACAATGTCTTGGTGATAGATTTACTTGGGCCTAGTCTTGAAGATCTTTTTAATTTTTGTAGTAGGAAGCTTTCCTTGAAGTCAGTGCTTATGCTTGCAGATCAAATGGTAGTTTTTGTTGAATTTCTACGGTAGTTAAGAAGATTAGAAAGTTTTCAGTCTTCTTTACTTAAATTTTTGCAATTGGAAGCATGAATTCATGTAAACTTATGCTGCTTTTTGTTTCAGATCAACCGTGTTGAATTTGTTCATTCTAAATCTTTTCTACATCGCGATATTAAGCCCGATAATTTTCTTATGGGCTTAGGGAGGCGTTCAAATCAGGTCTTTGTATTGAATTTGTGTTATTGTGAATGTACATATATTTTTCTCTCTGTATGTAAATATTAATTTTGAGGTTTTTTTTAATATATAAATGTGGTGTTTGGCTTTTTTTTTCATGTAGGTTTACATGATTGATTTTGGCCTGGCCAAAAAATATAGGGATAGTTCAACGCATCAGCATATCCCTTACAGGTTCAAAAACTTTTCTCTACTTGTACCTTAAGGTGATCTGGTCAGGTGTGCTTTACCGAAGAATATTGGTCCTTATACCTTGGCATGGCATTGTGCTGAAGTTTGATCTTTGTACACAATCCAACGTCAATGGTGTTTTTTTAATATTTTTATTAGTAAAGTACTACTATTTTGTAATACCTGAACATGATCCCTGGAAAGTATTGTTTCTTTGACTGGTTTAGTCTTTATAGTAGATTTTCTATTTGAAGATGGTACCCTGGTGTTATTTTCATGTAGGCTCTGTAGTTTTTATATGAGTTTGTGTAGTTTCTTTATCCATCAGTACATCTAGTGGCGTGAAAGATAAAATACTTTAATTTTCTAATTATTCTAAACACAGTTAAGATGCAATTTTGTTCCTAGTTTACTGATAAATATATTACAAATCATGTTTGGTGATTTCAGGGAGAACAAAAATTTGACTGGAACTGCTCGATATGCAAGCATTAACACTCATCTTGGAATTGGTATGTTAGGTCCTTGTTACTTGTGGTGTTCTTTTTATTTCAGTGTCGTATAGGTTGTATGACTTTGCTTTTCTGCATTCTTCAATTATAGAGCAAAGCCGGAGGGATGATTTAGAATCTCTTGGATATGTCCTAATGTACTTTCTGAAAGGAAGGTGATTGATGTTGCTTCCGTACATTCATTTGTGACTTATCTTTCCGTTCTTTCCATTGAAAATTATTTTGACATTAAGCTTTGCTCTGTAGCCTGCCTTGGCAAGGACTGAGAGCAGGAAATAAGAAACAGAAGTATGACAAAATTAGTGAAAAGAAAGTTTCTACTTCAATTGAGGTAAGTTTGTGAACATCAGTGAAGGAAAAAGGGAAAGAAAAAAAGGTTTTTGCTTGTGGTGAGGAAACGTGTAATGATATAAGTTTTCAGGCATTATATTGAGTTATTTTGATCAGTGTTTCAATAACATTTTCAGGCCTTATGTCGTGGTTATCCATCTGAGTTTGCGTCGTATTTCCATTACTGTCGCTCACTACGATTTGATGATAGGCCAGATTATACTTATCTGAAAAGAATATTTCGAGACCTCTTTATACATGAAGGTTTTACTTTCTTATGCCAAGTTTTTCCTATTTTAATGAGTATTAGAGCCAGTTTCATTTTGTAAATTATAACTTAGTAGAATAAAGTTATTTGTGTCTTTTGCTATCTGCTTTAGGTTTCCAATTTGATTACGTTTTTGATTGGACAATTTTGAAGTATCAACAATCACAGCTGACGACTCCTCCATCCCGTCCACTAGTGAGTGTTTCTTACTTTTTTTCTTGTCAACATGAGGCTTGTGTTTGATGTTCCATGTTTATATGTGTGCGTGTGTGTAGGGTCCTGGTGCAGGAAATAGTTCTGGAATGCCTCTTGCTGCTGCTAATGCTACGGGTAACTTCTTGACTTTACATGGCTTGGTCATTTCATTGAAGTATTGAGTAACTATGCCATTGCACATCTTGGCTTCTTTGTGGAAATCAATTTGATATTGATAATATCTGATCACTTAGTACTTAAGCTCTTGTCTCATTTTTTTTTATTGCTATATAGTATATTGACTTTTGACGTTTGAAGTACAAGATTAGAGTTGATACCATTACTTTCTAACATCATATCATTTTTTGAATTGGTGAGGATATTATCTTTACATGCCGTGGTCATTTCATAAAAATATCGAGTAACTATGCCATTGCATGTCTTGGCTTCTTTTGGGAAATCAACTTGATATTGATAATATCTGATCATTTAGTACTTATTTAAGCTATTGTCTCAGTTTTTTGATTGCTATATAGTATATTAACATTTGACGTTTGAAGTACAAGATTAGAGTTGATACGTTACTTTCTGACACCCTGGAATAGGTGAGGAAGATGGTCGAGCAGCTGGTTTGACTTCCATGGATTCCTCTTGGCGTAGAATGTCTGGACCAATCTTGAATTCTGGAAGCTTGTCAAAGCAGAAATATCCAATTGCTAAGGATCCTGCACTTACTAAAGATGCATTGGTAATATATATATATATATATATATATTTATGTAAACAATTTTCCTCATCATTTTAAATTTGCTATGTCTTGAAATTTTTTAGTTATCTTCTTTTTCATCGCAGTTTTAGATATTTACTGCTTTGCTGCTAGGTCTATAGTTATAAGTGTGATGATTGATCTTGCAGTTACCAAATTCCACTACTGCGGGCCGATCTGGTGAATCATCAAGACGACCAGCTGTTTCTAGCAGCCGTGATGATGCTGATCCTTATCGGTCTTGCACAACTGATATTAGTCCTGGAGCTGCTTACAAAATTTCTAACGGGCAAATAAATCCACCTGTGGGTTCTTCAGACCCGAAGCGTACATCATCCAGGAGACATGCCTCTCAAGTGAGGAACTATGATAGCACTCTCAAAGGCATGGAAACTCTTCGCTTAGATAACGAAGAGAAAGTTCATTATTAAGCATCGACCTCAGCAAATTGTTATCAGGAGTTCCAAAAGCTCAGTTCAACTGAAGTAAACCAAACAACACTAAGGAACTTAAGGTTAGGCAGGAGTTCTAAATATTGCTCTTCCTTGTACTCGACCCAAAGTTGAAGTTGCTGGCAACAAAGTTTTTTATTTTGTTTGCCTTCAGTTGTGTGGTGTTGATTCTAAAATGTAATTCCTAATGTCATTGGCATCATCGTAAATTGGTCAATTGTATTCATATCTTCAAAAGGCTAACTTGGATGAAGATTTGACCACCAAAGGTTTGTATCTACAATGGTATTACTATTGCAGCTATTTCCTTCCACCTTTGCTTTATTCTCATTCCTAGAGAAAGGTATTATTTCCACTTGCTGAGTGAGTTAAAAGTCATTTATCTTTGTCTGTCTCGACCCTTGCTCTCTATGAGAAGTTATTTAAAGCCTTTTGGCATATGACATCTAGTAGAGTAAGGATACTTTTATTATTGAGGGAAAAAAAACTTTAAAACTTGTAATCACATAAATAATATTATCTATGTTTAATTTTTATTATTAAAAAAATTAATCTTATAATTTGACATAGACTTTCAAATTGATTGATGATTATTTAGATTTGTTTGAAGTTGAATTCTGTTTAATTAGGTATTGTTGAATAGTCTTTTTAATATTATTGAAGTTTTATTTTTTATAAGTTTTAGAGGTATTATTTATATATATCTTGTGTCATGACATCTAATAGAGTAAAAATATTTTTATTATTGAAAAAAAACTTTAAAACTTGTAATCACATAAATAATATTATTTATGTCTAATTTTTATTATTAAAAATATTAATCTCATAATTTTAAGTAGGTGTTTAAATTAATTTATAGTTATTGAGACTTAATTAATGTTAAATTCTGTTTAATTGGATCTCATTGAATAATATTTTAAATATTATTGAAGTGGTATTTCTTATAAGTTTCAGGGTTATCATTTGTATATGTTTTCTTTATTATTTTGCATTATATATATATTTTGCTAATACTCATTTTTATAGGATGTTCATTAATTTTCTTTGTTAAATATATGTCGATAATATTAGTGGCAAAATTAATCCAAAGATTCCGTGGAGTAATTTAAAGGTTTTTATCTTAACTATTTCGCTTTCAAGAAATGAATAATAGACACTGATGTTTTGAAAGTTCGAGGATGTTCCCAATAACCTTTTTTCTTGTTTAGATTGGTTAATGTCTAAATACTATTTGAATGTAATTTTTTTTAGAAAAGGTTGAGATTAAGTAGTTTGGTTAGAAATTAACATCCATATCAATTTGTGCGGTGAAGTGAAGATGAGTAAGAGGCACTGTAACACGTGAGATTATAAGGGTAAATTAAAATAAAATGTTAACGAGATTTATTACAGAATATATTAATTTTTAAAATTTATTTTATTTTATCTTATTAAATTTTTAATTTTTTTAATTAGATAAGATGATAATAAAACATTATTAATTAAAATATTTTATTTATCTCTAACGGATTTAAATAAGACAAGTAAGAATATAAAAATAAAAAATATGAAAAATGATAATTTATAATTTATAATTTAAATTTAATAAGAAAAAATAATATAATATGTGTTTAAAATTAATAAATTAAGATTATAATCTAAATAAGATAAAATTTTATTTAAATAAAATAAAATAATATTATAATATAAATTTATTAAATATATTAAACAGATAAAAAAGATAGGATAAGTTACTTTACATCTCTACTTGAGATCCTGCGTACTTATTTGCATTCTTCCTTGCGCATATGATTTGGATCTGAAATCTTCCATTGCCTCTTGCCTCATTAAATAATCACAAAGATTTGCAACGTTTCTCTCTCTTTTTTTGTTTTTTGTCATAAGGATCATTTTATCTCTCTAACTTATTTTCTAACGAGGGTTGTATACTAATATAAGCTTAACAGAAAGTCTCGACAATTTCAAAGATTTATCATTATTTGATTAATCATATATCTATATTTGGAGAATATTTTTTATGGCTCTGATAGCGCTGACTATTTTCTGTTGTGTCGGTAGTATGCTCGCGGATGCTAACGATATTATATACACCCACCAAGTCACCAGATGGCTTCCATATCAGATAATAATTTGATATCTATTATTAGAATCTGTATCATATTTATTATTCGATATATACTTTAAACAATTATAATTTTGTATCTAAATAATGATACATGTCCTTAATTTGATACTGAAATAGTGATAAGTGACATTAATAATAATGTTATATTAAAGAAATGATTTAGATATTATTAAAAATATTTAATAATTGTATTTTATTCTATATCTTTAAAAATATGCATAGTGTTTTATATACTAATTATAAGTAAAATAGATGTGATTAAAACGCATAATATATATATATATATATTTATTAACAAATATACATTAAATTAATAGCCCCTCAAACTCAAGGTGTATATAAGATCAGTTTGAAGTTGTCAACCAAATTACGAATATGTTCTTTAGAAAATGTCTTGGTGAAAATATCTACAAGTTGATCATTGGAGTAGACGGGAAAAAACTTAGAGTACCATGGACAAGATAAGAACGAATAAAGTGACAATCAATCTCGATGTATTTAGTCTGTTCATGGAAGACCTCATTATGAATAATATGAATGACACTCTGATTGTCATAATAAAGAGGAGTAGTTGAGGATGTGTACACACCTAAATTCTTAAGAAGCCATCGTAGCCAAATGAGTTCAGATGTGGTATTAACAAGAGCACAAACAGTGTCAAGAATATGACAAAGTTTTCTTTCGACTTAACCATTTTGTTGAGAGGTGCTTGAACAGGTTAGATGATGTACAGAACTTGAAAAGCATATTGAGTATATTTAAGAGCATTATTAGATCGAAAAAGTTTTGATATGTTTGGAGAATTATGTTTCAACCATTTTTACAAAGTTACTGTATATTGGTAAGATTTCAAAACGAGATTTCATAGAAAAAATTCAACTATAACAAGAGTAATCATCAATAAAAACAACAAAATAACGAGATCCACCAATATTAATAACATCAGAATGAATTAACTCAAAAATACTATTAGAGATAGATTCATTATTATTGAAAGGTAAAGCTGATTGTTTTCCTAACTCGCATGAAGTACAATCAAAATTATCTTTGGATACAAAACCCAACAGACCTTTAAAAGCTAACTGTTGTACCTGAGTGGATGGGGCATAACCAAGACGAGAATGCCAAAGTGCGAGAAAAGGTAAGGAAGAAACTGTAGCAGCAATAGAGACAAGAGCAACAAGTGAAAGATGAAGATTGTCCACAAGAAACATACGCCCAACCCTAGGACTGGTTCTAAGCTCTTGCCCTGTCCTTGGGTCCTACACAATACACTAAGAATAGTAAAAAATAAGGCGATATTCTAGTTAAGCTAATTGTCCCACAGAGCTCAAGTTTGTCCATACTTTTTTTCTTTCTACCAAAGTTCCTGCCCCATTTCGGAGTGAAGCCGCTCTTTATGTTTTTCATGCCATTAATCGCATTCCAAGTGTTGTCATTCATAATCAGACTCCGTATGAGCGCCTTTTGGGTCATCTCCTGACTATCATTACCTTTGCTCTTTTGGATCTACCTATTTTATTCTTCTTCAGCCTCATGAGCACAACAAACTTGAGCCTCAATCTAGACTTTGTTGTTTTCTTGGTTACGGTGAAACTCAAAAAGGGTATCGGTGCTATGATCATGTCTCTCATCATCTTCGTATTTCCCATAATGTTGTCTTTTGTGAACATCGCTTATTTGTTGAACTCTCTCACTTTCATTCTTCCCTAACTAACTCTTCTGTTTTAGAAATCTTCCCAAATGAGTCTTATGTTCTTCTACAGATACTCTTGATCCTCCTTTGGACTTTTCTATTCAATCTTCAAATATTTTTTATGATTCTCCTAGACATGATGTAGATGAACAAGTTGATGATGAGCTACCCTACCTTGAGCCTAGGTCCCCTGCTCCTGCTCCGCCTAAAGATCCTTCATAAAACATTACACTTTGTCACTAAACTCGGGTAAGATCCATTCCTGCACATTTACTTGACTATCATTGTTACACTACCTTTGCTACACTCTATGAGCCTCACACCTATCGCGAGGTATCTACTAACCCTTTATGGAAAATTGTAATGAAAGAGGAAATTAATGCATTAACCAAAAACCATACTTGGGATTTGGTTACTCTCCCTTCTAGTCAGTCTGTGGTTGGTTGTAAGTGGATCTATAAGATCAAGATTCGCTCTGATAGGTCTATCGAGCGTTACAAGGCTCATCTTGCTGAAAAAGGTCTTACACAAGAGTATGAGATTGATTATGAAGAGACTTTTGCTCTGATATCATATTAGAAATATTTAATAATTGTATTTTATTATATATCTTAAGGAATATACATGGTACTTTTATATAGGAGTTACAAGTAAATTAGATGTGCCTAAAGCGCATAACATGTAAATCTATTAACAGATATGATATACATTAACAGATATACATTACATTAATAGATACAAATGATCGTGAGTTTGAAGATGTAAACAATTTGATATTTTTTCAACTATATTCAATGGTGTTAGTGGGATATAAAGAGTACTCGTAAAATAAATAAGAACAAAAATCTTTAGCTTAAGAAGTACTAAAATGCCATTGAATTTTTGAACTTATTTTGGAGGTAATTTGTGATCAAGACCAGGGAAACCTGAATAAGAAATAATATCATTGAATAACATGTCAATTATTGTAACAAAAAGCAAGCTTATGCCCATAAAATTGATACAAATGGGAAGAGGATAAAAGTTTTCGGTATATTTATGTTTACATGTATTGCAAGCAAGGAAACCATCGATTTTAAGCATGAACAAAGAGACTGCTTACAACATAATTCCAATAAAAGCCCATAGCTTGAAGATGTGGTAAGGGACAACAATATATAGCTGAAGACCCCCATCCCCTCCCCAAAACAAATAGCGTTGAACTTCAAGGTCAATGATTTAGCTCAGTTCAATAAGAAAATAAGATATGGGCATTATATGGGACCACTTGAATCCCATTATTAAAGAAAGCTCACAATAAAGACGGGATGGATTCACCGATATTATTTAAAATTTTAATCTCTTGTAGAATTTTTCTAAATAATAAATTGATTACTGTAATTAAACAATAGAGAAAAATAAATAATAAATTGATTACTATAATTAAACAATAGAGAAAAATAAATAATAAATTGGACACACAATTTAACGTCGTTGAACATAAGACCTAATCCTCGAGTAAGGATCGAAAAATAATTCACTATTTCAAATGATGTTTACAAAGTGAATACAAATTCTCAAATACCCAATATCCTAATAATTTCTATCTAACAAATAAGAGAGACCACCAAATGTATTATTATTAATACTTTGAAACTATCAAAATAAGTGTCTTGCTATCTCTTTCTCTCAATTGCAACTCTTCTAATGAAGTTGTTAGGATGATTTGCAATGGCAAAGCATTGCTCTATTTATAGAGAAGAAAGAGCTACTATTGTAGAGTTACTTCTTATATGAACATTTTTTACAATTTCTTCTTTTGTGAGTTGCATTTAATTTCCTATAGAGTTTTCTTTTGGTAGGTGCCTTCCATTGACATATTTACCATATCGAAAAAACTTGCTCAATATGAACCATATCCTTCTTCAACAATCTTAACCTTGGACTCCAAGTGATTATTCTCATATCTTTGCTACACATTTGTAGATGATCAAACTTGCAAGATGTTTATCAAGTTCGAACACATGTTTGAACTTGATTGATGTTACTACCTTTGTCAACATATTTATAGGATTATCAATTATCCTAATCTTTGATAGAAGTATATTTCCATCGTTGATAACTTCCCTCGTAAAATGGAAATGAATGTCTATGTGTTTTATACTTACGTGATAAACCTAATTCTTTGCTAAATGAATAGTACTTTGATTATCATAGTAAACATTGAGATGTTCCTATGCAACTCCAAGTTCTTCAATCAACTATTATAACCATATAACTTCTTTAAAAGCCTTAACAACTATTATAGACTCCGACTCTATAGTTGACAGAGATAATCTTAGTTGTAAGGTAGACTTCTAACTTACAAGTCCTTCACCAAAAGTAAACATATAACTAATAATTGACTAACATTTATTCAAATCACCAACATAATAGGAATCAATATAACCAACTATTTACTTTTTATCTTGTTGAAATACCAAATCAACATCTACGATACTTATAATGAATTGAAGAATTCACACTTGAAGACTGATTTTCAATCTGTCTTCACATCTCGATCAATGCAACAGCTTTTCTAGTCTTTGTTACTCTAGCAGACCAACTGAAGTCGAGCACAACTTCAGTTTGTCAATAGTCACCACATTTGTTAACATATCTGCTGGATTTTTGCTACCTTGAATCTTCTCCAGTATTAACACATCATCTTCCAATAGAGATCTGATGAAGTGATAACGAAGTCCAATATGCTTGGTTCTAGAATGAAATGCTAAATTCTTCGCCAAGTGTATTACACTTTGACTATCACTATGCAGAACATTATTCTCATGTTTGAATCCCAGCTCAATTAACAAACCTTGAAGCCATATCATCTCTTTACTATCTTCAGTTACTGCTACATACTCAGCCTCTGTAGTAGATAGAGTGACAATTTTCTATATTTGTGACATCCAACTAACAGTTGTAGTTTCAACAGTAAATATATATCCGGTGGTGCTTCTTCGGTGATCAATTTCACCTCCAAAGTCTGCATCTACATAGCCTTGTACTTTTAATTCTCCTTTACTAAAGTACAAGCACTTTTCTATGGTGCCTCGTAGATACCTCAAAATCCACTTGATTGCTTCCTAGTGAGTTTTTCCTGGGTTTGACATAAATCTGCTAACAACTCCTACTGCATGACCAATGTCTGGTCTCGTACAGACCATTGCATACATCAAACTTCCAATGGCCGAGGCATAAAGAACCTTAGCCATGAATTCTCTCTCTTTCTCTGTCTGAGGGGACTGATCATTGGATAGGCGAAAATGACTGGCCAAGGGTGTGCTAACTGGCTTAGCATCACCCATGTTGAATCTCTACAAAACACGATTGATGTACTCTGCTTGAGATAACTGCAAGGATCCTTTCTTCTTATTTCTTGTGATTTGCCCATATATGAACCTGCTACTAACATATCATCAACATAAAGTAGTAAAATGATATAACTAGACTTATATCTCTTGAAGTAGCAACAATGGTCAGCATTGCACTTCTTGAAACCTTCCTTGTGCATGAAGCTATCAAACTTTCTATACCATTGTCTCGGGGCTTGTTTCAGGCCATACAAACTCTTCTTAAGTTTGCACACCATGTTCTTCTTCCCTCTTTCTAAGAAACCTTCTGGCTGGTACATGTATATCTCTTCATCTAAATCTCCATGAAGGAATGCAGTCTTCACATCCAACTGTTCAAGATGAAGATCTTCAATGGCTACAATACTCAACACTGATATGATAGTATTGAGCTTCACAACGGGAGCGAAAATGTCAGTGTAGTCAACTTCTTCCTTCTATTGAAACCCTTTGATAACTAGGCGGGCTTTGTATCTCTTGGAACCATCATGCTCCTCTTTCACCCGGTACACCTATTTTTTGTGAAGTGCCTTATTTCCCATAGGTAACTCAGTTAGTTCCCATGTTTGGTTGGAGATGAGAGATTTCATTTCTTCTTTCATAGCAAGCTCCCACTTGTTGGAATCTCGAGTATAACAAGCTTTATCATAGCATTCAGGCTCCCCTCCATCAATCAGCAACATATAGTTCATGTATCTCCTGTTAGGCACATGAGGTCGAGAAGACCTTCTCAATACAGGAGCTAGAGTAAGAGGTTGTGGTGTGTTGGAATGTTGTGTACTGCTCTGTTCAACAAGTTCATCTAGTTGAGGACTTATTACAATTGGTTTTGTTGCGGAACTATCTGGGACATCATCTGTATCTGCAAATACTGACTCATTCTGCTCTGAGTCATTGACGTCTATTTTATGCATGCCCTTATACATCACCTTTTCGTTGAAAATCACATCTCTGCTACGGATAACTTTCTTGTTTTCGTCATCCCAAATGCGGTAGCCAAACTCATCCTCACCATAGCCGATGAATGTGCATTTCTTGGATTTGGGATCAAGCTTATTCCTACCTTGATCACTGATATGCACAAATACTACACAGCCAAAAACTTTTAGATGTGATAGTTTCACCTCTTTTCCGCTCCATACCTCCTCTGGTATTCTATGCTCCAATGGAACAGATGGGCCTCAGTTGATCAAGTAAGCTGCCGTGTTAACTACTTCTGCCCAGAATTTCTTCGGTAGACCTGACTGTATACGAATGCTTCTGGCTCTTTCTGTCAACGTTCGGTTCATACGCTCAGCTACACGATTGTTTTGAGGCATGCCTGACACAGTTCTTTCCATTCTGATCCCGTGTTCATAGTAAATTTTTTTGAATTTGGTGTCTTCATATTCACCACCATTATCGGTTCTGAGCTTTTTGATCTTCAAACCCGTCTCATTTTCTACCATAGCTTTCCATCTTCTGAAAGCCTCAAATACTTCAGACTTATGCTTTAGAAAGTAAACCCATACCTTCCAAGAGTGATCATCGATGAAAGTCACGAAGTATTGTTTCCCACCAATGGATGAGACGGTTGTTGGTCCCCAAACATCAGAGTGAATAAGCTCTAGCCTTTCCTTCTTTGGGGTTCTGCCAATTGTCTGAAAGTTGACTCTCTTTTGCTTTCCAAGTATGCAATCTTTGCACATGTTCATCTTTACAGACTGTAGACCTGGAAGTTTTCCTTTTGAGTTCATAATCTGCATCCCTTTCTCACTCATGTGGCCTATTCTCTGGTGCCATAGATTTGGTGTTTCATTGCCTACTGCAACTGTGATTGAACAACGTGCCTCTGCTGTCATATAAAGAGTGCCACTTTTCTTGCCTCGAGCAACTGTCATTGCACCCTTTGAAATTTTCCAATCATCATCATGGAATATCGTAATGTAGCCTTCACTAGCCAACTACCCTACTGAGATTAAGTTCCTTCTAAGGTCGGGAATATGCCTGACATCCTTCAACTCCCAAACAGACCCGTTCAACTTAATCTTCACTACACTTTTTCCAATAATAGCACATGGTTGATCATCACCAAGATATACCTTTCTAAGGTTTCCGGGGACATATTTCTCGAAGAATTCTTTCTGTGAAGTAGCATGGAACGATGCTCCAGAGTCTAACACGCAAGATTATTCCTTGCTCTCCAAAGAGCATATCAATGCATCATCTCCTCTTGAGGTGGAAGTAACATTTTCCTCTGCCTTCACTTGTTTGTCCTTCAGTGCACTCTTGCACTGATTTTTGTAGTGCCCGGTTCTTCCGCAATTCCAACACTCGATAGTCTTTGAGCTATGGGAATTATTAGGATTCCTAGATTTGGACCTCCTGTCCTTTGATCTAACTCGGTAGTCTGTTCTGCCACGTCCATTCCCTTTGGTTGAATTTCTTCCTCTTGACTCTGTATGCAAAACTGAAGAAGTTGACGATTCACCTGACTCTCTACGTCGGATCTCTTCACTGAGAACCAGATCACGAACATCGTCAAATTTCAACTTATTGCTTCCTGACGAGCTACTTACAGTCGTGACAGTAGCATTCCAGCTTTCTGGTAAAGAAGACAAAAGTATCAATGCTCGTACTTCTTCATCGAATTCAATTTCCACTGAACTCAACTGGGTTGTGACTGTGTTGAGTTCATTGAGATGTTGAGCTACCGATTCGCCTTCCGTCATCCGCAAATTGAACAAACGCCTCATCAAGTGCACTTTGTTTGAGGCTGATGGCTTCTCATACATATTGGAGAGAGCTTCCATAAGACCCGCAGTAGTCTTTTCCTTTGCTATGTTAAAAGCAACATTACGGGATAGCGTTAATCGAATAACTACGAGAGCTTATCTATCTAGAAGATTCCAATCGTCTTCCTTCATAGCTTCTCGCTTCTTCCCTGAGAGAGGTTGATATAGATTTCTTTGATACAAATAATCATCTATCTGCATTTTCCAAAACCCGAAATCTATACCATCAAATTTTTCGAGTTTCACCTTTCCTTCATTTGCAGCCATTGCTCCCACTCAAATCTGACTTCCTCCGGATCGTTTCTGACTATTTCTGTAAACCACCGTGTATTAGAACACCTCCGTCAACGAATAAATATCGTCGACAAACTTTCACTATTCACGTAAATAGTAACCTTGTAGAAAATTGACAGAAATCACCACCAGTAGCTCTAATACCAGTTGTTGGGAAATTACGCAAATTCCCGATAAGCCAGATTTTTGAGAAAGCAAGAATAGAAAAATAACACACAAATTTGATGACGGAGTTTGACCAATCTAGCTTACGTCTCCGGACCTACTGCAGATCTTTTTACTGAAATGAGAGAAATTAAACAAGGTGTTTACAACACTCACAACTCACAACCCAATTACACCCAAGAAAATTACTCTTAATTTTCTCTCACAAAAAATTTTCTAGCTTTTCTCTCGATTAGAATGAACACTTTGGATGATAAATTCATTACAATTACACATCTATTTATAAGAAAATTCACTCCTTGAATTACTCCTTGAATTACTCCTTAAATTAATGATTTCTTAAATTGCTCTTTGAATTAAGCTCAATGTTTTGCTCCTTGTTTTACTTCATATTTTATTCTTGTTTTGCTTCATGTTTTACTCTATGTTTTGCTCCTTAAATTAAAAAACTTTATAACAATCTCAAACATGGTCTGTTTTGAAATTGAAGTGCAGAGTAATTCAATATCGTAGGATCAATGATGATAATATTCCAAAAAAGAAAACGAAATTCAATTTTGTTAAAATATGTGATGTGATAATATTTTAAATTAATAAAATTTAAAATTAATATAATTTTTAAAAAATTAAAATAAAAAGTAAAAATTAATTTAATTAATGAAAAATAAACTTTAAAAATAATAAATAATAAATACATTAGTAACTATAGTCTATGCTGTATAAACAATAGCTTAGTTGAGTGATTGAAGACTATTCTCTGAAAGCCACACGGCACGCACACTCGGATTCTTTTATCTCGGATGTTCACCGGCATCTTCCAAAAAAAAAAAAAAAAAACCTAAAATCCCCATTCTCATCCAACCACCAGTTAAACCAAAATCAATACTCATAATCTATTCTGCAGAGCTCATCAAGTAACAAGGAACCAAAACTTTCAGTAAAGCTTGCTTGCTGCACTGTAAGTTCTATATTCCTTACTTTAAATATAGTCGTTTAGTTTAAATCTGTTATTAGATCTGTTGTCTTTTTATTGTATTGCATTAATTGGATAGCCCGTTATCGTGTTTAAAGATTTATGTTGTTTTAGTATCTGTTAGGCTCACGTGGAATATATGCGGTGTGTTAGGATTTACACGAATTTTGTTTCATCCAAATTATTTGGGGCTACTATTTTGAATTTTACTCGAATTGTTATTTTTGAATGAATTTTTAAGCGTTAATTTAGTTCATTATGCTGTGTAAAGATTTCTGCGGTTTTAGAATCTGTTAGTGGCGTGTGTAATATACGTGGTATTATACATTAGGAGTTACACTAATTTGATTTCATTCAGATCATTAGGGCTTTTTATTTATTTATTTGGTTTTACTAGAATTAAATTTTAAGCTTTATGTTTCTATGTTGGATTGAAATTGGATTATGTGCGGTTGTAGGAGGTTCAATTGAAATTGTTGATATGGGCGATAGCAATTCTCCTCCTGGATCCCCTAAAGGAAACCCAGACCATGATTCGGACACTAACTCCGCTGTTAAGGGCGATAATTCATTGGAAACTATAGCGCAAAAGTTGCAAGACTCGATGTCCGTTGGCAAGAATCACAAGTTTTGGGAAACCCAACCTGTTGGGCAGTTCAAGGATAGGGGTAACATGAACCTTCCTGAGGGACCCATTGAGCCTCCCATGCCATTATCCGAAGTCAAACAAGAGCCTTATAATCTTCCAAGTGCTTATGAATGGAGCACTTGTGACATGAACACTAAAGAGATTTGCAACGAGGTTTACACTCTCCTGAAGAATAATTACGTTGAGGACGATGAAAATATGTTTAGATTCAATTACTCCAAGGAGTTTCTTATGTGGGCTTTGCGTCCTCCTGGTTACTATAAAAGCTGGCACATTGGTGTTCGTGCCATACCTTCAAAAAAGCTGGTTGCTTTCATTACTGGTATTCCGGCTAGAATTAGAGTCTGTGATCAGGTTGTGAAGATGGCAGAGATCAATTTTTTGTGTGTTCATAAAAAACTTAGATCAAAAAGACTTGCACCTGTGATGATCAAAGAGGTCACAAGACGGGTTCACTTGGAGAATATATGGCAAGCAGCTTACACAGCCGGAATGGTTCTTCCAACTCCAATTACAACTTGCCAGTATTGGCACAGGTCTCTGAACCCAAAAAAGCTCATTGATGTGGGATTTTCAAGACTTGGTGCTAGAATGACAATGAGCCGAACAGTCAAACTGTACAAGCTACCAGATTCACCAACTACTCCTGGCTTTAGGAAAATGGAATTTTGTGATGTTCCTGCTGTTACTCAGTTGCTTAGGAACTACTTGAGCCAATTTGTTGTTGCACTAGACTTTGATGAAAATGATGTGGAGCACTGGCTCCTTCCGGAGGAAAATGTGGTGGATAGTTTCTTAGTCGAGAGTCCAGAGACTCATGAAATAACTGATTTTTGCAGTTTCTACACTCTTCCTTCGTCGATCCTTGGCAATCGAAACTACTCTACTTTGAAAGCTGCTTACTCTTATTATAACGTCACTACAAAGACCCCATTGCTGCAGTTGATGAATGATGCTCTTATTGTTGCAAAACAGAAAGACTTTGATGTTTTCAATGCATTGGATGTCATGGAGAATGAGTCTATCCTAAAAGAGCTGAAATTTGGACCAGGTGATGGGCAACTTCACTATTATCTGTATAATTATCGCCTACGACAAGAGTTGAAACCATCAGAGCTTGGGCTGGTACTATTATAGATTCATTGATGTTTTGTTCTAGTTTGAACTGTGAACTCCTCTCTCTTTGTTTGCCAGCATCATTGCTCTCTTATTTTCTCTGCATCACTGATGATTTATGAGATTTTATGATATTTAAGTCATAACTCATAACCAATGTTTTTATATCATTTAGCTGTTTTGCTTATAGATAACAAATAATCGTTTGCGTGCAAAATGATTTTGAGAATATTTTTCTTGGAATTCTCCATGGACTCGGTCATTCTTTGGATTAACATCTCTCAATTATTGTTCTTAATAATCCTTTTAGGCATTTTATCTTCTTTTTTTCATAGTAGAAAGAAAAATTAATATTTAGGTCATGTTTGGTTTACAGTAATAAGAATAATAATAATAATGGGAATGATTTAGGGCATTTATGTATTTGGTTTGACCATTAATTTATAATGGAATATAAAGCATTTTAATAATAGTAGGAATGTTCATTCCTCACACACACTTTAGGTTGTAATGTTCTATTTTTTTCACATATTTGTATAATAATTTATTATTATTTTTTTCATTTCAAAAAATTGAGTTTCTAATTTTACTTTATTTATAATTTTATAAATTTTATTTTACGGCTCAAAGAAACATAATAATAGTAATATTATTTAATTCAATTCAATTTCTATTACTATTTTTATTATTATTACGTTTCTATTCTATAAATCAAATATGATTTTAATATATATATATATGGAACATGTTACCTGTTCTTAATGGTTAAAGCTATGCATGCATTTGTGCAAAAAATATTATTCAAATTAGTTACACATTTTTATTCATGTCAATAACAGTACAATTTTGTGTTTTTGTAGAATTTAGCAATCCATCTTAACGGGACAAGATTAAAAAAAAAAGTGATTTTAATTATTAAGGTAAAAAAAAGTGATCTTAATTTTGTTTCTTATATCCAACATAAAATTATGTTTGGAGTTCTTTTTTTTATATACTACTGGAACTTCTCTAGAACTTCTGGTAGAAACTTTATTACTACTCTAGGATGTTTTTGAACTATATATATAGTCAAGTCTTTTGGTTGTGGGAAGTATTTTATAAAAGAATCAATTTATAAATATTAAAGAAGTTTTTTATTTTTTTTCTCTTATTCTTAATATTTTAAGAATAATTTTTCGTTTAAAAGATCTTTTTATTATTATCTTATATTTATGCTTGTTGATTTTTGAGTTAACCCAGTTCTGAAGTGGATTCTAATGTATTTTCCAGCGCATGCTCCATAGCTTTATTAATGGTTATTTTCTCCTATTTCGATGATTCTCTTCCTTTATGTCATAGTTTCTCTTGTTTATTTTTTCAATAGAACAACTATGATCTTCCTTTTTCTTTATCAACAAAAGAAGCAAATGTATTTCAGGGTAACAATGATGTATGTTTCTTGTAGACACTTTAAGCAGTTATGTGTGTAAATGTTAATAAAAAAACAATATAAGCACAAAAAAGGATATTTTTCAAAGCAAAAAAAGAAATTTCTGATGAGTGAATATATATATATATAGTGTCAGCAGTATATTTTTCTGTGAGTAATAATGTATGACATGATACGGGTAAAAAAACTGAGAGAATAATTATGAATTAGATTTTATTTTTTTTACTATAAAGAATTAAATACAAAGGTGTATTTTTTATGATTATAAATTTTAAAAGATAATATTTTTGAATTATTATTATGTTTAATTGGATTTCGTCTAATATTATTAAAATATTATTTTTATTATTATAAATTTTATAAGTATTATTTTATGTATTTTTTTTAAAAAGTTAATAAGAATGAATCAATTAGTTTTTCAATGTATTTAAAAATCTTGTTATTTTTTATTATTATAATTAAACAACATGAAAAATTCAAATAACTTTTTTTTCATATAACAGTTAACACATAAATATGATACGATAATCCAACAGGATGGTGCAGCTACAAAAGTAGTCATTGTTTTTTAAGCCTTCGGATAAGTGCACTTCTCTTCTATAAACTGTGGGTAAAGACCAAAATAACACAATTGATAAAATTATTCTTTTTCCTAAATCGTTATATGCACTTCATTTGGATAAAGTAACTTAATAAAGTTGATTTTATTTGAATTTAATTATAACATGATAGCCAAAAAAATTCCATAACTTGGAAGGAAATCTTCATATGTTTTTTTACAAAATAAATTGTAAATAGAAAATAGGAGTTACATTATCTAGAATATCCTTAATATAATGTTTCTGCTTATAGAAAGATTTCGATATAATAAATATATGTAAATATTTTTAATTAAAATTTTAATAATCGTATCTTTTTTAAAAAAAATATAAGATTGAATAATCAATATTTATCTAATTATCATAGTTAGCAAAAATAAGAGATGGATATTATTCAGACAAATATTTAATACGTTTCTTTATATATAAAATATATTAAAAATTTGATATAAAAACTAAAAAATATATAAATATATAAATTTCTGTATAATTCGTTTTATTTTAATATATATATATATATATATATATATTAAAATATTTTTTGATTTTTTATAATAATATAAAATACCAATAAATATATTTAATATAAATAAGATTATAGTTGAATATAAATTAGCTATTGATAATAAATTTAATTCAATTTTAATTCACCCATTTTGAATTAAAAATTTAAACATTAATTATTATTATTTGATCGTAAAAATTATTTTTAACATCTTTATATTTTAATATGTATTTTTATAATTAATAATTTTATTATTAAATATTTAATATATATATTTAGATTCAGTTATATTAAATATTTTATATATATATAAATTGATAAACGAAAATATTAATATTTCAATAAATATAATTAATAATTATTTTTATGATATGCTCATTATGAAAATAATAATAATACTTTATTATTAGAGAAAGTATCTTTCATTTATTATTGTATAATAAGAGTATTATTCATGTATAATACCTTTTTCGCTCAAAAGTATTGAGTATTTTTTCTTAGGTTTAAAAATTATTCAAAAAATAAAAATATTTTTCATTAATTTATACAAATATAATACATAAAATTATTAGGATTTCTTCAATATTTTAATCCTTATTGCACCCTTAGCTTATATTAATGCATCCTCGTGCTTGAAAACGTTGTCATCATCACATCCAAAAATGCGTCCAAAACAAAAAGTTTTCATGTAAATCGTGTCCTCTCAACACTAGCAAGCATCACTTAGAATAAAGAGGGAAAGAAAGAAATACAAAAATCATATATATATATATATATTATTGTATTTAGTATTTTCCTTATGGAACCTTGCGTCTTCTTTGAATGGTGAGCACCTCTAGTGACAACCGAAATTCATATTAATGATATTGAATTTTCCAAATATATATATTTTAAAAAGGTGGAAATTTCCCCCGTTTTTTCTACACATTATTGCAAACATTATAGGTACAAAATTGATAATAATGAAATGGAGTTTTCCCTCAGTATTGCAAAGCAACATGTACAAATGCTTTCCTTGGCGACACAAAAATAACACACTAAAAATAATACATGTGAATTGAAATCAATAAAAGTAACTCTGGTCCACCTGTATTGTTGGATTTGAACCAACTCTGTCACTCCATGTCCCTTTAAGGGAGTAGGTATTCTAAGATTGTTGAAAAAGTTCTCTACATGTACAAGATCTTTACCAGTATAACACTAACAGAGTCAAATCAAATATAAAATAAAAAAAATTGATCACACTGATAAAGATATTTATATATCCTGAATCTCAGAGCCGAAAAGAAGCAAGCCAAATTTACAAGGTCTAATTCTGGGGGATATCTTGTAACCGGATAGTGGCTTCATCTTATCTGCACAGTTTCACCATTTGAACCTGTGAAGGACAATAAGGTAAGATTAAAGAGAAACTAAACTTTGACATCTTGGGAAAAGAAATCGAAAATGGAAGTTTGGATTTTACATTTTTCAAACAACATTCTTGCCAATTGTAACATTGTTTCATTCTCCTCTATCAACTTTGAAATCCTCTCTTGCTCTTTAACTGTTTCAGCTAACTCAAAAGCTTTGTTTTCAGCTTCTGCAATCCTGCTTGATGCGACTGATGCGGCTTCTTCTATTGGATCAACAACTGATGCTGCTGCTTCTATTGGATCAACAACTTTCTTTTGACCAACATTTTCTAATTGTTTAAGTTGAGAGTCCTTTTTTACGACTAGTGTTTTTGTTTCAGATGAAGTATTACTTTTCATTTTGTAGTAATTCTGAACCTGCATTTTCCCATAAGATCCTTAAAAACCAAAAACAATTTAAATGATTTAACATAAACACCATATATATACTCCAAACAGTGTCATCATAATATCATAGATACAAATAGTTGGCGTCCGAGGTATAGGTTGGTGAAAGTGAAACCGTTCAGATTCACTAGTTTTCACCAGATTGATCATCTCTTGCCATTGCAACTACTTTATTTTATTTTACCCGATTGAAAGAGCTAAAAGATGTGCACAAAATTAGGTATAAAATAGTGAGGGAAAAAAAATTGGTTTGAATAATCAAATTGGCAAAGCAGACCAACACAATTTTACTTCTTTTCAAGTCATTGAGTTTGTGTTCGAGTATCTAGATAGGAAGAAGAGAAGAGGAGAGTTTGAAGCTTGATTCGTTCATTCTGAATCAGCCATTTTTACTCCAAACTAAATTATTTTAAAGCTCATAAAGGTTTGTTTCATTACTTGTGCTTCTGTGAAAAGTGATTTCTGCTTCTATTAAAAGTGGTTTTAGTAGAAAGTGCTTTGAGGAATAACCGAATAACATAAGCATAAAATGTGCTTTCTGAGCTTTGCATAAAACTTATTGCAAATTTTAATCTGTTAGGTTCAAAAACACTTTTTACCATCAGAAGCAGAAGAAACAAATGCCACCTGATGTCTCATCTAGCCTGAACATATGACAGAATCAGAAAGAAGTAATCAACTTGATTGCACAAGAAGGTGATGCATATCAGGCAGTGAAGAAAATGGATATATTCATAGTAAACGCTGGTGAAATTTAAGGGGATAATAGCAACAAATGCTTGCAGTGTTAAAATGCAACCATGTATGAAGTTAAGCTTGTAATAGAGTTATCAAGTATAATCATAGAAAGAAAGAAAAAGAAAGTGAATGACACAGACTAATTAATACAGAATTATTTACTTATTATTAACTTACAAAAAGATTGATTGGAGAAAAACATTTAGACTGTTTGCTTATTAGTAAATGGAATTAAATTACCCATGATTCCCCATGAAAAGTCCATAAACAAGTTAATGCACAAAAATATAAACTTGATTTTCCCAAATTAACCTACTCAAAAATAATTATCATTGCATTAAAAAGAAATTTTAGTAAAACAACTACTTTTATTCCCATTATAAAATAATATAATTAGACACAATCCAAAGCAATTTAATTTCAATTCTTCTCCTTTCCAATTCACTCGATTTTTGATTCATTCTTTTTTCAATTATTTTCAAATTTCATTACGGATTAGTTAACATGCACTTAAAGATAATCTATTTAATGAAAAGGGGGGATGGGGGCAGATAGATATGGTTGAAAGCATTCACCCAATGATTATATTCTGAAAAAGGTAAACGATGTGAAACAGGAGAAAAAACCTTTTCAATTTTGTCTTGTGCAACCAGCCTTCTCAGCCTTGAGCTCAGTAGTTTCCTAAAATTTGGTGGAACTTGAAGCCTTTGCTGCAAAGTCATATGGCCACAATAATAGTTGAATATCTTGAAAGAAAAAAAGGCAAAAACAGTCATTTTAAAAGATGAAAAATATAAACCTGATAAAACAAGCCCGTACTAGATTTTATCCTTCGGGTTTAACATAAGGTAATAAAAATCCCATATAAACAGGGTAATGTGATTGAGATCAATATCATATCTCTGGGTGTTAACTATCAAAAAAGTGTAAGAGTTCATCAAAATTCAAAAATAAAGCAGCATTCATGTTTTTATCATGCAGTGCATTATTGTTTCCTAATGCAACCCTGCATAACCTTAAAAGTCTCCTATGGTGTTTCCCAAAAAAAAAAAATTCAATTATGATAGAAAAATAAGAGTTGCAAACATACCTCGATAAAACTAACAATTTGACTAGTTTCCAATCCACCTGGTTCGTTTGGGTTAGAAAGCGCTTCAAAAATGAGTGCATTGTACCTGGTGATAGTATAATTATGTGTTTTACATAATAGCAAATTCAATGATAAAACAGAACATTAAAGTATCATAAGTAGCAAGTGCCAAAAACAATATATCAGACATTGAATCAATGAATCCCGTAAGAAAAATAATTAAACCCTAAACGATGCCAATAATAGCCATTTTATTTCTACAAATCAATTCAAATAGATCTTAGGCACCAAAACATCCCCTGCATTCCATGAGTCAATTTACACAATTTCGATTATTGTCCTCTTCCATGAACAAATGTTTTCGCAGTTAAGTTTCACTTCCTAATATTCAGCAAAACCACAATCATCTACCAGAAAAAACAAATAGACAAATCTACACTATACCATTCAGTGTGTCCATTTGGATTTGCTTCTGTTTTTGATTGATAGTGATTTCTAACAAGCCAAAGCACTTTTAAAGGTATTTCACAATCTCCACAAGAAGCTATTTCATAATTTTGAGAAGCATTATTAGTGCTTTTAGGAAAAATAATACTTTCAGGAGGAAGTTAGTTTTGGATAAATGTTCTCTTTAAGTACCATTGAAAATAACTTCTAAAAACTTCATGTCAAGCACTTAAATGCTTCTTCAAAAAATTACATTCAACCAAATCACTTCATTTTAAACTACTTCTAGAATAAACGCATCAAAATTGGTGCAACGTCATGGAATAAATAAGACCAAACAAAAGGAGCACTGTCATACACTGGGGCAGTCTTCCCATCTGATAAACCCTTGGAAGAGTCATCCACAGCCGGAACTGCAGTTAGATTGTGCACAATGGCAGCTGGAGTCGCACCAGCAGGCTGTGCAGTGGACAATTGAATAGAAGCAGGAGTTTGAGCATCATTGTTGGCTTTTGCTTTTGATGTCTTTGATTTATCCCTTGAGCCTTGAATACCAGCACTAATACTCATATTGCGCCATTTATCCTGTCAAAACAAAATTACATTTATATACACTAGTAGCATAATAAGATTGATTGGAATAAGTCCAATTCTCCAATGCGTGTGTTACTGCATGTGTCGCCAATACGCGGCAAACACGTGGACAAAAGTAGCTAGAAAGTTAGGCCCTTAATGCATAAAAGGTGAATCTTTGGTCCACCTGTTTACCAACTATTGGTGACACACCAAAAGTGACACAAGTGATATAAAATCATTTAATAATTTTTGTTAATATTTATGATAAGTGTTCTTAGATTTTTGAGAAATACTATTAGTAGTAGTTTTTGAGAAACCACTTTTAGCTAACACAACCTACTTTCATACCTAGAAGCACATCCAAACATACCAATGCGATCTAATGATCTATATACTACAACCAAAGCATGTAACAAACTCAGAACCAAAAAAAAGAAAAAGAAACAAGCTTGCATATCAAATCTTAGATACATTAGTACAGATATATAAAAAATGGAGCAAATCAATTCTTAAATACAATTTAAATCTCTGTACAGTGTGATTAAGATTTAAGCCGACTTAAGGCTAGCCAACACTTCCAAGTTCCAAATCACATCCTACGAGTAACAATATACAGCTAGAAATCTGATATTTTTTCACTACCCAAGTGGGATATGCATTAAAAAAAAAAGAATAAAGAGAGACCTTGAGATCGATATTGGAGCGAGAGGAAAGGAAGGGGTGGAACTCAGGGTCTCTTTGAATATCTTTCCACTTGCCAGTTCCATGCTTTGCGATTCCTGCTTTAAGTGCTTCTTCTTCCTCAGATGTCCACTTCTGCTTTGGGTTTCCCATCTCTCCCAGACTCCCACACTCACTCACTCTCTCTGTTCTTGAATTTTAACAAATCACCCGCCCCAAACACTATTCCAAATTTTGCCTTCGGTACCGTCAGCGCTGCTTTGCTTTTCTTGTTTCCAGATAAAACAAGGGTTTTATTTTGGAAATCTAAACAGTAAACAGCATTATCTACCTTTTTATCCTCTTTTTATAGATGATTAATTATCTCAACTTTTCATAAGATACGTGTATAATTATCTCAATAATGTTATTTAACTCTTATAAGCAATAAACATTATATTAATTTAATGTTTTTATAGAGTTTAATCATTTTGATTATCTCTAGATTTTTGCTAAAAATTGTTAATATTTTTTTATTATAATTAATTATTAATTTTTTGCAAAGATGTGTATGATTATATCAATGTTTATATAGTTTTTACAAAGTGATAAACAATACATTAATTTTACTTATAGAATTTGATCTTTTTATTATCTCTTAACCTATGTAAAAATATGTATATAATTATTGTAACATCAAAGTGGTACAATGTAATGGTGAACGATGGTGATGGTTCATTTTCGTCGAAATCGTACGTCGGTTACGAAACCATACGAGGTTCTTGATGAAAGAATTTTTATAAAGCCAGCGGATCCTCTCATTACTCACTGATGCATTCATATACACCATCAAAATATAGAAAGTGTGAGAAGCCAGTGAGAGCATCAAATAAAAAATCTATTGGAATTCTTATGTAAGTGTTGAAATTTGATCAATAGTAAGAAATATGTTTTCAATCCATTTTTGTTTCTGCTTTATTTAAATTTTACGTTCATATTGTTTCCTAAACGTTTCTAGATTGAATTGTGATATAACATTTGGTATGAAAGCCATTTTTGAAAACATCTATGTTTTGCTCTTTTCACGAGGAATTAAGATTTTGAGTTTTTTATGAATATGAAAATTATAAATTGTTTCGATATTGATTTTAGAGTAATTCTGTGAATTTAAATTTGAAAAATAATGATGAAAATAAATCCAATTTATCGTGGGTATTCATTTGAATCATTAATTAACTTTTTATTTCAAATGACATTTTTTATTCAAACTGAGACCATGAATTACTAAGAAATCGAATTCTAAAATTTTTGATAAAAAGAACGTCAGATAGTAAGATACAACTGGGTATCTTTTCGGGTTGTAACCAGACCGGATTGACCCAACTAAAGGTTGAAGATGATTAAAAAAAAACTAATATTTTTGGGAATAAAACCTGGGCTTCATGACTAGGAGCAAAATGTGTTGTCCATTGGACCACTTGTATTATATTAAATACCAAATTTACTTTTACATATATTAGAATTTTTTTTAAAATGTTGAAATTGGGAATTGAACCTAGATTTTACTGCTCGCATAAGAGAATTTATCGACTAGGCTGCAACGATTGTTATGTCTTATTTAATATCTGACTTATTTTCATATATGTATTCGCAATTTAATTTTATTAAAAAAAATTCTGAATATAATTTTAATTAAGTATTTAACTTATGTTTGTCATATGTATAATATTTATTATATATGTGATATTTATTTAAATATTTTTTAGGCACATTAAAAATTATTTAAATACATCATGCTTAAATTATTTGTTTTGATATTTATATGTGTAAATTTTGTAATTTATTATACATATGAAATTTTGGTTAAATAATTTATGCATAATAAAATTAATTGTTAATGACTCTTTGTAAATTTAATTAGTTCTTATATCATTTATTTTTGTTTGTATAATTTATTGTCATGCAATCTTAATATAGATAATATTTGCACATTTAGAATTAAATTAATATTGCTTATGGTTTTATACAATAATTGAGCCTAAGGATTTAACTGATATTTAAGTTATTTATATAGTTTAATTAACTAGGGGGTATTCATAGTATCTTTAATTAATTAAAACTATAATAAAGTTTATTTAGGATCACATTTAGAAAATAAACATTAATTGTAATTAATCATATGTGATATAATAAATCTTATCCCACATGAATTTTTATTATATTTTTGTGTGATTAATTAAGATATAATATCAAATTATATTTTCTAATTTACCTATAGGGATTAGGAAAAGAAACATAATTTGATAATTTTATCATAAAGTTAAGATAAATCTAATTGAATTAAAATTTTAGTCCATAGACAAGTTTTATGTCACTAGATTCATATTTTTCATGATTTGTATTGGTAAAGAATAACGTTAATTTATGTCTCAAATTTTAATAAGCATATAATCTTTAATTGGAGCTTCTCAATCTGTAATTTTCTCTGATATCCGCTGTGACATTCCCGATCTGAAAGGGGATAATTATAAAATATGAAAGGAAAGAATTATCCTTCATCTAGGGTGGATAAATATTGATTATGCTATTAGGAAAAATGAACCACCTAAAATTACTCAAACTAGCACTCAAGAGAATATTATGTTTTATGAACAATAGGAGCGATCTAATCGTCATAGTATGATGTTTATTAAGACTAAAATCTCTGTTAGTATTCGTGGTTCTGTTGATAAGCATAACAATGTTCAAGAGTTGCTAAAGGTCATTGATGATCAGTTCATCACTTCAGATAAGGCTTTAGCAAGCACTCTTATTATAAAGTTTTCTTCCTTAAGACTCATCAGTGTGAAAGGTGTGCGCGAGCACATTATGAAAATGAAGGACATTGTGGCTCAACTTAAGCATTTAGAGGTTGAGATATCAGAATCCTTCCTCGTGCACTATATCCTTAACACTTTCCCACATCAGTACAAGCCATTCAAAATCTCGTACAATACACATAAGGATAAATGGTCAATTAATGAACTAATGATCATGTGTGTTCAAGAGGAAGGAAGGCTTGTTATGGAATTTTGTGAAAGTGCAATGTTGGCTACAACGTATGGGAAAGAAAAATCTCAATACAAGCATAAAGGAAAAGAGATAATTCCATCTCAGGCTGATATTAAGAAAGAATCTAAGTGTTTCTTTTGTAAAAAGAAGGGACACATAAATAGAGATTGTATCAAATTCTAGAAATAACTTGAGAATAAAGGTAATTCAACCTCGTTTGTTTGTTATGAATCTAATACGATTAATGTTAATATTAACACCTAGTGGATTGATTCTAGATCTACAATCTATATTTCAAACTCCTTACATGGTATGTGAAATCTAAGGAAGCTAGTGAAAAGTGAGTAATACATCTTATTTGGTAACAAGATGGGCTTACATGTGAAGGCTGTAGGGACATGCAGTTTGGTTTTAAGTAGTGGTTTTATTTTAGAATTAGAAAAGACCTTTTATGTTCCAAGTTTCTCTAGAAACTTGATTTCAATTTCAAGACTTGTACCTTTTGGTTATTCCTTTCACTTTTCAGAAACATCTTTTAGTTTATTTAATAAATCTGATTGTGTTGGAAATGGTATTTTTTCTGATGATCTTTACTACATTAATTTATGAAATAATGCCACTCATAACGCTATGCATGTTCAAGCTGGTACTAAAAGATGTATTATTGACGATGACTCTTCTACGTTATGGCATAAGAAATTAAGACATATCTCTATAGAAAGAATTAAAAGATTAGTAAAAGATGAGTACTTAGTACTCTAGATTTTACTGATTTTTAGACATGTGTGGACTTCATTAATTAAGGGAAAACAGACTAATAATTCAAAGAAAGGTGTCAATAAGAGTTTAAACATATTAGAAATCATACATATAGATATATGTTGTCCAGACATGGACATTCAAGGTCAAAAATATTTTATCACCTTTATAGATGATTTTTTCTCGATATATGTATCTCTACATGCTTCATAATAAGAGCGAAACATTAGATGCCTTCAAGAGCTTTAAGGTTGAAGTAGAGAAATAATGTGGAAAGAAAATAAAGGTTGTAAGATCATATAGAGGTGGTGAATATTATGGTAGATACATTGAGAATAGACAAACACATGTTCTATTTGCTAAGTTTCTTCAAGAACATGGGATAGTTTCCCAATACACTATGTCTGGTTCACCAGACCAGAATGGTGTAGCAGAAAGGATAAACTAAACACTATTGGATATGGTGCGTAGTTTGCTTAGCAATTCCAATCTTTCTAAATCCTTGTGAATTGAAGCTTTAAAGACGACTGTGTATATATTAAACCAAGTTTCAACCAAGACTGTCTCAAAAATTCCATTTGAATTATGGAAAGGTTGGAAACCAAGTTTGTGACATATGTGCGTTTGGGGATGCTAGTCTTAAGTGAGGATTTATAATCCACAAGAAAAGAAGTTGGACCCAAGGACCATAAGTGCATATTTCGTTGGATATGCCGAAAGGTTTAAGGGATGTAGGTTTTATTGTTCATCTCATAGCACTAGGTTTGTGGAATCAATAAATGCAAAATTTCTTGAGAATTACTTGATTAGTGAGAGCGATCGATCATATGGCATTGGTCTTGAGAAAGATAATTCAGATGCTCAATGTGCCACTTCAAGTAATGGACTAATCGTTATTATTAATAACACACCTCGAGTATAAACGCGTGTTGAAGAACTAGTCCTGGAAGTACCACAAGCTGTTGATCCTGATCCAATAGATGTTGAAGTTCAACAGATGCCTACAGCTGTTGAACAACTAACTGAACAACATGATCCTGCTCCTCAGGAGAATATTGATGTAGTATTAAGAAGATATACTAAAGTAAGGAAATTAGTGATTCCTAGTGATTATGTTGTGTATCTACAAGAATATGACTATAATGTTGGAGCCGAAAATGATCCTGAGACGTTTTCACATGCCATGAGTTCTGAAGTTTCGAACTTATGGTACAATGCCATGAAAGAAAAGATGGATTCTATGGCATCTAACCAAGTTTGGGATCTTGTCAACTTTCCTGATGGTGTGACAACCATTGGATGTAAATGGGTCTTCAAAACAAATAAAGACTCACAAGGCAACATTAAGAGACATAAGGCAAGACTCGTTACCAAAGGATTCACTCAAAGGGAGAGAATCGACTACACAGAGACATTTTCTCCTGTATTTAAGAAAGATTCACTTTGTGTTGATCATGGTATTGGTTTCCCATTTTGATTTGGATTTGCATCAAATGAATGTGCAAACAATTTTCCTTAATGGTAACCTAGAGGAAGAGGTTTATATGAAACAACCTGAAGGATTCTTCTCTAGTGATAGTGAGCATTTGGTTTGTAAGCTTAATAAATCCATATATAGATTAAAACAAGCTTCTCGTTAATGGTATTTGAAATTCCATAACGTCATCACTTCATTTGGTTTTGAAAAGAACTCCATGGATCAATGTATATACCAGAAGGTTAGTGGGAGTAAGATTTGTTTTTTAGTGCTATAAGTGAATGATATTTTGCTTGCAACCAATGATAAGGGTTTGCTACACAAGGTAAAACAATTCCTCTCTAAATTTTTTGATATGAAGGATATGGGGGAGGCTTTTATGTCATTGGCATTAAGATCCATAAAGATAGACTTCGAGGTGTCTTGGGTTTATCTCAGGAAACCTATATCAATAAAGTTTTAACGAGATTTCAGATGAAAGATTGCTCACCAAGTGTTGCTCTCATTATGAAGGGCGATAAGTTCAATTTGTACCAATGCCTAAAGAATGATTTTGAAAGATAACAGATGAAAACCATTCCATATGCTTCACTCGTTGGAATCCTGATGTATGCGTAAGTCTGCACTAGACCTGACATTGCATTTGTTGTTCGAATGCTAGGGAGATATCAGAGTAATCCAAGTGTTAACCATTGGAAAGCTGCAAATAAAATGATGAGATACCTTCAAGGAACCAAGGATTATATGCTCATGTATAGAAGAACCAATGAACTGAAAGTAATTGGATACTCCGATGCGGACTTCACTGGTTGTGTTGATTCACTTCATGCTTTCCGATGGAGCTGTGTCTTAGAGGAGTGTGAAATAGTCCTTGACTGCTACTTCCACTATGGAGGCCGAGTTTGTGTCATGTTTTGAGGTCACATCGTATGGTGTATGGTTGAAGAGTTTCATTTCCGAGCTTAGAGTAGTTGACTCTATTTCTAGGCCATTAATATTGTAATGTAACAATTCAGATGTTGTGTTTATGGCTAAGAACAACAAAAGTGGTAGTTGTAGTAAGCACATCGACATTAAATACTTGGTCATAAGAGAACGTGTTAAGAAAATAAAGTGGCCATTGAGCATATAGTTGATGATTGTTGATCCTTTGACTAAAGGCATGCCAACAATAAAATTCAAGGATTATGTAGAGAAAATAGGAATTGGTTCCACTTTGTAAATGTATATATATACAATTTATTAACGAAACTCTTATATATTGTGATATTTTCTCATATTCATGTGCATCTTAATTTATTTGAAAAAATATATATTTTATTGGACCCAGAATAAATATAAGATTTATTTATTAAGTTTCGTTACCACATAAAGTACAATACTAGAGAAATTAAATACATGGTAATACATGAAAGATAATACTCGCTTTTAGAGGACATATCACTATGATTCATGTATTTTGTTACTCAAGAGAATTTCGCTTAACGTTTACATCAAGTGGGAAAATGTAACATCAAAGTGGTACAACATAATAGTGAACGGTGGTGACAGTTCGTTTTTGTCAAAATCGTATGTCGGTTCTTGATGGAAGAACTTTTATAAAGGTAACGAGTCCTCTCACTACTCGCTGATACATTCATATATACCATCAAAACGTAAAGAGTAAGTGTGAGAAACCAGTAAGAGCATCAAATTAAAATCTATTGAAATTCTCGTATAAGTGCTGAAATTTGATTAATGATAGCAAGTTTGTTTTCAATCTATTTTTGCTTTCGTTTTATTTAAATTTTACGTTCATATAATTCCCTCAACGTTTCTTGATTGAATTGTGATTTAACAATTATCTCATATTTTATTTAATTTTTTAGGTGATAAAATATTTTTTTATTTGTATAATTTCTTATTCTAATTTTGTACGGTCTATTTCATGGAATTTGATCATACGTGTCTTTGAATTTTAACTATTAGTGTATTTAAAACATAATTTAACTTTAATATATTGTTAAAATTTAAATATATATTTATTTATGCTTATCTATTTTTGTTAAAATTTAAACGAGCTTAAAAATCAAAGAGAAAATCCAACTCCCAATTTCATACATATGATAATATTAATATTATAAGTAACAATTATCTACCTTTTTATTTTAATTATTTTTATTATCTCTAATATTAATATTATAAGTAACAATTATCTACCTTCTTATTTTAATTGTTTTTATTATCTCTAATTTTCTGTAAAAATATGTGTATCATTAACTCATTTTTTATTTAATTTTATTAAATGATAAAAATGTAAATATTTATTTATCGGACATATGATAATAATATCACAAGTAACAATTATGTACTTATCATACATATTACAATAATGTTTTAAACAACAATTGTCTACTTTTTAATCTCAATTTTTTTTATTATGATTAATTACCTCAACTTTTTTTTTTTGTAAAATATGTGTATAATTATCTTAAATTTTATTTAGCTTTTATAAGGTGACAAAAATTATATTAAATATGACATTTTTATTGCTGATAGAATTTTTGATTATCTTTAAATTTTTCATAAATATATTTATACTTATCTCATATTTTATTTAACTTTTTTAGGTGATAAAATATTTTTTTATATGTAATGTTATTTAAGTACTAGAGTTGATTTTTTATTTAGTTTCTTAAAATGATAAAACATTGTTTATTACGTTTGTTTTTTTAAAGATATTATTAGTTATTTTAGGTAGTAGAGTTCTAAACGCATACATTTTTTAAGTAAAATTTCGTCTTTTGTATCGAATTATTTGCGTTTACATTTATCTTACAATACTGTTATATTATTTTCACGTGGTAGAGTTCTATATGCCGTAATCTCTTTTTGAAATATTAAAAATAAAATATAATAAGAATATAATTCAATACAATTATTATTATTATTATATTTATTTAAATAATATAATTAAAATAATAATAAATATTAAATTAAATTTATAAAATTATAAATAAAATTAAATTAAAAAATAATATATTTTTAAATAAGATAAAATAAAAAAATAAACGTATTCTTGAAAAACATGGAATGAATAAAAATACATGATATTATTGAATTTTTTTATATTTCATTATATATTAATAATCAAATTAAATACATAAATAATTTGAATTATTTTATTATTGTTATTATTATTATTAATTAAACATGATATAATAATTTAATTTAATTATTTTACGTAGTAGATTTATTTTTCTTAGATAATAAATTTTTAGTTTACATGATATTTTGTATGATAATGTGATATGGATGAGTGCAAGATAGAAAAAAATTCAAAGAGTGGCGTCATAAATGCCTCTTTTGGGCCCTGAGTGAGAGATGAAAGATAACAAGGAATGGTGTTGGAAACTATGTTCCCCGTAGTTTATTTCATGTACACTTATAATAAGTTATTATATTCTAAATATATAATAATTATTTTTATTATAATTTATATTTTTAAATAATTTATAATGTAATAATGTATAATATTTTGTAATTACATATAATTTTATATTTGATGACTCTTTATTAATAAATGTTTTTACACCACAATAAACTATTTGCATTATAACAAAAATTATATTCAAATATTATTTAATATAACTTTGTTCTTACTATGAATTATAATAAAATTTATAACTAAAATCTCACATCCAAAATTACCTCTTGTTCACATTTTTAATTTTTTTTAATATTTTAAGCAATTTTTTTATCTGATATGAAATATTAATAGTTTTTTATTAAATAATGTTTACATATATAATACTTCTTTTTATTGGATTAATCTGTTAATTTTAATTATAAATTTACTTTACAAACAGTAAAATTTTAATATTTTTAATTATTAATTTTAAATTATTTTATATATATAAAGAAATGTGTTATGTATAAAGAAATATTGTATTTTAAAGTGTTATTTCCACGTGTAATAAGTAGGCCTAGTACTCTAAAGTTTTATATGTCCCCAATTTATCATCTCATTGCTCACAACTGTCAGATAAATATCAGCTCATATGTTTTTATTTGATTGAGTCAGATTAATTTTTATAAGTGGATGTGAAATTGAAAAATGCTTTTATTACAGCTATAATATTAAAGTATTCAAATATTATAAATTTATTTTTTTATTATATTAATCTTACATAATACATTTAAATTATACGAGTAAGTTTTTGAGTGTGTTGAGTAATCTGACAAATTGGTATTGGTGGAGCCCACTTACAAATGGACCCAATTAATTTATTACCTTTAGACTGTGATTTTGTCTCAAGATTATTTTTCTTTATTTTAAAGTATTAATTATTTTGGCTGCTAGGATGAATGACTTTTCGAGTGCCTTACAAATTGCAGCCAAGAAGACTGCTTCACAAACCCAATTCCATTCTTGAATGTTCATTGAAGAGCTCTTATGGAAAATAAGGCTCCAAGAGCAAAGGTTACAAGATCCGAGTATTTGAAGGGAACAAAAAGTAGAATATGAGTAGAGTATAAATGATAGATTAAAAAAAAACTATAAATCCATTAATATAGATAAATTAAATATTTAAATCTTCTATAATTAACCATTAGGTTGATAAATTTGTCATAAAATTAATAAAATGAGATATTATATACTCATCAAGATTTTTGATATAATATTTTATAAACTTAATAAATTTATATAAGCAAATAAATTAAAATATACAATTTAACAAAACTAATAGATCAATTCACAATAACACCTTTAATCACTATAAAAAAATTAAGATAAAAAATAGATAATTATTACTTAAGATATTAAAAAATATATCATATAAGTGTAGAGATAAAGATAAGTTATAAAACTGATTCTTAATGTTTTATTGAATTAAAAATGATGTTTTAAATAGCATTAATAAACTAAAAACTAAAATATAGTCAAGTAAATAGTTAAACAAACAAGCATGAATTGATGTTCAAAGTCACATTACTAGAGACTAGAACTTATTGAAATCAAAGTGAGAGTTACTCTTAAAAACTAACAACTACACATAATAAACAAAGACCTCTTTATACCCTCACTTAAATGTAGATTGCATGTAGTTTACTTTAGAGGCATCAATCATTTGCGTCTTCTTTCTAAGCTTCTTGAAAACATCAACCTTCATAGCTTTAGTCATCAAGTCCGCAACTTGTTCTTGTGTTCCACAATGCACCGGTTCGACTTCTCCATCTTGCGCAAGATCTCTTAAGAAGTGAACATAAATTTTGATATGATTGCACCTCCTATGCATCAATGGATTTTGGAAAGTTTAATTGTAGAGTTGTTGTCACACATGATAGTAGTACTATCTTCTTGATTATAGCTTAAATTATTCAAATCTTTTCTCATCCACACAACTTGACACGCATAAGCAACAACAACCACAAACTCTTTTTTTGTAGTTGAAAGAGTAATGATTAGTTGTTCCTTAAACATCTATAATACTTCCCTTGCACTCAATAAGAACACATAACCAGACATACTCTTAGAATAAGCTTCATCTATTGCATAGTCAGAGTCCATAAAAGTAAGCAATTCTTCATCCCCTCCTTTCTCATAGAAAATCTCATAACTAGTAGTTCTTTTCAAGTACCTTAAGATTCTTTTTGCAGCTTGTAAATGCAACTTAGTGGATCTTGACATATATCTACTAATCAAACTACACAGAACATAATGTTCAACCTTGTAGTTGTGAGATACATTAAACTTCCAACTATTTGCTTGTAATACGTATCATCCATAACTACTACATCTGTATCTCTATTAATCTTAAAGCTTAGAACAATTGGACTTTTCACAGGCTTACTCTCGTACATTGCAAATTTCTTCCATATATCAATAACATACTTCTTTTGGCACACGAAAATACCTTCTGGTTTTTGCAAACTTCAATTCTAAGAAAGAATCTCATTTTTTCTAGATCAATCATGTCAAAAATTTGCATCATATAATTCTTAAACTCAGTCATTATATCTTTATCATCACCTGTATAAATTAAAACGTCAACATAAATGCTAACAATTAAAATTTTACCTCTATTTCTTTTACTGAACAAGGTATGTTTAGTTGGGCATTTTTGAAAACCATCACTAATGAAATGAGACTCTATGCAACTGAAACATGCCTTTGGTACTTGTATTAGACTATACAAGGCTTTATGTAGCTTGTAAACCTTATGTTCTTCCCTTTTCTTCACATACCCCTTTGGTTATTCAACATACACATCACTTAATCTTCCATGAAGGAACACTAATTTGACATCTAGCTGAAAAGATATCCCATCCTTTAAATGTTGTTAATGCCACAATCATCCTTACAATATCCATGTGTGCAATAGGTGCAAAGACTTTAGTAAAATCAATTCCTTGTTATTGAGAGCTTAGCCACCAAACGTACTTTATATTTATCAACTTCACCAAGATCGTTCAACTTTGTTTTGTAGATTCATTTCATTCCAATTTTTTTTGCTTCAATTGTTAGATCCATAAGTTCCCAAGTTTGATTCTTTTCAATCAAGCTTATTTCACTATCCATTACTTTGCTCCATTTATCATGCTTCACGGCTTCTTCAAACAGAATTAGATCATCCTCAATGACGTCTTACACTATGTAGGCTTCTGCTTCTTCTTCACTTACATAATCATCCATCCATACGAGCATCATTCTCTCCCTAATTTGAGTCACAGTGCCTGGGTTATTACCCCATTCGTTGTTCCCATCATCTTTACTTTCAACATCAAACTCTCCTTTAGTTTCTTCTTCACTGTCCTTATCATTCCATAGTAATTCTGCTATGATTTGTTCTTTGAAATTACTATCTCAATTCCAATTTTCTTCTTCCTCAAAATTACATCTTTATTGACCACAATTCTCTTAGTCTTAGGGTCAAATAGCTTATACTCTTTCGATTCTTCACTAATACCCAACAAAACACAAGGAAAGCTTTAATAATCCAACTTACTCATTTTTGCCTATGGTATATGAACATGCACAACACACCCCCAAACACGAAGATGCTCCACTGAAGGCTTGATTTCGCTCCATGCTTCTTTAGGGGTGACATTCTTTACTATTAAGGTTGGAAATCTATTTAGTAGATAAAATGTCTAGTTGATAGCCTCGGCCTAGAAAGTGTTAGGAACCTTCTTGGTAGTGAGCATACAACGCACCATGTTCATGATTGTTCTATTTTTCCTATTGTAAGGATTATAAGTGTTGGCTATTTTCGTGGACAACATATTTACATATAAACTTTTTTTTAAAACTCACTATTAAGTTTATCAATAATAGTCGAAGAAACGTCAGAATTTCAAATATTCGTACTTTTGGTATATCTATTATAACTATAACACATAGGATTACACTCATGTATTTAATAACACATATTCATAAATCTAAAATTATTTTTGCTGCTAAAATATAGAATAAGATATATGCTAAAATATTAAATGAGATATAGCTTAAATCTTAACCTAAAAAATAGTATAAATTAAAATATACTTTAAAAGAACTCTTTTTTAAATAGAAGTCTTCATGATTAATGAGTCTACTTTAAAAGAAATATTCTTTAAGTAGAAGTCTTCTTAATTAGTGAGTATTACTAATGTTATTTGTAATATAAGAGATATTTATCAATTATATATGAGTCTTTCTAATTAACGAGTATTACTAATCTTATTTGTAATAGAAAATATATTTATCAATTATATAGGATTATGAGTTTTAATTTTTCCTATAAATAAAACTCATTGCTAATTGTTTCAATCAATCACGTAAGATCATTATTCTTTTCTTTTTAATCTCTCTTGTTTTGCAAATATAATATCATAATTCTTAAGACTTATTTATTTAGTTAATCTATCAAATATTGGTGGTTGTGTTTGATTAATTAATAAGCCTAATTAGTTTATGATATTTTGATGATATGCTCTTACAATTTATTCTTTATTTTTGTTCTTGAATTGCCAGATCAAATAATTGTGTTTGTTATATCATTAATATTTGATTTTATTAATAATCTTTAAAGAATCTATTTTTATTGAACTTATGCTTAATATTTTTGCTCTAAGATTTTCTAATTAATTTGATTTAAGTGACATATATTTTAAATTATCTAGTTAGGATTATTCATTATTAATTTTGTTATATAACACACACATATACTTGTATTTTTGTACTAAACATTTTACACTTAATTCGAAAATATATCGGATTGGCGGGAAGCTTATTGAAACGTTGGTCCGGAAATAGCTCACGTTAATATTAGAAATTGTGAAAACAAAGTAGTGACTCATAAGTAAGATATATTGGGGTTGTATCTTAGGAAAAGTTGCATAAGATCGAGTTTGTGCTTGAACATTATTTTTCATAGTGAAAAGTTAGGTGGTCCGGTGGACCGTTAGTTTTTTTCTTAAATCATGGTTGTGACCTATGTTGTTTCCACCTAAAAATATCGTGTTATTATTTTATTTTCGCACTTTATTCTTACACGCGATTGCATACTTGGTCCCTTTGTTTAGGTTATTAAATTATAAATTGATAAAAATTAAAAATAACCTATTCACTCTAGGTTAATTAGGTTTGTATTTTATAAACTTTCATCTCTCGACAACTCTGTTTTGGTGAGGAGTATAAACAGTTGTGAGCTGTCTTTTGATCCTTTACTCTTCTCAAAAGGCTTTGAAATTGAATGAATTGAACTCTCCTCTTTTATATGTCCTCAAGGAATTGATAGATTCTTCTACTTCTTTTTCTACCTATTTTTTTTGAAGATTTTGAACTTTTCCAATGCTTTTGATCTCTACTAGCAAATACACCCAGACTTTACGACTATAATCATCAATAAAACACAACATATACCTCTTTCCACTATGTGATGTGGGTTCAATAGGTCGAAATATGTTTGCATGAACAAGATCTAGTACCTTAGTTGCACGTGATTCACTCTTTTTTTGGTATCATATTCAGATGTTGCTTTCTTGTAAAACAATTAGTGCAAGTGATACTTGAATCTCCCAATTAAGGCAATCTATGCACCATCTTTTTGGATTGCAAAGTATTCAAGCTTTTTAGGTTTAGGTGCCTATATCGTTGATGCCATAAATGTGTGGAATTCACACTAGTATGGAAACACTATTTTGTGGTACTTGTAGTGGCTGTGGATCTTTCATTGATCAAGATAAACATATGATTAGTACTTATTTCAGTGTGAGTAATGAGTCATCTACATGGTTGATAAATTTTATAGAACTCATTCTTAATTAGAATAGTAAGACCTTTTTTCTTGCAAGTGTCCCACACTCAACAAGTTATTCCTCAGTTTAGGAGCATAATACACATTGTTGACCATAAAGTGAATTCCATTAAACTCCAACTTGACACTACCTTTTCCAGCCACTAACATTCTAGTATTGTTGTCACATTTGAAAAAGTGTGTAATATCATCAACCAAGCTTGAGAACATACCTCTATCACCACACATATGGTTGGAACACCCGATGTCAAGGAACCATGCATCATTTCTCTTTGCTTCATGTTCATTTACATACGCCATCGAAGGAAATTCTTTTTTCTCATCCAATTGTGCATAGTTAGCTTTTTTGTTCCAATTAGGACATTTATACTGAAAATTTCCTATGTTGTGACATTTGAAGCACTCTACATTGGCTTTATTGAAGGTTGTGTTACCTCTACCACATCCTCTACATATTCCATAAGATAATGTGCAACCACGACCTCTTCCTTATGTGTCGTCTTCATGAGTTACTTTTAATACATGTTCTTATGCTTTGGATCTTTGAAATTTATGATCATGAATAATTAAAGAGCTTTGTAATTCATCAATTGAAAGGTAATCAATATCCTTCAACTCTTCAATTGAGCAGACAATATCATTGAATTTGTCGCTTAATGACCAAAGTATCTTCTCCACTAGAACACTATCCTTCATTTGTTCACCATAAACTCGCATCTTATTAACAACATACATCACTCTTGAGAAGTAGGTAGAGACACATTCACTAAATTTCATCTCAAGAATTTCAAACTCTTTGTGAAGATCTTGAAGGATAGATAATTTCACACAGTTATTTCCTTCATAATTATTTTTCATGGAATCTCATATCTGCTTGGATGTGTTCTTCTCTAGAATGGTTTGATTGATAACTTGAAACAAGTAATTTTTTACCTTCAAGTCTTTCACCTTCATCTCATCAAGCTTTTTATGTTGCTCCTTTATCAATATCTCTCCAATTTTTGGCTCAACATAGTCGGTCTTCACAAGACTCCAGTATTCTTTAGATCTTAAGAAGTTCTCTATCAACAGTTTCCAACAATCATAATGACCATCAAACCGAGGGATGACAGGTTACACAAAGTTCCCTTCAATTGTCATTGCTATCATTGCTACAAACTAGAAAGAATGCTACTTTGTTTCTTCTATTCAAATGGATGCTCTGATAACAATTGTAGAGATAAAGATCAAATTATAAAACTGATTCTTAATATTTTATTAAATTGAAAATGAATGTTTTAAATAGGCTTACAATAATCAAATAAAAACTAGAATATATCCAAGTAAATAACTACACAAACAAAAGTAAATTGATGCTCCAAATCACATTCCTAGAGACTAAGACTTATTGAAATCAAATTGAAAGAAACACCTAAATATTAGCAACTAGTCATAACAAACAAATAACTATTCAATAAGTCTACTAGGTTAAGTAAATTGTACATTTTAATCCACTAGTTTTTAAATAATATATTATAAGTTTATTAAGTTTAACAAATATAACATTAGAAGTTTGTGAAGATCTCTAATGTCTTATTTTTAAAACTTAATAAATTTTTATTATCTTATTTTTATAAACTTAATAGAACTCGAGTATAGTACATATGGTACATTAGATGTCTATTATGTTTATAAGGTATGATAAACTTATAGTTTCATATTTTGTAAATTTAGTAACTTTTAAAATATTATCTATAAATTAGTGAATTAAAATGTAGAATTCAACAAAGTTAGTGAATCAATTCACAACCCGTTAAAAAAATTGATTCAAGGATTAACAAGAGATCCTAATCAAAGATTCAACGTATCTTTAATCATCTGAATTTTTCTTCCTTTAGTCGTGACTATCCATTATGGTTCTTACATCATTATAAGCCTAATCAAACCTCTTTTAACTGCATTAATGGAGAATCATAAAAAAAAGAAAGACGAAATACGCTTGTGAAATAATGGGTCTTGTACACTTGTCATCTTCTTTTACTTGTCTACACCTGGTTTTTGTTTCACTTAAAACTTTATATACAAAACATAGTTTTATCCCTATTTCCATTTATATTGATAATTGTGAAAAAGGTAAAGCATCTGAATTCTTAAAGAAATAACCAATAAGTAGACCATTTCCTTTTCGATACTTGTTAATGAAGAAGACGAAGTTTTTAGAGTTTTATATTTTGCAGATTACAATAAAACAAGCATGTTCTTCTCTCTTTTTAAATATTAAGTCAGTAGTGAATCAAGTAATAATGCTATTAAAAAAAAAGTGCTCAGAGTAGTATAGCATTACAAAAATACTTTTTATGTATATATCAATTCATATTATACAATTTAATTAATCTTAATTAGTAAATAATCTAGTGCATACAAAACTTTCTCCTATAAGTTCTCTAAGTTAGTATAATTTTGAAATACACATATGATATTGATGACATTGAAAAATTCTTAATTATAAGAGTGTAGTGGTTGTCGGTTTATTTATAATATATATGTTAATTTTCGAACAACAAACATAAAGATGTCGTTCTTTTCATCATTGGTTTTATTATTTTTAGATTATCATCCAAACAAATTAAATATCACTAAGCTTCGGCTTTCAAATACCACCTATCTATGGAACTTCTAAGATACTAGTTAAAAAAAATTAATGAATTAAATTGTCAAACTTGAAAAAAAATTAGGAAACAATTTAACATTGCACTTTTTGGCCAAATGATCAGGTTATACCGTTAAATTTTTTACTTATTTATTTGATATATTTAAGATCTTAAATTAAATCATAATTTTAAATCATTAATATACTTAAAATTAAATATATTAATTATTAATATATTGTTATGAAAATATGATATATATATATATATACGTATATTTTATTAAATATAAATATTAATAAAATATTATATTCTCTTAAAATTAAGTTCTCATCACTATCTCATCATAAATAATAAAAATTCACTTCATGACTCATAAAATGTTTCACTTTTAATCTTTATAAAAATATATATATTGTTTACATTATAAAAAAAATTAATAAATAACATATATTTTTACTAAAAATATTTTTTTAATAAGGTTAAAACTAAAATTTATTCATTAATTCAATACGAATAATCGTGACCAATGGCATACCACAATACCACAACTGTGAAGAGGAATGTATAATTAATTTATCTTCTTATATTCTCAATTTTTAATCAAATTAATAAATAACATGTCGATTTAGTTATTTGAGGATAACATGTCGATTTATTTATTTTCCTGAAAGAACTAAAATTCGGTAAGACTGGCATTTTTCCCTTCCAATCATTTTATTACACGTGGCATGTTTGTAGATGACAAATTTTACCACTTGGCAGGTTAAATTGAACCATCTAACACCTTCCTTATCCATCCCCATCCCCATCCCTTCCCAAGAGCAGAGAAAGCAAAAACAGAGAGAGACTAAGACTGAGACAGAGAAGGCTCTCTAGCTTTGAATTTATTTGACAAAGCTACCCTTTTAATATCTGTTAGTTTTGTTTTCTTCACTTCGTAATTAAATGTTGGTCTCTTGAGGAGAAAAATTGTTGAACAAGCAAGGTCTAAAAAAATGTTAATGGTGATGATGGAGAGTGTAGTTGTGCTCGGAGCTCGAAACACTGCGGCAATGACGGCGTCGTTTTGCACAGAATTGAAGTCAGGCTTGATAACGAAGCGACCTTCGTTTTACAGATATAGTTTTTGCCGACGTTCAATGAGCGTGAGGGCTAATGCAGGGAGTGAGAGTTGTGTGGTTGTGAAAGAAGGTTTTGCAGATGAGGAAGATTTTATAAAAGGCGGTGGCTCTGAACTTCTTTTTGTTCAAATGCAACAGAGAAAGGCTATGGATTTGCAGTCTAAGCTTTCTGAAAAGGTTTGAGGGCAATATACTTTTTTGGGTTCTTTAACGACAAAACTTTTATTTTATTTTATAATTTTTTGGGAGTTAGATTCATTTTTCAGTTATAGACTATTTAGTTTATTCATTTGTGATCATAGAATATTTTGTTTAATTTTACTCCTTATTTGTTTTAGTTGTACTGTTTGCTTGTAATTATGTTAAAAGTGATTTCAAGCATAAGCAGTTTCTTAAAATAAAAAAAATGCAGTGTTTCCTGATCTCGAAAGCTATTCTAACAAATTATTTCATGTTTGGTGAAGCACTTTTTTTCATCAGAAGCGCTTTTACAGGATCTAGAAGCAGAAACAAACGACCCTAAGCTGACAAAATTTGCTTTGTCTGTATTTATGGGGAAGAAAAAAATGTTTATGAATGTTTATTTTGAGAAATTATTCATAGATCTTTGACCAATATTGATAAGGTGGTTCAGACTAATGAATAGTTTATCTTATAATTTTTAATGATAAAAAAAGAAAATATGGAGGCTACTTTTAGCTTTCTTTATTCTCTCTTCCATGCTATTATTCATGCTATTAATTGGAATTCATGCTATTAATTGGAACCATCGGTCTTGAACAAATAAATAATTACTAATTTCTTTCATACTTGTGTTACCCCACGGAAACGTGCAATCTTGTTATTAGGCCGTGTTTCTAAGTCTCCAAAGCACTTTTAGCAAACTCTTCTCCCCATTTGATTCAAAGTGTTTTTCTTTTGTCAAAAGAACTTTTACAAGATATCAAAATCATTAACAGACACACTATTAATTAGGTTACTTAGGTAGATGGATTAGCATTGGTAATTTGACGCTCAATGCCTTTGGAGACAATATGATTTATTCTTTTAAGTTTTGATTGCTATTTGTTTCTCATATATATGCTATGTCATTTCTCATTTTCATTAGTCTTTTGGTCATACAGTTAAAGCCAATTGCAGTTGGAGATCAAGTACTAGATCTGGTAGTGATTGGTTGTGGTCCAGCTGGTCTTGCTTTGGCTTCAGAGTCTGCTAAGTTGGGGTTAAAAGTTGGACTTATTGGACCAGATTTGCCTTTTACAAACAATTATGGCGTGTGGGAGGATGAATTCAAAGGTCCCTTTCTAACACTATTTAGCATTGCTATGTATTATTACATGTCAAACATTTTCACTTAACAATGAAATACGTACAAGTGTTTGTGTTGCAATCTGAGTGTTAGATTTTTACCGTCACAAGTTACTCAAAAAATGATTCAACAAAGCTTTGAACCCATAATCACAATAAATTCAGAACCAAAATGAAAAGAAACAATTAAGTGATGTGGCCCCTATTTGGTCTAATCCACTAAGAAGGGGGGGGGGGAATATATCTAATATATGCAAAACAGTGTAAACCTTAACAGTAACAAGAACAAATTTATAGAGGAATTTCCTAGTACAAGCAGAGGATTGTAAACCCTAACACACGTTGTTCTTGCATTCACACACACATATGAACATCAAGAGTAGAAGGAGAAGAAGAGACGCTTAAATGGCGCAACAAGGAATAAAATGAGAGAGGTTGCTTCCTCCAAACCCTAATGAGGGTACATATACTAGTACCATCGGTCCATCAGCACTTAAAACATCCACAGCCCCATGTATTGCAGCCTACAAAGCCCATTTGTCTAGCACAATTAATCAAATATTATGTACGTTTACACCATAGTATATACAGCAATGATTTACACCATAGTATGTATCCTGTATCTCCTAAATAGGTTTGTTATCTTAGTAGTACCTTAATTTTATTTTTTATACCCTTATTTTTTAAGTATAATTGTAATATTTTCGTCTTTTTCTATCCTTAGAACATTAATAGGTTTTTTTCTCACTATTTTTTGGTCCTTAAATAAATATTTTGATGCTTTTTAACTCAATAAAAACGTAAAATGATGAGGTAAAACGAACCAAAAAGAATTAAAATATTTATTTAAGAACTCAAAAATAGTGAGGAAAAAAGTTGTTAATGTTTCAGAAAGAGAAGAAAATATTACAAATGTTCTTAATTAAAAGTGCATGTGCTTGCAAGTGTGGAAAATTTTCAATAAAATGAAAAAAATTCACTAAATTAGTACTCTTTTTTTAAAATATGGGTACCAATAAGGTAATACTTGAAAAATAAAGGTAACAAGAATGAAATTACAGTAATACAAAGTTACCAAACCTCTCCTAAATGCTCCCAATATCATACTAATACAAATTAACAACGTGGTTACTAATTTGAAAACACACCAATGATGGGTACATGTTCATTGTTTAATATATCAGTGAACTTTGCATAATTTTCAGATCTTGGGCTTGAAGATTGTATTGAGCATGTTTGGCAGGACACAATTGTGTATCTTGATAATGGTAATCCCATTCTGGTTGGCCGTCCATATGGACGTGTTAGTCGACACTTGCTTCACGAGGAGCTACTGAGAAGGTAAAACAAATTTCATCTTCTTGTTACTCTTCATTTTACTTATTTGTTATCCTTTATTGTCTATAGATGTATAATTACATTAATTTTCATAGGTGTGTGGAGTCAGGTGTTTCATATCTCAACTCAAGGGTCGAAAGGATTATTGAATCTACCAATGATCATAGTCTTGTAGTTTGTGAACTTGATGACACTGTTGTTCCTTGTAGGTAATAACATTATTCTCTTTTTATTGAGTTTCAATAGCTACTATAAATGGAGGCATATATCTTAAGCGTCATAACTTAACTTCTAACATGGCACTATAGGCTTGCTACTGTTGCATCAGGAGCTGCCGCAGGGAAATTGTTGCAGTATGAAGTGGGTGGTCCCAAAGTGTCAGTCCAAACTGCGTATGGTCTGGAGGTTGAGGTAGGATATGGATTTTAGCTTCCTCAGATATGAATTTAGTGAAAGTTTGCTAGTATATTCATTATTATGAGCAAACCTTTTGAGATGTTTTTGTTAGAATTTTAGAATAATACATTTTAAGTTTTTGATCTTATAACTCTGGATCTTATCTTCACTTTCAGGTGGAAAATAATCCTTATGATCCAAGCCTGATGGTTTTCATGGATTATAGAGATTACACAAAGCAAAAGGTTCCTGCATGTTCAGAAGCACAATATCCAACTTTTCTTTATGCAATGCCGATGTCTCCAACAAGAGTGTTCTTTGAGGTTTGCTCATTCTATGTCAGTTTTTTATGTTGGGATAGGATTAGTGGCACTAAAATATTGCCCATTTTTTACACTTCCTTATTTCAAGGGTTTAGATTTAAATGAGTAATATTTTTTTCTGTCCCTTATAAATCTTAACCATTGAGATATGAGGGTGTAAAAGGTTGCATTAAAAATTGTGATTTTGATCATGTCCCTTTTATGTTAGGATGATATGACACTTTTGTTAATTTACTTTTATAAATTGGATACATTAGTCGTATTTCTTAAAATTTGTTTTTTTGGATTACTTTTTGTTGAAAAAACTCGAGTTTGATCGAAATGAATGTTACTAGTAGGGGTTAGTAGATGTTTGAATAAAAAAATATCTCAAAATGTTGAAAAATAGAAAATAAAGCGATTAAAATGATCAAAATTTGTTCAAAATGATTAAAGTGTTCACAAATATAACAGTAAGGTAACTAAAGTACACCAACTTAAAATAACGTGACTAATATTTTCAATCTGTGAAAGTAAAGTGACCCTAGGTGTAATTTTTTCTTTGTTATAACATTTGCAAGAATTATGTGCAGAATAATAGAAAAATATTTTGTAGGAAACTTGTTTGGCTTCAAAAGATGCCATGCCTTTCAATTTGCTAAAGAAGAAACTTTTGTCAAGGTTGAAGACGATGGGGATCCTAATTTTGAAAACTTATGAAGAGGTATTAGTATTTGTTTCCAATCGGGATGCTTATAATTCTTTAAAAAGGAATTATCATCATGTTATCATATTTACTTTAGTGCTAGAAACACTTATGCCCATGACATTAGTGAGGTGTTTGGTTTAGTTTGCTTTCATGTAACTTTTTTAAAGCAATATAAATGAATGAAATGAATTATGATGTTTCAATACACAACACGCCATAGTCTTTTCTTGTCATCAAACTGCTTGGAGCAAGTCCAAACTTTTTTTAGAGTGATTTTACATACTACCATATGCAGAGTACACTTTGAACCTTCATAAACCCTAGCCACTGACTCTTTTGACAAGCTTTGATGCTGGATGTCTTTATGATAATGCGTATTTTGTAACTCTTTGGCTTCCCATGCATATCAAATTGCAATACTAAGCTATCATCATTGTTTAAATGTTGAAAGAGGAATGAGGAATGCTAAGTTGCATGCCACATGGAACTATCACCAAGAAAAGTAGAGAAATTATGAATTTTTTTGTGCACTTGGCATACAACTGTTAGTACGAGTACACAATTATGTGCAAATATATGTGTAATTCGCATTCCTCATGCTGAAAAAATAGGGCCACAATAATCTACGAAATTTCATGCAGGAATGGTCTTATATTCCAGTTGGAGGATCCTTACCCAATACCGAGCAAAAAAATCTTGCATTTGGTGCAGCTGCAAGTATGGTCCATCCAGCCACAGGTAGATTCTATTTTTAAACTTTTTAAGTTAATCTGTTATTGTGTTTTTTTTTTCTATTACTCGACCAAAATGGTATGGTACCTACGTATTTCTACATGGGCAGGCTATTCTGTTGTGAGATCTCTATCAGAAGCTCCAAAATGTGCTTCAGCGATTGCAGATATTCTAAAGAAGGACCGTTCTAAGGATATTTATTACCAAGATAGAAGCATTGAGAATATATCAATGCAGGGTAAGTGTGCCCTCCAAATATGTTTTGCTGACCTAAAATGTTTACTTCATGTCTTATTATACCTTATTATTTTTTTTAATTGCATTTTACAATTGTATTGTCTCCATTACAGCTTGGAATGCCCTTTGGCCACAAGAAAGGAAACGGCAACGGGCATTCTTCCTCTTTGGACTTGCGCTAATTACCCAACTCGACATTGAGGGCATTAGGACTTTCTTTCGTACTTTCTTTCGATTGCCTGAGTGGTATGAATCAATTATATGCTTGCATATATCTCAGTTACAATTTACTCTGGCTTGTCAGTTATAGTGCAAAATAGTTCCCTTTTTTTTCTTTCTTTCTTTCTTTTTTCTTTTGTATGTTGAGATATCAGAATTTCATAATGTTACAATTTAAATTTGATTACACACGCATGTAACCCACATTTGAAACTCAATCACATGGATATATGTTTTGTTTTTGCAGGATGTGGCAGGGTTTTCTAGGATCTACACTCTCCTCAGCCGATCTTGCAGTATTTGCATTGTACATGTTTGTTATAGCACCAAATGATTTGAGAATGTCCCTTCTCCGACATCTACTTTCTGATCCTACTGGAGCCATCATGGTTAGAACTTATCTTACTCTATAGTTTCATCAAATATTTTCCATGTCAGGTATTACATAATAATATTACTATTAGTTTTTATTACTTAAAAGTACTAGGCCAGTCACTTTTTTTTATCTGTTTATGTATATACGCCTATCTAAACCCTGAGCCCTAAATATAAGGAAGGAGAACACGATTTTTCTTGTTTTGTTCTACTTATGGTTAAGCATATCTTTAATCTTTCTCTTAATTTCTGTGCATTTCAAACCCTTAGAACTTTGTCTGTTCTAGAATCAGGATTTTTTTTTGCTTGTGCTTTTCATAAAAGTAATTTTCAACATAAGTGGTTTTAAGCAAAAAATGGGCTTTTTAGTCCTAAAAGTGCTTCTGAAGTTATTTTTCCTGTTCGATCATAATTTTCAAATTAAGTAATTATCTATCAGATGTCTTTTCCTTCTTTGGAGATCAGACTTGTTATGATAGATGATTTGGTTGTCCACCACTTAAAGCCCACGATGCATAGAACTTACTGCCAACACTTGTATGGTTCAAAAACAAACATTAAATTTGCTTTTTTTCCACATTTTGCGTCTAACTGATTAATGTTGTGTTTTTATTTTGAGATGATTAATCGTAATAACATTTGAGTTTTGTATAACATTTTTTTTAGTCAATGCTGACCGGGTATCAATGGTTTATGATGAGTATTGGTCAATGAGACTCTTATTGACATTATGATTAAGCATACTTCATCTTTCATACCCCATTATACTCTTCTTCTTTTTGTGATTTTGAAACGAGAAACTTCATTGCTTAATAATTGAATAACAACACATTCATATGTTGAATATTCCAACTAATTTAAACAATCGAAATGATTCTACGCACTTGTAAAATGATTAGTCCAATAATTAGGGGAGATTTTGTCTATTTTTTTTTTAAAAAAATTAAATAAAATCTTCAAGTCTAACCACAATGAATATTAGCTGCTTTAAGGTTGAGTTAGAGTGGGTCTGATAATTTGTTCTCTTTTGATCTTATGCATAACAATCAAGACAAAGAGAGATTAGTAGTATTTTGTATCTTTAAGTATTTGTTTTAGCCTTTATTATACAAAAATATATTTAAGTTTTATAATTCAATATATATGCAATCTTGAAATGAAGATGATAAAGAACATTATAACCAAAAAAGTATTTGTAGGTTGAGCTCTAGTTGTCCAGCTAAGCTTCTTCTTTAAGCTATAAACTTCTAACATGTTTGGTTTAACATCTTATAAAATGGGAACAATTTTAGTTCTTACATCCACATGAAATAGTAAAAAAGAGAGCTTTTTGATTTAGTAGGTAACTTGAAAAACAAAATATAGAATGTGAAAGAGGATTGGATTTGGAGTTCAGTGGTATGATAATATCAAGGATCAAAAGCTCAAAAGGAACTCAAGCAAGAGATAAAAAATGAAGCTATCTATATAAGAAAGAAAAGAAAAATAAAATGGGCTCAGAAATTCAAATATAGGAGACCGAGAAATCTTAGAAATTTTACATTTTTTATTGAAATTCATAAAATAAAGTTAAACTTAATTTGATATGGAGTGAATTTCATCACCGTACGTTTACGGGCATGTGTCATTTCGAAAAGAAAATAAATATATAAATTTTCGTGTTATATGTATGGGAAGCATAAAGGATAGCAAAAATGTGTTATTTTTTATAAAATTGCCCTGTAGTAGTTAGTTATTTGGTCTACAATGCAATTTCATTATTTATTTTTTGTAATAAGTGTTGATGTCTATGGAATATTTAAGTAAATTAAGCATAAAATTGATATTTTATATAAAAATTGTTTTTTTTACAAAAAATAAATAAATTTTTTTATTCACTGCATTCAATCTTTTTACCAAAAAAATCTCAATGATATTTTTTTAATATTTATTTATTCATTATTTTAAATTATAAATTAATTATTTTTATTATTTTTGACAAAAAAGCTAAGGTTTTTAAGTAATCTGAATTTTATTCTTGAAAAATTATTCTTAATATTTCAAAAAGACTTGATTGTCTTAAAATAAATAATATATTTATATTATTATATCTAATTATTAACGAATTAAAGTATATTTCGGTAAAATAATAATAATAAACTTACTTTATCCTTTATTCTTTAGAAAAATTCATTTTTATATTTTATTTTTTTGTCTCTTAGTTTCCTCTGGAAAAGTTTTGGTAATTAATCATGGTGATGAAAAGTTGAAGTAATCATTCTATATGAGTTAACTAAGAAAACATGCAAAGCCAAATCTGTTTTAGACAGAAGATCGTACTTAAACTCTATTTATCGTAAATAAATTTGTGATAATTTAATTAGATTTGATTGATTTATATTAAAATTATGTAAATTTCTAAGAAACCAATCATATATTGCCATGTCATTTGAGAGGCATATTTTGTGTTATATTATATTGTATTAATATAAAGAGAATGTCTCCTTAAGGGATTGTTTGGAAAAGGGTGGCAAAGAGAGTTGGGTCCTCTATAGAGGTTGAACAGTACAGTTTATTAAATGATATATAGGTTATTAATTATATATAATTAAAAATATAAAATAATTATGTTATTATTTACTAACAAGTATTAATTAAATTACAATTTTTAAATTAATATGTATTATATTATAATAAAAATCAAATTTTGAGATAGTGATATAGGTGGCTACAATATGAATTCCTAGCCATATGTCCTCAGAGCCTTCTAGAAAATTAAGGTAGGTGGACAATATTTAAACATGACATACATATTTGAAATTCTTAAAGAGACATTTGGCACCCGTAGTAGATAAATGAATTACCTTTTATTTTATTTTATAAGGTTAAGAATCTAATTAGAATGAGACACGTTTATACATTCTCCTAAACTTTGGATTAATTTAATTTAAATCTGAATAATTAGATAAAACGGCATCAAATTAAAATGGGGGTAAATAACAATAAAAAAGAATTAGCACTAAAAGAGAATGTTTAAAAGGTACTACCTTTTTCAACCATGCTTTTGCAGTGATTTGTTCTCGCAAATTGGGACCATTTGTTAGCTTAATTACTTAATTAAAGCAAATATACCATATTATGGTACTTTTCGCTATGGTAAATCTATGCAATGAAGAAAATAAATAATTAATTATTATTATGATTAGGTTAATAAGTATTATGATAAATATAAGATTTATTAATTATTTTAAAAAATATAATTAACTTATATATTTTCAATCAATGATATTAATAATAATTTTGATTTTATATAGTTAAATAAAAATAATTTTATTATTAGAGTAAAAATTATTAATATCAAAATAATATTTTTATTTTTCAAAAAATTTAAAATATTAAATTTTATGATAAAATATTTAATTATTCTATCATTAATCACTTTTAACATTAAAGAATAAAGTGGCTCCAAGATGTGAATTATTACTCTTTTCAAGGTTTGTATTGATGGAGAATTTATTTAGAATGTTCATAATTAATGCACGGCTTCCACGAAACACGGCAGTTCACGGCTTTCCAAATTCAGAAAATTATCTATTTAATAACATTTAAATAATAAAAAAATTGAAAATATATAAGTTAATTACATTTTTAAAAAAAATTATCACTTGTTATACTGTAATTTAATTACAATATATAAATTTGTGTATATTTAACATTTTATTTTCGTATTTTTTTAACATAATATAAGAGTGGCTATTGCATGCGCTGGTTTTAAAAAAATCATTAGTTTAACTCGGTCTAAGAATCTATAATAACGCAGAATAGTTGGCTTTTAATTGGTTGGATTACATCTTTTGATTTGGCATTTCTTCATGAAAATACGAATCCCCATCTCACAAAAGAAATATAATAAGGTAAAAAGAAGAAGAGAAGTATTGATGACATTTACATGAGCTACTATAAAATAAGTGTTATTTATTATTTTTAGATTATATTTCTAAATAAATTTATCAAATATTATATATTTATATTTTTTTAAATAAGATAACATAATTTTAAGTATATTTTTACACATAAAATACTTATATTATAATAAGTGATATAATTATCAATAAATATGAAATTTCAATAATTCATGAATAATTTAAATATAAAAGTATAGATTTATGTTATCTTTACATTATTCATGTGGATAAATCCTCTTTACGTGATCACTTTTGTTTTTACTTTTTCTTTAACCAAAAGTTAATAAGTGATCGCGGGATCTATAATAATTTGTTAGGTAAAAAAAAATCTTTAAAATTTATATATAAAAATATTTTTTTTATTTTCGATTTATATATTTTTATTATTAAAAAAATATTACATATTATTTTATTAGATATGGTTCAAATTAAAATATAATCATTTATATCTATTAAATATTGAATATTTAACAATTAGATTTAATTCAATGTTATTTAAATATTATTTTTATTGTTATAAATTTTATTATTATAATTTTTTTTTAAATTTTTTAAATACCGTCAAATTTACTTATAATTAAAGTTAAAAAAAATGTAAGGCGTTTTTTAAACCACTATTATTTGTGAGTTAAATTACAAATAATACTTTAAATAAAATTTGAATCCACACTCAAAATTATTGAGCATCATATCATATTTATCACTAAAGAATATAGACGACCAACTTTATAACTAGCTACAATAACTAATCCGATTTAAAAGGTGAAAAGCAGTTACCAAATAGATTAATGGTTTTTTTTTTTTTTTGTTTTGTTTCTAGCATGATATCTTATGTTAAGATATAGGAGTAGCGTTAATGATAATAAAAAAGTGTTTTGAACTAAACATGAAAAAATTATTATAAGTGCTTCCATGAATTAGATAGCATATTTTTGTGTTTTCTAATAGTAGCACAAAAAATGTTACATTTTGTTTATACTTTTGAGATCTTATAAAAGTGCTTCTTAAAAATATTTTTTAAATCAAACAGAAAGAAATTATCATAATTGGTTTCATGTCTCAGAAAGCACATTTTGAAAAGAATCAGAGATTGTTCTGAAAGGGTTTTACTCTCTTAAAATCATGAAATGTTTTTAACATAAACACAAACAAATATACTATTAATGTGTTTTTTTCTAAAAAAAAAAACGTTTTCTTCTAAAAGCACTTTTAATTGAAACAATTTTTAGCAAATTAATTTAATTAACTACTAGCAATAGTTTAACATAAGAATGGTATATATAGCTAGCTCTTAATTAGTAATTAATGATGATATAATAATGTTGTGATCAATAATACTATATTATTTACGACTACTTTAACAATGTAATTATTAAAAAAAACATCAAATCACTTGGGAAAGTTTAAACCAAAAATATTCTTTTGGATGAATCGATGATGGAGTACAATTAAGCTTTTTGTTCTTCTTTCCTCTCTATATATAACCGTCTTGTCCAAGTAGTTCTTACCATGAAAATTCAAAAGTAGCTACTACTACTCTAATTTCCTTGAGCAAGCTAGCTTCAAACTTCTCTTAATAATGTTATGTATTAAAGTAGCTGTAACCTCTAGCTAGAGGTGGAGGTAAATAATATATAAAAATAAGAAAATAGGTAGGTAGGTGACAGAAAAGAGAGAGCACATATGGTATTTTTCTTGCATGAAGTGTCCATGCTTGAAGCTCTATGTGCTTTCTCTGTATCTGTCACACCTCTCTCTCTCTCATATTTCTTATTTATTCTTCACATCTTATCTTATTTTTTTATGCATAAAAATGATATATTTAACATTTTTTTGTTGTTAAATAAATAAATAAATAATTAACATGTTTTCTAGAAATCATGTTCTGTTTTTCATAAAGTTAAATTAGCTTTTATATATATATGCATAATTTTTTCTCATACGCATTCATATATATGAGATTTTATCTAAATTGACAAAATTATCATTTTTTTTCTAATGTACCATAGTTTTATTTACCTTCATTTGATTCATCCATATTCGATTAGATAAAATCGACCACTTAATCTGTTTATTAGGTGAACCCGACTTCATCTTGTAAATAACTTCTTCTAGGGGTTTTTGAAATAAAACTTTTGTACTATTAACTATTAATCACACACTTAATTTCAAAGGAAAATTAACATATAAGAAGTTATATATTTTGTCTACTTATTGTACATCAATAAACATATTATAACTCTTATGAAATTTATATTTGTTATTTTAATTCTATAATAATTATTTTAATCATAGGAAAAAAATTTGTCATTTTTTGTTTAAATATACGAACAAATAACATATTGTATATATTTTATTTGACAAAATCCATGACCCTATGAGCTAAGACCCTGTGACCCAAGATGAGCTCAAGATTAGCCTAAGAACAAAGAACTTACGATAAGTCCAAAAGTTCATGAGTCTAAGAGTTCAAGATAAGTTCACGAGTTTGTGAGCTTAAAAGCCCACGATTAGCTTGGAATAACATCAACCTCGACAGGTGACCAACGCTACCTTATTATGCAAGCTCTTTCACCTTGTATTGAGAAATAATCTCAAAATCTCACTCTATAGCAAGTCTCTTTAACAACCAATGTTCTAACACTCCACAAGTAACAATCTTTGTTGTATCTCGTAAGGGGAATCACTTTTTTGAATTGGTTGGCAAACATATCATGTTACAACACGTATACAACCACACCCTTATAAATACTCATGCATGGCCACCAATGAGAGGGTCATTGGAAGCATCACTTGCATCTTATTGTAAGGATTACTCTCTATACACTTGTAATCCTTCACATTAATGTTGATAATTCAAGCAATTAATTCATACTTAAATAATTAAAAAGTTGATTTGGTCAATTAATTTATTAGAGTATCATGTGTATGTGTGTGTTTTAATCAATATTTTGAATCGATATCATATTTCATTAGTGACGGATCCATGATTTTAATTTAAGAGAGGCATCATATAAATAATAAAAATAAAATTATTTATTTTCAGTTATTTATTATTTTTTATTGAAAAATATGTTATGTATATATCATTTGAGTATAAATATATTTAAATTATTGATTCATAATGTGTCTTTGAGTTATAAAATCATAAAAATGAAAATCGAGAGATATACACACTCATTTTATGCATAAAATTTTCACTATTAAAAAAGTGAGAGGATGCCAATATCTCTCCTAACCCAATGTAGTTTCATCATTGTATCACATCATTTTTAAATAAAATTAATTAATTATCTTAAAGTTTATTTTATTTATTTATTTTACTTTCTTTAGCATACCAATCTTCTTGAATTAAAGAAAGTATAATCCAATTTCATTAATATTATTTCCAAATATTAAATACTAAAATTTAATTTTTAATATAAATATAAAATACAATTAAAATTAATGCTGAAAATTTTCTACCCAATAGCACAATTATGACACGGTTAAAAGACATTTTCTTAAAAATTAATCACCAACTCTTTTATACCTTTATAGTTTATACTAATACCTATATAAATGAAATTTGTTTATAAAACAAATGATGGTAGGATTTAAGTAATGAAAGTTTTAGATTCCTTCTTAATGGCTAGGGTTGGGAAAGTATAGACATAAAATTTTACATACATTACGTCAAAAATGACTTTTAAAATTAGTTTATTGAATTAGCTTTAAATGTGATGATTTTAAATGTAAAGTCAGTTCAACATAACGTTGATTTTACGTGTCAATCGACGTTACAATTTATGTATTTTTAATTTATTTTAAGTCAGTTTTTCAACAAATTGATTTTAAATTCATTATAAGTCAATTTAAACCAAAAACAAACTTTAAATCTCGATTTAAATAACCACTTTTATAGTAGTGATATAACATTAACTCATTAAAAGGTGCTTTGTTTGAATTATAATAAAGCTAGTCTTATATTAAAACAATTCAAGTACAAACATTACATTACATGATGTACCTAATGTATAAATGCCTAAACATGTTGCTTTAATTAGGTTTTATCTAAAAGATTACATCCTAGAATACATTGATCTTGATTGGATGAACTTTTTCATGCAAAGTGCTTGCTCTACGTCGTATGCCTTAGGTTATAAACATAAGTTTACATACCCTATGGAAACAAAGCTCATACTCGATTTGTTTGTATTAGTTCGAAGGTCACCTAGGTCATTTAACATTGCACGTGAATAATAATGTCAAACAAAATTTTCAAATAAATATCATTAAAATAATGAAAAAAAGGATCATAATAGTTTTGTTATTATGTTCAAATAAATACTTTAATTCCGTAATTTTTGAATTAGAAAACTCTAGTTCTATTTTTTTATGAAAGTATGCACTATAGTATAAGAATTAGTTTTCTTTATGAGTCTATGAATGCTCCATTTTTATGTTTTTGATAGATGAGAAATATTTATTTTAATAATTATGGAATTAAGTTTTTATTTAACAGGATAAATAATACTTAACTAATAAATTATAGGTTAAAATATTCATCATGAAAAGAAAAGGAGAAAAAACCATTATTACTTGATCCTTAAAATAACTCTGTTAAATATATTCTATAAGTTCAGAGCGTGCTAGGAAGCAATTAGGAAGCATTTAAAAGGACATCAAAAAGGTAGACATTTTATACCTTTTAATCTGTGATATTTGGAGCTATTATTACTGCATTTCTCACGAATCAGTTTCTAATTAACGAATAGGCATACACATATTGACAAACAATTATCATATATTTCACACGTGGAAGTGAAACACCAAATAATATTAAGGATTATGACATACACATATTACTTATAATTTATTAAAAACTTATAACAAATAGATTTTTTTAATAATTCTTCTCGTTATGTAATAAACGAGGTTGGACTGTTATAGTGACGGCCTCAGCCTCGTTGGATGTGAAGAATATAGAGAGATAAAAAGAAAAAATAATTTAATGTTGTATTAGTGTATTTTAAAATGTACATAGAGAATCCTATTTATAAGGTTGTAACAAGTATAGTACAAGTGTAGTACAAGTGTAGTACAAGTGAAATAGTAGAAGTGTAGTACAAGTGAAATAATACAAAGTGTAGTATAAGTGAAATAATACAAAGTGTAGTACAAGTGAAGTATAAGTAAATTATAATATCAAATATAACTTAACATCCCCCCTCAAACTCAAGGAGGAAGAGAAACAATCAACTTGAGTTTGGAAACTAATTCTTGAAATCTACCTGGTAGATGAGATTTGGTGAAGATGTCAGATGTTTGATCTATGAAGGATATTGATTTGAGACAAATAGTGTCTTGAAGAACATGTTGACGAACAAAATGACAATCAATCTCAATATGTTTTGTTCGTTCATGAAATACATTATTGTGAGCAATCTTAATAGCACTCTGATTGTCACAATATAAGATAGTTGCAGTTGATTGGAGAACACCCATATCAGCAAGTAACCAACGAAGCCAAAGAAGTTTTTGAGTGGTGTCAATAAGGACACAATATTCAGCTTCAGTGCTGGATCGAGAAGTGAGGGATTGTTTCTTGCTTCGCCAAGATATGAGAGAGTTTCCAAGAAAGAAACATTATCCAGTAGTAGAGTGACGATCAGTTGGGTCACCTACCCAATCAGCATCAGAGTAAGCAGAAAGAAGAAGATTAGACTTGTTGGAGAAGTGGAGACCGTGAAACATTGTGTCTTTGATGTAGTAGAGAATGCGAAGAACCGTAGTATAATGAGTAGACCGTGGAGCAGACATGAATTGACTAACCAGATGAACAGCATAGGCAATATCAGAACGAGTGACTGTGAGATAAACAAGACTGCCTACTAGTTGTCTGTATAATGTGGCATCTGAGAGGATAGTACCATCTAATGGAGTAAGTTTGACATTGGTTTCTAGAGGTGTTGATGCATTTTTGCAATCAGTAAGGCCAGCCCGATTAAGAATATCAGAAGAGTACTTTGCTTGAGAGAGATAATATCCTTGAGAATCAGATGAGATTTCTAGGCCCAAGAAGTAGTGGAGACGACCAAGGTATTTCATTTTAAATTGATGGCTCAGAAACTGCTTGAGATCAATAATTCCATTAGAGTCATTCCCTGTTATGATCATATCATCTACATAAAAGAGTATAAGTGTTACACCAGTGGGAGTCTTCCGAATAAAGAGACCGGAGTCATAAGAACTGGAAGTGAAGCCAAAGTCAATAAGTGTATAGCTAAATTTGGCAAACCAAGCCCGATGAGCTTGTTTGAGGCCATAGAGAGAACGACGAAGTCTGCATACTTGATGAGGTGAATAAGTGTATCCAAGAGGAGGTTTCATATAAACTTCCTCAGTTATGTCTTCATTGAGAAAAGCATTTTTGACATCCATTTGAAACATGTTCCAATTTCGGGCAGCAGCAACAGCAATGATACTTCGAACAGAGGTGAGACGAGCTACAGGTGCAAAAGTTTCTTCATAGTCGATTCCATATTCCTGTGTAAAACCCTTTGCAACCAGACGAACTTTATATCGTTCCACAGACCCATCTGAATGAGTTTTGATTTTGAAAATCCACTTACAACCAATCAGAGATTTATTAGATGGAAGATCAACAAGATCCCATGTATGTGCTTTTATTAATGCTTGTAATTCATTTGTCATAGCTTTCTGCCAATGAGGGTTAGAACTAGCTTCTCTATAGTTTTGGGGTTCATGATGAGACAAAATAGTAGAGAAACATTGGTAATCACGAAGATGAAAAGGAAGATTACTTACACGAGTAGAACGACGAAGTGATGACTCTGGACAATCAGATAGTTGGTCTTCAGAAGATGATGTTATGGTAGGATCAGCAGAAGGAGCAGACACATCAGGAGAAGTCGTAGTAGACGATGGTGAGGGTAATGGAGCAATGTCAAGAGGAAATAAATCAATAGTTGGGTCATTAAAAAATGAGAGTGAGGTAGGAGATGAGACATGAAATGAGGAAATAGAGGAAAACATTTTATGTTCCCAAAAGATGACATGACGATAGATGCGCAATCGTTTAGAGATAAGGTCCCAACAACGATAGTCTTTGTGTTCTATTCCATACCCTAAGAAACAACAAAGACGAGCACGAGATTCTAATTTATTGCGTTCATGAGGTTCTAATTTATTGCGTTCATGGGGGTGAAGAAGAACAAAACAGGCACACCCAAACACTTTGAGCAGTTCATAAGATGGAAAGGTACTATAGAGACGCTCATAAGGGGATTGATTGTGAATAATAGGCATGGGAACACGATTAATGGTATAAATACCCATAAGAGCTACTTCACCCCAAAAGCGTTCAGGACAAGAACTAGAAATGAGGAGAGTGCGAACAGTATTAAGAATATGTCTGTGTTTTCGCTCAGCTCTTCCATTTTGTTGAGATGTGCCAGGACAAGAATATTGAGAAAGAGTCCCATTTTGTCGAAGAAAATTTAAAAAATTTGTTTCTTTATATTCCATAGCATTATCAGTTCTAAGTACTTTGATATTTTGAGAAAATTGGGTTTAAACCATTTGGGAAAAATCATAATAAATTTTGGGTAATTCAGATCTATGTTTCATGAGAAAAATCCATGTGAATCTTGAATAATCATCAATAAAAATGACAAAGTAAACACATCCTCCCATAGTAGGATGTGGAGATGGACCCCAAACATCAGAATGAATTAAGTCAAAAGGGGAGACAGAAGTAGAATCACTTTTATTAAAACATAAAGCAGATTGTTTTCCCAATAGACAATGCAAACAATTTACATTATCAGAAATAGAAACAAATCCTAATTTACCAGAAGATACTAAGGGACAAAGACGTCTTATAGACGTATGGCCTAGACGAGCATGTCATAGGTTGATAGGAGTAGTAGAAGCAGCAGCGGAAGTATGAGAAGAATTGGATAGATGAAGGTTTATAAGTTCAAATAATCATCCAACCTTACAGCCTATCCCAAGGATTTGTTCTGTCTGTGGATCTGCACATGACAACCAGAAGAGGAAAAAGTAATAGTAAGACCAAGTTCACATAATTAACCAACAGAGATAAGATTTAGAGTAAGGTTGGGAATATGAAAGGTGTAAGAAAGTGATATAGAATATGTGGAAACTTATCCTACAGCATTATCATACATATGTGAACCATTGGCAGTTTGAATTAAAGGTTTGGAGATGGAAGATTGTGTGGGAGAAAATATGTGAGTATCATGAGTCATATGGTTACAACAAGCAGAATCAAAATACCATAAAGATTTACCTGATGTGAGAGAAAAGGCAGTAGGAGGAGGATTACTAGATTGTGAGAGAACATGTTTAAGAAGACCTTCAAGTTCTTGAGTAGAGAAGGTAAATTTGTCGTGATTATCCTCAGAAACAGCAGCAGTGATAGATGAGTTACTATTTTTACCTAAAGCATGTTGAGAAGGATTTCGAGAGGGATTCCGTGAGGAATGCTGAGAGGGATTCCGTGAGGAATGCTAAGAGGGATTCCGTGAGGAATGCTGAGAGGGATTCCGTGAGGAATGCTGAGAGGGATTCCGAAAGCAATCTCTGTTAAAGTGTCTTGGACCCTTTTTGTGACAATATATACATACCTGAATAGGACATGTAAGAAGCTCATGATTGGGGTTGTGACAGTTGGTGCAGCCTTGATGTTTGAAGTCCTCTTTAGAACCTTATTTAGGGCGATAAGAGTGGGTGGCAAGAACAGAATCTGTATGATGAACTTTGAAAACCCCCATCCGAGTTTCTTCAGAGCGAAGCTCGGTCACAGCAGTATCTAAGGATGGAAAAGGACTCCAATGGAATAAGGAAGCCCGAACAAGTTCAAATCGATCATGGAGAGCCATGAGAAAAATAACAAGACGTTGGTGATTACGATAAGTTGCAAACATTTCAGCATCACTCTTATTCGTCCAAGTTGGTTCAGAGAGAGCGAGTTGATCCCAAATAGTATGCATTTTAGAGAGAAATTGGTTAATGGTTTGATGAGCCCTTTGGCGTTTGGTATGAAGAGTTGTTAGAAGTTGATATTGGTTGGCCAAATCTGTTGTAGTGAAACGAGCCTTAAGAAATTCCCAAACTTCTTTGGCAGTGTCAAAACGCCCAAATTCACCATGGATGGAGGGTAAAGTGGTGTTACGGAACCAGGTAATAATTTGATGATGTTTACTCTCCCAGTCTTCAAGGTAGTCAGCAAATAAGGAGTGGTTTTCAGTGGTTTCTTGGATAGGTATAGAGATATCACCAGTTATGAAACGCCATAGCTTGCGTCCTTTCAAGAAACTTTTCATTGCTTGTGCCCAGGCTAGTAGTTAGTATCATCAAGGGTGGTAGAGATTGGTTTTGGGACATCATTTCGGTCCATTTTAACGAAATAGTGGAGGAAATATATAGCAAATATATAGAAGCATTACAAAGTAGATATCCTTAAAATGAAAAGAGGAGTTGAAAACAAGCCTGAAATCGAGTTGAGGTGAGCCGGGTTGAGGTGAGCCGGGTTGAGGTGAGCCGGGTTTAGAGTGAGCCGGGTTGGCTGTGATGAAGAGAGGCAAAATTTTGATAGAAATTTTAGAGGTATATAAGAGGTTCTGATACCATGTGAAGAGTATAGAGAGATAAGAAGAAAGAATAATTTAATGTTTTTTTAGAAACTCAGACCTAATTCTGAACTCAAAAGCTAGCTTGTGAGTTAGAGGGTTGCCCAAACTTATAAAGCTGACTTACTCTTAACCAATGTGAGACTTAACAGGATAATTTCTTACGAGATCAAAGAAATCATATACTTAATTTTTATTAGATAATTCTTAATAGGAAAAGTCTGATGAATTATCAGTTTAGGTGTAAAATTATGATAGGATAAAATAGATATCTAATTATATTCTACCACACATGTCATATTATATTTTAAAAAATTATTTATTATAAATTTGTAATAAATTATAAATAATATAATTATCACAAAATAATATATTATTAAATATAAATATATAAATTTTATTATAATTATTAATAATACTACCTCAAATCACTTAGAATTGATTACAAAAGTTATAATAAATAAACTTTTTCAATAATCCTTCAAGTTAGGTAATGGACGAGGCCAGATTGTTATCGTAACGGGCTCGTAAGGTGACCCCTCACGGAATCAAGGAAATCATTTACTTAATTTCTATTGGATAATTCTTAATAGGAAAAGTTGGATGAATAATCAATTTAGGTGTCAAATTGTGATAGGATGAAGCATACATCTAGTTATATTCTTGAGATAAATAGAAGTGCTCTTCTAATAAAAAAGTCAGGTATACACTCTCAACGCACATACTGTAATGATTTTGCACATTGAAAGTACGACGGTATGTACTTTGAGGTTTTATATACAAGTAGAATTATAACCCAGGTCCCAACCTTTGACCAAATTTAGCCACTTCTCTGAGACCTTACCACTCCCATAAACAAAAAAGTTCATTTCTGCTGTCCTTTAGCCTATTAACGTGCAATGCAAATTCATCTAGTAAATAGAGATAACTTTCTCCTAAATTTCAATTTACATAGGATTATTATACCTACTAGAGATACACAACTGCCCTTTACCAGAATATGATCCTGGTGAAAAAGGAGTTTTCCAATTATTGAATAGGCTAGTATGTGAGAACTACAAGTCACTCCTTAAAACTAAGCTTTGCATTTTGAACCTTTACGGCAAGCTTCAGTTTCTGCTCTTCCATATCTTTTAGAACAGCATGCAGATTTGCTCGATACACTTCGCATCGTTGATTTGTATTTTCCAACTCAGTAGTCAGCTCACGAATCTTCTTTTCCTTTTCCTCCTGAGGTTAGATGAACAAAAGCATAAAAAACATTATTACCGAGGAGTTACAACAATTATGAAAAATGAAAACTAATTATGTCTTTAAAAACTAGAATGAACTGCAGGGAAGAGCTTACAACAGACTGATGTACCGCCATTTGATTTTCTTCAGCTGCATGCAACTTGTGGCTACCTCCATTTACCAAAGTTCCACCTTGTACAGCCCCAGAATCTTGATTCTTTACTGCAGCAACTTTCTTAGAAGCCTCTCGCAGAGCATCCATCGCAACATGATATATATGGATAGACTTAGCACTTTTTTCTACATACTTGATTGCTTCCTGACGAAGATTGTTGTAACAGACATTTAGAGACTCCCTCGAATTGTTTGGGTTCTCGGAAATACGTTCATCCATATCAATTCCACTCTTGGCATTTCTTGTCCAGCGTTTCAGTATGTAATTAGAGGGAAGCATCAAAACATTTTTTGCTTTAAAGACAGCTAATATGTGCCTACAAATTATTCCAGAATATTCAAACATCTGACAACTGCAACTAGCTTTCATCTCAAAAGATTTGAAACTAACCGCATGCGCTTTATGGTCTTCACCAAATTTGGCCACTCTATAAGTGGCAACAGTTCCCGAGTCATCTACTTTAGTTGCCGGATTAGCAAGAGTTTCAACTAATTCCTCCTGAAACTTCCTAAAAACTCTTCTAGTGTATAGGTTTGCAGCTTGTTTTTCCATGGGGGATGGCGTCTTAAGAACCGGTGTAGTGTTGGTAGTGTCATAATCTGCTTTTAACTCCATTTCGTGCCAACTTACAAGAGCTTTCTCATATTGCTTAACCAACATTTGAATGGTGGTGAATGCGTTCACAAACCCATCAAAGAACAAGTTCAAACCTCCATTTCCCTCATTTACTAATGAATCTCCAAAAAATGAATCTTTCATATAAACTGGAACACAATGATGTCGAGCTTTGTAAATCCACTGTAGCCACTCATTATCCAAGATGTTGTATCTTCCAAGCATAGATTCCCAACTTTTATCAAACTCATCAATTGTCTCACTGTCATTAATGCACTTCTTAAATTCAATTTCAAAAGTAGGATGAGATTGATACAAATGACCCAATTTCTCTTGAGTGTCTCTAAATATGGCCTTCTTACAGAAACGATGGCGGGTTTCAGGAAGAAATTGTGCAACAACAGCTTGTATAAGTCTATCTGGCTCAGTTGTAAGAGAGACTGGGCGGCGTCCGGACATTGCATGAAGCCATGTTTGAAATAACCAAATGAAGGAAGCCTCTGATTCATTCAAAATTAAGGCACAACCAAACAAAACTGGTTGACCATGATTATTAAACCCAGTAAATGTGGAAAATGGCACCCTGTAGTTATTTGATCTGTATGTGGTGTCAAAAGTAACAGCATCTCCAAAATAGGTGTAGTTCATCCTACAAGTTGCATCTGCCCAGAATATATTGGCACCTGATTTGTCATTACCGCCTTGAATTGAATAGAAGAAAGCAGGATTCTCTGCTTGCATTCGCTTCAAATAGTCTAAGACATGTTGAACTCCGTCCCCGAGGATCTGTCTGCTACCACTCATGAAGATTCGATATCAACTGTAGCCCAAAAGTTGGAATGAAAAAAAAAATGTGTTGTTCAGATCCAGAAAAAATTCCAACAATATTTTAGTTGATTTTTACTGTTAAACTTAGGAGTGGGCACGGTCGGTCATTTATAGGCCTATTTTACAAGTCGACCTTACTTGGTTGGTTTTGGAAAAACCAAAACCAGATACACATGACTCCAAAAAACAAAAATTAAATATGAAAAATAACAATCAATGATGTTTACTATAGGAAGTTGCTCTGTGTGATGATACGCGTGCAATTTTTTCTCTACAAAAACCTTTCACTGAATTTTAAAAATAGCAAATGATAATAAATCAATAATAAGATAATGCAACTTTCTTTTAGCACTCTCCTTCAAAACAATTTACCTTCTGAAACAATAAGCTTGAAATATATAACTGCTAAAACAAAAACAATCCCAACATTTTTAAGCTCCATCATATACCAACAGACCATTACAGAACACAACAAAGACAACTCGAAGTAGCAAACGTGTAGAGAGAAAAATAACACCGAAAGTGTACGAGACAGATAAATTGAAAATATCAAATTTCATACACTTTAATAAACCATTTAAGCTGAAATAGGAATTATCATACTCAGCAATAAAATTTTAGTTATAAACGGTTAGTCTGGAACAGTATCAACCTCAACTGGGAAAGGGTCCAAAGTCCAAAACAAAAAAATACGGTATCATATGGTATGATACATACCTATAGCTGGGTGGGGTTGGAGAAGACAGCGATCGCCGAACGGAGAACGGAGGTTTGCGATGGCTGCTGCCTTGTTGGATGAAGTTGCTGCAGATGAACTCTCACAGTCTCACTCGTTGAATGGTTCAAGGCTGGGTGGCGCAAGGTGGGTCACTATGTAGCTGGCGTTGAGCTGGAGGCTTGGAGGCGCCGTTGGTCTTGGAAGTTGGGCGTCGGCTGTACAGGGAGGAGAGATTCTGAAACGCGAAGGTTAGGTTTAGGGAAAATAGAAATTGGGAAATACCGCAATTGATTAATATGTATAAATCTTACTACACATTTTCTTACAAAAACTTTAAGAAGTAATTTGAAATTAGAAAATAATATAAATGGCATGTTAAAATTTACTCTTATAAAAACAATACGTTTTATCTCTATATTATATATTATTATTATTATTAAAAAACTATAATATATTATTTTATATTAAATACCATTAAATTAAATTAATTTAATATTATTAAAGTATTACTTTATTGTTATAAATTTTAAAATATTAATTTTTATATTTTATATAATATAATAAATAGATACATAAATATAGAAAAAATTTAAATTTACTAATTTCTTCCATTATGTCAAGTATATTAAATACATTTATATATAAAGAAATGTGTTCTTATACCGTATTTAGTATCTTTATAATATATTTAAATAAAATTTATAATAAATATTTTATATCTAAAATAATATATAATTTTTTGATATTTCATACCTATCAAAACATTAATATTATATATATATATATATCAAAATATTAGTATTATAAAAAAATTAATTTATTTAGTTTATATTTTTTTATATTTAAAAAAATTAGGCAAATTAAAAATTACCATAAAATAAATGTAAATAAATTTATTTAAAAAGTACAACTCCTATTTTTTAAAAAATGGATATAATTTAATCAGTGAGAAATAACAGTTCACTTATCTACTGTTATAGAATACATCCTTAAAATAACACCATTTTAAGTTAAATAAATGCTATTTAAGCATCTTATTAAGCTAGTTGAATGACATCTTAAAAAAATTAATTCAAAGAAAGATACACTAGGCTCCATGAAGTAAGGCTTTATCGTTTCAAAATGGTGACCACAATACAAAGTACTTCCATATCCGAGCAACTCAAAGAAAGTATTTTAATTTAGTTCATGTTCTGCGATGATGATGGCTTACGCGCTCTTAAACGTTTGAGTGTATGCCATTTGATTGACTCATTCAATTTGAAGTAGCTGCCTTTGATGAAAACTATTTAAATTTTGTTGGAACCAAAGATTACACAAGCCATGGACAATGAGATTTTACAACCGTTTACAAATGATGAAGTAAAAAAAGCTATGCTTGAGATGAACTCTTTAATATCCCCAGGTACAGATGGTATGTCTACTATCTTCAAATAAGAATTTTGCATATAACAAAAATATACAAAATGTATTAAAATGTAATAATTTTAATTCTTTATTTTTATAAAAAAATAAAATATATTAAAAATGAAAACGTAATAAACTATTAATATTAATAAGAAACATACATCATGTTTTAAAAGTAAGATTTTATTATTCTTGGTAATATAAATTTCACTTATATGAACTTAATTCATAAATGTGATAATTCAAATCATTTTTTTCAATTTTGACCTACTAGTTTTTTACATATTTATAAAATTGCTATTAAATATATTTCTAATAGGTTAAAATAGACGTTGAGATTGATAATTAATGAAAATCAAAGTGTTTTTATTCCTCTCATATTAACTTTTGATAATATCATTATAGTTCTTGAACTTATTCACATTGTGAGACAAAAAATGTTATAAAAAAGGTTTTATAACTTTAAAATTAAACATGATTAAAATATTTGATAGAGTTGAATGATCATTTTTAGAAACAATTATGAAAAATTTGGTTGTGAGCCTTTGATAGTTAATGGATTAATTTGACCTTAAAATGTGTAAAATCAATTCTTTATGTTGTTTTAATTAGCAGTTTTCCTCTAAAAATTGCCTAGTAAGGCCACGCTGAATTTTTGTCAAATATTTAAACTTTTTGTTTCTAAACGAGCAAACTTTGAGATACTTTTCACTTGTATTCTACAAGTCTCTATTTATAAATCGTTTTTAGATTAAAATGTAAATAGAAACAAATCAATTTTAATATTTTGTCTGATGTGCCGCAAACTTTAAGAGAAGAAATTTCTCCACAATCCTAATTAACGGGTGTTGTGATAAATATTTAGATCTTCTCAATTTTATTGGACAGGATTTTATTGGACAGGAAAAAAAATTAATGATTTGAACTTCAAGAGATGAATAAGTAAGAAGACATTCTATCTCACCATCTTGAATATTATAAGGTTCTTGACTGAAAGAGTTCTCAATCAATATGAAAATGAATATGATTTTTATTCTATTAATACTATTGAAACATGAAATCATTTTGATTACCTACAACGAAATTATCTTCTAAATAACTTAATCGACTCATTGTATAATTAGTACAATAAAGAGAAGACAACTAAAAACTTGTACGAGTCATTAGAAAATATGAAATTGAAAATGTCAATGTCAATAATTTTTTTATTGGTCGTTTCTTTATTTATAAGATGGTGGATTTTAAAAATTTATGTAATTAAGTATGTAAAATCTAAGATATTTTAATAAATATGTATAATAAAGGGATAGTAATTAGTGATATCTTTCAAGTTACATTTATTCTTAAAAAGTTTTCTTCCTTCGAAGGTGTATCTTAGAGGATTCTTCTAAAATATAGTATGTAGCATCCACACTCAAAGTTAATGTTATAAAACATGATCAAAGTTTGAAGCATGATAAGAACAAGGAGAAGGGTAAACTAAGTAAAGGATCTAAAGCTTTGGAATTGCACCCAAAGTTGGAAATAATTGTTTTTTATCCAAGTTCATTAAAAAGATTCTTATTAATGCAGTTGGTCAAATCATCCCACTCTATATTATGAGCATTTTTAAACTCCCTAAATCTTTCTATAAGTACCTTAACTGAACCCTTGGAAATTTTTGGTGAATTAGTGGGAAAGAGAATGTACCAATTGGATGGCATGGAAAACCTTTGTATGTCCAATGCATGTGGAGGACTACGCTTTAGAGACTTTGAACTCTTCTAATTATTTTTATTAGTTAAACAAGGGTGGAGCTTACTCAAAGACCTTAACTTTCTTTGTGGTAGGGTCCTGAAAGGGAAGTATTTTCCAAATTCTTCTTCTTTTTTTGACTTATGAGGTTAAAAGGTCCACTACTTATGATTGTAAAAGTATGACTGACTTAAGGATTATTTCACATAAAGGGATTAAATAGAGGGTAGGTGATGAGTCTTCTATAAATATTTAGAATTACCCATGGCTACTCTCATCAAACTTCAGGGTGATTTCAAGGCCAACTCATTATGATCGTAGCATATCTTTTAGACCAAAATACCTTAAGTTGGAATATCCTCATAATCAGAGAAATTTTATTTCCTTTGAGGTGAATGAAATCCTCTCTATTCCCTTGAGCAAGAGACGACTCTCTAATGATCTTTATTGGGCTTTTGAGTGAAATGGTCAATATCCAGTTCAGTGATTATAATTTATTGTTAATAAACCCAAGCACTTGCGCAATTGATTATAATTTGAACATTCGATCTGGGTTTCTTAGATGAAATTTTATAGCCATAAAATTCCAAATAATGTGAAACACCTAATTTGGAGAGATGCTCATAATATTTTGCATACTTTTGATATATAATCTTTTTAAAAGAAAGGTCATTATATTGCATTGATTCTTGCCCTACATACATTAGTATTATGTGATGTTGCTAAAGACATTTGGTCTCCATGTCTATTGCATGGCTTTTTAGATGTAGATCCTTCCTTCCATTTCTTTTCAGATTGGTTATTTTTTCATTTTTTACAAACTAAAGAAGAAATAACTTGATATTTACTTATGTATTTTATGTTCTATTTGGAAAGCTCGAAACAAGAAAGTACATAAAAAATAAAAATGTACGAGTATTGGAAGTTATCCAAATTGCTCAAGCTACATCAAAATCACATTTGGACAATTCTAATCGACATCGAAAAATGGGTTCACCATGTTGGAAAAATTCTCCTGAGGGCTTTGTGAAGTTTAATACTAACATGTACTACTTTAATTTTTAATGAAATTTACTTCTGTTTGATCCAAATAAAAAAGTTACAAGACATCAGCACTTTTCGTAGGCACATTTCGAGAATTTATTATGTAGTAGTTTGCAAGCCGTGCAAATGTTTGAGTTGATGACTATAATTTGTTGAATTACATAATAATTTTAATTTTTATGTAATTTATATTACTCTCAAACCTTTTATTTTAAAAGATACAAGAATCTTAATTAATTATCTTTTAATTTTTTTGTTATAATAATGTGAAATTTGATGTTAAAATTTTGTAGGAATATTTATAAGAATACTCTTAGAACAAATAGTTAATTAATTTTTACATTAATAAATAATAAATATATTGTATGAGTTGTATATGTGATAATTTATAATAGTGACATACATTTCAAACAAGAATGATTTGATATGATTTTTATAATATTTGTATAATTTTATTTAATAAATAAGTTAAATATAATAAGGATAATATATATATATATATATATATATATATATATATATATATAAACTTTATACAATAAACATGATACCATCGAAATTAATAAACATTTTTTATTTAAAATTAATGTATATTAGTTAAAATAATTTAATCTATGTAAAATAATAGATTATATTAATATAAAAATACAATTAATTCAATGTAATTATAATTATTTTATATATAAATTGATAAAATACAATTTGTTTATAATCATAAATGCTTAAATTACCAATTTTAATAATTAAAGTTAAAAATATAAAGCAAAACGATTCCTCGTAATAAATATATAATTAAAATATTGCGTAAAATTATAATTATTTATAAGCATGATATATTTATTACTAAGCTTTTTGATCCTCCTGGGAGCATCTAAACCCCTACCTATATAGTCATAATTCTCCACATGGATCGTCAAAAGAACAACAATTTTATACTTTATTAATTTCTCAGTCCCTCTAATCAGGTGGGTACCTATCGGTCTTTCTTAATAACATTTTATAATTTATTGGTATATAAGAATAAAAAAACTGAAAAAGATAATAAAAAGGTAGAAGTAGAACTACCAAAACATTCATCCTTTTTATACAAGTAATTTTTTTTGTGCACATGTAAGGTTTGTGATTCAAATTTAATAGATATATAATAACATTATTTTGAACAATAATTATTATTATTTTATAAAAAAAAAACAAGTCTTTAAATGTAAATTTTTTTAAGTGATTTGAAAACTCTTCAAATAAATATATAAATATAATTATTTTATGAGTAATAGAATTTAAAAATAATTTATATTATCTAATTATTATTTTATAATTAATATAAGATATGCTATGATTTCTTACAAAAATATGATCTTTTATAAGTTAATTAATTGAATCATGTATTTATTAAATAAGTAATTATGGATCATATAAATTTTTATTTTTAATGTGATTAAAAAATTATATTATAAAAAATAAATATATCAATATAATTAGTTAAATATATATATATATATATATATATATATATATATATATATATTATATAAACATTCTAATGTTTATTGAAGTAGAATAAAACCAACAAAAAGTTAAATAATAAAAGTATATGTATATCTGTAATATATATAAAAATATAAATCACTTACTTATAGAAAAAAATTGCATATATATATTTTAGGGCAATGAATGTGATTACTTTTCATCCCTTGATATTATATAATTTATTTATGATATTTATTTTTTATCATTTAATTAATAAATTATTAATTATCTTTAAAGATATTTAAAATATTAATTATATACTTAATTTTTAAATAGAAATAATATTATTATAATTTTAATTAAAATAAAACGTAATAATTTAATATTTTAATAAATTACACTGGCATATTTATGATTAATGTAAAAAATCTATAGACATTTCGTAAAATTGATTAGTTGCGCTTAACGTACAAGGTACTTTTCTTGTTCCATTTGTCTAAAGTTGTATTATTTATTCAAAATAGTTTTAAAAAGAGCAAAAATACCTCCCCCCCCCTCCCTCCCCCCCCCCCCCCCCCCCCCCCCCCCCCTTTTTTACCTAAAAAAAATTATTTATTATGAAAATATCATTTGACCTTTGATAGATTCTAAGCTTAACATTTTTAAAAATACCTTACAAGTAATAAAATAATGATAAAAAAATTAAAAATAATGTAAATAAAAAATATAAGATATTTCAAGAATATTTCATGGAAAATATTGATTAGTACAAAAAAATTTCAAAAAAAAAAACAAAACTAAATCTTAAAGGAGGAGATAAATTTAAAGATTCATCATTTTTAAAAATAAGAAAAATATTTTAAAAATATATATAATTTATTATAAAATGAGTAATAAAGAAATAAATATTAATATTACATACACAAAATTAAGATATTATATGCTATCAATTAAAAAAAATATTATACATAAATTATCAAAAATTTCCTATAAATATAAAATAAGAATTGAATAAATCCATTTAAAAAGAATCCAAACATTAATAAAATCACATTTTAAAAAATGAATTGATGCATTAGTAAAACTAACATTACTAGAAAATAGAATAATAAATAAAATATATATGTTATTATAAATAATCCATGAAAATCTAGGATATCAAATATTAAAATTCACAACATACCTTAAGTTTGTAATTAATATTAATGATAAGAACTTAAACCAAGTATTAAGTTTAACTTATGAATTTAAAATAAGATATTTAATGAAAGAAGAAAAACATATATTCTCAATACATTACATAATATGATATTTACTAACAAATAGTCATAATAGTTCAATATATAGACAAAATAAATTCATAAAAATAAAATTAAAAAATTAAAAAATTGAAAAAAAAATTATAAATATTAACAAACTTTGAAATACCTAAAGAAATATACTTAAATGTAAAAAGAAAAACATTTAATAACATAAAGAAAAAGTAATGTAATGAAAAAATAATGTACTACGAATTGAATTTACAAATGATCAAATAAAAATAAGTAAACAATAATGAAAACAAGAAAAATAAATAAAAGGGCTAAAATAAGAACTTAAAAAGGTTAAAAATCTTATCTATGAAGTAATAGGTTAATAACAAAAAATTAACAAACTAAAAAACCTCCTTAAAATGTCAAAGGTACAAAGAATAGAATTAAAAAAATATTGGCATCCTAATAAGCATATTAAATAACCAAATAGTTATAATGAAAAACTTAATTCTTTAGTAAGAAAAAATAGAATGCTTACAAAATATAAATAAAATCCAAGAATAAACTCTTAAATAGATAAGAGAAATAATTATGATAAAATATTACAACTATACTTTCTAAAAAGAGATCTACTGTAAGGATTAAAAAAATCATTAAGAAGATATGATGGAATGATTTCTCAAAATGAAAAAAAAAGTAAAGATAAAGAAAAATCTATAACTTCAACCTAATATAATATAAAAAACAATTAAAAGAACAATTTATAAATCAAAAAACAAAAATATAGGAACATTAGTAAATCTGTTAATATTAAAAGATGAGGAATTAAGAAAATATTATGAAGACCAAATATATTTTAATAAAGAAAAAGGTAATAGGATTGTAATCATAAAATAAATTTTGAACAAAAAAATTCAAAATTATTATAGAGAGAAACATATTAATGCTTCCTATAATTCAAAGAGAAACTTCTAATTCTCACAAAAATAAAAAGAATAAGCAAAGACCATAATAACCTAACCTTTCAAATATAAGAAGGTAACAATCAAAAATGAAAGAATTACACTGGAGTACTAAAAGATATATACCACTAGAATTCAAGCTTCATGGAAATAATAATAAAACATACTATCTAAACTTAGATCGTAAAAAGATAGAAAAAAGACATTGGATGAATGAGCTAGTATAATAAGTATACTAATTTGTACATCGAGAATTACTAGTATAAACTCATCAATCTATAGAGTATTATTAAACCATAAAATGATTGAAAATATTAAAGTATGGTTTAATAATCTACTAAATGATATACATTTTAGGATATAAGGAGATTTGACAAGAGAAAGATAATATTTTTAAAATAGTAAATGAAATATATAAAGAATTTATAAGAGAAGATAAAAGAAACCATATTATTGAAACAAGTGAACTATAAATAAATAAGGATAAGTGAAATTTAGCAAATATAAAAATATGTGATATATACTACATTGATTTTTTTATATGTGAATATAAAATATATTATCACAAGATACCAAAAATACAATAACAATTTAAGAAAATGTTTTTATCAAAAGTTACAAAGAACTCTATATAAAACTTTTAAAGAAAGTTGAAAAAATAAAAATATTGTAGTGGTATCAGATACTTTAAGAGGAAGAATAAAAGAACTAAAATCTTTAATAATTTTATAATGTCAAAGAAAAATAAATATAATTATACCAAAAAAGATTTTAAAATATGTTGTGATAGTAGTAACTTTCATATGTCAAAAAATATATGGATATAGTATAAAGACGTACAAACAAAAATATAAAATATTCAAGAAATATAAATTTAGAAAACAAGATTTTTTTAAATATAAGAAAAAAATCTAATAAAGAACCTTATAAGAAAATATATTTTAGAAAAAAAAATTCACAAAAAAGAAAATTATGTCCATTAAGGAGAAAAAACTTACAGATGTTGGATGTGTAATGAAGAATATCATTATGCCAATGAATGTCCTAATAAATTAACTCATAAAAATGAATATAAGAAAATTTAAAAATATTAAAGCAAGCCTATAAGACAAAATTATAACACATAAAAGAATCTGACATTGATGAAACATAATCAATATACTTAATAAGTGAAATTGAAGAAGAGGAAACAAATTAAGAGGAAACATTTGAGAATGAATGACATATACAATATAACTAATCTTAATAATACCTACGTAAAAAAGGGATGAAAATTCAAAAGATATAATACATATCATTTACATGCTTACATATATACTAGAGCTAGTATGTGTATAGCAAGTAAATATATATTTTTATAAAACAAATTGACTACAATTTTAAATGACTTGATAGTAAAAATAGAAAATAATACAACAATTAACCTTAATAAGGTTATAAAAAATATTAATATTATAATAAGAGGAGAAAAGTTTCAAATCTCTATCATATATCAACAAGAAACAAGAGTTTATTTCTTAATAGGAAATAACTTTTCAAACTTATATCAATCTTTACACAATATATAGATAAGATAAGTATAACATTAGAAAAAATATATACATTTTAAACGTTAGAAATGCCAAGAGTTTGTCATCATAAAAGTTTATTGAACAACACAAAAGGCGAAAACACGGTGAGATGTACTAAAAATAGAAACCATATTTAAAAAATATAATAAAATTACAATATGGAGATGATCTAGAACTTAACTATCAGAAAAATTCATTCTTAAAAGAAATACAATAAGAGAAGAGGTTATTGGAAATAAGAAAATTACTTAAGAAAGCAAGATTAGAAAATAGGAATGACATATTCAAGAAGAAGAATAGACAACCCAAGGTTCTATAAAAAAAAGATTTGATGAAGAAGCTCTTATATAGGAAAATATAGGAAAGACAATCATATTGAGTTAGATATATCATGAAATAAGGAAAATAGAAACAGTATCTGTAAACAGGGTAAATTACTCCATGAGCAAGGTCATAAAGATTTCATATAGTAACTTAAATATAATTCAATAAGATATTGGGAAAATTGTTAATTATGAAGCATCATTCAATTACAATGAGTTAGATGTAGTTGAAGAAACCAAACAATAATTTTGTCAATTAGTAAAAAAGAAAACTAAAGACCATAAGTATCTTTATTGTTAGTAAATGATTTTTATTAAATAAGTGTCAATGAGAATTTTTTAAAAGGAACGAAGAGATGAGGTAAAATGTAATTCTCATCCTTCTACGTGTTTTTATTTTAGAAAAAGTAAAAAGAGATAAAGATAAGATGTAATCTTTATTCTTCCATGTATTTTTAAGATAAATATGTAAAATAATTGTTCTTATATTTATAAAAGTGCTTTTTGTATAAGGATAAGAGGCATGGCAAGTTCTAACTACATAACCCAAACATCCATATCTTTTTAGACAATGTTTAAAAAAACTAGTGTTATAATAATCTTATTTTCCTTAATAAATAAAAGTTTCTTTTTCTTCAAAACTCATTATTTTTCTTATATCTTAAATAGAAGTACAAATCATATCATTGGTTGAAGGCATAAAGTCATTACTTCTAGTCTAGAAGATGAGGCTTCTAACAAGGTAACTAAATATCATATATGAGGAAGCAAAAGACGAATGTGAATTCATATTCATTAAAACAAGCTAAGATTAAATACAACTTTATATTTCATTTATTAATAATAATATTTATTTGTTAAAAATTTAAAAATAAAAAACTAATCAATATTTTACATATCAATCAAAAACTTAATCAAAGTTACAAAATTCTTTGATACCAAAGCCATGAAATTAATAAAAATAATAAATATTTAAAAGAAAAAGGAGAAAATCTTTAATTTGTAAGCTTTACAAATCCAAATAAAAGAATTTGTAACCTTTCAAGACTTATAAAACAAAAATAAAAAAGGGTAAAATTATCATTTGATTTAATAAAAAAATCAAAAGTGTTCTATTTAGATAAGAATGATTAGTTCTAAAGAATATATTCTATACAACTCATTTTCTATGTAAAGTTCAATTTAAGGTAGATTTATAAGTTTTTTCTTAGTACATTTTTTCGATTAAATAAGAACTTTTTTCAATAAATACTACTTCATTGAGCTTTTGTTTTTTTATGGAAGAAAAAATTATATTATTTTAATGAAGTTGTAGTATATTATAAAACTTAATTACAAGACACAAATAAATAAAAATTGACAAACATATTAATACAAAAGCATCTTTCTTCATCATTTTAGTGATAGTGCAAGCAATAATCACATTTTATAGGTTCTATTTATTTGCATGAATTACTCTTAACAATGTTTTAATGCATGCATTTAATTAATATGCTTTAATATATGTCTTTAACTTCTAAAGTATCAACAATTTCAATAGTAAAGTTAACAAATCTATATCTAGATCTAGAATAAAAACATGCCAAAAATTAGGGGAGAACATTTTTTTCAAAAATATACCTACTAATCCAAGTCTATTGTCAAACCGAGCTTATATTTTTCTCTTTAAAGGTTTGTTGATCTAAATAGGTCTGAAAGTTATGTAAAATGACTTGATAGGTTTGATTGTAAGTTTTAAAAATGACAAAATTGACATAACCTTAACCTATTATTTTAATGCACTAATTTTTAACTATTTTTTATTTATATATTTGTATCTTATAATTTATATTAATATCGTATTATAATTATAATTATATTAAAATTTTATCTATATTGTAAATAAAACTAAAAATGTAACTAAAATATAATTTAGTGTTATCTAAGGAATATCCTTAACTTATAATGGAACACTTTTTAAAGTAAATGATAGTACTTTTTATGTCAATAGATATATTTATTTATTTATTTTGTTTTTTTTTTCTTTCTTAAAACAATTATATGGTATATTTTCTTTTTTTAATTAAATAAAGCTTTATATAAATCAAAAACCTCCAATCGTATATTAGCTTGAAATTTGATCATTGAGGTTATAAGTTCATTAAGATTTTTTATTTTTCAAAACCTTCGAAATAAAATTAGCTTGTAAAATATTCCAATAACTAACCTAACCAACTTAGGTTTACCTTGTAAACAATTAATCAAAAAATGCAACCAAAATATACTACAAAATATGATATTTTATTAAACCTAATAAATAAATCAACTCATCAAGATCACAAACTCAACTTCTGGATTATCTAGATTACTAAAAGAAATGCATCAATGTTTTCAATCAACATTATTGATTTCATAAATTTAGTATCTAAAGTATAATCATCTCTAACAAATAAAACATAACTCTATATTTAAGATTTGATAAAAATAAAATAAAATGGTATAAATAATAACAAAAGCACGTAGAAAATTACACTACATAACATCTATGTGAAAAATGTTGCAATATATCTAGATATAAATAAAAGAATCTCATAAATCATAGTTGATTTTATTTAAAAGTAAAAGAATAATATAAAGAAAACTTGTTTAAGAAGATAGGTAAAAATAATCCCTTTTCTTTTATCGGGTAAAATCTAAATTTAGAGAAAGATATGAGATACATAAACTTATTAAGATAGCACTACAGCAATAATTTGTTGACTACAGTATTCCTTTTTTGATCGTAAAGGCGTAGCTCTCATAGCTATCTTTCTTTATCATTATTGTTACGGGAAATTGTTTTTTTTAATAAAAATATTTTATTACTAATAAATTTATTTAATAATAATATATTAAATATAGAAGAGATATTTTATATTTTTATAATAATAATAATAATAATAATATCATTTATCTTTATTTTTAATATTTTGCTATGCTTCTCTCTTCCTACTGAACGAAACTTCTACACAAACTTCCTTAATTTTCCATTTTAACTAAGCATTCCAAAGTCCTAGAAAAATAATAATTTTTATCTTAATTAAATGTAAAAAAATTTAATATCATAAAGATTTGTACATGTAAATAGTAGTTACATTTATTATCGACATGAAATGATATGCATAGAAAATCTCACTGTTAAAATATTATTAATTATTAATTTTTTTTTAATTTTAATAATATACATATCTAAGATATATTTTAAAAATTCTTACAGCAAAAACGAAAAAACCAAAAATCTCTCGGACCGCGTAAGAGCTCTCTCACTAGTCACTACTATCAGAAACCAACAAAAGTAAAAGTCACCGTCACTGTCACAGAGTTCACATCTGCAAGACACGGTTCTACGTCGACCCCAATGATTATATATTTACCCAAGGCCAACCCGTTTCTTATTCAGCTAAAATTCAAACCTCGTCAGTTCAAATATTAACTCAAGCATTTTATCAAACAGTTTCACACCCGGAATTTTCCCAGCTCACTTCCATGGAAATTACCTCTTTCCCATTTCTTAGTCAAGAGGATATTTCACATTTTTATAGCTTATTCCCAGAAATGGACGACTTCAGTGTGAACAACGACTCTAAAAAGTGGCAAAGAGAAGAAGAAGAAGACAACAACTACAATAAGGACGAGTCAAACAAGAGCACTTTCGATATACTTACTTCTCTAATAATGTTGGACGAAGAAGAGAAGCGAGAAGCAGAGCAAAAGATTGTTGAGTCTCAGCTCGATAAAGCAATATTTGAGGCAAATTACAAGCAAAAAGTTCAGACTATGAATGATTACCGAGGAAATTTCAAAACCCATTACTCTGAATTGGAGGATTTAGAACACTCCAGAACCAAAAGGGCTCGTCGCTCAGTTTCTACTGTGGCTGCAACTGTTGGGTTAGCAGCTATTGCTAATAATAATGGGTCGGATAATCCAGTTCAATCCGGTTCTGGTTCTGCGCCTCCTGGTCAGCATCGTCGTTTATGGGTCAAGAACCGGTCTAAAGATTGGTGGGATATGTATAATAACCCAGATGTGGCAGAGGAAGAGTTTAAGAAAGCTTTTCGTATGAGCAAATCGACGTTTGATTTAATATGTGAGGAGCTTGATTCCGTTGTAACGAAGAAGAATACAATGTTGCGTGAAGCAATTCCAGTTCGTCAACGTATTGCTGTGTGTATATGGAGGTTAGCTACTGGTGAGCCTCTTCGACTTGTGTCAAAGCGATTTGGTTTGGGAATTTCCACGTGTCATAAACTTGTATTAGAGGTATGTTCTGCAATTAGAACTGTTCTAATGCCCAAGTTTCTTCAATGGCCAAATGACCAAAAAATGAAAATAATTACAGAAGAATTTGAATCTAATTCTGGGATTTCAAATGTTGGTGGATCAATGTACACAACCCATGTTCCAATTATTGCTCCTAAGATTAGTGTATCTGCTTATTTCAACAAGAAACATACTGAGAGGAACCAAAAGACTTCATATTCTATTACAGTTCAAGGTGTTGTTGATCCTAAAGGTGTGTTTACTGATGTTTGTATTGGTTGGCCTGGTTCATTGCCTGATGATAAAGTGTTAGAGAAATCAGCTTTGTATCAAAGAGCAAATAGAGGACTTTTGAAAGATGTTTGGATTGTTGGAAATTGTGGGTACCCTTTAATGGATTGGGTGTTGGTTCCTTACGTTCATCAAAATTTAACTTGGACTCAGCATGCTTTTAATGAGAAAGTTGCAGATATTCAAAGAGTTGCTAAAGAAGCCTTTGCTAGGCTTAAAGGAAGATGGTCTTGTTTACAAAAAAGAACTGAAGTTAAACTTCAAGACTTGCCTGTAGTTCTTGGAGCTTGTTGTGTTTTACATAATATTTGTGAGATGAGGAATGAAGAAATTGATCCAGAGCTCAAGTTTGAAATTTTTGATGATGAGATGATTCCTGAGAATATTATTATGTCTTTTAATGCAGGACATGCTAGGGATCAAATTGCTCATAAGTTGTTGCACCATAGGTTTGCTGGAACTGGTTTTATCTTGTAGTAAAATCTAACAAATTAGGGGTAACTAAAAAGCTGTTACCTAATCTTTTTGTACTGTTAAGTTTTTGTAATTCCTTATGCGATATATTGTTGTAATCATCATATAAAAATGGAACGAAGAAAATTGATATTTTTTTTAGCATGATTGTTTGCCTCTTTGGAGTCTGGACAGATGAGAAATAGTTTAGGTCTCCAATCAGTTGTGCTAGTGAAAGTTGCTGCCTGACATCGAGAGAACAATTGTGAGCTGGAAACTATAATTTGCTCTATGATATCTTTGTCAATTACGATATGTTTTCCGCTTTTCGGATACTATAAAAGCGATTCGGTATTAAACTTTTCTGTTGTTGTATTAGGTGCTTTCAGGATTCATTGAAGCGCTTGTGTTTTTCAAGGTTTGTAACATAGCCAACCAGCTTAAATGTGTATAGTTCTTAACATCAATACGTATGTTGTTTCTACAAAAAAAAATTGATTTTTTTTTTAAAACCACAATATTAATAAAGTACAACTCATAAACTTTATAATTGGGGATGAGCATTTTTGAAAAAAAAAAAAAACAAATGAACCAAGTGTCCAAGATCTAACATAATCTATATATTTTATTTTTTCGAGGTTAGTTAGTTTAAATCAGTAAAAAAAATATCAAAATCTATCTTGTAAATTAATTAAGATTAAAAATAATAAACTTTTAATATTAATATATATTAATTTTTTAAAATATATTTTTAATTATTACTTTATATATTATCGTTATAAAATTATAAAATAAATTTAATTAATAAGTGTTTTCGCTTAGAGAGTCTCGATCACTCATCACTCGAATTTCATGGCTCAATTAATTCATTCTCAAATTGATCTAAAATCTTTAAATTAATAATTTGTTTTTATATTACTATATATATTATATGTTCTTTTTTGATACTATAAGATTTTATTTGTATCTACACTTTTATTTGATGTTCGATATAATGTTAAGCATAGTTTAATTTTTTTTATACTTATTTTGTAAGAAGTTTTTAACCGCAATTCTATAATTATATAATATTTACTATAATCATTTTATCTTTTTTTAGTAATAATATAATAAATAAAATATGTGATGGTAATAACTTTTAAGTTAAATCATATAATATGTTTTTTTTATTTCAATAAGAGTAGAATTTTATACCATATTATGATCATAAATCAAAAACTCTAACTTCTTTCAAATAAACTCTATAGAATTTTATACCGTTGAGATAAGATCGACTTATAAAATAACGTAAGAACCAACCTAATCAAACTATAATAAACTTTATAAGTTATAACATTCTCATATCTCTCTTAGTTTAGATTTTTATTGTTATAAATTTTATAAATGAGTTATTTTAAATAATTTTCTAATTTTTTATCGTTGTTAAAATAACTATAAAATTTATTAAAATTTATAATAATAAAAATAATATCTCATATTTAAAATAATAGTGCTAATTTTATTATTTATTATTTTTCATACCGAGATAGCAGCAAAGTTTGAAAAAATATATTTTTATTAAGATTTAAATATATACACTTGTAATTATTGCCATAACGTTAAGATTTTTTTTATATATTCAAATAAGTATTATGTTTTTGAGTTATTAAATTAATAAATAATTTATATTGAAAATAATAATAATTATTAATATAATAAAATTTATATTTTAAAAAATAAATAATTTATTATGATAATAGTATATTATTATTCTCTAAATAAAAATTCCATTTTCAACGTTACATGCATTTTGAAGACATAATTTATCAAGACAGTTCTGTCTGACGTGTCTCTCTAATTATAACGCGTATTTTACGTCTCTAACGTTACATTCCCTTTTGATAATTACAGTTTGATTTGGGCCCTTCCTTTTTTGACTACGCTTCAGCAGAATGAATCGTCTTTGTTTGGATTGATAAAACTAAACAATCCTTTGTTGGCATAGACAGAGTTGAGTGATTTGATCGGCTGATACAATTTCTTGAAATGATAACCAATCTAGTATCCATAAGTCAAGGAGAAATTAAGTAATGTAATTATTTAAAAAAATCGATTTATGATAAAATATATATTTTTAGATAAAATATATAATATTATGAGTAATAATTACATTATGTCAGTTATATCCGTATTGTATTCACATATAAATTTTGTATGTGTTATTTATTTAAAATAATAATAAACAATAAAATTTTATTAATTAGTTTTAATTAAATTTTTATTTTATATTATGTCGAATTATCATAAAAGACATTACCACCCCACCCCCTAAGTATCATCTCAAAGTCAAGGAGTTCTTAAGACTACGAAATGTCTTAAAATGAGTCGTTTGATGGTTTACGTTTTAGTAAACTTGGCTGATGTTGTATTTATCATTGAGACTTAGGGTCATAATATTCTTTCACTTTTATAATGCCAAAAAAAAAGAAAATTTACATTACTTATCCAACTTAGTTATCAATTCAATACTAATTATATATCTAATCAATTACTTTATTTTATATTATAAGTTACGTTAAATTTTTACTTTTTTACAACTCATGGTATTAAATATTATACTAAAAAATATATTTTTTATAAGATATAATATATTTTTTATTTTATTTTATTAAACCAATTAAACAATTATACATTATTATGAATTAAAAATTATATTTAATTAAAAAACAAAATTAAAAGTAGATATTAATAGATATTAATTTAATAAATTACTATATTCATCCCACAAATTTTAAATTAATGTTGTATTTTTTAAAATCTTTGTTTTAGCTTTTATTAAATTTTTAACTATATTATATTAGTAATTTTTTTAATCATTTTGTATCATACACTTAATTTTAATTTTTTATATGTAATAAAAAATGTAATAATATTTAAAAAAATGATATAATGTGAACAATTTTTGTACAATGAATAATATTGTGTCAAATTTGATATAATGTTGTTATAACACCAAATCTTACACTAAATTTTAAATTATATAAATGGATCGGAGATGCTCTAATACTAATAAGTGACTTTACACACAAAATAACTTAATACACTTAATACATATAGGGTATATTTACTAACTAGAAAAATGAATGAAAAGAAATTGAGTCATTTTCATTCTTTTGTTTATTTTCTAAAAGCATGATGTAAAGATTATAAGAATCCTTAGATATTCTCATTGATTGTTTACATAATCTTTATTGATATTGAAATATTTTCAGTATTATTCATAAGATATAATTACAAAACTATCTCTTATTTAATATATATATATTATTTTTAAAATTATATTTCAGTAAATTAATATCTTGATTTTGATTGATACTTAGAGTTGTTTTAGTAAACACAAAGAAGAAAATAATTTTTACATTTCATTTTTTCTCAATCTGATTCATATTTATTTTCATTTTGATTAATTACTTACTCATTTGTTAAGAGTTCATCAATGCATGTATTATACGGAATTTCAGGGAAAAAAATCAAGTTGTCTAAATATTTAGGGTAATTATCACTGTGGTTATTCAAATTTTGAAAATATGGAAATAAATTCTCCTAAATTCTTGTTAAAACCCAAAATAATTTAAAAGATAAAGTGCCCTATGAATACTTTAGTAATACAATAGTTTTTTATAAGCATAATTAATACAATATTTATTAGCGTGACAGCGATTTTATGGGTGTATTTTTATGTTTTTAATCATTTTCCAAATTTTGAAAAAAATCATAGTAATTTGGTTGATTATTTTCATGATGTGATTGAATTCTTTTAGATTTTTTATCATTTTTTTATTGCATCAGAATTATTTTTTAAGTATAAGAAAGCGTATTTTTGATCTATTTAAGAGTTCTCTAAATTTTAAAATGTTAGAGGTATTAATATATATTCAAAATTGATTTTGTTCCTCTATTAATAATGATTATATCACCTTAATGAAATACAATAATGACCTTAAAAATTATTTTTAATTTTATATTTTAAATATTATTATCTAATTATATATGATTTTATTTGCTAGTAGAGTTCATTAAAGACATTACATTGATCATTAATGATTAATATTATGTAAGTTTCTTCTTATTTGTAAAATAACTAAATGTAAGCTTATGAATGCAATCAAAAAAATTATTAAATATATGTACGCTTATGAATATAATCAAAAATATTATTAAAAGTTTCTTCTAGTAGGTTTTAGTTACATCGAAACAGGTGGTCTGTATTGATAGACATTTTGATGATGTGACATATGCATACATCAAAAGTTAAGCAACAATGTATTTTGATATTAGTAATTTTTTCATTGCTTGATTAATTGTATCACATCAACAGTGGATTAAATACGCTTTTTCCTTTTTTATTTTTTTTGTATCGACAAGAATTATACTTGGACTCCATCATCTATTTTCAATTTTCTCTTTCATTTAATTTACTTTATCATAAACATTATAATATAAATTTATGCATTAAAGTGTTTGACTTCAATAGTTCTTACATAGAATGCTCCAGTTACTCTCATTTGCTTGGTAGAGTTTATCATTAATCATTTCTTGGATTAGATTGTATCATATTTATGTATGATGAGCATGACATTTTGACTATATCATATTAGACTGTATCTTATTAAATTATATCATATTAATGTATTATTAACAAGATTGTTGAAAACTGTTAATCAAACCAGACCAAATTGAATTGGATCGTTCAATTACAACATTTTTATTAGCCAAACGATCCGGTCCGATCCAGTTTGGTTAAAGCAATATAAATAGTATAGTTTGGTTAAATATTTTTAATAAAAATTGGATTGGACTGGACCGAACTACAGACACTCATAGTTATCAGTGCATTTTTTTACTTAATATTTACTTGTTTTATTCAATAAGTGGCATTTTTGGGGTTAAAATATTAAAATGTAGATTTTCTAGTAAAATGGGTGAAAATATATATTTTTAAAATTTTTGAGATTTTTTTAATGTAGGACCAATTATGAGACGTCATGTGAATGCCACACAAGTAGTGGGCTAACCAGGCACACCATGTGGATGCCACATAAGCAAAGATGGTCAATCATGTAACGCCATGTGTATTAGTGATATAAGTTGTGTCACGTGTTGTCACAACTATCATTTCGAGTTTCATCACCCGATCAATGGGTGTGCCACATGTCATCATTTGATTCATCCATTTTTCCCACCAGGTCTCCATGCCAACCATAACTGTGAATCATAGCACACCACGTGTCACCGATCTACCCACGTCACGCGTCATGCGTTGATTTGCCAAGTGAATCTCCCGTGTCACGTGTCGCGTTCTTATTGACAAATGCTATTAAATTTTACTTATTTCATCTTAGTCCTTGATCTAAAGCTTATTTAACGATCCAAATTCTACCTAAACCTAATTTAACCTCTCAATTACCCCATAAACTCTAATGAGCCAAAAATTACATATATTTTTATCAGTTTTTGGAGCTAAGAAGAGAGAAAAATATAAAAAAATAAAAAAAGATACAATTTTGGTAGAGATTCAAGATTAATTGGTGTTATAATTCAATAGATTGACTGTATTTTTTCTTCTTGTTCTTATTTCTTTATCAATTTTTATGTATTTTTTTATGAATAAAATCATGTCTAGCTAATTTATTAATATAGGGGTCTTATAAACCCAAATTTTTATACGTAATGATATAATATTTTATCCCAAATTAAGATTTTAATTTAATTGTATTATTTAATCTAATTTTTATGTTATTAATTGTTTAACCAAGAATTGATTTATAAAGACAATTAAATATATATGAGATAATTATTTAATTTTATGTCTTGATTAAATAACATGTATAATTTATAGACATAGATGTATGATTTTTATGTATATGATCTATAATTGATAAACTTAATTAATAGTATGCAATTTAATTGACATAAGAATGTGATAAGGTTAATTACTATATGATGTGTAGTTTATTTGAGAGAGTAATACATACTACGTTAGATTCAATTGATTGTTAATTATATTCATAAAATTTTAGTGATTCACATATTTAAAAAATTTGAGAATTAAGTATTCTTAGATATTTTCTCATATATATTCTTAGTTGTTAAATATGAGTTAATTAATTACTGATATTTATTTTTAGTTATTTTAATTATTTTTTAAAACATAAAAACATAAAAAATTGATTTTTAATTTTTAAATTTAAAAATTAATTTCTAATAACAAAATCTTCGTAAAAATTATATTTTTTTATCATTATATTACTTGTTATGATATATATACTTACATATTTATTATATACAATTCGTATTCAGTCATAGGAGATAAATTTACACGATAATAAATTTACACGATAAGCATACATAGAAAGTTTGAAATGAACAGTTTGTATACACTTTATGTATATATATATATATATATATATATGACCTTTTTATCTTTGCTTAATCTTGCCATGGATAACTATGTATCCTTTTGCGTTGTTTAATTGGAGTCATGAATATATAAAGCAAATTAATGATTTAATTGGAAGTTTTAATTATTTTTATGGAGTTTTAAAATTTACTGTATTTAATTAAGATTTATATATAAAAATTTAAGTATATTTAGTTATGATTTTATATAAATTTTTACAAATATATAAAATTTTGGTATATTCGTTTAATGTTTTATACTAATTTTTAAAAAATTATGAACTTTTTATACCTAATAAAATCTCTAAACATTCTTCCTATCGACCCAAAGAATTATAAGGGTTTTATTTTTATTTTTTCGGTTCTAGAATCTCCTTATCTCTTTATTATTTATTTAATTATTATCGATATAAATCTACCATTATTTATAAAAATCTATAAAATAAAATTATTATAATCTAAAATATTTTATTAAAATCTACGAAAATTTCATAAAAATATTTCAAATTTATAATTTATAAATCTATCAAAATCATAATTAGATACACATTTTTAAATAAAGTAGAGTATCTAAAATTGGTAAAACTATTGCCAAAATGTACCTAACACGGTTATAACACCTGCTTAGATTATGAGCAAATGGCTTACCTATGTGTTGTATAAAAAATAGAGAAAAATGGTACATAAACCCTTTACATTATGTTATTTATATTATTTAATATTTTAATTTAAAAATTGTATTATTTGGTTCTTTAATTTTATAAAAAGAGTAAATTAAAAAAAATTATTTTAATTATTATCTATTAAAATATTATTATTTTTTTATCAAATGATTATACGCGATTAAAATATGAATTTTTAATAATGGTAAAATTATAATTAATATGAAAAACATTTATTTATTTTAAATATTTTATTAATTTTTATTAAAAAATTAATATATATATATATATATATATAAATATCTTTTTGTTTGAGTTTTATTATTGTTTATTTTTTTAAAATTATTTCATATTTATCATTACTAAATACTCATATTTTACTCCATTTATTACTTATATAAAACAATAATATTTTAAATAAATAATTAAAATAATATAATTTATTTTTATAAAATTAAAAAACTAAACAACAGTAAAAATAAACTAATTTAAAAAATTTATGTGACACCTATAAAATATATCTAAAAGAGAATACGTTATCTATGATTTGGCAAACCTTGTATGTTACCGGTTTAAATCTCTTAGTCCCAATTTTGATTTAAATGTATCTACTACCAATATACGTGCACGAGTGGTTGAACTGTTCAGAAAAATAGTTTAAAAATTTATGAGTTTTGTAGATTTGTTTGCTATTTATTGATGATGGATGTACTGATATATTAAAAGTAACACTGTTGATTTGAAGATTTGTGGTGATGAATTTCCAAATTTTTAATAATTTAAAATATATTTAAAAAAGTATGAGATTAAGCTAATCCTTCATTTAAATATCCATTTTAATTTAAGAAAACTTCTAATTTAACTCCACAAAATTTAAATGCAATTTCCTTTCAATAATTTTAGACATATATAGTAAAATTGTTATAACTTACAAGTTATATTAGTAAAGTATAATAAGCATGAACATCTGTCACTTCATTTAAAAAAAAAAACAGCAAACGAAGATCTGGCCTTTAAAAAATGTCGTGCTGGTATTTTCTGTACGATTAAATGCAATCAGTACAGCAGAGTATAATTTCTCATTAATGTTGCACACAGAATCTGCACTATACATCGTTGGATCAGTCTACAAAATATCTCTTGGTCCAATCTGATAGTCTACCTCAAGAACGATATCAAATATATCAACGATTTTGGACCGTTGATTGAAGCAGTCATTTACATTGGACCATGTTAATGTTAACCTGTTGCTCTTTACTTTAAAATTGCTCTCCATTATATATATACATAACGAAACACCCCTCCATTTATTATTTTATATAAATATACTTATTTTTATATAAATTTTTTATTATAATATAAAAATTAATAATATATTTTTATACATGCTACCATCAATATAGTTGATATAATTCTTTTTCCCCCGGTGGTGTAAAATGTACAATGCAAGAGTTACACGTGTCGGACAAATAGACGTTGTGACTTGTGAGGTCTCTTTTTTTTTTTTATAATTTTTTTTATATAAGAGGTCTCATTCGTTGCGCTGTTGGCCTGTTGCGTTGCTTAGTCTCTGCTTCGTTGTCACAATCATTAAAATTCACTAACCAAGCCAGGTAGAGAGAGAGAGAGGGGGGGAGATTCAGAGGCAAAGATAGTTTAAGAGATAGAGAGTAGAGAGAGAGAGAAAGCAAAGATAGTTATATTTTTTTTAAAGGAGGTTTGGCTATGGAGAATGATCACGAGGTGGGTCCCATGGCAGGAGAGGAGGATGAATCGCAGGTGGGTTCGAGCTTGACGTTGGAGAGGGTGGCTGCAGCCAAACAGTACATAGAGAGCCATTACAAGGCTCAGACCAAACATATCCAAGCTCGCAAAGAGAGGTAAAATGCACAATCATTTTCATAAATCCATCGTCTAATTTTTTTCGTTTGTGTACATTATTGAGATCTTATTTATCATTTTTTTTAAAAAAAAAATCATTCTTAGTCGTTTTATTTGTAATTGGAGCTGGAATATCTGCTTTCTTGTTATCAGTTTCATGGTTGATTTTGGAAATGTAGTGCTACTTGAAATGGCTTTGCATGTTTTATGTATCTTATAAGATACAAGGAAAACCCATATAACCATTTGTCGTGTTCTGTTTTTTGGGTTATATGGAATAGCATTCATTACTTGAGAGATGTTTGTGAAATTGGTTCATAAGTCATAAAATGGGGTGAATATTGGAATGAATTGTGACTAAACTGACTATTACATGTAATATGTTGATTTATATATACAAGACATGACAAGGGTTCTTCATGCAAAATGAAGAAGGAAGGATCTCCTTCATGATTGCAAAGGCATCTTAGGGACAAGTATTTTGAAGACAATCCTTTATTTCATACTTATATGAGGTGGCATTGGTTGAAGATTAATTCAATTAATAAAATATTTGCGCAGTTGCAGTGGATTTTTCTTTCATTCTGGTTATATCCCTGCTATTTTCCATCAATATGACTATACCGGGTTATGTTTTTTGATGATGGATTCTGCTGTCTTGGTTCAAGCACATATTTAAAGGCAATTTCACTTTTATTATTCTGCAAAATTATCTTCTTAATTTGCATTCTAAATATATAATATTTGTTCTATTATATAATTTTCCTTTGTTATTGTTAATCATTGTTTTGGGTAGTTTGTTACTAGAGGATATATCTTACTGTGGTATTTCATGTTGGTACTTCCTTCACATAATCTTATATTGTGCAGGCGTGTAGACCTCGAACAGAAGTTAGCTTCTGGATGTGTATCAGAGGAGGAACAAATGAATTTATTGAAGGACTTGGAGCGCCTAGAGACTGAATTTATGCGACTTAAAAGGCACAAAATTTGTGTTGATGATTTCCACCTTCTAACCATTATTGGAAGAGGGGCTTTTGGAGAGGTTAGAGATATGCATGGTTTCTACATAATGCAGATACTTTCCCTATTTTATCAGTTTTCCTTTTTTCTGATTTCTTAATATTTGGAAATGGAACTACATCTCATATTGGATGGTTGTTGACTTTTGGGATTTTTGTATTAAACAAGGTGACACTTATGGCCAGTAACATAAATTTGGGTAATATCTGGAAGTGTTTTGCTCTATAAATTTTTTGAATATGATACCTTCATATTTTGTTAGTTCCCCCAGCAACTCAGTAACGTCATAGTGATCATCATTTTCATTTTCGTATCTTGATTTTCTTGTGACGTTTATCTTTTGCTTTGTGTCTTCTCTTTTAAAGTAAGCCAATAAACATATTTTTCCAGGTTCGGTTGTGTCAGGAGAAGAAATCAGGCAACATTTATGCCATGAAAAAATTGAAAAAGTCAGAAATGCTGAGCAGAGGACAGGTAAGATCTGAAATTATTAGTGTTTATATCTATCTTTTCTAAATGTTGTTTTTCACTTCCATGAATGTATGTTTTCTTAAATTGTATCAGCATATTGTTCTGTAAAAACGAATGTTAATTCCTTTAATCTTCAGTACTTGTTCTAATAATTGTATGTTACACATTATTTGTTCTACATACACACCTTCTGCTTTATTTTCTCAATTTATATAAGCATGATTAACCCTCCAAATTACTGACCAATATAATGGGTCATATTAGATGTGTTAAGATTGCCTCTTTTGAATAGTTGGTCAGTCTTGTTAGGAGAATCACAATTTCAATTGTGACTTAATCAAGCTCTAAACAGCAGAATTAAATCTATTCTTCTTCTTTGTGTGAATCTTTTAGGAAACAAATAATAGAGCTCAAAATGAAAACATGCACAAAATCAACACAAATAATTTACGTGGAAAAACCTTCCCGGTGTAGGAAGGAAACAACCACGGCACTCCTCTCCAAAACTTCCACTATCAAGAAACAATTGTACAACATTTATCTCTAGGTAAAACTAGAGGCAAACAATCAAAAACATTATCAAGAATACACTTCTTGAAAACTAACAATTATTTCAAGAAAAATGGAGAAATCTAACCCAATTCGTAGTCATTGTTCACTGCTCAGAATTTCCAAAACCGGTGAGCCAAATCCAAATCCTACCGTACAGATTAAAGAGTCTTGAGTCGTGAAACTTCCTGCAAAATTTCAGCTTAATCGGACCGCAAACGACCTTCGATCGGAATACTTGATGAAGACTTGCTGGAGAAGGAGAAACTGAAAACTGAGAGCAGTTTTTCTGCAGCAGCTGCTGTTTTTCTGCACTCGTTTTTCTCTGCAGATTTTCACACAACAAACCCTAAATGGGTTTATTAATTAAAGCAATGAAATGATATAATTGCCCTTCTTATTCCATGGGCTTTTAAGCCACATGGGCTTCCCTTGGGTTTCTCCAAATCAAGAGGAAAACCCAACAAATCTTCCCCTTTTCCGATTAGATAGAAGGATCCGCCATCCCGGTAATTGAACAACAAACTTCAAGTTTTTCTCTTGACACTGCTTTTGTCAGCATGTCAGATCCATTCTCATCAGTATGGATTTTCTCAAGTTCAAGCAACTTATTGTTAAGAGTATCTCTTATCCAATGATACCTCACATCAATATGTTTTGATCTTGAGTGAAATGCCGAGTTCTTCGCTAGTTGAATAGAACTCTGATTATCGTAGAATAACACATATTTTTGCTGCTTGAAACCAAGTTTCTCAAGAACTGTTTCATCCACAACAACTCCTTATACGCTTTCGTTGCTGCAATAAACTCCACCTCTGTTGTAGAAAGTTCAACACACTTTTGCAATCTTGACTGCCAAGAAACTGCTCCACCAGAGAAAGTAATTAGATAACCTGAAGTAGACTTACGAGAATCTTCATCTCTTGCCAAATCTGAATCAGTGTATCCAACTAACACTGGTTTTCCACTTCCAAAGCTAAGTGTTAACTTGGAAGTACCTCGAAGATATCTCATAATCCACTTTACTGCATCCCAATGTTCTCTTCCTGGATTCGAAAGAAAACGACTAACAACTCCAACTGCATGAGCTATGTCTGGCCTTGTACACACCATTGCATACATTAAGCTTTCTACTGCTGAGGCATATGAAACCTTTTCTATATCTTCCTTCTCTTTATCTGTTGAAGGGTCTTGGCTCGATCTCAACTTAAAGTGATTATATAAAGGAGAAGAAACCACTTTAGCTTTATCCATATGAAACCTTTCAAGTACCTTGTTGATGTACCGTTCCTGTGACATGTACAACTTCTTTCTTTTCTTGTCTCGACAAATTCGAATACCAAGAATTTGTTTTGCTGGCCCCAAGTCCTTCATGGCAAAGGACTTACTCAACTGCTTCTTCAAATTATCAATTCTTGAAGAATTTCTACCAACAATCAACATGTCATCAACATAGAGCAATAAAATGATAAAGTCATCATCAGAGAATTTTTGCACAAAAACAGAATGATCAGAAGTAGTCTTCTTGTAACCATGCTCCCCCATAACTGACTCAAACTTCTTATACCACTGTCCAGGTGCTTGTTTCAACCCGTAGAGACTTTTCTTTAACCGACATATGTAATCCTCTTTTCCTTTAACCTCAAAACCCTCTGGCTGCTCCATATAAATCTCTTCCTCTAACCCACCACGAAGAAAGACAGTTTTCACATCCATTTGCTCAATTTTTAAATCCAAACTTGTTGTTAGACCTAGAACAACACGTATGGAAGACATCTTCACAACATGAGAGAAAATATCATCAAAATCAATACCTTTTCTCTGACTGAATCCCTTGATGACCAATCTAGCTTTGTAAGGTGGTTGTGAATTGTGTTCTTCTTGCTTCATCCTGTAGACCCACTTGTTCTTCAAAGCTCTCTTACCCTTAGGCAACTTTACCAGCTCAAACGTGTGATTATCATACAGTGATTGCATCTCATCTTCCATTGCACCAACCCAGTATGCTCTGTTTCCATCTTCCATTGCTTCTGCATAACATTGAGGTTCTCTCTCATCTGTCAATAACACATACTCATCTGTATCATACCGTGTGAAAGGACGTCGGTCTTTGGTAGACCTCCTGGGTGGAATTTCTGGTTCTGGTAACTGGTCAGTAGTCTGGTGATCTGTTTCAACTTGCATATCTGCATCATCTAAACCCTGTTGGTCATCTTGAACATTTTGTTCCATCTATACTGATAAAGGAACTGGATCTAGGTCAATAAAATCATCGCTATACTGATGGACTCCTTTTTCTATCTCCTCAACATCTTGTATAGTTTGATCTTCTATAAACACAACATCACGACTCCTTACCAGTTTCTTCTCAACTGGATCATAAAATCTATAGCCAAATTCATCCAGACCATAACCAACAAAGATACACTGTCGTGTCTTCACATCGAGCTTAGATCTCTCATATTTTGGTATATGCACAAATGCCTTGCAACCAAAAACGCGAAGATGATCATAAGAAACATCTTTGCCAGTCCAAACTCTGTTTGGTACATCAAACTGAAGAGGAACACATGGTGTGAGATTAAGAACATGTACAACTGTATTCAAAGCCTCACCCCAGAAAGATCTTGGCAACGGAGCCTGCGAAAGAAGACATCTTACTCTTTCAACCAATGTCCTGTTCATTCTCTCAGCCAACCCATTTAACTGAGAAGTCTTGGGAGGTGTCTTTTGATGTCGAATGCCCTGATGCTTACAATACTCATCAAAAGGACCTGAATACTCTCCCCCATTATCTGTTCTGATGCACCGCAATTTCTTCCTAGTTTGTCTCTCAACTAAGGCTTGAAACTGTTTAAACACATCTAATACTTGATCTTTGCTCTTCAAAGTGTACACCCATAACTTTCTTGAACAATCATCTATGAAGGTCACAAAATAACTGGCACCACCCAAAGTTTTTGTCTTCATAGGACCACATACATCTGAATGTACCAAATCAAGTATGTATTGTTTTCTTGAAGGAGGGGAACTTTTGAAAGATACTCTATTTTGCTTCCCTGCCAAACAATGAGTACATCTTCTTAAGCACACATCATTCATTTCAGAAAGAAGATTCTTTTTAGTCAATACTGCCAAGCCTTTCTCACTCATGTGAGCAAGTCTCTTATGCCACAATTCTGATGTGAGCTCATCTGTCACAACATTAATAACACCTTTAAAGAGTCTCGCCTACAGTATATACAAACTGGAATGCTTGTTCCCACGAGCAACAACCATAGCACCTTTAGTAAGTTTCCATTGACCATTACTAAATGTATTGCAATATCCTTCATCATCAAGTTTACCTGCAGAGATCAAATTCAAATGAATTTCAGGAATATGTTTTACCCCTCTAAGAAGTAGCCTTGTGTCATTATTCATCTCCAAACACACATCTCCAATACCAATGACTTTAACCAAGCCATCATTACCCAACTTCACTGTCCCAAAGTCACCTGTTGTATAGGATGTAAAGAAGTCCTCTCGAGACGTAGCATGAATGGAGGCTCCACTATCAATAATCCAACTAATCTCGTGACATGCAACATTGACAACATCTTCATTATAAACAAAAAGAAAGTCTTCTGAACTAGCGGTGGCAACTCGATTATTTTCCTTGCCAACATCATCCTCTTGTTCTTTGTCTTTCTTCTTGTTATCCCGCTTTAACTGCCTAGAATATTTCTTGATGTGCCCTTTCATGCCACAGTGATGACACTCAACATTAGAAAACCTGGACTTGCTTCTTCCTTTTTCTTTGTTCTTGAAACCTCTGCTTTTACTCCTCTCTCTTCTTTGTGTAACCAAAATCTCTGACTGTTGAGAAGACCCATGTGGTTTTCTTCTCATTTCTTCATTCAAAACACTACTCTTAGCCAGATCCATATTGATTACACCATTTGGAGCTGAGTTACTTAATGACATTCTAAATGTTTCCCAAGAGTCCGACAACGTACCCAATAAACACAACCCCTGAATCTCATCATCAAACTTGATACCCATTCCAGCTAACTGCTTGATTATTCCTTGGAACGTATTCAAATGATCTATAAACAGAGTTCCATCTTGGTACCTTAAAGCCATCAACTGCTTTATAAGAAACATTTTATTATTTCCTGTTTTTTGAGCATACAACTCTTCAAGTTTATTCCATAGTGACCGTGCATGTATTTCTCCACTAATATGATTCAAAATATTATCATCTACCCACTGCCTTATATATCCACAGACTTATCGATGTAACAAAGTCCATTCTTCTTCAGACAATTTTTCTGGCTTCTCAGAGACAAACACCGATAAATGAAATTGTTTGACATAAAGGAGAGCTTCCATTTTTCCTTTCCAAGTGTGATAATTAGAACCATTCAAAGTAATCATTCTACTCAAATTTGCTTCCATTATTCAACACAAGAAATTTCACAATAATAACCACAACTCTGATACCACTTTGTTAGGAGAATCACAATTTCAATTGTGACTTAATCAAGCTCTAAACAGCAGAATTAAATCTATTCTTCTTCTTTGTGTGAATCTTTTAGGAAACAAATAATAGAGCTCAAAATGAAAACATGCACAAAATCAACACAAATAATTTACGTGGAAAAACCTTCCCGGTGTAGGAAGGAAACAACCACGGCACTCCTCTCCAAAACTTCCACTATCAAGAAACAATTGTACAACATTTATCTCTAGGTAAAACTAGAGGCAAACAATCAAAAACATTATCAAGAATACACTTCTTGAAAACTAACAATTATTTCAAGAAAAATGGAGAAATCTAACCCAATTCGTACTCACTGTTCACTGCTCAGAATTTCCAAAACCGGTGAGCCAAATCCAAATCCAAATCCTACTGTACAGATTAAAGAGTATTGAGTCGTGAACCTTCCTGCAAAATTTTAGTTTAATCGGACCACAAATGACCTTCGATCGGAGCACTTGATGAAGGCTTGCTGGAGAAGGAGAAACTGAAAACTGAGAGCAGTTTTTCTGCAGCAGTTACTGTTTTTTCTGCACTCGTTTTTCTCTGCAGATTTTCACACACAATAAACCCTAAATGTGTTTATTAATTAAAGTAATGAAATGACATAATTGCCCTTCTTACTCCATGGGCTTTTAAGCCACATGGGCTTTCCTTGGGTTCCTCCAAATCAAGAGGAAAACCCAACAAGTCTGTGTTCTCTTGTTAAAAATGTAATTGTGTGTCATTTTTATTGGATATGTTAGGAGGCTTCTATGCAATAGCTCATTTTTTTTTACACTTAATGTTTACGTAACTTTCTATTGCAAATTCGATGCAGAAATTAATTTATTTTGTGACATCAAGGTAGCTGTCTGAAGGAAATAAAATCCGTAACTGATTTCTTGTGCAGCTATTGATGTGGAAGAAAGATGGCATTTCCATCATAAGCATGTTGGGCATGCATTGTGCAATTAGAAAAATCGATTTTATATTTAATCTTTTTAAACAATTAAATTGCACGTCAATTTAACATTTTTCCAGATATATAACTCACTTATTGCCTATATTGTAACTAGGTAGAGCATGTTAGAGCTGAAAGAAATTTGCTTGCAGAGGTTGCAAGTCACTGCATTGTGAAACTCTACTATTCATTTCAAGATGATGAATATTTATATCTAATTATGGAATATCTTCCTGGTGGTGACATGATGACACTTCTTATGAGAGAAGAAACTTTGACGGAGACCGTGGCTAGATTCTACATTGCTCAAAGTGTTATGGCCATAGAATCTATTCATAAACATAATTATATCCATAGGTTGGTTCTGACAGTTCATTCCCATCACACTTGAAACATATTTAAGATGTAGTGGATTGGCTTCTGATGACTTATTGTGTTTGCAATGTTTTCTTTTTTTCTTAGAGATATAAAACCAGACAATCTTTTGTTAGACAAAAACGGCCACATGAGGCTCTCGGATTTTGGTCTTTGCAAACCTCTTAACTGCCTGAGTTTGTCTCCTATTAATGAAAACGAAGTTCCCGATGATGACAGCTTGAATGATACAATGGATGTTGATGGAAACCTAGATAGCAAACGTGGGAGACGCTGGAAAAGTCCCCTTGAACAACTTCATCACTGGCAGATTAATCGTAGAAAATTGGTACGAAACTGCATCTTCTATCAACCCCCTTACAGATGCAGCCATATAATTCATGTTGCTAGATTTTCTACAATACTAACAGTACAAAGGACATTTCACAATTTTATTTTAATGTTTTGAGTATTTTATCTCATCAGTTATTTTAATACATACTGCAATGATAGAGAGAGAAAATGAAAGCACTTAACCATGTTGTATTGCATCTTTAAGTTGCCCTATAAGTAAAGCAAGTTAAGTTGATCTGTTAATTTAATAAGAAATAGGCTTTATGTATGGTTGTGTTTGATGGAGTCCGGATAATGATGATTGAGCGAATCTTATTTTTCTTATGAATACAAGGGTAGATTACAGTTTTCATTGTGCAGCATAAATGAAAATCCAATTTTCTTAAAATGCATTTCAGCACTGTGTATGGATCATTATTAATCATCCAGGTAAATTGATGTTTAAGGATTGTTGTTTTTTGGATGATAGGCATTTTCAACAGTTGGAACTCCAGATTATATAGCTCCAGAAGTACTATTGAAAAAAGGATACGGAATGGAGTGTGACTGGTCAGTAAATTTGAATTGAAATTACTTATGTTTACGTCAATTCAATTAAGATTATCAGTATTATATTTTGCATATAATTTCTTTACGAACAACATTCAGTTATATTATGTGGTATTTTAATCAATTGCGTACTAAAATTTTATGTTACTCCATTAAAGTACTCTGACATTAGTGATAGAATAAACTCTCTCTCCTATTCATAGTAAATTTTATATTTGATGCTTACAATCAAGGCTCCATTGCCGCACTAGATGTAGGGGGTCTATTTGGATGTGCTTTTTTAGAAGTGGTTTAATGAAAGTGGTTTGAAATGAAATAGTTTAGTCAAAGAGAAGCATTTAGTTATTTAGCATAAAATTATTAAAAGTGGTTTCGAGTGGATTAAAATTGAAGTATGCATCAAAAATTACTTTTCTCAAAAGTATTACTAGAAGAAAAAATAGTTTTAAAATTTTGAAAGCACTTCTGGTAGAAATTGTCAAATACCGTTGATTAGAAGCACTTACAACCCAAAGAATAAGCTGCTCCAAATGGGCCCTTATTCATAAAGACACTCAATATTACGGATGTCTTTTCCTTCTTGTGAATGAATGCTTATACACTTCTGGTTGTAGGTGGTCACTTGGTGCCATAATGTATGAGATGCTTGTTGGATATCCCCCATTTTACTCAGATGATCCAGTAACAACCTGCAGAAAGGTGTACTAAATATAAAAGTTTCATTTATTTTTGAATTAAAACAAATCTCTTATGACTTAAAAATATATTATGATATTTTGATGATTCCTGTCCAATTTCACCAAAAGTCTTCTCCAAGAAGTTGCATTTTACTTTTACCATAACAGAGATATCTACATTGACATGTTGCTTTACCTGTTGACTGATCTATGTTAGATTGTGCACTGGAAAAATCACTTAAAATTCCCAGAGAAGGCACGATTATCACCCGAAGGGAAGGATCTGATCTATAGGTTGCTTTGTGATGTTGAACATAGACTTGGTACTGGAGGAGCAGACCAAATTAAAGTATTATTTTTTCATTTGACTGCAATTTTCACATTTATTTCATATCACTATCATTCTTAATATCATAAGTTAATGTAATATATGTTCAGGCTCATCCTTGGTTCAAAGATGTTGAATGGAACAAGTTGTATGAGATGGAGGCAGCATTTAAACCTGAGATCAATGGGGAACTTGATACCCAAAATTTTATGAAATTTGATGAGGTAAGGATGTTATGTAGTCTCATCTGTCCATTAATCAACAGTCTCAAAAGTGTTTTTTCCTTGGAGATGTTGCTAACAAGATAAAATTTACACTTTCCTTATGACAGGAAAATGAGCATTTTGTTGAATAATTGGCTCTAAAGTCAATTATATTAGGCACCTAATTTCGCTCAATTATGTGCCTAATTTATGGCTTAACTTTTGGTCTAATTTTCCTCAATTATGTGCCTAATTTTTGGCTTAATTTCTCTCAATTAGTGGCCTTGATTCTTGCCCTCATTCATTATACAAGAGGGAGAGAGAGGCTTGATTCATCTATAAATATGGAGTAGTTCATGCATTGAGAGCATAGGCAAACTCAAAAGGAGACAATACTTCGCAAGTGTGAGAGTTTTTTGTGAGTTTGAGAAAACACTTGAGAGATATTAGTGAGGAAATCTGTATCTATTTTCGGTATATTTCTTACTCAGTTCAATAATATTTGTTGTTTCTTTAGACCTAAACAAATTTCTGAACCACGTAAATTCAGTATGTTTCCTCTTATCGATTTGATATATTCATATATCGTTATTTATTGCTTTCGTGCACAAAAAAATGGTATTAGAGCCAAATATAGTGATATTATGTACCAAATTGAAGCTTTTGACGAGATGAACACAACAACGAAAAAATCGCTTAAATCAGAGGTCAGACGCACCGTCAGGAGCCATCGGAGTGCTGCTGCCAACAACTGAGTCAGTTGTACTGGAAACAATAAATTTTGTAGATCGAGTTTTGAGGAGCTCGATGGAGGAGTTGTGCTTATAGGAAGCGACAATGCCTGTCAAACAAAAGGGATTGGAACAGTACGACTAAAGATGCACGATGATACAATCAGATGACTTACAAATGTAAGGTATATTCTTGACCTAAAGAAAAACCTTATTTCTTTAGGTGTTCTAGATTCTGATGGTTACAAGTTAACATTGGAAAATAGAGTCTTGAAAGTTGTATGAGGTGCATTTGTAGCGATGAAGGGTACTCGGAAGGCAAACTTGTATTTCCTAGATGGGAGTAAAGTTACAGGAAAAACAGCTATCTCAAGCAATTCTGAAGAAAAGACACGATTTTTTCCGCTTGTGGCACAATGCGCTTAGAGTATGCCGGTGAAAAGACTTTGCAAGGCTTAATGAAGCAAGGTCTTCTGAAAGGTGTCAAGATTGAAAAGTTTGATTTCTGTGAGCATTGTGTAATGAAAAAGAAACAAGAGTCAAGTTCAGCACTGCCATTTATCGTACTAAGGGAACTCTAGATTATATTCACATGGATGTCTGGAAACCTTCCAAGAATGCTTCACTTGGAGGTAAATGTTGGTTTGTGACTTTTATTGATGATTTCTCTAGATATGTTTGGATATACACCATGAGTCACAAAGATGAAGTTCTAGATATCTTTCTTAAATGGAAGAAAATGATCGAGACTCGGACATACATGAAAATTAAGAGGCTCAAATTTGATAATGGTGGCGAGTACAAATTAGATCCCTTCTTCAAAGTTTGTCAAGATGAAGAAATAATCAAACATTTTTTAGTTCCTCATACACCACATCAGAATGGAGTCGCAGAACGAATGGATCGTACTTTGGCTGAGAAAGTTCAAATTATGCTATCTCAATCCAAATTGAGCAAGGCATTTTGGGCTGAGGCTTTTTCATATAGTGAACTGATTTCTTGCGACTAAATTAGATAGAAAAACTCTTAAAGAGGTATGGTCTTAACAACTTGTTTCTGATTATAATTCATTGCGAATACTTGGATGTCCTATTTTCATGTTAGTGAACCCAAACTGGATCTTAGAGCAAAGAAAACTGTTTTCTTGGGCTTTAATGAAGGAGTTAAAAGATTTTGACTTTGGTGTGGTGAATCGAAGAAGACCGTCTTAAGCTGAGGTATCACATTCGACGAGTCTGTTATGCCGAGACAGAAAAATTCAGAGAAAGAGAATGAAAGTCCAAATACCTTTTTCTAAGGTGGTGCTTGAGACTCCAGAAGATCCAGAAAAAGATTACACCAATTGCCCCATCGTGGTGAAGATGAAATTGATGATCAAGAAGAGATCTCAGTTGAGGTGGAGGTTTTCTCACCATCACCACTGATCAATTAGCAGCCAGAATCTATTGTCACTACTCGATCGAGAAGGAAGATTAGGAAGCCTACCAGATACACAGACATAGTAGCATTCACATTTCCAATAATTGATGATGTCGTCCCATGCACTTCCAGAGAAGTCGTACAGAGAGTTGATAGTATGAAGTGAAAGATGACAATAGATGAAGAGATGAAGTCTCTACACCTGAATGAGACTTGGGAGTTGGTTCAACTTCCTAAATGAAAGAAAACTATTGGTTGCAAATAGGTCTATGCCAAGAAGGAAGGTGTTCCTGGTAAAGACAACATAAGATACAAAGCCAGATTGGTAGCAAAATGCTATGCTTAGAAAGAAGGAATAGACTACAATGAGGTATTCTCATCTATTGTTAAGTATTCATCTATTCGGATACTATTGGCTTTGGTAGCACAGTTTGATCTCGAGTTAGTTCAACTTGATGTCAAAATAGTTTTTCTTCGTGGTATTTTGAACGAAGAGATCTACATGTCTCAACCAGATGGCTTCAAAATTTCAAAATGTGAGAATTGGGCTTGCAAGCTGAGCAAGTCACTTTATGGTTTGAAGCAATCACCGCGAAAGTAGTACAAGCGCTTTGATAGCTTCATCAGAGAGCAAAAGTACACACGCAGCCAATTTAATCATTGTGTATACTTTCAGAAACTCCAAGATGGTACTTTCATTTATTTTCTTTTATATGTTGATGATATGTTGATTGCATCTAAGAGTAAGGTGGAGATCGACAGACTGAAAGCTCTGTTAAGTTCAGAATTTGAAATGAAAGATCTTAGAGAAACTAAGAAAATTCTTAGGATGAAGATCACAAGAGATAAAGTTGCAAGCACAGTCTATCTGACATAGACTCAGTATCTGAAGAAAGTACTTCAAAGGTTTGACATTGATGAGAAAACTAAACCAATAAGTACACCGCTTGCTCCTCATTTTTAGTTGAGTGCATTGATGTCACTTAGCAACGCCGATGAGAACAAGCAAATGGAGCGTGTTTCATATGCAAATGTTATTGGTGCCTTGATGTAAGCAATAGTATGCACTAGACCTGATATTTTCTATGTTGTTAGTATGATGAGTTGCTACATGCACAATCCCAATAAAGGACATTGCCAAGCAGTGAAGTGGATTCTATGGTACATCTATAGTACTGTGGATATTGGTTTGAAGTTTTAGATAGACAAGACTAAAGGTAAGCACCTAGTCAGATATGGGAATTCTGATTATGCTGGAGATCTGGATACGCATCTATCTACAACTGGTTATGTGTTCATAATGGCAGGAGTACCAATTTGTTGGAGATCAACATTGCAGTTAATTATAACTTTGTCTACTACAGAGGTAGAGTATATGATTGTAACAGAAGCATTCAAAGAAGCTATTTGGCTTCTTGGGTTGACTAAGGATTTAGATATTACTTAGAAGAACGTGGAGGTTTTCTGTGACAGCCAGAATGCCATTTGTTTGGAAAAGAACCAAGTTCATCATGGTTGCATCAAGCATATCAATGTTCGATTTCATTTTTTTTAGGAAATCCTTGATGAAGAGAATGTTATACTCTAGAAAGTCGGGACTGCAGATATGCTTACAAAGGTGGTTATAGGGATTAAGTTTCAACACTGTTTGAACTTGATTAACATCTCTCTAGCTTAAAGCGTCTAAGGCGCATTTGGAGGTAGCGTTATGAACTTTTTCGCCAAGGTGGAGATTGTTGAATAATTGGCTCTAAAGTCATTTATATTAGGCACCTAATTTCCCTTAATTATGTGCCTAATTTGTGGCATAAATTTTAGCCTAATTTCCCTCAATTAGTGACCTTGATTCTTGTCCCCATTCATTATAAAAGAGGGAGAGTGAGCCTTGCTTCATCTATAAATATGATAGAGTTCATGCATTGAGAACATCAACAAAAATCAGGAAAAAATCAGAGAGAGTACATGCAAACTCAAAAAGAGAAAATACTTCATGAGTGTGAGAGTTTTCTATGAGTTTGAGGAAACACCTGAAATATATTATTAATGAAGAAATCTGTATCTGTATTCTGTATATTTTTTACTCAGTTCAATAATATATGCTTCTTTCCGTGGATCTAAGCAAATTATCGAACCACGTAAATTCAATGTGTTTCTTATTATCGATTTGATATATTCATATACCGCTATTTATTACTTTCGTGCACAACACATTTTTGTTGCAAGATGTTCAAAATAAGGGTATAAAGCATGATGGTTGTTTAGTAATTTTGTAGTCATAGAATTGCTTGTAAATTATGTACTCCTCACTTTAATTAGAATTGAATCTTATTTTACTCTAAATAACAACATGGTATCAGAGGGGATTTGAATCCCTAAACATTTAGCTTTCTAAGAAAAAATGTAATATGTTGGTATCTAAAACATCTTTATCCTTTCACTTCTATTTGTATGTTGCTATCTTGCCTTTCTTGTACCAAGCTTCGTACCTATTTTCTTTCTATGTTATAGGTTGAGACGTCACAGCCAACGAGAATTGGATCGGGAAACATGAGAAAGGTACCCACTTTATATAAAAAGTACTTAGATCTTGTCGATTTATGCTCATAGATCTTATATTTAGCCCACTAAGCTAGCTTTTAGAACATCTACTTAAAATATATAGTAACCCAGATAAGATTTATAAGTATACTTCCATAATTTGTCAAAGTTTTTGGCTTTTATTGAAGTGGATTAAAAATAATCAATTGGTATTACAGATTTGAGTACTTTGACTAAATAGTCTGCACAAAGCTAGGTCGTTGCGCACATAAAATTTTCCTTATCATTTCACCAAGTTAAATTTGTAGGAAATCAATCTAGGTATATGATTGATTCCTGATTTTCAGGGTGTAATCATCCCCTGGTTTTCAGGAAGTTAGTTTCCTGATTTTGAGGGTGACTTTTAGCTGTAAATTAATGATAACAATTGTATATATATGTATCTAGTACCAAGAAATAATAAAAGTAATTTTCTGTAAAATAAAAACAATTTCATAGTATCAAAGTCAGGTTCAAAAACTGTTGCTCTTAGGCTCTTGTTCAACTAGTTCTATAAGTTCACCTAGTATGATGTCAAATACTCGGGCAGGGAATGCACATTTTCAGTTTCCAACTCAAGTTCCAGCTTCTGGGCATGAGAGCTATGAAAAAACAGAAAGTTTAAATGTTAGTACATTGGAAGATGATGTGGATGAGGAGGCTCTAAAGACAAGTAACAGAACTAAATTCAATATGAGAAATTTAGGCAGCTTTAGGCTTGGATCCACTCCTGATCTTTCTCTTAAACATAATCTTTTTGGTGGTCCATTTAACAGTGCAGCTATTAATGTTTTTGCTTCTCCTTTTAACAGTACTAGTCCTTAAGGAGAGCTATTTTGGCTTGCATCTTTTCAGTTCCAGTCTCTCCAACCATCAGTACCAACTCAACCTACAAACTCAAGTGCATTTTCTGGTGGATTTGGCACTGGAAGAACTGTTCAAGCTTCTGCACCAAGTGCTTTTGGACAGTCAGCTCTTCCAAATTTGTCTCAAATATTTTAAGCAGTTCCAATCCAATCAACTGACTTGATACAACCAAAAATTGGTAATACTGAGAACATGTCTTTAGGGCTAGGATCAGATTACTTGGTAAACTATGCGTCATTAAGTGGAGCAAATTTTTTTGGAAATCTGAACTGTAGTTCTGTAACTCAATATGGTAATCCTATTCCATTCACTAAGAAACAGTTAGAACTTCTCCAACAACTTATACAAAAGGCAAATATCAACACCACATTTAGTAGCAGCAGAAATAACTCCACACATAGCTCCAGTGATTCAACAATGCATGTAGTCAAATTTCCCTTTTTACAACCTACTCACCTTGTAACATATTTCAAACAGTAAATGTCGCCAATGGTACTCGTATCACAGTGGTCGGAATAAGGACCATTTGCTTCTCAAACAACCTTACTCTCAAATATGTGTTATTTGTGTCTGAATTTTGCTACAATCTCATATCAATTAGTAGACTAAATCATGACTTTAACTGTGAAACTAAATTCTTGGTTAAATCTTGTGTTTTTCAGGACCTGAGCTCGGGGAAAATGATTGGCGGTGTTGATTTACGTGATGGTCTCTATGTTCTTGATATCAACACTCCTTCAAACCATTATGTTAATCATCAATGTCAATTGAGTCATAATCTTAAGTCTAATAGTCATACTAATAAGGAAAGTGAAATCATGATGTGACACTTTTTTAGGTCATCCAAATTTTCCGTATTTGAAACGTTTGTTTCCATATTCATCAATAAAAATCCTAATTTATTTCATTGTGAAGTTTTTTAGTTGGCAAAAAATACTTGAAACACTTTTTCACCATGCATGCACAAACCGAGTTACTCTTTTTCCCTCATTCACGGTAACATTTGGGGACCATGTCGTGTTCCCAGTATTACTAGTGCTCGATGGTTATTACTATTAGTTGATGATCATACTCAATTGTGTTGGACATTTCTTATGAAAGGCAAATCTGAAACCAAGCACATATTTTCACTTTTTTATGCCATGATCCAAACTCAGTTCAATGCCAATATTCAAATCCTAAAAACTAATAATGTTAGGGATTTCTTTAATTCTGATCTTAGTGAATATCTCAAATCACATGGTATTGTTCAACAAAGCTCTACGTTGACAAACCATAACAAAACGGTGTAGCCGAACGTAAAAACTGTCATATACTTGAGGTTGCTCGAACTTTACTTTTTCAAATTAATGTTCCAAAATATTTTTGGGGTGAAGCCATTCTTACTGCAACACACTTTATCAATCGAATGCCTTCTCGAGTTCTCAACTTTCATTCACCTTTACAAGTATTTCAGGGTTAATATTCTACCTCACAATTTGTGTCACCAATTCCTTTCAAGGTTTTTGGTTGCACTATTTTTGTCTATATTCATTCACAATATCGTGGCAAACTTGATGCCCGTGCCATTAAATGCATTTTCGTTGGTTACTTGGCCAATCAAAAAGGTTACAAATGTTTCTCTCCCATCACTCGTAAGTTTTACCATTCCATGGACGTTACTTTCTTCGAAGAAACTCCATTCTATTCTAATTCTGTAATTCAGGGGGAGAATCACATTAATGAATTGCAGAATTGGGATTGGTCATCACTCATTGAATCGAATCTATCATCTCATTTACCCTTCATTACCTTGTCCTCTTCCAACCTGATACCCATTCCAAATTCTCCTTCAAAAACCAAACTTGATCAATTTCCCATTGTCTATCCTATACATCTTTTCCTTCCTAATGATGCCATAAAAGTTTATGGAAGAAAGAGAAATCCTGACTTGCCTACACGAAATAAGCAAAGTCAAGAAACTCTCCTGAGCTAGACTGAATCTGAAAGATTACAAGATGAAGTAGAATCTAGTCCAAAACTAGGTTCTGGCTCTCAGTTAGATCTTCCTATTGCACAGAGAAAAGGCGTTCGATCATGCACTCAACATCCTCTTCAAAGTTACATTTCTTATGCAAATTTATCCCCAAAATTTTAGGCATTTGTGACATCCCTAGACAACATCGAGATTCCTAATTATGTCAATGAGGCTCTAAAGGTTCCTGAATGGCACAAGGCAACCTTAGAAGAATATACTGCACTTGAAAAGAATGGTACATGGATGTCAACAAAGCTACCACTTGGAAAGAAGACAGTAGGTTGTAAATGGATATTCTCTGTTAAACAGAAGACAGATGGAAATATCAACAGATATAAAGCTCGACTAGTGGCTAAAGGGTTCACCCAATCATATGGAATCGATTATCAAGAGACTTTTTCTCTTATAGGAAAACTTAACACAGTTCGTGTCTTGTTGTTTATTGCAGTTAATGAGGATTGACCACTGCTTCAACTCGATGTCAAGAACGTATTCTTAAATGGAGATTTGTTCGAAGAAATTTACATGGATGTGCCTCCTGGCTTTGAGACTAAGAATACATAAGGGAAAGTATCCAAGTTGAGAAAGGCACTATATGGACTTAAACAGTCACCTAGAGCATGGTTCGACAAATTCACTAAGGTTCTCAAACAAGATGGATACTCTCAAACACATACAGACCACACTCTATTTGTCAAACATTTCACAGATGGGAGAATCACAACTTTGATTGTATATGTTGATGATATAGTTCTTACATGTAGGAGAAATGAAGAGACTTAAGATGCTATTATCCAAGAAATTCGAGATTAAAGACTTGGGATATTTGAAATATTTCTTAGGGATGGAGGTGGCACGTAGTACCAAAGGAATCTCAGTTTCTCAACGCAAATATATTCTAGATCTCTTACGTGAGAATGACATGAGTGGGTGTAAGCCTGTTGAAACACCTATGGACCCTAACACCAAACTAATGCCTCGAACTGATGAATTGGCAACTGACAAGGGGCAATATCAATGTTTGGTAGGTAAGTTAATTTATTTGACCCATACACGTTCAGATATAAGTTTTTTAGTCAGTATTGTTAGTCAGTTTCATGGCAATCCATCAATAGATCACTTGGAGGCAGTAAACTGTATTCTAAGATACTTGAAGGATCATGGAAAGTGGCTCATGTTCAAGAAAAAAATTAATAGGAGATTGGAAATTTATACTGACGCTGATTGGGTTGGATCTTCTAGTGATCGAAAATCCACATCTGGATATTGCTCATTTATTTGGGGAAATTTGGTGACATGGCGTAGTAAAAAGCAAGCAGTGGTAGCACGTAGCAGTGTCGAGGCTGAGTTCCATGCATTGGATTTGGGCATCTGTGAAAGAATTTGGCTAAAATGACTGCTATACGAACTCAAGGTTGAACATTCAAAATCTATTAAAATCATGTGTAACAACCAGTCAGCAATTGCAATTGCCAAAAATCTAGTTCACCATGATTGAACTAAACATGTGGAAATTGATAGACACTTCATCAGTGAGAAAATTGAAGGCAAGATGATCTCCCTCAACTATGTTCCATCTAGACAACAAGTACCAAATATCTTAACCAAAGCTTTGTTTCGACCTAATTTCACAGAGTTAAGTGCAGCATTTGGTTTTGAAAACATATATCGCCTAGCTTGAGGGGGAGTGTAGGAAATCAACCTAGGAGTATGTTCAGTTTCTTGATTTCCAGGGTGGAACCAGTCCCTGATTTTAGGATGTTAGTTTCCTGATTTTTAGGGTGATTTACAACTATATACTAATGACTTCTAGTAGTATATTAGGCATAACAATTGTATATATAAAAGGGATATAATATTAATAAATGAATGAAGTAATTTTCTGTAAAATAAAAAAAGCTTCAAAAATATAGACAGATATAAAGCTCGACTGGTGGCTAAAGGGTTCACCTAATCATATGGAATTGATTATCAGGAGACTTTTGCTCCTGTAGCAAAACTTAACACAGTTTGTGTCTTGCTATCTATTGTAGTTAATAAGGATTGGCCACTATTTGAACTCAATGTCAACAACGCATTCTTAAATGAAGATTTGATTGAAGAAGTTTACATGGATGTACCTCCTAGCTTTGAGACTAAGAATACACAAAGGAAGGTATGCAAGTTGAGAAAGACACTATATGGACTTAAACAGTCACCTAGAGCATGGTTGGACAAATTCACTAAGGTCTTCAAACAAGATGGATACTCTTAGACACATGCAGACTACACTTTGTTTGTCAAACACTTCATAGATGGAAGAATTATAGCTTTGATTGTATATGTTAATTATATAGTTCTTACAAGAGATCGTGTAGGAGAGATGAAGAGGCTTAAGATACTATTATCCAAGGAGTTCAAGATTAAAGACTTGAGATATTTGAGATATTTCTTAGGAATGAAGGTGGCACATATCACCAAAGGAATCTCAGTTTCTCAACGCAAATATGTTCTAGATCTCTTACGTGAGACTGGCATGAGTGGGTGTAAGCCTGTTGAAACACCCATGGACCTTAACACCAAACTAATGCTTTGAATTGATGAATTGTCAACTGACAACGGGCAATATCAGCGTTTGGTAGGTAAGTTAATATATTTGACTCATACATGTCCAGATATAACTTTTGCAATCAGTGTTATTAGCCAGTTTCTTAACAACCCATCAGTAGATCACTTGGAGATAGTAAACCGTATTCTAATGTACTTAAAGAAGGATCTTGGAAAAGGGCTCATGTTTAGGAAAAAAATTAATAGGACATTGGAAATTTATATTGACGTTGATTGGGCTGGATCTCCTAATGATCGAAAATTCACATCTAAATATTGCTAATTTATTTGAGAAAATTTGGTGACATGGCGTAGCAAAAAGCAGGCAATGGTAGCACGTAGTAGTGCCGAAGTTGAGCTCTGTGCATTGGCTTTGGGCATCTGTGAAGGAATTTGGCTAAAACGGTTGCTAAACAAACTCAAGATTGAAAATTCAGAATTTATTAGAATCATGTGTGACAACTAATCAGCAATTGTAATTGCCAAAAATTCAGTCCATCGTGATCAAATTAAACATGTGAAAATTGATAGATATTTCATCGATGAGAAAATTGAAGGCAAGATGATCTCCCTCAACTATGTTCCATCTAGACAACAAGTAGCAGATATCTTAACCAAAGTTTTGTTTCGACCTAATTTCACATAGTTAAGTGTATAACTTGGTTTGGAAAATACATATCGTCTAGCTTGAGAGGGAGTGTAGGAAATCAATCTAGGCATATGATTGATTCCTGATTTTCATGGTGTTAGTTTTCTTATTTTCAGAATGTAATTAGCCCTTGGTTTTCAGGAAGTTAGTTTTCTTATTTTCAGGGTGACTTTCAGTTGTAAATTAGTGATAACAACTATATATATATATATGTATCTGGTACCAAGAAATAATAGAAGTAATTTTCTGTAAAATAAAAACAGTTTCAAAAATTTTAGTCAATATTATCTCTTTAGAATGCTCTTTGTGCGTGTGCATGTCTTGCACATAGACGGTTGCATTTCATCACATGCAAGAGTGTATATTGTTCAGCTTAAATTTTGATAGGTTCATTCAAATGCATAACCTCATTTATACCAAATCGAGTGACATAGAATGAGACCTTAAACTGATATCTATTATTCCAAATAATTTTGGAGAAACTCATAATATAGTAACGAGTTTTGGAAAATTCAAAATATAATTTGAGTGAAGCGTATTTCACAATGAAGATTTCCCAAATCATTTACACACCCGTGTAAGCATCTTATGCATGTGTATAATGTGGTTACACGACATTTTTTTTTAATTTTCATTACGAAATATATCTAACTTAAATTACATTGTGATTTTTTGCAAAACTCAATACTATATTAGGTGATCACCATTAAATTTTCTATTCTACAATAATGTATGAGCCTATTTTTGGTGTCAAGTAATATTTTATGAAAAGTTGGACCGATTTTTTTTTCGAATATTGCATAAATAAAGCAAAGTAGTCTTTGTTTTGAAATAAAATAGGGAATAGAAGAAAACTTTTATCAGCACTATGTATCATATGAGCATGAGATTCTCTCCCACTAATCAAATTTGCCACAAGATCTACTTGTCTCCTAACAAAATTTTTTGTTTTGGCAGACGTTGTTGACTCCCAAAAATCTTAGTTTTGTTGGTTACACTTACAAGAATTTTGAGGCTGTGAAAGGATTACATCATCATTCGTTCGGTAGGAGATCTTAATATGCAAACATTACTTTCTATGCAAACATGTCTCAACATTCTATGAGCAAAAAAATTATTGAAAAAACCACAAAAATAACACTATTAAAACTTAGCACTTATATTCAATTCATATTTTTTTTATTAAAAAAAATTCAGTTCATTATTTCACATTAAATACTATTTAATTGGATTTCGTTCGAGTTGAACTACGACAATTGAAATCTGTTCAATGTTGAAATTCGGCCGATTAAATTCTATTCAATGTTATTGTGGTGTTACTTTTGTTGGTATAAATTTTAAGGATGTTATTGTTTATAATTTCCCAAGTTTTTTATTTGTTTGGTAATATTTCTGCACTTTAAACATTCCATTGGTATAAAAGTTTAGCTTATCTCAAGTAAATTTATCTGGATTTATTTTTACCAAATGATATTTGCGGTACGGGGGAATTGAATCAGGAAATTCTCTAGAAAATGCCTAGTCTTTATCAATTGTGGTGAATCTTTGGCTTGTCAATCAAATAGTTCTCATATGCCATCTTACAAAGATTGATTCAAATAACTTTCAAAATGTGTTTAAGAACATGTTCTAATAAAGCAAGTACAAGGTGTGAATAGAAAAGAAAACTTCTATAAATTAATAATAATAATATCACAAATATAACTGAAATGACAAAATCTCATTTTCATCGGTATAATTTTGTGGGCCTAACTGTAGTTCCAATCACAATATATCTCATCATTTAAGATATGACGCAAATTTGTGATTTTAGACTTTTCCAAAAGAAAAATACAGATTTCAAATATTACGTGTTTTATACGATACAGATGATTTGCGATTTCGAAATTGTCTTATATTTGTGTTTCACGGCATGTAGATTCTTGTCTAACTTGCATACATTAAAATTTGCAGATTCAAGGAGACCAATATCTCCAAAACGTGGAACAACTGACTCTTATCACAGTAATACATAAATAGCCTTGAGTGCTTTCTGTGTTTATGGTATGGTGCTGTAAATTTTCTAAAACATTAAACGTTCCATTGTAGGTGATTCTGCAGTGGATTACTCTGCTAGAGAAATGAATGCAGAAGCCAGAGATGATATCACGATGTGATAACTTTTGTCCGACTCAATTTGTTTAAAAGCTTCTTTTTGTAGCCAGGTTTTTCATTAAGCACAATTAATTATCAATGGTGTTAAGGGCCATCACCTGCAGAGACTTCTAATGTACAACTACATTGAAGAGCCTTGAGGATAACCCATCTATGAGTAGGCTGGTAGGTATAGTATTGTTTAATTAACTTAAAGGTTATTTTATCTTTCTGGACTCTCTAAAGCCAAAAAGTACCCAAGTTGGTTAATAAGTTGTGCCTTCGCTTTTGGTGGTGTTTGAGTCTAATTCTCCTGTGCCATTTTTAGTGTGTCCTTTTATGTACCATCAATACGTATCAAATATATGGGTAAAAGTGGCTAGAAGTATAAGTTTTTATTGCATACAATATGAAATTTTTGTCCATGTGTTTAGTAACCATTGGTGGCATACAAAGTTACCCACCAAAAATAGGATAGATGAATTGTTTCCCGTGGTGCTGGGCTTTCCCCTCTCAACTACTTGCTGACAATTATGAATTTTTCTTTGTATTTTGGCATCCAAAGCAAAATACAAGTTTTTTGTATATCCTTTCTCAGTTTTTCTTTGTTGTTGATGCAAATATTTCCAGCATAAGCATATGTTTGATGTTGTTCTTGTTTGTTACACAAGAATGATCATCATAAGCAAATCATTTATAGGGTTCTAATTAACCGTTGGATAAATCAATACGTAGAAAATTATACATATATGATAATTGTTTTGTAATGTAATAACATTTATTTCAAGTGGACAATTGAAAGATGCAGGTTCACGTTCCGTCCAATGTAAAAGGATATATGAGTTTATGTAATGTTTTTTTTTTTTTTTTTTAAGTTTTATGAATAATCCAGGGGTACAGGTAGACTATGAGATTAATTGCAAAATAAAAATGAGAAAGAATCCTATACATTTGACAAGTGAATCGGACCCAAGTCCAGAATTCATGTTTGTCCTGGATTCTAACTGAATTTTAGGCCATTCACATCTGGGGAATAGGTGATAGAGGTTTTGTAAATTTTATGAAATGAAAATATTAGTTTCATAATTATTAAGTTAAATTTATTAAGTTTCATAAAAAATTAAAAATGAATATTTTAGTCTTGTAATTTATTAGTTAGATACTGTTACTTCTGTTATTATAAAAAAAAATAAACAATTTTAATCCTATAATTTATTAAAATAGGTATTTTTACTCCATCAAAAGTATTTAAATTGAGTATTTATGGTGTCTAATTTTCATAAACAATAAGACTAGAAGTATTTAACTTAAATTTTATAAAACTAAAATGTTTATTTGTACATAATATCTAACATTTTTCAAAAGTTATGAGATTTTTTAGGTTTATATTCTTTGATCCTAATTCAAATTGACTATAAGTTAGGTAAGGTCGATCTTTTTTGGACTAAAATTTAAGTCGGTCAAATTGAATATAAATTTTGAGTTAAATTATATTTTTATTTTTATTTTATTACAAATATTAATTATTAAAATTTATAAAAATATAATTATTGAAATTAATATTTTTTAAATAAAATTTAATGAAGGAGACTATATCTATCTTTATTTGTATATTTATTCTCCTTAAATTTAAATAAATTACTTTAAATATTGATACATTGGTTCTACTATAAAACAAAGATTTTGTGACGCTCTAGGAATTAGTAATTAATTATAAAATTTCATAAAAAAAATAATATTTTAAGATATAGAGACATAAAAAAAATCGTATAAAAATCATATTTTTTGTGAAATTGAAAAAAATTTCAATCAAGCTTGTCGAGGTCTTGCTATCCAGGGAGCAGACGATGAAAGGGTGCGAGAAATTAACACACTTGTTTGGTCTCATAAGGATGCTTAGCAAGGGTGGCGACTAATAGAGTTTTGGCCTATACATTGCATAGATCAACCCATTTTTTTACATAAAAAAAATCTTGTCCTCTTTTTCTCTCTCTAATTTTTTCCCTTTTCTAAGATATTATGGTTTTTGGTATGTTCCTAAGTACAATGGGGGATAAAATATTAAAAGTACTTGGTCAACAAGATAAATATAAAGAAGAGAGAGATGACCTTTATAAACTGGTTGAATGTCGGAAACAAATGGCATCAGATAATGGTATCGTAAGGCTCTTGTTTTTGAAAGTATTAGTTAACATCCTCATCCATGAAGTAAAAAAATGTAATGATTGGAACTACTTGTATCGATTTGTTGTTTTTTTTTCAAATGTAGAATTTGTTTGCAATTGAGAGTTGTTTTGCCTTGATTTATATTTTCAAGGATGAGATCCATGTTCATAAACCCAAAATTCTTTACTTGGGGTTATCATGTTAATTTTATGTGAGATAAGTGACATATGAGGATGAAATTGAATCCAATCCTTATATGTGATTCCCAAATAGGATGTTCACATTTGTAAACTCAAGACTATTTTCTTAGAACGGGCGTCACACCTTTTATCCCATATCCCAAGTAGGGGATATAGTTGGCCACCTCACTTCATATTTGGAGGTTATCACGTAATTTTTCACGAGATGAGATACATCTGAGGGTGAGATTGAATCCAACCCTTGTATACAATTCCTAAATAGGGGGTTCACATTTATGAATTCAAGACCCTTTCTTAGGACGAGAATCATGCCTCTTATCCCATATCCCATGTAGGGAACCAATTTGGCCACTTCACTCCATACTTAAGGGTTATTGCATTAATATTTTATGAGACTAGTGTAAATACTTGATAGATGGATGCAAAATGTATTCATTTATAATTTAACGTTCATTCATACTTTACATATAATATTTCTTTAGGTGCTTTCCACTCTAGTCAATTCTTCTTTTCGTCCTTGAATTTCTATTCAGTATGAACCTCCTAGAATGATTTCATATATTTGATAAGGGCCTTCCCATATTGCGAAAAATAATACATAGCTAGTTTCTACTTTATTTTCTAATGCTTTCTGTATGACCTAATCCCTTATACTGAAGTTTTCGTGTTTAACATATTTGTTATGATTTTTGGACTGTTCTTTTTTATGAATCAATCCATATCAAAGTATTCTCTCTTTTTTCTTCATCTAGTAAAAGGTCTTGAGACCATCATTGTCCTCTTATGAAATTCTAGGTCGAATAGTAGGTTCTTGTACCTTAAAGAGGATTACCATTTTTGTGCCATATATAAGAGAGCATGGGCTCTCTCCTGTTACTGTTCTAGGGGTTGTTTTTATCGCCTATAAAATGTTGAGTAGTTCATCAATCCATTTTCCTTTAGCTTCCTCCAATTACTTTCACAAAAGGAAAAAAATCCCTAACTTGTGAATTATCAACTGTTATCTGTAACTAGATCACGAGGTAAACTGAACCTATATATTATGTTATGCCAAATGAACTTGCGAACATCACTTTCTTGGATCCTTGCCAATGGTTCAATTTCTATCCATTTTGAGAAGTAATCTATCATAATGATTAAAAATTTCTTTTTTCCCTGGAGCAAGAGGTAGTAGGCCTACTATGTCTAAACTCCACTTTAGGAGCGACCTAAGGCTAACTATAAATTTCAAGTTATTAGCTGGTTGATGAGGGATATTAGCATATCTCTGGCACTTATCGCACTTTTTGGCATGGATGATACAATCATTTTGAAGGGTAGGCCAATAATAACCCTTCATGTAGTTTTCTTAAAATAGGCACCATGTTTCCCTTCATGTAGTTTTCTTAAAATAGGCACCACACTTCCCTTCCTGTAGTTTTCTCAAAATCGCATGCACTTCTGGACTAGGTAAACATTTTAACCACGGTTCATCATAGTTTTTTTGATAAAGAGCTCCCTGAAAATGGTGTATTTTTTTTAATTGTGTTACTATTTTTTGTACCTTCTCCTTGTTGGAAGGCAAAATGCCTTGGATAAGGTATTCCAAGTATGGGGTTATTCATGAAGCGTGTGTTGTGGTACTGGTTTTTTTTGTTTTTTCTCCTTATCTTTCTTTACAATTATACTAGGATTGGATAGACATGAAATGGGAATCACTCTTTTTAATTATGCATTTATTATAAAGGCCAAATTGGCCAAAGAGTCTACATGATCATTTCCTCATCTTGGTATTTGTTTAATCTTGACTGTTGTAAAAGATGAAATCTCATGCTTTACTTCTTGGAGGTATGTTTTCATCCTTTATTCCTTAGCCTTAAATGCATCTATTTGGACGTGTCCTACATGTATATGTTGAGAAGAATAATGGATTAATGTATGTACTGTCATGGTTAAAATTGAATGTATTTATTAATTTATGCTTATATGATGTATATTTTAGGGTTGATCCTTGTGAGTCCATATGGACCCCCTAAACGATTACCATGTGTGTGTATCACTATATATATGTTCATTGCAATACTAAGAGCCACTCTTATTCATTGCACATTTATTATATCTCTCTATATTTTCTCTCTAAACTAGATACGTCCTCCAATATTTTAGCACTCTGTATGGCTCAGATTTTAAGACACGATCAATAAAAGTTTGAATTTTTTCATCCCCTTGGACTTATCAGAAGTTTGGATTAATCTCATCTATCGAATTAAATGTTAAAGTCATGATCAAAATAAAGGCCTTTGAAAGATCCAGGTTTATTGGTCCTCATGTAGAGACCAATATTAATAACCATTTTTACTCTAGTAGAAAGAATTATAGAAAATGCTAATAATGTTGTTGTCGAGCTATTACATCTAAATCAAGAATTTCTATCTTAATTGCTAGACATGAGAAGATGCAAAGTGAAATGAAGAGGGAAAACCAAAAACTAAGAAGACAGGTCGAAGTAATGAACCACAAACTTCCTACACAACTTGGGTTTATGCCTATTTGTAAGAGTATTTGAATGAGGAACGACGAGAATGATGAAATCAATAGGATATTGGCCAAGCATAAGAGGAATAGAAATTTGCATAATTGAGCAAACATAGCTCGTGATTTAGCATATCAAAGACAAATTCCAGCTCAAGAGGCTCAAGCAATAGGTGCACTTCCCTTGGAGTAGCCCTACTTAGCACAAAAAGCAAAATTTGTTATGGTAGACCAAGGTGTTGGAATTAGAGGAGTAAATAAAGAAATAGAATACAGGAAAAGCCCACATTGATGCAAGCAATTAGTCAGTTTCCTTTTCTTTGAAGAAATAGAGTTTAGTGAATTCCCCATAAAATTTGTATTTCTTAAACATCGAGGTTATAAAGGAATGAAAGACCCTTTCGTCTATGTACTCCTCTTCAAAACCATCATATTTTCCCTCAACATGCCTTGAGACAAAAAGGATGTGATGTTATGTAAATCCTTTTCGAATACCCTACATTATTCGGCCAACAAGTGGTTTAATGACCTAAAGTCTAATAACATCATTTCTTTTGTTGAATTGATCAAACTATTTATGACCTATTATGCCATCAACAAGTCCCTGAATAAAGAGCCTCACCACTTATTCTCTATAGTCTAGAATGCATATTAATTTATCAAAGTGTTTATGAAAAGAATTCACAATAATATAAATATATTATTGTCCAGACTTCATCATCATTTAGGAATTTATAAGAGAAGAGAGAAAGCGGTAGGGAAAAAAGCAAAAAATAAGAAGAAAAAGGACAGGTAGCACAATAAGAAAGAGAAAACCAAAAGCATATTTGAGTGCAACAGATTAACGCGAAAGTATATTCTTTTTGCAAGTCAATTTTCTTTCAATTCCTTTTAAAAAATTATAGTGAATTTGTTTATTTTAAAATTAATTTTTAGCATGAAATAATTTTTCTTTATTCTAGGAAAAAGATGTAATTTAATTCTAAACTATGCTTGATTTTTTTATGTTAATTTGAATTATTTCTCTTCATGTTTGTTTTATTTATTCTGAGTTTATTGCTTCTAATTAACTGGTCATTAATTAGATGATTTTAGTCTTATGATTTACTATCGAAAGAGGGAATTATAGGATAGATTTAGAATATTTTGGCATAGGTAATATATAGAGATCGAGAGACTTATATGAACCTGTGTAGTATTAAAATCATTGGTCTTAATACTTTCTTTCTTTATTAAATTGCATACTCTTATGAAAAAGAATGTTTCCAATTGACTATCGAAAGAGGTTTTTGGATGTTTTTTAGAGATTATTAACAAATAGAGAGAATTAAATTCAATTAGCTGGATGAGTAAAGCATGGTGAGGGATTAGGTGAAATCGATTTCCTAAAAGTTTTCTTCCCATTGATTTGATTCTCAAACAACATCTTTATTTTCTTTTGCGTATTTTCTTTAAATTGATTTTATTTTAAATTCTAATTACAACCTTAGTGATTTCTGTAGATAAAATTAATATTAGTATAATTTTGGTATTTATCAAAAATAAGTTACCAATCTCTGAGGACGATCTTATCACTTTATTATAAAACTATGATATTATACACTTATAGTTTTGCACCGATCACTCTTTTAAGTAAATGAGCTTGAAGATGAGATGAACAATCTATTGCCATAATAAACGAACAAAAAGGTGTGACAGACTATGACTAAAAGAATAGATAATGGTTTAAACCCATTTGCTAAGTGGAACACCTACCCCTTTTTATAGTCATTAATGGTTTCACGTGTCCCTCACTTTTCAAAATTCATAAAATTAGGAAAACTTTGTTATTTACTTATAGCATATATTTCGACTTCAAACATAAATGAAATAATATTATGTATTCATTATATCACCAAAATGATGTTGATTGTTCCTTACAATTGTACAAAAAAAAGAAAAAGAAAAAAATAACAAAACACAATGCTAGTCTTTAAGGCTATTGGTTGATCTTAGTTTGAAAGTACAAGAAGTTGGTCTCTTCCTTGTCACCACCTTCAGGCTCTTAATCATCACCTTCCACCACTATCCCAGGAGATTTAAGTTAAGGTGGACAAAGGTCGAGAATCTAGTAGTAGTCACCAACCCTCCCTTTGGCCAAGGCCTTCACTTTGAAAGACTCTGTGGCTTTGTTAAAGTCGGTCTAAAGTACTTTCATTGATTGCATCTTGACTACCTCCACATTCTGGCGAGCCTTCTCCTCAGCCATTTTTAGCCTGTTGAATTCCTCATGGAGTTCACAAAGTTGTCTATTTAACTCTTCCTTGGCCTTCAAGATGTTTTCTTGCTAGCATGCTAGATCGACATTTTGACCATACAGAGCCTTAACTTTAGAGAGAGTGTCCAAGTGATCATTTTTTTCCTTTTTGAACTTTTCCTTCATTTTCTTTGCTCCCCCGTAGCTTATAATAATGGATGAAGGTTATCACCTGCAATTTAGAAAAAAATGGTTTGAAAAAAGGTGAAAAATTAAATGATAAGGTCTTGCTTGGACAATTAACGATAATAATTCAAAAATAAAATTAGAAAACAAACTCACCTCGAGGAATTCTTTGTTGGCCAATGTAAGAGCATCAAACTTCTTGCACATGTCAGCCAAGATGGGCTCATCCACACATATCAATATCAAGTTGATGAACTCGTTTTGGGTAGTTGAGTCACCCATTACGAGCTCATTAAAGCCAAGAAAGTTAACAAAATTCATGAACTTTCTTTTGGTCGTGAAGGCTAGAGATGAGTAGTGGAAGAAACCAGAGTGAAGCTCAAAATGAAGATCACCATAGTATCATTTGGTAGAGTCGATAGATCTTAAAAGCTCATCCCTATTGCCCTCTTTCTCTTGGGCATATATTTTCTCCCTTTGGTTTTGGAAATGTCAATAGGAGTTACTTGAGAGGTTGTAAAATTGTTCAAGATGTTGTCCAAAGACACTGATTTGAGGTCCATGTTTGTACAACATAAATAAATCATGATTAGTCAAGCAATAACTTGAAAACAAAATAGAATTCCTTAAAAGTTTACAACTTTTAGGTATCAATTCAAAATTAGAGCCAAACACAGGATGAATCCCCTTGCATTTTGAACTCTTCTTCTTCTTTGATGTCAAGCATGGCTTGTGCACCACTCTAGTTTGTAACATACCTAACTCTAAACATATCATCCCAACAGTAGTTAGTCTAGTCTTTGACAAAATTTTATCCTAGAGAACACATGAAAACATGACCTATTTTAAATGGATTTTACATTGCCCCAAACCAAAGATATCAAATTACTTTCATCCTTGGACTCTCAAATACTAGAAACATAAAAACAAAACTACTTCCAATTATTGTCGTTGTATGGAAGCATGACATTCACACCTCGATCCTGAAGGATTTTATTTGAGATTGTATGCATCATTGAACTTGAGCATCATGATCATTATACCTATCTATTTTCCAAGTATGGTGATACAAAGTAAATACCTCCACTCGTTAAGAAGTAGTTGATTGGGACTTATCTGGGTTTGACTCAAGAATTCCTTAATAAATTTTGATAGAGGAAAATGTAGAACCAAGAAAAATGGCTTCTCATAAAAAGCAATCCAATCTTCTAGGGGAATGTTACTATCAAGAGTTATTAGACTGGGAATTTGGATTTGGACTTTCTTTAAAATGTTGTAAGTAGCCCTCAATTTAGCTTCATTTTTCGATTTAAATTCACAAGGTATTAGCTATGACCTCCAACCTTTAGTTTTATAAGTTAGTTTTCCTTTACCTTTACCAACTTAAGTTTTCTTACACCAAAATCGAGGGATTATAATACTGGTCAAAATAGGTATGCAGATTGAAATGCTGGCCAACAGTGAGACTTTACTTACCAAAGGTATGGATATAGTCATATTTGAAGAGTTTTCAGAGTCTCTTGATGAGCTCGTCTTGAGAGTCGAGTGTGAAGCTTATAGAAATCCAGATTCTTTAAAGCCTAGACTCTTCCTCACTCTCAGAAATTATGACATGGTCCACTTTAAGGATGTTCATAAGGTGCTTATCGGCCATATTTACTTAAAGATCCTAAAATTTGGGTTTAAAATATATTAAAAAAAGGTGAAACAATAAGGAGATAAGTTCAATCAAAAGTACATGATTATGATATATATAATAACAGTGTCAAGAAATATAAAAATCAACTTAGAATAAAATAAATATATCATAACTGATTTGAAAAGAAGAAACCTAAACTATCTTAAAGCATTTTAACACAATAAATGCTTACCGTTGAATTTAAAAGAATAAGATTCGTGCATAAGATGAAAATAGTAGGGGTAAGGCGATTGAAAATCAAGGATAAGCGATAGATAATTTTTTGCATAAAAGAACTGCTAGAAAGTAAAAGGAAATGAGATCCATAGGATTGTTAACCCCTTTACTATTTCATCTCCAACCAAATGTTTTAGATTCAAAAATAAAAAAGACACACATATACCAAGGCATGAAATTCAGGCATAACAACGAGAATCGGGAATCGAATATGTTGGACACTTTTCCACCCCAATCTTACGTCAGAACTAAAAGAGTGTGGACTCGATATTTGGACTTTCCATGTGGACATGTACAACAAATTAGAAGAAAAATCATTATTCACCAAAATTCTATGCACTTTCACAATATGCAATCTTTATTGTGATAACCAAAGAATCATCATGAGGTGGTAATACCTCACTTCCTTTGAAAATGATAGGAAAGATAGGTCCATCTCGTTTCAAAATTTAAACAAGTTGATGAGAATCCCTAGCTTTGCAAGCATATCTATTTCTTACATTGTGAGAGTAACCTGACATTGTTGGTCCATCATGAATGGTGTGAATCAAATGCATATCCCCTTTTGAAGACTAATTAGCCCTATTATTTTCCCCTATGAGAGGATTATGAGGTACAAACTCTCTTCGATTAGGAAGATTATTCAGTTCTTTATTCTTTCCTCTTGGACCTCTATTTTCATTAACTAAGTCCTTCAAATGTCCATTGGGCAGAACATGTTTGATTTCCCACTTAAGATGTCCACAATCCTTTGTCCAATGATTAGTGTCTTTATAAAAGTGCAATATTTATTGGGGTCTCTAAATGGAGCCCTCATAAGTTATGGACAATTTACTTTATTCATGCATTCCATTCTTTGTACAACTTCAGACAATGATACTTATAATGGTGGACCTTTAAAAGGAGATGATGTTTTCTCCCATGTTCTAGGGATCGTGAAGGAGTTTTAATCAACCCGATGAATAAACTTGTATCTCTTTTAATTCCCTTGCAAAAAGCCTTTATAAGAATATAGTCTAGACACTGAGAGATTTCCATTTTTTTCATTTTAAACCTTCTCATATAGGTGTCATTATTCTCCTAAACAATTGAAAATAAGTGGTGTGATTCCTTTCTAATTCTCTTGTTACATGCATAGTTGGTGAGAAAACATTTTATCAAATCATCAACACTTTTTACACTCTTAGGGATAATTTAATGAACCATTGTTGCACCATTTCTTGAAAGGTGGAGGTGAATAATTTTCAAAACGTGGCCTCTTTCTTGTTTTCTAAGATGCTTACAACAACCATAGCCATTTTAAAATGAATAACAAGTGTTACAAAATCTTTGGATTTCTCATCTAAGTTGTTATTGGGTGGTTTAAGCTATGCTTGACACCCCTTTGGAATAAATATTTTTAGGTTAGAAGGTCTTGGAAATTGTTGGAAAGTGTTCCATTTGAGATGTTGGTGGGTTACGTATATAGGTTCTAAAACTAGAGTTGTAGGTGTGTGTTATTCGTAGGTCATATTGGGCTAATATTGATTAGGGTATCTCAATGGTTCACGGTAGGTATCTTTCAATCTTGTAAGATGGATTGGTCTTACTAGAGGGGTAGTTATCTGAAATGAACTCTCAGCCTCTTCTAAATAACATAATTGTATCAAACGTAATTTGAGTTCCTTATTATCATTATATGACCTAATGAAAGCTTGTTGTAATTTTTTCACTTCTTGTTGGAGCCTCTCCAATTTGGCATCTTTTTCATGAAAAGGGATTTTAGAGCTATAAATAGCTAAAATACTTGTGCGAGGGATCGTTCTAGTCACTTTGGCCTTACCCTCATTAGCTATAGGTTGCATAGGATCATACCCCAGACCATGATGTGATGTGATTATAGGTGAGACATGGTGTAAATGATCATTGAGATTGAACTCAAGGATTGGTTGAATAGGGTTGTTTTTAGATTCGAGATGAGTATGAGGACTTGTCATGATGACATGGGGGAATTTTCCTATAACACGAGTTGATTCTCCTTGGATGTAAAATGTATGGTCTTAAATGCCAACTTAGGACTAGAAAGATTTAAGATTTCATAGTGGACACCAATTGTTTAAAAAATTGACATTATTAGGAATTCTAGAGAGATGTTAAAGAAAGGACAAATTATATATTCTTTATTATTGATAATGAGGATATATATACACACATATTAGGTAGGTGTCATTGTTACAATGATGGGTTCTCTGTTTGAGGTGTGAGAGCTAACATATATATAATAAAATTACAATACATGTCGCTATTCATAGGTAGCATAAGGTGCCCCTAAGTAAGAAGGCAAGTAGTAGTTACAAGGTCATTCTTACTAGGTCACATAGTTCTAAAGTTGTCAACAATTGATCGGGTCTTGTTCTTCATGTGTCAAACATCAGGTCTTATGATAACCTACCCAAGGTCCTTTTTGACATGAATTGCTTTCAAAGCTTAGGTCAATATGAATGGGCTAGTAAATGATAACGTAATATTCAAAGGAAGGTAAGTCATCGTCTATACCTAATTACATGGTAGAAATGAGGAGAAAATGGTCTAAGTCCACTTCTTTATCTAAATCCATCTTGTAAGTGAAGAAGTTGGGAGTACCCACATTTTTTTCCATCAACGGGGTAGATAGTGGAGGTATTTGATTCATCTTATCACTTAAAGATGGTGAAACGGGGCAATATTTATTATCATGGGGAAAGGTATTCAGGGTGCAAGAGAAGTACAACCCCATTTCTATTAAGTCGCCATGAAGTATAATTACACATTATGATCTCTAAATAGTATGTGCTAGTTTGTTAGTAAAAAATGAGCTAAATCTGATCATTGGACTAACAAATCAAGAGCACAAATTCAATATCAAATTGGATTGTCAAAGGAATTTTAAGAAAAGAAATCAAATGAAAAAATACAATATATAAATGGAGAAGAAATAAATATATTAAATGCATTATGGAGCATTAAATTACTATGAGACAAATTCAATGTGATAAATTTATAATTGTTCAAAATACATAAATTCTAGTTGTACACACTTTAAGACATGTCAACAAGTGTACAAAATACATTTACAAAAGAACCACCAATTACATCAAAATCATAATACAATCCCAAAATAAGGGACTATTGATCGCTCAGGTATTAACGGTGATATCATAATAGCATAAGACTATACTAAGATAAACTTACAAGAACAAGTAAATAAAACCTTTTAAGGAGTGGCTTCCTCGACTTGTCCTTCAGTATTATCTTCTTGATTTTCCTCCTTGGAATGAGGTTATGGTAGCGGGGTGTTGATTGTAAATTCTCTGCTCATACTGCTTTGAAAAGCTTGCATCAATGTGAAGTAAGAAATAATTAAGTCTAGCTCCTCGGTTTGGGTTTTTATGCTGCTTATCACGAAGCTTACCACTCTTTTATAAGCTTTATTGTACTCTGCTCTTAGTGTCTCTACCAAGCCTCCATTAAGCGAGAAAAAGAGCTCATTTTCTTTTTCAATGAAGTCATTTGGTCTCTAAGAGAGCTTGCTACAACTTGGGTCTTCTTGGCCTCCATCTCAAAATGAGTTGCTTTTCAACCCTACTCGAAGGCATAATTTTTTATTTTCTTCAGCTTCTTAGACTTGTCAAGCACCTTGGCTTCCATATGTAGAATTTTGGCCTTGTTTTCAATGATGAGAACATCCTCATCCTCTACGACCATTTAGGACTTTGCTATTTGGAAGCAATTTGCTTTCACTTCACATTTGTATGCCCTGAGTGAAAAATCATCTTCCCTAACCAATGATAAAACCTGGAAAATACAACAAAGTGAAAATGGAATCTAAATGCGAGGTAAAATTATGAAGAGGAAAGCATTTACCTCTAGCAGATGATTTGTCATTATCTCTTCGTTAAAGGATTTTTCCCTCTTACGAGCTTCTTTAACCCTAGCTCATTTATTGTCACTCCTAAAGTGACTAAATAAGTCTCTCATCAAGTTAGATCACCTAAAAATTCCTTTATCAAAGTTAATAACCAAGTATTCAACACCATGACATCCTTCAAAATAACTTCATCAAATTTGAAGTCATCATGATTCATAGCTTGAATTTGAGGATTTGAAGTTTAACCTACTTTCCTCTTCTTAGAGGTCACTACAAGAGGCGGTAAATATGATGATCTAAGAATGGTTGACAGGTTAGTTATAGGTGGGGGAGGAACCTTAATTGGTTCATCATCTGACCGAATTGAATCTTTAGTTTGTGAAGGAAAGGTGTGAATGACTCTTGAGTATATAGTAACTAGGTTGCACACACTCGATGTATTTATTAGGTCTTCTAAATACATAATTAAATAATCCATGCCTATAAAAATGAAATTAAATACTCCATTTATTAGTGATTCAGATCATTAAAACTTTTTCACCTCGCTAAAAAGGAATGACTTGTGTATTCATCATTATAGTCCCTCGATACATCAAAGTTCCTAAAATGATAAGTTGTGAGAATATCTTTATAGGTCTCTTTTTTTGTATTTTGGAGTTTAATTCTCCTTATCTTTTCTTACTATTAGGACCCAATTTATTGATTAGCTCGCTTTCATGAGGTTGGATTGTGTTAAAGTTGTGATTCCATGAGCTACGAATTAGGAATTTGGCCCTATCATCCCAAATATATCTGGTGATGTAAAATTATTTATCTTTCCAACCCAAGGTGCTATCAAAGAGTTTTATATGGAGCTTGTGTCCAATGACACAAGATATGTATGCTCTACCTTTATCAAGGTCATTCTTCTTGAGGCAATACATACATCTTATTTCTTCATATATCAAATCCACCACATGCTTTCTATAAATAATGGATAGACACAAAAGAGTTCGCCATCCATTCAGATTGACTTTAGTAAGGTTGATGTCATAAGTGTTCAAAACATGAGACACTATTTTTTTGGAAAATGACATATGAGTCCTATTTTGAACGAAACTAAGTGGATAACCCACCACTCTACAGGAAGATCATTAGAATCACAGAGGTGGTGTGGAATAGGCATCATCCTAATTTGCGGTGGAATGTTATATTCTTTACGTATTGGGCCAAATTGTTAGCATCTAGTTCGTTGGGCATTTCCTTGATCTAATGTTTATCTTTGGCTCTATAAGTAGGCTCACCCTTAAAGCCATGCTTTTTCTTTAGATGAGTTAATCTTAATTATAGGTATAGGACCTTGTGATGACAAGGTGGAAGCTGGATGTGACCTAGAGGAAATGTGAAGGGCCAGAATACTTTTCTTTATTAACTTACTGCCAGTTTTACTAGTTTCCTTACAACAACCTATCGTAGTGTCTAGAGATCTTTCAACTTGATTTGAACTTGATTGTGAGCAGACAAAATCTCAAGAAGGATCTCGGGGTACTCCTATCCTTGGGAGAACACTCTTGGTACAACCTGAAGGAGCATCCTTGGAGGATGTCTAACGTGATATGTTTTTTCCTTATTAATCGAAGACATTTTAAAAAATAAAGTGAGGAAGATAAATTACCTATATAATGGCTTGAAAAGAGCTAAAGTTTGGTTGACGAACGGTTTGAAAACATTGCATGAGTAGATATAACAAATAAGTCGCAATAAATTTGGATTGTTTTTTTAGCAATCTTATTACAACGATCTGGATTAACAAAAGTTTGGCATGAGAAATAGAATAACGAGATGAAATTCTATGATAGGAAATTATGTTAAGTTAAAAGGTAATGTGCTAAATGGTAAAAAAAATTACTATTTATAAAAGACCTAAATAGTTATGATAAAAGGAAGAAGAACAATTATGGGAGAACGTGTAGGGAAGTTAAAGAGTTTAGCAGATACTTTTTTGAATATTCCTTTAACTTCTCAAAGTTTAAGGAATATAGGAATTAATGTTTAGTATTATCCAGGTAGCAAGTACATGACCCTTGTGACTTGAGGCACATCATTCATGGAATGAATATTACGTTTTCATTTAGTAGCCCATTCATATCGACCTTAACTTTGAAAGCAATCCATATGATAGAAGACTTCAAATAGGCTATCATAAGACCTGATTGTTGCAACTTAAGGAACAAGACCCGATCAGTTGTTGACAACTTTGGGACTACTTAAGAATGAACTCATAACTACTACTTACCTTCTTACCTATAAGACACCTTTTACGACCTTGGAATAATGACTTATTGATTATTGTAATTTTATTATATATATGTTAGCTCTAACACCTCAAAGAGAGTGTACACCCTTATAACAATGACATCTATCTAGTATATATATATATATATATATATATCCTCAATATTAGTAATAAAGGATATGGAATTTGTCTTCTCTTTAGAATCCCTAACACTGCAATTCTCCAAACATATTTCTTAAAGAATTAAATTTACATTATGTAAATTAACATAAAATATTACTTCTTGTATGAAATTATAAATTTGGTGATTAGTTTTCGCTAAAAAAGAAAAAAAAGGAATAACAATAGGATTAGAAGTATAGGTGTACGAGTTTTCAGGTAAGGGTTATTATTCAAACTTTTTATTCATACATTATTTTATAAGAGTGTCATACATCATATATTACAAATAAAGGAAAATGGATGTCATTATTTTATGAAAAATGTTATGAATGTTGTTAAAATTAAATCCTCGTTGTAAACAGTTTATATGCATATATGATTTTTTTATATGAAATGAGTATTAAAAACATTACACATGGTATTTGAGATTTTATACATATATCATGAAATAAGTTTTCGTAGGAATGTTATGCTTGTATGAATGTCTTGTGGAGTATGGTACATATGGGCTACTAATTGCAACAAACTTTTTTTTGTTGGCATATAGGTACAAATTGTATTCACATGTATCTTCAAGTTTGTGTCCATACATAGGTCTCGGAGTTTAACTGCACATGGGCCTCGAAAGTTGACCCATGTGTCTCAGAATAAATTGTCGATATGACGAGGACGTTGACCACCCATATGATGAGGATGTTATCTACCCATATACTTCAGAGTTGACCAATACATAAACATATGCCATATGTATCTCGGAGTATGACTATACATAGGGTCGAAGGTGGATACATGTACATCTCAGAGGTTGACCGCACATGTAACCATGTATTTCAGAATTAACCAATACATATGAAGATTCCATAGCATGCATATGAATTTTTAAACTTAACATGACATATTTTATGTCATATAAGCATGCATTAGATATCTGAAATGTACGCTGAACTCAATTTTAGAAGTGAGGAAGTACATACATATCAGATTTTATAAATAAAATTATCCCAGCATTATATCAAATTATACTAATGATGTTATTTTTATTCATACATGAATTTTATTAATATGCAGTATGCATCATATTATTTGTTATTATTTGTTATGATATTATTTAGAATAAATTCTTACTAAATTAGTTATAACTCATCCCTTTTTTTAGAAAAATAGGTAGAAACCATGTTTATTTTTATCTTGTTATTTTGATTTTGTATCATATAATTTTGGAGACATAGGATAAACTTATGTAAAATATTTTACCTGATAAATTTTCAATATTTTTCTCGTAATGTATTGTTATTTTATAATTTAAATAGTTTTAAAAATATTACAATATTTTTAAATAAGAGATATCTTTAACTTAATGGAAATTTTATTAAAATATATTTTTAAATTTTTAAAAATATTATTTAAAACTTTTATTATTTTTATCTTATATATTCATTTTGGGCATGAAAAACTTATTTCAAAAATTAATTAATAACACGTTTAATAAATTCGCTTATATAAGCTGCGGTTAAAGTAAAAAAAAAAAATAAGAGTTTGAATGTTATTTTAAATAATCTAATTAATTTAATTTTTTTTTCTTTTGTTTTAAAAAAGTATTATAATTGATATATATATATATATATATATATATATATATATATATAATTTGCATCGGCCACTGGCATTGTGTTAAAAAAGAATGACCCATATGTAAAATTTCTTTTAAAAATAATTCCTTTTTTGATTCTTACCACGTCCGCCGAAGGTTGACATATACGGCGGTTACTTTTACTTTTACGGTTTTACCTTTTACAGAACATTGAATTTATAAGAGTTTTAGAAGAGAAGCAACACGACGCCGTTTCAAGAAATCACAATCGTCCTTTCCAATTTCCCAAAGCTCAGAAGTGCCCCAAACTCAGAGAGACTTGATCTCTTCGGTGACCCTAAAAATCACCATCATTCGACCACCACTACTCGATCGTTGATCGATTCCTTTTTGTTTGGGATCCAAGAAATTTAGAAGCCCTTAGTTAGCTTTTTTGTTCAACTCATTTGGATCAATTTCAGAGGTTAGTTCGTATTTTCTTCTCAATTTTTGCTGCTAACAGAAACAGAAAGATTCATTAAACGACTCATTCTTGCTTATTTTATCGGAAATCAAATAGGAGCAACTAAGTTCTAATGGAGAACTTGTAGAGAAGACCAACATAGTTACAAAGAGTAAGAACTTCTGTTTGTTCTGCAAGTTTTTTGTTTTTTTGGCAACATTGAAATTAGTTGAACTATTTTAAGCTCAAATTTGCCATAGATGATGTGAATTAGTTCCCATTATTAAGCTTCGTGAAGTACTAAATTGGAAGTTGTGTACCAAATTTAACAATGCAACTCATTTATTTTTTTATTTGATAAAATACATTGTGTATGTGTGTGTGTATATATACACAAATAGCTACAAGAATACAAAAAATGGATAAACAAACCACTCAAAATAGGAGATCTAACTATCATTAAAAAAAACGTTAAATATGCAAGAATTGGGTGCATCATACAACTATGGAGCTGTTCAATTAACATTACTTGATTTGGTTATTATTGAATACTCCCGTAAAATTCACTATTCAATAGTGTCGTTTTAGGCATTGATCAAACTCGTTTTTGTGCTTTTTCACATCAGTTTATATGTCCGTATTGAATGAGCACTCTTATTAGATGATTGAGAATCTAGCTAGTAGGTACTCCCAGTGGTCGATTGATCTGTTTCAATATGCATTTTCCATATTCTTGCTGTATGTATTTATTGATCTTTATATGAGTTGACTTTTCTGTTCACAAGTTACTAATAGACTTCCAGCTAAAATGCAGCAATCATGTTTTCAATTTGGTTATTTCGTTCTTTTATGACATTCATCTTTTTTGCCTGTAATGCAAATATTGCTTGTATGCTCGTTTAAATGAGTAATTAAAAACATGTAAGCTACAAGGAAGCTGGTGAAATCACACAACATTGCGGAATTATAATCATTAAAGCATGGTTGAAATCTATGTATTTAAACTATTTAACCTTTAAGAAGCTGTTACCAGTTTTGGGAATAAACTTGTACATTGCAGCTGTAAAAATATAAAATAAAAAAGTTTATATATTTGGACTTCAAATCCACCTTATTTGCATCATTTTTATTGTTGAGAATGAGAGATTGTACAAGTTGAAGCCCTTAAACATCGTTTGAATTTTTTAAATCCATCTGTTTCAGGTGTAATGTTCATCCATTTTTCTTAGGACTTTGGACTTTATGTGCTCTTTTTAGTCGTTACCCAACTTTGTTATGCACCCCAATAATTTATGGGTTTGTGATGCAAAGTATGTCTGGAAACTAATGCAATGGCATCTTCTAGCAAATTTGATCTTTCTTCTGGTAGCCCAGATAGACCATTATATACTAGTGTGTCACATGGATCCCACATAGCTGCTTCATTGGACAGATCAAGTAGCTTGCACGAGAGTATGGAGAACCCTATTTTATCTTCTCCTCCAAACATGTCAAGAAGCACTTCCACAACAATACAAGGAGATCTGATGAACTTCTTTCAGTGCTTGCGTTTTGATTTAAAGTTGATGGTTGGAGATCATAAGTCAAATCGTCTAGACTATAGACGACACTTGAATGTTGCTCTTGGAATTTCATCAGAAGAATCTCCATCTGGATCTGCAAAAGGCAAGTTGCAAACATCCCTATCAACAGAGGTAATCAAACGTGCCAAAGTTTCCCTGCGTGAAAGCTCCATTAAGGCCAGGTAGTTTTTGCATGTTTTTTATTTTAGTTTGGAGCTGTGACGAGATCACAAAATGAAATAATTTAACAGGGAACGTGTGAAGATTTTCAATGAAGCCTTATCTGTGTTCAATAAGTTTTTCCCAAGTGTGCCATCTAAAAAGAGATCTCGGTTAGAAGGTTTCCCAAGTCAGCGGTTTCCTGCAATCTTGTTAGGTGATCGCTCAAGCGCAGGATCTAGCCTAGGTAAGATTGGAGTTCAGAGCCATGCCGTTCTAAGTGGTTTTGAACTTGAGCAACAAAAGTCAGAGGAGAGGCCAAAGAATTCTATTCCAAACAAACGTACTCGAACTTCTATGGTTGATGTCAAGGTATGTGTTTTGCTTTTCGCTGTATTTGTAACGTAATGACCTTTTGCTATGATTTTGGTTGTTGATTTGTGTTGTTTATTTTGTTTCTTACTGCATCCTGGACATCACTTGATGTTTTTTTCGTTATCAACTTTAATGTATTCAACTTGTGTATTTTTGCATGTATTCTCCAAATATTTGGACCCTATTTCCATTAAATTTTAGGTTTATCTTTGCAAATTGATCGTAGATAAGGTCCCTAGCCATTGCTGACAATCTATATGTTTAGCGGGATTTATGTGACTCTAACTCTATCTTCCTTGAAAGTACAACTTCCTGTTGCTTATCTATATCTTTATTGGTCTGTTTAACATGTCTTTTGTTCTCTCTTGGAATCTGTTGTGTAAGCTGAGTGCCAGGCTGTCGTTGTGCCTTCTAGGGTGTATTTACTTTGCTTACCTTCTTAACATTTTCTTCCCTTTAAAAGAAGACTGACATGTATTTCAATGGATCTAGATGGATGTGCGGACCAATGCCCTTGTTAGACCATCTGGGGCTATAGATAGGGATAGAGAAATGCTGAAACTTGCAAACGGTAGCCCAGTTCAGGCAGAGGATCGGAAATTTTCAATTGGAGTTGATGGCTGGGAGAAGTCAAAAATGAAGAAAAAGCGTTCTGGAATAAAGCCAGATGCTTCTCCACATTTGCCAACTAAACCAATTGATATCTATAGGGAAACTAAGCATGGAATGCAGCAAAGGCCTGGGGCTGATGCCCGTTCAAGATTAAATAACGACTCTCATAGTTTCAGGTGTGTCTTCTTAAAGTGAAAATGTCATATTCATAACAGTGGTTTAACAATCACAATAGGATCTATTTCATTTTTCCTCGTGTTGATTTTGATTCTTTTAGCATAAATTATATAGAATTTACGCTCTTTTCTGTTCACAATTAGCTTTCAGTTGTTCACATGGGGCCTGTATTAGTAACTGGTATTTTTTATTTTATAAAGATGTTATAGTTCATTGTGTATCCATATTATTATTATATGAGCCTTCAATGTGGATAAATCGGGCTCTTGAGGTTGTTCTGAATAGATGATGAAGGTTGTTCTGGGTTCTTCACTTCTTCTTTCTGCTTTGCTCTGACCTGTTTTCACCACATGTTATTTTTAATATATTTTGGATAAACACGAGTTACAAAATGTGTCAAGATTCTGTTTTAGTACCATTTTGTGGGCTCAGTCCCACTGGCTTACATGTGTCTCTGCATGAAAGAGAGTTTGTGTCAATAAGACAGTGCTAGAAGTTACATCTTAATTCTAAACAAAATGAAAATTAAGATTTTTTAAGTATCAAAGCCCATGCTTGAAATTTGGAAGAATAGTGTAGGCATGAGGAGGTCATCTCAGACCCTACGGGAAAAATAAACGTTTTTTCATCAAATTCAGAATACCTTATCCTTGTTGTGCTTTCAAATTTCTTGCAACATTGTGAAATTGTTTCAGGTTTTGGTGGTAGTGGTTTCTAATTAAAGGTAAAGGGAAAATTGTTTTTGTAGGCCCGAATTAACTTGTGGAGCTGTTGGAGTTGCAAAGTCGGATAGAATTTCGCTACAGACTAGCTTAGGTGTCCGGTCATCTATTTCTAGGACTGATCCAGACAACAATTCCCTTGTCAGTGATAAGAGAGACCGTCCAATTGGTTCAGACAAAGAAAGGGTGAACCACAGAGCTGTTAATAAGTATGCATAATTTCAGTATCAACTCTCTTGGTACATGAATGATCTTAAATTTCTTACTGGGTGAAATTTTTCTTTGATCTCTCTCTCTCTTCTCGGGGTCGGTCTCTTAATTTAGACTATAATGTTGTATTGCACTCTTTTTATCATAATCAAACCATTTTAGCAATATATTGATTCACTTGTATGCTTTTTATTTTCTGTAATATTCAGGGCAAATATTCGTGATGATGTAAATTCATCGAATCTTGTCCCGAACAACAAGATGAATGCAGCAGTCCGTGCCCCACGATCAGGTTCAGGGGTTGCTCCTAAGTTGTCCCCTATTGTCCATAGAGCGACTGTTCCTAATGATTGGAAGCTTTCCCCTTGTACAAGCAAGCCCCCTGCTGCTATAGGATCTAATAATCGCAAACGCATGACATCAAGCCGTTCTTCATCACCCCCTGTTACCCACTGGGCTGGTCAGAGGCCCCAGAAAATCTCCCGTCCTGCTAGACGAACAAATTTTGTTCCTATTGTTTCAAGTAATGATGAAAGTCCTGCAGTCGATAGTGCATCTGATGTTACGGGTAGCGACACTGGGTTGGGATTGGGAAAACGATCAGTGGGAAGTTCTCCTCAGCAAGTTAAACTAAAAGGTGAACCTCTGTCTTCATCTGCCTTATCAGAGAGTGAAGAATCAGGAGCTGCTGAAATAAAATCTAGAGATAAAGGTAAGAAGCCTGATGAGGCCGAGGAGAAATCTGGAAAGATTGTTCAAAAGGTATCCTCTTTAGTTTTTCCGACAAGAAAAAATAAGTTGGTTGTTGGTGAGGACATTGGAGATGGTGTTCCAAGGCAAGGGAGAGCTGGGCGAGGATTTTCTTCCACTAGGTCATTGATGCCAATGACAGTAGAGAAAATTGGCAATGTTGGCACCACAAAACAGCTCAGAAATGCGAGGCCTGGATATGATAAGACAGCAAGGTTCGACACTTTTTACTTGCAGATTTCTGGTTGACTAGTAGGTGTCATTCGATATGTGTTAAACTTGTTGTTTTGTATGGCATGTCTCATAATGATATCAAAATTGTATTTTTCAGCAGGGTAGGTCGTCCACCAACTAGAAAACTTTCTGATCGTAAGGCCTACACACGTCAAAAGCTTGTGACCGTTAATGCAGCTGCTGATTTTCTTGGTACTTTCATTCATTCTTTCTGTCCCCTTTTTTCTCTCTCTTGTCTTAAAACCTGTAATGTTTATTCTCTCCTCTCTTATTTTATTTTCCTTTATTAATTTCATGTCCTTGGTTGGACTAGATGATGGACATGAAGAGTTGTTGGCTGCTGCAAATGCTGTTGTTAACACTGGTATTTATATGAAAGCCTTGTTTCTTTTATTTCATTGCCTGTATGTTTGAAACATTTAGGACAATCATTTGATTTTTGTTCAGGTCGTGCCATATCCAGCTCATTTTGGAGACAGATGGAGCCATTTTTTTGTTTTATATCTGATGCAGTAATTGCTTACTTAAACCAACAGGTGATTTCCCTCCGTCAGGAATAAAGACAAAAGTATGAAAATTTAAATAAAAACAAAGTAAAGGAAAAAACAGTTGTTACAATTTTTACACTAGCATCTCTACTAGTGTCATGAGTAGATCATCATCAGATGTATCATTGATCCCTATGTTATTATAAGAGTAAAGTTCATTAAATTTAAATCGATCAATACATTGCTTAAAGTTTCTTGAAGAGGTTCCAAACGTGCATGCTTTGTTTGTCAGGGTAATCTTGAATCTGCTCTGTTGACACCTGACCCGATTCCTTCAAGTAGTTTCCTCTCTAACGGATTTGGTTTAGATGAATGTCAAATAAATGCTGCATCTCTTCCTGAGCAATTAATACCAGTTAAAGGGGATAATAATGTAATTCCGCTTTGTCAAAGACTCATAGCGGCATTGATTACAGAAGAGGGTTATAGCAGTGGAAATGAAGAACTCCAAGTTGATGCATATGGACCTGAATTTGAACTGGATGGAGAGTTAAAATCAAACACTTTGGATCACCAGTCACTAATTAACTTTCAGTTTGCTGGGCATACTGGGAAGCCAGGGCATGCTGAGCCTGTTACTGATACAATGAGCACCCAAAACAAATTGATGAACTCAAACTCTAGTCATTCTTTTAATGGAATACTTCCATACCAAGCATTGATGCCCAACCAATCTTGTTCAGAATTTCAATATGCTAATATGGAGATAAATGAGAAACTGCTTCTGGAGATTCAGAGTATAGGACTCTTCCCTCAGCCAGTGGTAGGCTTGTTATACAAGTATTTTATGTCCGATTGCATAATCTTTTCCCCCCCTTATTTCTCTAGTACTTAGGTAGTTGGTTCTATTTTCAGCCATGCCTTTTTTTGAGAGCTGGTTTATAGTAATGTATAGGAAGCTTGTTTCTTTTCTGTTAGCGTGCATTTTCTTTTGTTTCAATGAATTTTCTTTATCCCTTTTTTTTAGAGGGAGGATTGCCGACTAAGAAGTTCATGGTTGGAGTTTTCATATTTTACTTTGCTAATTTTGTGGTCTAGTACCACAACTTATTTTTTGCTTTCCTTCTGTCAAGCCTGACATGACGGCCATGGGGGATGAAGCAATAAGTGAGGATATAAGTAAATTAGAGGAGAAGTATCATGAACAGGTATATTCTGTCATTTCAAAAGGCTTTATCTTAATTAACCTTTTCTTTTTCAAATCTCTTATAACTCCGTGGGATGTTAGCATGGATATTTACCGAATGTCTACCTTTGGTCATTTGCAATCTGTGGTAGAAATTGAATTTCTGGAAGCAAAATTTAATCATATCAACATATGTTGTTTATCACTATACTTTTGATTGTTAAACTGATGGTATAGTGATTGATAAACTGATTTCGTTTTTACTGTCTTGTTTGTTAATGCTAGGTTTCCAAGACAAAAGGTTTTCTAGATAGGTCATTGAAGTCTGCTTCAGAGGCGAAAGAACTCCAGGAAAAGTACTAAATTACCAAATTAATTCCTTATTGTTTCTTTTCTTAATTACTTATAATCGTGCAGAAAACAGCTGAATTTTTATCGCTGTAGGGATTTCGAAGAGTGTGCCCTTGACAAACTTGTTGCAATGGCTTATCAGAAGTACATGGTAATGTTTACTAAACCTCTCTGTCTGTACTATTCTTGGTCTTAGTTCCATTCAGTATTAGGGTTTAATGTAGATTTTGCTAGGACCAATGGATCTAGTTAGGATAGGTCACCCCTCCATGGTTCCAACATACCAGTCACCACCTCCCTCCGAAAAAAAAATCACTTGATAGAGTACAGTGTAGGCCCTTTCACCTCCCTCCTCCATCTCTACCTCACCTCCTTCACCCCCAACAAATAGTATCTGGATCTAACATTGGATAGGTCATTTAACTACACCCTTGAAGAAAAAATGAAACAAAATTCACAACTTTCCATTAAAGTTCTGGTATTTATTTAAACTTTTTTTTTTGGTTTGGGGGTGATAATGAAATCGATGACATGATAGAAGATGAAAAAATTTATTAAAGAAATAGGGTATAGACTAAGAACCTAAACATGGCCCCATTAGTCACATGTCATCATTGTTATTACTTTACAAGTTTGTTGATGTTCTGATTCCTGATCGATGCTGAAAGTCTTTTGCATAGTAGGTTTTGGAATCTGATGGTGGACTCGTGTTAAATAGACTTGTAGGGGTTCAAATGCAACTGGTGGGAAGAGTTCCAATAATAAAATGGCCAAGCAAGCTGCATTTGCATTTGTTAAACGGACATTGGAACGATATCATAGTTATGAAGATTCAGGAAAGAGCTGCTTCAGGGATCCCTTATTTAGAGATATATTTATTTCTGGGTATTCTAAACAAACAGAATCTACCATAGAGGGTCAATGTACTAAAGCTTATGCGTCTATCCAATATTTGGAAGGTCGACTATCAGGTATTTTTCATCATTCTGGAGAAAATAATGGGACTGATATACTCTCTATGGAGTCACTGTCATTGTTATTATTATTTTTTTTTTTCAGTTGACAGTTTGATTTTGTCTATCTGCAGGTCCAATTTGTTCACAGCAAAGTCCTTCACATTTAGGCCAAATTGTCGATAACCATGATATTTTCTCTTCAGATATGTTTATGCCAGCAAATAACTTATCAGAACAAACAATTGGTAAAGAAGATATGTGGTCAAGTAGGGTGAAGAAGAAGGAATTATCACTTGATGATCTAGGTGGTATAGCTGGTCCTTCAGGCATCCCCTCAGGCATGGGCAATTCTCTATCAAGCAGTGCAAAAGGAAAGAGGAGCGAAAGGGACAGAGATGGAAAAGGACAAAGCAGAGAGGCATTAACTCGAAATGGAAGTGCTAAAATTGGTCGGCCAGCAATTACCAACGTCAAGGTGGAGAAGAAATCAAAAGCAAAGCCTAAGCAGAAAACAACTCAGCTATCTGTTTCAGTAAATGGACTTCTTGGCAAGATGTCAGAGCAACCCAAATCATCATTGCCTTCTGTATCAAAGTCAAGTAAAATGACTACCAATACACATGTGAAGGAAAAAGACGAGTTTGGCTTGGATGGATTGGATGACCATGAGTCTCTTGACTTATCCCATCTTCAATTACCAGGAATGGATGTGCTTGGTGTTCCTGACGATCTTGGTGGTCAAGGGCAGGATTTCGGTTCATGGTTGAACATTGATGATGATGGATATCAAGATGATGACTTTATGGGGCTTGAAATTCCAATGGATGACCTTTCAGACTTAAACATGAATATTGTCTGAAGTTGCTTCTGTATAGTCTTGTTCATTATACCATTAACAAAAGAAACACGTCTGCTGTTGTCAGCAAATGATCGGTTATGTGGATAGTCCTTTTGGCACCCAGTTCATAATTAGGTTACATAATTTTTTTATAGGCTCCTGTACAAGTTAAATTTTGAGTGGATCTTTCACATGTTTGGGTTTCTCTTCTGTGTTAAAGTTGGTAAGTTGACTGTAAATCTTTTTGTTCAAGGTACAAGTTAGTATTCCTAGAGATCATATGTTGACAAAACACTATCCTGGATGTAGCGTTTACATGCCCAAGATACCTCTTGTAAATACAATTTTTATTTTCTAATAACAATCAACCTTCATTTAGTGTCTCTAGCCGGAAAACTCACAAGCCGAAGTTTCTCGTTGTGTTCTCTTATTGGCTCAATTTGAAATTGGAACAGGTGCAATGTTTTGGAAAATATCCATTTCTGCTCCATTTACATCTCAATTTTTATCCTACATTTCTTTTATCCGTTTTCCCTTTAAATGCAAATAGGTCTCTGATTACTGCAGATCTCCTGAGCTTTCTTATGGTAAGAATAGCATCACCCGTGTTTCTTTTGCTTCAATTTTAACATTATCTGTGCAGATTAGAACACAAGGATAAGCGGTTGATCTTCATTTTGTTGACAGGTTTTGCTGAAGGCCAGAAGAAATCACATTGGCGTAGTTTTCCAAAGTATAATAGACGTTGGACTTCATTTCTAAGTATCGAGGTAGCTCTTTGATATTCGACCTTTAATTCTCACCTAATTATTGCCTACATCTAGTTAATACGTGACATGATTGTCATTGAAATCATTAGTTTTTATACTATTCACCTGGAAACTCAAATCATTTCATGTTCATTTTCCTTCTTTAAGTTTGATTTCAAGTTTTAACTTTTGGCTAGTACTTGAAGCTTGTCTAATGGTGCATGATCCATCCGCATCTCTTAAAGACTTAAACCTTTTCTTTCTGCAATTGGCGCTGAAACTAAAATTTATCCCTTTACTGCATTTCATTATAAACTGAACACCATTTAAAAGCTTGCATTGCAAACTTAAAATTCTTAATATAGTATTATCGTCCAGTGGTAATAACAGAAACAAAGAGGATGGCTTACGGTTACTCATGTTTTTTTATGATTGTTTTGTAGGAGAGATTATGGAAGAACATAATCTAAAATCCATGTTTATATCTCAATTGATCTTCTATTGAATGGATTATGCGTCATCCTAATGTGTGTTTTCCCTCCCTCCATCCCCTGCTTTTTCATTCTGACTCTCATGAAGACTACGTTGAAGAAAACTAGATTTGGATATCAAAATGATGTTTTAGATTTTATTTTGTGTTCTTCAACTTGGGATTATTTATATCCTCCTGCTTCAACAGAATTACCTGTCTTAAGAGAGCTATATTTTGTTTTATTTTATCCCTTGGTTTTTGTATTTTATTGGTCCATAACATTTACCTTAAAACATTTGTTCCCTTATCTTTTAAAAAGCTTAATTTAGTCCTTAAATTCTGAAAATTTAACAGTTTCAATGAAAATATAAGAAATCAAATTATGTTTCTATGAAAAAGGTTAGGAACTATCTGTTAAATTGAACTAAAATTGTTATGGATTAAATTATGTGTTTTTAAAAGTTAAGGATTAAATTCTTTTTTGAGTTAAAAGTTAGGTACCAATAATGTACAAAAGCCATATTCCTTTCATCATTTCCTCATATGATGTAATTTTACATAGATGGAAAGAGTTTTGGGAATCGCACTTGTTACTGTTTCATGGTTGTTACTTTCCTTCAATTATTTGAATTGATCATTCTTGCATCCCGATACTGTTGAATTTCATCATTTGGCATTCAGAAACAAATAGCATCAAAAAATTGATGTTATTTTTGCAAGCATTTAGTTTTGGGTAATGATATTGCTACGATAACTTTTATTATTATTATAATAAAAATATATTAGTATTAAATAAATTATACTTAATACTTTTATGAATCTGTGATTAAATGGATAGGTCACAGGTTCGAGGTTAGAAAAACGCAAAAAAATACGTGTAACTTGATGAGGTGTTGGACAAGATCTCCCGCATTAGGTGCCCACATAAATATCTTTAGCAATAAGGACGCTTTTAATGTTTAAACGAAAGTTCTCGTTATCGCAAGATATTCACGTAGGGCCCTTAATGTGGAGATATTGTCCAACACCTCACCAGGTTACATATGTTTCTTTCGTTTTTATCCAACTTCGAATCTATGACCTGCCTTTAAGTAGATAGATTCAACGAAGTTGGTACACATCGAGATGTTATTAATGATTTATTCTTATTATGATAATAATTTGTATCTTCGTTAGTTTTCCAATATAATTGTTTATAATCACTTTTGTGTAAAGGATATATAATGTATGCACAATATTGTTTTTATTCTGCTGAGCGATTACTAGATATATTTCGATCAAATATACATGTACTTTTTATTTATACAGTTTCATCTATCTATATAAAAGATGTGTTAACAACACTCAATTATCTCTCATTTTCCTCGTAATACATATAAATTCCTTGAAAAAAGTGTGAAGAGTCTAGAAGGAAATAAATTTACACATTATTTGAAGAATGGTGTAAGTGAAATGAGTGATTAAGAGTTGCTGCGACTGCTCATATGGAATTAGATCTTATAATAACTGTACTATTTCGAAAATTTATGATTGATGGATCTTACATTTTATTTCTACAGAAAACAACGTTTGTCCAAATGGACCCATTTGATTATTATTAAAAAAAAATTATTAAACAATACTGGTAAAAGTAGGTGATATGATATTATGAAATTGCAAAGGAACAATTCGTCTGTTGTAGTTGTAGCTACCATAAACAAAAGGCTCACAAAACTACACAAAATTTCATTTTACTTGGGTATAGGATCATAGAACAAATTGTTACCCCTAATCTTTGCCTAAGAATGTAAAATAAAACCTTCCCTTGCAAACATAAAACCTTACTTTACATGATAACTTACTCTTCCGTTCAAAATACAAAGCATTCCTCCATGATCACCTATCTGACCCTTGAATAATATGTCGTCCTTTCCGGTAAAATGAAAATTGAGAAATGCCAAATACGCATAAACATCTTGGCAACTGCTGTTTCAATCTTCACTTCTATAGCAGTTTAATAATATTCTCGAACTAACATCAGAAGCAGAGCATATGGTACGTGACAGTAGTTACGACTAGAATACACTTACTGAGTCATATTTTGTAAAATTAAGTTAGATACTTGAAAAAGGGGATAGACGATATTTTATAGAACATACACACAAACAAGCAAATGCAGAGGAACTTGTAAAGTAGCAGTTTCATGCACGTTGACTGAGTAGTTCATCCTGGAAATGGCAATACTGAAAGCAAAAGAATTATGTAGGTCAGAATTAGAATTTGACAAACAAAAATTTACTTCTTGTTACAAGGGACAAAAGCGAATAACCAAAATATATAGCAGCAAGAAACTGCATTAGTTTGTTTGTCTAATTATCTGAGAAACTGAAGCATTGGCAAAGGCTTAAAACTATATTAGAATATTTAATATTCAGCCGGTTGGTTCTTTTAACTATAGTTTCTAAATCCTGATGATTCCTAGAAGTAAATAATTCAAATATTCAGGAAAAGTACCTTTTAGAAACAAATAAGGTTTGAACTTACATAATGCCTAAAATGTCGCAAGTGGCGATCCTACACTGGTGAAGTAAGATGAGAGGTCAACACCCAAGTCTTCATACTTGGAGATGAAAGGATGCACCTAAGTTTCACATTAAAGCAAAAGGGAAAGATATTAGAAATTGTGTATTCAGATAGCTGTACAAATCCAAGAAGGCTACTTATTTAGAAGGATCACAAAATAAGGCTTTACATACCATAAGTTCATTTGCTGACATCCTATCTTTAGTTTCTTTCTGCACACTGAAATAAATAAATAAAAGAATAAGAAAAAGACGAAAGCAACCAAATGTCACTGCCAAAACTATTTCACAACCAGAAACTACATAATAACATAATCCCTCACAGCATACGTAAATTAAAGAAAACTTAATGGACTAGAGTGGGTTAATAACAGAAATAGCCACGGACTTACGACAAAATCATTATATGTACTATTTATAAGAAAATAAGTGCCCATATAACTAGTAACAGAAAGTTACCAATGAACAACCCTAGAGAAAAGATTGAACAATGTTACACAAAACCAGGGAAAAAGAAAAGAAAAAACAAAAAGGAATACTCTGCCAAAGTACAGCTAGGAAACTATTCAATTTTTAAAAGATGAAGCACTTGAAACATGTAAAGAAAACATTACCATGCAGAAATAAATGAGCAGAACTCTGGAGAAAACTGGTCAGAAGAGGCACGTGGTGGTGGTTGTTCAACAATGGCACTCATAAGTTCAAAAAAGTTTGCCCATCCTTCATTCTGCTCGGGTGGTTTATATGGAAATTGACCGATTGCACACTCGAGGAGTACTAATCCTAAGCTCCATATATCACTTTTGCCTCCATATTTGCCTCCAGTAATTCTTTCTGGCTACAGATTAAATTAACAGATGCGATCAGCTCCATTTGTGCAAAAGAAAGACACTCATCAATATTCAAAGGAATGAAGCAAAAACAATAAGACAAGCAATTTACAACAAGTATACTTCTCCACGGTACTTACAGACATGTAGTTATATGTGCCGAGAAATGTATTGGCCTGTCCAGAGGTGCTATCCATTATTGTACTTACACCAAAGTCAGTGATCTTGACTTCTCCACGGTGGTTTATTAACAAATTTGACGGTTTCATGTCCCTGTGGATAATGTGCTTTTCATGATGAAGATACAAGAAACCCTTGAGAACCTAGAACAAAGTATCGATTTATTATTATTACAGCAGCAATAAAAAAACTGAATTTTAGCCTCGTGGAAGAAAAAAAAAAGATTATCCTACCTGCTTACAAATGGCAGCAAGATATGGCTCTGGAATTATTTTCACTTTTTTCAGAAAATCTGCCAGAGATCCACCATCCATGTACTCCAAAATGATTGAAATGGTGCCATTATCATAGAAGGATTGATAGCATACAACAATATAGGGGCATAGTGCGGATTGATTAATTTTCAACTCTTGAGCAATTAGTCTACGATCAGACTCTCCAATTTTCATTTGAATCACCTGCATAAAGATAGTGTTTGAAAGAAACAATTTACAGAAAGTCAAATTTACACTCTCATAGTAGCGATATAGAGAGATCTGATTCGGAAAGTATATAAGAATGATACATGAGGAGAAGGTGCCACAAATTGTACAATACCTTTAATGCAAAAAACTGGCCAGTCCATTTATGTTGCACCAATTGCACAATTCCCCCATTCCCTTTTCCAACGACTTTGATGATGTCTAAATCTGCTAAACTCAACTGATCTTCTGTTGGTTGAATGGGCGGTGGCTGGGCAAATCCACATAAAGCAACTCAAATGAGAGCCTTCTTGATAGTTTACTGCTCAAGGTCTTTATGCTACTAAGAGCAAACGTGGATGCAAACCACTTCGAGAAGAAGTGGTTTAAAAGATTCCCCCCCCCCTCCCCCTCTCAAAAAAGTAAGCTCCCTTACTTCTAAATAGCACTTTAATTGTTTTGAAAGTGGTTCACACGTACGTTAAAATCCCTTTCCATTTCACTCTAAGGAACACAGAAAAAGTGCTTATAACTCAAAAAGGGCTTATAACGAGCAATAAAACTTGTTCATGAAAATCCATATTAATGTGATAAATTCACGAGGCTTATCTCATATTCCCTTAGCACTATTCCCACGGTATCTCACACCTTATAGCATAGTTAACACATCTAAACTTCTACAATTATCAAAACATTAACTTTCTACTTTAATCATTTACTCTATTATTCCTGCCAATAATACTCCTAATATTTACCTAATTCGCATTTACATTCATTTACGTACATTGAATGTACATATATGCACCACATATACAAGCTATTTTGGGAGTTGAATACCTAAATTTACTTCCAATCAAAAGATTCTCTATGCTGTCTTTATTTCCGTTTCCTTATCCCTAAAAATTTCTCAAATCTCAAGCATAGCAAACAATGAAATTATCAACAACAAAAAAAAGATTTGGGAAATCTTACAGCTTCAACATCGCTCTGAGAAACGATCCGAACTCCGTCCCTATTGACGAGTAGATCGCCATCCTTAAACGTTCCACTTTGAGTCCTACCAAAAAAAAAAAATACATATATATTGCCAGGCTCAATTTGCAAACACCACATATATAAAAATCAGAATTACAAGCTCCAGAGAGATTATTACAGGAAATTTGCGAAAGAAACTTCGTCATTAGGGAGCGAGAGTTTGAGGTTAGAAGCTAAATTTCCTTTCTTCATGATTGTGTTTATGAGAAGCTTGATTGTTCAAACTTCAATTGATGGTGGGATGCGATTAAATAAAAAAATCAAAAGGCGATTATAGACTTTGGTAAATCAAATTGAATATAAATCTAATAATACTCGAAGAAGACCAAAGACAAAGACATATGAAAAAAGAAATATGAAACCAAAGTCAATTGTTTTAGTCAATATGTAATAACTATTTTTCTCTATTCCTTTACCTTATTCTCGTCCACGCGAGTAAATGACCTATTGTTATTTAATTAATACCCGCCTTGCAATTTATGAAACTAGATTAATAAAATTATATTTGAAGAGCGACCTACTATTATTTAATTAATACCCGTTTGGACAATTAATACTTCTAAATTGATATCACGGAGGTTGGGCCAAAGGCCCGCGTAATAAAGAGGTAGCCTAGGAAAGCCCTAATTTAATGTGTATTTTTAATAAAAAATATAATAATAAAAATAAATTTATTTTTTTCTTTCTATAATCTTTTAGTTTTAATGTAGGGCGTGATAACCTTAACATGAAGCAAACATGCTAAGAACATGATTATTATATTAACAGAACATCATTCTATTAGAATTTGTAGTTAATTATTTTATAAATTTAAAGATTTACTTAAAAAATTATATAAATCTTTTATTTAATCAATTAGCACACATACATAAAAACAATCATGAACAAGACATCATTTTTAAGCATTATATATTATATTGAGGTAAAGGGGTAAGCAGTTTTAAGTTCTAACTAACATGTCTATGCAAGTACAATTTAATAAATAATAAATTTGTCTCTTTTTAAGTGGGGATCAACAATCATTTGGATAAAAGATACACAGTTTATTAAATATTTTTATAACATTATATTATTTATATTTATTTTACAATAATTTTTTACTTACTAAATATTCGATTATTTTTTCACAATATCTCAATCATATTTTATTATTATTATAATATGCAATAAATTATGTGCTTATTTTTATATATAAATGGATTCTTCAATTCATATAAATTTAATAAATTTGTTACTTGTTGAAAATACAAATATAATAAATTTATTAAATTCTTAATAAGATTTTTGAAAATTTTACATTTGAAATTAATTTTTTTAAAAAGTTTTATCTATATAATTGTGAAAAAAATATTTAATAACATTTATAAAATAAAACTTATCAATCATTTTTAATTTATTAATTTTTATGGTTAATTAAATTAGTGAGATATTTTTTGTTATAATTTCTTAAAATATAAAATAATTTTTTATTTTTACAATTTTTATTCAATAAAAAACTAATTAAAATAATTTGATTAAAAATTAATATATTATAAAAGTATCATTATCTATAATGATTTTACTTAAAGCCCCGTAAAAACTTGGCCTACCTTGATAATACTTATTCTCTTTTCATTATATTATTTTAAATAATAAACAAACAAACAAAAATTTTAGAGTAAGTTACTTTTTCTTCATTTTGTTTTCAGCAAATACCATCATATTTCGAAAGAAAACAAATGATATTTTTGATATTTATGAAGGTTGTCAAAGATCAGGAGACTTATAAAGGATGAACTCAATTATGAATATATATATATATATATATATATATATATATATATATATATATATATATTGGTACCAAATTTAGATAGATCCGAACAATAACTATTAGTTAAAAGCATTTAATAGTTTTCTTATGGCTTTTAGTTTATTATTTTTTAATATTTATTTAAAATTTATTTTATTAACAATTATTTTAATATTAAAAGTATATTTCTATACAATTAAATATAATATTAATATCTATTTATTTTCAATTAATTATAATTTCAATATCCTTATGTCTAATTAGTCACAATTATTTAAAAAAATAATCATTTTTTTATAAATAATCATATTTCACATTATTTCTATTCTAATATTTCTGTACAAATGTATAGTATTTGTATACAAAGAAAACGGAAAGGAAACAAATTATAACATTATCAATTTCCGCTATTATTCTTGTCTGTCACATTGTTGCTGATTATCTAACACAATTTACTGCATTGTTGTCTGCTTGTTGTCTGTCATACTACTCACATGCCAACACTTCTCCTCAAGGTGGTGCATATATGTCTCTTATGCCCAACTTGTCAAGTTAGTTGTAAAAGTTCTTTGCAGATACAGATTTTGTGAGTATATCAGCCAATTGATCTTCTGATTTAACAAATGGAAGTTGAATCATTTTTTTCTTCAAGATTTTGTTTGATGAAGTTCTGATCCACTTCAACATGCTTTGTGCGATCATGTTGGACTGGATTGTGGGAGATGGCAATGACTGCTTTGTTATCACAAAATAAGTTCATTTCAGTGTTAGGAGCAACACCAATCTCAGATAGAAGTTTTTTCAACCAAAGGAGCTCACATATTCCCTTGACCATTCCTCGAAATTCAGCTTCAGCGCTAGATAAGGCGACTACCTTTTGCTTCTTGCTCCTCCATGTAATAAGATTACCCCTCACAAAAGTAAAATACCCAGCAGTAGATTTCCTATCCTTGATATTCCCTGCCCAATTTAAATCTGTATATCCAACGACTTCCAATTGATCATTCCTTGAAAACATAAGTCCTTTCCCAGGAGAGGATTTTAAATAACGAAGTATTCGCATGACGGCATCCATATGGTCTTCACTTGGGCAGTGCATGAACTGACTCACGATACTCATAGCATAAGCAATATCATGTCAAGTATGAGATAAATTTATGAGTTTACCTATTAACCGTTGATATCTCTGTTTATCTGCTGGTACTTGGTCCACATATTCTCCAAGTTTATGATTTTGAACTATTGGAATATCGACAGGTTTACAATCTAGTAGTCCTGCCTCTGCGAGTAGGTTCAAAGTATATTTCCTTTGGGAAAGACATATGCCTTGTTTTGATCTTGTTACCTCAATACCTAAGAAGTATTTGAGCCCTCCCAAATTCTTCATTCAAACTCATTTGACAGTTGTTCTTGAAGCTTAGAGATTTCTTCTTTATCATCCCCTGTAATGATCATGTCGTCTACATAGACTATAAGGGTTGTTATCTTCCCTAATCAATGTTTTAGGAAAAAAGTATGATCAAAGTTGCTTTGTTGGAACCCATATTTCTTCATTGCTGAACTCAACCTACCAAACCATGCTCGAGGTGATTGTTTTAGTCCATACAATGCTCGTTGTAATCTACAGTATATCCTGGTTGGATATCCATGTAAATCTCTTCTTCAAGATCACCATGAAGAAAGGCATTTTTTATGTCAAGTTGGTGCAATGGCTAATCTAAATTTGCCGCAAGAGATAACAAGACTCTAACGGTTTTTAGTTTAGCCACATGTGAGAAGGTTTCTTGATAATATATCTCGTGTCTCTGTGTATATCCTTTTGCTACAAGCCTCGCCTTGTATCGATCAACTAACCCATCTGTTTTATACTTAATGGAGAAAATCCACTTGCATCCTACCATCTTCCTCCCTTGAGGCAACTCGCTTAACACTCATGTGTTATTCTTCTACAATTTCTCAAATTCCTCTTTTATAGCTTGAGCCCATTTTGGATCAGATAAGGCTTCTTCAATGCTACTTGAAATTTGACACGAGGAGAGTGTTTGTGCAAATTCCCTGATAGGTTCTGATAACCCTTGAGTAGATACATAATTTGCTATTGGATACTTGGATTATCGTTCTTCTCTTTCTGGGGAGTATCGATTTGGAGGTTTGTCTCGATTGTATCTGAAAGGGAAAACATAACCAACAGATGTATCTATAGCATTAGTTTGTAAACGTGTGATAAGATAGTTTACCTCATGAGTATTCTCAGCAGGAGGATCATTGGGTACTAGAGAGTGGAGGGGTACATCAACCACTTCATCTTCTGGAGATTCAATTACTACTTCAACTTCAGTTCTTGGAAGTTCAAGCTCAGGTCTAGATACTGGCTTCTCCATATTATTGGCACGATCCGAGTATGTTGGACTAGTGTCTAATATTTCAACATCAAGCCAATTTCGTTCTTCACCATAACTCTCCTACTGAAGAGTGTAATTGGATAATGGTGATGGGAAAAAAACATTATGATTCGAGGAAAGTGACATCCATGGTAATATAGGTTCTTTTAGTAATCGGATCATAGCATCGGTAAGCCTTTTTTTGTATGCCATACCCCAAGAATATACATCAGACAACACATGGATCCAACTTAGTTCGTTGATTTTTGTGGAGGTGGACAAAAACAACACATCCAAATATGCGGGGTGGAAGCATCAAAATAGTAGGCAGGGGACACATGATCAGATAATACCTTTAATGGAGTCTGAAATTGTAAGGTCTTTGTGGGCATGCGATTCAGTATATACATAGTTGTAGTAATAGCATCACTCCAGTATCTACTAGGCATATGTGCACTGATTAGTGAGGCCCGAGCAATTTATAAAATATGTATATTCTTCCTCTCTGTAGTCCCATTTTATTATGGGGTTTGTGAACACGAGGATTCATGGAGAATACCATGGTTTTCCAAGTATGTTCGAAATTGTTGATTAACATACTCCCTCTATTATCAGACCGAAGGATCTTAATTTTTGTAGAAAATTGTGTCTGGATCATGGTATGAAACAAGTGAAATGTAGAAAATACTCCATCTTTATGTTTGAGAAGGTAAAGTCATGTCATTCGTGTACAATCATCAACAAAAATTACAAACCAACGATGACCTGACGATGTAGTTACCGGGGAAGGTCCCCAAACATCAGAATGTACTAAAGCAAAAGAAATCATACTTTTATGCTTACTCATAGGATAAGATGCCCTATGACTCTTTGCTAAAATACAGGTATCACATTTGAAATCTGAGTGTGTAATATTTGAAAATAGACTAGGTAGTAAATGCTTTAAATACCCAAATGATGGATGCCCAAATCGACGATGACATAGCCAAATCTGTCGTTCCTTGTTACTAACGGTGTGTTGCATGTGATTGGCTCTTCCTGGACTGAGGTCATCCACATAATATAACCCTCATCTCTTAGTACCACGCCCAATGATCTCCTTGGTGAGAACATCTTGTAGGAGACAAAAAGTAGAATACATCAATACTACACAGTTAAGATCTGAAGTGACTTGACTTACAGACATTAGTTTGTTTGAAAGAGAAGGTACAAGTAATGTATTAGATAATGATAATGACGGAGATAAAGTCACTGTTCCAGCCCATGTAACTGGATAAGTGACCTCATTGGCATTGGCAACACGACTCTGTCTCGGCTGAGTTGTATTGGAGAGATCTTTTGGGTTAAATGTCATATGATCCGTAGCTCTAGAGTCTAAAATACAATCCTCATTATCACTACGAGTATGAAATGCTTTACTTGAAATACCTAGATCTTGGGAAGATTCGGTCTGAGGAATAAGGGATAGTGATGTAGTATTAGTAGCCACATCAGCTTTCCCAGTGGTTTCCCTCTTCTTCCTTGTTTGAAGATCATTCCACCATTCTGGATACCCATGTAGTTTGAAGCAGTTTTCACGGGTGTGTTTGGAGTTTCCATAATGACAACATTTCATGTCAACAGACGATGGATTTCCCGTGGATTTCTTGCTACCCAAAAAGGTTCCTAGTTTTAGTGGCATTAGATTATGTTGTCCTTTGATCCCTTTGTAAGCCATAACTGCTCTGGGTGTCGTATCTGCACCTTTGATCATCACGGTTTGCCTGACCTATTCCCTACGGATGAATCCATAGGTTTGTTCCACTGTAGGGAATGGTTTGATCTAAAGCACATCACTTCGAGGTTTATCCAATCTATCATCAAGTCCATCGAGGAAGGTATACGCTCGATCTTCCTGTACGATGGAGTTGTATTTTTGTATATCAATCGTACACTCCATTGGATTAGGACGACGGAAATCAATTTCACGCCACAACCCTTGAAGGTCATTGTAGTATTTTTCAATGGATCCACCTGCTTGCTTCGTACGAGTAACTCGACGACGAAGATCATACACTTGAGGTGTGTTTGTCTCTGAAAGTTTATAATTTATGGACCTGATTAACCTAGAGGGGGGTGAATAGGTTATTCTTAATTTTTTTATTAATTTATAACTTGATAACCTAAACAAAGCGGCGAGACATGAAATCGCGTGTAAGAATAAAGTGCGGAAATAAAATAATAACACGCGATATTTTTAGGTGGAAACAACCTAGACCACAACCATGACCTAAGAGGAAAACCACCGGTCCACCGGACCACCTAACTTTCCACTATGAAAATCAAATGTTCAAGTACAAACTCGGTCTTATGCTACCCTCCTTAGGATACTGCCCCAATGTACTTTACTTACGAACCCCTGCTCTGTTTTCACAGTTTCCAGTATTAGCGTGAGCGGTTTCCAGACCAACGTTCCAATAAGCTCCCCACCAATCAGATCGTTTACAAATGTAACTGCAAAATAGTTAGCACAAAAAACACAAGTGCCCGTGTGTGTTCTAGAACGGATTTAACAATAAATAATCCTAACTAGATGATTTAAAATATATGTCATTTAAATCAAATCAACTAGCAAATTTTAGAGGAAAAATGTTAAAAAAAAATATTATCAAATCATTAAACTTTTCCACTAAAAAGATTTTGACACCAACCATGCAAAAAGAATACAAATTAATATATTAATTATATCTCAGTTCTCTTCTATGCCGCCACGTTAATTCAAGTTCAACAAATTAATATATTAACTATATCTCAGTTCTCTTCTATGCAGCCACGTTAATTCAAGTTCAACAAATTAATATATTAACTATATCTCAATTCTCTTCTATGCAGCCACGTTAATTCAAGTTCAACAAACAACCCAAAAGCTAACAAAAAGCAACATTCAAATTATGAATATGAGAATCTAAAAATCAAATATTAATTAATTATCTTTACTTTAATTCATTACGTCTAAAAACAAACCAACAGCAACCATATATTTATTACCTTTGATCAATTAGCTTCAACAATTCTTTTTTTTTTTTGTTCGCCAGATTGCTATTGCCTTTTTGTTTAAACCCTCTTGGCAACTTCAACAATTCTCTTTCTTTTATTCGGCCGATTAATGTTCCTTTTTTTCTTATTTTTTTTTTCAACCCTAATGTATCTATATATAGACAATAATAATATCTAATAGTATTAGGGTTAAATGTATCTTGGGCTTAATTTTTTTTAAAGCCCATTAAAAACAAAAACTTAATATTAAAAAATAATTTTTTAAAACATATTATAGAAATATTTAATTAATAATTTCATAAATTAATTAAAATTTAAATAAATATTTTAACATAAAATATAATTTCATATTTATGAAAATGTACTATTAAATGCATGAATATAATCCTATGTGTCGTAGTTATAAAAGACATACCTGAAGTACGAATATCTAGAACTTGAACATTTGTTCGGCTTTTCTTGATAAATTTGATAGTAAACCTAAAAACAAATTTACAAGTAAATATTTTGTCCACGAAAATAGCCAACACTCAAATTCCTTACAGTCTTATCATAGTAAGTGGTAGCAGCAGAATCCCAAACTTGTTTCGCAGTTGGGAATCAGATAAAATTTGTAATCAATGAGGGGTCCATCGAATTGATCAACCATTCTTTGACAATGGCATTTTCAGTGCGTCATCTCCTAAATGAGGGGTCGGTTTCAGCAGGTTGAGAAAAATCCTCATTAATATATCCCAATTTGTCTTTGCCAGAGATATACATCTCCACCACCTGGGACCACAAGGCATAGTTGGATCCTCCCAACTTGATACTAATGGGAGCATTCGACGCTTCAGTTAGCGGAGGTTGTGAGCTAATCTGAGCTATAGTTAGAACTTCTGTCATTTTTGCCGTTAAATCTTTCAATATGAAATTGGTAGTTAAATCTCTAGATTTCGCCACGAAATCTAAAAAAAAATTCCTTCATTTTTTCCTTTTTTTTACACTTCGTACACTATATAAACATAAAAAAAACCAAAGTAACCCTAATTTCCCATTCGCGTAGCGGCGCCCTTCTTCTTCTGATTCCCTGTGCGAATCGATCAAGCTTTCCTCTTCTCTCAGATTCACCGAAATGGTGCAGCCGGAGGTTCAGACGATTTTACCCACCCACTTGGTCCTCCGTCTCCATCTCTGTGATAGTTCGTACATAAGCCAATGGACACAGCTACAAACTACGACCTCAACGTCGTTTTTCGCTACGAGCTTTAGCAGGAAAGTCTAAGTTGCATTCTGTTTCTTTTTGGAAATGATAGTTTTTTTTTTCTGGAAAACAAGTATTACTGGATGCTTCTCTCTGTCTTTTCTTCTTCTTCTTTGTTCGTTTCAATTCAGATTTCCAGAATACGAAAACACCTCTCTTTTTTTCTTTTTTTTTCAATATTGCAACTGATCGGTTTTTTTCCAGCCAACTATACACAAAAACAGCGATTCACGTCAAGGAGCTTTTCGTCTAAAAGACGCTTACTTTGAATTTTTTTTTCAGAACCATTTCTATGGTGCGACACTGTTAATCTCTGTGATTCATTTTTCTTCGAGGAAATAGTATTGGTACAGTTTCACGAGTAAACCAGAATTGTCACACCAGAAATCAGAAATCAAATTGTCTGAGAACAGAAAATAGCGTAGTAGGTAATTCCATTAGTAAGCAATATCTTGCTCTGATACTGTGTCAACTATTGTGTTTTCTGATAATTATCAGATATATTTCATATTATTTATGTTCTGATATTTCTGTACAAGTGTATAATATTTGTATACAAAGAAAACGTAAATGAAACAAATTATAACATTATCAATTTCAACTATTATTCTTGTTTACCACATTGGTGCTTATTATCTGTCACAATTTACTGTATTATTGTCTGTTTATTATCTATCATATGCCAACAATTTAATTATATATATTACTAATACATAATAAATATATATGCAAAAATTAGGAACTTTAATACAATATGTTACTTTCAATCGCTTTTACTTTGAATATTTATAATAACTTGTATATTAAAATATAGAAAATTGAATAGGTGAATTTCACTGGGACGAAGTCTCCAACATACAAGTAAACTTGGGATTGTTTTGTCTTTATCTTTCTTAAGGAGTACTCACCCTCATGTATACCTGGAGTATTTTTAAAAAAATCAGTTGATGAATTTATTCAAGATCGAATCATACTTAGGCTCAATGAAACTGATTAATTCTATTTTTTTTTAAATTAAGCTTTGTGGAATGTGAGATGAAACGCCCCTTTATCGTGTTTTGGGCATTATGGATAGCTATATGAAATTATTTACAAGATACCATTTCGGAAAGTCAATCCAAATTAAAGTTTGATTAAAAAATCTAATTTCGGAAGAAAAAGTTAAATACCAAGAGCAGTAGCACCGAGAGATTGGCGATGAATTATGGGTTTTGTTTAAAGAGAGGGGAACTTAAAGATAATAGTAATAAACATAATTATCTCTTATTAATTTCGGATACATTCGATTAATAATCATAAGTTTTAAATCGATAATAATTTTTTTATAATTTAATCATGTTTTTATTTTTTAACGCTTATTTTAAAATATATTTAATTTAAAAGAATTAAATGTTAACTTAGTTTTTACTTTATCATATTATTTAAAAAATTGATTATAATTTTTATTTTTTAACTATTTGTTATATATTTTTAAGTAAAATATAAAATAAGAACAAATAAAATTTAATTTAATTATATAAAATATTGTATCTTTAATTATTAAAATTATGTTTTTTTTATGTAATTATATGTATAAAAAATAATAATATTAATATATGTTCAATTTCGATTAACCATAATTTCGATATTACAATAACCATTTTCACCTAAACCTTTTCGATCAAGATTATTTTCAAAGAAAAACTATCAAATTTTTAAAAATAAACACAATTTTAATTATCTATAATTAAAATATTCATCACTATTCTTAATATATCTAACATTTACAATAAAATATCCTACTCCTTTCTCAGGACAAATAAAACAAATTTTATATGAATTAATAAATACATAAATAACATATTTTTATATTTTTAAAATAATGTTATTTATATTTTAATTAAAATGACTGACTATGTCATACATGTTAATATTTTAAATATTTAAACTTTCTCTTTCTCGAACTAATCTAACAAGTGATAAATACTATGTTTATGGTTTGAAAAAGAATTTTATCTTCTCACTAAGCATGGTAGATCATTTTGGCTATGACTTTAAATGAGTGTACGAAAGTGACTAAAGATTTTGTTATCATGTTAAAAAGAAATGAACAAGTTTGCACAAATTGATTAGATATTTTTTTTTGAAATAAAGCTATAACCACCCTTGTGATTATTGAAGCAAAGTTCTTATAATAATAACGGTTAAGAAAAATGGATTAATTTCAATAAAATAATTATCATTTTTTGTAATAAAAATATGATGTTAAAATATTTTTAAGTAAACCAAACATAATAAAATTATTTTTTATTAATTATTAAGTGACTGTGGATGCATTACCATATAAATGGGAAGCAATGAGAACATGTGTATATATATATATGACTTGATGTGATAGTTAATATTGAAAGCATTATTAAGTTAAAGATTGAGATCACTAAGATTATTTGAGTTTTATTGTGTATAGGTACCCATATTTTGTAATTATTATCACTTTTCATCCATGTTTAAAATGGTTCTAATTTAATATACATATTTTGTAAATTATTTTAAAATTTACAAAAATAATCATAAATAATATTTTCACTTAACGTGATCCCTAAGTAAGGGTTAATTTCATCATTCCAAAAAAAATAAAATTAATAAGAGATTCCAACAGCTTGAGATTCCAAAAGCCACCAATGATTTTAACTCATATATTTTTCATAACTTATTCAAAAAACAATTATTTCAGATTAATTTTTTTTCAGATTCTAGTTTCAAAAATTTAAGATTTAATAGCTAATTTTTTTTTTTTCCTTGGTAAAGCTCAAATTTTTTTATGTGGGTATATAGAGGAACAATAAAAAATGGAGAAAAAACTAACATATATAAAGGAAGAATGAAAAATGGGAGAGAAATAGTTGCGAAGATTGATGCTCACCAAAAGAGCTCTTGACGGGATAGTTGTGAAGAGGAATTATTTATGGATAAATGATGAAATTATCACTTTTTTTAGAAGTAACATATGAGAAACATTTTAAATAAAATATATTTATTATTTATTTATATAAACATGTGTATTAAATTAAAATTCTTTTAAAATATGAAATAAAAAAAATATCAATTATCAAATATGGTTATCTGTAAATTAACAAACTCAGATTATTGGCTCAAAAATCAAATTAATATATATATATGAAAAGTTGAAAGAGAAATGATGGCTGTGAACTTAATATGTATACTATTAACTACTATAACTACAATGGGATAACGAAGAAAGTTTAAAAAGTTTCCTTGTGATCATATATATTGATTTTTTTTGGTAAAGTGACTAATGGTTATGATTGAATTGTTTTTTCGACTAAACAAATAAAAATAAAGAAATTATTATTTTAAACGTCTCTATTTTATTTTATTCGTGAGGATAATATTAAATATATTAAAATTTTAAATTTGAGAGTTATTTTAATTTTTTTGATATAGGATGTATTAAATTATAAGAAAGATGGAATTAATATTAATAAAATATTAAAGATTTTTGTATAGGGTTTAAATATTTATATTTAATTAATACTATTTATATTTTAATTAAAACAAACTTTTATATGTAAATAAATCAAATTTTAATTAAAATTCGTGTCTTACACACGCACATAATATTCTCTTTCTGTAAAAAAATCTAAATAATAAGATCTAATTTTTTTATTTAAATATAAAATGCTAGCGCATTTAAAAGTAAAAATTAATGTACAAAAATTAAAATTAAAATAAATATTAAATTAATAAAAATAAAATATACACTAATTATTGTTTGTTAAAATATATTTATCTAAATCAGACATCTCAACTCCCGCTATATTATCAAGTCCCACATTAGTAAAAAGAGCTTTTTACAGCGCTTTTCTTTTTAAATGAAAAAGTAGACATCGGTTCTTTTAAGCCAATACAAATATAACATTTCTTTATATAAAAAAAAAAATCCTTTATCGCTCTTTTACGTAGGATCAAATTTTCATAGGCATTATTACCATCTAGGGTAAATATTATATATACTGTTTCAAATAATATCAACTACATTCACTTTTGCACTATTTTACTATAAAAAAACACCTAACAAGATTAAAAATGTCATGCTACATTATTCCCACGTTAAAATAGAACAAATTTATACTTTTGGAACAATAAAAGATCAATAAAATTAAAAATAAAATAACATTAATAAAAAAATTTGAAAGAAAATCATATTTTATCTAAAAAAATATTTTAATTTTTCAGCCACCCCTACAACGTAGAATAGGTGGTATTTTTATTTTGAGAATAGAATAGGTAGTAACTAATTATTCATTGTTATAATCAAATGAAACTTTGATATTTAATATATTATTTACACGTATTTCAACATTTTAATTTTGGGCCACCTAAAAATTATTTCCTGCTCGGCACATCAACAACTAACAAAAGAAAGGCAGATGATACCAATAAGAGCAACACAATTTAATTCACCCTCAGTTATGAGAATGACTTTTGAGTAAAAACAAAAAACAAACTAACAAAGCAGTTAAAATTAAAAACATTTTTACACACATAACTGACGTGAATATGAGAATCACCTTAATGTGCCAAAAATACAATTTAGAGTAGCCACTCTTCTATATAAAAACTATGTATATATATACACATGATATGATAAACACTAGAAAAATCAAGGGCCTGTAATGTAATTAAAACCTTCTCAGCAAGCAAAATACTATCAGCTACTTGTCTTTCCACTGGTATATGTAGCATACGAACCCTACAGCATTCTTTGTTGGTTGTTGCAGCGCAATCGCTTCTTAAGATTCGATGATGTTGAATGAGAACTTTGACAGCAGCTGTGGGATGCCTGATATAATAGGCCCATATGTCTGTTGCATCATATAACAATCAAAAAACAATAAATTAACCCCTCAAACTTTAAGCCCTTAAGGATGGGTTTGCTCATGTAAACTTTAAAATGCTTAAGAACCAACATAAAGAAAAAGTTATTGTTAACTTTCATACTCATAATGCACATTTTATGTTTCTTGAATGAAACCCAAATAATGTAATGCTTCTTTTGAAATGGGCGTACGAAAAACAGACAATAAATCCAAATGGAAAAACAGACATCAATGAAGTTTACATAAACTCATAAGTCATTACAATATATATAAAACACAGGTACCCAAGTGAGATAAGACCATGGTGATTCATCAAACTGCTGAATCCAACGGAAAATTAACTAGAATGAAACTGGTTAAGTTTCATACCTTATCATTTTCGTGGATCTGGCAGAATGGAACTGCCAGCAACTTTAAGTTTTTAGGTACAATAAACTTCCTGCTATCAGGCAACTTCACAAGAAACATTTTTGTGCACTCCTACACAATACAAAAAACATGTATTAATTTTGCAATTTGATATCCTCGGAACTTGATAGAAGCAGTTTAGTGTAAAGAAACTACCTTAGGGCTCACAACATTAGGTGGCAAGTACGGTACGAGCAACGATTCAAAGTTTGGCCTCCACCACATCCCAAGGCATTCTCCCACCTAGATATTCAATTATTAAACTTTTTCACATCAACTTGTATTTAGTGTGATTCGGATATGTGAAAGATACCACAAGATAGTAAGCATAAAAAATATTCTATATTACCTCCCAGTCAATTCCATCTCCGTTTTCATCCAAAGAAAGCTTCCTTGACAACTTACGTTTCAATCCTTCAACATCTACAAATCAAAATATTCTTAGTCTCCATACTCCATCCATCTTTGATAGAACCAATTAATATCTAAAACTTCACGTTCAAAAGGACAAATACTAGCCTAGCAATTAACCTGATTCTCCAGCTCTCAAGCGCCCTCCAGGAAGCTTGAAGGTGGAGTTTCGTACTTGCAAAAGCAGCAGATGAGGGTGTTTAAACAACTCAACCTGACTCAGCAGAAGTGAAAATCACAACTAAATTATCACATTCCAAAGTTTTTCTTCCCTCCATACCCACTAAAAAGCTCCTCATCAAACAAAAATAACCACTGATTAAGAATCACGAACATAATATATACATAATACATTTAGTTATACTAGGTCTATAACAATGGCGGACTGCATATAAATAATAAAAATATTGTTACTTGTTTCTTAATAACTACTTGTTTTTCATTGAAAAATGTGATATATGTATCTCATTTGAGTATTATATGTTCAAATTATTGAATTCGTAGTAAATTTTTGAGAAAACTTAAAAAATTTAATCTAGGAGATACAATTCCATTTTATACATGCAATTTGTCCATAATTCTATAAATATTAGACAAATTTTATTTGTTAAAAGTTGAGCCTTGTACATCCGCCCCTATCTATATACACAGTACAACAGATGCCCACAGGACCAAGTCCTCGTAAAGGGAATCAAGGCCGCTCACATGTTTACCACAGAACCACAAAGTGCAAATAGTTCACATGTTTACCCTTGAATTACTAACCAAGAGCTATGAAATCGCCAGTTTTTCAACTTCATTTATTTCTTCACATAAAATAGTTGGGTCATTACAAAGCTTAGCTTAGCCATCGCAAAACTGATACTTCCAATCTAACATTTATCTCAAACAATACTACAAAGACCATAAATGCTCAAATACAAAAGCTTAAACCACTATCAGTGTTCACCTCATATGATAGAAAGGAAGTTCCTGTACAACTATCATATCATCTTAATCATCCAAAACCATGACTGAATCAGATGAAAGTTTCAATACATCAAAATTCACAGGCTACCGTCCCCAAATTATTTTTTTGGGGGAAAATTCCATAAATTAACAACAAAAATAATAACTAATAATACTAAAATAGATCAAATTCGACTAAATTCAAAATTTAGCACTCTAAATGATTGTAGTCAAACTTAAACATTTTATAACGATAAACACAACTTTTTAATAGTATAAATATAGAAGGGTGGTACTTTGTAATTAGAAAATTTTAAAGTTCTATTTTTGTTGTTTTTTCAAAAAAATTATAAAATCTAAGCTAATTAAAACAAAACGAAGGAAAGAAAGTAAATGACTAACCACAATAACTGCATCCACACATGTCCTTAATCCGCGAGCGGCATAGCTGCAGTAAAATAACCACAAAAGATCAATTTGGTTAAAGGAAATTACAATCAAGTAATCGAAAACAAAAAACCCAACTTAAGAAACTGTGAGAAATTACTTGGATTTCATTCTTAGAACACGATCGGCCAAAGTCTCATCCCTGAAAGGAGTGGCTTCTTTGGATCCAAAGTAGTAACTACTCAGAGGGTATATATCCATAACAAGCCTCTGATTCTGCTCACTAGCAATATCAGGAACATTTTTACTATTTACCGGGAAAACAACCGCTTCATATCCCATTTTGAAGATTTTGTTTGGCTCCAAAATCTTAATGCCTAGAAAAAGAAAAAAAAAAAAAAAAGAGGAAGAGGAAGGTAAGAGGACGGAGGATGAATAAACTAGAAGCGAAAAGCAGGGAGTATGAGAGTTGGTGCATACGTGGCTTTATATGAAGAATGTCGACTCCACTCGAACGGAACGTGACGTGGCGTTCCAGAGACAGCTGGATAGCTGTGTAAGAATGCGCAAAAAACTGCTGATTCGTAGGTACCGTTAATTTGATTTATATCCATAAATTTTAAAAATTATTATGTATATTAATAGAACATAAAGTAACTATTAAATTTCGAGTATAATTATATTAATTATTGTATTTATTTGTATCTAAAATTAATTTATATATTTATTATTTATGAATTTTTTTCGACACAAACAAAAAGTTTGAGATTCAAAAATTATGTTGTTCTTTGTGTTTGTCATCTTGTCGTTTGCGTATGTGTTTGTTGTCTCTGCATCTATTCTCAAGTTGTTTGGGTCTCCTTTATTTTTCCCGTCTTGTCACCATGTTTGTTGTCTGCGTCACTTTCTCGATCTCTTTTATTTTTCCCGTCAAGAATGTGTTTTTTTCGTTTCTTAATCTCAATAAAGCTTGAAAATTAATGGTTAATTTAAGATCAATGTATACATTTTTAAAAAAATTATAAAATTTTTATGCACTATTTAATAATTATAGAATTCTTATACATTTTTATTATAAGTTATAAAACTCATGATATCATTCACACTAAATCTCTGCATCAAATAAGATGTTTTTAGGATGATAAAAAAAATTACAACCCTACAAAAACAAGAGTTTTAGAAGGTTTTTTAAATTTATTTTTTCAATTAGTTTTTACATGTATAAATTATTCATATGATTTTATTTTTAATTATTTATTAAAAATATATATTTTTTATGTTAAAAATATTTATATGTACCATATTTTTAATATTTAAAAAAATATTTTACATTATATATATAGAGATAGAGGATGTTGGGTATTAGAAGTCTTATAATTTTTTAATTCAATCAGTTAATTTTATAATTATTAGATTATGTAACTTTAATCTCGTAATTTGTGTATTGAACTATAGTTTTATTATTTAAAAAATTTAGTCACTATAAGTCCTATTTTTTATTTATGAATTAAAAATATTTATTTGAATATAAAAACTCGTTAATGAAAATTGAAAAGTGATATAACTCCAATTCTTTAAAAAATAATAAGATCTTTGGGGTAATAAGAAGTAGTTGATTTCTTTTATCTTGACTTTCTTATTTATTATATTTTTTAAGAATAATAAGTGGAATGAAAAATATTTATTTTTATAATAATATCAAATTTATAAATTATAGAATTAAAGTGATTATTTTTAAAAAAATAAATGAACTTTTGTACATAACTAAAAATTATATAATTAATGTATTTATTTGATAATAATTATAAAACATTTATAATATATATATATATATATTAATATGAGAATTAAAATAAAATATTATTTATAAAAAAGTTATATAATGTAATTAAATATTTATTTTATTGGAGAATAGTTTACGACAGCAACTTCCTACCTCCTTACCTGTTGAGCGTTTAAGTACACCCACCCGAAAGGCATATCTATGTGGGACTTTATTCCTTCACCAATTAATCATTCTTTATGCATTTAAGGGTTTTAGATTGTTGGTTAAATGTTCATAAAAAAAATTGTTGGTTAAATGCCCTCGTCAATCAAAAGCAATGTTTAACTCACTTTTTTTTCATTTGGTATGCATCAATTTTATTTATAATAGTTTATTATAATATATTGTAATTATTTATTGATTAATATAATTAAATTTATTTATTTTTAATTAATAAATAATTATCATATTAATTATAAAATGATAATGAGTCGTTATAAATATAGTTTTTATTGGATGAAAAAGTTTAATTTTAATTCAAAAGTTTTTTAAAAAACTATATAGTAATCATTTCTTGCTAATTAATTACAAGTGATATCGTAATGCATCATTATTAATCACTAACCACCCTGTCTTCTAGTGCAAATTGATGAGATGTATTTGAATTGACTTTTAAACTTAGAATTCGAGTGCTGTTTGGTGACCTTTAACGCTTTTCACATACTTCCTTCGTAAGATACTGGACATTTTAGTTGTGTAAACTAAAAACAATTAAGACAAATATGTTATTATAATTTAAAATTTAAAATTATTTGATAATTTTTAAAATCAAGATAAATATTAAATAATATAAAGCATATATTTATCATTAAATATAACTAATTTAATAATCAAATAATTAAATATAATTATTAGATTTATTGATTAATATTATTAGTATCTAAATATTAACCCAAATTATACCGGTAAAAGACAACGAGACTAATCAAAGGGAAGAAAAATCAAAACCGACCAAATTAAAGGCATTCAATCAAGGCAATTGTCGTTTATGTCTATATGGTTAAGGGAGTGTTTTTCTTTGTAAACAAACGAAAATAGAATCTTCCCATTTTTATTTATAAAATTAATTAAATTACATTTAAATAAATAATTATTGTTTTGAAAAAAAAATCCAAAGTCAATTGTAAATAAACATATTAAGTTTTACAAATTATATGCGAGCACACATAAATAATAGAAGTATAAAATATTATGTATTTATGTTATGTTTCCCCCTTATTATTGACATGTTAACGAGTGATGGTGAAATTAAAACAACTATTTTATTATTATCATTATCATTATTATTATTATTATTATTATTATTATATATTCATTAAGTTATTTAAGTTTTAATAATCTATTTTAAAAATAACGTTTTTATCTTATTATTTGCAAAATTTTATTTGATAAATAACAAAATTAATATTTTTTTTAATTAAAGATATTATTTGTACATAATTTCACTACCAATAGGATATAGTTATCATTTTCACAGTTAATAATGACTCTCGTATTTTAATATATTTTTTATTTTATTTGAATTTAATCTCTTTTTTTGTCTATATATAAATATTAATATTTTAATTACATGTATCAAATAATAATATTTTATTATATATTTTACTAAAATTTAACCTTTTCCATTATATAATCCATTTTGTAACCATAACATAATAAAAAATATATTATATTTCTATTCCAAATGATTGACTATCACTTTAAACTAATATCACTACTATATAAATATGCATTAAAGTCGGTTCGCTGAACAGACTTTAAATTTATCGACTTAAACAGGTAAAATTGGTTCATGGCGTGAACCGACTTTACCTGTAAAGTCAGTTCACACGATTAACCGACTTTATCCGTATATTTTATAATTTATTTTTATTTTTATTTTTCGTATTATTAAATATATATATATATATATAACATAAAAAAACTAAAATATAAATAATAATACAAATAATTAATGTATATATAATACATATAGTTAACTTAAATTACAAATAAAATAATATCGTCAAAGTGTAATTATGCGATCGAGTAAGCTTGGTTAGCTTAGAATCTTGATTGACCTTCACAAGTATTATGACAAAAAAACAACTAATCCATATAACAATTCATATTCCCCTACATACATGAGCACGTAAAACATCTATCAAAAAAGTAGTTTAAACTTCAGACATATGAATGAAGAAATTAAATTATTATAAATATTATCATTAAAAAGAGATTATCATGTACAACGATATTCGACGAACTCTTATTAGCACTTTATTAATCAATTGTCTATATATATAAAGTTATCTGGAATCTCTACTTAATAAAATACAATTATAAAATATAAATAAATTTATCCACGCATAGTAAATATATATAATTCATCAAACCCACAACATTTCAGATATTATTTCCACATAAAATAAGTCAAATATAATAACAAACAAAATCAAAAACATACCTAAATCAAAAATTTATACAAAATATAAAACAAACTGAATAATAAGGTACAAAATTCTACTTAATAAAATATAATTATTTATAATATATAAATAAATTTATTCACGCACAGTAAATATATATAATCCATCAAACTCACAACATTTCAAATATTATTTTCATGTAAAATAAGTCAAATATAATAACAAACAAAATAAAAAATATACCTAAATCAAGAATTTATACAGAAAATGAGTATTAAAAAAATTTAATATTTCGCTCAAAAAAATAGTAGATCTGAAAGATAATGAGAAGAGAAATATAACTTACAAAACGACGTTACAAATGGTGGTCGGAGGTGGCCGGAAATTTAGAAAGAAGGTGACGCACAGTGTAGATTTTGGGAGAAAATTGAGAAGAGTGAGGAAGAAAATGGAGAAGAGAGAGGAAGAAAATTGGGTTCTGCGTAAAAAATGATCCAAATTTAGATATATTATGTGGATAGCGTCGGTTCTACACGTCAACCGACACTACATCCAACATGGATAGCGTCGGTTCTACACCGAACCGACTTTAAATTCATTATAAGTCGATTTTTTCCAAAAATCGACTGTATACAGAGACTTAAATACCCTTTTTTTTAATTGTATACACTTCATCAAATAATTTTCCATATTCAAATACCCAATAACCTACTTATAATGTTGGTTATTTTTTATTTTCTATTTTTCCTCTAATCTAAGGACATTTTATTAATTTAAAATTAATATCAAACATAATCGAAATTTTGATGAATGAAATAAATAGGAAATGAATTCATATTATGTTGAAAGTAAATATGTTGAATTGAAATAAGAAATAATGAAAATAATGATTGTAATAAAATATCCTTATAATATGCGTTCATTTTTATATATTGAAAAAATTAAATTTTTTATATTTTCATAAATACAATAAAAAAAATGTTTTATATAATATAATATACCTTCTTATTTTGAAATTTTGATTTTTTTTATAAATTATAAGTAATGGTATACAATAGATAAATAAATAAAAATAATTTATTTAAGTATTATAATAATAATAATAATAGCAGTAATAATGTATTGAATAATTAAAAAAATTTATTGATAATTTAGTTTCATAATTGTTAAATTTAAATGATGATGGTTTTGTTGAACTTTGAATGAGAAAAAAAAACTACAAATGTAAGGAAAGAGAATAATAATAAGGTTGGAGAGAGAAATGAAAATAATAAGTTAATAATAATCTAATTTTTATTATTCTTGTAATTTAAGAAGTAAATAACATAAATAAGAGTTTGATTTTATTAAACATGTCTTTAAGTGTATTTTGTGTATTTTGTGTATTCATCTCTTAAGTTAAGTCTACTATCACATTCAAATTACTTTCCATAATATATTTAATTTGGTGAGTAATACTAAAATATATTAATTTTTGTATCTACATATTTTATTATTTAACTTTTAAATTAATTATTACACATAGATACAAAAATATGTACAAAATTTTATAATATTAACATTTTTAGTTACTAGTTAGGTAATAGATAGCCAAACAAAAAATTATTGCAAACTACTAAGAAAATGCATATCTTCAAACCATGGCGTTATACATCCAATAAAAACGCCAAAGTTGAGCAGAAAAGTGAAAATAAAATACGGGTATTGTTGTCTTTTGACAATAATACTCGACTGTACTTTCGAGAGCAGCTAACATAGCATAACAGCTTTGCTTGTAAGAGTAAAATAAATAAAAACAATAAATTAGTAATTAATTATGTACATTTTAAATAAAAATAAAAAATGATCGATAAAATGATCAAAAATAAAAAGTTAGTAATTAATTATGCATATTTTACAAAAATAAAAAATAAATGATTTATCAATGATACTATTTTATTGATTATTAAATCTTATACTTTAAATGTTAAAATTTGAATAGATATTTTAATTATTTTAATATTTTTAATATATATATACATGTATATTATTTTTTATTATTTTTAATATTAAATTTATTTCTTTTATTCTCTATCAACATTTAGAGAAATTTTAACAACTAGCAAAGAAATTTTAATAAACGAAAAGAAAATTGTTAAGCAAAAATAATGAAAATTTTATAGCAAATAAATAAGGTGTATAACTTGAAGAATTTTTTTTAAAAAAATAATACTTTTAAAATTTATAATCATAAAATAGTACCATTTATCTCTACCTCATATATTTTTTTTATTAAAAAAATTTAATATATCATTTTATTTTAAATGATGTCTAATTAGACGTTATTTAAATTAAACTATAATAATTTATACTCATTAAATGTTATTTAGATACTATTTTTATTATTATAAATTATAAATATATTATTTTTATAACTTTTCAAAAAAATAAGTTTGATATTCTAATCCAATACAAACGATATATATATTTTTTATAACTTAATATATTTTACATATATTTAAAAATATAGTGTACATATTTTTATAATGTAATAAGCATGTTTTTTAGAGGTTAAAGTAAAATTAGTTGAATAAATATATCATATAGAAATTGAAAAAATAAATATTTTCTTGTTTTATAAAACTCAATTATTTAAATTTTTGACTTTTAACTAAGTAAAAAAATATTTTTCATATTATTAATATATATATATATATATATATTATATTTTTAACGTGATTAAAATATGAATATATATATATATATAAGTTTAAAAATAAAATTAATTTTATGAATAAATTATGTAAAATAATTACACCATAAATAAATAATTGGTGATAATAATTTCTTATTGTTATTATTAAGAAGGTAATATAGTTGGATATTATTATATATTATAAATATAATTAACTTAATTTTTTTTATTAAATATAACTATTATTCTAATTATATTTATTAACAAAACTTTTACCATCATTTGAAATTATAAACGTATTAATTGTATATCTTTTAATTAAAATACCTTAACTTATAAATTTAAAAAATATATATTATAAAAGTATATTTTAATCATAAAAAAATGCATTTTATATTAAAAAAATATATACATAAATGTTATAATTTTAAAATTAAAATATATATTTATTTAAAATAATAAGATTAAAATAATCGAATTAAAAATAACTAATTTAAAATGCTCATTTAAAAGTTAAGACCTCCGATACTCATCACTCCATCACCTATAATTATAATTATTACTATCTCGCTATCTTCAGTTGCTTAACTCTGAAAGAGAGCTAGCTTTGCTTGCCATTAAATTTAATACACCTTCTCAATTTTGAAAAATACAAAGAGTCCAATCTTCGTCTATACCCTTTTTATTTCTGATCTATTAATTGGAGCGGAAGGAGAATAATCCACCAAATTTCTGGACATATTAGAGGCAAGTTAATTAGTTCGTGTTAATTTTCTATTAATTTCCTCTCTTGTGATTTCTATGATTTTCTGCAATTTGTTGCAATTCAGATGATAAGTATATTCTTTGAATGCTTTCTTCTTTTGAGAAAACGTGTTTGAGAACAAAAGAATTCATCTTGGTTTTATTCTTTGTCGTTGTTTCTTTCTTTATGAAAATTCTTTTTATGTTGTACGTTTCGTAATGAAGCTGAGATTTGTAGATACTTGATCAAGGTTGATGCTTATACATCCATTTTTTTTACTTTTAGATTGTAAAAGGGTTCTTAAGTTGTTTGGAAAAATCTTTAGGTAATGGATTTGGAAGTTAGGGTTATCATCAAGAATTGGGAAATTTTGAGGAACTGGGTACTAATGGTGTTTAGTCGCTGGTTAAAGCTATACATCCTTTGCTATAAACTCTGATGTATGAAAGAATAAGCAATTTTCATCTGAATAATGTTCATCCCCAATATTTAGCTAAGTTTAACTTTTTTCCTTATTCCATTTCTGGGTTTTCTGTTTTCTCTGCAACCATGTGAAAAGGTCGGGAAATTACAAAAATTATCATGCATAAAATTTATAACAACAAAAATAACGCCTCAATAATACTAAATGAGATCCAATTGAACGACGTTAAATATTGAATGGGTCAAAATGATCGTAATTTAATTTAAACGGCATTTAATGTGAAATGATGTGTCGTACTTTTTATAACAGTGAAAATGTAAGGGTTGGAGACAAAGAAAGTAAGCTATTTTTGTAGTTATAAATTTGAAGGGTACTATTTTTTTTTTATAAGATGGTTTTGGTCTCTTGGAATTTTAAGTAGAATTGTTGGGAAAAAAAATTCAGGATACCTGATTTGCTGTTTTGATATTTTCGAACAGAAGATTGGAAGGAGGAACAGAGTTGAGGACTTTACCTATCTGTACATCGATCTTTAGAGCAGACATGGATCACAGTATGGAATCTTCTCTTAGTCTTATGGAGGCTTATGTAGATATAAACTAGCTTTTTTGTTAAACTTGCATTGGTACTCATCATGAGAATCAAAATATTCTTCCTTTTCCATAACAAAGAGGGTGGTCATTATCCATATATTTATTGACCCAAAAAAGAAGGGAAGAAAAAGCAATGGAAATTAACATTTCATTCTATTTAAACTCTGAATGAAGATTTAATAATTGATCTGCAGATAACAAAACTGAGGACACAGAAAGTTTGAAGAGCAGCCTTGAGTTGGCGAGATCTTCCTCTGATAAGCATCTTTTGAGGCCATCTCGATATTATTCAATGTTTAAAGGTAGTAATCTTAGAATTTATGCATATTAACAGGGTTTTTAAAAATAAAAAAAATTATCTCGCTTCTCTCAGTTTCTCAGTTAATAAATACTAAAACTCTCTCAGTGAATTCTTGATCTGCTATTATCCTCATTAGACTTTTCATCTAGGGTGATGACTTTGGTCCTACTTCTAAGTCTATATGTGAATTTAATATACTGTTTACCAAGCAAGGTGTTTATAGCAAGTTAGCAACTTGGTTTTCTATTTAGTCTCTATGTGTTGATCCAGATGAGTGAAAGGTGTTATGGTGATTCTAGGCCAACCAACTGATGGTACTAAAGATTGTGACAAGGGAAAGTATACTCTCGTAAGAGATGTTGAGGATTTGCATGTAGGATTATACGACAAGCCCCTTCCATGCTTTGGCTGCGGAATAGGATGGTTTTCGTGAGTGTATAATCATTTTCTCCCCTATGTACTCTGAACTTATTTGGTCTTATCAATCTCATGTTTGTTCCTTAATTTCCATGCCAGATTTCTTTTTGGCTTTGTGTTTCCAATGATGTGGTACTATGCCACATTTCTTTACTTCGGAAACTATTATCGCAAGGATCCTAGGGAACGAGCAGGATTAGCTGCCTCTGCAATTGCTGTAACTCTCTCTCTCTCTCTCTCTCACACACACATGCACACCACATTAGATTGACATATTGGGGGGGGGGGGGGGGTTGTAAGCTGGTTTCAACCTTGCAACTTCTGTAAAAATGCTTCTATTATACTCTTTGCAATAACTTGATTTAGCTTTCTGAAACTTATGTGAGCAAATTAACGCATGTTTGCAGGCATTAGCTTGTTCTTTGGCATTGTTCGTTATTGCTGTAATTATGCTACTCTTACCAGGTCAGTCCAAACCCAGTTTTGCTTCCAACATCTCCACTTGAATCATGGTAATCAGAACTGTAATATAAAAGGCTTTGTATACTTGTGGAATAGAACTTTCGTAGTGAGAGATGAAGGAGACAAATGTAAAGCCAATACAAATTCCAAGAGTTAAAATTCTACAAGACAAGCTAAAGCTTGGGTATGAAAGAGTGCATGTTTGCTTTTGCATATAAATGCAACTATACTACAGAAATTCAAGTCTCAGTTAAACGCTGTAAAACTAACTATTATTTCAAATTGGATTGTTTATATAATTGTGATATTTATACCTGATTTGAGTCTAATTTTAAAATCATTCTTGGTTTCATAAAATAGGCTAAATTTTCATGAATTTTGATAAGTTCTAAACGTATTATATGTTTGTCAATTCATCTTCTTAAACAACCATTTGGAGTCCTATAGGCACTTAATAAGTTTTTTCTTTCTTTTTCTTTATATGGGTCAGGACTCGGAACACTTCGGTAAGTTTGAAATGAAATTGTATTTTAGTACAGCTAGTAAATCCTTTGCTTTTCCTCTGGAAGTTCCCGGAATATATTTTTAAAAAAGTTTGAATTTGTATTCTTACATTACTTGTTTTTTTTTTTTGTTCTTTCTTGTTGAATGATAAAAAACATGGACTGATGAAGTATTTAGCCCTAATATAAGCATACAAATGTATCATCCTTTGGAGTTTTCCACCCCCGGCGCCCTCTCCTCCTCCTCTTGAGCTATCATCCTCGGCTCTATCCTGTTTTGTCTTCTCCTAAGACAAAGTCTTGATCTCAACTTCAAGGTTACTGTGCCAATTATTATGATTAGAAATATCGTCCAGCTTTGATTCCTTCATATCTTTATTATCAAGCAATTCGGCCTTTTCTTGTGTTTCACATGGCAATTGTTTATATAGAGGAGATTCCTCTTGTGTAGGTTGCTTGTAGGCGTGGAAAGCCCAGGGCTTTGGCTTTTTTCTTCTATCCTTCATAATATGTATATATATATATAAGTGTTACTTAAATCTTATATCTTTGATTTTATGTCATTGAATTAAAGCATATATTATTTATAGATTAAAAAACAATGTCATTTTAAAATATAAATTTATCAGTTCATACTATGCTTCAAAGTATAATTAGTGGTCAGCTTTAAATATCGTTTCACATCATGGAATGATAATACCTTGTTGAAGACGACGAATTATAAACATTTCGATAATGTTTAACCTTAACCCTATTTAATTTCGGTCAATCAATGCCAATATCCAGTCAATTACAATCATGACCAATCAACCTTGTTTAGCAGCAGTCAGTGTGTTAATCATTACCAAATCAACCTTGTTTATCCAGTCAATTACAATCATGACATATCATATTCTTCCATCATTTTTTACTACATTAAAATAAATTTTTTAATTATTAAAATTTGTTATTATTTAGAAAAATAATTTTTTTGTGTTATATTAAGTTATTTATTATAATTATTATTTCAATTGAGAAAATTAGGTAGAGGAGAAAATAAAAAAAATAATTTTTTATTCTATAAATTATAATATAATTACGATTGATATAATAGATAAATAGTGTTTAAAATATTATGATATATTTTTTAATCTATAATTACTATAAATTCTTAATTATGATAATATCATAATTTATAATAAATATTTAAAAAAATAGAAAGAAAGGTACTAAAATTATGGCCCGAAGATCCGACGTTATAGATGGACCCCATTTAATGAAAGCACAAGATAGTCTTCATGGCTTGTAATTCTCGACTCTGGATTTGTACCGGGTATTATTCTACCACTAGACCACCGGTGCTTATTAGTCTTCAATTTTTTAGTAAAGTTATTAATATAAATTGTAAGAATCCAATTAAAAGAATGTGATAATGGAGACGAGTTTTATATAAGTTGGGGTTATGCATTATACAAAAAAAATGTTGCCTTGCTTAAAAAAACTTGCTGCAAGTATCTTTAACTACGAAAATTTTATGAAAAATGGGATTTTAATTACTTTAAAAACCATGCTATTTTAGAATTAAACAACCATGAATGATTGATATTAAAAATTCTTATTGGATACGTAAATTGAGATTAAATGTATATTTTACTTATTATACAACTATTTATTTTTTTAAATAATCTTATTTTGTGTCAAGGTTGTAATGGTAGTGAAATGAGATAATTATGACATCTCATTTCTTTTGAATAGATCAAATTTAACAAATAAAAATAAGAAGAAAAATGAACATGATTATTTATAATATAAATTCTAATAAAAAAATATGATTGCATGTGTAGGTCTAAAGTGAGAGACATTTAAAATTTTATATGATGGATTTTATTTAGAATATAATAAATTTGAATTATGAGCTCGATAGATACATATACATAATATGTTTTAATTCAATTTATCTTGATAATTTTTATTACATTATTTTGACATTTTATGAGTATTTAAAAAAAAAATCATAAAAGAGAAACTGTCATTTTTTTTAAATAGCATTACATAATTTACATTAATAATAGAACCCTAACTTTATAATTACATATTTCACAAAAAATAAAATAAAATAAAATTTGTAAGTACTTATTAACTACAACCGCTATTGTAAAGATAACTAGGAGTTTTTCTCGTTAATTTATTAACTATAACTTGGTTAAACTAACCCTTACTTGAACTTTTAAAATCTCAATCAGTTAATAGTGATTCCGATCTTGATTAACTATCACAAAGTAGAATGCAAAATTGATCGAATTGCAAGGCTTTAATTTTGAACAAAGCGGCAGAAAACGAAAAACCCTTCAAAAAGGTTAAGCAAAAAAGTGGAATTAATTATGAAAATATTTCCTTACTCTTTCAACTTTATAGCTTGCCAACATGTGTGGGACAGGAACAACACAAGCACTAGCCTTCAAGTTCAAACTATATATATATATATATATATATATATATATATATATATATATATATATAATAAAACTTTGTTGGTGCTCTTGGCATGATTTAAAAATACTAGTAATTATCACACTTTGGGGTTTTCCCAAAGTAGTACACTATTTCACGATCAAAATTTGGGAAAAGATAGTTTTTCATTAATTTTACTAATTATTATATTCCATGTAAAAATGGTAATAATAATAAATAGTCCTGGCAAAGTGACATTTTATCGAAGATGGGTTGCCCGTGTTTTGTTGTAAAGGGCAAGAATCCAATCATTTCAACCACGCGAGGCTCCAATCATTTAAATAAAGAATATTTTTTAAAAAAAATAACAAAAATACAATATTTAAAACTTACAATAATATTATTATTTGTTTTCAATTTATATATTTTAATTATTAAAAAAATTATTTTATTATTTTAAATTAAACTGTCATTAAATTTTGTTTAAATTTAATTATAATTATTAAAATATTTTAGTATTAAATATTATCTAATTAAAATACTTTCAATAATATTATTTTTAATTTTTTTAAATTTTAATGTTTGTAATTTTTTATAAATTTTTAAAAATTAGAAAAATAAAAAAAATAACTATTAAAATTTATAGTCACATAAATATCATTTTTTAAAATTTAATTATTATATTTTTATTATTCAAAAATAGAATGCGTTATTTTTTATTAAATTTTTTATTATTTAAATATAATTAACATTAAATTTTATTTAATTAAATTATGTTTAATATTATTGAAAATTTTATTTGTTTTAATAAAACACAGTTGCCGAGTTGGAGTACCTTTCAGTACTTCGGTGTCGTATGGTTCCTTGAGTATGAAACACGTGCTAACCAAATACTTCAAAAGTACTGTTCGTTTAAGATGATTCTTATCGTGTCTTAGAAAATTTATTATTTATTTATAATTATAAAAAAGAATCAATATAATTAACATAAGTGAACTAAAACAATTGTAAATAAAAATAATTAATATCACGTTCTTATTACTAATTTAAATCCAAATAGACGCCCAAACCACAATTTTATATACAAAAATATAACATTTCACATGTTATCGTGTAATTGGCATATTCTTCTGTTACAAATTCATTTAATAAAAAAATGGATAAAATATATAAATAGTTATTTTATTTAGAAAAAAAATTTAAATCAATTTATACGTAAAAATTATGTTATTAAAGTTTATTTATTCGTAAAAAAAATAATTTTTAATTTAATTTTTTATTAAATATAAAGAAATAATATATGTATGACATGTATATTTATATTTTTTAATAAAAACTTAATATTTACAACTTGGACAAGTCACACATCAGGCCATATACAGAGAAGATGCAGAACAAGATATCTGGATTGTCGGTAAGGTGTTTTTGTTTATTTTCCTTTTATTATTATTATTTCATGAAGTGTTATATTTTATTATTTTTATAACTTAATTTTATCAAATAATAAAAATAATATTTAAATATAATTAATAATATAAATATATTATTATGTTTTATTTTTGATAATAGATTTTATGTTATTAATAATAAGTTTCATGATAAATTTATATCATTAATATTATTATAAAGATTTAACAGTAAATTTATCACAATATTAATAAATTTGTAACATTAATTATATTGAATGATATATTTAAAATTTTATAATAATTAAATAATATATTTATTATTATACCATGAGTCTTTACCTTATTGTTATCTACCAACATATTTCTTTTTCTTTATAGTTACACGAAAGTTGATTATTGCATTAAATTGGTTGGATATAATATTTTTATCAAATATCATTTTCACAATCAATGATCTCTGAATAGCCACCATATACGCATACTTTTCTAATACTACTTCAATGGGTCCATCACGTGGCTTTTTATTTGAAAAAAAAGTTAGAATAAAACTTTTAAAAAAAATCTTAAGTGATTGTATTTATTTCGTTTATATTATTAATTTATTTTATATTTTATTTATATTAATTAATTATTATATTTATATCATTTCATTAATATTCGTTTAACGATATTATTTATTAGTAATAGATTTATAATAATTTATATAGTTAAGTATTTAAAATAACTTATACGAGTAAGTGATATATTTAAAATAATTTAAACAATTAAGTAATATATTTAGAATAAATTATTATTCAAAATTCATCACTTAACTATCTAACATGTGATATCGTTAGAATGAGACTAATATAATGGTATAAATGGAAAAAAAAATGTGATAGTTTTGGGGTATAAACAAGATAAAAAATAATTTGATGATACTAACAAAATAAATGTAATAATTTAGTGATATTTTTTTGGTTTACGTACTCAAAGTTATATATTAATTTATTGACACGATCCAAGAGGTATCATCGAATGATCTATGACATTTTAAGTGAACCAATTACGAACGTGTTGATTCAAGGTCAAAAGGTGCCAAGAAAAAGAGCATAACTTATGCCAAGAACAAGTCCAAGAAATAAGAGTGTTATTCAAGAAAATAGGTTCATGATATGACATAGTATGAAGCATGCCCCGACATACAACTCTCGAATGGGTTCCTAATAAAAGGAAAGCAAGGCATGTCATAGCATGAGTTGATGTCTGCTGTGACATAGACCTCTCGAATAGTTTTAGTTTTTCAAGATTTTAGACTATGTTTCGATATGAAATAATGTGTGTTATAGCACACACACTTAATTTCATATTTTCTTTTGTTTGGTTTGTTCAAAACGCATTAGTTAATTTCTTTTAAGGTTTTCACGTAATGTTTTTAGACCTTTATAAGCTATAGTCGTCAGCCATTATTACAACAACTAGATTTTATAATACATTTCATTTTTATTAAAGTTAACAGCTTTAAGCCTTATTATTCTTTTACAAATTGATTTATCAAAAGATTTGTAAACCTTATTGCATCTTATCATCGTTAGATCTTGGGTAAGTAATATTCATAGAGTGAAGGTGATTGCTATAATCTAAGTATTAACTATCTGGAATCAATTTCAATTTATTGTTGGATAATTGACCGTTTCTCTTAGAGTTCTCAAACCATTTCATGTTTGTGGATTTGAAGGTTCGAGTTTACATATTCACATCATTTGGTATCAAAGCATAGGTTATAATTTTAAATTCCTATCTTTTTATTTTCGTTCTTTAATTTTCTCGTTATTGATTTTTTCTAAAATATTAAAAAAAAGAGGAAGAAGAAGAAATACTTTATATACAAAAAAAAAACGAGAATAGATCTAAAAGAAGAAAAAAGAAAAAAAAAGATATTATATTCAATAAAAAAAGGAAAATCATATTTTTTTGTTCCAAGAATTCATTTTTTTTATTTCCTTATTTCTTGCCCAAATTATAGTGTAATTAAAACTTTTTTTATGTAATTTTTATTTATCATTTGATATTTATAATGCAAGACAATTGACAACACTTCGAGTGACTAAAAATAGAATTAGGTGACATAAATAATCGGTTGGATAAATCTGAACCCAACTTTTAAAAAAGACTTCCTAAAAGAATTCTTACTCTAATAGATGTTATGCTTGATAAATTGATGAATTCAATAAGGTAGTTCAATTTTGTACAAAGGAAGAGTGGGCAAAATAAATAGAGAAAGTTTAAAACGAAAAGTGAAGAAGAAAAATAAGCTTTGGTTAGCAAGAAAATAACTAAGAGAAAAGGGGAAAGAAAAGATAAGAGTGAAAAAAGATTAAAAAAGAAGAGATAGTCTTGACTAGTGAGGAAAGAAAAAAGACATGTTTTTTTACTAACAAAAACTTTTCTTTACCGAATGTTCAACAAATTGAATGTATTGGAGTTGAGCAACAACTTGATGTTGTAGAATTCAAGCATTAAATTTATATTATACTTGGACTTTCAATTCAACATAGATAAGCCAAGAGGTAAGTGGATAATAAGTTTGAACCAATATCCCTACACCAATTATTTACAATATTATAGCAAAGATTTTAGGACCAATCTTTTAAAAAAAATGGAGAATGATATGATCTAATAAGGCATCATAGAATAATCCATTATATTCTAAGTGGAATCATTATGAACATATCAATTCAAGAGTTGATTCAAGACCAAACAGTGCCAAGAAAAAGAGCACAATCTATGCCAAGGGCCAAGCCAATAAATAAGAATGTTGATTCAAGAAAGAGGGTTTGAATCGTGACATGATTTAAAGTGCACTACAGCACACAACTCTCATATGGGTTTCCAATAAAAGGAAAGCACGGCATGTTATGGCATGATTTGATGTCGTCGTGGTATGAACCTCTCAAATATTTTTAGTTTTTCTAGTTTTTGGATCATGTTGTGACATGATATAATGTGTATCGCAACTGATGAGTGCTCAAAAAGCACTAAAATAACCATGATTTTATGTACATTAATTGATTAAAAATACATATATTTATATGTTTTATCATATATTTATATAAATTTGTCTTTTTCGAAATCACGGGTATTTTTATTGTTTTTCAGGTATTTTGGCTTAAAAACGTAATTTAAAGACTCAAAGAGGAATACTTGAAGCAATACATTACAAATATATTAATAAATAAGTGGGAAAAGGTCAACAAACATGGAAAAATTGAACAAAATGGGTCGAAAAGGTCAAAAATGTCAAAAAGACGGAAATCGCGCCCCGTAGCTCAGCCGCGCGCGCAGCCCAGTGCCCCAGCCCGCGCAGCTCCCAGCAGCCCCCCTCCGCACGCCCAACGCCTTTTCGCCCCATTTTTCACGTGCAGCCGCCCCCGTGACATCATGCTGACGTCATTAATGACCTTAGCATTTCCATTACGCGTTTTTACATTTTTTAATATTTTTTTAACATTTGTTTTACTCATTTTTTCTCTCCATCCTCACCTATAAATACCCCCCTTCCCTTCACTTCAAATCACACCTTCAAAACACACTTCTCTCTTCTTTCTTTCTCTCATTTCTTAGTTTTTGAGATTTTCTTAGTTTCTTTCTTAGTTTCTAAGCTTTTCTTAGTTTTTACTTCAATTCTCTTAGTTGTAGAGTTCTTCTCTTTTTGAGAGGAACTTGTAATATTTTTGTAATAATTTAGCTTTTTGATTCAATAAATGGGAGTGTAAATTCCGCTTGGAGGTTTTCCAGCTACGGGAATAGCGTCGAAGTTCTGTAAGGATTTTATTTTCTTTACAGTTATTTTTATGCTTTATTCTTACATGTTATTTTTAATTTTTCTGTGGTTAAATTTAACTATGCTAGCTGTTTAGTAAAAATGATGTAATAATAACGTTGTTATGCTTGCGAAATATTAAATAGGTAAAAATTTCTAAAATGAATTGATTTTATTTTTATTCAAGATTTTATATTAAGAATGTTAGAGAGAAATATATTATTTTTCATTACAAACTTAAACCTGAAAATTAGATTTTAAGGTTTAGTTATTCGGTCTAATTTAGAGTAGTGCTCTTTTATTTGTTGGTACAATCGCCCGGTAGTTAGAGTGAAACTCTATTTCAAAAGTTTTTATAAGAATTATTATGTGAAAATGTATTGACAACATGTTTTCAATAGTGGTTTTAAAACTTGAAAGTTAGTACTCGGATAATTAAATTCTTATGTTTAATTTGGACACCTTGAATAATGTTTAAATTGTCTAACCCCACCAAAGGTGGCATTTAAATGGTTCATTTTCAATCTCTTAGAAAAATGAATTAATTTAATTAACCAAATTAGTTATCAACCTCACCCATAGGTGTTAATTGATTTGTTTAGTTAACAAAGAATATCTAACCCCACCAAAGGTGGTATTTATATAAAAAAGAGAGAATCAATAAAATATCAATTTATATCTTTAATAACCTAGATAATATGAGCAAGCATAATTAATTTAGTTATTATATCCATAAATACTCCACTAATATAAATGATAAAATTTGCATAAATATTTATTGAATCTGTATTTGTATTTATTTTTAGATAAATATTTATTGAATTTGTATCTATGTTTATTTTTTATGTTATTAGATTATATTTAATTAATCTGTATATATGTTTATTTTATGTTATTAGATTAGGAACACAAAAACCAAACTATCGTGACAGGATGTTTAGGATTTAACTTCGTTTTTAAAAGTTTGAATAATAAATTAAAAACCACATACATTCCTTCCTTAGATCGACCTTGGGAGTATACTTATCATTTTCTACGAAATGATTCGTGCACTTGCGAGAGTTTTATAAATATTAAAACCAAAGTATTGGCAAGAATCGACGATGTCGGTTTTCGCTCATCAAGTTTTTACCGAATGTTCAACAAATTGAATGTATTGGGGTTGAGCAACAACTTGATGTTGTAGAATTCAAGCATTAAATTTATATTATACTTGGACTTTCAATTCAACATAGATAAGCCAAGAGGTAAGTGGATAATAAGTTTGAACCAATATCCCTACACCAATTATTTACAATATTATAGCAAAGATTTTAGGACCAATCTTTTAAAAAAAATGGAGAATGATACGATCTAATAAGGCATCATAGAATAATCCATTATATTCTAAGTGGAACCATTATGAACATATCAATTCAAGAGTTGATTCAAGACCAAACAGTGCCAAGAAAAAGAGCACAATCTATGCCAAGGGCCAAGCCAATAAATAAGAATGTTGATTCAAGAAAGAGGGTTTGCATCGTGACATGATTTAAAGTGCACTACAGCACACAACTCTCATATGGATTTCCAATAAAAGGAAAGCACGGCATGTTATGGCATGATTTGATGTCGTCGTGGTATGAACCTCTCAAATATTTTTAGTTTTTCTAGTTTTTGGATCATGTTGTGACATGATATAATGTGTATCGCAACATACACATTTAATTTCATATTTTTTGTGTTTAACCTATTCAAAATATAGTTAATTTCTTTTTAGGTTTTCACATTATATTTTAGTCTTATAATCGTCGACCATTGTTAGAGAATTCAAATTATATAATACATTTTATTTATATTAAAGTTGAGAACTCTAAACCTCATTGTTCCTTTGTAAACCTTGTAGCATCTTATGATAATTACGTCTTTGTTGAGTAATATCCATAGGATCAAGATGAGTATTATAATCTAAGTATTATCTTTTTGGGATCAGTTTTAATTTATTGTTGGGTCTTTGGTCGTGGTTATTGGAGTTCTCGAATTAATTAGCATTTATTTGTGGGTTTCAAGGGTCAAGTTCACGACTTTGCATTATTTTTTATTGTTGTGTTAAATAATATAAATGAATTATTATGCACATCTTATACATACTTTAGTTTTTGAAAGCATTATTGTATGATATTTTTACATGACACCAGAGCATCAAAGTCCTAAGACCAAATCCCTATAACAACCTCCAAAATCAATAAACTTTTCAAGTTTAATGCACCTTGTAAAACGATAATGAAACATACTCTTCAAAAAAGTTTAAGTGATGCATTTTTGCAGAGATAAAGTATCCCACAAAGAGTATCAATAAAATGTTAGACACGTCTCCTACAAACTTAAACTTTTGAAATAATTTGTGCTTAACACTTCTACATGTTTTATCACTATTAGAATAATGTGAAACTCATAGCAATTAATATGACATTTAATTTTTTTAGTGATATATAATAGAGATGAAAAATTATAAATAACACAACTAAATGAAATCATGATTGTGAGACAAATTATGTAACAAGAGAGAAATTCTTTTATCTCACTTTGTGTTTCACATGTACCACCAATCAAGTGGTGGGAGATATTGATATAAGTAGAGAAGTAATATAAAGATATGAAGTTAAATAGAAAGAGTTTGTTATAGTTGTGAAAATTTACTTTATATGTCACTACTTAATTGGTAGTACATTTGTTAAGACACACAAAGTGAGACCGATGAATTTGTTCTACGTAGCAAATAGACATTAGATATATATTATTAAAATTTCTGTTATATTTAATATTTGATATATATATATATATATATAGATTGAGAAATTCTTAGATACAATATATTGCCTTCTATTAGTAATAATCATTGAAATCATCTTATTTTTAATACAAATAAATAGTCAAGATGATTTTATTCTACTACATATTAATACACGTAATGTATACAATAATCTCTAGTATAGCTCACATATCTTAATCAGTTCAATCTTATATGTCATATATGGCTATGTCACGTTGGTGTATATGAAGAATGGTTGAGGTTGTGTGGAAAATATGGATGAAAATTAAAGGGGTAGACTAGCCCAAATTCAAAATTTCAAATTCCAGTTGGGTTTGGGTCGAACATTTTCAGACCATGTATATTTGCGAGCTATACTAGATTGAGTTTTTTTAAAATTTAATATAAGACTAAAGTATAGTCCTAAAATATTTGGGTAGGTTTATGCTAGATATTTTTGAACCAAGTATATTTTCGAGCTAAACCACATCTGGTTTTTCAAATTAAATACAAGCCCAAAATTCAATTCTAAAATATTTGGGTGAATTTGAATATAATTTTTTTTAATTTTAAATTGACTTAAATTAATGTCTGAGTTTAAATAATAAAAAATCATAAAATAATACCATAAAATATTTAAAAGTACATATATTTTATAAAACTTAATCTTAATAAGTATTCAGGATTAATTAGGGCTAAATTTATAACATAAATGATTAGTTATAAATTCGTTTTTAAAGTTATTAAGATATGATAATACTAAACTTATTCATATATAATCAAATTTTCATCGAGTTGTATCAAATTAAGTTATCATTTGAAATTTGATTAGATGGAGTAAAAATTATCTACAATAACATGAAATCATAAGTTGAGTTTAAAGAGATATAAACTCATTTTAAGTAATATATCTAATTGAATTGTTACGAATAAAAATAAATAATTTTTTTATATTAATTCAGATTAATTTTTAAGGGATTGATTTATACCTCTAAATTGAAATGATAGTAATTTTTTTTTAAAAGAAAAAAGGAGAAGGAATTGATAGTAAGAACTCGTAACGGTTATGGATGTCATGGAATTGGAGTTTTACAACTTGTTTACTACTACAAGTTGATATATAATTCATCATTTTATTTATTATCCTTAGCATAGTTTAGCCGAAGTTAATGTTAGTACATAACCTGCACAAAGTCACGACTATCTCATGGCATAAAATTACACATCAAATTAATGATTAATATGCATTTAATCTGCTGGTTGACTTTATTATTATTATTAATCTGCTTATCACTCTAGCTCATCTCTATTACTAAACCCACAAAAAAGACAGCTTATCTTCTCACAAAGCATGCATATACCGTACATTTCGATCCACTATTATTCCCTTTCTATTGTATTCTAAGCATTTAATATACAAAATAAAATAAAATTTAAAAAGCCTTTTTATCCAAATGTTGGGCGGTGGCAAATATATCACAATTTTTTTTTATCATTTATTACTGTTTAGATGGCATGATTTTAGAGTCATGTTATTATTATTCAATATAAATTATTAAAATTAGGTTAGAAAAAAAAGAAAATAAATTTAAAATCAAAAGTAATGATAAAGTAAAAATAAATTAATAATATGAAATATTGATCCAAAGATCATGTTATATAGCATTTTTATATCATTTTCATTAATCAAATTTAATTAAAGAATTATAGTTAAATTTAAAAACGACGTAAATTTAATATAAAATTGATGAAAATGATGTACTTGTACCACAATTTAATGTGTTAATGACATTTTTTTAAGGAAGGAAAGGTTGGTACGTAGTTAATTAAAAAAAGAAAGAGAAAAATATTTGTAGTATTTTTAATTTATTTATATAAACATTATAAATTTTAAAAGAAAGAAAAAAAGAGTAATTTTAATAATATTATAAATAAAATTTATTTTTAATAAAATCTAATTTTAAGCTTAAAAAACATCATTTTTAAAACCTACCTAACTTAAAAAAAAAAATTTGAAATATCATCATGCAAAAGTTAAATGAAAATTTGTACCCAAGTCCCAAATTCAAGCTTTAAAGTGTAAACTCTTCCTTCTCAAGCAAAAACAAAACCCCAACTCAAAACGAAAAACAAAAATTTATAGAAAAAAACAGAGACCCATTTAGTTTCCACCAATTTTGGAACCCAACTCTCCAAAACCTCCATGTCTCGCCATCGAAGCTCTTCCTCTTATCTCCTCACTTCGCCATTACTGATCATCATCTTGCCAATCTTAGCTTTCTTCTTCCTCTTATTAGCACTTCCTCCTTTTCTTTCTATCACTTCTCACATACTCCGTCCCAATTCAGTCAAAAAGAGCTGGGACTCTTTCAGCATCTTTCTAGTCTTATTTGCAATTCTTTGTGGGATCTTAGCGAAGAAGAACGATGACGATTCAGTTTCTAAGGAATCCAATATCTCAAATACTTCAAACGATGTTGCAAATAATACTAGTATTATTGAAGAATCACCAGAACCAATATCAAATCAATGGTTTGGATTTTCCCAAGAAAACAATAACAAGATCTACGATTCTGCCTTTTCGAGTGTGCCAGAAACAAACAAATTGAGATTAAGGAGGAATAGTAGATCGTACCCAGATCTGAGGCAAGAGTCGATTTGGGAAAACAGAGAAGAAGAGCAACAGAAATTTCAATTTCGCTTCTTCGATGATTTTGAAATTAACAAGTATAGGACAGTACCAGTTTTTGATCATCAAAGCATAGTTGAACAGAATTGTCCTGATAAAGATATTAAGGAAATCCCAGTTGACACTTTCGAGCTTCAAACTTCATCAGCACCACCAAAATCATTATCAACACCTCCACCTCCACCACCTCCTCCTCCTCCTCCCTCAACAACCCAGAGTCGAACCTGTCACAAAAGTAGTCGAACCCATGACAAAGAAAATCAAACCCAGCAAAGACTTGGTCGCAAAGAAAAAGTTGGGAGAAAATCGGCTTCAAATGGCTATCACAACATTAACAATGGCGATTCCGTACAATTTCGGGCTCCACCACCAACCCCGCCGCCGCCACCTCCGCTGAGGATACCAGCTCCACCATCTTCTCCGATACGAATTCGTTCTGAACAAAAGTATGTGAAGCTCGAACGCAAGAAGAGTAGTGCCAAAAAAGATATAGCCATGGTTTTAGCTTCCTTGTATAAACAGAGGAAGAGAAAGAAGAAACAAAAGACAAACAACAATTATAACAGTTACGATACTGCCACTACCACTTCCACTCACATTCCCTTCTGTACTGAAACGACACCGTCTTACATGACGGTACCTCCACCTTCACCACCTCCTCCACCGCCACCTCCACCTCCACCGCCTTCTCTTTCTTCTTCCATGTTTCATGGTCTGTTCAAAAAGGGTAGCAAAAGTAAGAAAATCCATTCGGTTCCACCACCACCTCCACCTCTACCTCCACCGCCGATTTCATCCCCGGCGAGGTCTTCAAAGTACAAGATTTCTCGTTCAGTAACTGTAACTCCACCAGCTCCAGCTCCTCATTCTTCGGAGCATCATCGGTGGCAAACCCACAAAATTGGCGGAAAACCACCATTGCCCAGAAAGACAAGTGCTTCGTCGTGCGATGAGAATGTAAATGTCGGTGGCCAAAGTCCTCTAATTCCAATGCCTCCACCTCCTCCGCCACCCCCATTCAAAATGCCGGAGATGAAATTTTTATTTCGCGGGGACATTGTGAAGATACAGAGCAATCAGAGTTCTCGGTGTGGTTCACCTGAATTGGAGGACGATGTTGATCGGTCATCGTCATCAAAGGTCAACGCTATGGACGGTGGAGATGGAGTTGTTGGGTCTGTGTGTCCCAGTCCAGATGTTAATGTCAAGGCTGATAAGTTTATTTCTAGGCTAAGGGATGAGTGGAGGTTTGAGAAGATGAGCTCGATGAAGGATAAAAACAAATGGGCCTCAGACCAGGCCCACATTAAGGATAACTCAGGCCCAAGCTTCTTTACATAAATGAAACTACCAAGTTTCACCATTCATCTCTGCCTAATTTTTATCACATTATAGTATGGGTATAGCCTAAGCAAAAAAGAAAAAGAAAATTCAGTATTGGTATAACAAGAATGTTTGATGATTCTAAGCAAAGGGTATTGCTTTGATTGTGCTTTTTTTTTTTTAATTGGCTCATTTGGTAAAAGACCCCCTTTGGAAAAGGATGCGAGTTTGACTCATCGTGTTTGTGTTATTTGATCGATGTTTTGGCTTTTACTCTTTTAGTATGTATAGGCACTTAGATTTATACATGTTGTGTTGATTATTTAGCTTTCACTCATTTGAGTTTGTGTAGAAAAATAAAGTTTTTTTTTTGTTTTTTGGTTTTAATTAGGTTGGTTATTCATGATTGTGTGTGTGTAAGTAGGTAATAGTTGGGCATCGATATGCAGTACTGGTGAAGTTGGGTTCTGATTGTATTTTTTTGTTCGCCTTTGGAGCCTTTTGTACACTAGATCAGTGTTTGAATTGTTTGCTTATTATAAGAGTGTGTATGGGAAAAACACATTTAGTTATACTTGTTTAACATACTTTGGGTTTGCGTTTCCCTTATGGTCTAATGATTTCTTGATCTAAATTCTTGAACAATTAGGTGGGCACTAAAGGTCAAATTTATAAATGAATTAGGAAGGTAGTATAATTATAAATAAATTTACGTGTAAAATGTAGTTGTATCATCTTGGATTATAAATTTAATAATTAGAATATATTATAATGTTTGTTATTGTTTTATAGTTTTCCTCTTTACTTCTAATCTTAGATTCTTCACTGATTAGATAGATTTATTATCACTAATTAAATTTTATTAAAAAATAATTATATATGTAAGTGGTATAAAATGATCCAATAATGTTTATGAGTTTTCCTTGTAATTTTGTATTGCTTCACGTTTGACACAAATTAATTTCAAAATTTGAATTCGGTAAGAATATTATAAAATAATAAAAAGTAGTATTACGTGGTTTTTATTTATTGTCAACTTTTTTTAAAATAAATATATTATATTACATCATTTAAATTTAATAAGTTTAAATTACTAAATTTATAATAAAATTTTAAGATATAAAAACTTAAAATTTAAAATTAAGAAATAAACATATCTTTTTTATTTTTGCATAAATTTATATATAATTATATAAATATTATATTTAAAATAATATTTGTCAAGAAATTAGATAATGTGTGTCACTCTCTTGAACCCTTTATTTGTCACTCATAATATTTTACTATCAAATAGGGGTGTCTATGGTCCCATTTTAAGTAAAAAAACATTAATCGAATTAGACTATTTAGTTATTAAAAATATTGTAACTAAACGATTTGTTTAGGTTTTATTAACGGTTTTCAATTGTTTTATCCTGTTAATAATATATAAATATGATATATCTTTGGTTAAAGTATGAGAGATTTAATCAACGATTGTAAGAAATAATGTGAAATTTTTAATATATTATTAAAACTAGTCTGATCTGGTCCGATCCTATTCGACCAGTTTAAAAATTAATATAATCAGATCGAATTGTTTGAAAAATGATTTTAGTTAATACAAATCAGATCAAACCGTTTAATTTAAAAAACTATGAAAATTTTAATATATTATTAAAACTAGTTTGATCTGGGCCGACCATATTCGATCAGTTTAAAAATTAATATAACGAGATCGAACTGTTTGAAAAATGATTTTAATTAATACAAATAAGATCAAACTGTTCAATTTAAAAAACTATTTGATCTTATTCAGTTTAATCCAATCTGATTATTGATTTAATTTAATTTATTTTGATTTTTTGATTTTTATTACCAAATTATTAGATAATTAGGATTAGGACAAAGGTGACTACTTATCTTTTAAAAAAGTTGTAATTATGCTTGAATTTTTAGCAAACAATGATATACTTATATGGACGAAATCAAATCTTATATGAAAATATTTCATTGAAAATTTGAGATGTACAACATATTCATTACATTTTATAAAACAATTGGTACACAATGACTAACAAATTATTATTTTTTGAAAGTTATTTAAGTGGAAAATGACCATTCTCTTTTTCTTGTTATTTTCACTAAAGAAAGATAAAAAACATGCATTCTTTTTATTCGAACAAAGATTATAAATTTAGTGGCTAACAAAAAATACACGTACAAGTCTAATAATTGAGTGGCTAACGAAAAATACACGTACAAGTCTAATAATTGAGTGACTAATATAGCATAAAATAGAAGCAAAAGTTAAAGTAAGACCTGCTTTGGCAAAAATTTAGAATTAGACATTTGTTTTATATGGATAACTAAGGGGCAGCACACAATTTGTTACTTTACCCTAATTTGTAGTATAATTTATAATACTATTATTTATTTTTTAAAAAATTTATTTTTTAAAAAAGTTATTTTTTATTGAGATAAGATTGTAATAAAATAATATTATTTTAAATATGGTATTTATCATTAATAATCTTAAATGAGACAAGTATAAATATAAAAATAAAAAAAATATGATACATGATTATTTATTATATGAGTTTAATAATAAAAATGATACAATATATATTTAAAGTTAAATTTATTAGACTAAAATCTATACTAGATAAAATAAAATTGAGATAATATTAAAATAAAATTTAACAATATTACACAATAAATTCATTAAAAATATTAAATAAAACACAATATATATAACAAATTTACCTCTCTATTTTATAGGCAACACACGTTATCATTTTTTCATTTTTTTTAAAATTTACTTTTCCATTATCAAATTAATTATCATTAAATTTTTGCATGTTTTATGATGTTTATGATAACACTTGTGTATTAAATTTACTCCCAGATTTTGTTTCTCTCCTTCGTTAATCGTGTGTGCCAAAATTATTATTATATCGTGTTTGTTTGTTTTTGATATTACTTTCAATTATTAGTTTCAATCATTTTATTAAAAATGATAATAAATATCATTTTAAGTTTCAATGTAAATTACATATTCTTAATATTACTGATATTTTATTCATTCTTTAAGCCTCAATTGTGATTGTGATTAAAATAATAAATACGCTTTCTATTTAAATATTAAAAAATCATTTTTATTTTCAAATTATTAACATAGACTCAACAGAAAATAATATGTTCTTTTCATGTCTTTTTCTTGATTTTTAATAAAAAATCAAGCAGAAAATATCATGTGATTTCTAATTTCAGTCATCATTAACATACATGTTCTTTACTAGCAGAAAATATATAGTGTTATTTAAGCTACAAAATTGCATATAATTAGGTTTGTTTCGATCTGTTTTACTTTTGGATTTTAATAATAGTTTATGTATTTATTTATGTATTTAACAATAATATCTATTTATGTATGATGATTGATAGCATCACATTTGATTTTATCCTATTAGATTATATTATATTAAACTATATCGTATTTATGTATTATTAACCGTTCTAAACCGTTAATCAAATCGGACTAAACCGGACCAAACTGTTTGGTTACAACATTTTGGATAGCCAAACGGTCTGGTCTAGTTTGGTTAAAATTTTTTACTCAAAACCATATCGGATTGAACCGCAGATACCCTACTTATTTCTATAATTTTATAATATTTTTTACATTTTTTTCTCCTATTTTTCAATGTTATTTATATTGAATATGTTGAAATATTAATACATATAATATAGACAAGTAAATTTTTTTTATTTTTTTATTTTTAGTTTAAAATGTATAGTGTAGTATGCATTAAAGTATATAATCATTTTGATAAATATAAATTTAAGTATTTTGAATGATAAATGAATATTTATTTAATTAATAAATTTTAAAATTAAAAATCATTTGAAATTATATATGTATTAATATGAAATTAATCATTATGAATATTTTTAATTTATCTTATTATTAACTTGTTATTTTGGTTTTTATTTTAAATTTTTTATTCTATTTTTTAAACTTTAAATCGATTATATAAAAAAATTAAAAAATAAAATCTCTTAAATCTAAAACATTAAAAAATCAAATAAGTTTATATAAGATACATTTTTTAACTTAAACTTTTACGTGTCCGAACTTCAAAAGTGCTACTAAAGAAGCCCACGTTTTTCTATGTACATATTGCACATGTTTATGCGGGCTTACTTAGAAAAAATGTTGGCCAACCATGATATGTAGAGGCACAATTATTAGTTCCAGTCAACTTTGCTTTTATTGAAATAGAAAACTCTCCAACTTGCACCGTTGGCGTTAGGGCTAAATCAAACACGAACAAAATGAAACTCGCTGGATTGAAGTCCATCGACAACGCACACGACGAATCAGTATGGGCAGCGACTTGGGTTCCGGCCACCGATACCCGATCCGCTTTGTTGTTAACCGGCTCCTTGGACGAGACCGTTAAGCTTTGGAGACCCGATGACCTTGTCCTCCACCGCACCAACACCGGTCACTGTCTCGGAGTCGCCTCCGTCGCGGCTCACCCGTCAGGCCATATCGCAGCATCTTCGTCCCTTGACAGTTTTGTGAGAGTCTTCGATGTTGACACCAACGCCACCATTGCCACTCTCGAAGCTCCTCCATCTGAAGTCTGGCAATTACGTTTCGATCCCAAGGTACTTTGATTATTATTTTTTTCCCCTCTTTACCCAATTTTGTTGAAGATATATTGTTTGATGGACTTATCTTCTAATGACTGAGCAATTTCACGTTTTTATTTTGTAATTTGTTTTTTATCTTACTATCTCAATTCTCGCTTTCTTTCACTTTCTCTCGTTCCGTCGATTTGGGAATTGATAAGTAGGAGTCAATTTTGGGCTGTGTTGGTGTTAAATTAGAAATTCATACTAAGTACAGTAGTACGTTACTGTTTTTGGGCAAACATTATACAGATTTATAATGCTGTGTATATTTTACTACGTTAGGAATACATTTATTGCTTAAGTAAATAAGTAGTTCTAAATGGTTCTCTTTTTTAGTTAAGTTCATGCAACATTAATGATGCTAAAGATGCAAAATTTACTCAGATTGCCTTGTAGTGACATGTCATACGCTCTAGTTTGTACTGAAGTTCGCGGCGTCTCAAACCCGCCAATATATACGTAAGTGTGCGCATGTGTGAGAGTGTAACCATTTATTTAAAAAATGCAAAATTTACTTATTGTTCTTATCAATGTGCTCAGCTTCTTTCAAGAATCAAAATCTTTTTTGGTTTATGGAATTTATGCTACCAATTAACTATTTTTAGATCCTTTCTCGTTGACTAGATGGATATGAATAGCCTATGTTGCATCTGATTTATTTATTTTACTATACATTTGATTTTCGTATTTTTATAGATCTTAAATGTATGCAATGCATCATTTGCAAGACGAAGCATGAGTTCTTTTTTTTCTTTAAAAAATAGTAAATTGAATAAATTATGAGTCAAAATTTAACTCCACGATAACAATTTTTCTCCCATTAGGGTACCACTCTAGCAGTTGCTGGTGGGGGTAGTGCTTCAGTCAAGCTTTGGGACACCGCAACCTGGAATCTGGTTGCTACCTTGTCAATTCCTCGTCCAGAAGGATCGAAGCCCACTGATAAAGGTAGCAGCAAGAAGTTTGTTTTATCCGTCGCCTGGAGTCCTGATGGGAGGCGACTTGCTTGTGGCTCGATGGATGGAACTATTTCTGTTTTTGATGTAGCTCGTGCTAAGTTTCTACACCACCTGGAAGGTCATTACATGCCTGTGCGAACACTTGTGTACTCACCAACTGAGCCACGGTTGCTTTTTACAGCTTCAGATGATGCTCATGTCAACATGTATGATGCTGAGGGGAAAACCCTTGTTGGGGCTATGTCAGGTCATGCAAGTTGGGTGCTGAGTGTAGATGCTAGCCCAGATGGCTCCGCTCTAGCAACAGGCTCAAGCGATAGAACTGTGCGGCTCTGGGATCTAAGCATGAGGGCTGCTGTGCAGACTATGAGCAACCATGCAGATCAAGTTTGGGGTGTGGCATTTCTACCAGGAGGAAGGCCTGGCCGTCTCGCAAGTGTATCTGATGACAAGAGCATATCACTTTACGACTACTCTTAGTTATTGTAACTTCGGGGAGATTGGTTCCAAGTTGTTATTACTTCATCCTGTGGTATTTCACAAATTCCTCCCCCATTGAAATTGTTTTTCTATTCCTTATTTATACTTTTTTTTACCCTGCATTCTATAAACAAGACTTGCTATTAAGTTGAATCAGTTTTTGCATTGGATTCGAAATTTTATAAGATATGGAACTAATTAACCTATTGGAGTTGAATATATTATTTTTAATTTTTATCAATTTGTAACTTAATAACGTAAAGAAGTCAATCAGACATGCAATCGTGTGTAAGAATAAAGTGCGAAAATAAAATAATAACATATGATATTTTTAGGTGTAAACAACTTAGGTCACAACCATTACTTAAGATAAAAACCATCGATCCACCTAAATTTTCACTATGAAAATCAAATATTTAAGTATAAACTTGGTCTTATGTTAACTTAGGATATTGTCTCAATGTATTTTACTTATTTAAATTTAACGTGAACGATTTTCAAATTAACGTTTCAATAAACATCCCGTCAATTAGATATATTCTCGAGTTGAGTACAAAATGCTTAGCACAAAAAACATAAGTTTTCGTGTGTATTTTAGAACGAATTTAATAATGAATAATCCTAACTAAATGATTTAAAACATATGTAGTTTAAATTAAATCAATTAAGAAATTCTAGAGTAAAAAGATTAAGAACAAATTCAGTACAAATAATTTTTTTTAAATTTAATAATCAAATCAAATAATTATAATCACACATAAAATTATTTAATCTGTAAAAATCTAATTAAAAGAAATTATATAAATATAAAAATATTAAATAAATTTAATAATAAATGTATCTAATATAATATTAACAAACCTATTTAATCTCTTATATTCTAATTAATAAAGATTCATTAATTAAAAAAATATTATAACTACCAAAATTATTAAACATTTTATAAGCACATCTTATAAATCATTACACATATAATCTTATAAATCATTACACATATAATCTTATAATCTTTTATATATATATATATATTAATTCCTATATTATCTTCAATTACCGCTCTTGAATGTTCACTTTTTCTTCTTTATTTATTTATTTTTTACTTCGGTAGTGAACGGTTTTCACATCTATGACAATTTGGAGCAGCTTGGGTTTTTTTTTTCTATTCAGCCTGCCATTTAATAATAATAATAATAATAATAATAATAATAATAATAATAATAATAATAATAATAGCTAGTTGATTAAATGTATTTTGAACTTAATTTTTTTAAAATCCATTAAAACCTTGATATTATAAAAAAAATATTTTTTAAAACACACCTAAAAATATTTAATTAATAATTTCATAAATAGATTCAAATTTAAATAAATATTTTAATACTAAAAATAATTTCATATTTATGAACACTTGTTATTAAATGTATATCAAAAATATAACTTTCATTAACCGGACTCTGGTTATAAGTAGTCTCAGGTTTGACATGACAGAACTGAAGCTCTATCATTTAGCCAATTCTTTATTGTTTCCTACCGGTTAGTTCCCAGTCTATATATCTTTCTAAGTCGCCATGCAATTTTAAAAAGACACTGAATTCGCTTTCACTTAAATTACGTACCAAATAAACTACTTTTGTATATGTGAAGACTTTGAGACCATTTATCAAAAAATGAATCTTAACGGATTTTTTTTTTAAATTAAAGGAATTAGAGTATGTTTCTTCTATGGGCTAGAAAAACTGGTTCGTATTTGTTTAAGAGAGACATTATTGTAAGGTGGGGAAGAAAGTTGCAAATTCATACACAATGAAAACAAAATTCTCTTTGTTTTATGAAAACAAAGGAAAACAAGAGGAATGATAGGGAAAAATAAATTTACCCCAATTTTTACATTCACATTGTAGATTTTACCATATGTTAATATTATCTAAAAGTTGAATCATTTTTTTTTCAATTTTTAAAATAATTATAACATATAACATAATATAAAAATCATGAGTGTAAAAGTTTATATAAAATTAAGTAATATTAGTATTTTTCTAAAAAAATAATTATATGCACAACATGTCGATAAATCAAATCTTTCATAAACATTTTAATTTTTAATTCTTTATTTAGTTCTAAAATTTAAATTTTGATTTCATAAAATTTTCAAAAAATAGTAATAATAATAATAAAGTTATTTGATAACAAATTTTAAGTTTCATTTTTGAAATTGGATACTACTTTTTTTATACCAATTTCTAATTTCTAATTTTCAACTCTTCAATTCTAAAATTCAATTTTAAACATTTTCATTAAATTTTGGCTATTTAATTATTTTAAGTAGTTGAATACAATTGATTTATAAATTTTTAGTACGAAAAATAAAAAATAAAATTTCAATTCTAAAATTGAGTCTTTTGAATTTCTAAATTTTGACTATTTAATTATTTTGAGTAAAGTTGAATGCAATTGATTTATAAATTTTAGTACGATAAATAAAAAATAAAATTTCAATTCTAAAATTGACTCTTTTGAATTTCAAAATCGAACAAATTTCAAAATCGAATTTCAAAATTTAGAAAATATAAATTAAAAATGAGTTATGACAAGTATATAATTTCAAAATTTTAAAAAATTAAAAATTAAGAATTTAAATTGTTATCAAATGATTCTTATATTAATTAAAATAGTTTAATCATTTGTTTGTTAAAGTTTAACAATTCTGTTATGTGATTATAAAAAAATATTTTATTATAAAAAAATCGCATCACAAGATCAAATGACTAACTTTCCTTTTATTTCTTTTTTTCCCTAGTGAATAACAACTTACATATACTACTACTGGCTAAGTAACTCAGTTGATATCCATGCCCAATAAAATGTGGCTTTAAAGTCGCCGGGCCATCAAGAGAGATTGTGTATTTACCATTCTCATGTTAAAAAAGAAGAAACATCTGGCATAATAACTTACAGTTTTGTGGGCCAAATAGTAATTTACAAAGCACATCACTTGTCATCTATTATGTATTATAAATTTGCTGAAAATAAAATAAGAGTTAGCAAATAAAATGATAAATCTAATTAAATTGATAAATCTAATTCAATATATCAAATTTTGAATAGGATTGAATTTATAAATTTTATAATCGAATTAGATTCAGATCGAATTTGGATTGATAGATTTTATAATCAATTATATCCCATCCGTATCAATTTATTATTAAATTATAAATAAATATATATTTTATTTTATAATATTATGCATAATAATAAATATATTAGATTATTATTTTAATTTAAAAATAAATATGAATATTTATAATAATTTAATAATTGTATATATATACTTTTTATTATTTTATCTTTTTAATTGTAATTATAAATAATAATATTTGTTATAAAAATATTAATTTAAAATTTAAATTTGTGTATGTCGTGTTTTATATATGACAATAATTTATAAATAAATTTTAATATCAATATGATCTTATCTAATCCTATAAATCCAATCTGTTCGGATTGATTACATCATCCAAACTGAATCGGATTGAAAATCTTTCAAGTCTATTTAGATCGGATTGAATTTAAATTGATAAAAAATAGATAATTTGGATCAACTATTACTATAAAGCATTTTAAAAATGAAGGCAAGATGTTTTTAGGAGTAACTCGCAATACCAATGAAAATCTTCTCGACTTCTTCTTTAGAGTAGTAACCCAAAAGTTATCATCTAAGGACCGAGAATAATTTCCCACTCGCCCAACAAACGCAAAACAGAGAAATAATTTTCTTATATATTTTAATCCACATCCCACATTAAACAAATAACTTCGATTCTTCAAACACCTCATGACATTGACACCACCAAATCACAATTTACAAACTATACAAATCACAAGTTCAATGAGCACATAAAATCTCTTGAAACTAATCATTACTATAAATATAGAAGCAATGTGTAGAAAGCAAAGCTTTTTATGTCTAACTTTATTATTACATTACATCCATCAGGGTGCAATTATCGCTATATGTTTCACATATCAATCAGCCTAACTATTGCGAAGTTGTTGACAAAAGAGACAAAAATTCCAAAAGCCTAACATGTTGGTTTCCTAATCACTAAACCACAGTGAAATCTACTATAAGAAGATAAGCAACAAAAACCAAGCATAGCTAAGAAGTACTTTTGCTACCAACTTACAGTAGTCACTTGTTTATTGGAGCCTTGTTCAGCAAAAAATCCTTCAGAACATCCATGACTGCCCCAAAATCATCATTCACTTGCACTGGAGGATTAGCGAATTGACAAGCCATGTCCGGGATTGTTTTAGAGTGATAATCGATCTTCGAATGTGTAAATTTGAGCCCATGAGCAGTGCTAACAACTACAGTTCGATCAGTGGGTGCAATAACTCCACTTTTCCTAAGCTTAATTAAAGCTGTTAATGCTACTCCAGTATGTGGGCATATAAACATCCCAGTCGAATCAGCTTGTGCTGTAGCATCCATTAGCTCTTCTTCTGTAGCTTCCTCAACAATCCCATCACAATTCTTAAGAGCAAAAACAGCTCTATCAATAGAAACAGGGTCTCCAATCTGTATAGCAGACGCAAAAGTTGAATTGGCAGCCACAGGTTTGAATTCCTTCCACCCAGATTTGTAATACAAATACAGAGGGTTTGCATTAGCAGCCTGAGCACAAACTAGCCTAGGAACCCTATCTACAAGACCCAAATCTTGACACATTTTAAAACCTTTGTAAAAGGCATAAATGTTACCTAGATTACCACCAGGAACAATAACCCAATCGGGCACTTCCCAATCAAACTGCTGCAAAATCTCGATAGCTGCCGTTTTTTGCCCTTCAATCCTCAAACTGTTCAAAGAATTTGCCAAGTAAATTGGTAATTCGGATGTGATTTCTCTGATTAGTTTCATACAACCATCGAAATCAGTGTCAATGCTCAAAACAAAAGCACCATTTGCAATAGGTTGTACCAGTTGAGCCATTGATATCTTATTAGCAGGTAAGAACACGATAGAGGGAATCCCAGCTGAAGCACAATAAGCAGAAAGCGCTGCAGAAGTGTCACCCGTCGAGGCACAACCAACACCAACAACAGGTCGTTTCAATTTCCGCAGACGGTTGACTTGACTGATCAAGACCGTCATGCCCAAGTCCTTGAAACTACCAGTGTGACTAATTCCACAGTGTTTCACCCACAGATCATTCATGCCCATAAACTGTTTGCCGAAACGCTCAGCCCAAAATAAGTTGGAATTTCCCTCGAAAGCACTTACAATATCATCATCGTCAATATCTGGTAACACCCATTCTTTCTTGCTCCAAACCCCAGAGCCATATGGCCACGTGGTCTTACCAACGCGCGAGTCAAATAGACGACGCCAGTACGCCCCGTCAAACTTCCTCAACGCGTGAATGTCGTGTTGTACATCTAAAAGGCCACCAGAACGGCTGCGGTAAACGATTTCGTCAAGCGAGTACGACTCAGGGGATTCGAATCCAGCGTTAAATGGCACGTATTTGGCAGAAAATTCGTTGGCGGCTGAGCGGTGGCGCCGAGCCTCATCTTTGATATTCTCATCGGCAGCTCGCCGAAGTTTAGGCGCCGAAGGAGAAGAGGTGTTGTTGTTGGCGTTAGTGGTAGGGGAAGAGGGATCGAATGTGGAAGAGGTGCAAGTGACGATTGCATAAGAACGGTGTTTGGGCATGTGATTATGGTATGATTGTTTGGGTTTAGGGTTGAGACTGAGAGAGGTTAGGAACAACGACGAGGTAGCCATGTTTTTTGTTGGGAGAGAGAGAGAGACCCTGGTTGTGGAAGCTGGAAATTAAACGAGAGAAGCGGCGCTTATTTTGAGTTTGTTTATAAATATTTTTTTATTTGATTTTGGGCCGCTGTGTTGTGGACGGTAGGCGATCACTGTTTTTCTTTTTCTATATTTTTCCCTTTATAATTTTGTTTTTCTCAAAATTATATAATTAAATAAAAAAATTAATTACATAAATTTTATATTTATTTTAAATTAGATATTTATTATTTATAATAATTTAATTATATTATTATTAAAAAATATTATATAAAAACAAATAATATTTTTTTATTCCATTAACAATTTATTGAAATTCATGTAATGTACTTAAATTGATCATGTTCTCAAATTATGATGAAACCTTGTAAGTTGTAACAAGTAATAAGATATCAAATATTTAACTCAACGTTACTGCTCGAACGAAAATATATATTAATTTTTAATTACATTTCACAACTTAAAGTAAGATTCAAACCGATAGCATTTTATTTGTACATAATTTTAATTAAGAGGGGCTCATAGGTAAAATATGGTATTATTTTTTTGGTTATTATTTATTTTTTATATATCTAATTTAAATATAAATATATTTAAATTATTAAATTTATTATATGTTTTTTAAGTAATATAAGTTTAAAATAAAAATCATACATATAGTAATTTTAATATATATATTTTATCTACAATTTTATAGATATTAGATATAAATTTTTCTATGAGAGGTTATCAATATCATTTCTAACTCTCGTGTATATTGGTAAGTGACACAAATAGATTTTAGTGTCATTGAATGTAAATATAAATTTAACATGTTTCACTTAAAGTACAAATGATTCGGTTTGATGAAACCTAATTCCAAGCCTGTTAGACCAAAAAAAATAAAATTAAGTCAGATCCTACCTAACTAATTTTAATACATACTAAGTCCCAATTATTTATATTATGAAAAAAACTTGAATTCTATATTAAATATAAGTTAAATTTAAATTTAATAAAATATATTTATCTTAATATTTATGATATTATTGAATAATTATTTGAATCATTTAAAATTAAATATTAATTTATTTCGATTCAAGATGTAAAAAGTAAGGTTGGTTCTAAATTTGCATTTTATTTATAACTTACCAAACTATCCCAAAAATAAAATGTGTTATAATGTTTGCCGTGAACCCAATCTAAAAATGAAGTTTTGAAATTTGGTTAGCCTAATCGTCCAAAGTTACGTTTTTATTACCAACGTAAAACCACCTGGGTTAACGAGAAAGGTATTGTTGTTGATAAAGTCTATTATACGATCACGAGTAAACTTTTTAATAGACTTATGTTTTATTTTGGAAGAATATAAACTGTTTTTGTGATGACTTATTTTATACTGTGTATGACTGCATAATTGTTTATTTAAAAGATATTTAGACTGCATAATTCATTCAAAAGAAATATATTTTTAATTTTTTTATAATATAATGATATTAATCCTAATATTCCATATTCATGAACATTGTCATAATTGAATGAGAAATCGTTCCCGTCCCCTTTTTATGACCCATTTGTTAATATCGAAAAACATATTTTTTATATATATTTTTTTATGAAAAGAGAGTAATTTATGTCCGCTATTTTTAATAATAGTATATTTTAAATTCATACCTTATGTTAAATATCAAAAGTCTATTATTTTTACAAAAATATCATAAAAATCTATTTTGTAAAAAAATGGATTTGTGTTGTCCAATCTTTTTTGCGAACGTAAATCACTATAAATTCGTTACCTTTACAATAATGAATTTTTGCGACCTTTTTATAAAAATTGTAGATTTATACTGTTACACTTAATATGTATATATTTAAAGTGTAATTTTGTTAAAAATAACAAGCTTAGGTGATTAATCGTCGTCCTTCTTTTATTTTATGAAAAATAAGACAAAAGGGTCATTCAAGCCATTTTCTTTGAACGAAAGTTCACTTTAAACCTAGATTAATTAGATGGGATAGTACGAGTTTACTCCACCTTTACAAAATGGTCCTAAGAGATTTGTTTTGCAAAAATAACGAATTTGTATTGTCTTACTATTTTTACAAAAATGAAACATTATAAGTCCATTACCTTTACAAAATGAAATTTTATGACTCTTTTGTAAATATAACAAACTTCGACTACATTTTTTTTCCAAAAATATATGCATTGTACGACATATGTTAAAAATAAAACTTTATTTATAAAAAAAATTATATTATGTAATTAAACTACTAGTCTCTTAATAAAAATATGATTTCTTTCGGGAGTAAAATCAATATTTATTATGTAATAAGTTTGCACATTTTTATAAGCATAAAATATAATTATTAATTTAATAAATGATAATTTATACATATTTTTAATTATTAAATTCTATATATTTATGTTTAGTTTATTATTCTTATGTGTTATAAATTCTTTAATTTATGTTTTATAAAAAAAATATAATTTTGTATAATTTTTAGAATTTTTTATTAATTTTATTTAACAAATGAATGTATTTAGAATGAAATGTGAATTTACATAGCAACGTGAATATATTTAGATCAACATGGATATACTTAGCAATCATGCACCCAAAATGTTGACATTTTGCACCCTAAGCACCATACGATGATGAACCCACACATTGCTCCTTTAGCTAACGAGCTAAATGATGTGTCACTTGATCATCAACTCTTTACTTGCTAACCCACACATCATTCACTATTTACACATTGATTCCAAATATCGACACACAATACATTGTGATGAGTCCATTTAACTACATATGATGTGTTAGAAATACTTAATGATTGTATTATATTATGTGATTCAAATGAATATACATGGTGTCTTTATATAGGAATTACAAGTAACTAGATATGTTTAAAGTAACTAAATATAGATATGCCTAAAGTAAATAGATATACATTAGCAGATATGTATATACATTAATATGTTACTAGATATACATTAACAGCCCCCCTTAAACTCAAGGTGGATGTGAGACCAACTTGAGGTTGTCAACTAAATTACGAGTGCGTCCTTTGGGAAGTGCCTTAGTGAAGATATCTACAAGTTGATCGTTGGAGAAAACAAGGAAAATCTTGAGAGCACCATGGAAAAGATGAGAGCGAATAAAGTGACAATCAATCTCGATGTTTTTAATCTGTTCATGGAAGACATCATTGTGAGCAATACGAATGACACTCTGATTATCACAATAAAGATGAGGAGTAGAGGATGTGGACACATCCAAATCCTTAAGAATCCATTGTATCCAAAGAAGCTCAGATGTGGTATCAACAAGAGCACGATATTCTGCTTCAATACTGGAGCGGGCCACGAAGGTTTGTTTCTTACTTCGCCAAGAAATCAAAAAAGTACCAAGGAGAAAACAATAACTTGTAGTGGACCTACGATCAGTGGGATCTCTTACCCAATCAGCATCAGAGAATGCACGAAGTACTAAAGAAGACTGAGCTGAGTACAAAAAGGCCATGGAAGATAGTGCCTTTCAAGTATCGTAGAATACATAGAACAACAACATAATGAGTTGATCGTGGAGTAGACAAATATTGGCTCACATGATGAACAACATAAGAAATGTCTGGACGAGTAACTGTAAGATAAACTAGGCTGCCAACCAATCGTCTATAAAGAGAGGGATTAGACAATGGTTGCCTTTCCGATGGTGTGAGATGCGCATTAAGTTCAACTGAAGTGTCAACAGTCTTGCTATCAGTGAGTCCAGCTTTAGAGAAGAGGTTAGATGCATACTTAGCTTGAGTAATATAAAGAGCATCTGTGGAATGAGTGATCTCAAGACCCAAGAAGTAGCTGAGATGTCAAAGGTCTTTCATCTCAAACTACTAACTAAGAAAATCGTTGAGTTCTTGAATGCCACTAAAGTCATCACCAGTTATGATCATATCATCCACATATAGGAGAAGCAAAATGGTGCCTTTATCATTGTGACGAAGAAATAAGGTAGAATCATAAGGACTGGCAGTGTAACCCAAGGGAAGGATGGTGGAGCTAAACTTGGCAAAGCATGCTCGTAGAGCTTGTTTAAAGCCATAAAGTTCTTGTTGAAGGCGACAAACCTTATTTGTTTCAACAGAAAGACCAAGAGGAGGTTGCATATAGACTTCTTCATGCAGATCCTCATTAAGGAATGCATTTTTGACATCCATCTGAAAAAGGTCCCATTTACTAGCAATGACAACAACTAAGAGGGTACGAATAGAGAAAATACGGGCAACTAGAGCAAAAGTCTCTTCATAATCAATCTCATACTCTTGTGTAAAACTTTTTGCTACAAGACGAGCCTAATAGTGATCGATGGACCCATCAGAGCGAGTCTTGATCTTATAGATCCACTTACTACCAACCACAAACTGACCAAGAGGAAGAGTAACCAGATCCCAAGTATGGTTTTTGGTTAATGCATCAATTTCTTATTTCATTGCAATATGCAAAAAAAGGTTAGTAGATGCCTCACGATAGGTGTGAGGCTCATTGATAACTGTATTTTATATAATTATTTTCACCTATTTTATTAATTATAATTGCTATGTTTTCAGTGTTTTTAGTTAATTTTAGTTTAATAAATTAGTATTTACTGTTTTTTATATATTTTAATAAAATTAAATAATTTGTATCGAAAAACTTAATTAATTGCAAATTTGGGTCCAAAAATATAATTTCAAATAAAATAATATTTAATTGCAATTTATAAAAGTCAAAAATATAATTTAAATTAAATTCGGGCTTGATTTTAATTATTAAAAATTTAAAAATTTAATTTAAATTAGAAAAGGGCTAAACTGTAATTAAAGAAAGTTGAAAATGTAATTTGAAATAAATTTGTGGGCAAAAATCCAATTAATGAAAGTTTAATTTTCTGCGCAGGTAAGAAAAACCACGCGCCAAGATTCACGCGGGAAACGTGGACCGTCCGATCAAAGAAGAAACGGCTGAGATCCGCGCGTGACATTCACGCCCGACCAGATCGCGTGGTTACAGATTCTTTTACGCGGCTTGGCGCCCGAGTGAGGCCCACCTGCCGCGCAGGCCGGCGTGCAAGTGGGGCCCACCTCTCTGACGCGTTTCAGCCGCTGTCCCCCACGTACGCGCGCCTCTGATCCCGTGCGCTGATCTCAGCGTGCACCCGCATTCTCCTCCAATCAGAATATGCCACGTGTTCACTCTGAATCCCTTCCTCAAATCAGCAACTACCACGTGTCCCACTCTATTATTCAGCCAATCATGTAATGGCACGTGGCATGTTACGATGAGCGCGAAAGCGCAGGATCGCGCCCGTCTGTGGCCGTTTTCTCCGTGCTTTGTTATCGCCGGCGCCATTTTCAGCATCCAATGATAAGCTGCCACGTGTCCGCATGAATTCCTTTCAGCGAATCAGACGCTGACACATGGCACGCATAAAGAATTTAAAAATATGCAGAATCGGCGCCCCTGTCTCACGCGTGAATTTATTTAATATTTTCGATTCGATTTTCGATACGCGTTATTTAATTTTTCGATAAAAATATTATTACGCGTTTTATAAAAAATAAAATAAAAAATGTAATATTTTAGATGTATTATTTTTGGGTATAAATAGGAGATAAGAGGATAGTTTTAAGAAGTTTTTTTTAGTTTGTAATTTTTGGGGTGTTTGTGTGTTGGCTGTGGAACACGCAGAAGCCATTTTTGGCTTTTGTTGTGTTCTGCGTGTGCCAAAAATTTGTTCTAATTGATGTTTTAATTTTCCTTCTTCTTCATCTTAATTTTCTGTAGGTGTTGTAATTTTTATTTTTATTTTATGAAGTAATTTAATTTTTCTAGGGTTGCATTTGATCTAAATTTATGATACTTTTATTTTAATTATTTTGATAGATTTATAAGACGTTCGATTTGTTCGTTCTATTTTGTGTTTAATGCTTTTTGATTATTTACGAATCTTATCGAAACGATCCGTGACACATGAATAAACTTGGAAGAGGCATTCATGTGTATATTGCTCGTAAATAGAATGAAATGTATAATGAAGGATAGGAATATACCCTAATTATATGTGTGGCCATTTGAAAACTTAAAACGTAATGAATTTCGGTGAATTTAATTCTCATAGAGATATGGCGAATTAATTTGACGAGGTGTGTTTGTACGGAGCTCGGAAGAGATGTATGAATAAAAATAGAAGTTTTCGGTTGACAAATTAAATGTACTAAAAAATATAAATCAAAAGAAAATAAAATGATTTGAGTTGATTAATTTGGTGAAAAATTGCAATCCTAGATTTCTTTTATTTTTTGTTTAAACTATTTTCTTACATTTTCTACAATCAACATACGTTTTGAATAAAATCAGATTGAGATAATTTTAGTAATCAACAAACTATAGTTACAAATCTCCATGGGAACGATACTTTACTTACAAATTTTATTACTTGTGACCGTGTATACTTGCACGTTTTTGTGTGTTGTAAAACATGCAACACTCATAAAGTGTAGTAAGGGCAGTGTAACAATGATAGTCAAGTAAATGTGTAGGAATGTATCTTACCCGGATTGAGTACCGAAGTGGAATGTCTTGTGGAGGATCTTCAGGCGGAGCAAGAGTAGAGGAGCTATGTTCAAGGTGGGGTAGCTTGTTATCAACCTATTATTCTACAACCTGTCTAGGATAATCATCAAAATTATCTGAAGATTGAATATTGAAGTCTATAGGTGGATTAAGAGTATCTTTAAAAGGAACATGAGACTCATTTGAAAAGATTTCTAAAACATTTGAATTGGTTAGGGAAGAACGAAAGTGAGAAAGTTCATTAAATAAGCGGTGTTCTCAAAAGATAACATTTCGGAAAACACGAAGATGATGTGAGATAGGAACATAGCATCGATACCTTTTTTGAGTTTCACCATAACCAAGAAAACAACAAAGTCTAGATCGAGGCTCAAGTTTGTTGTGTTCATGAGGCTGAAGAAGAACGAAACAAGCAGATCCGAATGAACGAAGGTAATGATAGTCAAAAGATGACCCAAAAGGCGCTCATACGGAGTCTGATTATGAATGACAACGCTTGGAATGCGATTAATGACATGAACAACATGAAGAGCAACTTCACCCTAAAATGGGGCAAGAACTTTGGTAGAAAGAAGAAGAACACGAACAATGTCAAGAATGTGACGAAGTTTTCTTTCAGCTCGACCATTTTGTTGAGAGGTTCCTGGACAGGTTAGATGATGTATAGTGCCATAGGAGTGTAACAGATCTTGAAAAACATTTTGAGTATATTCAAGAGCATTATCAAATCGAAAAGTTTTGATATGTTTGGAGAATTGTGTTTCAATCATTTTTGCAAAGTTATTGTATATTGGTAACATTTCAGAACGAGATTTCATTGGAAAGATCCAACTATAATGAGAATAATCATCAATAAAAACAACAAAATATCGAGATCCGCCAATACTAGTAACATGAGAAGGTTCCCAAACATCAGAATGAATTAACTCAAAATACTATTAGAGATAGATTTACTATTATTGAAAGGTAGGGCTGGTTGTTTTCCTAACTGACATGAAGTACGATCAAAATTGTCTTTGGACACAGAACCCAATAGATCTTTAGAAGCTAACTGTTGTACCCGAGTGGATGAGGCATAACCAAGACGAGAGTGCCAAAGTGCGAGAGAAAGTAAGGAAGAAACTGTAGCAGTTGCAGCAGCAATAGAGGTAGGAGCAATAAGTTAAGAGATGCAGATTGTTTACGGGAAACATACGTCCGACCCTAGGACCGGTCCCAAGCTCTTGCCCCGTCCTCGGATCCTACACAATACACCCAAAATAGTAAAAATAAGGCGATATCCTAGTTCAGCTAATTGTTCCACCGAGCATAAATTATAGGATAGGTCAGGTACATGGAAAACCCTAGGAACATAGAGGGTAGAGGTCGAAACAAAACCTAGACTATTCCCATGAATAGTGGAACCATCAGCTATATGAATATTAAGAGGATGTGGTACAAGTTCAAGTTTGGAGAATAAAGATGAGTGGGGTGTCATGTGATTACAACAGGTAGAGTAAAAAAGCCAAGTTTGAGACTTACCGGGCAAAACTGAGAGAGTAGTGGAAAGAGATGCATTACTAGCCATTTGAATAACCTGAGTTATGATCTTCTGTAGTTTAGTGGATGAGAGGTTGATAGTGGATCCAGAAGACTAGGACTCTACTGAAATAGAAGGCATCAGTGAAGTAGGCTTAGTATTAGCAACAACAGTAGTAGATTAGTTGCGACAGTAACAAGTCTCAATGGTGTGGCTATAACGCTTGCAATAATTACAGAACCTTTTATTGCTCTGCTTACGACGATTGTAAAAGCCAAAGGAATCACTTGATTGCTAAGGTTGCTTAATGGTAGGAGTAGAAGAAGTAAATAGCCAACATATTGAACTTATTCTGGGCTTGAAGGGTTGCAAGTCGAGCTTCTTCTCTAACCAACTCATTTATAGTAGTATCAAGAGAAAGAAGAGGACTACGATTAAGAAGCTGACCTCAGATGGGCTCAAAGTTCTTGTGGATTGAAATCAAGAACCCATAGAGACAAAATTCATCCCTAACTATAGCATATTGTTAAGTATCTGTTAAGCATGCCCAAATTGGATCACAAAGGTCAATTTGGTCCCAAAGGAAGCGAAACTGATCAAAGTAGTCATTGATGGATTGCCCTGGTTCTTGTTGAAGTTGATACAATTCAACTATTAGTTGATATTTCATGGATCCATGAGTAGTGGAGTACCTTTTGGCCAACATATCCCATGCTGATTTGGCATCATCAAAGTTGCCCAACAGATTGGAGATGGAGGAAATGGAAGTATTCCAAATCTATGTGAGGATAATGTGGTTGTGACTATCCCATTCAATCATGCGACGAAGGAAAGTAGCATCTTCTTTCACTTGCTTCTTTAACAAGAATGATAATTGCACAAATACAATAATGTCAAAGCATACGACCCTTAAGAAAACTGCTCATAGCTTGAGACCATGACAAGTAATTCTTAGTCCCCTCCAATATAGTATTGATAGAACAAGAAACAAAAACATCATTTTTATTCATTTGGAAACACAATATGCAAAAACGGACTACAAAAACGAGGTATACGCAAAAAACTGAGTAGGGAGGACCTATATTGGGGAAAAGTCAACGGATAGAATGGGTAGCGAAAAGTCAACGGGCACCACGTCGTGCAAAATTCAACGGTCAGTGGGGCTTTGTGACATCAGCTGGATGCTATGATGACATCAACCCTAGACAAGTCATTGATGACGTCACGAAACCAGAGCGCGGTGTGAGTGGCGCGTCAAATTCACATGCAGTTTTTGTTGGTAGCGCCTGCGAGTGCATGCGAAGGAGGATGATTATGAAACGCCCACAGTTGTGTATATCTGGTGGCGTCGATCACAGTGGTATCTACAGAAAGGTCGTTGGGTTAAGATTCACGGTGACGTTTGGTTTCAATGGCGGTGCGTGAAAGGACGTGTAGATCTTTTGAGCATCGTGTGAGAGAGCGCGCGGTGTCCGATGGTTACGATACTTCCATGATTGTGTAGATTTGGTCGAGACGATCATAGTATATGCAAAAAAAAATATTGGAACAAGATGCACGGCAACAACAGTGATTACAATGGTCTATATGGTGCGGAACTCCTTAACATCGATGACTGTAGTTGCAGAACCTAAGGACAACGACTGAAAGATGTGAGAGGTTCAACGGTGAATGATTGCAACAACTATTATGACATCGGAAACTATAAGGGTTAAGTAACACCCGAAAAGACAAGACTCATAAAAATACAAAAATATTGGCTCTAATACCATGTTAGAAATACTTAATGATTGTATTCTATTATGCGATTCAAATGAATATACATGGTGCCTTTATATAAGAATTACAAGTAACTAGATATGTCTAAAGTAACTAAATATATATATGTCTACAGTAAATAAATATACATTAACAGATATGTATATACATTAATATGTTACTAGATATACATTAACATGATGATCTAGGCTTAATTGATCATAAATTCAAAATATAACTCATATAAAGATCCATAAAGTATCATTTTGAAAAGGACGATTAGAGAAAATTAGGAAAAAATAGAGAGAAAATTTAGAAAAATTATCTTAAAGGATTTGAATATTTGAAGAAAATTTCAACAAGAAATTTAGATATTGGTGTATTTAATAGATTTGGCTCAAATTTCTCATAAGATAATAAGATTATTGTATTTTTTTCTTTTAATAATTATGAATTATTTAGTTATCTTTGCATACGTGTGAAATATTATGTATAATTAGACAATTTATTATGATTATGGGTAATTTAAAGCCCTAAATTATGGTCAATATGAATTATGTTATGATTTCTATAAAGTTTTAATTATAAATTTCTTGATGTATTTAATTTCATATTTAAATGTTAAAGCATGTTAATTTTTGAATTGTGTGTAAAACTATTTTAATATTTAGTTTTGTTTATTATTAGATTATAACGTTAATGTGAAATTACTAATTTTTGTAATTAAAGTAACAAGTTGTAATTTTTATTACAATTATAATTAAATACTTAAGTTATAAATTGTTAACGATATCGATTTCATATGATTTAATTATTATTTTTTGAATCATAATACAACAAATAAATTAAATATACTAGTCATAATTCTATATTATTTATGAGTTAGGTTGATTAATAATCGAGTTATTAGTTAATTACAAAGTAAGAATTTTAGGTGAACTTAAATTTTCAAAATTAAAATTGAAAAAAAACTAAAAGAGAGTTAAAAATTATATAATAAATTTAAGATTTGCAAATTAAATGTATCATATATAATAAATTTAATTGTAATTTAGTGGCTAAAAAACTTCGTTAATCACATATTTTTCTTATCAATCCAAAAATTATATTTTTTGTTATTTTGTTATTTTTGTATGTTATTTTATTTTTCATAAAATATTTTAAAAAATTATTTTATTTTATTTGTGACATTTATAATTTGATTTTAAACTAATAATTAATAATTAAACTTTTTGAATCTTTATCTACTATTATTTATAATTATATTTTTAATCATATGATTTTTAAATAATAATAATATAAAGTTAAATATTTAATATTTTAATTTAAATACCATCATACTTCGTTGGTATTTTTTTTCCGCTAAAATTTAATTCCATTTTTATATTTGCTTGGTAGAGTAAATTATCATTTTCAAGTTTTAACATGCGCGGTTCACCTAATATTTGGTAAGATTTATTATCTAATTTCAAGTTATATGATTGAATCAACTAAATGATGTCTTAAAAAAAAAATGGAACTTGCAACGTTACATTGGCAGGAGTGATAATTAGTTATTTTAAGAAAAAAAATTGAGAAAATTATTATACATATTTTATTTTAAAAGATAACTCTACATTTCTTATATGTTTATTTTTTGTCAACTTATATGCTTACAAATATTTGATAACATAAGTCAATTTTGACTTAAATAGTTTTTCTTTTTCTTTTTGACTGCATCAGATTTGAGTCAAATTATAATAACATATTACATACGTAAAACAAAAGAGCAATTATATTAAAATATTGGTATATAAGTCTATCCGGAAAAAAACTTAGATTTATGTATTCAATTATATTTATTTTAATAGAATTTTAAAATAAGAGAATATGATATTTTAAATATTTTAATTTTATAAATTAAATATAATAATTATCTTTTATTAAAATTGGTGTAATTTAGTCGTAATATTATTAAAAATTAAAACACTTTAGTGATTTCTTATAAGTTCATTTTTTTGAGATTTTTTTGTTAAAAGAATTGGATTGAATTGAATCTATTAATAAAGGTTGATAAATATTTAAAGAAAAATATATATCAAAAAGTTGATAATAAATGATTAAAATAAATCAAATTTAATCAAACATAATTTAAATGTTCACAAATGTAACAATAAGGTGATTAAAATGTATGAATTAAAATAAAGTGATCAATATATAAATTTATAATAATAAAATGACTTCAATATATATTTTCCTTTAAAATATAGGGTTATAATTTTTAAATATTTATATAAATTTAATTATTATTTTATAAAAAAATTTAAAATATGAAAATATCTAAAAAACCATTACATTTAAAATTTTATTTTAATATAAATTTTAGTTAGAATGATACATAAAAAAAATTTATTCACTTGTAATTAAAATAAGATCAATTAAAATTTATAAATATTTTTATTTTTTAAATATTATATATACACATATGTTTCATTCAACTATTATTAATAGTAATTTATAAAAAGTTTATTTTAATAAAACTAATTATAATTTACATAACTCTAGACGAATTAAGTCGATAAAAAACCTTAAAACCTTAGTTTTTTTTATTAAAGAATATTATTACTCTTAAAATTTAATTTAATTAATACATAAATTTTAAAATTTTAAAATGTACGATTTAATATTTAATTTTTTAAAATTTTACATATATTTTTAATTTTTTTGATATATATATATATATATATATATATATATTTAATAATCAAATCAAGATTTCTGTATTAAATTTTAAAAATTTGAAGATTAAATTATATGGTTTTAAAATTTAGAAATATATGTATGGATTTTTTAAAAGTTTAAGAATAAAATTATATGTTTTAAAAGTATAGAGAAATATATATACATTTAATTAAAATTTATGACTAATAATACACTTAAGCCTAACTTTTTAAGAGTATTTATACGATTTTTAATGGAGCTTTAAATATATTTTGAAATGAAAAACTTTCAAAAGTTCGAATTTGAGAGATATTTGCAAGTTATTTTTTTCCCCAAAATAAATGCTTGCTGGGGCATTTAGGTAAATGGGAGAAAAAGTCTGCCCAAAGACACAAGATTAAGGCAAGTATTAGATTTTCAAGCCTTAACGGAGCTCTCTAATATTATAAAAAAAATAAAAAAATGGAGCTCTCTAATGTTGGTTCAAAGCGCAAAATCACTGTTGGTGGAGGCCACGAATGTCCTATAAGCCATTTCTCTCCCACGGACCCCCAGTTGACGATACGTTTATATCAGTTTTGAAAATAAAAAAGAAAAAAGAAAAACAATTTAGAGAGAGAAAGAAACAACTGCACACAAACTTAGAGAGAGAAGGACAAGGACACAGTACAGGGAAGTTCAAAAACTTTTGCTTCCATTTGTCATTTCGAACCAAAAAATAAAAAATAAAAAAAATCCAAAAGGTTTGAGAAAGGGGTGAAAATTATCTGAGTTATTCTTTCGCTTCTTGTTATTTGTCATCTTCTTCTGCTCAAACTTAAATTCACTTATTTCTAATTTATTTTGCCGTTGGAACTCCTTAGCGACGACGTTATTCTCTTCGATCTGACTCGCTGAGTTCCTTCATTTTACAACTCAGTGTCGTTTCGGATGAGGTAGCTGAGAAGATCGACCGAGTCTTATCGCCATGGTAACTGGAGCAGAACATCGAATGCTTGTTTAATTTTTTGTGCTTGATTTCATTGACTTGTTGCTTACTTGAATTGAATCGGTTTTGATATATGTTTTTAGGAGTTTGTAAATTTATATTCGATGGACTAACCTTTAGAAAATCTTTTCATCTGAGGATATCATTCAACTCATTTTCTTTCCCTGGGCTTTATTGAGTTCAATTCTTATTTAAATAGTTATTCATCTCTCCGTGCTTGTGCGTCCTTTGCATTTTCTATCTCTAGCTTTTTGATGCGATAATAATTTTAGGAACTAGTGTGGTGAATCTAAATGTAGAGTAGATGTGGCATAATTTTATTTTAGACAAACAGATTAAAATCAGTTGTATATAAATTAGATATGTCGCCAAACGTTTTAACCTGTATAAGATGCATTGTTTTTCAAACAAAATTTTGGGGGATATATTACCTAGTTATGCTCTGGGCATATATGTCACATAAGCTACAGCTTACTTGATATTAGAGGAAATGTCTATGCAAGTTGGCTTCAACATTCATAATTCATTTTTTAAATCTTAATCAATGAAGTGATGCTGGTAATTTTATTTGGTTTGACATGAGTGATATAAATATACAATAAAACTATTGATCTGGTTGTTAGTTGATATAAGCACTGTTTGTTCCGAGTCATTATTGTGGTTTAGCCTCTCGAGTCATACAGTTTCATCAACATTATGAGAAGTTGAAGGAGTTGGTATTATCCCAAAATGTGGCTCTGCCTTCATAGTCACCACTAAGTCAATATCAGGAAGCTATGTTGGAGAAATTTGATTGGTATCCTTGCATGCTGTCACGTCAAATTGATGGTGAATGTTACCACGAATCCTTTTAGTTTTAAATTTCCTTAATGGTTGAAGTTTATAAATTCCATGGCGTACAATCTTGGTATACCATGAACTTGGTCATGCAAATTTCCTGTATTGGAGTTCTTAAATTATTTCATGCACCAGTTTGCTAATTTTCTTCTTGAATGTTATCCAATGTCATTGTTTCAAAGACCTTGTCATATTAATCTGAAATTTTATATAAGATTCACCTTCATACGCTTATCTCACACATCATTTGACCCTTCCATTTTTATTGGTCTCTAGCAATTTTTGTTGCAATAATTCAGATGAAAATTTCCCTCCCTGGTAGATCCATTTAAAATATTTGTTTCCTACCTTTTGTAAAGCTGCTTTAGAAATTTATTTATTAAGTTCTGAATTGGTTGTTTATGAACTTTGAGAAATTCATTGCATTGTGGTTGTAATAATATATTGCATTCATTATTCTTCTCAACAGATGCTTATTCTGTGGAGCTAACATTATCTGAGAGTTTTTCCTTCTTTATTCGTACATGCTTGTTGTGTTGTATGCATTTATTTTACGATTCTGAAAAGTTTGTGTATGCAGGCTGCATCAGTGAACATCATTGTGGGTACTCACGTCTGGGTTGAAGATCGAATAGAAGCATGGATTGATGGAGAAGTTACTCGAATCAATGGCGAAGAAGTACATGTTCACACCCCAAATGGGAAATTGGTGAGTCACATTTTTGCTATTAATTATTGGTCATGCCCATTTACTCAGTCATTTGTGGCACATTTTGAACGCAAATGACACTCTCATTTTCGTGATTTTGTGATTAGTATTTGTTTTCAACATTTCGTTTTTTTTTATATTGGTTTGGATAGGAAAAGATAATTGGAATTTTAGATTTATCCGATTATTTTATGATATGAAGTTTTTTACAAAGTTACGCTAATTCATTTAGAGATTAGTAATCTAGACCTTCATATATTTCTAAATGAGCACTTCTAAGTTTTTTATTGGATACAGTTATGTGGTCCGACTGTATTTATCAATAAAATTGCGACACATTACTTACTATTTATCATTAACTTGTGATAAATAGACTTTTTGTTATTGAATAATTTCATAAGTGTGATGTTGTTGTTCTTCTTAAAAAAATGCAAAAAAATAAATAAAAAAAATGCAGGTTGTTGCACGCATGTCTAAAGTTTTTCCAAAGGATACTGAAGCTCTTCCTGGAGGGGTAGATGACATGACGAAACTTTCATATTTGCATGAACCAGGAGTTCTACATAATTTGAAAGCCAGATATGAACTGAATGAAATTTATGTAAGATTTAAGATTTTCTGTTTCAGATGTTTGCATGTTATGGTAGATCTTAAGTGAAATGAAGGGGAATTTTTTTGCTAATAATGCATTTATATCATTTCCCACATGTTCTCCTAGACGTACACTGGAAATATACTGATTGCAGTCAACCCATTTCAAAGATTACCACATCTGTATGATACCCATATGATGGAACAATATAAAGGAGCTGCTTTTGGCGAGTTAAGCCCTCATGTTTTTGCAGTTGCAGATGTTGCATACAGGTAGCTTTTACCATCCATTTTATATTCTCATCAGTCACCCCTATCTATGCCCTCCCTCTTTTTTCATTAAAATGCTTATTCATTTCTTTACCAATTCATGACAGGGCTATGATCAATGATGGAAAGAGCAACTCCATACTGGTTAGTGGAGAAAGCGGTGCTGGTAAAACAGAGACCACAAAGATGCTCATGAGATATCTTGCATACCTTGGAGGTCGTTCTGGGGTAGAGGGAAGGACTGTTGAACAACAAGTTCTAGAAGTATGTCAAAGCTGTCTTACTAGATCAAATTATAGTTCCACAATTTATCTGATTACCTTAGTATTTTCCATCTTTGTAGACAATGCGAGATACTGCTTAAATTGTTTTTCTGACTTGTTATTTTCAGTCCAACCCTGTCCTTGAAGCATTTGGCAATGCTAAAACAGTCAGGAACAACAACTCAAGGTATCTCTTCTTCTCAGTACTTATCAAGTTAGAATTTAGTCTAGTATTGTATGTGTTTGGAATCTGGATGTTCACATGTTAGTGTCCGTTATCTGTCTCACTAGTTCAACTGTTGAATTAACAATGATCATTATGAGATGGAAAATAAAAGATAAAGATAGAATAATTTATAATAGGCAACAGTGTGGGTGTTTTTGTATAGTAGTATGTGATGAAAAAAGTTGAAAGATCACACAAGGAAAGTTTCATCTTAGTTATCTCTGTTTCCTTGCGTTATCGTGTTTATACTTTTCCATTTTTTTTTCTTTAAGTGTTGCTAAAAGTCATATATGACGGTTAAATTGTGGGGTTTGACTTGTGGATACTATTTTATCTCTCTGGTTTATTATTGTTTTTGAAACATTTGCATGTGTCTTTTTCGACACTATCTTCTTAATTATGTCAATCAATGAACTAATTAATTGTCTGTCTGTCCAACTTTGGCTTTTTCACAGGTGTCATCATCTTCCTCATTCTAATTTTTATTCTTTTATCACAATGCAGTCGTTTTGGAAAATTTGTTGAGATCCAATTTGACAAAAGTGGGAGGATATCTGGGGCTGCTATACGAACTTACTTGCTCGAGAGATCTCGTGTTTGTCAAATTTCAGATCCTGAAAGAAACTATCACTGCTTTTACCTTCTTTGTGCAGCACCACCTGAGGTAGTTAAAATTAAACTTTGATAGTGACCCAAATGATTGTAAGCCAGATGCGATATATGCATATCTCATGAACATGGTTCTGAGATATATTGATTTTTTGGTAATAAAAATTTCAGGAAAAAGAAAAATACAAGTTGGTTAGCCCTAAAGATTTTCATTACTTAAATCAATCAAACTGTTATGAACTGGATGGAGTAGATGATGCCCAAGAATATCTTGCAACCAGAAGAGCTATGGATATAGTTGGGATCAGCGACGAAGAACAGGTTAGTTTTCCCTGAAATTCTAAGATTTAGTTTGTGTATGGTATTTCATTAAGACCTCGACAATAATTGAATTTTTCAGGAGGCAATATTTAGGGTTGTAGCTGCAATTCTGCACCTTGGAAATATTGAATTCGCTAAAGGAGAGGAGATTGACTCATCTGTAATTAAAGATGGGAAGTCTAGATTTCATCTTGATATGACAGCTGAACTGCTTAAGTATGCCTTTTCTTTACAATTTGCATGACAATTGGGCTTTCCTATCTTCTATTCATCTTTGCTGGATTGTGTTTCCCTCTTCTATTAAATTTTGTCTAATATCAGGTGTGATGTCAAGAGCTTGGAAGATGCACTCATTAAGCGTGTCATGGTAACACCAGAAGAAATTATTACAAGGACTCTCGATCCAGTTGCTGCACTTGTTAGCCGGGATGGCTTAGCTAAGACTATTTACTCACGACTATTTGATTGGTACATTAATTTCTGATACCTGCTTTTCTCTCTATATTCATGACCATTTATTCACGATTATTTGAGTGTCTCTGTAGTTATCTGGAGAAGTGAGTAATGATTTTTAGACAGGGAATTTATGTCACTTAGATAGTTTTAATTTTCATTCTAAATTTTGAGGTTCTGACAAACTCTATCAATGTATATAGGCTTGTGGAGAAAATTAACATTTCAATTGGTCAAGATCCTAACTCCAAATCACTAATTGGAGTTCTTGATATATATGGCTTTGAGAGTTTCAAGTTCAATAGGTATGCTGTAATATTTAAACATTGATTGCAATATAATATTTGATTTTCAAGCTAATCATTTGCCTTTAATAATAGTTTTGAGCAGTTTTGTATTAATTTTACAAACGAGAAGCTGCAACAACATTTCAATCAAGTGAGGAAATTCCATTATACATTATACTCTTCTTCTAATACTAGTTATGTTTTCTAGCTATCTAAATGTTTGAGTGACTTGTGTGGTTGCAGCATGTCTTCAAAATGGAACAAGAAGAGTATACCAAAGAAGAAATCAATTGGAGCTACATAGAGTTTGTTGATAACCAAGATGTTTTGGATTTAATTGAGAAGGTGATAAGCTCTTGATCTCTGTTAAATTTATTGTTTTTACCTGTCTAAAAAGAGAATGCAATTGTATGTAACGATCCACTTAGTTATGTTTGAATCCTTCGATACTTGTTACATTTGTAAGGAAGCAAGTCAATTTGGTTAGAACACGTTTCCTTACTTGGTACTTTGTGAACACAAAGTATCAATCATTGAGGCATCACACATCGAAGCATAAACAAGACAAACAATAGTCAAGGCAACGAAGAACACCGAGACAACCAAGAAAACATACATAAAAGATCATGGCACACATATTGCACATTTAATTTCTCTATTTATTCTCATTGATGTGGTTGAAGGAGTACATGGCTATGCCTAACACCTCCGATAAAGAGCTTGTACGGCCATTTCCTATTTTTAGGGGAAACATTGCTATGAGCAAGGAGACACAAGTGTTGGAAAATACAAAAGTACACAATTTATCAATTACAAAAATACCCTTAATACTTAGTTGTACACAAGCATGCACCCATAGTTACAAATGACGTTGGGCAAGAATACATGTGTTTAAATTCAACCTTTAGCATTGCATTTTGCAGTTTACCAACATAATTGGATGCTACTTTTCAATAAGAGCTTTAAAAAATGGGCTTTTGGAATATTTTTATGCTACTGGTTCCTTGTGCGTATTGCTATAATGAAGTGATTCAATCTTTTGCAGAAACCCGGCGGAATAATTGCTCTTTTAGATGAAGCTTGGTATGTAGTTTATTTTCCATTCTTCTAAGTCATTTCTTTAAATTTTGCTGCAGAATTTTCATCTTTAACAAAAAAAATTTCTGGACTCATGCTTGTTGGATCGTTTCATGCAGCATGTTTCCAAAATCCACTCATGAAACATTTGCCCAGAAGCTGTACCAGACGTTCAAAAACAACAAGCGCTTTATAAAACCTAAGCTTTCTCAAACCAGTTTTACTATATCTCACTATGCAGGGGAGGTAAAAACATATTTTGTTTTTAGCTCATGTTGAACTCTGCTGATGTAGAGAATCTTATAGTTTGCTGAAAACTTTACCATAATTTCAGGTGATCTACCAGGCTGATCAGTTCCTTGATAAAAACAAAGATTATGTGGTGGCAGAACACCAGGATCTCTTGACAGCCTCAAAATGCCTGTTTGTGAAAGGTTTATTTCCTCGACTTCCGGAGGAGTCATCAAAGTCATCGAAATTTTCTTCCATTGGCTCATGCTTTAAGGTATAATTGGTTTACCTTACGCTTAATGTCAAAACCTCTTTGTTATTGAAAATGAGATATGTGTGAAAGATAATATTTTTGTTTGACATCAGCTATTTTAAATCATATTTCATAAAATGTTTGTTATGGTACAAATGCCTGAGAGGGTTTTCAACGTGCAGTTACAACTTCAGTCTTTGATGGAGACCCTGAGTTCAACAGAGCCTCATTATATCAGATGTGTGAAGCCAAATAATGTTTTGAAGCCTTCTATTTTCGAGAACTTCAATATAATCCAACAATTGCGGTGTGGTGTGAGTATAGTTTCCCTCATGAGCTTGCTTTATATCTTCTTTTAAGTGGTAAATTGGCAAAACTAGCATTTACATATATGAATCATGCTCTTCTAATGAGCTTTATGATCCCAATCTTATCATTGTAGGGTGTTCTTGAAGCAATCAGGATTAGCTGTGCTGGCTACCCTACCAGGAGGACTTTCTATGAGTTTCTTCTTCGCTTTGGGGTTCTTGCTCCAGAGGTTTTGGAGGGAAAGTAAGTCCATTATTTTTCTAGATGCTCTGGTTTTAGGTGTGGAGATCGATATGTCAATTGAATTTCAAACGCACTTCTAGTAAATATGTAATTAGAAATTTTATGATTTGCTGTTTCTTTTCTCACAGTTCTGATGATAAGATTGCATGTCAAATGATCCTGGATAAAATGGAACTGAAAGGTTATCAGGTGATTAAAATTATCATAACTTTTTGGTTATAATATTTGGGGGTATAGCAGTAGGTAGGCATGGTGTGGTATGACCTTCGGGTGCATACCTACCTTCTGATGGATGTTATTGCTTATCTATTCAAGGCATACATCTATAGGTGGGTTGGATAGTTTCAGAATTTGTCCAGGAATAAACTATATAATGCCATCCTTGGTGACTTGCTTATATTCTATGGTCTGTGTTGTTAGTCAATATTACGTACTAGTCTATTATATTTATTGGTTCGTTTGGCCCGAAACCTGTAGTTAACCATGCTGGGTAGAGTAGAAAGTAAATCCATTGCCTTTATTTTATTAGAAGTGAAACAAGTTTTTTTTTTGTTGGTGTACTACCTTACCAATAATGTGGTCCATATGACAAAGTGCTAGGAGACCATCAATTTAATGTAAAATTGAAATAAAGGAACACTTTATGCCCTAGACCTTCAATCATGCGAGCTCAGGGTTGGAGACCACCGTGTTTCCTGTTCCCAAGTTTTAGGTCTCATGTTCGAGTCTTTATAGGTGCTCTGTGGAAATGTGGATGCTTGCCTGTTCCTGTTTGTAATGCAACTTGAGTATTTGCTGATTTGTATTGTTAATTAACTTTTGTGCTTTACATTTTCGTGTTTGGTTAATTGTTTCTCATGTCTGGTTTTCTTTTACTATGGATCTATGATGTCCTTTTTCATACTTTGTTCAATGTGATTTGGCAGATAGGCAAGACAAAGGTCTTCCTACGAGCTGGTCAGATGGCTGAGTTAGATGCAAGAAGAGCAGAGGTGCTTGGACATGCAGCTAGAACAATTCAAAGGCAAATCCGCACATACATTGCACGTAAAGAGTTTGTAGAGCTACGTGAAGCTGCTACACTATTGCAATCTTATCTACGAGGTATCTATTAAATTGCCTACTTTCAATCTTTGACAGTGCTTTGTCATCTTGTTTGTACACTGTAGCTAAGGTATCAAGCATGAACACCCAAATTTGATTTAAATGAAAAGCTTTATAAGAACTTGGATACGAGATTGTTATAAGGCCCATATTGTGATTTAACATGATATCAATGCAAGGATCCTTCACTCCAACCAAACAATTTTCCACTTAGATTATCCTCAATATCTAAGCTTTTAGTAATTATCTCCAAACTCTGGTTCCTATTACACTGCCACTATTGTTTAAGCTTTTAGGAAAGATCGTGAACTAAACATAATTTTAATAGTGGTTGTAAAGAACTTGTGGTTCCATAAAAAAGGTTAACCTATTAGGTGGAATAGTCCAAGTTCTTATTAATTTAAGAATTAAGTAAGTTTAGTCAATGTGAACTTTGTTCGCACTTATCCAACAATTTTTTCCTCGAACAAAGTATCACATGGTTTAGCTCCTCCTCAATCGAAGATACGCAATATCTTCGTTCTTCACGTTATGGTTCAACTTCACTTAATCGAAGATACGCATTAACTTTGTGCTTTACATTGTGGTTCTACTCTTAGATGAATAAGTTTCATCTTTGTGCTCACACTAAGTCTGGGATTCACCCAAAACAACGGGATCCCACAACAAGTCTTGAGTTCATACAAACGACTCCCACAACAAGCCTTAGTTCATGTAGATGGAAAGGAGATTTACATAGATGTCCAAATGACTAAGTTTGGAGTTGATTTTGATAGAACTTGTAAGGCACTTTGGGTTCCATTTAGCCCAAGTCCTTCTTAATCCAAGAATCACTCCAAGTCTAGTCGAAGTGGGACTTTGTGTTGGAGGTATTCATGCACAAGCCACAATTTAAATGCATTTATATTCTTATTCAATTCAGAGCATTGGTTAAGTTTAAACCTTACATAACTCTGTGCAGTGAATGGATCTTTTGTTGTTTTTAATTATTGGTGTTTTCTTTAAATTGTAAATGGAACCCTCACATTCATCAATATCAGGGATATTTGTTCGCAAACTTTATGAGAAGCTGCGGCAGGAGGCTGCAGCTATCAAAATACAGAAGAACTTACGACTATACATTGCCAGAGAATCTTACTTAAGTTTACAATTCTCGGCAACGACATTGCAGACCGGCCTGAGGGCAATGACTGCTCGCAATGAATTCAGATTTAGAAAGCAAACTAAAGCTGCAATTCTTATTCAGGTTCTACTTTCCTTCATCTTCTGATGTATTATAGTTTACAACTTTTGAACATGTTGAATGCATTGGTTATTTTTGTGTGACTTAATTCAGAAAATTGAGCATTAAATGATTGATGGCTGCAGGCTCATTTGCGTTGCCTCATTACTTATTCTTATTATAAGAGCCTCCGGAAGGCTGCAATAACTACTCAGTGTAGTTGGAGGGGGAGGATTGCTCGAAGAGAGCTCAGAAATCTGAAAATGGTAGGACCATTATCATTGTTGTGCTTGACTTTATATTAAGATGTAATATGAAATCACCTCCTGGTGATAACTTTGTTTAAATTTGATTAACCCTTTCAGGCTGCAAGAGAAACAGGTGCCCTTAAAGAAGCAAAAGACAAACTTGAGAAGCGCGTGGAAGAGCTGACATGGCGTTTGCAACTTGAGAAGCGGTTGAGGGTAGGATATGTTGTATTATTTGTTATTACTTGAGTCCAATAACATATCTCACAATATTATGAACTTTATACTTTTTTTGTTTTGTTTTGATTTACAGACTGATTTGGAAGAGGAAAAGGCACAGGAAATGGCAAAATTGAAGAAAGCTTTACAAGGAATGCAAGTACAAGTTGAAGAAGCAAATGCTAGAGTCCTAAAAGAACGAGAGGCAGCTAGGAAAACCATTGAAGAAGCACCTCCTGTCATCAAGGAGACTCCTGTGATAGTTCAAGATACTGAAAAGATCAATTCATTAACAACTGAGTTGGAAAGTTTGAAGGTAGGTGCTCTAGCATTGATGACCCATGTCATATTTTCTTTTTATAGCTCTATGCTTGAAAAGATAAATTAAAAAGAAGAGGAAAACCTTTTTTAATACAACTAAAATAGCAGGTGTTATTGGAGTTTTAGTTGTAGTGAATGCATTAGCTGGGTCTTGATTGTAGATGTTATTGGAATTTCCTCATTATCCTCTTATCATCACTCAAGTAGATGTTGTAACTATACAGGCATCACTGCAAATTGAAAGACAGACAGCAGAGGAGGCCAGGAAAGCCAAGACAGATGTGGAGGCAAGAAATGCAGAGCTAACAGAAAAACTTGAAGATACAGAACGAAAAATGGATAAGCTTCAAGAATCTGTTCAGAGGTTTGTACTTGTGATTATGAATATTATTAAGAATTACTGTAAAACGCCTGCATTTTATATAAAGATTTTTTTTAAAGAAACTAAAGGCTGTCTAGCACTTGATTTGTTCAGACTGCTCATATTCCCTGCTAGTCTGTTGAGTGCAGCTGCATCACTTACCTCTGCAAAATTTTCAAATATTTTAAGAGCAGAATTACTTCTGATTTTAATTGTAATTTTCTATTAAATGTTTAACCTCTATAATTCAGGCTAGAGGAGAAACTTTCTAACTCAGAGTCAGAGAACCAAGTACTTCGTCAGCAAGCATTAACAATGTCACCAACTGGAAAGGCTTTATCTGCTAGACCAAAGACAGTAATTATTCAGGTAGCAATGGATATTTGGGTCATTACTAAATTTAGAATACATTTATTGGAATTATTATAGAATTATAACATGGCGAGTATTTCATGAAATTTGCAGAGAACACTACACAATGGGAATGTTCTTAATGGAGAAGCCAAGCTTGCATCAGTAATAGGATAATATTGCTTCCTTGTGCTTTTGAGACAAGACATAGGTTTATGAAATAGTGTTACTTATGATTTTATTTGCTTTACTTTTTAGGATATGGCTCTTGCTGTATCAAATGCACAGGAACCAGAATCAGAGGAAAAACCTCAAAAATCTCTCAATGAAAAGCAGCTGGTAAGTGGTCATTTTCATGCATGTAATAGCTTGATGTTTAATTTCCTTTGTATTTTGGTATATTTTATTTGTTTATTTATTTGTGCCTTGTGAACTGCACCACCATGGTTTAACCCAAAACCTGAGAAGTGGGGTGTGGATGATCCCACACAAGGGATGGCTAAACTCTAATGAGGCTTATTCTGTTTTACATAAATTGTCTTAACGTTCTGTTTCAGGAGAACCAAGATCTCCTCATCAAATGTATATCTCAAGATTTGGGATTCTCTGAGGGTAGACCAGTTGCTGCTTGTATGATATACAAATGTCTTCTTCACTGGAGATCATTTGAAGTTGAGAGGACCAGCATTTTTGATCGTATAATTCAATCAATAGCTTCAGCCATAGAGGTAAACTTTGAAGGATTCGTCCATATTTACATTAATTTCCATGGCAACAATTTACTGAGGCCTCAATTTGATCCTGCTAATGCTGGTGAGTTCGTCTTATTCAAGGGCCAGGATAACACTGATTTATTAGCTTATTGGTTATCAAATACTTCAACTTTGTTGCTGCTGCTTCAACATACACTCAAGGTTAGTGGTGCTGCTAGCTTGACCCCACAACGACGGAGAGCATCATCCGCATCTCTTTTCGGAAGGATGTCTCAAGTACTGAAGCAGTTTTACACGTTTTCATTTTATTTCCATTTTCATAGGCAGATATTTTTCCTAACTTATCGTTCTTTCCATTTATGTTCATTTGTCCTTGTCTTATGAATCCCAGGGCTTACGCAATTCTCCACAAAGTGCTAGTCTCTCATTTTTTAATGGTCGAGCTCTTGGTAGACTGGATGACTTACGACAGGTTGAGGCCAAATATCCAGCTCTACTGTTTAAGCAGCATCTTACTGCTTTCCTTGAGAAAATATATGGGATGATAAGGGACAACTTAAAGAAAGAGATATCCCCATTACTTGGATTGTGTATCCAGGTAGGTGTTAAAGTTATAAGTTGGAATTTCGGCCAAATCCAATCCCTGCAGAATTATTTATTTGATTATTTTTCTAAAATACTTTTAGGCACCAAGGACTTCACGTGCAAGTTTAGTGAAAGGGCGATCTCAAGCGAATGCTGTTGCTCAGCAGGCCTTAATTGCTCATTGGCAAAGCATTGTGAAAAGCTTGAATAGTTATTTGCAGATTATGAAAGCAAACTATGTGGGTTGTAAACTTCAAAGATAAATATCCAAAATTGAGATCTTTCTTGTTAAAAGAGTACTACTTATGATATTGCTTTGCAAATTGCAGGTGCCATCGTTCTTAGTCCGAAAAGTATTCACTCAGATATTCTCATTCGTCAACGTTCAACTATTCAACAGGTTGGCCAATTCCTTGCCACTCCCACCTTTCATCCCAATTTGGAGGATTACATATATTACAGTACAAGATTTTTCTCACTCAGTTTGAGATTACATGACATATGTTGATTGTTGTTGCAGCCTTCTTCTGCGTCGGGAGTGTTGTTCATTCAGTAATGGAGAGTATGTGAAATCAGGCTTGGCGGAATTGGAACATTGGTGCTGTGGGGCAACTGAGGAGGTGAGGGCCAACAATTGCATTAATTTGTTATTTGCATTTATTTTTAAAATTTCACCCGAGCTTCTCTTTTCTCCAGTATGCAGGATCAGCTTGGGATGAATTGAAGCATATTAGGCAGGCAGTTGGATTTCTGGTAAGATTGATCCTTATATATAATATACGTCTTGTCTCCGTTATCATCATTTGATAATTCACCGTTTTATTTCTGTTAAAAATTTGTGATTCAGGTTATACACCAAAAGCCCAAAAAAACTTTGAATGAAATAACAAAGGAACTCTGTCCGGTTAGTGCATTCTCCATCAATAATTCATGTTTTCCATTTTCTTATTCGAGTTTTTTTTGTTGACATGTTGATTTTGGCCTGCTTCAGGTTCTCAGCATTCAGCAATTATACAGGATCAGCACAATGTATTGGGATGACAAATATGGCACACACAGTGTATCTTCAGAGGTAATAATAATATGAACCAATTAATTCAGTAGTAAGCAACTTGTTATCCCTTCTCTTTTGACTGGGGAGTTGGGGATTTAAACTTAATACGTTATGATCGGAGTTTCATTCATTTAAAGGCAAAGCTATATGTCTTGGAAATGTGGAACTTCTTGTTCCTAACGGGTTAGTCTGTTGCTTCCAATTTATTTCACAGGTTATCTTGAGCATGAGGGTGATGATGACTGAGGACTCGAGTAACGCTGTTAACAATTCTTTCCTGCTGGATGATGACTCAAGGTATAATTACTTCCATTTTTTATAATCATTGTATCTTTAGTTGTTGAAACACTTTAATCGTCTCCCTCCTCTTTTTCTTCCTCCATTATAACATTTTACAAATATGGTGCAGCATACCATTCACTGTTAATGATATTTCCAAGTCAATGAAACAAGTAGATGTAACAGACATTGAACCTCCACCGTTGATCCGTGAAAACTCAGGGTTTGGATTCTTACTTGCACGTTCTGAGTGACGTCAACAATCGTAGTCTCCAAACATCTGAACCTTGTTGTCATGGCAATCCACACCTCGTACATCAATTAATGTGCGGAAAACTTTGTGCATAAAGTCCACTTTGTCAACGTCTATGTACAGTACTTTTTTTTTACTTGGGGTTCCATTTTCTTTCAACCCCTTATCTTGGTTGCTGGCTGTGTCTATTCACTCTTTTCCACCCGTTGGTTCGTTACGAGGCATACATATTAAGAACCCCCATCACGATTTATGTGATAAAGTGTGAATAGATCGCCCATTGGTGTCCATTAAGTTTTGTCACATGCATGGCCTTTCATATTTTGATTTTTATTGTTTGTTGGATTGAAATCTTATAGTGCTTTATTTGGGTATCGCATTTCATAGGTCATTTGTTGTATTTGGAAGCAGTTTGTAATTTTAAGTATATTATGTTTTTTTTAACTGTTAAATGGAACGCGATCAGCAATATTATGTTTATCATGGCTACCACTTTCTTTTTGAAATTTATCGTTCAGTTACATTTTTTTTTTAATATTAGTTTAATTAATTAGTTTTGAATAAGTGACGATGTATGTATACATGATAATTTTATGTTTTTAATTTTAATTTTTAAAAAATACTTTAATAAATATCCATATTAAAACTTTTTAAAAAATAAAATCTAAAATTTAACTATGTACATTAAATTGTCACTTTTAAAAGTTTTAAATTAAAATTATTTTTTAAAGCTAATGAATTAAAATATCCAAAAAAAAACATTATTGGATTTAAGTGCTCCCACAATGATATCTAATTGATATGTCTAGAATTTATCTCAAAAGTTTAGTAGACAACACCCCAGAATGGAAAGAGGAGCTCCAATGCTCGATCTCCATAATAGAGCTAGTATTTACTCCACCTAAGCAATCCATCAAAGTTACAGAGTTGAGGAATAATAGCTAAGAACTGAAGATAATGATGAAGAGTCTGAGTCAGTGCCGAAGGAGGAGACCAAAGAGAGCAAATTAAGAATGTGAAATCTTCGAAAGAAGGCATGCCTCAGTTTAGGATTACCGACGTCCTTGCGGCTAGTTTGGGAACATATCCCAGCAAAAACAAAGACCACCCGTATTAATATTGCAACATTCACCTTTTACACAAGTTAAGATCTATACATGAGATGAAAACCTCTCCAGTCATTATCATTATTTGACATGAATGTGTTTACTTGCATGTAAAAGGCTCATTTTTTTTAATGCAAGTACTAATAATATAAAAGGTCCATACACAAACAAGATATGTAAACAAGAATTGTAACCTCATACTTCTTCACGTTCATCGTTAATTGTATTTGAATGAACCTCTTTTGGCTTGAGATAACCATACTTTCTAAGAATCCATAAATTCATACGAACTATATTACCTATGAAAACCACACCCATAAGACACAACCAAGTAAGAACTGATATCTCAGTAACTTCTCTAAGCATACTTTGCACATCATTATCTTTTGGTGACATGTGACGCAAAGAGATGAAGTAAGTGATCACTTGAGCAGTAATAGCAATCCACATTATTACCATTTGAATCCACATCCATCTTCGTCGTTTTATAGGTAACCCGCTAACAAGTAAGAGAATTATACTCAAAGAAGCAAGAAATGCAATAGTGTTAAAGATCATGAATTGACCATACTCAATAGGCTCGTTATAGGCCATGACAGATGTTCCAACTGTGTGGGATTTCTCACCCGATGTGCTATTACTGTCGACCTTAAGGTCATCTTGCCAAACGCCTCCTGGTGGACTTATTGAAGCTTGGAAGGCTACAGTTGCTATAAGTGATGCCACAACCATTAAAGCACTTCTCTTCCTCCCAAGCCAATCAGTATGCTTATGCTTCAAAACTGGTTTCTTAAAACTGTTCATCTTTGTGGGCAGTGTGTCTAGTGATAAGGATAGAGGTCTTAGTAACCGATTTTCATTTGTTGAAGTCCATTCCTGAACAATTGAAGGCAAGTCCTTTGAACTCAAGGCTCCAACACTTAGAAGAGAATCTTGAATATCTATGTCTCTTAAATCTCTAGGACTTGTCATTAGTATGTCTAATGCTGTTGAGCCACTAATGTTCAGAGCACTCACATCCACTCTAGTATGAGCAAGCAAATACTTGACAACCTGCATAAGTGTCAAAAACACCTTTTTTGTGAAATTAAATTCTATTGACTGTGTAAGACAACAAGAAGGTTTTATCATCAGATGTTTTCACATTTTTGTTTACTTCTTTGCTTGAAATCACTTAAAACTTAAAGCAAAAAAAGGCTCCAAATATACCCTTAATTTAAACTCAGAAACTAGGTCTTTCTTTTAACTGTTCTGCTTTTACCTAGTAATTAAGATAATAAGCTCATAACTAAAACATTAATCTAGCTTCAATTAGAAAAATAGTGTTTCTCAAAATTACTTCACTAAGATATTGCCAAATGTCATTAGAAGTGCCTTGGCTCATATGAAAACACTTTTAATCAAAAGGAAAAGGAAAAAAAAAAAATTCCAAACAGATCCTAAAACAATCTAATCTCAATTGGAAATGCAGGGTAATCAGTATATTGAAATTAATATTAAAAAAAAATGAAAACAAACACATCAAGTGAAGTTTAATATCACAAAGCAGAGCAAATATACCTCAATTTGCTTCTTGGCCACAGCAATATGCAAAACAGTATTGCCACTAGTGTCTTTCCAATTCACAAGTTCATGATCTTTACCAATTGTTTCAATCAAAACTTTCAATCCCTCAAATCGATTACGCACAACGCACAAGTGAAGCACCGTTTCACGGCGATCGGTTAATGTCCAGATCGATTCGGGTTTGACTCGGACTAACTCGGCGAGTACCTGAACTCGACCCTTCAAAGCCGCCATGTGTAAAGGAGTGAACCCATCTTGGTTTCTTACCATAGAGACCTTGGAATCCACCAAAAGAAGCTTCTTCACAATATCTAGGTGCCCTTTTGTTGAGGCAAGGTGAAGAGGAAAAGACCCAGATGAGTTAAACTCGGATGCTAACTCGGGATTCAAACTCAGTAATTCATTGACCAAGTCCAAGTGACCTAACATAGATGCTACGTGAAGTGGGGTCTCAGAGAAGCTGGATATAAGAACTCTATCAAGAAGAATGGGGTCTTGTTTGAGCAAATCTTTGAGAGCCACAACGTTTCCATTAATAACAGCTTTTGAAAGCTTCCTCTCCATTTCTCTTCTTGGATCCATGTCTTTCAAAATCTTGATCACTCTCTGTTGTATCGTCTAAGGCATAGGAATATGAGGAATGAAGTTGTGGGTTTTGTTTCCTCACTTGAAAAAGTCAATGGACTGATTAATATAGCCGCCTGAAATACTTCTAATTTTTTTTATTATTAAAAATACTAATATCACGTTAATTTATATTGTGCTATATATCAAATTTTTATTAAAAATAATTTTATTTTTATTTTTTAGATAATATTAATATATCTTGTAATATTAAAAACGAAATTTAAAGATATTATTTATTATTTTTAAAATATATTAAAAAATAATCATATTTTTTATTATCTTGATAAAATATTAAATAATTATATTAACCAAATGTCACATAATTACTTCCTCAAATATAAAACTTCTAGCAAATTTGTGTTTTGTATATCATTCATCTTTTATTATATGTAATGATTTGGAGATGTGGAAATGGTGGGGAAGACTGAATGGAATGCTTGGGTAGAAAGATTGGAAGCTTCTATAGGAAGTTGAATGATTATTCACTATCGTAAGTTTTAAGAAAAATAATTAAATACTAACAACTAAAGTAGCATATTGTCAATGGTACAATTATACAGGTTCAACGGAAAATTTTAATGCTAAAACTTTTTTTAAGTCCAAAAAAATATATCTATATATGCTTAAAATTATTGCTTAGTAACAACCATTTACATATCATGTAATAAATGGTTAAAAAATAAAATTACTTATATTATCTCATTATTACATATCACATTAGTTATTATAAAATATCAAATTCATGAAAAAAAGAAGTGAATTTAATTATATTTCTTATTATTACATACTGTTATAAAACACCAAAGTTTATGGGAAAAAAATAAACTTTTAAAAAAGAGAGTATAAATGTATAAATCTTAAATAAAGGTCAATCTTACACCTAATGCGTTAATTGTATAAATGTATTATTGAAGCAATAATTAATTCATCTTAAGTACATTTCATCGATAACTTAATTATTTAAATTTTTTTTAAAATAAAATTAACATTGAATCTCAAAAATTACATTCATTTTTCTATAATCAAAATCAAAAGTGCTTATTAATGTATTAGAGGCTACCATTAATGCTGCATGGTAGCTTACTAATGCCGTTTACTTGGTTAGTTGAGTGTTATTCTTTTTTTCCCCCTTTAGGTGGCGTTTGGTTCGTGGAATGGAATCGGAATCGGAATCGGATGGAATGGAAAGGAAACAATTTTGTTTGGTTTGACCATTGGAATCAAGCTCAGAATCAGGATTATAGTGTTTGGTTTGCCATTGGAATGGAATGAAAAAAACTGTAAATGACCTTAATACCCCTACATGTTGTAAAGTTCAAATAATGTCATTTAATTACTATTTTTTCGTCAGACAAAATACATTATTGAAATCATTATTTTTCTAAATAAGTATTACTTAATTAAAAAGAAATATATTATTAAAATTATTATTTTTCTAAATAGGGTTTAGGGTTTTGAGGTTTGGGATGTGTGATTTAGGGTTTAGGGATTTAGGATTTGGGTTATATTTGTAGGTTAAGGTTTAGGGTTAAAATTATTATTTTTCTAAAAATAGTTTAGGGTTTTAGAATTTTGGATTTAGGGTTTAGGGTTTTAGGGTTTTAAGGTTTAAGGTTTAGGGTTTATGGTTTTAGGATTTGGAATTTGGGGTTTTGGGTTTTGGGATTTATGTTTTAGGGTTTTGGGTTTTGGGTTTTGGGTTTTGGGATTTATGTTTTAAGGTTTAGGGTTTAGGGTTTTAGGATTTGGAATTTGGGGTTTAGGGTTTAGGGTTTTGGGATTTATGTTTTAGGGTTTTGGGTTTTGAGATTTATGTTTTAAGGTTTAGGGTTTAGGGATTTGGGATTTAGGGTTTAGGATTTAGGGTTTTAGGATTTGGAATTTGTGATTTAAGGTTTAGGGTTTAGGGATTTGAGATTTATGTTTTAGGGTTTTGGGATTTATGTTTTAAGGTTTAGGGTTTTAGGGTTTAGGGTTTAGGGATTTGAGGTTTAGGGTTTAAGGTTTTAGGATTTTAAGATTTTGATTTAAGGTTTTGAAATTTTGGGTTTAGGGTTTAGGGTTTTGGAATTTTTGAGTTTGAGAATTTGGGATTTAAATTTAAGGTTATATTTTAGGTGAGGGTAAAATTGGAAAAAAAAAATTTAGATGGGAATGGAATAATGATTACCAAAGGTGGGAGAAGGAATTGTGATTCCTTCTCTTTTAGTAATCAGATTCCATTCCGCTCTCCATTCCGTCCAACCAAACACACAAAATGGATGGAATCAATTCTGATTCCATTCCATTCCGTCCAACCAAACGTGGGGTTAGAGTAATACATATATATATATATATATATAACGAATTAATTTATGATTCGTTATACAACGAATTTTATTTTACTATATTTAGAATTAGTTTTATGTTTTTTAATTCATCCAGAAAAATAAATAAAAATTTGTTAGTTAAAAAAATTATTCTTATTTCATTAGATATTAGGTAAAAAAAAGTTAACTAACAATAGTAAAAAATATTTAGAATATGATTTTAGTAATAATGGAACTAGATCTACAACCGAGAGGAAAAATTACTCAATAATTAAAAATATAAAGTTTGTACTAAAATTCATAAATAAAAAATAAATTATATATTAAGACTAAAAATTAACAATTAATTTTTTTTTACCAAAGAATTTAAAAAATGTGAAGTTTTGTAACATTGGTTTTAATTTAAAAAAAAATGAATTTTACGCAAAGTTTGAACTTAAAATATGAATATTAGCTTAAAAATAAAGTTAACGTGACTATATGACAAATATAACCAATTTTTTTTATGAAAATAATAAAATTTTACAAGTAAAATTATATTTTTAATCAAGTGAGACATTTGTCTTCCAATCAATATATATTGGTTTTTAAAAGTTTTTTTTAGTTTCAAAAATGATAAAAAAAATAAAATTAAAATATAATTAAATTTCACATTTATTTAAAAACTTTAATATAAAATTAACTATCAAACAACACTTATTTTAAAAACTATGATTCAACGATTAGAACTTGAAAACAGTGTTAGAAATACTTAATGATTGTATTCTATTCTGTATATTAAATGAATATATATGGTACCTTTATATAAGAATTGCAATTAAACTAAATATGTCTAAAGTAACTAGATATACATTGGCAGATATATATATATATATATATATTAATATGTTACTAGATGTATATTAACCCCCCTCAAACTCAAGATGGATGTGAGACTAGTTTGATGTTGTCAACCAAATTACGAGTGCGTTCTTTGGGAAGTGCCTTAGTGAAGATATCTGCTAGTTGATCGTTGGAAGATATGGGGAAAAGCTTGAGAGCACCATGGATAAGATGAGAGCGAATAAAGTGATAATCAATCTCAATGTGTTTAGTCCGTTCATGGAAGACATCGTTGTGAGAAATATGAATGACACTCTGATTATTACAATAAAATGGAGTAGCAGAGGATGTGGACACACCCAAATCCTTAAGAAATCATCGTAGCCAAAGAAGCTCAGATGTGGTATCAACAAGAGCACGATATTCTGCTTCAGTACTGAAGCAGGCCACAAAGGTTTGTTTCTTACTTCACCAAGAAATCAAAGAAGAACCAAGGAGAAAGCAATAACCTGTAGTGGACCTGCGATCAGTGGGATCTCCTACCCAATCAGCATCAGAGAATGCACGAAGTACTAAAGGAGACTGATCTGAGTAGAAAAGGCCATGGAAGATAGTGCCTTTCAAGTATCGTAGAATACCTAGAACAACAACATAGTGAGTTGATTGTGGAGCAGATAGATACTGGCTCACTTGATGAACAACATAAGAAATGTTTGGACGAGTAACTATAAGATAAACTAGGCTGCCAACCAATCATCTGTAAAGAGAGGGATTAGACAATGGTTGCCCCTCCGATGGTGTGAGATGCGCATTAAGTTCAACTGGAGTGTCAACAGTCTTCTGTCAGTGAGTCCAACTTGAGATAAGAGGTCAGATGCATACTTAGCTTGAGTAATATAAAGACCATTTTTGGAACGAGTGATCTCAAGACCCAAGAAGCAGCTGAGATGTCCAAGGTCTTTCATCTCAAACTGCTGACTAGGAAAATCCTTGAGTTCTTGAATGCTATTGAGGTCATCACCAGTTATGATCATATCATCCATATATAGGAGAAGAAAAATGGTGCCTTTATCATTACGGCGAATAAATAAGGCAGAATCATAAGGACTGGCAGTGTAACCCAAGCGAAGGATGGTGGAGTTGAACTTGGAAAACCATGCTCGTGGAGCTTGTTTAAGGCCATAAAGTGCTCGTCGAAGGCGACAAACCTTATTTGTTTCAACAGAAAGACCAGGAGAAGGTTGCATATAAACTTCTTCATACAGATCCCGATTAAAGAATGCATTTTTGACATCCATCTGAAAAAGGTCCCATTTACTAGCAGTGGCAACAGCTAAGAGGGTACGAACAGAGGAAATACGAGCAACTGGAGCAAAAATCTCTTCATAATCAATTCTATACTCTTGTGTAAAACCTTTTGCTACAAGATGAGTCTTGTAAGTGGATCCATAAGACTGGGACTCTATTGAAATAGAAGGCATCAACGAAGTAGGCTCAGTATTAACAACAACAACAACAATAGATTTGTTGCGATGGTAACAAGTCTCAATGGTGTGGCCATGACACTTGCAATAATTGCAGAACCTTCTATTGTTCTGCTTGCGACAATTGTAAAAGCCAGAGAAATCACCTGATTGTTGAGGTTTCTCAATGGTAGGAGCATGAGGAGTAATAGCCAAAACATTGAACTTATTCTGGGCTTGAAGGGTTACAAGTCAAGCTTTTTCTCTAACCAACTCATTTACAACAGTATCAAGAGAGGGATGAGGACTGCGATTAAAAAGCTGACCTCGGATTGGCTCAAAGTCCTTGTGGAGTGACATCAAGAACTCATAGAGACGAAATTCATCCCTAATTGTAGCATATTGCTGAGCAGCTGTTGAGCATGCCCAAATTGGATCACAAAGGTCAATTTGGTCCCAAAGGAAACAAAGTTGATCAAAGTAGTCATTGATGGATTTCCCTGGTTCCTGTTTAAGTTGATGAAATTCAACTATTAGTTGATATTTCATCGATCCGTGAGTAGTGGAGTACCTTTTGGCCAAAATATCCCATGCTGATTTGGCATCATCAAAGCTGCCTAACAAATTGGAGATGGAGAGAATGGAAGTATTCCGAATTCATGTAAGGATCATGTGGTTGTGACTATCCCATTCAATCATGTGACAAAGGAAAATATCATATTTTTCACTTGCTCTTTTAACAAGAATGATAATTGCACCAGTACAATAATGCTAGAGCATACGACCCTTAAGAAAACTATGCATAGCTTGAGACCATGACAAGTAATTCTTGATTCCTTCCAATATAATATTAATATGGAAAGAAACAAAAGCATCATTTTTATCCATTTGGAAACACAATATACAAAAACGGATTGCAAAAACGAGATCTACACGAAAAACTGGGTAGGGAGGGTGTGTATTGCAAAAGTTAACGATCAACAGTTAGTACAGACAACGGTCAACACGGTTAGAATGGTCAACGATCAGCAAGACCATAATGGTCAACGGTCAGCACTGTCAGTGGAGTCTCTGTGACGTCAATTGAATGCGATGATGACGTCACCCATACTAAATTTATTGATGACGTCACGAGACCACAGCGCGACATGTTTGGCACGTCAGATTCACGTGTTATGTCTGTTTTCGGTGCGTGCGGGCGCGTGCAGATGAGTATGATTGTGATATGCCCATAGTTGTGTAGATTTGGTCGTGCCGATCACAGTGGTATCTACAGATAGGTCGTCGGGTTAAGATTCACAATGGTGGTTAGTTGAAGCGGTAACGCGTGAAAGGATGTGCAGATACTTCCACGGTTGTGTAAATCTGGTTGATCTGATCACAGTGGTATCTGTAGAAAAATTATCAGAGCTAGATACACGGTGACGACGGTGATTGTAGTAGTCTGTGTGGTGCAGGACTCCTTAACAACGGTGACTGTAGTCCCAGAACCTAAGGACAACGGCTGAAAGACATCGGAGGTTCAATGATGAGTGGTTGTAGTGACTATTGTGACAACAGAAGCTATAAAGGTTTAGTAACACCAGAAAAGACAAGACTACTAAAAAGATTAAAAGAGTGGCTCTGATACCATGTTAGAAATACTTAATGATTGTATTCTGTTCTGTACATTAAATGAATATACATGGTGTCTTTATATAGGAATTATAAGTAAACTAGATATGTCTAAAGTACTAATACGTATAAGTAAGTTCATATCAAAATTAGTACAAGCTAGTACTTATAGATTTCTGAAGCATGTGATGGAGATACTGTTTTATCAGGTGATTGTGTTTCATCTGAATCAGGTAACTCTTCTTTTGGGGGCTGAGATGTTTGCCCAGATGATAGTTGTTTGATGATGTCCAAGAGTTCTTCTTAGGTTTTTGCTTGAGAAATTAGGGCATTTGTGTGTGCCTTCTGTGCTAATTACAGTGAAAATGCTTGTATTTCCTCCACCAGGTGATCTATGTAACCTTTTGGGTTAGCCATTTTTCAACAGTTGGTAATAAGAGTGTTTTTGGGATCATAAATGACGACCACCATTTAATTTGAAATGATCATTTGATAGTCATTACCTCTGATGCTTCTGGGTATAAGACCCATTGACATACCAAAGGGAGGTAAAATTTTGTACAAAATATACATAAAGGAGGGAATCTAGCTTCCTTTATTGATGGTTTATAATGTGACTGGAAAGATTCGTAACTCTCTTTCACAGGAGATATAAGAATTGATGAAAGGTTTTCGAATAGTTTCCATCATTGTAAAAACCAAGATGGGAACCGGTTTGGATCAATAGACTTATTGCCAAAGAAAAACAACCAAGAATGTTGGTTATCTTTATTTTGAATAAGGAATGCATTAAACCATGCATGGTGATAATCCTAATAGTTGTACGAGGTACAATGGGGAATAGAGTGAGTTGCACTGACTGGGGAGGTTAGTTGTTTATATAGTTCATTTCCTCAATCTGTTGGAGATATGATTTTATGTAGTTTGACAGTTGAAAAATGCACTTTTGTTGATTTTGGGTAATGGAAATGTTTGAATTCCACACTACCTGTAATTTCCAAAATACTCTGATAGTATTGAGGAGTTTTTGATAATAATGATGGCCTATAAAATATTCCTTTTCCAAAATAGCTTTGGATGGCCAAGTAAGGGTTTTGGTTAAAAAACTCTTTTTCAATAATGGTTACCACTTGAGTAGGTTACTTCTTAATATACTCAGACGATGATTTTGTTTTGGGAATTGCTTCCCTTGCTCCTTTGGGAGGAAAATAAGTTGAGGATATAATTCCTCTTTCTGGAAAAGAAATTTTTCCAAGTGTTTTTTGAGAAAATGTTTTTGATTTGGAAGGTACAATTTCCAAATTGGATGAAGTAGTTGGTCCCCCAATTTCTGGGATGCAACAAAATGCTGTTCTAATTTTCTCAGAATCCATGTTTTGCAACCATTAATGGAGGTGATTGTTTAATTCTAAATCCTAAGGAGTTAGTTTAGGTCATGATTGTTCCAAGGTTTGGTTGAAAGATGATGAATGGTTATGGGTAACCTGAGACCAGGTCATGATAGGTTTAGCCGATGAGAGGCTGGTTATGGTAAGGTTTAGAGCTTCACTCTTTTCTTTTCCTTTCTTTTTCTTGCTCATCTTGATACATGTTTTGAAGAAATTCTCTAGTTAGAAAATCTAGTAATGAATTATTCTCTCCTGTGATAAATTCAATATCAAAATAAAAAATACTTAATAGTGCTTGCCATCTTGCGAAAATTTGTTTTGATGCAATGTTTTTAACATCTTTTAATAAAATTTCTTTTGCAAATTTGCAATCAATCCTTAGTAAAAAAAATTGATTTAATAAATCTGATTGAAACTTCGAAATACAAAGTACTATAGAAAGTACTTCTTTTTCGATAGTGGAATAATTCTTCTGACAATTATTCCAATGGCCAGAGAAAAATTGAACAATAAGTTCATTATTATCTTGGACTTGTTTTAATATCCCTCCATTTCCAATATCGCTGGCATCCTTTTCTACTACCTTGGGTAGTGTTGGATTTTCCAGATTTAAACAAGGGATGTTTTGGACTTGTGCTTTTATTTTTTGCACAATTTTTGGTATTCTCCTCTGTCCAAGGCTCTAGAGTTTTCTTAAGCCTATTATGTAAAGGTTTTTCTAACCTATTAATATTTGGGCAGAAACTTAATACGTAATTTAAGCTACCTAGGAATCTTTGTAGCTGGGTTTTGTCAATAATCCTATCAGGGAACTTTGTTGTAAACTGGATGGATCTATTGATTGGAATTATTGTTCCATTGGATACATTTTGTCCAAGAAACCTAATATTTGTTTGGAAAAGAGTCATTTTCTTGGCTGATAATGCCAGTCCATTCCTCTTGATGATATGGAAGAAAGTTTTGAGATGTCTGATGTGTTGTCTGACATCCTTTGAAAATATAAGTACATCGTCGATGTACACAATACACAATTCTGAGTAAGGATTGCAAATGTCATTCATAATCCTTTGAAACTCAAAAGGTGCATTGTTGAGCCCAAATGGCATAACATTCCACTCAAACTATCCAAATGGAACATTAAATGCAGTTTTGTACCTATGTTGAGGCTCAATTTAAATTTGCCAAAAGCCTGATTTCATATCAAACTTTGAGAATATGGACAATGAATATAACTTTTGAAGCAAGTCTTTTTTATTGGGGATAGGGTACCTAATCCATTTTAAGGTTTGATTCAAAGGTTTATAATTGATGACTAGCCGAGGAGTTCCTCTCTCAATTTCGACAGATTTGTTGACATAGAAGGTCGCACAATTCCACGACGATTTGGATTTTGATATGAGTTTCTTAGATAAGATATTAGCGATCTCCTCTCTACAGAATTGCTCAAGGTCACCATTCATTTGAATAGGCCTTGATTTTGTAGGAATATCCTTCTCATTGAAGGATGATTCATATAGTAAATCTATCATATGTTCTTTTCTTTCCCAGAATGCAATGGGTAATTCACAGCAAACTTCTTTCTCAAAAGAGGTTTGTAATTTAGAGATTTTATCTTTTATTTCTGGAATTTGAAGTTCTTTCTCAACTGTATAAAATTGAACTTTGGTTTTGAGATAGAGAAGGTCCTTTTTCTCTATGATTTATAAGAACAGAAATCTCTTTTGGAGAGATTGAATATGCTTTGATGAGATTTAGGTTTCTAGTTTTTGGTTCATCGATGAAAGGGAAGCTGAAGGCTTCTCTTCCTATTTTGAAAGAAATCCTGTCATGTTTAACAGAATATGGGGTAATGATATACATAAAGGGAGTACCTAATATGACAGAGTAACCTATGTCAGATACTATGACAAATGGATTTTTGATAAGGTATGATCCTTTTTGAATGGATACCTCAGTTTTACCAATAATATTCATTTGAGATTTATTGGTTGAATTAAGTCGTTCTTCAGTTGGTTTATGAAACCTTCTGGGAACTATTGATGGTGTGGTGCAATTAAGATTAGCCCATGTGTCAAATAGGGCAATAGTTTATAGTTTTGATTCATCAAGGAATATTAAGGTTATCTTAATTTTATATTTCCTGGTGGTAATTTTTTTCAAGTTTTGGATTTCTTGATTATTTTGAGCAAGATCATCATCAGAATTACTTACATAACTTGATATTTTTTCTCCATTATTAAGTAGTTAAAACTTAATATCATATTCTTTTAATTTTTCTTTGAGCTGGTGGAGTTCCAGTTAAATAGTTTTGATTTCAATTTTTAAGTCTTGAATTTGACTTTCTGGTGTGATAACTTTGTTCTTTCGTTCAAGAACAGTAGTGAGGTTGTAATATCATGTGCTGGTATTTGGAAGTTCATAATTTTTCTTAATTGATTGTGATTTGGCCAAACATGTACTTAGGTATTCTACGTAAAGTTTGGTTATTGTTGGATCATTTAACTTAAAGATTGTTTCTTGAAGTTGTTCATCTTCGTCCTTGGTTAATACATTAATATTTTTATCAGAGATATCAGAATTGGTGGTTTCAAGTTCATCGTCTTGGGGATTTGATCCTTTGTCTGTCCATTGTCCAGACTCAGATGATGAGGATGTATCTACCATAAGGGCAGATATTTTGGCAAATGTGTCTTCTTTGAGTTTTAATTCGTGAAGTTTTTTAGACATTTTGCAAAAATTGGCAGTATGACCTTTTTTGCCACATTTATAATACTTAAACTCTTTAAATTTTTTAAAGGGTTTTTTTATGTTGGTTTAATTCCTTATTAAAATTTCTTTTATAAGGTTTGTTATAAAAATTCATTCTTTTTTCAAAGACTGGTTTTCTTGATTTTGAAAATTTCTTATAAGTTTTATGTGATTCCTCATAAGATTTTGATTTAGTTTTACTGCAAGTTCCCTCACAGGTTTTTTTCAATATAAAATTACCATCAAATTGTTTGTAGAATGATCCAATTTCTCTTTTGGAAACTTTTAGTTCCAATTTCATTTGTTTTTGGATTTTCAAATCTTGACAAATTTGAAAACCCTGGTTTTGAGCAAAACTGATTAGTTGACCGTAGGTCAGTTGATCATATGGGATGATATGGTTCCCATAAGTTTCAAGGATTTTATTTATGGTTTTCTCACCTAAGAGTGGAGGAAGTCCAGCTAGGAATTTCTCCTTCCAAAATGGTTGAATAGAGTCATCTCTTAACATAACTCTAGACATGAATGTAGTTTTATAATTTTGAAAATCACTCATTTTCCTACATTTTATGTTAGAAAGAAGATCAGTGTTTTTATCTTTTAAATGGGATGGATCCCCCTTAAAATGGTGTGATATGGTAAAGAGTAATGTGGAGACTGCATCCTGTATAGGATGCTCCTTGATGGGAAAGTATGAGTATACCACACTCGTCAGTCAATATTGCATTGCAGATATCTGATTGTTGTTGTTTTGTAAGAAGATGATCCCACCATCTTTTTAGTTGGCTTGAGAAGCCAGCTATTAATAATTCGACAACTGTTTTATCAGTTGTGTCAATTTGAGTTTTATAAGCATTTGACGCCATGGTCATTTACTGTAAGATATTTAGTATTTATTGATCAGTCATTCCATCAATGTTCCAAACATATATAGAAGATGCATTATACTTAGATTGGATAACCTGGTTAGGTTGGGTTCCTATGGTGTGAGGATACCTAACTGGACTAGGTTCTTGCCTAGCCAATTTTTGAAGGTGAGGAGTTGGTTCAGAAAAGGTTTCCTGGGAACTATCCTCAGATGATATATCAATTTCTAGTTTGCTAAGAATACTAAGATCCTGTAATGGTTTCTGGGTTGGTTGAAAATTGTTCTTCTAATTGGGACCTAAGGGTATTATTCCAATTTTGAAGTTTTTCAAATTTTGATGTTATTTCTTCCTGGGCTGGTTTGGAGACCTGGAATGGTTTGAAGATAGGGTTCTTAACTATCATATCTGATATTTGATACGAGATGGAGGAATATCTATTTTTAGATTTTTCTCTATCCTAATTAATTGTTTACCTAAAGTATTTAGGCTGATGTTTGTATAGTTATTCTGGGTAACTATGTTTTTAAGGTTGGTTGCCTGGTTCTCTTGAGGGTTATTAAGAGGAAAGGCTTTTACCTGACTATCCTGATAAGGGATGGTAATAGGTCTTAATGGAGGATGTTCAACTTCGACTGAACCATCTGGAGTTTCCCATATGGGTAATTTTGTTTGTTTTGATCATATTAACTTCGTTAATTAGATCATCTGTTTCTTCTAAAAACTTATCGAAGTCGTCTAGTGTGATTTCGTTAGGTTTAATTTCTGAAAAGGTTTTAATCTGTTGAGTCAAAACTACTAAATCTGTAGCCAGTGGCTCTACGTGTTCATTTAAAAGCATATCGAAGTCAACCTCTGTGACATCTGAGACGCTAATTGAAGGGAATAATTTATATCGTGGAACTATAGTTATAGGTTCTATGGCTATTGTTTCTACAATAATGTTGACTAGTTTAGAGTCAATGTGAACTATAGGTTTAACTATTGGTTCTGGATCCTGAATAGTTACTTTTAGGTTACCTATTAAGACCGTTGATGATTTGACTAAGTCAACTAGTAATATTTTGCTAGCCTGTTCAGAGCTAACTATTGATGGCGAGGATTTAACTGTGATATCCTAGGTAAGGGTAACAATGTGATCCGATAATATTTCTTCAGATTTAGGGTTTAACCTATTTGTCTGATATGTATGTTTCTTTTGATGTATGAATGGGGATTCTAATCCTTTGGTTGCCGTATAGATTTCTAACCATTCAAAAAATTTAATATTTTTATTGTGTTCTTTAACATAACGTTCATGTTTCCTAAAACAGCTAGCCCTAGAATGTTCTGAATGTGTTTTAAAGAACCAATGTTTAATTTTTTTATTATGTGGTAAATTTAGATCTGTTCTAAGGACTTTTTCTTCCCAGGATTCTTCATTATCTACCGTTAATACATTTAACTCATTTATCCTATGTTCCTGGCTAGGTGCTAAGGATTGAGTTGGTGATAAAGGAAATATAGGCGATATCTGAGGTGAGTCGTTCATCTCAGAATCAACTGTGTAAACTAGTCTGGGTACCTGGGTACTACAGTCTACTCCTTTGAGTTTTGTTTTCCTAAGTAAATCAAAGGTTGATGACCTAGGGTTTGTTTTGAATGGTAGATCCATTGATGAGAAATCTGAAACACTTGAAGAGCATCTCATTGATGAAGATCTATTGAATCCTATTTCAATATTTCAATATTTCCATTTTTATATTTTATTATTTCAGAAAGCTCTGTGTTTTGCTCAGCTACTTCCTGTTGATGAGTTTCAGATGTTGGTTGGCATATTCCTTTTAGTAGCCACCTATATGGGTATACTACGTTATCCCAAATAATTGGTCTAGGTATTGTAATGTTGGATCTAGACAAGTCTGTCTGTAATAATAAGGTTTCTCCCTTAGTGGAGTTATGAATATTTTTTATATCCCAAGTGGATATCATAATCTTATAATGAACTCTAAATAATAAGGCTACCATAATTATGCATGATAACACATTAGTATCATGAGTTTGGATTTGAAGAGTTAATGTGTTTAATATTTAGGGATCTATAATAGATATTATTATATTTGGAAAGCATTTAAAGGATATAGGTTCTAAACCTAAACTTGTTTCTACTTTTCTTAATAAAGATTCCTTGAAATCTGTTAATCTAGCATCTCTTAAGACTGTTAAAATTGATGAGCTTAACCCAAGACGGGTTAAAGGTCTTAATCCAATCTAGACTAGGCCTATATGAACATACTTGAATTTTTTATCAAAAATGTTTTTGTAATGATTCTTTTGAAAGAAGTTGGATTGATTCAAAAGGTAATGAAAGTTGAAGATCTCTTTCTTCAGTTTTAATGATGTAATCGGTTTTGAAAAGATTCATCATCTTTGTTTGATAAATTTGGTTTTTATTGATCTTTGGAACTTTCCAACGATCAATAGATTTTTCAAAATTTTCAATAGTAACTTCGTTACTATTAGTAATATAAGACTTCTTAGAAGAAGATGATGAAGTTTTATGTAATAAAGATAATAATGCTGAAAAGCTTTTATGTGACATGTTTAAGTTAAAAGAAAATTTAAATTTAAACTATAAACAAATATGGTTAAAACTAATCATCAATATAATATGTATTGCATGGTAAATACGATTCTTAACAAATAAATTTCAGTCTATTAATAACAAACAAGATACATATTATAAGTCATGAAATTTGAGTCATGGAATTATTTTAAATAATCAATGCATGAAGTATTTAACATTTAAGTTCTTGTTCTATCTCTTATAAGAATACTTATAACTTAAAACACTTACCTAATAGAATTGTTCGTTTGTTATCCCACTGGTATCTATAAGGTATTAAATCCTCGAATGCCTTTCACACGGCTTAAGCGGGACTTACAACCATTCACCTAGATCTATGCATTACAACAGCAACCTTACATCTTCTATTAGAGTAAACAACTAAGTTATACGTATTAGTACAAGCTAGTACTAAAAGGCACCATGTATAAGTTAGTTTACAAGCTAGTTTTAATTTATAAGTAAGTTCATATCAAAATCCAGATCGCCGTGGAGCTGTGCGGCCTTCTATGTCAACAAATCTGCCAAAATTGAGAGAGGAACTCCTCAGCTAGTCATCAATTATAAACCTTTGAATCAAGCCTTAAAATGGATTAGATACCCTATCCCCAATAAAAAAGACTTGCTTCAAAAGTTATATTCATCGTCCATATTCTCTAAGTTTGATATGAAATCAGGCTTTTGGAAAATTCAAATCGAGCCTCAACATAGGTACAAAAATGCATTCACTGTTCCATTTGGACAGTTTGAGTAGAATGTAATGCCATTTCGGCTCAAGAACGCACCTTCTGAGTTTCAAAGGATTATGAATGACATTTGCAATCCTTACTCAGAATTATGTATTGTGTACATCGACGATGTACTTATATTTTCAAAGGATGTCAGACAACACATCAGACATCTCAAAACTTTCTTCCATATCATCAAGAGGAATGGACTGACATTATCAGCCAAGAAAATGACACTTTTCCAAACAAATATTAGGTTTTTTGGACATAATGTATCCAATGGAACAGTAATTCTAATCAATAGATCCCTCCAATTTACAACAAAGTTCCATGATAGGATTATTGACAAAACCCAGCTACAAAGATTCCTAGGTAGCTTAAATTACGTATTAAGTTTCTGCCCAAATATTAATAGGTTAGCAAAACCTTTACATAATAGGCTTAAGAAAACTCCAAAGCCTTGGACAGAGGAGCATACCAAAATTGTGCAAAAAATAAAAGCACAAGTCCAAAACATTCCTTATTTAAATCTGGCAGATCCAACACTACCCAAGGTAGTAGAAACGTATGCCAACGATATTGGATATGGAGGTATATTAAAACAAATCCAAGATAATAATGAACTTATTGTTCAATTTGTCTCTGACCATTGGAATGATTGTCAGAAGAATTATTCCACTGTAAAAAAAGAAGTACTTTGTATAGTACTTTGTATTTCTAAGTTTCAATCAGATTTATTAAATCAAATTTTTTTACTAAGGATTGATTGCAAATCTGCAAAATAAATTTTATTAAAAGATGTTAAAAACATTGCATCAAAACAAATTGTTGTCAAATGGCAAGCACTATTAAGTATTTTTGATTTTAATATTGAATTTATGAGAGGAGAGAATAATTCATTACCAGATTTTTTAACTAGAGAATTTCTTCAAAAGAGGTATCAAGATGAGAAAGAAAAAGAAAGGAAAAGAGAAGAGTGAACCTCTAAACCTTACCATAACCAGCCTCTCATCGGCTAAACCTATCATGACTTGGTCTCAGGTTACCTATAACCAATCATCATCTTCCAACCAAACCTTCGAACAATCATTACCTCAACTAACTCTTGAGGATTTAGAATTAAACAATCGCATCCATCAATGGTTGCAAAACATGGATTCTCAGAAAATCAGAACAACATTTCTTTGCATCCCATAAATTGAGGGACCAACTACTTCATCCAATTTGGAAATTGTACCTTCCAAATAAAAAACATTTTCTCAAAAAAGACCTGGAATAATTTCTTTTCCAGAAAGAGGAATTACATCCTCAACTTATTTTCCTCCCAAAAGAGCAAGGGAAGTAATTCCCAAAACAAAATTATCATATGAGTATTTTAAGAAACATCCAACTAAGGTGGTAACCATTATTGAAAAAGAGTTTTTTAACCAAAACCCTTACTTGGCCATACAAAGCTATTTTGGAAAAGGAATATTTTATAGGCCATCATTATAATAAAAAACTCCTCAATACTATCAGAGTATTTTGGAAATTACAGGTAGTGTGGAATTCAAACATTTCCATTACCCAAAATCAATAGAAGTGCAGTTTTCAACTGTCAAACTACATAAAATCATATCTCCAACAGATTGGGGAAATAAACTATTGGGATTATCACCAGGCATGGTTTAATGCATTCCTTATTCAAAATAAATATAACCAACATTCTTGGTTGTTTTTCTTTGTCAATAAGTCTATTGATCCAAATTGGTTCCCATCTTAGTTTTTACAAAGGTGGAAACTATTCGAAAACCTTTCATCAATTCTTATATCTCCTATGAAAGAGAGTTACGAATCTTTTCAGTCACATTATAAACCATCAATAAAGGAAGCTAGATTCCCTCATTTATGTATATTTTGTACAAAATTTTACATCCATTGGGTATGTCAATGGGTCTTATACCCATAAGCATCCGAGGTAATGACTATCAAATGATCATTTCAAATTAAATGGTGGTCATCATTTATGATCCCAAAAACACTCTTATTACTAACTGTTGAAAAATGGCTACCCAAGAAGAACTCTTGGACATCATCAAACAACTATCATCTGGGCAAACATCTCAGCCCCCAAAAGAAGAGTTACCTGATTAAGATGAAACACAATCACCCGATAAAATAGTATCTCCATCACATGCTTCAGAAGAGGACTTAATCGATTTAGAGAACTCAACTGTAGATATAAATTTTTGGACTACAAAATAGGTCCAGTATTATTTATCATTGGGCCTACGTGTCCATTACTATTTATTATTTGGCTTGCGTGTCCATTACTATTTTAATTGTGCATGTGTGTCCATTATTGTTCATTGGCCCATAAAAGGCCCATTATTATTTTCTAAGGACAACTAATTGTTTAAATCAGAAAACAACAAAACTTCAAACGGTGCCGACAAAGTTACTATTCATTAACCCATATAATACCCGACATAGTACTGTTCAAATTTTTGTTTGTAATAATGAAGCAACTACTATTTACAACAGTAGTCAAGATTCCTACCATATTAAGTGGTAGACCAAGTACTGTTCAATGAATAGTAAAAGTATCTCTATAATGACATCACTCGATTATTTAAGAAGAACGATATTAGAAGGAACGGGTTCCAAATTTTTTGACTTGAATAGTCTTTACTCTCTGATTGTTTTAATTCATAACCTTTGATTAGTTTTAATTTATAAGTAAGTTTATTTAATTGTCTTTCAGTTTCTCCATCACATGCTTCAAAAACGTACCCAAAAATTACATTGCATCTTTTGTATTTGTAATGTGAGAGTTTCTCTTTACTTAGGCATTGATCTTGGCCTGTAATTTCTCTTTCCCAGCTTATAAATTAAATAACAAACTATTTAACGAAGCCTTTTATAACAGAGCATTATTATATTAAAAAAATGTCACGTAAGTTACGTTAGGTAAACTTCCAAAGGTGATTTTGAGACTATATTAATTTTTTAATTATTTTTTATATAAAACATTTACTCTTTTTTATACTTATGTCTCACTATCATCTCTCAATTCCTTTTAATATCTAACTCGTATATATTTTTTATAAAAGAAAAATCATAAATTAATATCACTATATATTATAATTTTATATTTAATTAGATATTAGTCATTTAATTATAATAAAATCAACTTTATATGTAAAATATATATAATTTAATAATTTTATCTTAATTATTAAGAATTGAAATTTTCTCTCTTGGATCATTCAAGATTAAGAAAAACTTATTGATAAGAACTAAGAAGTGGAATATTGAAACTAACCTTTTATCTTCCATTTATTCTTCACTTAGTGAATATGTACAACCAGATATCAATTTTGATAAGATAATTATTTCACTATTAAGTATTATATTTAGGTTATGTTTAATTGAATCTCATGTTATTATCATATGTTAAAAACTATTAAGTCAATCTTTTTCAAACCAAACTTATGGGTTGACTTAAAGATTGGTTTTTCAAGGGATAATATTAAGATTTGAGTTTTCAAAATCATCAAGATAAAATTAGTTTATAAAATAACTTAAAAACCAATAAATCAACCTATGTCAATATCTAATTTGAACTTTTGTAATTCAACAAGAGAATGTTGTGTATAAATAATAATAGAAAAATGCTAACACAGTCGCTTATTTATTACAAAATTGATATTTAGATCATGTATTTATAAAACATTTTAGTTATATTATTATTAAAAATTAACCACATAATAACACAATTAATTTGTTTATTTCATTCTTTTATTATTTTCAAATGCATTAAATAGAAAATACTTATTTTGAATAATTTGTAATTAAAAGAATTGAAAAAATTAAATAAAAACATAAAAAACGAAGATTTATTCTTATATAATCAATTTTTAATAATAATATAATTAAATTGTCACGTATATTCCTTGGACCATTTATACTATTTTTGAATATATATTCATATAAATCTCATTTTTAAAAAAGGAGTGTGATTGTACATATTTTATACTTATTTTGAAAATAACATTTAAATTTTATACTTATTTTTTGTGATAATTTAGTTATATTATTATATAAAAAATTGACTAAATAAAGACAAATAATTATTTTTTTTATTTTTTTTAATTAATTTTTTCTTTGATTCTTAACGTTACGATTTATTCAAATTAAAACAATATATATTTAACACAATTAAAAAAATTTACTTTATTCTTATCCAGTCTATTTTTAATAATAATAAGATTAAATTATTATAAAAAATAAATATTAAACTTAAATAATTTTTTATAATATATTTAAAATCTTGATGATATTTACTTCTTTTAAAAAATCCTTTCAATTTTAATATAAGTTAAGAAGGTCGAAGAAAAGCTCAAAAAAATATAACTTGGAATTCAACTCCAACCCCAAACTGACAAATGGAGAATTTCTGATGAGACCCTCAAAAGTTACCAATCCAATTATACATTAATATAAGATTAATTAATAGTGTTTTTTTTAATTAATTTTTATTTTTTAAAAAATACTAAATAATTATGTTTTTAACTATATTCACCCGAATCATTGCATCATCAATGACACAAGATGAATGTATAATTTTCGTTGCCCAGCTGCATTATTATAGGAAGGTTGTTGATTAATAAAGGATTTATTGGGCTACAAGAGAACAATCTCTATTGGTTTGTTTTTGTAATGGGCTGGGCTTTGAGTATGATGGAGTGATCCGAGCCCAAGAAACGAACGCCTTTTCATTGTACCTACATTTATTATTTTTATTATTATTACTATTTTTTGATTGAATCATTTGACCTAAAACTTAACTACTGAAAATGAGCGGCATTTATTTCCTGCTATTTATCCTGTTTTTAATTGGTTGATTTTTTTCTATGAATTTTTAAGCGAGTTTGGAAACTGATAATTTAAACGTATATTATTTATTGCATTGGCAGCAATTTCACCTTTTCGCGTGAACTAATTCACAGTGCAATTACATTCATCTTAAGAGTTTACATATATATATATATATATATATATATATATCACTCTATCATTATGTACTTTTTCAAGTATTAAAAAATAACAAAAATAATTCTTAAATTTATAAACACAAATAGTAATTTTTGTATAACTCTGTAAAACAAAAAAATAACTATAATGTTGAATTCACGGTATTTTTTTAAATATTATAGTGTAATTTTTGTTATTATAAGTTTTGAAGATGTTATTTTATGTCATTTCAAAACAAAAAATTAAAAAAATTAACTAATGATAAAATAATTATAAATTCAAAAGTTGATCTTATTATAGCACTTGGAAGACGTTTATATATATATATATATATATATATATATATATATTAGTGAATTGGAATCCAGCAGAAGAAATTCACTTAATTACAATTAAGCTAGTAGTTTTATTTTGTACATAGTTGAAAAGAATGAAAACTTTCAAAGATGAAACTAGACTTAGAGAGCTAAGTTATGGAGGGTGATCAAATTGGATTGATTAATAAAATTATGGGGTTTATTATATTAATTATAATGTTAACCCCAAATTTATTAGCAGCTTATGATGATTCAAAACATTATGTCAAGTCTAATAATATCCTTAATATTGATTCTCTGATGAAGTTTGGAAAGTGGGAATTACATAAATGTATGAGACGGTGCGTTTTCAAGTCCAGGTCTTTATATGTCCCTCGGATTATTTTAGCCACCAAGTTGACATTTTGTGCACAAGATTGCCTCTCAAAGGAATCGACTGCTCGTCGTCGGTGTGCTTCTACTCGTACACATGACATTGTGATTTCTACCAAATCTTCTATGTTGTTGGGTATGTAATAATACTATTATATTTGTATTTTTTTTTATTTCATTGATAAAGGCCTAACTAATAATTTGTACAAGAAACATTTCAACAAATAAGCCCTTAGGGAGCATCGGTATCTTTAATTTTTTTTTTAAATAATGATAGCATAATAATAAATAAGCAATTTTTTTATTTTTTTTCTGATATTTTTTTAATGAAAGAGGAATTTCCTTAACGACTTGATTAAATTCCCTGTTCTTGTGTTGAATTATGATGCACATACATTATATTTGAAAATGTATATCTATCTCAAATTTAATATAGATTTAGAATAAACTTATAAAATTATATTTAATGAAAAATTTACACGTAAACTAAAATTATGATAGATTTGCTACGTACAAATTTATCTGTGTTTTTGCAAGTACACAAATGTTTCAATCAATTGATTACTTCTTTTTTTTTTTTAGTTCAGAAAATCCATTAATTACTTATGATATATGGTTCTCCACTCAAATTACAGATAATGATCGAAGAGTAGATGTCACGCGGAAACTTGCTGCAATTTTTGCACTTTGCAGGAAGACTAATTAGAGTAAGTATCTCATAATATTGTTTTACTTCAATTATAAATAATTAAAAGTTATTCACAAAATTCAATAAAACATTTTATACAGTTTTTGAGGAACCCATAGCTTGGATTTGTGTCACAATTACATTATCAAATAACTCATTTATGCAATAAATATAAATATAAACGAAAAAGTCATTTGTAACACTGAATTGTATATTTGTATGTAGAGAGATTGATTCTCTGTTTTGTGATTATTAAGAATTATCTTCCTTCTTGGACGAATTGCTTGATTTCAACTCCATATTTAAACACAATGAGCAGTTATTTATCCTTGTGAGTTGGACAGAGTTCAACGAATATTAATGAAAGATATTTTAATTTATCTAATTCTGAGTATACATCGAATCGAATCACATGAGAACACACAAATTCAATAATGTCTAGTCGTGCCTTTGTGCGTGTTATGACATGTTTATTAGTGTTCGTATTTTTCCGAACAAATTCATATATTTTTTATTAATATTATTAAAAATTTAAATCACTTTTACTTAAGTTATTTATTTATAATAACAAAAAAATATATAACATTTTTATAAACATAACAAAAAATAATAGTTAATTTTAATTAAAAATAATAATCTATATTAACGAGTTTGTATTCTGGTCGTAGCCCGAATTTAAATTGTCAAAAACTTCATAAAGAAAGCAAATAAAGGTGATTTTGGTCCCTATTAGTGCATTTATTTTCAAAGGCAAGAAGACTAAAGTGGCCATTTCTGAACTAGAAGAGGACCAAGTATCCAACCGACTAAAAGAACTGTGCTTACATGATATTTTCTACTAAAAACATCTCCAATTAGAAGAACAAAAGACATGATAAATAGTGTAAAAGACACATCTTAGTTTCCTCCTATTAATAAAATCGGGTTAGCTACCTTATTGGTCCACCATTTAACTTTTGGTACCTATTTTTTACCCAAATTTTATAGATGGGAATTAAGTGGTACCTTCCTTTAAAAAAAGTATTAATTTAGTGTAATTTGTCATTTAATTAAAGATTTTTCATTAATATACTTACGATATTCAAATATTATTATTGAATAATAAATTAATTAAATAATATGTAGAAAATATTTTAAAACAATCAATTAATTATTTAACAAAAATATTCTTTGAATATAGCATTTATATTACTGCAAAATAAGAAAAATCCCTAATTAAATGACAAATTGTACTAAATTAATACATTTTTTTAAATAAAAATACCATTAAAGTACCACCTCCAAAATTTAGATAAAAAAGATACCAAAAGTTAAATGATGGTACCATTAAGGTAACAAACCCAATAAAATCCATGTTCTGATCATAAAAGAAAGCAAAGGTAACATGTTTTTTAGCAAAGTGACTCAAATGTTAGTTAAATCCAAGGTGACTCCGTTACAAGTGGCGATACTAACCTGTCTCATAGTGATATCAAGGTCTTGCTCTCTTGTTGCTGCAAGAAGGGCACTTGTATTGCTTGATGTGCATTGCTCTAGCAGGAGTGATCTTCACACACTTACCATGAAACCAATTTTCACATATGTCACAGCAAATCCAAAACTGTTCTTCAGAGTAGTTCTCTCCGCACGCACCACATAGGGTCTCCCCGTGCTCATCATCTTCCATATCTAATTCGTCATCATTCTCCTCTTTTGGCATCATGTTTGAATATTGTTCAAATTCAGAACCTTGCTGTTCCCAGATTATGCAACAGAGACACAAGAATGCTTACTTTTAATTGTAAATGGACAAGCATCTAGTGCAACACTCAACATATTGACAACAAAAATTTAGCACAAAATAAAACAAATGGATTTTAAATGTAACTGCCGCTTTAGATGGGCAGTGTCAACTCCTCAACACAACCAAGGCGTGAGTGATAACAGGATTTTTATACGACTTGTTGACCTTTTAAAATAGCTCAAAAAAATCACTCTAATTTTCCCAAATAAAACATAGATTCAGCTGATGCCAAATTGCCAATCCAAGTTCAGAACAGTTCTGAACATTAATAGATGAAATGGTTCATGATTTTGATAAATGAAGATGGCATAAGTTACAATAAACATTAAACACATATATTATAGCACTTGCACGCTCACCAATTGGAAATCCTAAATCTTACTTAACTTAGAAAGTGCCAAAAAGAATAAGCAAAAGAAATAGTTCAGTTACCCCTTTAGAGCTTGACTTGGATCTGTTGCTGCTGTGATTTGAAACTGATGACTTCTCTTTAGACTGTTTCTTCGCAACACCAGTCACAACCTCAAATATAGTTGGCATATCATTTATCATGCTGAAGAGTCGCTTCCTGAGTAACACTGCAGTCAGTGGAATAACACTAATACTAACCACCACTCCATTTCTATGTTCATAAAATAATTATATACCCCTCTTTATAAAAGTGTTTACACGGACAGATCCACCAATTTGACTTTTTTATCATGCATGTAAGCAGCCTTTTAACATATATATTTTTCGTTTTCTATTTCTTCAAGAAAGTATTTTTATGATACCAGAATATGGATAAATGTGGATTGATATTGAGAGCACATGAATGGAGAGTGGTGACTTTAAGCAACTAAAAAGACCCATGCCACATGTGAAGTCATGTAGATTCAAAATAACACAAGCGTTGCTGCAATGACTTGGCCTTGGATATCTAATTCTCTTAACCACTCCAAGGTTTTTGTATTGGAGTACATTATGCTTGAATGAAAGAGAACAGTGGGGGATGGACGACAAACCAATCCAGTGGATTCAACTGAAATAAGTTAACAATATTCATACTAAAGGGAGAAGATTAAAAAATGGCTCCATATGTTAGAACACAAAATAATTAAAAATGAAAGAACATCAAGCTCACACCAACTTTCATGTGAACTTAAAAAACAAAAGTTGAGATCATAACATAGAAGCAGATGGGGAAATGGATATACCTGTCAATTTTATTGAAACCAAATCTGGTAGCAAAAAAGAAAGCCACTGAAAGCAACCATGCATCACTGTTCACAGCAACAAGAGACAACCAATCATTTTCTTTCATGCCATCTCTGGCAAAGTTGATACCTAATGTAGGTTCTGGGAGTTCTGCGGGAACTTCTTCAGCAGGAAGACTAACTTCCCAATGCCCATCCGGAAACCCATAAAGGCAAAGATTCTCTTTCTCTACAATACAGACAGTAATAGAAAATTAATGAACCTCATCAATGCATCACAAAAAATACATTGAATTGCTGCTGGAAATAAGAGGGACAAAGGAGACAGCACTAGAGAAATCCTCATAAAAGTATTCATTTGCAGTTATGTTCAACTGGTTGCAGCAAATCTAATCTTCACAACTTCAAGAAAAGTGTTATTCATCCACAAAGAGGTTTTTGTTAGAAAAAAATAAAGTCTCACATTAATAAAAGACAATATTGTGGTAGAGTTTATAAAAAAATGAGTTTCTTCACCTATTAGGTTAACCTTTTGGGATTGAAAGGTCCATGATTCTTATAAACTTTGATATGGTATCAAAGCATCAGTCAATCAATAGGCGAAAGGAAAAAAAAGAAAGAAGAAAGAAAATAATCTAAATAGAAATAAAGTATAATAAAAATAGATTGAAAATACAAAATGTTATCAAAATTTCATCACTACATCGAAGGATTTTTTAGGGGATTTTGGTTTATTATTAGTAATAGATCAAATAACCAACACTTTTAGGGGATATGTTAAAAAAAATAAAAATTTCACATTGATAAAAGACAATACTATGGTAGAATTTATAAGAATCGTGAACGAAGACACCCATTGGGTTAATTTTTTAGAATTAGATGACAATGGTTCTTATGAACTTTGACGGTTTTTACATAAAAATGCATTAACAGTAAAAGAAAACTAAATCGTATAGTTACTAGGTTCTTTCCTTTTTTTAGCCAAATTGATTTCATAGGTAACCTTGTCTGAAGAAAATTACAAAGATCAGCTGTAATACTTCTGGCCAAAAAAATTGCATTCACCAAGTGTCAGGAAGTTTTTCAAAATTCTCAGAACCATTTATTCCCACTGCACACCACACACCGAAACCCCCAAAAAAGTTCTAGAGCAAGTAAAAGGTTAGCCATCAAACTTCAAAGAGTCTAATTTAAAATTGTAACCATCAAACAATGTGGTACTCAGTGTTATTGGCAAATACAATGGACAAACAAATCTGTATCCTACTATGTCATTGGAGAATATGATATATTTGTGCTATAAACAAACAGAGAACCATGCTAACCAGGATCGCATTCTTGATAAAACTGTGATACGTCTGCAAAAACAAAACACAGAACAGAATTACTACATCTTAAAAAAAAAACTAAAGTAATAATAATAATAATAATAATAATAATAATAATAATAATAATTACAACATAAAAAATAAAAAAGGAAATAAAATGAAATGGTAGCAAGACCACTAGTGAGAGCTTTGATGATGCCGGTTCTACGGCTCTTGAAGTCCTTGTAAATCCCTTCCACGGTGTGAGGATTGTATGCTGGTCCACTATCCATGTCCGCACAGAGTTCAATTTAAACTACGGAAATTATTGTCCATAAACAAAAATAATCAACAACGAAGAAAGCGACGAGGAAAAATAATAATTTCAAAATGGTTTATACCAGAAAGCAATTGTGCAGATGCGATGGCCCTGAGAAACCAAAAATCCCCCAACGTTTGAATTAGCAGTCTCTCTCTAGACTCTAGCAGAGAGAGAAACAGAAGAAAGAGAATAGAGAGACGAAAGATTTGGAATGTTCCGAAAGGAGGGAAAATAAAGTTAATTTTATATCTCCTCCGGCTTAAACACTGCAACAAAATTATCCTAGGTTTCAAAAATTCTAAATTTTATGGGTGTTTCGGACTTATATTTGCAAAAAACATACATATACAGAAGACAAACGGCATGTTCGTGGAAATAGAGTCATAGATAATAAATATTCCTATTATTCCTTACTTCATTTCAACTTTTAAAAACATGAATCCCAATTTCACCCCGATATTTATATTTAGCATCATGTTGTTTTTATAAATTAAATATGTTTATAATTTTAATTTTAATTATTAATATTTATTATTATATTTTTAAATATTTTAATATGAGTATTCATAAGGAGTTATATAAATTTATAATATCAGATTTACCTATGTATTACCGACGTATAGCCTTCTCATTTTTACATTTTTTTCTTCTTATATTTCTCTTTTCAAAATATATAAAAATAAATTATTATTATATTCCCCTAGGAATGACAGTTGACCACTCCTAAAATAATTTAACAACCGGATAGAAATTAGCACAAAAAAACAAAATTGCCCAAACATAATTTAACATCCATCATCGGAGACGTTAACTGGTTGCCATTCAAACCCCGTAGCCATCTATTTTAACTGGTAATTCATGAGCTAATTCTACGTTCAATCTCGTAAACATTTCTTTACTAAATCAACACATTCACCCCAATATCATTAGTATTAATGTTCCACGAAGTCAATCGCAACTTGAATCACCATAATATGGTCACTTTCTTACATAGATCATTCATCACATAATGTTTTCAAAAACTTTGATGAGCATCATCTAGATAATTTATGTCCAAAACAAGTAATAGAACATGCTGTTTTCTTGAAACTTACTTCAAGCACGATAGTTTTTCACAAGTTATGATAGTTTATAATAATTTTTGATATGATATATTCTATAAAAATAACAACTAATTATTATATTTGATTTGTTCGTATCATTAAATTAATTTTTTATTTATATATTTATTCTATTTATATTGTTTCGTTAATCTTTCTCTAATGACATTACAGGTTAGAGACGGTTAGATTTAGAATAATTCAAATAGTTAATTATTAAGTATCTGAATTGTTTTAAATCTAATAATAATATATCATACTCTTAAATAAAGATTAACGAAATAATATTAATAAAATAAATATAATAGTTAGTTGTTATAAATAAGATAAAAAATAATTTGATAATATAAATAAAATAATTTGATGATATATTTTAAATTTATTTTAATGGGAAAGAAAGCAAACAAACAGACTACTTGCTTGATTGCCTGAATGTAACTACCAACACCCACCGAATTTGTATAGTGTGGATTTTTTGTTGATCAAATCCTATATTCAAAAGTATTTAGTTTTTAATCTTAATATTAACTCTCTTAAAAATTAATCTAATGGAATATTATGTCATAAATAAATATTTTAAAGATGAGAAAAAAAAAAGAGAATATCCAAAGATCGGTATAGATGAGTGTAGTTAGCAAACCATCCAAACCCACTTGTATAACCGCAGCAGGGCAATAACTTGACTACTCAGGTTTATATCATTAATATATTAGTTAGGGTTAATTGAGGTATTTAGTGTTTTTTTCCCACACTCTAAAGTAGATCATATAAAATCCTACAATTATAGTGGACCAAAGAATTGAGAAAATAAAAAAAAATCATATGATTGAATTTTAAGGAAAAAAATGAGATTAACATCAAATTTAAATTACTAACTGAGTTACTCAACTAATATTCATAGAAATAGTGTCACTCTTTATCCTACTAATATTTGAATCTAACGGGATTAAACCAAACTTGTTATTACCCTCATAATTGCTATTCTTAGGTTGTTATTATATTAAATTTCAATAGATCTATGCATTATTATTATAATACATACATAGTGTCTTTGTTTTTAACCATGATCGTAATTCTATGGTCATGTTTATAATAACCGAAACTTAAATTAGAGAGATTATAAATTGTTACCTAAAATCAAGACTATAAACATGTATTATTACCTCGATTTTTCAATAATTAAGAACGAAGTCATAAGATATGTCTATGGTCTTGGTTTTTATAAGACTGAGATAATAAACATACTATATGGTCATAAATTAAAATTAAAATATAATTATTAATTACAATATTAAAAATCAATATGAATTACAATAAATTTATTAATTATAATATTAAAAATCATATTATATTAAAATTAAAAGTATAATTATATTACAGAGTTTTTATACACTAAAACATAATAAAACCTTACTATTATAAACTGACTTTTTATTCTTACAAATATTTGTAAGTGTATTTCAAATCAACATAATCAAGTCCGTAACAATTTCAAGAGAAGTATAAAAAAAATACAAATACTATAGGTGTTGTTGAGCTGGTGCACTGGTGGTACTACGTTGGAGTGTTGGTTGGTGTTGGTGTTGATGTTTGTGCGTTGATCTTGGTGGTGGTTCAAACCTAAATATTAGTAGTGTTATATTCATTAAGTGTTTTAAATGAAAAAAATTAAGATTGTGTTAGTGATGGTTCAAACCTAAATATTAGTAGTATTATATTCATTAAGTATATTAAATGAAAAACAAATTATGATTTTGTACTTAGGGACTTTTAAATGAGAATTTTTTTTTAAAGAAAAAAACTGGATAAATTGTTACAATATCAGTAGTGCTACATTCATTTAGTGTATTAAATGATATATAAGTTATTGATTTGATGTAAAATTAAACATGTAAAATAAAGACGTAATTTTGGTGTCATTTAATAATAAATATCAATTAAATTGTGTCATATAAATTAATGTATTTGAGTGAACACTTACAATTTGAATGTACTATGTAGCGTTACTTTGAGGCACAGAATATCATAATTTTCCTAAGTAATTTTATTAGAAAAAAAGTAACACATAACCATTACTTTTAATGAAAGTGAATTTTAATCTCTTATATATTAGATGTAACATTATAAATTTGTTACCTTTAACGAAAATGCAATTTAATCCCTTACATATTTGATGTCACAACGCAAATCAAATATTTTTACAAAAAAGATATCAGAAGTCAATTTTGTAAAATAATGTATTTGTGATGCCTAAATTTAGGATAACACAAGTCCGTTATTTTACAAAGTAGATTTATGAAATCTATTTTGTAAAGATAATAGACGTGTACTATCTCAATTAATAAATATAAGATTAAAGTGTATTTTCATTAAAGTTAACGGATTTGGACGATCATTCATCCATTTTCTTATTTCATAGAATCAGCCAGTACGAACAGTCAAGTATTGAGTGTACATAGTGTTGGGTTTTTCTCTTATTTGGAAGAGCCCAAATGAAGCTCATGTGGTTTAAATGCCCATAGAGTAAGAAGAGGGAAATTGTGTCATTTAATTGTTTCATTAATAAACTCATTTAGGGTTTGTTAAGTATGTATTCTGCGGAGAAAATTAAGAGAGCAGCAACTAGAGAAATCTGCAGAAAAGAAGAGCAGAAAAGCTTTCAATTTTTCCTCTCATCAAGTGCTCTAATGGAAGGTCGTTTGTGATCCGATTAAGCTAAAAGTTTGCATACAGGTTCAGGACTCAAGACTCTTTAATCTGTACGGTGGGATTTTGATTTGGCTCACCGATTTGGGAAAATCTGAGTCGTGAACAGTGACTACGAAATTGGGTTAGATTTCTCCATTTTTTTTTGAAATAATTGTTAGTTTCCAAGAAGTGTATTCTTGATGATATTGTTGATTGGTTGCCTCTAGTTTTACCTAGAGAGAACTATTGTACAATTGTTTCTTGATAGTGAAAGTTTTGAAAAGGAGTGTCGTGGTTGTTTTCTTCCTACACCAGGAAAGTTTTTCCACGTAAATTGTTTGTGTTGATTTTGTGCATGTTTCATTTTAAGCTCTATTTATTTGTTTCCTAAAAGATTCACAATAAGAAGGAGAATATGTTTAATTCCACTGTTTAGAGCTTGATTAAGTTCGAATTGTTATTGTGATTCTCCTAACAAAGTGATATCAGAGGTGTGGTTATTATTGTTGAATTTCTTGTGTTGAATAATGGAAGAAAATTTGAGTAGAATGATTACTTTGAATGGTTCTAATTGTCACACTTGGAAAGGAAAAATAGAAGATCTTCTTTATGTCAAACAATTTCATTTACCAGTGTTTGCCTCTAAAAAGCCAGAAAAGTTATCTAAAGAAAAATAAACTTTGTTACATCGACAAATATGTGGATATATAAGGCATTGGGTAGATGATAATGTTTTGAATCATATTAGTGGAGAAATACATGCATGATCACTATGGAATAAACTTGAAGAGTTGTATGTTGGGAAAACAGGAAATAATAAAATGTTTCTTATAAAGCATTTGATGGCTTTAAGGTACTAAGATGAAACTCCATTCACAGATCACTTGAATACGTTCTAAGGAATATTCAATTAGTTAGCTAGAATGGGTATCAAGTTTGATGATGAGATTCAGGGGTTGTGTTTATTAGGTATGTTGTCGGACTCTTGGGAAACATTTAGAATGTCACTAAGTAACTCAATTCCAAATGGTGTAATCAATATGGATCTGGCTAAGAGTAGTGTTTTGAATGAAGAAATGAGAAGAAAATCACATGGGTCTTCTCAATAGCCAGAGATTTTGGTTACAGAAAGAAGAGGGAGGAGTAAAAGAAAAGGTTTTAAGAGCAACAAAAAAAACAAGTCCAACAGGTTTTCTAATGTTGAGTGTCATCACTGTGGCATGAAATGACACATCAAGAAATATTGTAGACAGTTAAAACGGGAGAACAAGAAGAAAGACAAAGAACAAGAGGGTGATGTTGGCAAGAAAAATGATCGAGTTGTCACCGCTAGTTCAGAAGACTTTCTCATTGTTTATAATGAAGATGTTGTCAATGTTGCATGTCACGAGATCAATTAGGTTATTGATAGTGGAGCCTCCATTCATGTTACGTCTCAAAAGGACTTTTTACATCCTACATAACAGGTGACTTTGGGACAGTGAAGTTGGGTAATGATGGCTTGGTTAAAGTCATTAGTATTAGAGATGTGTGTTTGAAGATGAATAATGACACGAGGCTACCTCTTAGAGGGGTAAAACATATTCTTGAAATTCGTTTGAACTTGATCTCTACAGGTAAACTTGATGATGAAGGATATTGCAATACCTTTAGTAATGGTCAATGGAAACTTACTAAAGGTGTTATGGTTGTTGCTCGTGGGAACAAGCATTCTAGTTGTATATACTGCAAGCAAGACTCTTTAAAGGCGTTATTAATGTTGTGATAGATGAGCTCACAGTAGAATTGTGGCATAAGAGACTTGCTCACAAAGGCCTGACAGTATTAACTAAAAAGAATCTTCTTTCTGGAATGAATGATGTTTGTTTAAGAAGATGTGCTCATTGTTTGACAAGAAATCAAAATAGAGTTTCTTTCAAGAGTTCCCCTCCTTCAAGAAAAAAATACATACTTGATTTGGTACATTCAGATGTATGCAGTCCTATGAAGACAAAAACTTTGGGTGGTGCCAGTTATTTTGTGACCTTCATAGATGATTGTTCAAGAAAGGTATGGGTGTACACTTTGAAGAGCAAAGATCAAATATTAGATGTGTTTAAACAGTTTCAAGCCTTAGTTGAGAGACAAACTGGGAAGAAATTACGGTGCATCAGAACAGATAATAGAAGAGAGTATTCAGGTCCTTTTGATGAGTATTGTAGGCATCAGCGCGTTCGACATCAAAAGACACCTTCCAAGACTCCTCAGTTAAATGGGTTGGTTGAGAGAATGAACAGGACATTGGTTGAAAGAGTAAGATGTCTTCTTTTGCAAGCCCAATTGCCAAGATCTTTATAGGTGAGGCTTTGAATACAGTTGTACATGTTCTTAATCCCACAACATATGTTCCTCTTTAGTTTGATGTACCAAACATAATTTGGACTAGCAAAGATGTTTCTTATGATCATCTTCGTGTTTTTGGTTGCAAGACATTTGTGCATATACCAAAAGATGAGATATCTAAGCTTCATGTGAAGACATGATAGTGTAGCTTTGTTGGTCATGATCTGGATGAATTTGGCTACATATTTTATGATCCAGTTGAGAAGAAATTGGTAAGGAGTCGTGATGTTGTGTTTATAAAAGATCAAACTATACAAGATGTTGAGAAGATAGAAAAAGGAGTCCATCAGTATAGCGATGATTTGATTGACCTAGATCTGGTTCCTTTATCAGTACAGATGGAACAAAATGTTCAAGATGACCAAACTACTTATCAGTTGTCATAACCAGAAATTCCACCCAGAAAGTCTACCAAAGATCGACGTTCTTCCACACGGAATGATGCAGATGAGTATATGTTATTAACAGATGAGGAAGAACCTCAATGTTATGCAGAAGCGATGGAAGATGGAAACAGAGCACACTGGGTTGGTGCTATAGAAGATGAGATGTAGTCACTGTATGACAATCATACGTTTGAGCTGGTAAAGTTGTCTAAGGGTAAGAGAGCTTTAAAGAACAATTGGGTCTACAGAGTGAAGCAAGAAGAACACAATTCACAACCATGATACAAAGCTAGACTGGTCGTCAAGGGATTCGGTCAGAGAAAAGGTATTGATTTTGATGATATTTTCTCTCCTGTTGTGAAGATGTTTTACATACGTGTTGTTCTAGGTCTAGCAGCAAGCTTGGATTTAGAAATTGAGCAAATGGATGTGAAAACTATCTTTCTTCTTGATGAGTTAGAGGAAGAGATTTATATGGAGTAGCCAGAGGATTTTGAGGTTAAAGGAAAAGAGGATTATGTATACCGGTTAAAGAAAAGTCTCTACGGGTTGAAGCAAGCACCTAGACAATGGTATAAGAAGTTTGAGTCAGTTATGGGGGAGCATGGTTACAAGAAGACTACTTCTGATCATTGTGTTTTTGTGCAGAAATTCTCTAATGATGATTTTATCATTTTATTGCTCTATGTTAATGACATATTGATTGTTGGCAGAAATTCTTCAAAGATTGATAATTTGAAGAAATAGTTGAGTAAGTCCTAGGCCATGAAGGACTTAAGGCCAACAAAACAAATTCTTGGTATTCAAATTTGTCGAGACAAGAAAAGAAAGAAGTTGTACATGTCATAGGAACGGTACATCAACAAGGTACTTGAAAGGTTTCATATGGATAAAGCTAAAGTGGTTTCTTCTCTTTTATCTAATCACTTTAAGTTGAGATCGAGACAAGACCCTTCAACAGATAAAGAAAAGGAAGATATGGAACATGTTCCATATGCCTCAACAATATGAAGCTTAATGTATGCAATGGTGTGTACGAGGCCAGACATAGCTCATACAGTTGGAATTGTTAGTCGTTTTCTTTCAAATCTAGAAAGAGAGCATTGGGATGCAGTAAAGTGGCTTATGAGATATCTTCGAGGTACTTCCAAGTTAACACTTAGCTTTGGAGGTAGAAAATCAGTGTTAGTTGGATACACTGATTTAGATTTGGCAAGAGATGAAGATTCTCGTAAGTCTACTTCAGATTATCTAATTACTTTCTCTGATGGAGCAGTTTCTTGGTAATTAAGATTGCAAAAGTGTGTTGCACTTACTACAGCATAGGCGGAGTTTATTATAGCAACGAAAGCTTGTAAGGAGTTGTTGTGGATGAAATAGTTCTTGAGGGAACTTGGTTTCAAGCAGTAGAAATATGTGTTGTTCTGCAATAATCAGAGTTCTATTCACCTAGCGAAGAACTCAGCATTTCACTCAAGATCAATGCATATTGATGTGAGGTATTATTGGATAAGGGATACTCTTAACAATAAGTTGCTTAAACTTGAGAAAATTCATACTAATGAGAATGGATTTGTCATACTGACAAAAGCAGCGTCAAGAGAAAAACTTAAAGTTTGTTGTTCAATTACCGGGATGACAAATCCTTCTATCTAATCGAAAAAGGAAAAGATTTGTTGGATTTTCTCTTATTTGGAGAAGCCAAGTGAAACACATGTAGCTTACAAGGCCTATGGAGTAAGAAGAGGGCAATTGTATCATTTAATTACTTCATTAATAAATTAATTAAGGTTTTGTTGAGTGTGTATTCTGCAGAGAAAATAAAGAGAGCAGCAGCTAGAGAAATCTGCGGAAAAGCAAAAAAGCTTTCAATTTTTCATCTCCGGCAAGCCTTCATCAAAGGCTTCGATAAAAAGTTGTTTGTGATCCGATTAAGCTGAAATTTTGTAAGCAGGTTCACGACTCAAGATTCTTTAATTTGGACGGTGTGATTTTGATTTGGCTCACCGATTTCAAAAAATCTGAACCGTAAACAATGACTACGAAATTAGGTTAGATTTCTACATTTTTCTTGAAATAATTGTTAGTTTTCAAGAAGTGTATTCTTAATGATGTTATTGATTGATTGTCTCTAGTTTTACCTAGAGAGAACTGTTGTACAATTTTTTCTTAATAGTGAAAGTTTTGGACATGAGTGTTGTGATTGTTTACTTCTTACACCGAGAAGGTTTTTACACGTAAATTACTTGTGTTAATTTTGTACATGTTTCATTTTAAGCTCTATTTATTTGTTTCCTAAAAGATTCACACAAAAAGAAGAATATGTTTAATTTCGCTATTTAAAGCTTGATTAAGTTCAAATTATTATTATGATTCTCTAACACATAAGAGAAATCAGTATATACCACAATTCATTTCCACATGCTTGTTGCATCTTCTGAAAAACCAACAAAAATCACCAAGAAAAAACCAGTATGGAAGGACATACTTCTACCAACAGGTAGCAATTCCTCACACAATGAAAATTAAAAGATCTGTTTGAGCCTTAGAGGTATCCAGTGAATATAACTTCTAAATTATTAAATCCCTTCAATCACCTTGCTCTCATTGATGAAAGAAGAAAAGGGAAACTCATAAAGATGTTGATAGAAATCAAACTTGAAGAACGAGTTTCAGAAAGCATTCAAGTTAAATACTTTGCATTCAAAGCACTAGAAAATACGAAGACAGGCCCACAAGCATCAACAAATAATCAGAAAGAAAAAACAAGCATACCTAACTTGAATTGGTTACTCTGGTAGGAATGACTAGATTTTCTTAAAGATGAGACATTACAAGTGCATATAACACTCCAAGATATTAATTTCAAATTTTGCCAAAGGCAACCCATTTTAACCATCATCCAAAGGTAACAGATACTAAGAGGATGGATGCAAGGTAGTATCTGATCAATTAAAAAAGTACTTTTGGAGATTGGTATTGGTTGGTTGGTATGTGATTTGAGATCTCAAAGATACTACCATTACACTGCAGTAATAATACAAAGTACAGACTCCGCCCCGTCCATACAAATTCCTAAACTACACGAGATTAGGAACAAAAGAGTAAACAGAACTCTTACCTACCTTTCTTCATCAATTGAATCATTGTATAGTATTATACGAGTTTTCAGTACTCTTGGTCAAAGTATTACCATTGATATCGGAAGACAAACCATCTTCTCTTTCCTGTGGAACATGATCTTCTCTTTTCTGTGGGACATGCTCTTGCAAAAACTGGTGGATTGTTTGCCAATAGTGGTCACCACCAGCTAGCCATCATCCATATGCATACCAATAGGAAATTCCTCAAAAACACAGATTGTTACGGGCAGCAGCCTTGACATACAGCTTTTGCATATGTGATGGAGGAATCATCTCATCTTGAAGGCCAGAGAGTAAAAGGATTGGTTGCTTAATTTGGAGGACGTGTTCCATTGAGTATAGCAATTAATAAACTTGTGAAATTGAGGCATAACGGTGCTCTATAAACATTAGAGACTAAGGGAAAAAGAGAACTAAGCACTACGGTAAAAGGCTTTCAGATTCAGAGGTCGCACATGAACTGTGGATGACAAAATTGTTGTTTGCTAACGTCTTCGTAAAATCACAAAGCACATCAAATGGCCTAAAACGTCTTCACATTTATTATGAAACTCCAATATGAGTGAGCACAATGCACCTTCAAGTATATGATAACATTATGAAGTCCATGGACAAGGCTTACATGTCCATAATTGCATATAACTTGTTCAAATGAATTTGTGGGCATCAAAAATGGGGAAGCCAAGCCATAAGAAACAATAGGATCTTATAGGAGTGGGCTTACCTCACCAATGACGTCAATAGTACTCCACGGAGAACGTACAAGAAAATTAAGAATTTTAAGACCTTTCGAACCACTTGCTCCAATAAACCACTTTAAAAAAGGCAAAAAAACTCCCGCCATGTCCAATATAGATGTGAAAGTATTTTCCACTATAAAAGCAGCAACCTACAATGCTTGAAAGTAAACAAGCTGGAAGTGAATCAAAATAGACAGATCAAATGTAAGCACATTAAGAGGCATTGCATCCTCTGTAACATGATACGGACCATTTCAAGACGATGAGCAATATCTGTATGTCAACAGTTAAGTGTCACTAAGGAATATCAAAAGCATAGCTTAGATCAGTGGAGCCTGAATTATATTTTAGAAACCAAATTATAGTAAACACAAAAATAACAAATAGGATACTTCCTGCATTTTCTTGAAAAAACAAAATTGTTGGACCTGCAACCAGAAACAGGAATTTTGTAAGGCTGAAATCTAAACTCTTAAGAAGCACAAACTTAGCACGTTCACAGTAATCTAGCATGGATACAATGGAACTTTTGAAGAAATTACAATAGAAAAATAAGCAAACCAACAAAACGAATTGCAGTGAACAAATCCAATTAAAAAAGGGAAGAGAATGCGGAATTGGAAATTGAATCGTGTACAAAAATCCAGCTACAAGCTACATTGATAAATTTATTAACCCAATCATGCTTAAAGTTGGAAGCTCAGTAATTCGAATAAAAAAGCCCCCAAGCTCAATTTCAAATTCAATAAACTAAACGCAAAACAGAACAAACAGCGATAAAAGATAAATCAATTTTGGGCGGATCGAATTGAACCTCGGCAATCAGGGAAGAGCTTGATGAACCAGGCATGGAGGCGAACGCCGTCGGAGGAACGGATCCAAACGTCCTCGTAGTAATCGGGTAGGACTTGTCAGACCCGGAAGGACGGGCACGTAGACGAGCCTCTCTTGAAGAGCCACCGGCAGTGCCATCCCTCCCACTCCGTAAAGCAAAGCGCTCACGTACGACACCATTTTGGTTGTCGTTCTCTTAGCTCCAGCTGCTTTGCTCGGCTCAACTTCCTATTTTCCGATGAGCTCTCTGAACTCACACTCCTAAAACGACAAAAGGGACGGAAAGGAAACCAAAAAAGTGCACGGAGAAATTGTACTCTCTAATTTTACGGAGTTTCCAAGGAAAATTAGAGGACTACTTTTTTATTGTAAAATATCTAAATATTTGCCTTTGTGATTCATTTAAAATTTTAAAATATTATATAATGTAACACACCGTGAATTTATTATAATCACAAAACTAGGGAGAAGTTATCTTAGTATTTATACATTAAGTTTATTTTTAATTTATTTTAAAATTTCAATTATTTTGAAAATATTTATTATTATTCTCACTTTATATTAATTTAAAATATGGTAAACATTTTAAAGAAAAATATCATCAATAATCTAATATTTTTAGTTAAATGAATTTTTTAATCTTATAATTCTTAATTAGAAAGTTTTAATTTTACTAACTTTAAAAAAAATTGTACTTTAATATAAAAAAGATCACAATTTTTTTCAAAATTACATAATTAAAATACTTCAATCAAAAGCAGCAAGGAGGTTAAATCGATTATTTTTAAAAAATTATTTATAAGTTCAAAACTGTTAAGTCCGTTTGAAAGTTGATTTTTGTAAATTCGTAAACTTATTAAGATTTTAATTTTTTTTTTAAATTCATAAAAATAAAGCCAAATTATAAAATAAACCAATAACAAATCAAACCTACTGCACCCACCCATAGTCTTACCTAGCAAAGAGAAAAAAAAAAGTGAATGAAAATTTATTTGTTAATATATTATTATCCATTCAGAACTTCTTCCAACTGTTAAAAGCAAGAAAGCTTAATTAGTCAATTTTTATTTCATAAAAAAAAATCCCTAAATAGTCATTCACATAAAAAAAATGCCATAAAATAATATATACATGTTGTGAACATAGCTTTCTTGGTCAATTCCAAGACCGCAATCACTAAAGTAAGAAGTAACGGACAGAGTAACGTCGAGACTAAAGAGAGACCACATCATAAACATGTAAACTTGTTACCTGCCATTCAGACATAAATGAAAAAAAGAAAAAAACATAAAGCATTTTACAGAAGGTCAACTTCTGTCATTGACTTGTTGGAAGCATCCATCTGATCCAAACAAAAACTCATATTATTCAAGTTCACACAATAGACAAGTTTCAAACATTTGATCAGAAGTCTTACATTAAGATTTCAAGCCGACACACAGGTCACATTAGTACTAATTTGTGATATCTTAGTACATTAATTGCTTGGTTTCCAAAACACAATCTTTAATACAAGCATAAATAAACATAATATAATATAAGAAAGGACATAATAGTACAAAGCCAAGGATGAATTGCCTGACCAGTGACTAGGTTATGGATTTGAAGTCCCTACCTTTCACTGGACAACTGAGGCATAGTGCTGGGTTCCACCATGCAAAAGCCTCCCACTGCATTGCATAGCTCCATTCATGTGTGGGGAGATTCCTGGGAACCTTCGATCTGGCTGCTGCTGATGATACGCAGAAGAATTGGTGTCGCAAGCACTTGAGATCCTGTTGGAATGAGTTGCAGCTTCACCAAACATAGAGTGGTGACTTTCACTTCTCAGTGCATTATTATTTTCATGGAACCTTCGAGAATTTTGAGGTGGCATGCTCCGGTTTGGATCGGATTGTTGGTTCTTCTTCGTGCTGAGAAAACGCCCACCTGATCCCCTTTCCCTGTTTAAAGCATGACGGTGCCGAGACTCGTGAAGATATGGCTGCATTGATTGAAGTTCACAACTGCAGTTAGTTCAGATCTTTATACAATGGTTTGAGAAAATTACCCTATATCCGCTTTTAGGTAAATAGATTATTTTTGCTCATTTATACTCTAGTTGTACGAACAACTGCGTACGAAGTGGACATAAGTAGAGAAAAAAAATAGTAACTCTTGAAAAATAATTCCATATAAAAGTCAATGACACATATTGTTTTACTGGGAATTGGTTTGAGAAAACAGAAATTTTGAGGTGTGGATGATGCATCAAAAAGGTCTGTCCATTTACATGGCGAGTACTCAATCATTTTATTCTCAATGCTCTTTATTCTAATTGATTTTATACTTGGGAGAGAAGGGGAAAAAAAAGTTTCTATGAACTTCAAAAAGGTCCCTCTTACAATACCAAATGTATCAAAACAATTCAAATAAATGCAAATATAGTGAAGGATTGAACATTGCTGTATACCTTCCGAGATTTGACCAGTTTGTTTTGGGCTTCAAGCCTTGCTCGTGACTGTCTCCTTCTAAGAATTCCATGGTACTGTTTTGCATTGACATAGATGGGTCCATCTTCAGCAAGATCAAGAGGCAATGGGATACGATTAGTAGCCATACCCATCACCTGAGGCTAGTTTTGGTCAATTCGAATCGTACAATTGCAGGAATAAAAATAAGACGAATAAAAAAATACAGGACAAGACAGTTTATGAAAACATAAATGTCTTCACTGTAATCTCTGATCAGACAGTTGATATTACAAAAGAACCTTTGCCCACAAATAGACATGAATTTATGGCACCCGTCACACATCATTACTATGGATACTTGGGGTGGGTTTGTTTATGCTTATGAAATAATATAAAAGCATTTTTAAACCAATAAAAATTTCGCTAAAAGTATTTTCAGGACTCAGAAAGCACAGTTTGGGCTTCCTTACAGAAACTCAACATCTTAAAAGTGCTTTCTTCTAAAACTAGTACTACTTTTGACTTAAACTGCCTTTAGCACAAGCAAACATACCCTTAGTGCAATCCAAATGGATTACAAATATTACACCTGCCTAGTGACATCTTGGTGTCTTTTTTTTTTTTTTTTTTTTTTAAATGTGTCTTGAAGTCAAAAGAAATGGAAGACAATATGGTCGATAAAACTTACGGGAAGTTGTGATCCATAAGTAGTCAATATCCCACTAAAGTAAGGATCGGCAAAGGGGTAAGGAGCACGAGCCTGAAAGAAATAAGTAGCAATTAATAATCAACCATTAAGGAATGTTCATGAACAAACAGTTCAACCTACCATTGGATGACTGTAACCAACTTGAGCAGGATTGATAACAAAATCTGGATTATTCAACAAGAGTACCGGTTTCATTTGACCATCAACTCCCTCATCTGAGATGGTATCTTCGCTTGAATCCATGGAAATTCACTTATGAATATAAGGCAACCTATTAAAGACTAGAGCAACATAACAAGGAAAAACAGCTATTAATACACTGTCAATGATCCTTCCAATAGTTGAAGCAGAACATATTAAAAGTACAAAAACTTTATATATATATAAACATCCAATCGCAATACAACTCACAAGACATTATGGGCATGTTCGATTGGTGGAAATAGACTAAGGAATATAACAGGTAAATATAGTCCTTTGTTCATTCAGGAATTGCAATTCCTGATAATACATATTCCCTTGAGATAAGGAATATATATTCTTCACTATATGGGAAGAGTAGTTATTCCTTCTCTCAAAAGAATATGATTCTAATGTACATTTACCAAAAAAAAAATCTCAATTATTAACACAAATATTTATATTGTTAGATATGAAGGGTATTTTGAAAAAGCTAAATAAAATTAATTCATTCATTTTTATATTTCATGATATCCAGAGAATAAAGGAATAGGAATTGTAATTCCCATTCCTAGTTTTCTATTCCTAGTAACTATTATTTCTAACCAATTGTTAATACCAATTCCGTGAACCCAACACAAATCGGTAATACCGTGAACCAAACATACCCTATATGTTTTAAAGCTATGACTTAATGATTGCTATGTCAGATATCTTAAGCACATGCCCGAGATAAAGTATTACACCGTTTGCATACGTCTAATGTGTTGACTAAAGGAAAATCAAATGATTAGTCAAAAAATTTGTGCTAAACTTTAAGAAGAAATTAAGAAATCTACTTCTTACTTTCTAGAAAAAGAATGTTTTAGTTATTTTCCGATCCACAGAAACAAATATAGAAGATAGTTGATTTTAATCATAAGAAACAGCACATAATTACTTATAAAATGGTTAAGTGCCTCAACCAACCAACTTATAGCTAAACAGAATACAGCTCACTTGGACATGTAGAAAGTCTAAGGTTCAAGTCCTAATTATAATTGTAAATAGTGTATATTAAAATAAAAAGAAAGGAAGCAGCAGCTCCTAAGCCTCAGAAATCTAACTATTGATTATATACAATTTATGCACTCTTTTCTTCCTCACCTCCCCTGCACTTTCCTTTTCCTTTTGCATTAACTGGAAGGGAGAGATCACAGGTTACCCAAAAAAGTTGAAAGAAGCACAGTTACAAATTATGGGAAGGGAAAGAAAAAAAATCCTAAAACAAAGATTGTCAATGCCATATTCGGATAAAATTGAATGATTTAGAGAAGTGATTTCTCATCAAGTTGTGAATGGTTTCTGATAAAATAGATAAGTCCATTGATTCTAATGAGTTTAGAGACTTATGAGTTTGTTTACTTCTACTTTAAGACCCTAAAACGTGCTTCTAAATCAAATGGAAAAAAATAGATACAGTGCTATTAGAGCTCAGAGAATATTTTTTGAAACCACTTTCTTATGAAAGAGCTTCTAACATAAACCACTGACCCTAAGGAATCAACCACAAATAAATTATAAATCTACTACTTTACATCACTTCCCAATCAACAAATTGTGAAGAAATTTATTTGATCAGCATCTAACAAACATTACCAAAGTAAATTATCTTTCTAACCTGGCATGCATCAATAAATAGACTGTTAAAAACTTGAGAATCCCATTGTTAAAACCTCCCAACAATAATCAGACTCAAATAGAAAAAAAAAATAACCATTAAAGAATCTCCAAATTCTGTATACACACCTGATTATTACTTTTTTTCAAACATGTGTCAAGAAAAAAGCTTATAGATGTATCCAGACACGTTTAGGAGGCAAGAGAGTTACTTTAAAAGCATTATGTTAGCAACCAAAAAGTAACTATTAGAAAATTATTAGCAACTAATTTTCTTAAAAGTTTGAGCTGTTAGGAGGTGGATACGTCTTTTTAGATATTATATTTTGGTTCTTAACACTTCCCTCGAACTTCCACATTTGGATATTTTTATTTTTTTAACACTCCACTCATTTGATAAGCTTCCATTTGGACTTTTTTTACACTCCCCTGTCATTTGATGGGCTTCTACATTTCTATTTTATTTCAACACTCTCTCACTTGTGAATCCCATAACAAGCTCTAATCAAAGAAAATTTTGGAGTTTGAGACGAACGTAGACTTTAATACTCTAATAACATATTAGTTAGATAGCAATTCTCTCCTCAAGCTTTTAGCATGGTCTTAGGGTGTGTCAATGTCTAACACGAACGATAGATATATAAAAGTACTCTTGATCCTTCTTTCACTAACTTAGAGAATTGGTTTTTCAATAATTTATAACATGATATAATGATATAAGAAGTGTGAATCCTATATTCAAAATAAAATAACCTTAATTGTTGAATTAAGTGTTTAACCTCCATGATGTAGAGAGCTAGCTAATTAACAAGTGAACACGAGAAGAGTAATGCTAAAATATGATAAAAACAGTGATTTTTTAATAACTTTAGTAAAAGAGTTGAGATCCTGTATTCAAAATCCAACTACTTCAATTATTGAATTAAGTGCTAAACCTCTACGAGGTAGAGAGCTAACTAACAAGTTAACACAATAAGATTAACGCTAAAAAATGATACAAACATAGCTAACACGACAAAATGCACCATTGATGACAAACATAACACGACAAGATTGTCACCCTATTTTCTTATATTGTATGTTATATCTTAACACCTAAGGTGGTAGATCGCCTAAGATATTTAATAAACTAATAAAGTAATAATCAACTAGGCATAATGAAACATGAGAATGAAACCACCAAGCCAACCTCCTAATTTCTCTCACCACATCTCAGTTGTTAAAAAATTATATTCGTAAATCCACAAAAAAGGAGAATAGATCCAAGTTAAGAAAAAAATATAAGGATAACTAATAAACTTGCATTAGAAAATACATATCTTAAAATTTTTTTAAAAATGCCCATGAGCAAATATCATATCAAGCAATATATCAAAAACTTGAACCCCCTAATAACCAAACAAAAAAAAAATGGTGACTCTTTTACCAGAACCACGTTCCCATCTTCAAACTTGAACTAGAATAACATCACTATGACCTCAAACTCCACATGCACATAACAACAACAAATAGAACAAACCCACTTAAATCGTACAACCACTATTCAGAATCAGGCCAATGATAAAAAAAAAAGGGAAAGAAAGAAAATAAAAGAGAGGAAGAAGATGATAATAAAATAAATGGAAAAATGAAAGCAAAATGAAGCAAATAGAAAAGGTGGAGAGTAGAGAATAGGAAGAGAGACCTTTGGGATCTGATAAGTGATAACTAAGCAAAAGAAGAAACAGGAAACAGTATTGTTGGTATGGATCTGGACATGTCTCCTTGTCTTGAAAACCCCCCCAAATCTTCTGTCCACAAAAACTCTCTATTACTCTTCTCTCTCTAGATTTCTAAAAACACTCTATTTTACTCAATCTCTATCTAAAATTTGGGTCTTCTTAAGTTTTATTCAATCTCGCCAATTGCCTTATAAATTCCGAAAACAGACACTACAAACCAGGGCACTATCAACACTACCATTATCACCTTTCGTTTATCTCAACCTTTACTTGTAACATTTTCCACTCTAACGTCTTTTTCTGAATGGCCCACACACTGTCTCCAAACACGCCCTTATCACTTTGGCTTTTACTCTTGCTAGGCCGCCCTTTACTGTTTATTACTTCTTTTCCCACGCGCGCCTTCTGATACACTCTAACTCAACGAAAGACGCATACGGAGCATAGTAGCATTTTTTAAACAGTAGTAAAAATATATATATCATCACGGTATAATTTTTTTATATAATTATGCGTTTAATTGAAACCATGGCTGTAAAATAAAAATTCGTCTGTCCTGTATGATTTATTTATTCGTGCAACTTTATTTTTAATTTTATAAAAAAATATATGCTGTTACTTTATAAGATAAATAATTGTGTTTTTTTTAAAAAACATATATTTTCAAAATATTTAAAAAAAAAATTAAAAGTAAAATTTTATATATATAAAAATTATATTAATTTAAAATATTTGATATATTAATTCAAAATTTGATAATATTTTTATTAAATACTATAAAAAAGTGTTTAAAAAAGGGTAAAAATAATACATGACTATAAATGGTCTATTATTTTTTTAAGAATATATTTTTAGTTATGTAATTTTTGTGTTAGGTAATATTAATTTTTTATTGTAATAAATGAATACATTTAGTTTTGTAGTTGTTAAAAATAAATTATTTACTTCTCATCGTTATTAAAAAATATACTTTTAGTTTTATAAGAGTATCAATTTTTATATTAAAATATTCAACTTTGATGAATAATAGGATGAGCAAATATTTAAGTTAACAGAATTAAGTATTTTAAAAGTTATTTTATTTGTATCATTATAATATTTTAATCAATTTATTTTCATAATAAATACTTAAACTACTCTCTCTATAAAACTATGATATTTTAGTCATTTTTTAAATAATAAAATATTATCTAATTATTAAAAACTTTAAAAGTGAATTTAATAATTACAAAGTTATTATCTTATTTTAACAGTTTAAAATTGAATTTAAATAGTATAATATTTTATTTAATTTTTTGTCAATTATTTTTTAAAATGTATTTTTTTTATGTATTTTTGGACACTTTTAAAAATATAAAATTTTAAAAAATAATTGATAAAAAAATAATAAAAATATTATACTATTTAAATTTAGTTTTAAACTATTCAAATAAAAATAAAATTTTACTGTTAAAAAAATTAAAGTGTTATGTTTTTTTTAAAAATGAGTTAAATATGTAAAGTGATTAAAATATATATTTGTTATAAATAAAATGAAACCCTTTTTTCCAAAGTAAAATACATCTTGCAATAATAAACTAAATATCCGGACCTTTTCCCCGAAAAATAATAATAAATAGCACTCGCAAGACGACAACGAATTTTTGTTCTTATAATGGTGTATTTTAAACATTTGACCGTATTTTAAACATTTTAACATAAAAATCCTAGGAGTTTGTGTCTTTGTAAGTATATTATTTATTTATTTATTTATTTATTTATACATGTATAGGATTTTAAGTTTAAAACTTGAATAATTTAATTATTTTAAAAACATTGAAACATAAAAAATATTATCTTAATTGATGTCATTTTCTAAAAATGTTTGACGATAAAGTGCTCATAAGGCCAATATATTTTTATATGGGAAGGCAGAAAACTAGATATCATTTCTTATGTTATACCTATGAAAATGACAAAAGAAAAAAAGGTGTACAATTTGCAAACAAAACTTATGTATTTTTCATAACTAATTTTTGGAATAGATGCATAAATTAATAATTTAAATTTAAAAAAATATATAATAATATTAATTATTTTAAATTATTTATTATATAAAATAAAAAAATCATTTTTTTAAATATAAATTTTTAAGTTATTTTTATAATAATTAAAAAAAAAATTAAACTGATTTTCATAAATACTTTTAAAATAAATAAATATATAATTATTATTATTTTATGATCAATAAGATTTAAATACGATATAAAATATGAGTAATTTTTACGATATTAATAAGACTTGTATGATTTAATTTAATAAATAATTCAAATACAATATAACAGTATATTAATTTAATTAATTAATATTTTTAATAATTAAAAATTTAATCTTACATTAACATAATGAATAAAAATCTATTGAATTTAATAAATATTTTTGTTTACAAATATTAATATTAGTTGATTATTTTTATTTTAATTGATATAAGGTATGAAAATATGTTAGACTCAAAAATTATTAATTTAACAAAAATGTGTAATCGTGAATGATATAAATGATCATTTTTAATATAATTAATACAAGTATTTAATATTAATAAAAATATCATAGTAACTATTCATAAAAGTGTATTTATTATACATATATTTGATATTTATTGACATATACGTAATTAAAATATCAAAATTACTATTTATAAAATAGATATTTTAATATAGATATTTTTGTATTTATCAATGTAAAAAATAATAAAAAGTTTTTTTCTTAAAAAGGGTTTTAGTCATGACAAAAATAATTATATTTTTATTATGGATTTTGATATTTATTAATATAAAAAAACAATAATTTTTTTAAAAATGTTCTTTGGTCATCAACTAAAATTTAAAATTTACACTTTATATATATATTAAGGGAGTTCAATTTAGTCATTTTTTTTTGCTTAAAATGCTAACCAAATCACTATATATTGGTTTGATAAATCAAAAACTAAAATTGAACAATAAAATATCATTAAAAGAATATTTAACTAATTTGAAGATTTTTATGTTACGAATCTAATTTATGAGAAGGGCTTTAGATAATTAGCATAAATATGATAAATTAGTTTTTTTACAAACAACGAGACATGTAATTACATGTAGATAAATAATACTAAAAATTAAAACAACACGCGAGGTTTTTAGGTAGAAACAACATAGGTTACAATAATGATATAAGAGTAAAATCATCAGTCCACTAAATCACGTAACTATCTACTATGAAAATAATATTCAATTATAAGGTTAGTACTCAAAATAATTACCAAGGTAATGTCCTAAATAACCTAATTACAACCCTCAACTTTCTTTTACAATCTCAACAAGTAAGGTGTTTAAATTCATACTAACGTACCAATAAACTCGAATTACACGAGGTATTAAATCCGTTCAACTGACACCTAATGTTTGTTCTATAGTGGATTAAAAAATAAAAAATCTTAACAATGTGATTTAATAAAATGATAGATAAATCAAAATTATTAGCAATCTTATAACAAATGTTAAAGTACAATATTATAAATATTGTAAGTTTTCTAATTCACTAAATACTATAAAAAAATATTTGATAAATTAACTAATAAAAAAACCTATCAGAATAATTTTTATAAAACAAATTTAGAGAGAAACTTAGAACATAAAATTTGATTCAATTGTTGTTAAGAAAACTATAAGCTTAAGTTTATTTATATAGAATAAGTTAAAGTTATATGTCAAAGGTTTATTACCATTATGTTCTTTAAAACATTTAAAAGAACTTTAAAACGTAAAAATAATATAATAATAATACAATTTAGCTCGAATAAAATTTGGTTAAAGTTTAAAACCTTATCGCTCGATCAATCTAAGTCAAGTTCAATCTATCAACTCAAAAAGTTTGATCCATCTAGGATATTAAACAAAATAATTACAAGATAGTTAGACCGATATAGTACTTGATTGATCAAACATTAAAATTCGATTAAAAATTAAATTAATAAATTTTAAATCAAGATATCTAGATCGATTTTGAATTGATCTAATCACTAGAGAACCTTACATAACTTATTTATGTAAGTTTGATGATTTAGATTTCCGTTTTAAAACTACTTATTTTTAAAATGAATTTAAATTATTTTAACTTAATATTAACGTTAAATTAATAAATAATATTTATTATTTGATTAAGAATTTAATTAAAATATATATATATATATATATATATTTGTATTTAGCATCACATTTTAAGTCAAAAACTTTGAAATGAGTTGATTATTTATCTTTTTAATTCCGTGAATGAAAAGATAGGTAGATAGATATATTTGTTTGTTTATAATCTAGGATATTATTTATTATTTAATTCCAATATAGGTAGATCGATATATTTTTATTTATTTTTAATTGTATTTCATCGTTTGTGGATGAAATCGTTCGAAGAGTCTTGTATAGCTTTTTATTTTATTTCGTGAGTAACGTACTTTTGTACAGCTGTTATGTTGTCGATTGTAGGCTTGTAGCACACTCCTATAATATTATATAAGCTCAAAATTAAATATTTACCTTAATACAGCCCTACTCTAATGAAGTTACAATGTTTCCGTGAATGAAACGCACCTATACTTATCATGATAATTGAAACTTATTTTAAGTAAAATTGGTGCAAATTATTCTATATATTGGATAGACTGTCATAATAAAAAATAATAATAGTAATAAAATTAAATATAAAATAAATATTGTTACTATTATAATATTTTATTTGATAAACATAATAAAAAAATAAATCAATTTTAAAATATTTGATTTATTATTATAATAAAATAAAAAATATTATATATTAACCTAATATGTATAGATTGTTATGATCTTAGTATTATTTACAAAATAATACTTAAGTATTAATATATGGTAATGACTTATTGTTGATATACTACATCAATACTAAATATTATATAATCAAAATTAAAAGATGATTTTGGGTTTAAAATTTAAGATTTTAAAGTTTTTAGGTTTTGAATTTTAGATTTTTAGGATTTAGAGTTTAAGATTTAGAAGTTTTGATATTCACGTTTTAAAGTTTTAAGATTTTGAATTTTAGGATCTATAATTTAGAGTTTAAAAATTTAAAGGTTTAGAATTTAAAATTTAAGATTCGAAGATAAAATTAAAATAAGAAAAATTATATAATGAGTATGAAAATGAAATAACAATTTCATTAGAGATTAATGGAATAATAATTTTATCTATTTTATGAATTGTTTTTAATCTACAATATAAATAAATATATCAAATATGACTTTATAAAAATATTGTTATATACACTAAAAATACAAATGGTCAATTAATTCTACCTGTTATTTTGCATAATATTTTTGTACATTTTAGTTAGTTTTCTTTCAGCATCTTAAATAACAATTTTTACAGAAAAAAATGTAATGTAGTTTTAACTTAAATATTATTTCTTAATTATATAGAATTTTTTTATTCAAAGTAATTATAATATTTTAGTTAAAATAATGAAATTTAAAAAAAAATTAAAATATTATATATTTTAAATATAACATTAAAAATAAAGTAATTAAAATATTAATTGAATACTAGTTACTTTTTAATACAATAATCCACTTAAACGTAGATGTGAAAATGCGAAATTTATTAAATGTTGTATTGAGTGGTTTGATTAAAAATATAATGCGTTTTTTTTAAAGGGTGAGCGATATAAATAATTTTATTTAAAAAATATATAATTTAATTAAATAAATTTTAAATTAAGTATAATTAATTATATTATTATAAAAATAAAAATATTTTTAATCTTATAATTATTAAAAAATATATACTTTTAGTTACATAAAGCATCAATAATTAAAATCAAACTTTTATAATATTTAACTCATAAATTATAAAATAAAAATATATTTTTATACATAATTATAAAATTATCAGAATATTTTTTTCACATTTTAAATTTTATTATAAATATGTACACTATCTTGTGCAGCAATTTGTTTTATATCCGAACTTAGAGCATAAATCCTCTAATAATTACTTGATTAATAACTTCAAAACATAATCTATAAATTAGTGGGCATCCTAAAGGTTTTTTCTTTAAAAAAAATTATTGATTCTATATTGGACATTGTAGTCGTATAATAATTCTATATAATAAATATGAATATAAAATTTAATTTTAATTTTAATTTTAATTTTTGTTAGAAAATTAGTACATTTATAATTCATAGATGATATCGAGTACCAATGGTGCTATTAACTATTTTCCTAATTGTGATGAAGACAAAAACACTTTTCTTCTTCAGATTGATGAGTAATGAGACCACATCATTTCTTTAACTGTGTTTGTATCATAAAAGCTGGTCTCGATGAGCATTGACTAAAAGACAACCAAACCCACTTGGAATTTTATTAATGATAAGAAAAGGACGAAACGAAGATATTTCATGAGTCACTTTCGTTAAAAATGAAGATATTTTACTAGCAAAAGATTTATAAGGTACTCATATAATTTACATCTCGATAAAAATTATCTTAAAAAATTAAAAAAATAAATTAGTCATTTTATTTCGATAAAAACTGTTATTTATTTTTTTAGATTATAGAATTTGATTTTTAGTTCTTTTGTTTATAAAAATTATATATTTTTAGTATTACTTTATTATTAAAAAAAATTCAAAAATTCTCAAATAATTATTTTTTAATAAAATATTTTATAATTTAAAAAGTTAAACAATATGTTTCATACGAGTCCTTAAGATATTTTTTAATATGAATGTAAAAGTAGTGAGTATAATATTCTTCAAACAGGAACATAGGTTGAAATATTTTATTTTCTTGTGATTAGTGAAAAAATTATATTAAACTAAACAATTCTCAGAATTGGACAGGTGGTCTAGTGGTCCTTTTCATGTTAAATAATCCGTAGGGCTTAATCATCATTAGTTCCAGCTATGCGCCTACTTAGCAACAATTTCAAAAAGTTATTAATTATACATAAGTTTATAATCTTAAGCATATTTTAATATTATACTAAATATAATTATTATTTTAAAAATAAATAAACTTTTAAAATAATTATAACTTATCATTAGATAAAATTATCGTTAATAAAATATTTTATAAGATTAAAATTTTATATTACGATACATGATACTATATACTGGTTTAGTGCATAGATTAGATAACAGAAAATAGGTATGATAATATAAAGTTGCAATACCTACCCAATAACAGTAACTTCAAATTTAGAAGACATAAGTTTGATTATCTCAATCCTCATCCCAATTTGTTTTGTTTTGTTCATTTTAAGCAAATGGGAACTGCTAGGCAATAATTACTTTGAGCTATCTTGAAGCACCCAGAGATGAATATGACTTTGCCATAAGGCCCATAACTGGAAAAAGAAAGCCCAACAAAAGCATTACAGTCTAGAATATGGGAGAAAAAGACAAAAAAGTTGGGGGAAAAAAACAAAATCAATTGCAAGTGTAGACGCTAATCTTCTTCTTCTTCTTCTTCGAATGATGAAAGAAAGAATTCATGTGCAAATATGGAGTGATAAAGAGTTCTTTTTGCAAATGAGCATTTATGTTTATCTTTGTTAAATTTTTGGTACAAATAATTTTAATAAGTTAAGGTGATTAATTTATTATAATTATTAATAATTTTTTTTTATATTGATACTTTTAAATCAAATTATACAACAAATTATTAAAATATATTCATTTCATAACTTTAATAAAATATAATTAATATAAAATCATGTCACTTTTTTAATATTATATGTTATATTTAAAAATACAAATATATGTAATATACTAAATACAAAAATAAATATTGATTTAACTTATTATATACGAAAACATATATATTTATACACATTAAATATTAATCATTGTTAATTTTAATATGTTTTTCAACTACTATTAATTTATCATCAACTTTTTTTCTTGAGTAGGATGGTACAACAAAATACCACTAATTTTTTTTAGTAAATAATTGTTTGAATTAATAGAAAATAATGTCATAATTATTACATATAAATATAAATATAAAATGTTATATATAATGATAAAAATTAATGCAATATATTACATATATGGATAAGTGTGATTATAACATGTCACCACCGGTATTTCAATAATAATAACATGTTATATATAAAGATATATATAAATATACAAGTGAATGTAACATATATCACAATAATTATATGAGTGTAATATGTTACATATGAATATAATATGTTATATTCGTGAAGTTACTAAAAATTATGATTGGAATAGATTACAAAACAAAATACATATAAATATAAAAATTGAATATAACATATTATAATATATATATATATATAATAAATAAATATGAATATAATATGTTACATAATAATTTAAAAAAAAAACACCAAAGGTAAACAAGAACTCAACCATAAGTCTCCAAGAAAATGAAAACTCGCATGAATAAATAAACTATCATAATATGAGGACAAAACCAAGACATTTGATGAAAACATAAAATAAAATAAAAAACGAAAAGATCGTGAGAAAATATACATCTTATAGTAAAAAGAAGAACGAAAATAATATAAATGAGAGAGTTTCCAAAATCGCACGTGAAAACATAAACAAGAAATACGAGGGTGATCGAGAACAAGATCAATATGGTTTTTGCAATGGTTTTCTCGATATTGTGATTGTCTTAGTTAGAGGAGAACTTGCTAGCTTTTGGGGAGTGACACGTGCCCCTGTTGGATTTTTTATTCTCTTTAAATAATTGTAATTTTAGAAAAAAATTTAATAAATAAAAAGAGTACCCTTGTTGGTTTTTTTTATTGTAACTTTTCAGTTTCTTTTTAATAGTATAACTTATCACTTTCTTTTTTCTTCTTTTAATTATAATTAGAGCTAACTATTCAATTCCTAAAGCAAATAAATTAATAAAAAAGAAAGTCTCCATCTAATTGCAATCAAGTCAACCTAACTTGATATGTCTTTCTCATTCTTTAAAACCAAAAAAAGCATCATAAAATTGAAGATTCTTTAGGACCTTAGCAACGTTTCCTTTAAACGTAGAAGCTCAAAAGGTATTTTTTTTCCTTCATCTTTTCCTTGTTTGTCATAAAATTTTCAATTTTTGCATCATTGGATGGAAAGAAAGAATCGCCTATCATTAATTAAATCAAGTATTTTTTTTTATGAAATTGTAAAGTAGGCAGAGTAGAAATTAACAGGGTAAAAAAATAGAAGTAGGTTGATTGAAGAGAGTATGAAAAACTACAAAAGGTGTGAGTGAGAAGTGGGATGGATTTAGAATTTATAGGCGAGTTTGTGTGTGTGAGAGAGAGAAAGAGAGAAGTGAAGATAAGAATTATAGGACATGCGGATGAAGATTTAGGACTATAGAAGAAGAGAACATGAGAATGATATATTTTATTTTTTGTGCAAAAGATACACAAAAGAACAGAGGAACCTATATCGATTCCCTCTCTACAACTCATGCTTTATTTTCTTTTATGAATTCTCACACTTTCATTATTTTTAATCGAATCTCTCTAAAAAATGCTTCTTTTATTTTGTTTTCCCTTTTGCTTATTTTTCAAATTAGTCCCGATCTTTAGTTATCTCTTCTAAGAATACATATTTGTATATGTTGTTCGTCTCATGTTAATTTTGCTTTAGCTTTGTTTTATTTGCACAAGTATGAAAATTTGTTGGATGTTTGTAAGTTGAAATTTTGTTGGATGTTTGTATGTTGTCTTTATATTATCTTGATGTACGTCATTATTAGGATTGAAACTATAATCAAATGTCAAAATTTAGATGAGTTATCAAATTCCATTTTAAAATAATGTTTTATGCTTATGCATATGGTAATGTAATAAATTTGAAATTATGTATTTATTTGATAATTTTATTTTTAGTCAAAAATGAAAAAAATATCTTAAAAGGATAATAGTTTTTGACCTAAAATCTTCCAATGAATCCATATCTAAGATTTAAAATTAATGATCCTACTATCAAAGAAAAAGTTACACGAGCCTACTCACAAAAGGGTCCTTGTCAACCTCGAAATCATGATTTTCTTGTTAACCAATTTGAAAAAAACAAAGACGATTTAATAGTGCATGGTTTGACGAGTATCCTAGCTGGTTGGAGTATAACATATCAAACAATAATGCACGTTGTCTGTGTTGTTATCTCTTTAAACCAAACATTGGAGAACAAGGAAGTAGTGACACATTTATGGGTAAAAGGTTTCCAAATTAGAAAAAGAGTAAATTATTTCATATTCACGATTAAGGTCCTAATAGACATCACAATTAAGATTGGTAAAAATGTGAAGCTTTAATGAATTAAAAAAAATAAATTGATGTATTATTTATAAGCAAATTAATTAAGCTCGTACTCATTATCGAGTTCGTTTAGATGCATCAATTGATTGTATTCGATATCTTTTCAGACAATGCCTAGCTTTTTGTGGCCAATATGAATCTAAAAGTTCAAATAATAAAAATAATTTCTTCTTATGAAGGCATAAAATTTGTTTCTTTAAAAAATGATCCTAAAAATCATAAACTAACATCACTTGCAATTCAAAAGGACATTCTAAATGTAATTTCAATTGAGATTACAAATGTTATTTTTGTATATATTGAAAACTCTAAATTTTGTATTTTTATTGATGAGTCTCACGATTTAACTTCAAATGAACAAATGACTATTATTATTCATTATGTTAACAAAAGGTTGCCTGATTGAGCGTTTAGTGGGCATTGAGTATATTGTTGAGACCATATCTTGCCCTTTAAAGAATGCTATTGATGTTTTTTTTCTCTATACATAATCTAAACTTATTTCAATTAAGGGGATAAGGTTGTGATGAGGCAAGCAATATGTGAGGAGAGTTTAAGATCATCTAAACGTCATGATATTCTTTTAAGAAAAACATATTATCTCAATATTTGAAGAAATTAACAATGGTGAGATTTTAAGTGTAAGGGTTAAATAAAAAAATTCTCTAAAAAGGTATAGTGATACATGTTGGAATTCACACTATAATTATTTGTTGAACTTGATTGCTATGTTTTCATCTATCATTAGAGTTCTTTAAATTGTAATAAAAATGAGTGGATCAAGTTCTAGTAAAAACACATGAAGCCATGGTTATATCGGGTGTTATTCAATCATTTAATTTTATTTTTTTATTTGCATTTGATGAAAATTATATTAGAGATCTCAAATAAATTATCCCAAACTTTACAAAGAAAATATCAAAATATTATTAATGGTATAAAGTGTGTAAAAATATACAAGGAAAGATTACAAGCAATGAGAAGTAGTGGTTGGATTCTTTACTTGACGAGGTTTCTAGATTTTCTAACGAGTATTACATTGTACTCACTAATATGAGTGACATCTTTATAACTCTTGAAAAGTCACGATGTAAAGTTCATCCGATAAAAAAATTGTATTGTTATTGTGTTGAATCATTTTACATAGTCATAGACATACAACTTCAATAATTGAATAATCATTTTAATGAGATTGAGCTTCTTCTTTGTATGATTTACATAAATCTGAATTATCATTTTTTTGCTTTTAACAAGTAAAAATTGGGGTCGTAGCAAATTTATGGCAAAGATTTTTATGAAGTTGAGCTCATGAAACCTAAAGATCAACTTAAAAATTACATTATGGATGTCAGATCTAGCATCGAATTTTCAAGTCTAAATGGAGTTGTTGATCTTGCACATAAGATAGTTGAGATTAGGAAAAATCAAGTTTATCCTTTAGTTTATTTGCTCATGAAATTAGTTCTTATTTTATCAATTTCAACCAGTATTATAGAAAGAGTTTTTTTTACAATAAATATTGTCAAGAATAGGTTACAAAATTGGATGGAAGGTCCATGACTCAATAATAATTTAGTTACATATATTGAGAAAAATGTATTTGATAATATTGACAATGATGTTACCATGGGTTCATTTCAAAATAGTTATTGTAGTACTTTATTTAAAGAAATGACAAAACCATTTGCTTTTAATTTTATGTATTGTTCCCTCATTGAAAATCCTAGGTCCCCCATTGGTCATAATCAACAACCACCTTGTATAGCCATAACTCACGTTACTATTGATATTGGTTGTGATTTATGAGCCATGATTGATAAATTTTGACATTGGGTGTTGATGCAACATTTGGTAACGTTGACAAGGAAGTTTGAGACCGACAATGAAGAAAGAAAGGCCAACAAGAGGTTGATATGCAATAAATCTATAAGAGAAGAAAGGCAAACTAATAGATTTTAAGGACAAAAGCATAAAATCATGCTAGCACAACACAATCGTACCACAAGTTTGATTAAATTATAATTGAGCTTGAAATTAGAGCGATTATAGTAATTAAATAACTCTTAATTTGTGTATTATAAGTCATTTAGTTATTTTAAAAAATATTTTATTCATGTTATTTTTAAACGGTATATTAAAAATCACTTAATTTTTCATGAATGAACACTTTAATTATTTTGATTTTATAATAATGGTAAGAAAACATAGTTTTGTATTTATTTTATATGAATAAAATTTTCAATTTTAAAAATGATTATGACATATAATATGATATAAAGAGTGTATATTTTTGAAATGTTATCAGATCGTGAAGATATTAAATAATGTACAGTTAATTTTAATTAAAAATCATTTAATTTTAAATGAGAATATTTATACATGATTGAAAAAATTAGAAAAAAAGGAAGCTCAAAGCATATATATTTTTTCCTTAATAAATATTGTTAATAAGATAATAAAATAAGATATCATATTTGTCCTTAATGAATTTAAATGATGAAAAATAATAAAAATAATGAAAAAATGAAACATATTTATCTATAATAATTATGATCATATATAATAATTATGAGTCTATTAGATATAACTACAGATGAGATGAGATGAAATTTAAATAAGACGTGACAATTTTAATTTATGAATTCATTAAGAATATTAAATGTGATATGAAATAAGATGTGATAATACATTTAATATCTTTAATATAAAAACTAAAAAGAAAGGATTAAGCACCGATATATATTTTAGTCTATTTTTATCTTGATGTAATCACCCTTCGTTACTAAGATAATATTTTTTTTAAAAAATAAATCATGATGCACACCATTTACATTCTTTCTTTCTTTATTTGACAATTAATATGAGAATAAATGTTAACCAAAGAAATATGGGGTTTTGTGTATAAGAGTCATCTCCCACACAATAGTTTAAAAATGATCATAAGTGATATTTTAAAAAAAAATAGGCAAGATCTTACCTTAAATTTGAAAGCAAAATTTTTAATCAATTTTATTTAAAAAAAGAAAGATATATTAGCTCCATTTTGTAAAACATAATTATTATAAACATAAAAAAAATTAACATCTTATAAATTTATAATTAATTTTAAATACATAATTTTTTTTATCATATCATATATTAAAAAAATTATTTTAAAAAATAAAAAATAATTTATTTTACAATAAAATAAATATAAATTTATACATATATTGAAAATGATATGCTAAATATTTTGATAATTCATAAATAATATAATACATTCTTCTTCTTCTTATTATTAAATATAATTATAACTATATTTAATAAATAATTATAATATCAATTATAATTATGATATAAAAATTGTTAAGCCTCTATATCTAATTTTTTTACAAGATAAAATACAAATATAGAACATTATAGGGTTATGATTTATCTATTTTTAAACTAAAAATTAATACAATCTTTTTTTAAAGTATTGAATATGATATGCCCTTTATAGACAAAATTCCATGAAAGATGTTACCAATGAAGTTAGTGACAATAAATGTTAACCAAAGAAAGATATTACTAACGAAGTCATTGACTAAACATACTTAAAGTGTGTGGTGGCTGCCATAGATTTTTTGTATAATCATACTATCATTTTATTGAAGTTATTTTATAAGAGTACTTTGATTTTTTTTAAACATTATTATTTGGTATGAAACTCTGATTTTTTAAAATGGTTTATTGTTACTTAGATAGGATGGTTAAACATACAAATACGTGGTTATTTAAGTCAAGAATTGGTTTAGAGTTTTTACTGAGTTCTTCGTACTACTTTTCTACATTTTGAATACTATCATGCATTTTTAATAAAAAAAACTTGCCAGCTCTAGCTATCGTGATGGGCAAACAAAATATCCCCAAATCCCACTACCTGTATGAACCAAAAACTTTACACAACCATCTTACCTCGAAAAGATTCTATGCCAATATATTCGTAATAGCCGATAAATCATCTTTTAAATAGATTGATTTCTGTTTTAAAAATACAAAAAATCATATTATATATATATTTTTATAATAATTAATAAATCATCTTACATACATATTATTAATACACATACTTATTTTTAAATTTTATACATTTATAATATATATATATATATATATATTTATAATAATCTAATTTTAATTAATTTTTTATGTTATTTGAAAATATTAAATAACTTATATTATTATTCTTTTATATTCATTTTTTTAATTACTATAATTAATAAAAAATATACACACTTATAAAAAAAAGGGTATAAAGGCTTTTTGAATAAAAGATCCAATATAGTTAGTATTTACATCTAATAGTAAAAATGATAAAAATAACATATTTAGTAACTATGATTTAGGATTTAACATTCAATAAAAAAATATTGTAAGTTTTATGAATATTAGCTATATTCATAACAAAATATTTAAATGTAAATTGATTTTTATGCACGTTTTCAAGATTACTATTTAATTTGAAAAAAACTCATGAGTTTCAAGTGGACATTTTCAGGTATACTCTTTGTTTTTAAATATGTTAGAATACAAGTTATGCACTTAGAAACATTTAATACATATATTGCTCGATCGATCGAGTAATGTTTGGATCAATTGTGTACGATCAATATTCTCTTAGGTTGATTTTAAAATTTGGATAGATCGATCGAAGTTGGGTTCGATCGATCGAGAATAAATCATATTCGATTTTATTTGATCTCATGTTTTTAATTAATCGTTACTCGGATCAATCAAAAATGGCTTCGATCGATCAAGATTATTTTAGAATAATCGAACATCGATGACTTTTCGTTAATTTATTAAATATTGTATGATTATGTTTTTGATTGATAAGATTTTTCATTTTATGATATTGTGATTATATGTTCATATAGTTTTTTATTTATTAGATTCTTAAATATTTGGATTAAATAATTACGTGTGTGGTTATAATTATTTGATTTGGTTATTTAAGTTTAAAGAAGCTATCACTATTGAGCTTATGCTTAAACTATTGTTTTATGGTTGTTGGAAGATTAAAAGTAAGTGATTTATTCTTAAATCTTTTAATTAGAATTTTTCATTATTAAATATTTTCTATAATATACTTTGTATTTGTGTTATTTTACTAACTTTTCGGATACCAATTGAATGAGTTCAATTATTCGTATGACTCGAGTTTATCAGAACATTAGTTTGAATTTATACATCTATATTATGAAAAGTATGAAAGAAGTGATGACTTGTAAATATATTACTTGGAGACAATATTTATAAAAGTTAATTTAAGTTAATTTAAGTAAGTCAATTATTTTTATAATAGATAATTAGGTAAGTCAATTCTTTTTTCCTTAGATTATTCTTATAATCTATATCGTTTTCACCCAAATTATCATCTGTCAATTATTTATTTATTGATGAATTATTTATTTATATACGATTGAAAGTATGATGAAATTTGAATTTAACATAATTAGATTAATTAATTATTTATCCATCTCTAATTTAATTATATCAATAACTAATTTTTTTTATTATATAAATATTTTTATTTAAAATATAACTTTTAATTATTAAAACTTTATTTTTATAATTTGGTTTCTTTATCTATAAATAAAACTTAATATAGTTATTGAATACACTTTTCTATTGGTTTAATATCAGGCCCGTTACCTTCGTTGAAAACAATACACGCAATATGGGCCGTTTTAGGCCCATTATCGGTCATACCCAACAAACAAAGAATAAATATAGTAGAAAAAGAATTTAAAACCGCTGCAATATGTAAGTTATATTTTAACAAAGTTATTGATATGTCTCTGTTTTTTTATTGGGTGGCTAATATATGTTTTTTCTTCTTCTTTCTAATTATCTGAATTCTGAATATTAGAGTTGGTAATCACCATATATGAATGGATTAGGGACATAATACTTCATGTGATTTTTTTATAAGGGCATTTTTTTAAATAAAAAAGAAACTCCCAGAGGTAAGTAGCATATCCATCCTATACAAATCATTATCTATTTACCATTCTGTCAGGCTTCATGGTGGCAAGCTAGACATGATAGGAGAATTTAGTCCTGTTCTATTTTAAGTTGGGTAGATTAAGCTTTTGGTAATTTAATTTTTGTAGAGTTGTTTAATTTTTTTTGAAGATAAAATCGATTTTATTAAGAATAATATTTATTTATAATATTCTTAAAAATAACATTTAAAATTAAAAAAATACCATCTTACATCTTTTGTTTTCAAATAAAAATAATTTGGGAAGCCATTTCCAATCTTCCAAAACCCGGACAAAAATAACATCCTTATGTTTTTCGAATTTAAAGAGGTATGAGTTAGTATCATAGTTGTATTTTTATTATTATAAAGAGGGTTAGATTTGTTATTTTATCAAATAATTTCTTTCTTCTTGAGTCCCTCTCGGTTTGTTTTCTATTTTTTATTAAAATATATTAAATTTTCTCTCATAATTTATAAATTTAAACAATTTTAGAGATAAAAATATAATTATAATGTTTATATAAATAAATTATAGGTACACAAATAGAATAATATAAGAAAAAAATGAGAGTTATAGAGACTAAGATTAGAGAAGATATAAAATGAGATAAATTGAGGTAAGAAAAAAATATCATATATTTAAAAAGAGTGATTGTTTTTGGTTTTTATTTTTATATTTAAACAATGAAACATTCAATTTTTTAATCCACTATAATTAAAAGTTATTGGAGTAAACATACCAAATTTAAAAAAAGAAAATAATTAGAGTGACTTTATGAAAGAGTTGGACCCTAATCCCATGAATGTATTAATATTTAAACATATTATCATATAAATTGAACATTGTTGCCTAATGTTAATTTATTACAGGGGTTACAACAGTTCATTTGAGAATTAATTATCAATTATTTTATAAATTCAAGCATCCCTATTCTTTTCTATAAAAGGAAAAAAAGTTGCTTAAATTTTTGAATGTATACAAAACATAGAAAAAGAACACGATAATGATATGAATTGTTGTTTGAAATTTGTATTCTCTGTAGAAGTATGACACATACACTCTTGAACCAAACTAGTTTACGTACACTAGTTAATATTTCTTAATGACAAGCATAATCTGAATTATAATTATAAATGCAAATACCAAGTTGTGGTATGCGCTAATTGTGTATGATGTAGTAATTTGATTATTGTTTTATCTGTAAAGTGAATGATTGTGTTTTTCAATTTGGTTGCAGAACAACTGTTTTTAGCCACTCTCAAACAGTGGTGGTTTGTGGTAATTGCCAAACTGTTTTATGCCAACCAACTGGTGGACGTGCCAGACTCACTCAAGGTTGCTCTTTCAGTAGAAAGGGGGACTAAGATTCGTTTCTTTGTCTTTTAAAATTTGATATTTGTTGAAAAAATAATGATATTAAAAAATAATGTTAAAAGAAATAAAAATAAAAAAATTAAAGTAGAAAAATAAAAACACTAAAAAATTAATAAAATTAAGTATAAACATTATCTATATTCTTAGACGTCGTTAAATATTTTCACTCACTCAAAAATTAAATAAATTTGAACAAAATTAAGTTAATTAATTCTTATAAAATAGAAAATATATATATAAATTTTAGGATGTTTTATAAGTAAAAGAAGTGGTTTCATTAACCTTCATTTTTAATTAATGTAATTTTTTTTAATTTAATCAGTAAATAGTTATAGAACATTTTATGATTACGAATGAGTTATAGTGCATTAAGGTTCAAGGATGGAAATGACATGTCCTTTTGTTTTTTACTTATGAATATGAAGTCTTCGTCTCTTTTATATGGTGTTTTTTCTTCTTCTAATTGGCGATAGAATTAAATTAAATTAATGTATTTATAAACTTAAGATTATAACGAAGATTAATACATATATAAATATAGAAAATAAGAATTTACTTTTCCTAACAGTATTTTTAGGAAAAACATACAACTAATATACAACTCATAAAGTATATTAGTTGCATACAACTAATATACCATTTAATAATTTATTAACACTCCCCCTCGAGTTGGAGCGTAGATATCAATCATATCTAACTTGCTTAGTGAGCCATATAATGACTTCATGAGACTCCTTTGGTAAGCATATCTGCAAGTTGCTCTTCTGTAGGAACAAAAGAAAAACTAATAAGTTTGGCATCTAACTTCTCTTTTATAAAGTGACGATCAACCTCTACATGCTTAGTGCGATCATGTTGTACTGGATTTTGTGATATATCAATGGCTGCCCGATTGTCACAATACATTTGCATAGTATTTTTGAGTTCGAAATCCAAATCTAATAACAACGTTCTTATCCACATCAATTCACAAACCCCATGAGTCATACCTCTATACTCGGCCTCAACACTAGATCGTGCCACAACTTTCTGCTTCTTACTTTTCTATGTAACCAAATTTCCTCCCACAAAGGTGAAATAACCCGATGTTGACTTTCTATTTGTAATATTTCCTGCCCAATCTGTATCTGTGAATCCAAAGACTTCAAGAGGATTGTTGTGTTTAGAGAACATTACTCCCCTTCCTGGAGCCGATTTCAAATACCTTAAAATTCTCAAAACAACATTCATATGGTTCTCACTTGGATTGTGCATGAACTGACTCATCACACTTACTGCATATGCAACATCTGGTCTAGTATGAGCTAAGTAAATCAAACGGCCAACCAATCTCTGATAGCGAGCTCGATCAGTTGGTATCTAATATGGATACTCTGCTAAACAATGGTTTTGCTCAATAGGAGTGTCAATAGGTTTGCAATCCAACATACCTGTCTCTGTTAACAGATCAATAATGTACTTCCTCTGACACATATATATTCCTTCTCTTCCCCTGGCTACCTCAATTCCTAAGAAGTACTTTAGTTCACCTAAGTCCTTCATTTCGAATTTAGAGGCTAGTTGTCTTTGTAATTTATCCATCTCAATAGTATCATCACCAGTGATTACCATATCATCAACATAAATGATTAGGGATGTTACCTTCCCTCGTTGATGTTTGAGAAATAGAGTGTGGTCTGAATTACTCTGTCTGTAACCAACCTTTTGCATAAACTGTGAAAACCTTCCAAACCAAGCTCGAGGGGATTGCTTGAGGCCATACAAAGACTTCCTCAATTTGCATACAAAATTACCAGGAGAATCAACTACATACCCAGGTGGAAGACTCATGTACACCTCCTCGACTAATTCTCCATGAAGAAACACATTCTTGACATCAAACTACCAAAGTGGCCAGTTTAGGTTAGCAACAAGTGAGAGCAAAACCCAAATCGTGTTCATTTTGGCAACAGGAGCAAAAATCTCATCATAGTCTACACCGTACGTTTGAGTAAACCCTTTTGCTACAAGACAAGATTTATACCGATTTACGGATCCATCACCATTATGTTTTATAGTAAACACCCATCGACAACCAACTGCCTTTTTTCCTTGTGGTGGTGACACAAGTTGCCAAGTATCGTTCTTCTTTAACGCATCCATCTCTTCAGTCATTGCCTTCCTCCATATTGGATCTCCCAACACATCCTGCACTTTGTTAGGTACTGATACACCAGATATTTGATTCATAAATGATTTATATGACTTAGATAATCTTTTAGTGGACATGTAATTGGCTACTGGGTATTTTGATTTTGCATGAATATTTGGTTCATACCTTTTGGCTGGTTGACCTCGAGTAGACCTATTTGGTAACACATATTGTCCAACATTAGACTCGATGCTATTAGTATCGGTAGGTGTACATACCTCATATGAGTGACCTTCAGTACCAGGAAGTTGTTGATCAAGGGTAGGAGTAATGCCTGAGGGTACAATTGTGTTTTCAATGTCATTTGCTATAAGTGAATTTGGTGCTTGAATACTTGGAGTATCTGCTTCTGCAATGACTGGATTCAATGAATTAGAAGTATCGTCTGGTCTCATTGAAACATCAGTTGGTGATTCTTCTAATTCCTCCCCCTCGCCATGATACAGTTCTTCGAAATATGTATTCTCCCCCTGATGAGTAGTATCAGGTGAGGAAAAATAACTCATGTCCTCAAAGAAGATAACATCCATAGTAACATAATACTTTCTGGTTGGTGGATGGAAGCACTTGTACCCTTTCTGATAACTTCCATAACCAACAAACACACATTTAATTGCCCGGGCATCTAATTTAGACCTTTGATTTTTAGGAACATGCACAAGAGCAACACAACCAAATACACGGGTAGGAAGATTATGAAAGGATGATAAGGAGACGTAAGATGCGAGAATCTGGAATGAGATGTTTCCGTTAAGGACACTAGACGGGAAACGATTAATGAGATGGGCAGAAGCCTATACAACATCACCCCAAAGGTATTTTGGCATATAAGCACTAAATAAGAGTGCACGAGCCATATCAAGTAAAATGACGATTTTTTCTTTCAGACACTCCATTTTGTTCCGGTGTTTGTGGATAAGTAGTTTGGTGAATAATCCCATGTGTTTTGAATTTTTTTTGAAAGACATGATTAACATATTCCCCACCATTGTCAGAACGGAGGATCCGAATGATGGCATTATATTGTGTTTGAACGAAGGTATGAAAATTTTGAAAAACTGAAAAAACTTCATCTTTTGTTCTAAGAAGAGAAATCCACGATAACCTTGTACAGTCATCGATAAACAAAACGAAATATCTCATACCCGATATAGTGGGCTCTTTAGATGGTCCCCAAACATCATAATGAATTAATTCAAAAGGAATAGTACTTTTATTAGAAATACTAGGAGAATAAGTAATACGATGGCTCTTGGCCAAAACACAAGTCTCACTAACACCAATAAATAAAGTGGGCATAGTTTTTTTCATAAGACTAAAAGACGGATGCCCTAAGCGGCGATACCACAACCAAATTTCACTTAGCTTATCGGAACTAGAAGTCAATGCAGTGCTTGCCCTTGCTCCTAGTTTCTCCCCTCCGTAGGTTCTGATCCAAACGGAACAATCTGCCCCTCAGATACCCTCGACCAATTATTGCCCTGGTAAGAAGATCCTGAAAAATCACATACATAGGATAAAAGGTTACAAAGCATTTAGACTCAAGGTTCAACTGTGGGACAGAGATTAAGTGATGAGATAAGTAAGGTATATATAAAACATTATGGAGTGATATAAACTGACCCCTTTCCTAAGACAGGAAAGGCCTCACCATTAGCATTCGTAACATAAGACACTGGTGGGGGAAATAACTCATTAAAATAAGATTTATCATAAGTCATATGATCAGATGCACCAGAATCAATAATCCAAGTATTAGACCCAACAAAGTGAGAAACATTTAAGGTCATACCAATCTTACCACAACCAACTATTGAAGTTGTAGGGATACCTCCACATTCCATAGGATGATTCTGTCCATAGTAGTCTGGTTCTTGTATAATTTGCACGGCAGCTGCTTTTGCTTTAGAATGATGCCCATTTTGTCGTTTTGCTGCATAGTAGTCTCCTTTTGGTTTCAAGTGTGGATATAGTTTCCAAAAAGTCTCATGAAGATGCCCCTTCTCATTGCAATAAGAGCAGGGAAAACGATAGCGATTGGTAAAACCCGATGGAGATCCCTACTGATGAGGTGGAATTGAATTTTGCTGTTGGAGGAAGGGTGCCTTTGATTTGGCTTGAATTGCTAGGCTTGATACCTTAACATGTGCCTGATGAAGACTCTTTTGCTGAGATTCGTCTTTACGGATGTATGTAAAGGCAGTAGTCAAGCTTGTAGGGTCTGACGTTCGAAGCAGTTCGCCTTTAGCACTATTATGTTTTGTATCAAGGCCTCTTAAAAAGACATGTACTCGTTCAAGCTCCTTCTCCTTCTGGTACCACAAAAGGTCTTTTGGATTTTTAATTTTACACGGGCGTTTCTGGTCAATTTCAGTCCATACATTTTTCAGCTTGGTAAAAAAAAAGAGGTACTTGTTGCCCATTTTGCTACATACCAACAGCTTTGCACATGAGTTCATGAACTTGAATAAAATCATACTCATTTGTATAAAGATCGCTTAAGGTATTCCATATAGCCTCAGCAGTTTCACATTCCTCCACCATTTGTAATATATCATCAGTGATGGCTCGAAATAGAATTGACATGACAAAGCCATCATCCTCTTCCCACCTAGTATAGGCGTCTATATCATCTTGACTAGGACGGCGCGCAGGTGGCACGAAGCTGGACGGCGCACGAGCTGAATGACGCGTAGGGCTGCGCAGGGTTAAACGGCGCAGGGTTGGGGTGGATGACACGGGCTGAACAACGTGAACTGGATGGCGCGCAAGTTGCGGAGGGTTGAACGGTGCAGGGCTGGGGTGGATGACATGGGCTGAACAACGTGGACTGGACGACGCGGGTGGACAATGGATCTGCAACTACGGCGCGAGCTAAACAGTGCGAGAAGACGGCGGTGCTAGGTGGTGCTTCTATTCAGAAACCGGTAATTTTTTTTCATAAATTTTTAACTTTTTATTCTTAATTTATTTAATTTATAAAATAGGTGTTTTTTTTAAATAAGAAAAGGGCCTAACCCCAACAAACAAAGAGATGGGATACTGCATTAGTTAGCATGTTCATTGATGTTACTTGTATCTATTTGTGATCTGTATATAGTTTATGTTATTTCTTAACCCATAGATTTTATAGTGACGTGTCGTGTCGTTTCGTGTGTGGTCTATTAAAGAAAAATGGTTGATGTTGGAAGTAAAAATCTTCACTTTTTTTATATTAATATTAACTCTATATTTAATAATATATATAATTTAGATTCAGTATAGCCTGTCACATTATGGATATATGTTATTATTTTTAGTTGAACATATATGTTATAATTTCATTGTTAGTATCTCTGTTTAAACCCTATTAATATATATGTATAATTTTATTTCAAAAAACAAAAAAACAAAAAAACAAAAAAAAAACATATATATATATATATATATATATATATATATATATATATATATATATATCTTGACATGACATTTGCAGTCTATTTGAAAAATAATAACATATATAATTTAATTATGTAGGCTAAATGTTAATATGAACATATATGTTATTAACTCTAATTTATTTTTAATTGTAAATAACAAAATTCAGATTTATATATGTGTTATTTAACGTTATTAAAAAAATAAAAAATTAGTAATTAGAAGTTATATTTTAAATCATAAAAAAATATTGATTTATTAATAATAATTTTTTATGAATAATTAAATCATAAATCATAAATCTTAAACTCTAAACTTATTTTTAATTGAATATTTTAATTATTAAATATATTATTTTAATTATTTTAATTATTAAATATAAGTAGTTAGTAATTAGAAGTTATATTTAAATCATAAAAAAATATTGATTTATTAATAATATTTTTTTATGAATAGTTAAATCTAATAAATCTTAAACTCTAAACTTATTTTTAATTGAATATTTTAATTATTAAATATATTATTTTTATCATTTTTATTATTAAATATAAGTAGTCACCAGTAGAATCTTTTATTCGTAAATAACGTTTACAACGGTACGAACTCATTTTTAATAAAAGAAAAGGGCCCAAATGAAATCCAACCCTATATTCAAGATTCAATCAAAATTGGGCCTTAAAAACCGATATGGCCATTATTTAAAGTCGAAAAGAACCCTAGTCTTTCTTGATATAAAAACCGTCTTCGTACTAGATTTAAGTCTCTTGGCCTCCGTTGCAGTTGTGACAGAGATCTGTTAGGGTTTTGTTGGTGCTTCTTCACTATAGTTATCTAATTTCCAAAATGGTAAGTTGGGTTCGTTTCTTCATCTCTAATAAAAGCTTATGATTTTTGGTTAACGATTTTCTTTTTCTGTATTCATGTATTGGATTGATTGACGATAATGGACTAATGTAGTACAATTTCATGCGAATATTTTTCTGATCCTTTTTAGTACGAAGGATAAAACTAGGGTTCTATTAGGTGGGTGTTTTGAGCGTTGTATTTGATTTTTTGTTGTTGTTGTTGTTGTTTTAGGTTCTTCAAAACGATATTGATTTGCTAAACCCACCTGTGGAGCTTGAGAAGAAGAAGCACAAGCTCAAGCGTCTTGTGCAGTCCCCCAATTCCTTCTTCATGGTATTGTCTGCAATTTATCCCATCATTTTTGCAATAGCTTAATGCGTGTCCTTTTTAAATAATTGAGGTTTATTTATCTCTATTTTGTATACAGATTTTCTGTGTTGAGGAGTGTTAATAACATATTTTCTTTGTTTGTTTATGTGCTCCTTTTCCCCAAATTCAAATATTTTAATATTGTAAAAAATAGTAAATTATGTGTAGCCAAAGTTATTTATTTGTAATTGTGAAGAAACCAAGCATATAATCAAGAGTTAGTTATGATTAAAAAATAATAGGAAAATTTCCAAAAAAAAAACACCCTAAAACTTATAACCTTAAAAATAATATTTTAATAATATTAAATAATATCCAATTGCACAACATTGAACTTGTCTAAATGTTCATAGTTCAATTTGAACCGCGTTAAAAATAAAACAATGTTATTTTTGTATAAGTTGGACATAAGGAGTTATTTTTATGCTTACAAATTTTATGGGTATTATTTTTGTTGTTTTGCAAAAATATAATAATAATCAGGGTGTTCTGAGTTGTAGCCATGGAACTTAGAGGAGTGTATGAGCGTGTATATGAAACAGTGTATTGATCCTGTATTTATAGTGAGACAGTTTTGTCCTTTCAAGTTGAATTATTTGTTGATATATGGGATCTGTTATAATCTTTGCATTCTTTATTTATACTATGATACTAGGAAAATGCTTCAGTTCTTTGATGCTTTAGTGCACATATCACACCATAATTAGTCATTTGTTAATAGGTGGTCCAGCAATTATACCTTCCGATTTAACATTCAATCCAATCCAACACTTAGACTTCACGTTTGCATTCAATAACATAATTCATATATCATTACTCTTCTACTAACTTTCTTTCGGTCCTCCTTTTCATTTCTATTACAAAGGACGTGAAATGCCAGGGCTGCTTCAACATGTAAGTTCTATTCTCCCACTTTATTGCTATTTGTCAATTTATCACTGTATTTTTGGTGGATGATTCATTAACTTCTTTCTATTTTTATCTTTTGAAAGTTTATGATGTTATTTAATAATTATTATTGAAATTCAACTCTAATAATTACACTATCGACCAATTCTTAGTGAGTTACTCTAAATGTGAACCATTATATATTTGGTTAATATTATTCGATAGGAACAATCCCCTGAGTTCTGATTCTTTATACAACTTGCTGGTTTGTATCAGTCATGGCATATTTGTATTACATTTGTGTCAATATCCTGTAATGTTTTGCTTGTTGATAACTTGATTCATTAAAATAATTGGGCAACTTTTTTGACTTATTTTTTTTAATTTCAAACAGTGAGTAATAATATGATCTTTAAATGTGCAAAAAAGAAAATAGTGTCTAGTTAAAACTCGAAGTTTGGTTTTGTTTTTTTTTTTTTAAAATCATATTTGTGTTCATTATTGAGAATTGCTACCCCTAGTTTGTAGTATGAACGATGATGATTATCTAGTTTGTTGCCATTTGATGTCTTCAATGAGTGTAACTGGTTTTAACTTTGATTAATCAACGTTTTGGCTGCAGAACAACTGTTTTTAGCCACTCTCAGACCGTGGTGGTTTGTGGTAACTGTCAGACAGTCTTATGCCAGCCTACTGGTGGACGTGCCAGACTCACCGAGGGTTGCTCTTTCAGGAGAAAGGGGGACTGAGATTCATTTTTTAACTTGGCTTGGCAATGATGGAAGAGAAGTAGTATTGAGAGTCAAGGATGGAAATGAACCCCCGCCCCCTTTTTTTTTTTGCGTATGATGTGATCGTAGTTGAACTCTACAAACTTTATTTATTGGTTTTGGAGTAGTGAATTTTGTTTGCTCTCTTTTGAAAGGTCATATATTTTTCGTTCTTTTTTCTATGGTTCATTTGTTATTGTAGTACATGGTCTGCTTGTTGGTGTCTAACATAATTGATTTTCGTGTTATTTCCTGTGCTTAATTTAACATCAATTTTTGAGTGCAAGGTTGCAATTATAGTTACAACAGTTAATTTAGCTTTAAAATATTAAAGTTATCTTTGATGACCATTCTTAGTTTTAAATTTTAATTAAATAAAATAAGTAGAAAATGGTCTTTGACCAGTTCAACTACGGAAAATGGTGAGGTAGAGACGTGGTGAGTAGATACGTGAGGGAGATGGTGGATGATGGAAAGATAGAGGCATGAGGGAGATTTCAGTTTGTTTATGTAAGGGATATTTTTGAAGGTATTTGTGATGTTGTTTAAATTATAGGGATATTTTTTAAGATATTCTAAATTTTAGGAGTATTGTTGATGTTTATTTATTTATTTATTTTTAATGTTTATTATGAATATTTTGAATATTAAGTATATTTTAGGTTTTTTTTTAAAACCATGTGATTATTTTTGAAGATATTATAAATTTTATGTAAGTTGAATAGAAAAACATCTAAAAACAACAATGCAAACCAGTTAATGTATTGTTATTGCGAAATGGTATATAGAAAAATAAAATGTTAATTTTGATTAAAATTTTGAATAAAGTATCCTTATTTAATATACTTAATTAATATCATGCGGTTGAATGACAAAAAAAAAAGTAAATTCATTATTCTTGAAGTTATATATAAGTCATATAATAAGTTTATTTAAAAAAAATACTTAAAAAATGATATTGTATCATTTTTTGAAGCAACAAAATAAAAGAAATTGCTATTCTTATACTGTTGTAGTGTACCATAAAATTAATGATATGTTTATTACTTTAATTAAAAGATTTTGATTTGTATAATTTTTATATAGTTATATATTTTAGTGTAAAATTAGATCATATTATATAATATAAAAATAATATGATTACTTAAAAATTTAATAACATTAATAGATATAGGTATAAAAAGTATTAAACATTTAAATAGTATGAATTTTAAATTATAAAATTATATGTTTTAATATTTTTATTTTAAAATATAAAATAAATTTTATAATAAAAAATCATTTTATTAAATATTTACAATTAATTTTGTTCTATTATATTATACATTTTATCATCAAAAACCAAAATTATATTGATTAAATACAATATAATTTAATATATCACCTTTGAACGAGGCGCTTACATGTCTATATACACATCATTTATAAAGCTGCTATTAATTAGACAACTAGATTCGTTCAAAGTAAACAGTATCTGCAGAAACCTAACTCAGAAGATTGTGAAAGATATGGTAACTATAATTGTGGGTGTTGCTGCTATAATGGACATTAATGATTATGAAATGAAAATTTGGTAATCTTGCTGTCAAAAAGTTGTGATTTACTCACATCACACAACCATACAAAAATTAAGATTAGAATTGAAGATACTTGATTGCCTCTTACCAGCTTCCATGGTCCCTTATTTTACATCTTATCTGCAACTCATCATGCCAATAATTTATTTAAAGCTTTTTATTTAAGTGGATAATTACTGATGACTTAACTGTATTTCAAGACTCTAAACAACAGCTGTGAATCCATTTAGTACATATCCTCTCTGTCATGCTCTATATTTTCATTTCTTCGGGACCTTTAAATTGTACGTCAAAGTTATTATTTTCTGATTATATTTTATAACAATATGTTATTTTTTTTACTTATTATTAGTTATTTATTTATTTATTTTTAAAAATATATATATACTAATTTTGAATTTTATTAACACTAATACTGTATCATTGTATATTTTAAGAGTAATGAAAAATTAGTTATTTATTTTATTTAAAACAAATTTATATTAATATTAAATTCTATTAACCTTTAATAACATATCATCATATATTTTAATTTATCAACATTATGGTTAAGTTTTAAGAAAAAATATTCATTATTTTTAAGATAAGACGTGATATATGTGATGATGTGATACTATTAACTATTTAAATTTAAAATTATTATAAAAAATAGAGAGATAATAATATAACTAAAAAAATAAACTTTATAAATAATAAATAACATCTAAAATTCTACTGGTATTTTGTCTTCATTAGCAGACCCAAAAGAAATGGCTTTTGGATTTTGATTGATTCTTTAGTTTCTTGTGGCCCCCCAATGCCCAAACACGTTATAATTGAGAGACGAAACCCTCACCCAACATGATGAAAAGTCATGACAAATATATCACGTGGTTTACGCGGTAATATAGTAGTTGGAAATAATTTTATGAATAAGCAAATAATGTGCTTCTATTTTTTTTTTTGTTTAATTGTAAACATAATTTCTTTGTATATAAAATTTTATTTTTAATCCTTTAGAAAAAAAATACATATTTATTTTTTTTATAACACAAATAAATATATGTTTTTTTAACGTTTTTGAAAATAAATAAATATTTTTTTTACTAGAGAATTAAAAGTAAAATTATATTAAATAATTCAATTATTTATAGATAGTAGGTTTTTATTTTTTTGATATATGGTTCAGGAGTTTTTTCTATTGTTAGAAGTGTTTTACATTCAACGAAAGCATAAATAAACATATATACCAAATGCTCTCCCACTGATAAAATGTCCCTCCTGTAAGTTATTTATTTGACAAGGATTTGTTTGATGTTTTTGTTTAAATTATTTTTGAGCTTTTTTGGTACCAGTATTGTTTTTCTCCTTTTCTATATTAGTATTTGTAATATAATTCTAGTTTACTTTTATATGACATTTTATGTTAAAGTTTTTATTTGACAAATGTAATTTAGTATCCTTGTTAGAAATTATTAAGAAAATAACTAATAATAATTATATATATTTATTATTTTTTATAAATATTGTTTATATATATTTACACTTTAATAATTAAAATTATTATAACTTTAACACAAAAATTCCTTTCTCATATTTAATACTTACAGAATTTCATTTCAAATCACCTTAAAATTTTAAACTGTAAAAGAAAGAAACAACAAATAAACCTGCATTCTTTCGTTCAGATTGGAAAAGGTTTTTTTTTTCTTTTCAAAATGAAATTCACTTGCTGAATTGAATTAGAAAATAATTAAATGTCGGGTAATATTAAAATATTAACACCAAATCTTATTGATTAGAAGAATAACTAATTTATTAAAATAATTTTCAATAATAAATATTAACATGTGCGTTGCATGTATCAAACGCTCGTATAGACTACATATATAGAATGATTTTCTTACATATATTTATAGAATCATTCATATATTTATTGAATATATCTTTGTTTTATGAATTATAGTTAGTTATTTACAATTATAAATAATGTAATATGTAGTTATTAATTAAAATAATATTTTTTTAATTTATAATTAATTAAATATATTATAATATAAATAAATAAATAAAGTGTTTATAACATATTTTTGTAATCTTTAGATGTAGATTTATTTTTCAAAGAAACAATTGGTTCGCTCGGCTAACTTAAAATCAAAAGAAATGTTTTATTTATTTGGAGGTGTTAAGTTTTCTTCCGTCACACGTCGATCAGGAATTTGGTAACAATACTATTTATAAATTTAAATAATCTTTAATTTAATGAGATCTTTTTAAGTTGAGTTATACTTAAGTTTATAATATGATATCAGAATTAGACGTGACTTGATCGGTGATTTGAGCTTTGTTCTTAACAATTTCACCGTAGTTCTATGAAGAAAACTGTTAAACTTTATTCAGTCTCATATTGGCGAGAAGTTAAATAGTAGTGTTATTTATAATTATTAACTTAATGAAATCTTATTAAATTAAGTTAGATCTAATGCGAATATATTATTAATATTATTTGTACAAAAAAACTAAAAAATCTAAGACCGATAAAAAGGTTAAAACAGAGCAAGTTTTCATTCCATATTTTTATTTATTTTTGAAAGATTTAACATGTAAATAAAAGCAAAAAGAAAAAAATATATTTTGGGTGTTTACAATATCACAAATAAATTCATTATTAATATAATTATAATTTTATTTAATAAATAATTAATAATAATAAAATAAATATTTTATATAATTTTAATGTGATAAATAGGTATCGCAACTCTTTCGGATTCTATAAGTACATTTTCGTTTTATCATCTTTGAATACAGACAAAAAAAAATAACAAAAGAATAAAAAAAAATTAGTGAAGCTGATAATAAAAAAAATATTATTCATTATTCTATATTATACATTTTATAGATCAGATTAATTTTTTATATATTTATTTTTAAAAAATATATATTAATCTAAAATAATACATTATTACATATTTTAAAATCAATAAATAATTTTTTAGTACCACCCAAAAGATTACGTGAGAAAAAAGTTAACACTACAAAAAGATTATTGAATAAAATAAACAGTAACTTGTAAAAAGGTTGAAATAAAAAAACAAAAGCCAACCTGGAAGAACTACAAGTATAATTGACCCGCACGCACGGGATTTCTTTCACGCTCTTTTTCGAATCCCATTGTAAATACGTACGCATGACAAAGTACAACTGTACAAGAGACATACAAGACAAAACAAAGGCTTTTCATATATGTTCTTACAAAGAATGAAAGAAAAAAAAAATTAGTATATGTATTTATGTCTCAACCTCTCAAAGCTTTTACAAGAAATACCAACCATTCTTTTTTAAAATAAATAAAATAATATTTATTATAATTTAAATGCATAACTTAAAATTAAAAAAATAAAATCACTGATATATATATAAATCACAATTTTTTATGATTCATACTAGTATTCTACAATTTTTTTTATCATCTTGAAACTATACTTACGAGCACGAGACACCACATTCATGCCACTTAAAGCGTACGGAGGAATAGGGAATACCTTCAACCTTAAAGTGTTCCATGTACATCATTGAAATTAGGTTAAATGACACACGATTCTCTAACTTTTATTAATTTTATATTTAAATTATTGGTTATTTTTAGAATATTTTATTAGATATTTATATATTTTAAATAAATTATAATATTATTTTAATTTTTATTAATTTAAAGTATAATATTATTGATGTGTTATTTATTATTTTTAAAATATTATCGAATTAATTTGCATCTATAATTTTTTGTTGATTTTTTTTTGAAATTATATTATTATTAAATGTCATTAAACTAAGTTATCATACAATTCATTTTCTCCAACATTCACATGATGTACTTGCAACTCTATTAATGTCATTTTGCTGCTTTTGATAATCTCAAAGCCCACCCTACAACAACTCCCTTTAACTAAACCTCCATGTCCTCGGTTTTTTTCCTTGTGCTCTTATCAATCTGTCCCTATAAAACCTTTGCGTGATCCGTAAAACACAGTCTGTGAAATCAACCAACCATGAATCTTATAGAGAAATCAAAAGTAAAAGACACTAAATGTCCTCGAAGCTCCTTACTCGACACAATTTACCGTTCCATTGATGAATCGAAAGTCCATGAAGAAGATCTGAGTTATTTCAGAGAAACAATTAAGCCTAAGAAAAAACAGAGCAACAACTTGAGTTCAAAGTTAGATTCTCTTTTCAAACAAGAGAATGAAAGAACCAATCTTGGACAAGCCATTATGATTGAGAACTGGGTTGAAAAACAAAGTATTCGAAGCTCTTCTTTGCTATCCAATTCAGGTTCTAGTTCATCTGAGTCTAGTTATGGAGTTGCTTGGTCTTCTTCAGAAACAGAGTCAAGCTCCAAGAACAGATCTAAACCAAAGCAGCTTAAAACAAAGGTCTCGGTTTTTACTAAGAAATTCGAAGAGAGTGGTTTAGATAAGATATTAAAGCCAAAGACGAAACTAAAGGATCAGAAAATCTATGGTGGGTTAAAGAAAGTGAAGCAACCCATATCACCAGGTAGTCGAATAGCTAGTTTTATAAACTCCATTTTCAATTCTGGGAATATTAAGAAAGCAAAGACGTGTTATGTTGGGGCTGTTGAAGATGTTAATTCAGAGCATGTTTCGAAATCAGCTTCTACTTTTTCAAGGTCGTGTTTGAGCAAACCAACTTTATCTTCTTCTTATTCTTCTTCAAGATCAACAAAACAGAGCAATGGTGTTAAAAGGTCTGTTAGATTCTACCCAGTAAGTGTAATTTTAGGTGAAGAAGACCCAAGTTTAATGCCACTACCTACGACTCAAAATTTCGTTAGGAGTTATTCTGTGAATAAAGACCATCGTTTTAATAATGAAGATTTAGCTGATAATGAAGATGATAGTGATGATTTAGGAAGCGACTCGAGCTCGGATCTGTTTGAGATTGATATTGATCATCTTATGGGGATTAATGGAAGGTATAGAGAAGAACTTGATGTGTACGAAACTACTAATGTGAAAACCTATCAACCCCTTGCTAAGGGCTTCAATTTTTAGTTCTTTTGTGTTTTTCATTATGGAGGTGTTAAATTAAGAACTGGCAATGTGATTATGGTTTTGACTTTCTTGAGAAAATCTTTCATTTTTTTGACTAAATTTTTTTACTACAATTTGTTTTTTTATCCACTAATAACTTAGTTGGTTAGTCAAAAAGAAATCAAGTCGAGATTCTTACCAATCTCGACTTAAATATATAGTTATTATTGGATCAAAAGAATGTTAGTGAGTTTCTTGAAGAAATCGTTCATTCATTATTCACAGAATAACTAATATCATATGTTAAATTTTACGATCTTTTACACTATATATCCAAATAGATAAGTATCTAGAATGATAATAAAACATAAAATTCATAAACATAAAACATCACATGCATCATATTAGATAAATATATAGATAAGAAAAAAAATCACACTAAACCTAGATTTAAGTGAATAAAAACATAAATATGTATTTTTATTTAAAATAATTAATAAGAAGAGAAAAAATATAAACAAAATATATATAAAAAAAGGGTATAAATCTTTTATAACTTTATAGACTTAAATATAACTAGATTATCATAGATAAATAAATGTTTAGAAGAAAAAATAAATACTAGAATAAGATCTAAGTGAATAAATAATTTTTATTTAAAATAACTAATAAAAAAAGAAAATAACAAAAATAATTAGGTAATTAAAAATATTTATTTATTTACTAATTCATATAATAAACTTTGTGATATACTAACACAATAACTAGTTATTGTTTTAAACTCATATCTAAAAATATATATGAGATATTACCTTTATCACTGAGTGATTGTCATTGCAAGCGGTATGTTTATCTTAGTACTACTTGTAAACAAAAGATCGAAACTTTAATGTTGAATTCACACGCTTAACCGATAAAGCTACTATTAAAAGTGGATCAAGAAGATAAAGAAGAGAGGAAAAAAGTTTAGACAATTCTTATGAGAAAAGGTAAGAATTTTCACTTTTTTCACAGATATAGCACATGGGTTCGGTATGACCAATATGGCCATGAATGTTTTCTTAAAGAGAATCGATTTTTTTTAAAAAAAATAGTTACAATTACTTTCAAAAAGAGCATTTAGGTATTTATTATTTAGTCTAAAAAAGTTAGTAGTGGATTCTGATATATTTGAGTAAATATTATAAGAACATTGCATGACGCTTTTTCTCTCAAATTACTTGCATTTCATATCCATATTCATGTAAAAAAGTTTAAATTATGCTTAAAAAAATATATTACTTACATAAAAGTAAATCATGCCTAAAATATTACTTTTAGTTAAAAATATATATTTTGCATTTAAATTGTTATATTTTCTGTTTTTGTTAATACTTATGACATATTTGAAATTAAAAAAAAAATCTTAAATTCCCAAATTGATTATGAAATTAAATTCATGTATATAGAAAATGAATATGATAAGTATTGTTAATTAGTTAAAATGTTTGAATTTTGAAAATGTGTTTAACCATTGCAATTTTTTTTGTTGATGTAATAATTTACATAAAAAGAGAGATATATATTAAAAAGAACACATATTAATACCATATAAGTATTTTTATTTAAGGTTTTTAGTTTCAATTTAAAATAAAATATAAAATATAATATATGTCATTACTTTAAATATCTAATAATTTAGATTTTTATATATAATATAGATATAGATTAATAACATATACAAGTTTGGTCAAATATCAATAATTTATCTCTAAATATAATATTTTTCATTTTGTAATTTTTTTTCAATAAATATCTAATAATTTATATAGTTGTGATTATGAAAAATGCTTATGATAATTAGGATTTTTGTGAGTTATAATGATTCACTTGGTTGTAAAAGATTATGCTTTGTGTGCAAATATCTCTTATGCAGTGTTAATTAATGGGTCTCCATATAAGCCCTTTACTCCTATAGTCCTATTAGGGGTATTCATCAAGGGATCTCATATCACGTTTCCTTTTTTAATATGTGCAAAAGGATTCTCTGTATTACTGAAAAAGCACAACTTGTAATAAGTTGCATATGATAGTTTGTTTTTTTTTTCCTTTTTGGCCACTAGCTCTTGTGCTTTGAGAGTATTGGAATTATTAAATACTTATGAGATGGTTTAAAGGTAGAAAGTTAATAGAAGCAAATTAACAGCTGTCTTTAACCCAAATGTTGCTTCTGAAATTAAAAACAAAATTACTTCAATTCTAGTAATTTCAGTGCTTGCTTTGTCATGAGAAGTATCTACGATTACCTATCTTTATTGGGCGAGATAAGAAAATAGCTTTTAATAAAGTAAAAGAGAGATTATCAAATCTTATTGATGGGTGAAAGGAAAAAATATTATCAGAAGTTGAGAAATAAGTTTTCATTGAAGTTACAAATGGGTGAAAGATACATCTTCTTACACTTGGAAATTAATAAAGGAGGTTCATAAAACTCTAATGAAGGATTTGAGATGGAGTATTAAGGATAGATATTCCATCGACATTGGAAGGACCCTTGGCTTCCTTCCTCGGGCTTTACTGTGGTCATTCCAAAAAACCATACAACTGTCGTAAAGATTTCTAAATTAATTCATCATGAGCCAAAGACTTAGAATGTCCCACTTGTGAAGCATCTTTTCATTCCTTTAGAATTTGAAATCATCTTATCTATCTTCACTGTTACAAAATATGTTATTTAAGTTGCGATTTAAATTCGATTTTTTAAAAAAATTGACTTAAAACACGTAAAATGTAACGTCGGTTGATACATAGTGCATATTAAATGATACTTTTTTACTTGATATTATATTATAAAATTTTAATCAAAATGATTAATGTTTTTGTTAAAAATGTTTACAAATGCATGATTAATTTCAATCTGATTCACATTTGAACAGAAAAGATCCCAAATAGAATAGAGATCTTTGCTCAACGAATGTCACATAATATTTTATTGCGCACAAGTCATAAGGCTCCAAAATTGTCTATATGCAAGAGTTGCTTCTGTGTTAAATTTGAGTTACATGTTTTGGTTGTATGTGATAACGTAATTGAAGTGTGGAATCATTATAATCTCAAAATTAAAACATATGTAGTGGCTTTAACTATGTTCGATGAGTGGTTGGTATTTGATACGGTACATCTTGAAAAATCAGAGTTGGACGTATTCTTCTACTTGTTATGGTCAATTTGAAAGGTTAGGAACTACTGGGTTTACGAAGCAAAGTGTCTGATCATTGACCAACTCAATGTGATTGCTACAAGTATCTTTAAGAATCATGCTCAGTTTGAAGGTATTCAACTAATGTACAATTCTCTTCTATGGAAGAAACCTGAAGTTGGTGTGCTCAAGATTAATGTGGATGCATCATGGGATGTTGATACTTAACTTTCAATGAGTATCCTTCTTGTGTTAAACAAGTTTTGGACATGTACCGTATCTTTATTATCTTTATAAGTAAGTGTTGACTTGTTTTTTCAAAAATATATATAATTGTGATATATATAAAATAAATATTAAAATATTATTGTTAATTAAATTCATGTGCAACATACATGTTTATCAAAAATTTGAAAACATTTGTGATAATAATTACCCATTATCATTTTCATAAAAAAAATTATAATAATTGCCAAATATCACAAAAATGCTTTGAATTTTTTCAAAGTCTGTTCAATGGAAATCAATTTTAAATAACCCTTAATCTAGGTTTAAACTCAAAAATTAAGACATTAATGATTGAGAACTGAGAACCTTTTTAACACTTTGGATTCTCCTTGTATATGAATTATTATAACACATTATTGTCAGATTGCAATGCTAATTTAAAAGAGGGAAATAAAGGACCCTTTAACATAATTCCCTATGATTTTATTTATTTATTTGTAATTATTATTATTATTATTATTTTTGTATTGAGTATATTTATGTGATAAATTATAATTTTTGTGTGTTGTTCAATACCACACAAAACTTCAAACGTAAAAGCTTGATTAGTATCATGATATACCACCAAAAGACAACCAAATAATCATGATTGTATGACATTAAGATTTAAATATCTATCATTTTGAGTGATAAGTTTAAATCATATCAAATATCTTTTGATAAAAATAAGAATATTTATTTATCATAATATTGTATTGGTGCATAAAATTTTCATAATTGATTAAAACATAGATAAATTATTGATAAAGTTTTATATATTATTTACAATATATAGCACAATTTGATTCATTTTAGAAGCTCTCTCAATTATTAAGGTATTGGGTTAAGATCATGTAATTTATTTTAACATATAATAATTTTATGATTTAAGTTTTAATTACATGTTTGTAAGTAACGTAATTATTAATTCAAAATTAAACTTGGATCTTCTAAAAGCCCAGTATACAAAATTCCTTGTTTAAAGGCTTAGGATAAATTCTTAATTTTAGGTTATCAGGATCCAGAGCCCAATAACTTTGCCGTAAACAAGGTCTATATCTATATGGAGGGAAGAAAAAAAAAAAAACTCGACTTTCATTATTCACTAATGTCCTTTCGTCTCTAATTTTTTTTAATATAAAAATAAGTTTTATCAATCGTAAATAAAAGTACATGAACATCTACATCAAATAAATTTAAAATACATTTGAAACTATGATAAAATATATAATAATAAATATGTAGATTAAGAAGTAATTTTTTTCTATTTTTCTTGATTCTTTATAGTATGTATTTAAATTTTGATTATTTTAATTGATATTATGATATATCTTTAACAAAATTTAATTTTTAAAATCTTTAATGTTTAAATTTTTAAATCACAATTAAACTCCAAATAATAATAATACATTTATATTTCTATAAGTAAAAATACTTACAAAATATAATAAAATACGAATCAAATTTAGATTAAGCAATTACAATATTATATGTAAATCTATTTAAAATGAAAAAAAAATCATAAAGAAATTATTATAATATTTATTCAAAATATAAATAATAATTAATCTATTATATATAATTTCATACTAATTTTTGATATCTTGAATTTTTTAACTTTTAAATCAAAATTAAACTCCAAATAATAATATTATATTTATATTTAGATAAGTAAAACAAACTTGCAAAACATAATAAAATACGAGTGAAATTACAATATTAAATCTAAATTTACTTGGAGTAAAAAAATGATAAAGTAATTATTATAATATTTATTTAAAATATAAATAATAATTAATCTATTATATAGCAAGTTCATATCTAAATCTCTCATAAAAAAGAGAGAAAGAAATAGCAATAAAGATGAAGGAAGAAAACTGCTAGGATTTTTCTTTCGGTTTTTAAATTACAAATAATGATTTCATACTAAATAATTATTTATTTTGCTAACAAATTAAAACACAATTAAAATATAAACTTTAATAAGAATTATATTAAAATTTAATATAAAATTATTTTAAAAAACTAATAGATTATTTAAATATATATTTTAATTTTTATAAAATTAAAAATTAATAAAATATTAAATATAATAGTGATAATTAATAAGTATTTTTGAAAAAAATTATATTAATTGTTACTTGTATAATCTTGATTTATTGTAAGGAAAAATAATAATATTTTTATAAAAATAATATTTAATAAAAATTCTTAAAATAATATTTTTGACAGATTTTTATAACAAATAGGTTAAATAATATCAGTTTTAGTTTTATGTACAAATTACACTGATTGTTAAATGTAATTGGCACATTTTTATTTAAAAATGAAGAAAAATAATAGTAAATATATTAATTTATTTTATGTATTGTGGTGTGAACGTTGAATGTAATATTATTAAAAATTTGAGAAATTGTTGTAATACCTAAGATCTGTTATTAATAAAAATATAATTATATTGTGATTATAAAAGCAGTTTAAAAAAAAATCTAACTGGCTAAGCTAACGATTATCTGGGCCCTACAAATTGCGCGCCACGTGTGAGAGATAGTTGAGCTCGTGTTCGTGGATGATTCCGATTCCGAATATGGCAAAATCGGCATACCGCGTTGAGAAAATGAGAGCCGGATTATTAGAAAACCTCTTTCTATAATATCTTTCCCAAATCTCTCAACAATTTACATATTTTACCCAAAACCAATTCAACCTAGCAGGAGGTTCATCGATTCAGATATAACAGTACCGCACAGTCGTCGGCATATCTAGGTCAGTTAACGACCGTCCGATCCACAGCCATGAGTTTCCTTTTCGGCAAACGAAAAACCCCCGCAGGTTTGTTGACTCATCGTGTTTTGATTTTTGTATTTTACTTTATTTTACAAAATATGGCTTTGGTTTCACGAAATCTATGGAATTGGATATATACTCTTATCGTGTTTGTGATCTCGGTCACTTTTAGATTCCGTCAACAAGTTGATCGGAATAATTTTTGCCTCGATTTGCATCTTTCACCTTTAATTGTGTTCAGCTTAAGATCATTTTTGTTTACAAGATAATTGAACATATATTTTTTTCTCATGCTTAAAAGTGAATTCATGTTTAATAACTGAGTTATTTATGCATCAGATATTAATTTAATTTATGTTAGTCCATAAGGACATCTCATTCCAAATATGCAAATTAGAATAAAAATCGATCAGTAATTAACAATAAATTTCTTTCTTATATGTATTTCGGCTTTTATAGCGATATCAATTCTTCTGTCAATTAGAGGTGCGTCGATTGTAGATGATATGAAGGTTTAATTGTATAGCAATAACCCTTCACAAATAAAGTTTCATTTTAATCACTTAAAGATTCATTTTTAACCCTCTTTACTTAGTGCATATTTGTTTTTGTTCGTGTAACGTAAAAAACATATATTTTTGGTACGTTCAAAAATACATCACATATATATATAACTTAAAACACATCTATTTTTTTAGAGTGAGTTAAAATATATAACGTAAAACACATCTACTTTTTTAGAGCGAATTAAAATATAAGTGGGTTGAACCTTAGCAAATTAATGCCTTCAGCATCAAGACGCTTCTTTAGTTTTCTGCCTTTTTGCTTGCATTGTGTTTTGAATATTATTCTGTTTCTTAGACACCTTAATGAGGTCAATTAAGACTTTAAGTTGAGTTCGTAGCTATTGTAACAACTTCTTTATTTGTGCTATGAGTTTGGAGCTCTAACTGTTAACTAATCGTACTATTGTAATTTCAGAACTTTTGCGGGAAAACAAGAGAATGTTGGACAAATCTATAAGAGAAATAGAAAGGGAAAGGCAAGGCCTTCAATCGCAAGAGAAGAAACTAATTCTAGAAATTAAGAAAAGTGCCAAGCAAGGGCAAATGGTATATGTCACTTTCCCACTGCTACTTGTTTTTTTTTTTTTTATAGTTTCTGGAACAGTTATGTTAGCATGCTTCATTAGAAGCTTCGATGTGACTCAATTTTCACTGTGTACTGCAGCTAACATGATCCAAACAGATTATTTAGAAAGCCAGTTTGCAAGAATTGAATCTTTCTTTTCTTTAGGATTCTCGTTGCCTTTTTGTTTATAAGTTATTCTTGTGATATGTTTCATTGCTATTTGTATCTTTTGATTTGCCTTATGGCTCTTGGCTCTATTTTAGCTAGAACTTTTAACCATTGTCATCTTTTAATCGTCACTTTATTGTCTATATGTTTGATTCAGATTAACTATGTTTCAGGGAGCTGTAAAAGTCATGGCAAAAGACCTTGTTAGAACTCGACATCAAATTGAAAAATTTTACAAGCTCAAATCCCAACTCCAGGGTGTATCTCTTAGAATCCAGGTATGTTTTTGGATAATGTCAGTAGTTCTGCTATGCTACTACTATCATAACCATTCATGAGTTCAAGTCTGTTGTGTGCATTTATTGTGATTGGTAAGGAAAAATGTGTGATTTTCATATTTTCTATAAGAAAAACTCTACATATTCCCACTAAAATTTCATCTCACTATATCCACATTCAAAAATAAACTATATGTCCATAAATGCTTATGGGTCCCACCTAATTTAATAGTGGGATCCGTCTTTAAAAACCAATATAAAATTGACACGTTGGTGGGGTTTGTGCCTCATTAGGGACAAATAGAATTACTCTTTCTATAAAACAGGAAGTGGATTTCCATATGACCTTAAACAATTGTAGAGTTTCTTTGATATACTGTCATCTTATGTCTAGTTGTAGGTTGAAAGCTGCCATTTTTGAGGTTTTATATGATGCTATTTGATCACATGTATTTAAAATTTGGTGGTAATCTGTTATGCCAATGAGTTTTATCATGTTAATATTTCCAGACGTTGAAATCCACACAAGCAATGGGTGAGGCAATGAAAGGAGTGACAAAGGCAATGGGACAGATGAATAGACAGATGAACTTGCCATCATTGCAAAAGATTATGCAAGAGTTTGAGAGGCAGAATGAGAAAATGGAATTGACTACTGAAGTGATGGGAGATGCCATTGATGATGCTTTGGAAGGGGACGAGGAAGAAGAAGAGACGGAAGAACTAGTGAGCCAGGTGCTTGATGAGATTGGAATTAATATCAACCAAGAGGTATTCTTGATCGTTTTTATCTTTTAATTTTATAAAACACACTCTCTCTGTAATCATATCATGATAATCGTGTTTCCAGTTTTCTTACTTAATACACAATATGCAGCTTGTAACTGCACCATCAAGTGCTGTCGCTGCACCTGCTGCTAAGAGCAAAGTTCCACAAGCAGAAACTGCCGCCAATGATGACATTGGGATAGATAGCGAGCTACAGGCAAGGTTAGATAACTTGCGAAAGATGTAGTCTCAATGACTTGTATAGTATTCACATCCATTGCTGTGTGAGAATTAATGGAATCTGGGTTTGAGACTTGTGATTTGAAAATAAAATTACTTTTTACACTTAATTTTCAAAAATGCTCGTAAATGTCACAAATTATGCTAGGATCGTTTCCTTTCAGGGTTATGAATTCTATGTTGGGCATCACTGTTCTCAAAATGCAGGAATTATAGTGTAATCTTTTGAACGTGTTGCTTTCTTCATGTAAACACATGATTAAAAGAACTTATTTTTGTATACAATTCTCATCCTTTTAGTTACTTTTTCCCTCGTGTTTACTATGTTAATGAAAAGAAAATGGCTTATCCAAAGTGCAGTTCAAAATTGGACTCAATATTTTTGTTTTATTTCGTGTAAAGAAATTGATATAATATTTTTAGGGATAAATATATTGGGCCTTTTTTCTTGAATTAAAAGTATTGTTTAATCCTCTAAATTAAAAAAAAGTTGTTTATTAGTTATTTTAGTTATAAAAATGGAGTCACAAAAACTTTTAATAGTATTAATAAATATTATATTGATAGCTTATTCTGGAGATGTTTTTTATTTGCATTTGTTACTTTTGGAAATAATGTTGAGTGTATCATCCTTATTTACCTGCACTCTATTAAAAGAAAACAAATTTAAAAACAAATAATCCTCTCGTGTCATCTATGTTTCCTCAAAGACAAAGCAAAAAATTACCATGTCTTGTTTCTGTTTTATAGGATACAAAGCAAAAAAGTGAAACCAACATTCTTTTTAAACCAAAAAACGTCATTTTCAAAGGATTATATTAAACAAAATCAATGAAATGATAGGATATCTGATTTTTTTTTTTTTGTAAAATAATTTTAAAATTATTAAATATATTTTTTGATATCTTTTTTAAAATAAAAAAATTAAATGACATGTTATATAACTTAAGAAACTAAATAATATTTTTGTATGAATAAAGTTATCTTCTATCCCTCTTTTCATTATGCTATAAAATGAAATTTTGTTATATTAGGAATGTTATAGAATTCACTAGATTGCCTATGGGTTTTTGTTAAGAGGATGGTGGTAATTAATGACAATGATTCAAAATAAAAATCAAAGATTATATTTAACAAAAAATTAAAAAAATCAAAGCTTGTATACATCACTGTCTAGTATAGCCAGCTTTCAGATTTATGAGCTCATCAAACTGCAAGAATAATAAGAAATCAAACAGAGACAACAGATGATGGCCATCTCCATGGCGTAGCAAGAAATTTTTTTAGCCGAGGCTAGGTAATATATATTTTAGTATAATAAATATTAAATATAAAATATATAAATTAAAAACAATGAGATGCAATTTGAGCATATTAAAGTTTTAGAGGTAAGTTTTATTTACATATGTATGATTTTGTTTTAATTTTATTCATTCAAATAAAAAAAATTAAATCAATAAAATGAAAATATGTTAAATAATTCTATATTAAAAAATTAAATTATAGTTATTTTTGACATAATGAATAATATGACATTTTGGTAATTTTATTTTCAAAATTTTATATATTAATCACATTTTTTAAAATTATTACACTTTAGTCGCATTAATATTGTATTTGAACGTTTTAGTTACATGTAACCAATTTTTTATAAGATACTTTTTTCTGGTAAAAAATTAATTTGAATTAAAATGAATCTTATTAATAGGATATTTTCAAGTAGATGTTTAAAGAAGAAAATGTTTCAAAAAAAATTTAAAAAAGAAAAATTAAAGAAATTAAAATTATTAAATTTAATCTAAAATGATGCTCACAAATATAAAAATAATATGATTAAAGTATATTAATTTAAAATAAATTTATAAATATATTCAATTTGTGAAATTAAAATGACAGTCTAATTTTTTTAAAGAATTACCTTGAAATGATTTATAAGTGGGTTAAAAGTTAATAAATTTTGGATAAAATCTTAACCAAACTTAAAACCTTGTTTAATCTCTAAGATGAACTCCTAAACAGTTATAATTATGATATATAAGATGAATTCCTAAACAGTTATAATTATGATATATAAAAATATTATGATTTGATGCTACTTGGATATGAGCCAAATTTGTTGTTTTGGAAAATTTTCAACCTAATTTAACGTCATCAGGTTTAGAAATCTCTAAACTAAAATTGACAGTTTTATTTCTCGTACACTAGCTAGTTTGAGTTTAGTTTACTGAGTTAGAATAAAAACTTATTTTTTATTAAATAAATATGTTTAGGTTTTACAAGATGTAAAATTATTTAAGAAATATTTCTTTCATTATTTTCTATTAAGAGTGATATGAAAATAAGTTTTAAAAAATATAATTTTGTTGATTTTGTAAAATAAAATAAAAAGCTATATGATATATATATATATATATATAATAAATATTAGGAAATTTATTAAATACATATCATAAAATGTTAATTAATGTGTATAATTTAAAATTAATGAGATTTGAAGAAATTTCTATATAAAATTATATTTTTTAAAATAATTTTTAAAGTTACTTAGCGCGGTTTGGTTAGGCTCTACAAATTGTAATTTCTAACATCAAAATTGATCATATAAGATTGAATTTGTTGGATGATGGAATTAATTTTTGATGTTATAAAACATAATTCAATCCAGATATATTGAATTAGTTTTAATAAATTGATTGAGTTAATTTGAATTTATTTACCTTTAATTAGTAATAAACAGTAGAACACTTTTAGTTTTTTTTTTCAAAATTGAGTACATATATCTAATTTTAATTATTGAAAAAAATATATACACAAAAATCATCTGTAAGCCACGTGGCTCAATTACAAGTGGTAAAATGATATTAATAATAAATACTAACGGCTAATTAAGTTACATTAATATTATTTTACTGCTTAAAATCGAGTTATGTTACTCATGGCTCTTTTTAACCCTTTTTTTAAAATCAATAATCAAAATGTATCATATTGAAGGGAAAACTAAGGTAATACTAAAAGAGTGACTCCTGACCTAAATGATTTTTACATAGTTACTTGAATTGGTCGTAACTTGTGATATGTCATATTTTAAAAAAAAAAAATATTTAATGTAATTTAAATTTATGTTCAAAAATAAAAAAAATAAATCTTAACAAGTGAACAAAAATAATCAAATAATAATTAACATAATTAAAAAATTTAACTTAAAATAAAAGATGAATTTCATTGTTAGGCACTTAATAAATCACAACGAACACCAAATACTCTCAATTTTTTTATTTTTTCTTTGCTAGTAATTAAATACTTTTTATTCTATCACGTTTTAGTAATAGTTTAATTTAATGAAAATGACACGTACATGATAACAAGGATTATCATTTACTAATAATGAAATCATCACTAGTATTATTATTATTTGTTAAGATAATGAGACTACTTTTCTATAATTTAGTGCAATAAATTATAAAAATACAGCTGGCCCTTTATCTTATTATTATTATTATTATTATTTGGGTTAAGAATTGTTTTTTATTTTTAATTTAATTAATCTTTTTAATATTATATAAAGTTTTATTTTTAATTTTATATGTAATAATATTTCTTTGTATATTTTTTTTTAATGTTTTAAAAAATAAATAAATATTTTTTTATTGATAAATTAAAAGTTGAATATTTGAACACAATACAAGTGGCTTTATAGAAAAAAGCGGTTAAATGATATTTAAATAATCTGACTCCCGGAATTCAAAGCTCTCTTTCTGTATGAACTCTGAGTTACTCAACCAAACTCTTCTTAATTCTTGTTTTCAGAAACGAACACCGAACTCTTTCTTTGTTTTTTTCTCAACCAACCAGTAGATCACTCTAGATATTATTCATCTTCTAAGTCGGTCCAGCTAGTATTCTTCTTTACGAGATTCCGATTACATTCCTCTTTTTGTTTTTCTTTTCAAGTTTCATTTTATTTTGCCGGAAAAATTCGACCCTTTTCGTGGAAAGTTCCAATTTTTCCCAAAATGATTCAAAGTAACCGAAATTTAAATTTTTAAATGACTATTTGAATCGTGGGATTTTTCATTGCAGTTTGAGAAAACCCAGTCATGGAGGTTGGAAAAGACTTGACAGAGAAGAAAGGATCAAACGACCTTGTTCTACAAATTTCTAGTACTTTAGAACCTTCTAGTTCCAATAGGTATTCCCCTTCTCACGTTTTTTCTCAGAATTCTCCAATTGGGTACTCGCTGAATGGTTCCGGAGGATCAAATCTTGAGCTAACAGAGATTCGGAGTCTCAAATGCCAAAATCTAATGTCCACAGTTACAGGCTCTACTTCACCAGAAATTTCAGTTTCAAAGCCAAGTCCCACCACCAGTAAGCCGCCAAAATCTCCAAATGAGACTGTTATTAGACAAGTATCGCTTGCAAGGTCGTCGTTCTCAAAACCCAAGTCAAGATTGATTGAGCCACCTTATCCTAAAGACCCAAAATTAGCAGAAGAGAAAACCCATTTTATGTCTAAGTCAAATTCACCTTCTGTAAAATCACCAAATAACAAAACCACAACCAACACTCCAAGAGACCCTCAAAAATCAGCTCCTATTACCCCACGGACCCCATTAATTGGAACACCAAGGGGTGAAGATGATGATGAAGATGAAGAAGCTTACAAGACAGCTGGTCTCAAATTGGGTCAAAACCCTAGAAAGAAGAAGCTGAAAGTTTTTATCTTTATTGAATGGTTTGCTTTTATTTGCATTGTGGGTTTTTGGATTTCTACATTAACTGTACACAAATTGCAAAATAGAGTGATTTGGGGTTTAGAACTTTGGAAATGGTGTTTGCTTGCATTGGTTATAATCTGTGGTAGGCTGTTTACAGAGTGGTTTATAAATATTTTAGTTTTCTTGATAGAGAGGAACTTTTTGCTGAAGAAAAAAGTACTATATTTTGTCTATGGACTGAAGAAGAGTGTTCAGGTTTTCATTTGGATAGGTTTGGTTCTTTTGGCTTGGGGATTGTTGTTCAATCATGGGGTAAAAAGGTCCAAGAAAACTACTAAAATTCTTAACAAAGTTACAAGGGCTTTAGCTTCTTGTCTCATTGGAGCAGCCATATGGTTGTTGAAGACATTGCTGGTAAAATTATTATCTACTTCTTTTCAATGTACTAAATTCTTTGATCGAATTCAAGAATCAATTTTTAATCAGTATGTTTTAAGGACTCTTTCTGGTCCTCCTATGATGGAGATTGCAGAAGTGGTTGGGAAGACTACACTTAAGGGACAATTGAGTTTTAAGAATTTGAAGAAGGAAAATGAAGAGGGGAAACAAGGAGGAAAAGAGGAGGTTATTGATGTAGATAAGTTGAAGAAGATGAAACAAGAACGAGTTTCTGCTTGGACTATGAAAGGGTTAGTCGATGTGATTCGAGTTTCGGGATTGTCAATCATTTCAAATACATTGGCTAGTGATGATGATGAAGATGGTCAGCAGGATACTGAGATCAATAGTGAGTGGGAAGCTAAAGCTGCTGCTTATAGGATATTCCAAAATGTAGCCAAACGTGGTAGCAAGTGAGAAAATTTACATTTTTTTTCCAGTTTCTTAATATTTTCATAATGATTTAGCTATGTAGAATCACCTTTCAATGTTTCTTTTTTCTTAATTGGATAGGTATATTGATGAAGAAGACCTCTTGCGTCTTTTGAAAAAGGAAGAGGTGGATCTTGTGCTCCAACTGTTTGAAGGAGCAGCAGAAACTGGGAAGATCAAGAGAAAATTTCTGAAAAACTGGCTGGTAGGTTTATTTTTATTTTTTAAAGTTCTTATTTGTTAAGTTTCGCTCTCTATACTTTGTAGTTTTCATTGATTCAGATATGTCCACACAATCTTCAGAAACTTATTTTGTAAATTTATCTGAAGTTTGTATGTTATATTACAATAAAGGGTATGACCAAGTTGTTATTTCACTTGACAATGAACTCTTAAACGGTCTAAAAAGTTTAGGGTTGGTTTGTTACTGTTTCTGACACCCCTTTAAAAGTGCTTTTACACCAAACAAGTATGTGCATTTTTCTTACAGAAACAAAAATGATGTACTCATGGAAACAGAAGCTAATTCTCTTGGAAACTGCTCAGTCTGATTGTATATCTATCAAATAAGTGAACATTAGTGTAAGATCTTTAAAATCTTTGCCAGCATCTATATTCTACAACTCATGATCTTTCACATTGTTCTTGTTGGCAGGTAAATGTTTACCTTGAACGAAAATCATTGGTTCATTCCTTAAATGATACCAAAACAGCTATAGAAGAGTTGAATAGACTTGTCTCTGCAATTATAATTGTTGTGATCATCATCATTTGGCTACTCATGATGGGATTTTTAACCACACAAATTCTTGTCTTCATTTCATCTCAAATGTTATTAGTGGTGTTTATGTTTGGTAGCTCTGCTAAAGCTGTGTTTGAAGCAATCATTTTTGTATTTGTGATGCATCCATTTGATGTAGGAGACCGTTGTGTAGTCGATGGAATACAGGTACCTTATTTACACTATTTTCTTATAATTTTCTCAACCATGTTTGATAATTGAACACCTTGTTTACAGATGGTTGTTGAAGAAATGAACATTTTGACTACGGTCTTCTTGAGATATGACAACGAGAAAATCTTTTACCCAAATTCAGTTCTGGCAACGAAACCTATAAGCAACTTCTATAGAAGTCCAGAAATGGGGGATTCTATTGAATTTACTGTAGATTTTTCTACATCACTTGAGACTATTGCTGCACTAAAGGCCAGATTAAAAGGGTATGTAAATCCCATTTTATTCTGCTAATTAAGTGTTTGATGAAATAATAATGATGTGTAACGGGAAGGGTAGTAAGAGAGAAAAATAGACAAAAAGGAATAAATTCCAGACAAATTAGAGTTTGAGATTAGATGAACAAAAATTGAGTAAAATACAGAACAAAAATAATAAGAGAAAAACTGATAGTCAATTTATAATTTATGTCTGAATACATAGCTAATACACTTATTTATAAGTGTTTTTAACTAAATAAGATAACATATTTAAACCTACCAGATAACTACTAGAATTCAAAATAAGATAAAAAAAAACAATCCTAAAGATATTAAAATCAAAACTAGATAAATATTAATTATTTAAAATGTATATATTTCTATCCTCATCAAATAGATGTCCATTCACTTGGTACCATCTAAAGCAATCTCTTGCACCAGCTTATAGCACTACAATGATTCTCTCTCTCTCTACTGCATATCATGATTAGTAGTTAGGATGTGTGCAACATAACCCTAATTTTGAACGAAGAGTGTGGAGATCAGGAGCTGGAGAAACAGATAATCACTAGCTGCATAATACATTTTCGCGATTCAACTACAGAGTTAGTTGATTCCAAATTTTCTTTCCTATTTAGGTTGTTCGCTCGAAATTTATGTTTCCAAAGAAAGTGAGAATTGTAAAAGTATACCATATTATAATTCTTAGGAATTCTATTGGTATTGTTTACTTCAACATATATTTTTTTATTATATATATATTGACAAACATGATTTGTTTAATTTTTTAAAAACTCTTCAGGTACTTGGAAGGTAAGCCTCAACATTGGCGTCCTGGCCACAATGTGGTGGTTAAGGATATTGAGAATGTGAACAAGATGAAAATTGGTCTTTATGTTACACATACCGTCAATTTTCAGAATTATGGAGATAAGAGTAGCAGAAGATCTGAATTAGTACTAGAGTTGAAGAAAATATTTGAAGAGCTTGGTATAAAATATCGCATGCCCTCTCAAGAGGTTCATCTAAACTATGTTGGTTCGGCTGCTTCAATGCCTCCACCTACATGGGGATGATTTTATAATCGGGCAAGGATCTGGTAATGTGCGGCAAGTATGTTATTTTCTTGTCGAGTTGTGGTTGCTAGATTCCTTACCTCAAGATTATTGGATGCATATATCTGCTGGATGTTAAACTCTTTGTTTGTTTGTTTGCTATTGAAATAACATTTGTTGCCTTCTTTGCCTCAGGAGGACCTAAAATGAGACGCCTAAAACATAGAAGAATTAGTACCTTTGAACTACCCTTATTATTATTGTGATACTATTTTTTATCCCTATTTAGGTTAATGGTATATATTTTGATCAATTTCAACAGTAATTATACTTTTGAGTTATCTCAATTCCTTTAGATTATGATTGAATTTGACTAAAATATGTACCAATAATCTAAATAAGGATAATCGATGTGTTATACTTGATAATATAGATTAAAAAAGGTACAAAAATAATAACAGATGTAGTCTAAAGATACCAATCTCCCAAAATTCTTGTACTAGGAAAACAATTTTATTTTTTCTTTCCCAAAAGAGACAATAAACAAGCATAAGTGTAAAGTCATTTTATGTAAAGTTTGGACAAAGATTGCAAAATTTCTGTCTAAATGAGAGATAGAAAACCCAAATATTGTAACAATGGAATAAGGTAAAAATCAGATTTTTTGTGACTTTCTTTGAGATTATTATATCAAATTCTTGGAATTGAAAGTTATTCATCATCTAAAGACTTAAGTAGTAAAGTGTGTGTTCAAGTTTTCAAATTAATTATTCTCTTGAACTCTCCTTCAAATGAAAAGTCTGCCTCTTGTTTTAAATTATCCCCTTTGCATAATTCAAATTCAACAAAAGATTATCTTGCTATATACATCTATAGCAGGCTTGCCTGAGTTACATGGCCTTTTTTTTATATTACATCATAACTTATTTTGGTCGTTCACGTTATTTTCTGAACTTAATGTGTCATGTTCACTGTGGTGTTAGTATTCGTGTCAAATGAATAGTTAGCACATATTTACTAGTTATCTCATTAAACAAAATATTTTTGTCAAATAACAATATTTTTTTCTTGTTTTATAAAAATATAAATTAAAGTCATTTTTGTGCTAACTTTTTTTATCAAAATTATAGATTTTTTTTAATATAAATGTGACATTTCATCAGTTATTCAACTTAATCTATTTAAAGTAAGTTGAGTCAAATTCAACTCATATAACATTTAGATGAATTAATTTGAACAATCTTATTGTAATTAAAACCCTAAGTTATATATAATTTATATAAATTCATGCAAATTGTTTAGGAAAAATTATATTTATATCTTACAATTATATATATATATATATATATATTGTTTAACTTTAAATAGCATAAAAACAATTTTTTTCGAAAAAAAAATGCACATCGAATTATAAAAATTTAAAAATAAAATAAATAAGTATAACACTGATCGTTGCACCGTGGCTAACATATGCAAATTGAAAATCCACCAACTGCAGTCAATTCACAAGTCACAAACTTCACAACTGCAAGAAGTCTCCACAAAATATCAAACTCAATGGTGATTGGACCAATAAGATAACCTTATCACCACGTAAGATTTCAAAGTCACCTAAATTCCAAAATTTCCACCTCTCTTTAGACCCTTTGCTCTATCTAAGCATATACTCATCCTCTCTCAAAAACACCCACTCACCCCTAACCCCTCAGTTTTAGTACACAGAACCAATTGTTGGTTTAGAAGATAAATAAATAATAAATAAAAATGGCTGCAACTTCTGCTGTTTCTATGGCTATGCCAATGACTCATGCAAGTCAAAAGAGAGTCCCAAGCTCCGAGTCCTTCAAGCCATTGCTAGTGAGGCCTTCAAAGGTTGTGGCAACACCAAAGTCAAATAGGATGCTTCAGGTTAGGGCTTCCTTGAAGGAGAAGGCCATCACCGGGATCACCGCAACCGTGCTGACCGCCTCAATGGTGATCCCGGATGTGGCTGAAGCTGCAGAATCTGGGGTTTCTCCATCTCTCAAGAACTTCTTGCTTAGCATTGTAGCTGGTGGTGTTGTACTCACTGCAATTATTGGTGCTGTGATTGGTGTATCAAACTTTGATCCTGTTAAGCGAGGCTAAGAGAAAAGAGATCAACTCTTGACCCTCACAATTATGAGATTGTTCATTTTTCAAATCTATATGCAAATGTTAAGTATTTGTCTCTGCCTGTGTTTTTTCTTGTGTAGTATGTGACTCAGTTATAATTCATATTAAATGTGTATTCTAAAATTTTATTACCCACTTGGTCGCAGTAGAGAAACTATACAAATACTAAAACCGTTATTTGGCTCAACGAGCTTATGACTTAAGAGTCTTGAGTAGAAAGTCCTGGGATTCAAGTCTAAGTCATGTAATTTTTTCAAAAAAATAATAATACTAAAACCATTTTTTGGATTTGACTGCTTATGCTTATGCATAAAAATAGTTTAAGAAGAAATCGCTTTCAAAAAGTAGCACATTATTCAGGTTTCTATTTGGCAACAAAAAATGTGTTTTTTTGAGCTATGAAAACACTTCCGATAAATTTATTTTTGTTAAGCACTTCTATAGTGTTTTAGCATAAATAAAAAGACCTTTACTTGTCAAGCGAATCCACAAAGAATAACACAAATTAAATACCAAATTACCTTGATAAGCAGATAATTTAGACAAAGAAAGAACAGTCATAAATAGTCCCTAATGAAATGAATCATAAAACTGTTGTGGGAAAAAATTCTGAAATTCTGTAAAATACTTGAGAAGATCTCCCAATTCAAAACAATATAGACAACCGCATTGGACAATATAATACTCCAGGATGTCCCTGTGTGATCGAGCTATTAGTATTAACATCAGGAAACTTTTCACTGATCTGTAACAGTACAGCTAATACAGGTCACCAAGATTTAAAAGAACGAAGAACTTTTCTCAGTTGTGAATCATTGAGAAAACTGGGAACACAGTGATTGGTACAATTAATGATAACAATACCTAGATTTGGAGGGAAAAGCACCCAAACGAAAAGAAAGAAAGCTGACGAAAAACTCTACCTGCTGGGCTGAATGAAAACTCACAAACAAACCAATAAATTTTTCGTCAGGTTTGTTCACCGACCGGAATATTTCATAATAAAATCAAGCATCTGTTTGCTTTCTGACGAATAGTCTATCTTATCAGCCTTAACTATGGTAATCTTTACCCGTTGCTCATCACCATACAACTCTTCTTTAATTTTAAGCCTGAAAAGAAACGGTTTAAAAAGCCTACTCCTAATTATGTCTCCAAACTTCATTTCATCATTCTCTTCAGACCTCAACAAGTACAACTCCTTTGCTGAATACCCAATAATCTCTTCCCCAGATTCCTGAAACGCTGTCACCCAGGTTATTCCACTAAAGTCTTGAATTTGGGCTTGAACAAGATATCTGTAGTCACAATCTTCAAATTCTTGATTACATCTATCACATTGCCATTTTTGGTACCCTGAACTTGTCACTTTCTTATTACATTGTCTATCTCCAATCATCAGTGGGCAAGCCGTGTAACAGAACGTATCTGTTTTGATAAAAGTTATGAATGCTCTCATGGTAACCCAGTCTGGCTTTTCAGATCTTCCAAGACCTTCATCTTTGATTTGAGAAACAATCTTGCGTATCTCATTCTTTAGTCCACCCGGTACAATATCTCTAGAAATGGACTGAGCAGAAGCATTCTTGCCCACGCGATCAAACCAGTCTCTCAAGCTATGAGCCTCTGGAAAATCAGGGTTTATGAAGAGTTGTGTAACAGAAATAGTACCAAGAGATTTTCCACTGAAGTCGCTGACCTTACCAGCTTTGACTGCCAAAACAGGACAGAAGCCAGTATCAATTATCTCTTGCAGCTTCTGACCTTCTCTGTTGCAGGTGTCCCCCCAAAGCGTTAGCTCAACACTCTTGCCTGACCAATCTTTTAGATTTACAATTCTCCTCTGAGTTTCCATGCCATTCTTTCTCAGGATAGGAACTGAAGGGTTTACTGATATAACAATGCCAATAATATCAAGAATAGAATTATTCTCAGCATTTTCAATGTCACCGATAGATTTAAAGGAGAATTGCTGACTTGGTATAGAACCATCTTCATCAGGGCAAAGATCCACAGTGGAAATTGCCTCCAGAAATATCTCCCATTCATTCTTCAAATGGTTGAAGTTTTTCTGAGCAGGTTTTAAGCTGCCTTTTGAAATCAAGTAAACTTTACCAACCTCAACCACATCATAAAAGCGATCAACGACAGCATTAAAGCAAGTCACCCGTATTTCCCCTCCATCAGAATCAAGAAGATCAAAGGAGAAGACTTTCCCATCTCCCCGAGCATTATTATACCTACGGAGGTCCCCTTTTGCAGTTACTCTTGCCTTGATAGCCCATCTACCTTGATAAGGATTCAGTGCAGCAATAGGAATGATTCTTGCTGGTGCCTCATTCTTCATAATAGGGCCATGATTCTTGAACTTAGGAGCTGGTGGTTGATAAGGAGGTTGGACAGTAGGTCTGAAACTCTGCACATTCTGGGTGGAATTAAGAGGCCTTAATGAGTTATTGCTGAATGTGGCTGATTGCTGCATATTACCACTAGGAAATGCCTTCTGAGGTGTTGAATGAGTGTCAAATGACAGTATTGGATTCCCAATTATATCACACTCCTCTATAATAGTTTCCATGTTCAGCACCACAACAATCCTGTACAAGAATATACCAAATCATAATTCATAAACTTCCAATAGCATCAAACATGATCCAAAATGCTCAATTGTCATTTGCAATTTTTTGCTCGTGTTCTGTATTGCCCAACATTGCTTGATGTTCTCTCAACCTCGTGCATAAGAGAAGAGATTATTTTTTTCTCCCTTCCTAATGCTAATGTTAAATGGGAACCAAGTAAAGATTTATATAACACACTAACAAAGCAACTTGTACAAACTCCTATTAATTTAAGCCAAGAGTCCTGAAGCAAACACTAAAACAAATCTTAACAGATATTTGAAGTTTTAATTTCTTAAGGTAATTTACATATAATTTGTACCTGGACAACAACTCTAATGTAGTAATGTGTACTCGAGCAAGAATACAACAAACGAAATTCTATTTGCATTTCAGCAAGCTGAATTCAGTATATTTCAACCATTCTCAGAATGAACTTAATGCTCTCATGTATATTTCTGTATTATTCATGTGAGAAACAATCCGTGATAAAATCTAGACTGACGTTTGTTTTCAGAGACTAAACAATCCCATTTCAACGAAACTAAATATTAATAAAGCTAGCAAGAAGTAGATCTCAACCACATAAAAGGGATCATAATCGAGTAATTAACGGAGGCATAATAGTTTAGATAGACCGACTTGCGGTTCTGGACGTTGCTGCAGATGTATTCAACGAGTTGAACGACGGAACCAACTCTGATTCGGCCATTCTTGACTCGGCCATTAAGCTGAGTAGCGAGCATCGCGTGTTGAGACGAAACGGAGTCAGAGAGAATGAGGCGGTATCTCTCCTGCACGTTGTTGACGAGCCTAATTTCCGTGACCTGAAGGAGGGGTTTAGAGTTCATATCGCCGGCGGCTATAGCCGCGATCGCGTTGGGTGTAAGGTGAACCGGCATTTTTAGACGATCTCCGACTGAAACCATAAGAAAGATTTTTGTGGTGATGGTGATTGGTGAATTTTGAAATATATTTACGAGAGAGAAGAGAAAGTTTGGTTGCGACTTCAGAGTTGAGAAGGGTTAATTTGGATCACAGAATTGGCGCGGCAATTCGCGGTAGATAAAGCGAAACCGTACTCAGAAACCGGAATTGATTTAATGTGTTCATGAATACGTGTTTTTAATTTTGAAATTACAATTAAGACCCCTCTATGCAAACAGATCAATTCAGGGGTGACCATTAAATCTAATCACATTTTTTTTAAATAAAAAAAACTGTAATATCAATTAAAACTCATAAATATTATATATTTTACTATTAAATGTTTTTTTATTATAAATGGGGACACTATATTAGGTTTGATAGATATGAGAAAACATTATTAGAAAAATAATAATGAAAATAATATTTTTTATTTATATCTTATATATTTTTATTATTAAAAGTATTAAAATAGCATCATCTCTCTACATCTAACTCACTTTTAAGTTAATTAATGTTGTCTGCTGAACCCTTTTGGACTGTTGGTGGCTCATTAAATAATAAACATAGGCTAAACTGAATAAGTAATTGCAAATAGATTAGTCTATACAGTGTAATAGAAAAATGCTACTAACAATGAAATCCCGGAGCTTGAACTTTTATATTTTGTTGATATAACAATTTATGATTTAACAAAATTCATTTTATTAATTTGAACATTTATGAAACAGGCAAAATTAATATAGAAACCCGAAAATGCTATATTTTTAAACAGTAAAACAGTACTTGTAAGTTGGAACAAGAATTTAGTGGGGTAAAATGGAAAAAATTCCAGTAAACTCGATTTTGATATTTGGAAATTGGAACACCAAAAATGTGAGGGATAAACATTCCCGAATTGAATTATAAAATATATACTCAAAACTGTACAAAAATTATTATAATTCAGGAACGATTTTTTAACCATATGTAACGATTCGAGACATTAAAAAAAAATAAAAATATATCTAATTTAATTAAATAAATACAATTAATTTCAAACATTTTTAATATAACGGTAACAAAACTGTAAAAATTATATGACAAAGAAAGAAAATAATTTTGCTTTGACCCATCGAAATAAGAAATGACGAATCTTTATATTGTTCTGGCAGATAGAAAATCAATTACTGAAATAAACCAGAAAGCAGCATAATTAAAACACCAAAATAAAGAATATCAAAAAAATTTGCAAAAAATCATAAAACTTGCCCATTGGAGAAATAATTTTGATTCTGTTAAAAAACACCTTTTTTTGCTAATTATGTTTAAAGAAAAAACACTTGGCCACGTCTCTGTAACTTAACATTTCCAAAAGAAAAATGAAACGCCTTCAAGCAACAACTGGGACCTCTATATCTGCTGGTGGCGCCAACAAAGGTACAGGCCTCAAATATTCTTCTTCTTTGGGAGGATGAATTGTAACAATATCTGGTAATGGAGTAGTGGGTCCTTGCTTCCCCTTTGGATCCCAGTCGAGCATTATTTTGACCTTGATACCAAGTACTCCCTGCAAGCCAATAACCGACCATTCAATAGAATAACTATAATATTAGGCATTTTTTAAATACTTTCAAAATTATGGGAAGCCTGGTTAATACTTCCAGAAAAAAAAATTACATAAAAAAGTAGATTGTAATGCATTCATCTTCTTAAGTCAATTTTTAAAATTCCAATCCAAACTATTTTTAAGAATATTATGCCATATACCTAAGAATTTCTTTTGAAACCACTTTTAACCAGAACAATTCATATTGAACAACTTTCTGGAAAAACTTATTGGAGAAGCACAACCAAACTAGCATTATCTTGCTAAATTTTGCCAGTGAAAAAGTGTGGAAGACATAGACAAACAAGGTGAATAACAACTCAACCTGTCTAAGAAGAACATGTCGCACGGCAGAGTCAATATACTCATTCACTGGCTGACCAGAGGAGATCATGTACCCGTCCTTGAATTTCATGGATTTGGCACGCTGTGCCCTAAGCTTTCCACTAATAATGACCTGGTTAGAAACCAAGTACAAACATAAACAAAAGGAAATATAATCTCATAAAAATACCAAAGGAAATATAGCAAAAGCAAGAACATGGATTGTAAGTGCAAAAATACGAACCTCACAGCCCTTAGCACCACTTTCCATGACAAATCTCAAAACACCATAGCAAGCCCTGAAGAACAAGTGCGGCATTAGATTCCGTAATAATAAAATAAGAAAATCCAGTAAGAAATTGGAAATTGCTATATACCATGAGTACAATTGAATGCAATTGTGTAGAGACAATAAAGAACAAAAAGGCCAAGAAATGTAGAGCAAAGCAAAGGAAACATCCTGAAAGAAGCAATGTGCAAATAACAAGACTTACTGAAAGTAATTACACTTAGGTGAAGGGGTGAGTTTGTGTATAAACTATACTTTAATAAAATTAAAAAAGAATATAATAAATAGAAAATAAATTTTGCAATCAGGACCATACACAATAAAGATATAACGGAATAATGTTATAGTAGCCCTGCAATAGCATTATGATATTGTCATCTTCCGACACAAATATGGTATAGAGAGGACCGATTTGCTTTATAGATGACACATAAATTGATGAAAAGAACACTCCCAAGAAATCTGGTATGCATTATAGGAAACATATACATTAAAAATGTATTCCCTTGGTTTAAAATAAAGAAATAAAAGTTAAAAAACATGTATCTTTGTTAAGAGCACTCCATGAAAACAATCATATTTCAAGAAGATGACATGGAGGTTGGATGCAAAGTTATTTAATGAAACACCAGTTTTATTTATCAATGATACAAGGGAATAAAAACATTAGCAAAAAATAAAAATAACACTGAACACAAAACAACATAAGAAAACAAAATTGACTCAAAATTAATCTACCTAGTCTACTGTACTAACAGTACAGTATAATACTAACTGATCCCGATAAAAACCGAATTGCTATAATAGCTAGAATGTAATGGAAAAATCCTCAGCAAAACAGTGCTTGACAACCAGTGACCATAGAGCAAGGATCAAGAGCAAAACAGTGCTAGAAAACCAGTGAAAGTAGTGCATCGATCAAGAACAAAGAAAATAGTTGGATAATTTTTACATTCCACTCGGATTGATCAAAAATATAAAAATGTTGCAATCGGGACCTTGCACAATAAGGAGACAACTTTATAATGTCATGGTGACCCTGCAATAGCATTATAATATTGTCATCTTCCGACACAAACATGGTACATAGAGGACCTATTTGCTTTATAGATGACGGATAAATTGGCTAAAAGGAACAGTAAAATTCAAAAAATCATTATAGGAAAAAGAAAAATTATTAAGTCAGGATGATTAAAAAATTAACATTTTTTTCAACACTCAAACATAAACAAATTGAAATCAATCCTTAATCCACCTACTCTACTAAACAAAGAGTGATCATACCTGATTACAAAAAAAAATTAACTACATTAGCTAGAATGAAATTTTAGCCATAAAAATCAGTACATGTAATATATCAAGATCCTAGAAAATCATAGTGTAATATCTACATTCTAATCAGATCAACAGAAATAGTAAAAGAATACAAACGAAAAAAAAAACAGAAATCCGAAGCAAACAACCAACCTACGGACGGCAAGACCACCAAGAAGTTTGTAGCGGAGAGACTCAGCCTGGGCAATAGCACAAAGCCCTCTGTTGTTAACCTTCTCAGCGTAAAGCTCCACGCTGTTCTCTGGAAACTTAAACCTCTTCTGTACAACAGAAGTAAGCTCTCGTATCCTCCTTCCCTTTTCGCCTATAAATTCAACCCAAAGATAATTAATCAAAACATAGGAAAGAATGCGATTATGGTTGGATAAGGATATTACCGAGAACATTTTGAGTCCGAGTTGCTCTGATTATGATCTCGGTGCGCATTGGTGTAACGCGGACCTCGACTCCGGAGTAGCCATCTTCGGCTAACTCCCTAGTCAGAACCTCATTCAACTCTGCGAAGAAAACTCCATCGGCTACAAACTGTAGAGAAGAAGAAAGCAATCATTAAAGGAATACCTAAACCAACATTGTCTTCGATTGACAAGAAAAAATAAAAATAAAAAATCGTGATTTAGTTAACAAAACGAAGTAAGGAAATAACCTTCTTCTTTTTGCTCATTTGGGTCGCCATCTTTGCCGATTCAAAGCAAATCTACAATAGCAGAAGCGATGGTCCGATGGAGTTGAGCACAGAAATATCACAAACGCGATAGGGTTTTGGTCAAACTAAATACTGACTATATATATTTGTAAGGGTTTGAGCCTAGTGGGCTAATACGAGCACGAAGGCCCGTCACTTCAAGCCCGCTCTTTAAAAAAAACAGAGAGAGAGAGAGAGAATAGCTTAAATAATCCAATATTAGACGGAAAAAAAAAATCGCAAACTAATATTTTTGCAGTCCAAAACTAACCTCAAACTTATATCTTCTAAAATCAGTGCCAACTATTCACGCAAAATATCAATTAGAATTCGTTCTTCGTCGCCTTTCATCTTTGTTGATCAAAAACCATATCTCACTCCCAAATGAGTCTTAAATCTTCGCCATTATTAGTTCAAATTTTGAACTTATTTAGTTACAAATTAATTATACATAAGTATCAATTTCTAATCATAGTACATCACATGTATAACTTATAATTATTAGTATAAATATTTCAATGATTTTAATTACATAATATAATATAGAAAGTATCAATTTCTAATACAGATATATTTGACTTTATTATCAAAATTAGGATGATATTTTGTTACAAATTCAAATAATTTTTGTACTAAACTTCTTTGAGAGAAATATTGTCAAAGAGAACCTTTCTTGAACGTCAAACCAAAAATTGGAGATTCTTTTACTTAAGTATATATGTGATTCAAGTGATATATTAACAAAAGGTATGTGTTTTTCAAATTGGTAACGGGAAGAATATTGATGTTTGGGTAGATCCATGGATACTTTTTCGCCAAATTTTAAGTCAATTAGAATTCAACTAGATTAAGATAGGAATAATCTGTTAGAAATTGTTATAAAACTACTTAATTTAAGGAGCAAAACAATGAGCTTAATTTAAGGAGTAATTTTAAGGAGTGAATTTTTCTATAAATAGATGTGTAATTATAATGAATTAATCAACCAAGTACTTATTCCAATTGAGAGAAAAACTTAGAGAAAAAAGTTTTCTGTAAGAGAAAATTGAGAGTAATTTTCTTTTGTGTAATTTCTTCCCTTTCAGTAAAAAGATCTACAGTAGGTCTGGAGATGTAAGTAAGATTGGTCGAACTCCGTTATCAAATTTGTGTGTTATTTTGTCTATTTTGTTTTCTCATAAATCTAGCTTATCGAGAATTTACTTGGTATCAAAGCTTTTGGTGATGATTTCTATCATTTTCTTACAAGGATATTATTTATGTGAATAGTGAAATTTTGTCGACGATATTTGTTCATTGACGGAGGTGTTCTAATACATGATGGTTTACAAAAATAGTCAGAAACGATCCAGAGGAAGTCAGATTTGAGTGGGAGGAATGGTCGCAGATGAAGGAAGGGTGAAACTCGAGAAATTTGATAGCACAGATTTTAGGTTTTGGAAAATGCAAGTAGATGATTATTTGTATCAAAGAAATCTATATCAACATTTCTCAAGAAAGAAGCCAAAGGCTATGAAGGAAGAAGATTGGAATCTTCTAGAAAGACAAGCCCTAAGAGTTATTCGATTGATATTATCCCGCAATATTGCTTTCAACATAGCAAAGTAAAAGACCATAGTGGGTCTTATGGCATCTCTCTCTAATATGTATGAGAAGTCATCGGCCTTAAACAAATTGCATTGATGAGGCATTTGTTCAACTTGCGAATGAAGGAAGGTGTATCGGTAGCTCAATACCTCAATGAACTCAACACAATCACAACCCAGTTAACTTTAGTAGAAATTGAATTCGATGAAGAAGTATGAGCATTGATACTTTTGTCTTCTTTACTAGAAAGCTAGAATATTACTGTCATAGCTGTGAGTAGTTTATCATGAAGCAATAAGTTCAAATTTGATCATGTTCGTGATCTAGTTCTCAATGAAGAGATCTGACATAGAAAGTTAGGTGAATCATCAACCTCTTCAGTTTTACATATAGAGTCAAGAGGAAGAGATTCAACCAGAGGGAATGGACGTGGAAGAACAAACTACTAAGGTAGATCAAAGGACAAGAGGTCCAAATCCAAGAATCCTAATAATTCTCATAGCTTGAAGACTATCGAGTGTTGGAATTATGGAAGAACATAACACTACAAAAATCATTGCAAAAGTGCACCGAAGGACAAACAAGTGAAGGTAGAGGCAAATTTTACTTCCATCTTATAAGGAGATGGAGGAGATGATGCATTGATATGCTATTTGGAAAGCAACGAAGAATTTTGGGTGTTAGACTCTAGAGCATCATTCCATGTTACTTCATAGAAAGAATTCTTTGAGAAATATGTCCCCGAAAACCTTGGAAAGGTATATCTTGGTGATGATCAATCGTGTGGTATTATTGACAAAGGTGTAGTGAAGATTAAGTTGAACTGGTCTGTTTGGGAACTGAAGAATGTCAGGCATATTCCCGACCTAAGAAAGAACTTAATCTCAGTAGGACAATTGGCTAGTGAATGCTACACTACGATCTTCCATGGTGATGATTTGAAGATTTCAAAAGATGAAATGATGGTTGCTCGAGGGAATAAGAGTGACACTCTTTACATGACAATAGAGGCACGTTGTTCAATCGCAGTTGTAGTAGGCAATGAAACACCAAATCTGTGGTACTAGAGACTAGGCCACATGAGTGAGAAAATGATGAATATTATGCACTCAAAGGGAAAACGTTTAGGCCTATAGCCTACAGAGATAGACATGTGTGAAGATTCATACTTGGAAAGCAAAAGAGAATCAACCTTCAGACAAGTGACATAACCCCAAAGAAGGAAAGGTTAAAGTTTATCCATTCTGATGTTTGGGGAACAACGTCTGTCTCATCCATTGGTGGGAAACAGTACTTCGTGACTGTCATTGATGATCACTCTCGGAAGGTATGAGTTTACTTTCTAAAGAATAAGTCTGAAATATTTAAAGCTTTTAGAAGATGGAAAGCTATGGTTGAAAATGAGACATATTTGAAAATCAAAAAGCTCATAGTTGATAATGTGGTGAATATGAAGACATTAGATTCAAAAAATTATGTTATAAGCACGAGATTAGAATGGAAAGAGCTGTGCCAGGCACGCCTCAACACAATGGTATAGCTGAGCATATGAACCGAACGTTGACAGAAAGAGCCAGAAGCATTCGTATATAGTCAGGTCTACCGAAGTTGTTTTGGGCAGAAGTAGTCAACATGATAGCTTACTTGACCAACTGAGGCTCATATATTCCACTGGAGCACAGAATACTAGAGGAGATATTGAGTAGAAAAGAGGTAAAACTATCATATTTAAAAGTTTTTGAATGTGTAACATTTTTGCATATGAGTGATCAAGGCATGAATAAGCTTTATCTCAAATCTAAGAAATACATCTTCATCGGAAATGGTGAGGATGAGTTTGGCTACCGTATTTAGGATGACGAAAACAAGAAAGTGATCTATAGTAGAGATGTGATTTTCAATGAAAGATTGATGTACAAGGACATGCATAAAACAGACACCAACAACTCAAAGCAGAATGAGTCAGTATTTTGTAGATGCATATGATGTCTCAGATAGTTCCGTGAAGGAACCAATTATAGCAAGTCCTTAGCCAGAGGAACTCGTTGGACAGAGCACTGCTCAACAGTCCAGCACATCACAACCTCCTACTATAGCTTCTGTATTGAGAAGGTCTTCTCGACCTTCTATGCCTAACAAGAGATACATAAATTTTATGTTGTTGACTGATGGAGGAGAGCCTGAATGCTATGATAAAGTTTTTCAGACTCGAGATGTCAGCAAGTGAGAGCTTGCCCTGAAATTGAAGTTGTGCTCAACTTGAGTTGGTCTACTAGAGTAACAAGACTAGAAAAGTTATTGCATTGATCGAGGTGTGAAGATAGATTGAAATCAGTCTTCAAGTGAGAGATTGTCGTAGATTATTATAAAACTTTTTAATTTAAGGAGCAAAACAAGTAACAATTCAATGAACCATTAATTTCATGAGTAATTCAAGGAGTGAATTTTTCTATAAATATACGTGTAATTGTAATGAATTAATCAACCAAGTGTTAATTCGAATTGAGAGAAAAAATTGAGACGTAAACAATATTGGTCGAACTCCGTTATCAAATTTGTATGTTATTTTGTTTATTATTATTTTCTTCATAAATATGGTTTATCAAAAATTTGTATAATTTTTCAACATAATCAACTCAAAATCAAGGATTTAGTATTGTAAAATAATGGTTGGATTTGGAATATATTATACACCTTGTTTGATATTAAATCTGTGTTGGTATTTAGTAGACTGAGGAGTCTAAATCCATATTTGGTTGACAAATTGATTTGGATTGCTATTAGGTTGGAAGAATATTCAGTTAAATCAGTTTATACTGTTATTGTTTTGAAGCTGAATAATATTAGTGTAGATCCAATTTGGAAGTTATTATGGAATATTAAAATTCACGAAAGATACGAGATTTTCTTGGGAAAAATATTATTAATTAGATACCTTGATGGTCAAAACAAAAGTTAAAAGATTATTATCCGACATTAATACAACTTGGTCCTTATACAATCAGTTAGAAGAAACAGCTAGTGAAATATTTGATGCAGGAATGTAATTTCTTTCATGCTTTATGGATTGCTTTATTTCTATTATATATATATAAATTTGATTTTACAATAACTATTATATTGAACATAGTAGAGAATAAGAAATAATTTTGTGTTTTAAAATAAGAAAGAAAATTTCACTTACTTGGCTAATGGGTTAAGAAGATCACTAAATAAGGAAATGTGTTGAGTATTATTGTAATGAATCTTTGGAAGATCTTCAATTGAATATTGTAACAGAGGGATTCATTGGCAATTTATCTAGCAAATGCGTCAAATTAACCTGTTCTTTCAAGGTTTTATTGTGTTCAATTCAGATGCTAGTTTTATTAATAATTTAGGTTTTTGTAGTAAGAAATCATTTTGGAGATCGATATAGCTAGCTAGTGGGTAAATGTGGAAAATTACTGAATTCAACGTCTCCAGAAGAAGCAGAAACAAGAGCAGTGGGACTTGCACGTTCAATTAGATGTTCAAAGGTTGTTTTTGACAAGTGATCGTAGAAATATCATAAACTATCTTTCTGAAACCCAACCAGTAATGAACTTCTTTAGCTGCTGTGTGTTCAAATGGGTTCCTAGAGAATGTAATAGAGTAGTAGATACAGTTGCTAATTAATTAATAAAGTAGAAAGATCATTTCATTTGCAAGATTTACATTTACATTTATGTAATTTAATTCAAGTTGAAGCTAATGCTTATTATTTTGTTATATTATTCTAATTATTTTCTAAATTGACTGATTTAGCAACAAAAAAAAAATTGATATGATCAATGGCTCATGTATGGTTAGTAAAGCAAATTCAAATTATAAATTCTTTATACATTAAGTTATCGGTTAAGTTATTGTAAAATAATAACTAAATGATGAGTAATTATTGAATTATTTTTTCTTTAGCATGTAATGTATCTTATATCAATAGTTATATAATAAATTGAAAAAAAATAGTTAAATTCGATTATTTTTAATAAAAATATATTTATCTTATAAATTAAAAGAAACAAGTTTAATATATATATTTACAAAAATAATTATAAAAATTTATTTTTAAAAAAATTAATGATGTCCCACTTTAGTAGGAAAAAAAAGCATGTAACACAAATACAATTTTAAAGAAAACACTTTAGTTCATTACAAATTGTAAAAGCACAAATATGATATCTTTATAAGAATAATAACAAAATTTTATTTTGTAAAAATAATGAATTATTTTTGTCATATTTTCTTAAAAAAAAGTGAAACAATACGAGTCTATTATATTTATAAAATAAATTTATATAATTTTTTTTAAAAATAAATTTATATAATTTTTTTTAAAAATAAATTTATATCTTTCAATTAATAAATATGAATTTAAAATATAATAGGCTTAAATTATAATTGGCAATTAATGAATATTTAATTATACTACTGTTGTGTTCGTTACAATCATAATTGTTACTAGATCATAATTGGCATTTATGAGGCATGAACGTGGATCGTTATAGTAATCTGCAATTTGATCCACTCTGCACTAAAAGTGAATTTGCTTCCGTTTTGCATTGTTTTAACAGAAAGACGCAAATAATAGTGCAGTAATTTTTGTGTCGGTTATTGTAAATTATTGCAAATTTTGTTTCGGTGTACCAATGCAAATTTGCGTCAATTTTTGGTTTTTTTTTTGTTTGTTAAAATCAATGTAAATTTTCTAATTCTTATTTTTAAAATTACCTAATTTACTTACAAATTTTTCAATTTAATATCACAAAATATAGATTTATAAAATACAAAAATTTAAAAAACTAGGTTATATTTTATTAATAAGTTAAAAATTAAATTACAAATTTTTGAAATATAAAAATAAAAACAATATATATATATATATATACATAATTAAATAACACAAAAAATACATATACACTTAATCCACTTAATCTTCGTGATTAATTACTAAGGATAACATGTATTTTTAGCACGTTTTTGGTGAAACATCTACTTTTATTTATAAGAAATGAGAACAAATCAATATTCAATAGTAGATATAATTTATAAAATATTATTAATGTAAAAATGAATAAATTAAAGTTAAAAAATTTATATGTAATTCTGTAATAAGTGATGATAAACTATAGACAATTTCATTCATGAATTTCATGAGAAAGAAACTTGTTTGATATATTATTAAAATTAATTTATGTTAGTTAGTTTTTTTAATCAACTGTTTTTATAAATTTTATATTTTATAAATTTTATATTTTATATAATTTTTTTATATTTTTTTGAAAAAAAAATTATATCGTATTTTTTATAAATATAACATATAGATCGAAATTATACACTTTACAATACCAAAATTAGGGGCCACATAGTTTAAAAAATTACAAATTTAATAGTGTTGAAACCACATAGATGAGCTCTCCAATCCAACATGGTGGAAGATCACACATATGGTTACCCCTATTTTGAGTAATACAATGGAGGTGTGTTCATCTTCTAGTAATAGTATCTAAAGATAGTTGATATAAAAGCGTTGATCCTTATAATTCCAACTCTACTAATTTTATAATTTATTGACGTATATAACTTTTATTTTTTTATATGATAAAGTAATTGATTTTTATAAAAATTATGATACATAAAAGTACCCAAAATACAAAAAAAAAATCATAAAATATAATATTTGCAAAAAAAAATTGATCAAAAAAATAAAAATAATTTATATAACTCAAATTTAATTTTAAATTATTAAAATAAAATAATAATTTTATTCCCATTAAATCCAATTTATTATTATTTTAATTTTTTTTATTAATTTAATAATACTTTACTATTTAAAAATAATTAAAATATTATATTTTTACTAATAGATTAATCTAAATATCTATTATGAAATTCAAGTGATTAAAATATGTCAGTGCTACAAACAAAATAATTCTTATAGTATTTAATTCTTAACTTTTATTATTCTATTAGAGTATGCTTAATAAAAAATTTACAATAATATAATAAAAGTATATATATATAGAAAGAATATAATTGAGTGTGTATTATGATAAAAGAAAAAAAAATATTAAAATTATAAACTTAAAAGGTGGATTATTATATACTTTTTAAAACAAATATATATATGTTTATAAGTGCAAACAAATTTCTTTTATCAAAAATTAAGTTGCTTGTCCCTATCACTTGTTTGTGTCTCGCGCATGCGAGTCTACACTCTTTTTTGCTATTAGGTGTCCAAGTATACGCATGGGGATGAACATGAACAGCTGACGATGTAACGACATAAAAAATAGTTCTTATGGATGAAACACCACCGTTTTGAGGTAGCATGATTGGTAAAAATTAATTGAGTTTATTATTGATTATTGATTATTGATTATTGATTATTGATTATTGATTATTGATTATTGATTATTGATTATTGATTATTGATTATTGATTATTGATTATTGAATAAGATTTTTAGTCAACTGTGTATATATATATATATATATAATTTATGGATGAAACATCACCTTCATCACAATAATTCAAAATCTAAGCAGCCAACTTCTCCTTTTTCAGCAACCAATATCAGCCAACTTCTCCTACGATCAGTAAATTGGGTGGGTCCATGAACAAGGACATCTATTCAATCACATACGTTGAGAAAGGCTGTGAAGTCATCAACTTCATTATGGTTATTAAGTACATTTATTACATAATAATAAAATTAAAAGAAAACTTTTATTTATGATATTAATAAAATTAAGATTTTTTAAATGTGATTATAAAATCAATTATTAAAGTAGCGCCTATTACATTTGAGATTCTGTTCTCGTGGTGGTGTGAGATAGGGAACAAAACAGATTATCTAAAGCTGCTTTCTACCCAATTATTTCAGAGCATCTTTGTTGAAATTTTACGCCCTGTTATATTCTCTCTTGTTCAACCACAAACAAAAAACAAAATCACCATTTTCTAACCAATTATAAAGAAAGTGAATTTAAACTAGTGGTATATATAATAACTGATAAATTAATTTAAAAAATTAAAATTAAGTTAAATTGATTTGAATTTTATGTTTTATAGGGTTAAAAAGTTTGATTTTGGTTTTAATAATACAAAAATTTATTCGTATTAAGTTGATTAAGTTTTTAAAGTTTATAAATTGATATTTAATCGAATTGAACTATATATTATGTTATTATATTTATATATATAATATATATTTATAATCATATAATTTTAATTATTTTTTCATGTAACTTAAAAAATGAAACAATTTGTATTATTTTATTATAATGTTCATTGTTATAAATATTTACTATAATTAATTAAAAACATATCAAAATTTCTTTTTTTCTTTTTGAAATCTCAATAACTTCTTTATTTTCAAAGGTTTTTTTCACCTTAAAAGTTAGTGTATAATTTTAGTTTAAATATTTTTTTAATTAAATTATTGATTAAATATTATATGTTATTTATTAATTTAATATTGGCATAAAATCAAACTAATTTAAATGTATTTTAAAAATAAATAAATGTAAATCACAAATTCTTATAGTAGACTAATAAAATAGGGACGAATTTATCGAAATTTGCTTGTGTTAAAGAAAATATTTAATTTTAAATTAAAAAATAATAATTAAATAAAATATATTTAAAAAATAAATTGTATGCTACCTCACCGCACTTGCATTTGGCTTGATAAATAGGACATATGACGATACTCACGAGTGAGAGGTAAATCAATAATTATCTATCTTTTATCCCTTCCTATAAAGTAAGTACTATTTGGGGTTCAATCCTAAATCGTAACTTAACATCTTATAAACACCTCCAAATAAATGTTTCTATGAAACGTATGATAAGTATAATAGAAAGGATAAACTCATGATATAAACTTTTTATTCTTTTATAAAAATTCATTTAATATATAGAACATTTCCAACTAACCCTCACTTAAATTTTTAAAAATATTTTTAATTGAACAATCGACCAAAATATAATATTGTACATATGTAGAAAGTGTTTGTTGACTTTAATTTTTACAAGTGAAGATGATTTAGAAAAATAGACTCAAGAAACTCTTAGTTTTGAACTCTAACAACATCACACAACCTTTTTTAAGTATAGTTTATAAATCCATGTTTTGGTTATGCACGTCTTTACAATGAATGCTCCCGTAAATTTGTTCCCAAAATACCATAGAAAGCAATCATATTTTCACATTTACACATGTGGGTCTTTAAAGAGTACTTTTGTAGCTCTGTACTCTACTTTACATATAGTATAGATTTCATTAAGAGTTAATAATTAACTCATTCTTCAATCATTTTGAGATTTCATGCTTATAATAATATGGAATATAACTTATAATAACTTGATTCATCATATATTATTTCATGGCTTGTTATTACCCATTGAACTTATTTCTTGGAATCTCTAATCTATAAGTTGGTTACCATTATGAGTGACTCGTCACTCTAAAGGTTTTAGTTACATTTCTTTCGAGGTTTTGAAAACCTTATCTCTAGCTATTACTTTCATCAAAGGATCAATAAAATTATTATCAATACGTAAATGATTCACTATTACAACTCGATGAAAGAGAAATTCTCTAATAATAATATACTTACGACGTATTTGTCTTCTCTTGCCATTATAGTAATGGTTCTAAATTTTTGAAATAACTGTGGTACTATCTCAATGGATCAAAAGAGTTGAAATTGGTCTTTTCCATAAAGGAATATCATCTAATAGGCTTCTTAACTAGCATATTTTCTCATTAGTAGTAGTCAGTGCTATCATCTCAAACTCCATCGTAGATCGAGCCAAAATAGTATATTTTTTTATATTTTTAAGAAACAATACTACCATTTATGCTAAATATATAGTCATTAGTTGCCTTGGAGTCTTCTAAAAAAGATGTTCTAATTAGAGTAATTATATCTTTTTAAAACAACAGAAAACTTCTGATAATATAATTTAAGGTTCATAGTTCTCTTTAGGTACCTTATGACTTCTTCAATAACATGACAATGTTCAATACTATGTCTATTAGTAAATCTAATACCACAACATAATACATGCCAAGCCTAGTGTAATCATTAGTATAATTTAGGTTACTAATAATGCTCGCATACTCAGATTGTCTAACACCGTTGTTGGTATTCTTGAACAACTTTATATTATGACCATAAAGAGTACATGCAGATTTATAATTAAAGTAATTATATGTCTTTAAGACCTTCACAATATAATGAGATTGATATAAAAAAATCTCTTTTTTAGACATATTGATCTTTACTCCAAGGATCGCATTTGCTTCTTCGAGATCTTTTATATCAAAATTAGCACATAATAAATATTTCACATTATTTATGACATAAATATTAAAATCAAAGATAAGTAAGTCATCCATATAAACACATATAATAGTGCAAATGTCATATTTAGATTTATAGTAAATGCACTTATCACTTTCATCCAATTTAAAACCATATGAAATAATAAGATTACTAAATTTTTCATAACATTGCTTAAGTAACTATTTCAAACTATAGAGAGACTTATTTAATTTGTAAGCTTTATTTTCTTGACCAGGGATAACAAAAACTTATAGTTGTTCTATGTAAATTTCTTCTAAATCACCATTTAAAAAAGTAGTTTTAACATTTATTTGGTGCACAACAAGATCATGAATAACAATAAGAGAAAATAGCACACTATGAAAGTTATTCTAATAATAATGAAAAAGTATCAATAAATAAATATATATATTGTACTATCATGTTTTAATTTCTTCTTAAGTATCACTCTACAATTTATTGCCTTGCAACTTAGAGGTAGATAAATTAAATGTCAAGTTCTATTATACAAAAGAGAATCCATTTTATAATTAATAGCTTCTTTCTAAAAGTTGACATTTAAAGAAATGATGTTTTTTTAAGAGTTTTGGGATCTTCTTCTAAGATAAAAACATAAAATTAAAATCCATAATCCTTAATGGTTCGAAATCATTTACTCTTCTTAAGTTCATGATCTAATTTCTCGTTTGGTTCATTAGTTCTAATCATAGACAAATCACTAGAAGTTGAACGCCCATTATTTTTCAATTTAAAAGAAAATTTATGTTAATAAAAATCAGAATCATTTGATTTAATAACAATATGATTATTCAAGTTAAATAATCTATAGGTTTTACTATTCATAACATCCAATAAAAGTACATTCATAGGCTCTATTAGCAAGTTTATTTTTGTTAAGATTGGGAAACAAATATAAACTAAACAATCTCAAGTTCTAAATTAATACAAGTTAAGTTTATTATTTTTCAAAGCTTTGTAAGTAAAAAAATTTACTTTGATTTAGGAAGTTTATTAAGTACATAATAAACGATCAATAAAATTTCTCCCCACCAATGAGATGCACCACCAAAGTTAAGTAAAATAGAAATAATTTATTTAGTAAATGTTATATTTTTTCTTTCAACTTTACTATTCATTTAAGGAGAATAAGATGTAATTTTTTCGTGAATGATTCCATTGACGTTATAAAAGTAATTGAAAGTACTGGAATCATATTTAGTGCCCCTATCACTACGAATCTCTTTATTTTTTATTAAATTGATTTTCAATTTCAGTTAAGAATATTTTGAACATGTCAAATGCTTCACTTTTATTTTTTGTGAGATACACAAAAATATAATCATAATAATTATCAATGAAAGTAATAAAATCACATTTTTCATTTCTAATCAAAACACCATCAAGTTCATAATTATTAGAATGAATTAAATCAAGCGGCTCAAATTCTCTAACTATTAATTTATGTGAGGTTTTGGTAATTTTAACTTAAATATAAAATTCATATTTTTCAAAATTATTCTAAGATAATGTAGAAATAAGTCCTAAGCTACTCGATCATGTCCTTAATTATATCCTTATTAACGTGAAAAATTCTAATATGTCAAGTATTAAAAAAACACAACATATCAATAGAATGAGAAACTTTATTCATCTCAACATTTAATTTAAACATGTTATTGGTAGTATACCCTTTTTCTAACAAAAATATTATTCTTAATAATTATATACAGATAAGCCCCAATTGTTTGAGTAAATCCAACCTTATTTAGAATATAGCCCATTAAGTTCTTCCTTATACATGGAGTATGTAGAACATTATTCAGAATGACATTCTTTTCGAAAAAAACTTTAATTCCACTTCACATGTGAGAGTAATTATAGTGGAATGGAAATCACCTAACATTACTTTATTTTCCTCAACTTCAAAATATGACTAGAACAAATCATGTTCATAGCAAACGTGGCATGTAGTGCCATCGTTTACCCCCACCCTTAAATTCAACAATACAATTGATTTCAATTATCGTAGTAATAAGTTGCTCTAAGATTAAGTTCGCCTACTTAGTAGGACAAGACCTATTCCAAAAGTTTTTAGCCATGTTTCTAGGCATGTTACAATTATCACATATAAATGTATCATTCCTTAATGGAGTTGATGTCCATTCCGTGGAGGATTCATATTGTGATTTCGGTTGTTGTAGTTTTTATGGGTAGTGTGATTCTGATACTTCGTGTTTCTCTCTTTAGGTTTCAGATGATAGAGGTAAAAAATTTATTAGTGTTGTTGGTGGAAACAACAAGTACTTTATCTTTTTGATCTATTTTCTGAGCTTCCTTCTCAAAGCAAAGATGGGTGATAAGACTTTTGAATAAGAATTCCTTAGTTTTATACCTAAGAATATTTTTAAAGTCTTTTCAAATAAAGTGTAATTTATCGATTAAAATAACAATACGAAGTTTTTGATCTAAAGATATACCTTCAGATAATATTTCATATGTTATTTTTTGTCGTTTATGTGAGTGAGCTTCCATAGATTTGTCGTCTATTATTTGGTATTTTAAATATCGATTGACCATAAATTTCTTGATTCTAACTTTTTCAATATCATATTTTTTTTAAAGTACATCCTAAATTTTCTTAACAATTTTATCATAATTATAAACAATCATACAAGTCATTAAATGAACCATTTAGGATTAAATTCTTACATAAAAAACCATCTTATACCCACTACTCACAATCCTTAATTTGAGTTTTAGTAGGTTTAGCAGGCAGTGCAAGTTTGACAGTATTTAAAACATAAGTTATTTTTTCATGGTAAAAAAAAACATGTTCTTTCTCTATCTTTTAAAATGAAGCCTCTTAAAATGAAAAAGTTATTAAGATCAACAATCATTTAATCAACAAATATGGTAGATGAAATATTGTCTTAAAATTGTTATTGTAGAATAATATAGCACGAACGAAGTTACCAAAATTTGTTTAGGTTTGTTCGCGAATTAAGTTATTTTTTTAAAGATATTTTTCGACTTTGTCTAAGATGCACATGCAATTTATAGCTTTATCGTCCCAAAGATAAAACAATATAGAAAACCTTCTCTATCTTCAACTTCTAATGCATTGTAGAAGATCGAAATACTACACCTATTAATATTATGTTATTTGGAATTAAAGAATAAAAATAGAAGTTAAAATGTTATTTTCAAACTATAGAGAGAAGAATAGTAAAGAACTCTGGAAATAACTAAGGTCACTACTTCTATTTATATAAAAAATGAATTTATTGGAAAAGAAAACGTGAAAAGAATGAAAAAGAGATAAACTCTAACAAATTGAATTTTTTTAGAACGGTTCAAAAATATATTTAATTTTAAATTAAAAATATTAATTAAATAAAATATTTGTAACCTCGATGGAATCATAGTGGGCACGTATGAGAGCTAGACTAATAATTGAATATATTTTTTTCTATTTCACAAAAAGTGTATATCTTTTAAAATTAAATCTCAAATCTTATAAATACATTCAAAGAAATATTTATAAACAATGTAAGACAGCTAAAATGTAAAGAGTAAACTTACACTATATATTTTTCATTTTTTGTCTAAAATTTATTTTATATATAGAATATTTCGGACATAAATTAAATCTATAACCTAAATATATTTATATATGATCAATATTTTATAGTTACATTTAAATTCTTAATTTAACAAATCAGTGTATAGAAGTTAAATTAGTAATTTAGAGAAAAATCATCAAAATTAAATCGCGCATAACCCCTAACCAAAACAGCAATCGCAACCACTAAACTTATTGAGTATCCTGGCCGAACATAATTGATCATTGAAACGACAAAAAGTCAATAATTTTGTATTGATCAATAAAATGCTCAGTTCATTTTTAACTATGACAATTAAAATAAAGTGTTGTAACTTGTAACAATCACAATCTACATTATCCGAATTGAAAGGGAATAAAAAGTATGGTGGAGTATGCATCAGAAAGTGAATAGTAATATTACACTTAAACGAATAGGAGATTGGTAGACGTGGGGATTCCAGTCAAAAGTTGGGAAAAAGCTAAGAATTCTATCTATCTTTTGGTAGGAGAATTACAAATCCTTACAAGTTCTTGATATATATTTTAAAATTTATTTCATATATATATATAAGTTGTTAGATTTTTTAAAAAAACAAGTAAATCATGAAAAATCTATATATCTATTTAAATTTAAAAAATTAAAAATTAAAAAACCATATATAATTTTTTATAACACTGGATACAAAATTATGCAACAAAAATAACCAAAATAATACACTTGAAAGCTTATGATAGTAAAATATTATTATTTATATTCATTTTATATATTTTTATTATTAAAAAAATTGAAAGATAACTTATTTTAAACTTAATTCAAATTTAACTACAATTATTTAAATCTATTTAATGTTAAAAATCATTAAATAATATTAAAATACTATTTTTAAATCATCTTTATATGAAAAATCTATATCCATATATGAATTTGAAAATTTGTAAACGGTAACTTTTTATAACATCGGATGCAGTTATGAAAAAAAACAATAAATTTAAAACTTATAATAATAAAATATCATCATTTATATTCATTTAATATTATTAAAATATTATTTTTATTGTTATAAATATTAATAATTTTAAAAAAAAAATTTCTTCACAAATTATAACAATGCTCTATGAATTAAAAAAGAGAGAGTAACGCATGCCCATCATTTCAAAGAAACAGTCAGATAATAGAAATATTAGACTACACGATCACTATTTTCCTTTTCCAATTAGATCCAAAGTTGGACATTGTTGCAATCAAATAGGGGATTCCGTACAAATATTCTCTAAGGAATATAGAAGTGACTGGGTGAGTGAACTATTCATTAGAGAAGAGTTACAATCTAATTATCGTGTTTACATATCTGAATTCAAAGTAAGAATTTTGTTAATAATGAAGAAATTAAGCAGCAAATTGTCTACATATGCCTATTCCTCTTAAGACCAGCTTTTCCATTTGATTTCAAAAGACGTTCACCACCAGAGTCACCTTCAGAAGAAGCCTCAATTGATTTACCAAAAGTGGAAGATAAATCAGCATAGAGATCAACTACTCTCCTAATATTGTTGTTAAGCTCCTTGATCAAACCCACGTTTCTACTCAAATTATCAGGAATCTTAGACTCATGGTTTTGGTTTATCTCATTGATTAACAACCTGTTTTGATCCAAAATCTTTTGAACTTCAACAAAGCTCTTTTCAAAGCTCTGTAAGATCTTCCCATCAATTTCGCTACCATTTCCAACTCCAGTAAATGTTTCACCCTCCATTTTAATTTCTTTTTGACTTTTTATTCTCTAACGATTCAACACCAGTTCTGCAATGCAACACAAAGGAAGAAGAGGATGATGACTGTAAAAGCATTTTTTACAGCAAAAAGCGCTTCTGAACCAAATAGAAATAAGACCCATATGGATGTACATCTTTTAGATTTGGTTTTCACTAAAATTTAAAATGAAGTAACTTTGTTAAAACTGGTTTCTAGATAATAGATTTAGAGTAATATTTTAGTAATTAATTTAACAAAATGAAATGTACTTTAAATTACTGCTATAAAAAATAAATATTGTTTATTTTTATTAAATGTATAAATAATATCATGACCCATAGGTAAACACATCCTAATGAAAGAAGAAAAAGCATAAAACTTTTTTACTTTTATCTTTTTGAGAACTGCCACCATAATCAAGACCCTGAGACAAAACACCAGAGTCATATAACATTGAATTGTCTAAAACATGTATAAAGGCACATGAGACAAGTTTTTGTAGCTAAAATCATGACCTCTCTCTCTCATGGGTCGTTCTGTTTACAGGGAGATCAATCTAACAAAGATGAATAATTGCCACAATAATACATATTTATTAATATTTATGATGAGATGGTAAAAAGCAGATCCCATTTTCCATAAAAAGGAACCTTTTTTTAATGTACACAGCAAATACCCACCTAAAAACTCAGGGCTCCAAACAGGAATCTCAATAACCCAAAAATAAATAAATTAAAAATAAATAATAAAATACGGGTCAATGATGCAGAGCAGATAAGGCCTTTAAAAGCAAAAATACGAAAATTGTAATTAAAAGAAAACCAAGGATAATAAACAACACGAAACAAATTTCTAGAAATTAAACAAATAACAAAATAATACATGAAGAAACGAGTTCAGAGTGAGGATTCTAAAAATAAATTGAAGAGGCTAAGTGAAAATCTCAAATCAATCACGCGAAAAGATTTAGGAGAAGATCAATAACCCACTGGTAAGCACTTAAAAAAAGTTTTTCAAAACAATAACCAACAAGAATTAAATTCTCTAAATCCAAATTCATCAGCAGAAAAAGGCAGTATAAATCTGAAAATAAACTCGTAACCAATAAGATCAATGTCTTAGCAAAAACAAAATTAAGCGAATCCATTGACCCCAAAATGGAAGAAAAGATCTGGAGCAAATAAAAGGATGAGAAAACAAAACATACTTCTATTTTTTCTTTGTTTAATGTTCTGAATATAATTATAAGCATAAAAATTACCTTGAAAATCTGGAACATTGTATTCTAGAAGAAGACAAAGATAGAAAGAGCAAGGAGAGAGAGACTAGAGAAAGACGAGGGATTCCCGAAAAACAATGAAAAAGATCGGCGAACGAATCGAATCTCCGGAACAGAACAGAGACACCTCCCTGAATTTTGAGAATTTTTAGAGAGGAAGAGAGAGGGGGGTTTTAGAGAGAGAAAAAGAAAGAATAAAATAGATTTGACAGTCACGCTCGGCTTCGACCCTTACAGACTCTCAGTATCTGTATATCTGAATTCTGAGCGAGTGTTTGCGTTGTGTCAAAATAATTATCAACTTTATTCTGTCCTCTTCTTTCTTTTTCACGATTTCTAAGCTACCATGTAATTTTTTTAATATCAGAAATGTTAAATTCATATATTATTACTTAATTTAATTAAGATATATTTTTTAAAAATAAATAACTTATTTCATTTTAAATAAAAAATAGAATAAAAATAATGTTTTAATATTCAATTAAATATTATTCTATATTAAATAAATTTAAATAATATTTAATATAAATTAATATATCATTTTTTTAATAATAAAAATATATAAATTATTATAAAATAATTTATTATATAGTATATTATAATTAATATAAATAGAAGTAGTTATATAAATTGGTGTCTTCGTTATTTATCTTCTATTCATGTAATTTCTAGAGTAATATATCTATATATATATGATTAGAAGGTAGCAACACCACTATAAAACATTAATAAATATTTTTTAATTATTTATGCTTTTTTAAAGAATTTTTATTTTTATTTTTTAATAAAATATAAATACGATAAAATTATTAAATTTATAATAAATTTTTAATTAATAAAAATTTAAAATTTAAAATTAGATTAATTTTATTTTTTTATATAAATTTATCTATAATTATATAAAAATTATAACAAAGAAAATTTATTAAAAAATGAGAATAAACACGTAACATCTTAATTTATAAAAAATCCTCCCAACTTAGACACAATTGTAATGAATATATTAAAAAAAAATTATCCAACCTACAATAATCTAACTTACGAGATTGGGAAGAAATATTATATATAATATATAATAAATTTTTATTAATATTATTTATTGATTTTATCTTCATTTATAATATTTATTTTTTTAAAATAATTTCATTTAATATATATCTATATTTTCCTAAGATTAAGAAAGGGGATCTTTTAAATACCAACTCATACTATTTAATTGAGGAAAGTTGAACAAATTTACATTCATTAAAACTCAAACTCACGATACTTTAAATGTGAGTTACTTCCATTTAACACATATGGTATGAATCGGGAGAAACTAAAATTATTTTGTGGACTCATCAATAATGTTTAAGCTAATCAATACCATTGCAAGTGTAATGTAAGAGGGATAGTATTTTTTTTTTTTAAGAAAAAACACAAGAAGAAAAGGAAGTATAAATAAGGATAAACATCAAGAATAAGAAAGACTTTTTAATATTTAAAAATTTGGATATTTAAATCAATTATAGACATAAATATCTCATTTTAAATTAAAACTACACACTTTTCATTAATATCTCATTTTATTTAGTTATAGAAAATATATGAACTTATATAAATGTGCATATAGTGTATATGAAAACAATACTCAAATTAAAATATACTAAAACCTAAAAATGTTTGCATTTCCATCAACTCTTACATCCATCTTGTGGTTCTCTCAAAAATATAAATAAATTGTTATTTTTTGTTTAATTTCATTACATAACCTTACTTCGAATTTTATTTTTAATCATTTTTAAAATAAAAATTATTTATTTAACTTATATACTTTTTTATAGTTTGAAATGTATAAATAATCTTATTCTTATGCCGATACTTTTATTATTGTAAAAATTTTACATGACAAATTAAATTTTGACAACTAAATCGTTGAAAATCAAGAGTTGATTTAGTTTATAATTAAAGTTAATTTTTTAAAATAAATAATATAATCTGAAAATTAATTTAATATTTGAATTGTATTTTGAACTTTGTAAAATTGATTTATTGTTTGTTATTAAATTTAAAATTATTTAATATATGTGAAAACACATTAAGTCATTTTTCTAAAAACATAAGTATTTTCAAGATTTATCTAAGATTTGTATTTAAAAATACTTTTACAAAATACATACTATTTGTGTTTCTAGTTTTTCGTTTTAGAAAAAAAAAAGGTGTTCAAATTCTATAACAAACGGGTACAATTCAATTTGAAGAAACAAAAAAATGTTTCCGATTATAAGTTTTTGAATTTTTAATATAAATTATTCATTTGTATTCATAAATATTAATTAAAGTATAAAAAATAAATACAATAATATATGTTATTTATAATACTAAAATAACAATCTAGATAAATAAATAACTATAATAATCCTAAACAATAATATAAATAATCAAAGATAAAACTAAAATTTAAATATTAAATATTAAATAAACAAATTAGATAATTTGTAGCTATTAAATTTCAAATAATTTATTCTTTATTTACACCAATAATTAAGATGTTTTTAAAATTGAAAAAATTTACATAAATATTTTATTTTTATTATTTGTATATAATTGTAAACATTTTAATTGCATGCTACATATTTTATTTTATCTAAAAAAGTTGTCAAAAATACTATTAAAATATAAAAAAATTAATAAAAACAATATTTATAACATCTAAAAAAATTTATAGCTACAAAAATTATATTTTTATGTACAACTGTATATTTTTGTCAAAAATATAAAATATTTAATTGAATATCATTTAAGTTAAATTTTAATCAATTATATCACTTTAATATTAATTTTTAATAAATTAAAAACCATTTAATATTATTATTTAAATTATTTATATTTTTAAAAAAATTAAAGATTTTATTTTATGTAATTTTAAAAAAAATTATAACTCCGCTTCCTTAAAAGCATATGATTAATTACCTTACTCTTCCATATAAATAATTTAATTACATGCCCGTACATGTTCAGTCCCCGTGTATTATATTTTACATTAATGGTATGGATTACGGGGAATATAAAATGCTACTATAAATCATTGATGTAATAAATAAAGCCTAATCTAAATCTTGCTTATTATATAACTAACTAAAATCAACACGTTCAAATATAAATCATTAGAAAGAAAATAACTATCTATATCTTATAATTATAATATATATATATATACCCATTTTTCATTATGTATAAATATATATTTAATTATATTTATCTACAATATTATACTAATAAATATTTTTTTAAAAATAAAAAAAAGTGTAAACACGAAACTACATCTACAAAATTGTTATGGACGTTGATGGACTATAACTTTATTAATTCATTTTCAAGTCTTAAAATTTTAAAAAAAAATTAACAAAATTAAAAAAAAAAATTCCTCAAAACTCATCTATTCATCCATATTCGTATCCTTACATATTTTATATATAAAAGTTTAAAATTATGTTTTGTAAATTTTTTTCATAAAATTATTGACATATTTTAAAGTAATTATTATTATTATCTTTAACTCTCTAATTATTTTATAATTTATTTAAAAATATTAATTTTTATATATTAAATAACAAATTATTAGTATTTAAAATATTTTTAAAAAATTTAATAGTTATTTAAAATATTATATGCTTAATTCTTTTTTTATATTTTAATAAATTATATGTAACACGAGTGTTTATGAATAGTAATAATAACAATAACATGAGGTAGTGTTAGTAGATATTACTTTTATTTTTATGAGTTTTAGCAATTTTATGTTTGCTATTTTTTATTTTCTTTTTATTGATAATGTTTTTTTCTTTTTTAACTATTAGTCATTTTATAACTAAAATTAAACATTAAATCAATTTCATTTGAATACATATTTAATATTAGTATTAACGATCCAAATTTTTATGAAAGCTATAATATAGCTTGTATATGCTTTGGTGGCTATTTCTCAAGGAAGTTGCAGGAGGTCCGACAACATTTATATTTTTTAATACATGTAAAATAAATTAAATATGTCTCAAATAAAAAATAGATAAGATATTAGAGTTAATATTATATGTTAATTAAAAATAATAATATGATAAAGTTTATAAGAATTATATATATTTTTATTTATTTGTTTAACTTTTTAAGATTTACAAACATTTCACATGAGTCACTTGAATTAAAATTAATTTAATTTTTAGTTTTTATTTTCTCTCATCCGTTTCAATCTTTAATATAATTATTTCATTTTTTCTCACTCACTCGTTTGTTTCTTTATTTATCTCGTTTGGTTATAATATTTTTCTTTATAAAAAAGAAAGCCTAAGAAGAAGAAGAAAAGAGAGAGAGAGAGAGAGAGAGAGAGAAATAAGAAAAACCAGAGGAACTCACAAAGCAGAAGAAAAGAAATGGACAAAAAAAATATAGAAAAATGGTAAAAGACAAAATTAATTTTTTATCTAAAATTATATTTTTTTAATAGAATTTAAATACTTCAAAATTCATAAAATAATAAATTATATTTTAAGTTTATTATTGTATCTTGGTATATAAGTTTTTGTCATTCTTAAATAAATACATTAAGCGAAATTTATTTGTTAATGATACTTTATAATATTCAGATCTTAATTATTATTTATTTAAATTATATATATTTTTAATTTTAATAAAATAAATTTATTTTTAAATTATTTTTCCGTATATTATTTTTTATTATCTTAATATAATTATTCATTTTTTTCAAGGATAAACAATTTTAGAATATTATTCCAGTCCCTTTTATTATTTCCATATATTTTTGTTATTCTTCTATTCAATATATATATATAATCTTTTCATTATTTTAATACTGCTTTTTTAACTAAAGAAAAAAGAAAAAAGAAAATTAAATGAAATCAACTAAAAATTAAATTGATTTTAATTCTTTTTAACAGACAGTAGAACTGTGGTTTTAAATAGTGCAATAAAGTGGACATTGGCTTTTAATAGTGGTTTGGTGGGAAAAAGTGAAAATGAATTAAGGTGATTTTGGGTGAAAGAATTTTTTTAAAATATTTTGATAATACCCCGTTAAAAATGATAATGTGGTATGATATTTTGAATTATTTAAAATTTATTATATTATTATTTTTATATTAATTAACTAAAACATTATTATATTAAAAATTTCTATATTTTTAAAAAGTTATGTAATATTAATTTTCAAATTTTAAAAATTTCTATATAAATATTTAAACTTTTAAATCATATTATTTAATCTCAAAACTTAACACATAAATTTTTAAAAAAATTATTAGTAAACATAAATTTTAGTAAAAAAATAAGAATCTACGTATAAAATTTAAAATTTTAAAATCAAATCGTAACAATTTAAGATTCTTTCTAAAATTACAAAGCCTTCGCTACACTAATCCCATTAAAAAACAAATAATTTTATAGAATTTTGCATATGATTTTCTTAGGAGATAAATGTTAAGAAAATATATTTATATATTCATATTTGGATCCATATTATTTATATCATAATTCTATTGAGTTATTTTAAAAATAATATAAAATATTTTTTATTTATATAATTTTATCATTTATCAAAATATAAATAAAAGTAGATGTAAAAATAAATGTAACATGACTTCTTTGTAATGATAAAAATATCAATAATATGGTCGTAATAATATCGTTATTTTACACATTCTAATATCAAAACATGATATCGATATATTTTGACAAAATTGTTAAGAATATTGATAAATTATTACTTAAATGTTGTTATCGATAAATTATTGTTTAAATATTTGTTTTCACTAAAATATCTTAGATATTATATATATTATAGATATTGTCATTAAAACGTTAAAAATATCAATATAAATTTAAAAAATATCAATGAATATTTTTTCAAACTAACGATATTTATATATTTATAATAGTTAATATAATTAAATAATTTAATTAGTTATTTTAAATATTTTAACTATTTATATAATATATTTTATAATATATATATATATATATATATTATTTTAAATATTTTTAATTAATTTATATAAATAATATAATATTTAAAAATACATGTATTAAATAAAACTAAAAATATAAAATATAAATAATTGATTGCTTATTGTTTTTTTTCATATTTTTAATAAAAAATTAATAATTTTTATGATTTCTTTAAAAAAAATATTGAAAATAATAATATTTTTAACATTTTTATAAAAATAATATATCCACATTTCAAATCTGCTTCGTTGTAATAGGGGGGAAAAAAAGTGGGGAGAGAAGAGTACGGCAAGCGTGCATGTTATGCACGGTAATGACCATCTAAACTTCAATATTACAATATTTAAATCCCCGATGATTACAATGATAATCTGAAAACTCCACCATTAGTTTGGTTTTCCCAATGAGCAACAACATTGCTTAAGATTCTTCGTCAGTCCCCACTCCCCAACTATCCATTTATCAAACAGATGTACTTGTTTTCGCCGAGCAACAAAAATAGAATGGAAACATAATTTAGGTGAGTTTAATATGTATCGAAAATTAATCAAAATCAAAATAAATATGAATTAAAATGAAGTAGAAAAAAAAAACTTATAAAATTCATCATTTTTTTTATTAAAATTTATAAAAACTTAAAATTAAAATATTAATTTAAGATATCTTTTATAAAGATTTTAATTTCTTAACTAATTTTTTTATTTTCACATTTTTAAATACTTACAAAAATGATTTTTTAATCAGATTTCCTAATTAAGTTTTTTTTTTTCATTTTCATCAAATATTTTTAAAAACAACAAAAATAATACTTACTATTTATTCCTTTTATACAGTGTTTTTTAAGAAAAATAAACAAAATAACGTGAATAACTTACTTGGTCATATTTCATCATAAGAACAAACAAACTAACAAAATAGTTAAAATTATAACACTAATGGTAGTTTTAAATGATTTATTACACACATGAATTATAATACCATGGAGTTATTAGTAAAGATGTACATCATCAAATTCTAATTATTACTAAGGTTATATTTTAGTAATAGCAACTTTATCTTATTAATAATAAAATTAATTATAAGAATACAATAGATAATTTATTTATATATTATAAAAAAATTACAAATGACTTATTTACAATTAAGTAATAATAGAATAAGTTATATTGGGTTAAAAAAATAAAATAAAAATGAAAGCCTAGACCAATTGTACAAAGACAGGCGACAAATGGCTCATCTAATTTGGTTAAAGTGCAATTCGTCCATTTAGGATTAGGTAATAGGTATGGTTGTTCTGAATTGATATTATAATTGATGAGTAAATGAAAATGAAATGCACGTCCTTTTTCTCCGTGGAAGAGAAAGCAACACGCACGCTCGCACAGATCATGTACATGAATACGGAGCCCAGCGCCAAAGCCCACACAGGGTTACGGATCTTTACGCTAGCCATATAATTCGCCACGTTATTTTTGAATTTTGTTTTTAGAAAACAAATATATTCTCAACTATTTTTACTTATTATAAAAATAATATTTAAATTTTATATTTAATTTTATAATAATTTAATTTTTTTTTATGAAAAAGATATGACAGTCAAATATTGTTTTTTAATTTTTCAATTACATTATATATAGATTGTTATAACTTAAATAAATTATAACGAAAAAAATTAAAAATAAATAAATACATAACTTAAATCATTTTTAAAATAAATATAGAATTTTTATAATCACATTTCACTTATTTTCAAATATCTTAAATACACTTATTTTTATTTTTACTACATTAAAAAATTTCAAAATATTTATTCTATTTTAATTATTAATTATATTTTATAATATTATTATTGAATAAAATAAATAATTTATAATCCACTTCCTCCTCTCATTTTATTTTATTTTTGTTTCATTCGTATAGTCTTTAATGCTATATTGATAAAATAATTTAGAAACAGTTAAATCTTATTATCATATGGTAAGTTTTAAGATCTTCAACTCAACATATATAGACGAAGATAAATACTTCCAAAGAAACACATGTAAAACAATCATAAGTATAACATTAATCATCCTAGGTTAATAACTAAATGAAAAAAAAATCAACTTAAAACACTATAAAAGTGAAGAAACATAAATATATATTTTTATTTAAATTAATTAAAATAAAAAGATGATTATACGTGCTTTTATATAAGATCATCTCTATTATAAAACAAACTTTGAAAAAAATATAAAATAGTAATTATAATATTTTTCGGTTAATAAATTAAAATGTTTCATTTTAAATATTTATTCAATAAAAATAATATATGTTCATTTTCTTTTGATATTAAAAAACATATATTCATTTACGTTTTAAGAAAAATGAATATATATTTTTAAAAGAATTAAAACTAGAACTCTGTGATAAAGATTATTTATAACATACAATTAAACCTACTAAAAACTAACAAAAATATTTTAAAAATAAAATTTTGACTATTTTTTTTATAAGTTTATAATTTATTATTGTAAATCAAATCAAATAAAAACTCTTTTTTCATTCTACATTAAATCCAAATAATTTTATCTAAACTTGGTGCATAACAATTCATCAAACTTTTTACTTTTAGTATAACAACTCCTCAAAATATTATACAAAGATAATATATGAAATTTGTTATTATCATTATATCCGATCTAAATATGTGTATTAATCAAATATAATTCATCAATTAAAGATATTTGGGTGTATTGTTTTCATGTTTGCGTGCATATAACATTAACAAGTAGGAGTACTAAAAGGATAAATGCTGGTCGCCATGTTTACTTAAACGAAACTTGTTTTCCATTAAGTCAATCACCTACTCTGTCATCAAAGAATGAGATTAATTAGGGAAAATGTTATCTAATATGATCATCACGATTGAACTGTCAAGTTTTTATTGGTCAAAGAGAACTGTTTGGACATGTATTTAGCATATTATGTATATAGCTTACACATTGGGCCCAAGCCCATTTAATGTTTCTGGCCCAAATCCTTTCTGCTTTATATATATTTCACAATTGAGCCATCACATAACTTGTAGGTTGTAATCATCAATACCCTCGCACCATTGGTCTCTCACGGTATAGGTTACGTTGCCATGTCACCAAGAGCCCCCGTTAAATTAGTAGTAGGTTACATCACTCAACTTCATTTATGATATCACAATTTTTTTTTAATATTTACTACTGATTAATTATACTCTTATTTTCATGTTAAATTTCCTTTTAATAGGTATTCAACTGTTACACCTATTTTACTTGACCATTAATTTATATCATAAATATACGATGGTCATAAATAGTGGAGTAAAATTTTACTGGTAGAATAATAACGAATACAACGGTACCTTTCCATATTTGTTAACTCTCATGCTTTTTTTTTTTAGAAAATATTTTTTTTTGTCACGTTTCATAATTACATTAATTTTATCTTGCTCTTCCATAATGTCATCATCATTTAAAAAATAAAATAAAAAAAAAGATAAAAAATTACAATTTTTATTCCTAATTTTCTATTTCCCAAAGCTATGTGTCAATTGTCAAGGAGGGTGTCCTTCCCATGTGTGACGACATTATGACCGTCAATTGAATTGCCAATGTTCTTCAAGATCCGGTGGTTCCACCTCCGGAATCAGCAATGCGTGTGACCTTTCAAAGTTGAAGGAAGGTTTAAGCATGCGTCCTATCATAATCCAACAATTTTTAATTATTTTTATCAATTATAATTTTACTTGGCAAATACTTAATAATTTTCAATTTTTTTTATGAAAAAGTAAAATTTGATTTGAATTTATATTTATATTTTTTGAATAAAAAAAATAAAAGTAATAATATTAACATTTTTTTTATTATAAAAGAGTTTATAAAAAAATAATTTAATTTTATTATTAATTACACATATTATTATTATTATTAAATAAAGTTATCATTATATCAATTATAATTTAATTTATATACAATTCTAATCCTAAATAACATATATAATATGTACATAATTTAAAAATTACATATAAATTAAATATGTAATTTAATCTAAACTTACATATATACTATTTTATAATCAATATCAATTTAATTATGTATAAAGATTACTAACTTTCTAATTGAATTAAATTGTGATTAGAATCTAAACATTGTGTTTCACACACCACAGTTTTACAACTTCATTTCAGAAAAAAACAACATTTTTTTTCCAAAATTTAATACATATTAATATTGATGTATATAATTTAATTGACATATTATTAATAAATAATAATATAATTATTTTAAAATTTTAAATCTTTATATTTACATTAACTAATAAAATAAATAATTACTTAATAGATAAAACATCGCATAACAAATTACGTCGATACTTTCACGTATTATGAGTAATGTAGGAGATATCTTTCTTTTTTTTCCCTTAGAATTACTACGTCTTATCTTTCAATTCGTCTCTTATCATCAAATAAAAATGTGAATAACTCATACTCTTCTCTTTGAAATAAGTGATGCTTTTGGTTCTGTCCGTATTTGAAATAATTTTATTTTCTTCATATTAAATTCAATCATTTGTCTTACGTTATTTTTCGATTTTCTGTTGAGATCTATTCTATAAAGGTGTTCAAATTAGATCAATAATCGATTTATAGGTTTTTTCGTAAAATTATGATTACTTTCAATTACATAAATTAATAATTCAAATTTTAATTAAAGATACGATTAAAACATATAAAGATAAACGTAGTGCTAATAGGAATATATTTACACAACATATACCTAAATATATAGTGACAAATTTAATCTAGCTATTTCACAACTTTAACAAGTTATAATTAATTATAATTATAATTTGTAGTAATTATTGGACAAATTACAAAAAATGATTCTTTATTTACTGATTAGGCAAAAAGGAATAAAGCAAGGAAAAACCTACCTGTTTCTTTACATTGATTAAATAATATTTCTAAAAAAAAAAACAATGAATAGTATCCATGTCAACAAAATAACATTTAGCCGGCTTCGAGAAACGTCTACTTGTTTTATCGGTCTTACTTTTAGCTTGGTCGCTCAAAACGTGGGATATAAAATGTGGAGTTTCTTTTTTACTCGTTTGTACTTTTCATTCTCGATGAATGCTAAGGGCATATTTTATTAATATCTTCAACGTATAATTTTTTATATAATTATGTATTTAGTATTAAAATATAATTATATTTTACATAATAAAAAATATATAATTATATAGAAATTTAGAATGAAAAATTTATTTAACCGTTTAAAAATTTTAATTATAAAATTATATATCTTAGGTTTTTCTTTTGTTTCGAATTAAAAATATATTTTTTAGTTTTTAAAATAAATGAAAGTAAAAAATAAATTAAATATTAATTTAAATGATTTTTATGATGAAATTATTTTGATAGGTAACAAAATTATATAAAATAAATTAAATACTATTTTAATTATATTTTGTTTAAAAATATATTTATCATCAATTTTATCTAATTATATCGTATAAATTATCATTAAACATGATATAAAATAATTATAATATGATTCACAAAACATATAATAAATAAATAGATATAAATTTAACTTATACTAATTATAATGTGCTATGTAATTAAGATATTTCTTTTGAAAGATGAATAAGTTCATCTTTTCTAAAGTTATTTTAACACAACATATTATAATTAGTACGAGTACAAATTTAAATATCATTAGAATTCTTCTTCATTTTTTTACAATTAACATGATCAATCAATTTATACTTTAAATTGAATATATGTTAAATGATAGAATTCATTTAAACACATGCTAAAAAGTAATATCTAAAAATCAAAAATAAATTGTGAAATAATAATATCATCTAATTTTGCATACTTCTACACTCACATATTTTGCATAGGATAATATGTTATAAATTTTTAAAAATTGAAAAATATTCAATTTTTTTAGATGATATTAACAAATATCAAAATCTAAATAACATGATTATAAATTTATGTATTCTTAATCTTCCTCAAACTAAATTACTTAGAAAATTTACTATAACTCTAGATGTTAATTGTTCATAATAGTTATTAGATTCTTACATTTTTTATATTTTTCACTTATACAAAAATAATATTTATAAACAAGTGTTTAAAAATAACAAAAATACTTAAAATTAGATGTATATTTAAAAATAAAATCTATTTAAATACATATTCAATAGTAGCCATGATCAAAAACAATACTTAATTGTGTAATATTATTTGTTTGAACTATGTTGCCAAATTTATCAGACCTACAACGAACTTTATGATTTTTAACTCGTGTATAAAATTATATTTTTTTGATAAATATTCAAAAATAACTACTAAAAAACGTGTTGGTCGAATTTTTTTAATAATAAATAATAAATAATGAAATTACATATTAGATGTAAATTGTAATAATAATATTAATAAAAATTGTGGTATAATTTATTGATTTTCTCATATCTTATCTTACTTAATTTTTAATAAAATAAAATATTAATTAAACGATATTAATTTATATATCTCATAACTTAAATGAGATAAATATAAAAATAATAAAAAATATTATTCATGATTATTTATTAATTGAGTTTAATAAGAAAAATAATATAATATATGTTTAAAGTTAGTCTCGTTAAGATTACAATATAAATAAAATAAATTAAATGAGATAATATTATATTTTTTAAGTTCATTAAAAATACTAAATAAAATATTAAATAATACAAAAATAAGCTTAAATAACCCCGTTTAACTCTCTAATTAATCTTAAGTGATGGCAGAAGTAATTTTTCCAAGCTCTAATCTGTTACTATGTACCTTTCACAGTGATAGAGTAATTGGTACCTTTTATATATACAAATTTGCAAGATTAATTGAATAGAAATAATGGAGTGAGAGAGAGGAGAGAGAGAGAGAGAGAGGGGTAGAGAGGCCGTCCTACTCTTTCAACCAACTTTCAAGGGAAGGCAAGAAAGTTAGTTCACATATTATATAAAACAATAATTGATTAATTAGGAACACTGACTTTAATATATTGACACTAATAATACAATTTTTTTAAAAAATATAATAATATTATATTAAGTCGCACAATTGCAGCTAAAAAATAATAAATAATAGTAAACATGGTAAGCTTATTAATGTTGTTGCAGCTAAAGATACAATTAATTTTTTTCAATATACAATTAGTTATAACATCATTTATAATAAATAGAATTTTTCATGCAATTATTAAGTTTAAAAAAATAATTTATGAATATATATCATTGAAAGATGAGGATGGTGCCTATCAAGAATCATTTGATTGAAATGATAATTATTTATATTGTAATCTGTTTTATGTTATTAATCTAAACATAATTTTAATTTAATAATCTAAAAAGAATAATTTTTCCACAAAAGATCTTAATAAGGAATGACACTTGCTAGCCGGCAGCTGTCAAGTGGTTAGAAAGATCTATCGAAGTAGATGAAAAACACAAATATAAAAATATTCACGTGAAAGTTTAATTATAATTTCTTAATTTTAAAAGGTAATTTAATGAGTAATGATACATATGATATTTTATATAATTTATGTACGACACTGACTCCATCATGTGTATTTTCCTTAAATGAATCAAAATTGAGGAAAAAATTCACTTAAGGTTCTATAAGTAATTTTTTCTTCTTCTTAAAAATTACTCTGATTAATTTTAATCGATCGTAATAAGTTATATTTTTTATAATAAAAAATCAATATAATTAAAATATTAAAAATAAAAAAATAATAGTAGATAAAAAGTTAATATTTAATCTTTATTTTAATTATTAGTTATTCATGACTTATTAGCAGTTATATTTTAATAAAAAAATCACCCATAAATTATTTATTTTTATTTTTATCACTTTTAGTCCTTTTTAGACAAAAACCTCTATCATTGTTTTAAAACGTGGGTTTTTAGACAAAAAAACCTCTATCACTTATATTATTTATATTATATTATAAAAAATCAATATAATTAAAATATTAAAAAATAAAAAAATAAAAAAAATAACAGTAGATAAACAGTTAATATTTAATCTTTATTTTAATTATTAGTTATTCATAACTTATTAGCAGTTATCTTTTAATAAAAAATTCACCCATAAATTATTTATTTTTATCAGTTTTAGTCCTTTTTAGACAAAAACCTCTATCATTGTTTTAAAACGTGGGTTTTTAGACAAAAACCTCTATCACTTATATTATTTATATTATATTATTTATAAAAATTAATTACTTTCTCAAATTTTAAAATATTTTTAATATAGCTACGTACCCTTTGTCTGCCTCACTTGTACATCACCGTTGGATCAAAATTTGTACAAAGAGATAAATTTTTGGGACCCATACCCAAATCTGAGCCCCTAGCAATACAATGTCCATGAATGTAACATTTAGTTGAGTTGGTAAGGTAAAGATCACGTGGAGATAAATCTATTAACCTATATTTACTTACTTTATTAAGGATTAATACAAAGATTTAAGAAGTGGTCCCCAAAAGGCACATGCGCCAGTTAATATATGTCTGTAATATGCCATTTAATTGGAGCTGTTACTGTTACTATGTTAAGGTACAAATACAGCAAAATTACAAATTTATACTACTTTTTTTTTTCAATCAGAGATACCACCTGTGATTTACTTGCAAAATATTCATCCATCATATTGATTTATGGTTTGTATATAAAAAAACATAATATACTCGGTAAAAAAATATTATTATTTATTTTTTAATTATTATTTGTTTTTAATTAAAAATAATATTATATATAACATATTCAAATTATTAAATTTTTATAAGATATTAAGTGTTAAAATTTAAAAAATTTAAATTTAAGTATGACACGTTTATGTTTTATACGTGTAAATTATTTATAATTTTATAAATATTACATCTAAAATTTTATTTATTTAAAGTTAAAGATAAAATATATAGTCTTCTTCGACTCTACTCATATACACCTTTGGGTATCACTAAAAATTTATAATTTTTTCTCCCTCAATTTTTGTATTTTGATAATAGTTTTTTAACTTGAATAACTCTACTAGTAAAAAAGCTATATAAAAATAAATAAAACATAAAAATAATTATTTATTAATGTGAAATATTTTTTTTAAATGATTATATTATATTAAAAATAATTATGTGATATAAGTAATATTTTTTTAATAGTATATTGCATTTTGATCACCCTCTTGTATTTAATACTATAAACCGAATCAAATTCTTATATATTAGCTTTTAGTAGTTTTTTTGTGAGAATATTAATTTTTAGTATGCTAATGTATATACCATTAGAAAATTGATAAGATGCCAGAAAATATGGAAAATTAAAATTTTGAAAACACTTATATTGTTTTATTTAACTAGTGACACATGCATACAATAATATATATAAATGAAACAAGCAAGAATTTAAATGTTATCCGTGCAGGCTGCTACCATTCCACAAAATATACTGAAAGTGCAAGAACATGTATATAAAATAGAAATAAAATGTTTGAAAATATCATTTAACTAATTAAAATTATATCAAATAGTTAAGTATAATTTTTTAAAATTTAATTAATTATTAAATTTGTATCCACTTCAATAATGTTATTTTTCACTTATATTATAAAACATTAATTAAAATATCAACAAGGTATCAAAGTATTACAAATTAAAAGAAAACATAAACAAATGAGTTTCGAAACTAATACATAAATATGTGTTCAGAATGGGCATTTTTTTAACTAATAGAGAGAGAAAAAAATAATATGAAATAAGTCTTTTAAAATGCAGGAGTTTTTTTTAATGTATCTTGATGTATATACGGATGGGCAAAAAAGTCACGAGATCGATTATCTAAACTGTCAGTTCGATTTTAGATAAAAACTAAACATAAAACAACGGGTACGATTCGATTATGATTATATTAAATATTGTATCCGTACCGTACCTGAAAATTAATTATATTTAATTCATTGATATATTTAATAAATTAAAGTATATATTAAATTATAAATCGAAAATTAATTATATATATTTCGGATTTTTTTTCCATAACCGTCCCGAATTGTTTACCACGGGTAAAAAATCGTCCCCAAACTATAACGATTTTTGGGCGGTTTTAGGTATAGGTTTTATAATTTGGTTTGGAGACAGTTTTTAATATAACTGTCCCCGTGCCCATTCCTAGATGTATACAATGTTAATCCATATTCTTTACCAATGAAATCAAGCATAATATCGATTTCGTAAATATTTTTTTATTTTAAAATTTATTAATTTTCGTAAGTGTACAAATCATTTATATAAATGATAAATATACTTGTAAGATCGATTCAATGAAATCATACTGTGTAGTTTTTAAATATTATTCAAATTTTAAAAACAAAATTAAACCTAAACATTTTGTCACAATAAGTTGATTTTTGAAAAAATTAATCTAATGCATAAAGATAAATATAGATATGGATTAAAAAAATACTCACATTCATAAATAGTCGAGAATAATGGATATAATAATTCAGTAATTATATTTACTCGTATTATTTAAGTTATTAAATATATAAATTGATATTTATTGATTTGTTTTCTTTAAATGGGACCAAAATTCTTTTATTTAATATTAATTAATTAAAATATCCTTAGTCGTTATTTATTTATTAATTAAGTATTAAATTTCAATTTTTTCTAAAAAAAATTACAAACCATCTAATAATACCTTTAGTCGGAATCAATTAATTAGACTTTATTTAAAGTATTTAAATTAAACCTAAGGATAACTTTCAGATTTTAAAACTATTTAAGAAAATATGTTGTTAATACATTTCAAAATAATAATTCTTTGTAAACTAACTTTCTTCGTTCTAAATATTCAAATAATTAAATATAAAATAAAAGAGTGTTAATCCAAATTAAGTACAGATAATTAAATCTTAATTTTAACTCTTATACTGAGTTTGTTATTAAGAGTAATGTACTCATTCAAATAATATTATTTATAAAAATCTTAAATAAAAATAAAATCAATTTATTTTAAGAAAATATTTTACTTATTCAATATTTTATAAACATATAAACGTTATTATTATATCATATTCACTCTAAACAATACATGTTATAATTGATTACTTATAAATTATGAATGATATAGAGAAAATGACACAAATATATAGATTACAAAAATAATATAATTAATTCTAAGGTTGAAAAAACTCTCATAATAATTGCACTTTATAATTTATTGAATAAAAAATTAAAAATTATTAAAATATTTTTTTTTTAAATTGAGGAAAGAACTGAATAAATTTTAAAAGCTAAAAATATAAAAATCTACTATAAATTTACATAAAACGTAACTTTGTATAATATAAAATAAAATAAATAATATTCATTTAAGTTACAAAAAGTGTGATAAATGTGTTTCAAGTATTTTTATTTATTTTAATATTTATATATTATAATATTTGTAAAATATTACAATATACCCGTTAATCTAAATAAATATATTTATATAAAATATAATATAATAAAATAAATACAAATATATTTTATTAATTAAATGAAATTAAAATATAATATATTTAATGTTTTTTAATAACTGATCATTTATATAATTAACATAACATTTAATTATATAACAAATTGATATATATAAATAATATTATTTAAAATTTATAGTAAACATTTAGTATGTTAAGAGAAAAATATAGATTTCTCCTATTAAACCTGAACGTTTGGTCATTTAAATTCAAAAATGAGTTTTATAACTTTTCAATTTTAATAAATTTGGTTAATTAATAGTAAATATTATTATTTTATATAAAGAAATTGAAAAGCAATTAAAAATTAAAATTTTAATAATAATAAAATAACAATTAATATTTATATTTGATTATCATCAATGTTTTTATTTTAATATTTTAAAAATAAAAATATATTTAAAAAATTTATTATTAAAATATTATTATTGTTATTTTTTATCAAATAATTTTATACTAAATTTTATTTTTATAATTATTAGTAGTTCATATTTTATCGTATTTTAATTAATTACTCATAAAAAATAATATTTTTATAAATAAATTATTAAATAATATTATTTATATTTAATTTACTTATTTTATTAAAATTAAAGAATTAGAAAATAATAATTGAATGTATGTGTAATTTGAGCAAATAAAAAACTCATAACATGACAAAAACTAGGCAGCTACGAGACTAGTATAAATATGAAGTCGAAACAGAAGGAAACGAGACAATAGAGAAACAGAGAGAGCAAGAGAGCTAGTAATCTGTTGAGAAAGCACAACTCATCAGTGTTTTGTTTGGGTGATCAGAAAATTGGAGCAGTTGAGAAATAATTAGTAATTTAATGGGGAGAAGCCCTTGTTGTGCTAAAGAGGGCTTGAACAGAGGTTCTTGGACTGCTCATGAAGACCGAATTCTCACTGAATACATTAAAGCTCACGGTGAAGGCCATTGGAGAAACCTTCCCAAAAGAGCAGGTACTTTAATTATTAATTAATTCCAGTCCAAATTTAAAAAAAAAAATTGAAATTTTCATGATCTGGGTTTTCTCTGTTTTACTTAACGAATAATGGGTTAACAATATTTGAAGGTTTAAAAAGATGTGGAAAAAGTTGCAGACTTAGATGGTTGAACTATCTAAGACCTGACATCAAAAGAGGCAACATCTCACAAGATGAAGAAGAACTCATCATTAGGCTTCATAAGCTTTTGGGGAACAGGTATATTATACTAGTTAATTCTACACTTTACTCTTTCACTGTGGTTTTTTATTATTTTCATAACAGTATTTTTTTTATTTTGAAAAAAATAATTACAAAATGATAAATGATTAATTCTTTTATTTTTATTTTTTCATATTTTTTTTAATTTTTTATTAGACGTTAATTTTATAGATTGTTTTTAATAATAAATGATAATAATAATTAATAAATTTACGCGTTTTAAAATATGTTTTCTATTACTATTTATATTTAATGCTACTGTTACAATTTGTTTTCTCTAACCATTACTTTGGGGCAACTTTCGCATATCTGCGTGAAAATTTCAAATCACATGTAAACATTACAATTCCCCAAGAGTATGTGTTAATTGGGTTGAATATTATTGATTTGTTATAATTTGAACTAATTAATTTGCAGGTGGTCTCTAATTGCTGGTAGGCTTCCAGGCCGAACAGACAATGAAATAAAGAACTACTGGAATACCAATTTATGCAAAAAAGTTAAAGCAGATTCTGAACAGATTAGCTCAATTAATAAGCATTCTGAAGTACTTAAGCATAAGCACTTTCAAAAGAATACAAATAAGCTTAAGTTATCACTCAAAACAAAAAGAGGTTCAATTTCAACGTTATCAAAATCTGATAATTATAATCATCAAGTTGTCGTACGTACCAAAGCAGTAAAATGTAATAAGATTTTTATAAATCCAATAGTATTGCACAACAATGATACTAGTAGTGTCGATCATCACCAACAAAGTTACATTGAAAAGTCTTCAGGAAATTTAGGAGGACCCATTTCACTTGATCAAGAATTTGATATTTTTCCAAGTACAATTGTTGAGTCAGATCATCAAGATAACAATATTTCAAGTAGTTCAGATTTAATAATGAATTTCAATGTGGAAGATTTTTGCTTGCCTGATTTTCTAAATTCAGATTATGATTATTTGAATTACAAGAATATCGATGATCATAACGGTAGCAACACCAGTGGTACTAATGAAATTTTGGATCTAGATGAGGAATTATTGATACAAGAATGGAATGGAAAAGATTGTGTTGATGAGTTCAATTTGCATAATCAAATATTTCCAAGCTGCTGCTTTAATGGTGAAGAATGTTAGAATGGCTTGAAGACGACTAGTGTTAATTAAAGTTATATAATTTTATATTTTATATTTTATAATAATAGTATTAGATTGTGCTTTAAAGCTTGAATTGGTTATTAGATTGTGCTTTTTTGTGTTGTAGTGTTGATAAATAAAGATCAAGAGTTAGGTATGTGTGTGCGTGTACCTAAAATTGTCTTGTAATAAGATTAATGAATTCTCATCCATTACGTAACCTTGTATATGATTTTGGGGTATTCTTTGATTTTGTTTATTTTATTTTACTAAAATTTAAAGCAATGACGTATATATATATATATATATATATAAAGTGGGAGATATTTCACTAAAATTTATATTTGAAAACTAAATTTATCTATATAAAATTCATTATTCAAAAACTAAAAAAAAACCATATTTATAACCTCTTTATTGATACAAAACTTCATATTTATCAAAATAAAAATTGAAATGTATTACAAGCTATTTTCATTTGAAATCAATTAATTTAGTCATTTTTTTTAAAAAAAAAAAAGCAAATTGACTTTAATTTATATTTTTATATTTAAATAAAAAAAATCCAGAAAAATTATTACAAATCAACTAATTCCTTTTATTTTCTAAAAAAAAAATTTAAACATTCTTTTCAACGCTTTATGAAGTTTGTTTTTGTTTTAAAATAATTTATATATAATATAAGATATTTGTGAGTACAAAATTTTAGTGTTAAATTAAAATATTATTTAAAAAAATTAATCGATTTCTAAAATTACCCATTTTGATATAGGTATTTTTTATAATTTAAATATTTTTCTAAATATATAATTATCAAGCCTTCTTCGTTAACTCTTTTACATCTCCTCGCAGTTTTTTTCTTTAACGAATTTTGAATTTTTTATAACATTTGATCCGATTTCTTGATATCTTCATTATATATATGATTCATTGGCAATCCTCACTAGAATGCATTATATCTATACCTAAATCTAAAAAATAAATATATTAAATTTGAAATAAACATATCTAAAAAAATCATAATATGTTAAAATACGTACTGCCTGATGGAACAAAAAAAAAGGATTTAATTTTTCTAATAATATTAAATAAATCATAAAAAATAATATCTACAGTACAAATATCAACTATGAAAGAAAGCTTTCTTTCCAACTCTAAACTCGTTTAGATAGCCTAAAGTCTTACACTTACAAAATTCAAACTATCTTTGATTTGATTTTAGTGATTGCATCATTATCCTGTATTTTTTTTAATAATAAATCATTATATTATTATTCTATATATCCTTATTAGTTAGTTATGATTGCATTTACTAAAAAAAAAGAACTGAATTTTCATTCATTAATGCGGGTACAGTGAATTTCATTCTTGAAATAACTAATAAAAATTGATAATATATTAGTAAAAATGTTGTTCCAATGTCTCCAAATAGAATTGATTGTCCAATTACATTAAAAAAAAATTTAAATTTGTAATAAACTTTCATACATAGTATAATTACATACATTTATATATCTATCTAACGAATCTTCAGGGTTGAATTAATTTTTTTTAAGAATTCTTATTTTAAATCAATAAATTGTAATATTTTTATTTAAAAAAAAAGAGTAAAAATATTTTATTAAATGTTATTATTAGTATTATTTGTTGATTATGTCTAAATTTTTTGGACTTTTTTTTTTGTTAGAAAAGAAATTCCCCTGAGATGAGAAGGAATAATTAATTAAAGTGACACACGATTGATAAGTAGTCCATTTGGTTTTTATGCAAACGTCATATACAAAAAAGTTATAGTGTAGCCAATTACATTCATTAACACCTGTTTTCCATGGTTTTACTGTATATAGGACTAAAACTATGAACAATCTGTGATCTGGTTAATATTGTATTCTATAATTAACCTAACAAGTCACATCCAAGTTTCACTGTTTTATAATAGCAACCAAACTAAAACTTATATCATTTCTTAAAATTTATAATAATATTAAAAATAACATCTTAAATCCATCTCAAAAGTATATTCTTTCTATAAATAGGAAGTTTAACATTCAATATCAACGTCTGTCAATTTAACGTCATTTTACATAAAATTTTGATTAATTAAAATTTATGTAATATTGATTTTTGATTAATTAAATCGTGATTATAGTTATTTGAAATGTTATTTAAGCTTAAAATTGTACTATATTTGTGCCGACAAAATATTTTATATATTTAAGATTAATTTTAAATAATATATTATAATATTATTAAAAAATATAATTAAATCTGTATAATTATATTATTTTATCAACGTCTCACTTTCTTTTGCTCGGCTTGTCACTAAAATTACGGCAAAGGAACAAAGTCAAGCATGGTCCTACTACTGACGTCCAGCGTATCTAAATGAACGGTTCTCATTTAATGGCTCTATGACCAAAGTCTCACCCCACCAAGCCTATTTTACAATCAGCCGAGCCGAGCCGAGCCGAGCCTCGTCTTCACCTACCTCAGACCTCAGACCTCAGACTCAACCAACCTTCAAAATTAATCATATCGTTAAAAAGAAAAAATAATCTAAAAAGTATGATAATTAATTTTTTGATTTATTTATATTACCCAACTTTTTTCGTATATAAATTTTTATTTTTAATATTTTTTTAAAAATATACATTAATTTTTTTAATTTTATAATATAAATGAATATTTATTTCTTAAAATTATTTTATCATCTATACACTAAATTTTTTTATCAATAGTCTAACAGTGTTTTCAACAGAAACATATATTTTATATTTGGGAATTGTTAAATCGTTTTTTTTTATTTCTTTTGATTGAGAAGATTGCGTTAATTCTTCAAAGTACGAATTTTAAATAGCACTTCGTACAATTACTCAAGAAATAATTAAAAAATGTTTACTTATCTAAATTTGAAATAAATAAATAAAAATTTAAAAATATATATCTAAATTGATTTTGTAGCTTTAGTAAATATTCACCAATGAATTTTTAAAATTATATTTAACATTTTAGAATTTGCATGAATAATTGTCCTGAATGTTGAAAGGTTATTGAAATATATCAATTTTTTTGTAAACCTGCATATTTATATATAAAAACATGGATTCTCAATTTTCTATATTTGATTTAGTTGATGATGTATATATATATTTTTAATTATAGATAGGAGGAAGCAAATAGGAACTGTAACACGTAAACGCTATGACCAAATCCAAACCTTTATGACTTTGTCCAGCGTCATATTCTTTATGCTTTGAAAATAATTGATCATCCTCTTCATAAATATAATATAATATATATATATATATATATATAAGACTGTTATTATTGAGATTTTGTCCAAGTTGTTTTTGGGATTAAATTAAGGGATAAATGTTGGTATTTTTTTTAAAAAAGTGGGTTAATCTTTTAACTTAAGAAATATATTAATTAATTTTTTTATTTATAAAAATAATTATTATGAATATTTTATTTATAAAAAATAAGTTATATAAGGATTTTTAGTAATATTAATAAAAAAATTAATTTTTTTAATTTTTTTTTGTATAGTAAACAATAAAATGACTGGAGTATTCTTCATAAAAAAATTTATAAAAAAATTTTAAAATAAAAAAATTAAATAATATATTTTTTATAAATAAAATTATCAAATTATCATTCCCTTGAATTAATCGTAAAGTCAGAGAATGAGTGTCTCAAGTAACGAAAAACGTGGCCCCCTAGCTGAAAGTTTCTTATAATTGAAGGAGCTTTTCAATGTTTTGAATGCTAAAAATATAGTTTATTATTATTATTATTTTAAAAATATAGTTTTTTTATAAGAATAATTATTATGAAATTGTAAATTAATTTGTCTTTTATTTAAAAGTCTAATTGTGGCAATAATGCTAAATAAAAAAGTTAAAAGATTTGTTTAGGTGCTACTTGATATCAAGTGCTCGTGATTAATGAGTTCACGAGTAGCCCAAAATATAATCATACCGTAGTTGTGGAGTGGATATTTTTTTTAAATGAATAAATTGTACATATTTTTAAATATTAAATATTAAATATATTATTAAATTATAATTAATAATTTAATAATATAATAATATAATATTTCTTTTATTATATTGGAGTTCTAACTCTCAAAAAATCCAAAATTTATTATAAAAATAATTTATATTTATTTAAATTACGATCACAATTATGTATATACCTGATATTTTAATATAAAATAAGTTATTATTATTATTTTATTTATAATTATATATTTTATAAAAAAAATCAATTTAATTATCATAGTCATTATTTTTTTGTGAAGAAAAATATCATCATCTATTAATACTTAATGAGATGTAGTATTTTATAGTAAAAATAATTTATGAATTAAAATATAATATTGTTAAAAAATAATAATCATTAATATTAATTGGATATATAAAATTTTTTAATATCCAATTTATATCTATGATATTAAAATTTAAATAATGATATTTTTATTTTAAAATAAAAATAATTTAAATAATTAATATTTTTTCAAATTTAAGAAAAAATAGATTGCAATTATATATTAGAAAATATTTTTTATTAAAAAATAAAAATAATTATTTCTTAATTCTCAAACATATAAAAATAAATTATAATTATTTGTTAAATTATATAAATTTATTTTTAAAATTTTAATAAATAAATAAATATATATATATATACTAGAGATTAATAAATTAAGTTGATAAAATATTAACCTAAACTTAAATCCAATCTAACCTACTATATAGATAAGCCTTTACGCATATCTCATGTTTTTAATTTAATAAATAATTTAATTTTAACATGTTATTTAATATTTATAATAATTTGATATATATAAAAATTTAAATAAAAGTAAATATAATATTATATACATATTAAATAACCTGTTAGAAATTGAGTTGATCCATTAATTGGATGATCAAAATGTTAAAATAATTATAATAATATATATTAATTAATAAGGAATTAATTTTTAATATCTCTAGTCAAACTCACGCTAGTCTTTTCCTCTTGACTGTCCAGTCATCATTTTTGTCCTTATTTATATTATATATATATATATATTTTGTCTATTTCTATTTAAGATGTAAAATATATGTGGTAATAATGCATGCTTATAATGTCATTTTCTACGATATTTGCGATACGCTAAAATAATTAGAAAAAAATATATTTATAACATTTATAATTTTATTAAACGAATTTATTTGAAATATTTTATAATAAAATTATTTAATTATTATTTAAATTATTTAATATTAAATTTTATTTTATTTAAAATTATTTTTATATTATTAAGCTTTATATTGACGAATAATTTTGGATGACACAGCAGTACTTCTAATTTGCTTGTTTATTAAAATATATATATATATATTTAATTATAAAAGTAACCCAATCGTCATTGTAATATATATATATATATATTTGATCGGTAAAGATCCACCGACGCTACAGAAAATAAATTAATATAACATAAAAAATATGATATGTTTAAATATAAATAAAAAAATATTTCCCTAATTTGCTCGAGATACTTAGAAAACCTTGCTAGAAACAAAGAGCAGTTGGGAGTTATTGAAAGTGCATTTTATTTCATTTATACACACGTAAATTTATATTTATAATAATTATAGTATGTTAAATAGTTAAATAATTTTAAAAAAAATTAAATTTTTAAGAAAATTTAGATACATGTAACATTATAATTAATTTAATAAAAAATAATTTAATTTTTTTTGTACTACTTTTAGTGTGTCATTTATACTATCCATATGTGACAAATATATAGATAAAAATATTAAAGATATCAATATTTATTATATAAAATATTTTTTTTTTACAATAAATTTATAAATAGTTAATAACACATACAACAGATATAACTTATGTTAATTAAAAGTTCAATAAAACAGGGTTAAATAAAACAACTTTAACAGTCTAAATAACTACAGTGGAGTAGGTAAAATAGAAAATGCCAATGGGAAATAAAAATGCTTAACTTCATTCTTATAGATCTGCAATGTAAAAAGAAACCTAATTATTAATGTAAAATTAACAATTCAATATACTCAATTTATTTATAATTGATCATATAAATTCTTGATTTAAAAAAAAAAATTCAGTTTCTGAGTCATAAACTTAAATAAGTTATGATGAGCAGTTCTTAAATTTTTTTAACAAATTTTTTTATTAATTATAATAATATTATTATAAAATATTACAATTAAAATGTACTTTTATATTTTCTTGTTTTAAAAAAATATAATATTTATACTAAAAATTTTATTTTAAAAAATTATAAATATAATTTTTACTTTTTTATGTTTTAAAAAAATAGTTAAACTTATTTAAAACATAAATTAAATTTAACTCATGTAAATTTAAATAAACTGAACCTATCTATAAATCACATGAGATAAATTTGAGAAGATGACCTCATTTCACAACTCTATATATAACTCTTGGAAAATTGCTTTCAAGCTGAATTTTACTTAAGCTTAAATCCTACTTTTAAGTCGAATAATTGTCTTTCAGTAAGTCACGTTCTATCTACTTAAGTCACGCATTCAAATTATTTTAAGCATGTTTAATTAAAAAAAATTAAAAAATATCACATAAATATTTTAGATTATATCATTTATCTTATTTAATCTATTATATTAAAATTAATGTCATTTAATACCTTAGTTTTATAAAAAAAAATCAATTAAGAACAAATTGTATTATTTTAATATTTTTTTATTAAAATATTATTATTTTTTAATAAATTGATTAAATACGATTAAAAAAAATCTTTAACAACTATAAAATTACAAGTAATACGAAAAAATTTCAAAATATTTATTTTTAAACATTTATTAATTACCACTATTTTATTTTAATTTTTATTAAAAATTAAAATATATAGTTAAATAAATTTATGTTTGAATTTTATTATTGTTTATTTTTTCTCAAATTATTTTATATTTAATTTTACTTTTATAATTATTAAAAATTCGTATTTTAACCTTATTTTATTACTTAACATAAAATAATAATATTTTAAATAAAAAATTATTAAAATAATATAATTTACTTTAAATTATTCGTTTTTGTAAAGCTAAAAAAATAACATCATTTTTAATCTAAAAAACTAAACTACATAAATAACTTAATTTAAATTTTGTGTCAACTCAATAAAATATAAATAAATAATGAGATCCTGAAAATCAAAGGGTTTTATTCCCCCACAACAATGCACTTAAGATTTCACATAAATTAAGTATAGAGTAGTACTAAATAAATATATGTCCTCTAACCTTATGCCACAAAACAAAAGATTATAGGATTATCCTGCCATATAATGAATAGGTTTTTCTTACTTTAGCTATGTGTTGAAGAATTTTTGTGGTCGAAAACGATCTATGAAGAATTCTCTTTCAGTTTTATATTATCGGAGATCAAGCCCTCGATGGATATTAATGTCTAATTAATATGGTAGATACTCTAAAATGTCACTTGGTGCAAGAGAAATTGGAAAACGATAAGATGAGGGAGTGAAATTATAGCATGAAATTTAGGTCATTTTTAAACATACACTTCATAAATTGTAAATAGTGTAGTTATCAACCTTTGTCAATACTCCATCCAGAGAAAGTTGCAATGTTTCCGGCTTGAGTATGCATATTTCATCTTTGTGCTAACGTAAAAACACAGAATGTGCTTTCAAAACTCAAAAAACATATTTTGTGCTTCATAATATAAACATACATGTACTTCTTGGAAGCTTTTTTTTTTTTGTTGTTGCTGAAATTACTTTTAATAGAAACCCATTTGAACATTAGTGAGAATATATGTCTTCTACATTTATCTATTTTGTTAGCGTGCTTGCATTATGATTTAATCTCACAATATCATAAATTCAACCCTACTTCTGCATCATCTCACATAAAAATGAGTCCAAACGCTGACATGTGAGACTCATCATCTCATCATACATGCAACTATTATATTAGAAGTGTTCTCATAATCGAATTACTCCATTAAATTCAACCCTACTTCTGCGTGCATGGAACCATATATTGGATATTCGCTTTAAAAAAAAAAAAGAAGCGCATGTAAGATAAGTTGGCAAGTATTTTTCTTCTTTTTTCCTCCAGATTTTCCTGATTCCTAACGGCTTGCGGTGATTGTGCTGTTGCAATTATTTGAGCCATCACAGTAGCATATTGAACAGCAGTATGTTGCGGGGCATAGCAGTTTGCAAGATCGTACTCTGCAAAATTGGGTTCCATATGCATGAAGTGACCGGGTGATGATCTTTTCAAGACGGCTTCTTGCCATGTGTCAATGAACTCTTCCATGATCTGCCTGGATTTCTCCATTGAAGATATGGGAAGGTACTCTACTTGTAGGAATAATACGTCGACCATAATTGAAAAGAACAAAAGGACCAATGGACAGTCTTTAGGCACATAGCATTACCAAAATACCTGAAGCAAGATAAAGAAACTACAATGGGAAAAATGATGAAAAAAAGAGTATTTAATAGCAAACATAACGTACAGTCGAAACTTCCTAATGGAGCTGGAAAATAATAGCTACAAGCTTCATCTTTCTCTTCTTCTTTTTTCTTTTTTCCCCCAATGGCAATAACTGTATGCAAAATCCTGATTTTGGAGCCAAATAGGATCATGCAAAAATATTGTAAACGAGTCATTAGTTCACAATCAAGAAAACTGCATACTTAATATTATCTTCAGGAGATCAATTTTATGTACAACCAAGGTACATAAACAACATGATTGATCATAGTTCAATCCAAAAACACTTATGAAATCATATAAACATAAATGTAACACAACAGAAGCAAAAAGAATTGAAAACATATATTCAACCATTGGTCAAACTTCATTACTTATCACGAAAATTTAATGGGTTTTTAGTTTGATGCTTCTAAACTCTTCTCTGTTATCATGATGGTGCAGAGAACAATGCCCTGAAGATTGTTTGAATTCTCTCTCAGTTTTTCACAGAGCGAGCCTAGGGACCACACTATGTATTTATAGACAAATCTCAAATGATCTGTCCATCAAAGAGCAATCAGACATGCATTGAGGGCATGAAGAACATGGATGATAGAGATGTTGGACCACATTCTAGCCAAATGCTTAGTGGTTACCAAGTGTAGTAACTCACGAAGACAACATTCTCGGTGGTTACCAAGTGTAGTAACTGAAACCAACATGCTCCCACTTGGTCCATATATTTCATCATTCAACTTTATGAGAAGCAAAACACATGAATTACGGAGATAGGTCTTCTAATGATGAGTATTATCTTCCATGTATCACGATGCACTATGCATCTCAAGCCCATAAAAATTAATGAATAAATCTTATGTTTATTCGAGGTCTATTACTTAAAGATGTTTTTCTCAAAATATATAAATAAACAAAATATGCACATAAAATTAATGAGAAAACATAAATTAAATACAAATTTCATGAAAATATCAAATGTACGTACAATGAATATTAACATCATAGAACCAAGTCTAATTCTCACTACGTGATCCTTGAAATTCTTTGGTGGTATGCCTTTAGTCAAAAGATCAACAATCATTAACTCAATGCTAACGTGCTCAATGACCACTTTCTTTTTCTTAACACGTTCTCTTATGGTCAAGTATTTGATATCGATGTGTTTATTACGACTACCACTTTTGTTGTTCTTGGCCATAAACACAGCAATTGAGTTGTCACAGTACAATCTCAATGACCTAGAGATAAAATCAACTACTCTAAGCCCAAAAATGAAACTCTTCAACCATATACCATGTGATATAGCCTTAAAACATGACACGAACTTGACCTCTATAGTGAAAGTAGCAGTCAAGGTATGCTTTTCACTCTTCCAAGACAGTTCCACCGATAAACATGAAAATGTAACCTGATGTTGATTTGCGTGAATCAACACAGCCAGCTAAGTCTGCATCGGAGTAGCCAATCACTTTCAGATTGTCAGTTCATCTATACATGAGCATGTAATTCTTTGTCCCTTGAAGGTATCTCGTCACCTTCTTTGCAGCTTTTCAGTGGTCAACACCCGAATTACTCTGATACCTCCCTAGCATCCCAATAACAAATGCAATGTCAAGTCTGGTACAAACCTGAGCATACATCAGGCTTCCAATGGCTGAAACATATGGAATGGTTTTCATATGTTCCCGTTCGAGCTCATTTTTAGGGCATTAATTTAGGCTAAATCTATCACCCTTCACAATGGGTGCCACACTCGGTGAACAATCCTTCATCCAAAATCTCTCTAAAACTTTATTGATTTAAGTCTCTTGAGACAAACCCAACATGCCTCGAGATCTATCCCTATGGATCTTAATGCCAAAGACATAAGATACCTCACCCATATCCTTCATATCAATTTTTTTTCAAAAGGAATTGTTTCACCTCATATAGCAAACCCTTATCATTGGTTGCAAGCAAAATATCATCCATATATAGCACCAAAAACAAATCTTGCTCTCATTGATCTTCTAGTATATACATTGATTCATGACGTTATCTTCAAAACCAAGTAAAGTGATGACGTTAAGGACTTTTAAATACCATTGACAAGAGGCTTGTTTTAATCCATATATGGATTATTAAGCTTACAAACCAAATGCTCACCATCACTAAAGAAGAATCCTTCAGATTGTTTCATGTAAATCTTTTCCTCTAGGTCACCATTAAGGAAATCTGTTTTCACATTCAATTGATGCAAATCCAAGTCAAAATGGGCAATCAATGCCATGATCACACGAAGTAAATATTTCTTAGATATAAGAGAGAATGTCTTCATGTAGTCGATTCCCTCCCTTCGAGTGAATCCTTTGGCAACGAGTCTTGCCTCATGTCTCTCAATATTGTCTTGTGAATCTTTCTTTCTCTTAAAGACCCATTTACATCTAATGGATTTTACACCATCAAGCAACTTGAAGAGATCCCATACTCGGTTAAACGCCATAGAATCCATCTCTTCTTTCATGGCATTGTGCCATAAGTTCGAAACCTCATAACTCATGGCCTGTGAAAACGTCTCAGGATCATTTTTGACTCCAACATTGTAGTCACACTCTTGTAGATACACAACATAGTCACTAGGAATCGTTGATTTCCTTACTCTAGTATATCTTTTAAATGCTACATCAAAATTCTCCTGATGAGAAGGATCATGTTTTTGAACAGTTTCAAGCATATGTTGAACTTCATCATCTATTGGATCAGGATCAACAACTTGTGGTACTTCCAAGAATGGTTCTTCAACAAGCGTTTGTCCTCGAGGCGCATTGTTAACAACAACGATCTGCCCATTACTTGAAGTAGAATACTGAGCACCTGAATGATCTTTCTCAAGACCAATGCCCTAGGATCAATCACTCCCACTAATCAAGTCATTCTCAAGAAATTTTGCATTTCTTGATTCCACAAATCTAGTGCTATGAGATGGATAATAAAACCTATATCCCTTAGACCTTTCGACATATCCAACGAAATACCCACTTATGGTCCTTAAGTCCAACTTATTTTCTTGTGGATTATAGACTCTTGTTTTAGATGGACAACCCCAAATGTGTACATGTCGCAAACTCGATTTCCAACCCTTGAATAACTCAAGAGATGTCCTTAAGACAACTTGGTTGGAACTTGGTTCAATATGTACGCAACCGTTTTATGAGCTTTAGTCCACAAGGACTTAGAAAGTTTGGTGCTAGTAAGCATGCTTAGCACCATGTCCAATAATATTCAGTTTCTCCTTTCAGCTACTCCATTCTAGTCTGGAGAGCCAGGCAAATTGTATTGGGCGAAAATCCCATTCTCTTGAAGAAACCTCGTAAATGGACCACTCGCTTGTCCAATCTCAATGTATCTACCATAGTACTCTCCACCTCTATCAGATCTCACGATCTTAATTTACTTGCCGCATTGTTTATCTACTTCAACTTTAAACACCTTAAAAAATCTAATGCTTCATTCTTCTTGTTAAGCAAGTAGAGATACATATATTGTTAGTTTGCTTGCCCTTAATGTAGTCTATATAAGTCTTAAAGTCACTAAAATCTAGAGTACTAAATACCCCATCATTTACCAACCTTTTAATTTTCTCAATAAAGATGTGTCCCAATCTTCGATGCCATAACTTAGAAGAGTCTTCATTAATAATACGCCTTTCAGTGTCAGTTTGAACATGCATTGCGTTATGAGTGACATTATTTCATAAATTAATGTAATAAAGACCATCAGACAAAATATCATTCCCAACACAATCAGATTTATTAAATAAATTGAAATATGTTTTCGAAAAGTGGAAGGAATAACCATAAGGTATAAGTCTTGAAATAGAAATCAAGTTTCTAGAGAAACTTGGAACATAAAAGGCCTTTTCTAATTCTAAAACAAAACCACTACTTAAAATCAAACTGCATGTCCATACAACCTCCACATGTGAGCCCATCTTGTTGCCAGATAAGATTTATTGCTCACTTCCTACTGGCTTCCTTAAGTTTTGGATACTCTGTAAAGAGTTTGCAACATAGATTGTAGATCTAGAATCAATCCATTAGGTGTTAATATTAACATTAACCATATTAGATTCATAACAAACAAACGAAGTCGGATTAATTTTATTTTCAAGCCATTTCTAGAATTTGATACATTCCTTCTTCATATGTCTCTTTTTTTTTTATATAGAAGAAACAATTGTTGTTTTCTTAATATCAATTTGAGGTGTAACTATCCCTTTCCCTTTCTGTTTGTTGTAAGATTTCCTTTCTCACTAGTGAATCTTAAGGAAGAGAACTTCATAATAAGGGTGTTTGCCAAAAGCTTTATCTGAAGTGACGAGCTGATCATCAATGGCTTTTAGCAGGTTATGTACATTGTTATGCTAATCAACAGAACCACAAATATTAGCAAAATCTTAGCCTTAATGAACATCACCCTAAGACGATTAGATGACTCTCATTGTTCTTAAAGCGTGATATTGGTTGGAGTGTTGGTTTTAGTAATTTTAGGTGATTCGTTTTTTCTTAATTACATAGTCAATATCCATCCATACTAGATGAAGAAGAATTCTTTCCTTCTATACTTTATAATTATCCCCTTTGTTCATATCAAAGTAATTAACAAGTTGAATTGCTGCAATAAATTAAATATTCATGTTCATATTACTAAATTTGAAGCTAAAATATGACATGTTCTTCCAATGTAAAATCATGAAAAATATGAATCTAGTGACATAAAACTTGTACGTGAGCTAAAGTTCTAATTTAATTGGATTCATTTTAACTTTACGAAAAAACTATCAAATTATGTTCATTTTCCTAATCCCTATGAATAAATTAGAAAATATAATTTGATATTCTATCATAATTAATCACAAAATATAATAAAAACTCACGCGAGATAAGATTTATTATATCAGATATGATTAATCATAATTAATGTTTATTTTCTAAATGTGATCCTAAATAAATCTTATTATAGTTTTAATTAATTAAAGATGTGACTACTCACTAATTAATTAAACTATATGAATCACTTAAAAATTAACTAAATCCTTAGGCTCAATTATTGTATAAAACCATTAATAATATTAATTTAATTTCAAATGTACAAATATTATCTCTCTTAAGATTGCATGTATAAATAAATGACAAGAAATTATACAAGCAAAATAAATAATATAAATACTAATTAAAATTATAAAGAGTCATTAACAATTAATCTCATTATGCATAAATTATTTAACCAAATGTCATATGTATAATAAATTACAAAATTTATACATACAAATACTAAAACACATAATTTAAACATAAATTTTAATGTGCCAAAAATTATTTAAATAAATGTCACATGTATAAGAAATATTCTACGTATGATAAACCTAAATAAAATAAATAATCACATTAAAAAAAATTCGGAATTTTTTTAGTAAATATTAAATTTTGAATATATATAATAATAAGCCTTATACATAAAATAACGTAAAATGTGTTGTAGTCCAGTGGCCAGAGACTTAACTCTCTGTCGAGAGACTTGAGTTCAATTCCTAGCAAAACCAAAAAAATATTCTGGCACAAAAATGAAAAGTCATTTTTCCCTATAGAAGTTGTCTTCAACCTCCAACCGGATCAACGCGGCTTGAATGGAGGCCTAATGGTTTCTCGTAATTCCGACAACAAAATCTATCATTTTTTATCAAAATTCTCAAAATTTGATTTACGAGTGATTCATAGTCTTAGTTTGAATCAAAAACATCATAATAAAAAGAAGCTAATTAAAAAATTCCAATGAATGCGCACGAAAAATTGGAATGATTTTCTTCATGGTTTTTCAATTTTGAATTCATAGAATCATTTGAATATCAATACTGAAATAATTTATAATTTTCATACGCATCAAAACTAAGCCAAATAAAAAACCTAATTTTTCAATCCCTTAATGAAATAGAACAAAATAGGGATGTTTTCAAAATAGATTTGATACCAAATGATGGATCATAATTCGATCCAAAAACATTCATGGAAGCATATAAACATGAATGTAAATACAACGGAAGCAAAAAGGAATTGAAAACATACATCTAACCATTGATCAAGCTTCACCACTTATCACGAGAATTTAATGGGTTTTTGGTTTGATACTTTTAAACCTTTCTATGTTATCACGATGGTGCAGAGAACAATTCATTGAAGATTGTTTGAATTCTCTCAGTTTTTCACAGAATAAACTTAGTGACTAAACCATGTATTTATAGGCAAGTCTCAAATGCTTTGTTCATCAAAGAACAATCAGATGTGCATTAAGGGCCTGAAGAATGTGGGTAATGGAGTAATGGATGATGGAGATGTTGGACCGCATTCTAGCTAACCACTCGGTGGTTACCGAGTGCATTAAATGAAACCAACACAACCTTCATTAGATGTTCACCTCAAGTGATGGAGACCATTGAATGATCAAATGATAACTTGCACATTGCACATCTTCCCATCTTCTAAGGGGGCAAAGGAGTGTAAATGTTCACACATTTCAATTAACACTAGAACCGTTTTGAATAATCGTTGAAATCAAAATCAAACATTGTAATAGGGCAATCTCATCAGTGATAATTCTAACTTAAATTTGAAAAGAAACGAATCATGCATGCTAGATAATACATGACAAAATTTAATATGTAAAGAAAAAAAAAGTTCGAACACCAGTGACCAAACAAAATGAATATAATATCTTTGGATGAAAGAGACAACTTAAGCATTATAGATTATAACCAGAACAAAAGCAACAACAAGTACAGTTGTGTTCCATTTAAGTTCTGAACCTCCATGACTATTCCTCTCAAATTTTCAGGATGACTAGTAGGAACAACTTGTTACAAACAGAGAATTCAGAGAAGTAGGAGAAGACGAGAAGCTGAGAAAGAGAGATAAATTGTATAATATTTCTTGTTATTCCTTCTTCAGATATTATGGCTATATATAGCCTTACATGTAACTAATTCCTAATCATTCTTAACAGAATCACAGTTACTCTACATGGCTTGATTGGGGTCCATTTTCGTGTGTTGCCTGCGTTTGTTGGTGGCAACGTGTGTTGCCTGCATATTGTGCCATTTGTAGTCCCTTTCCCCAGCGTCTCACGCCCAGGTGTTGCGCCAAGTAGCTCGATCAAATTATGCTTGTATCATTCCATCCTCCCTTTAGAATCCTTGTCCTCAAGGATAAAGCTGAGATATAACGGGGTGAGGTAGTCCTGAATAGATCTTGGAGGAAGCTCATGGATGCAAAGAATGGAATATCGGTTAGGTCTGGCCGTTCATAAGGGCACCCATAAACACCACCATTCCTATCTAAAGTACGCAGCCATGACTCAACAAATTCAGCTGCAGCATATGCTATGGACAATGTAGCAGAACCCACCTTTACATTTGCTTCCACATCTTCAGTATCTTGAACCCAAGTAGTTAGTTCATGTACTTCCTTGCCACTGAAACTCCCAATGAGTTTTAATTTTGATAGAAAGTGAAGGATGGTGATATCCATATGGCTCCTAACTACTGGAGAATCAACATCAATTAATTTCAAATTCTTCTTATGAGCAACCCTATTATTAGAACTCACAAGCTCCAATGTAGGAACATCGAAGAGCCTTTTTGGATCACAAACACCCATCTTTTCGAGGATCTCTACTTCTATAAGCATTGTGGGCTTGATAGGATGACTGATAATGTGGATAAGAAAAGCATCAGGGCAGTTCTCAGCATTAGCCTCATCAGGTTTTGTGCCCTTTTTTATTGTACTAGTAGCCACCTCTACAGAAATAGTAAGGAGGGGATTTGGGCGTCCTTTATGTTGACTCATAGCACTGGCCAACTGAAACTTAGTTTCAGTAAGAAGCTGCTCAGTTTGGTGCCACTGAGACTTAGTTATTTCAAAACTTCTTGTGCAACTTGCTAGATCCTTTGCAAGGTTGTCTTTCTCTGATTTTAGTTGTCGAAACGCCTCCAATAAGAATTTTTCAGATGTAGTCTTAAAGCTATATCCCAACGCTAGATTCCCATCACATTGTTTCATTATTTTAGCTTCTGCGTGAATTCCATAAGGTTTAACTGCAGCTTGGTTGACAATCTGTGTAGCCCATCTGTTTAGTTCTGATTTATGTTCTTGAATTCTCTCAACCTCTGATTCTGAGTTTATGGCTAAGCTGAGGAGCTTCAGAATGATTTTCTCAACGATCTGTAAGGGTACCTCTTTAACTGAGGTAGAGTGGTCTATCTGGGCTGAGAGGAAATCAGTGGCAAAGCCAAAACAAGTTCGAAAGAGCTGAAACATTAGGTTGGAGTGTTCTTCTTCTAGAGTATCTTCATCACTCATAAGAAAGTGAGACTGTTTGATGGCAATATTAGGTTCTACATTCTCAGACAGCTTGGAATGGAACCCTTGTAAGACAGTTTTCCATTCCTTTAACAGACACAGAATTATTATCCATGGGTTACAAGAAACGTTCTCCTTCTCTATTATTTCTTTAAACACCTTGCGTGGGTACGTTGTACCTCCCCACTTCTTATACCATTTCTTCAAGTTATTGGTCTCAGGAACAGAATATGACTCATACTCAATTTTTATATTATTGGTATGAATTTGAATTTCTAACCTCTCATTTCGAAGATCTGTCGCTATTTTATGAGTCGCTGTTTTCTGAGTAGTTGAGGGAACCTTTTTCTGTGACTGAACAGATGGATGGTACATTAGGAACTTAAAGGGAGTTTCTGTTGGAGGGTAGTCATCATCGTCCTCAATCTTTTGAAGCACGATGTGGTCTCCATTTTCTTCTTCGTTTTCTTCAAGCTCAGAGTAAGTAAATTTGGGTAAACCCTCGACACCTTCTTCGTCGTTTTCTTTGATTTTCGATTGGGTCGGGCTGGGTAAACCCAGTGCATGGCTATTGGTTATAGGGACTACACCGCCATAAAATGACCCAATTTTGAGTCCAATTTCAAGCCCAAGCAAGGGAGGCTCGCGAGACTTGACTTTGATGTCTGTATAAGCCGTCTTCTCATCCTTATATACCCCAGGGGATTGGTTCTTATATAATTGGAGATTTATTGAGTCTAACCTTGCGTATCTCATAGCCGTTGAGCAAGCCTCTGAGGCAAAGGAACCAGTGGGTGAAGCTTCCCAGTTCTCGAAGGTTCCCGATGATCTACTCCTCTGATTGCCAAGAGAGGTTGCCGGTGGTGAAGGTGATGATTGGTGTTCGAATGTTTCTGAAGACACAGTGAACATTTGAACTGCGTTTTTGAAGTTAGAAATATCAACTTGAGCAATTATTACTGGGTATGGATTTGATTCAGATCTGGGTATGCGTTTAGGATTCGGAGGTGTGCTGTGGGAGGTATGAAGAGCTCTTAACTCAAAGGTTTGAGATGATTTACTCCTCTGTTTGCCAAGATAGGGAGTCGATGGTGAGCTATGGGTGGCACGAAGAGCTCGCAACTCGATTAACACCCGTCGTAAGACGGCGTTTATTCGCTCCAGGGTATCAGATTCCTCATCGGAGGTCTTTGTGTTGGATCGATTCCAATTGTCCATGGATGAAACCGGTTTTGATACCATTGTTACAAACAGAGATTTCAGAGAAGTAGGAGAAGACTAGAAGCTGAGAAAGAGAGATAAATTGTATAATATTTCTTGTTATTCCTTCTTCAGATATTATGGCTATATATAGCCTTACATGTAACTAATTCCTAATCATCCTTAACAGAATCATAGTTACTCTACATGGCTTGAGTGGGGTCTATTTTGGTGTGTTGACTGCGTTTGTTGGTGACAACGTATGTTGCCTGCAAATTGTGCCATTTGTGGTCCCTTTCCCCTGCGTCCAGGTGTTGCGCCAAGTAGCTCGAGCAAATTATGCTCGTATCACAACTTTCCCAACCCTTAACTGGAAATCCCCAACTTGGTAATGAAACCCCTGCAAATACAATAAGTATATAATGAAGGAAAAAATCACTATAAAATTCAATGGAAATGTGTATAATTAATAATAGTTGGTAATAAAATAACGCCAAAAAGAAGCTAACAGAAAATACACGTCAAAATTAACAGATTCTCTCGATTGATAAGAATGCAACTTCTCCGTTATAGTCTCCGTTATAGTCTGAATAGATGAATCAGCCTCAAGAACTAAGTGCTGTCCTCTGATTATAAAATAGTATTTGCTTGGTTGTTCAGGCAACGAAATTCCCAGATAATCGCGAGGAAATTCAGCTGCTAAAGACTGCTCTGATTGGTTTTTTGACCCAAAAAAAAATTAAAATTGATTATCAAATTGAAAAGATACTTGATAATTAATACATATAACAAAGAAATAAAATTGTGAAATTTACCTCGTAACATGGGCTTGTAGAAAGTGAGAGTAGCTTTACACCTGCCCTCTTTGACACCATTCATACCCTCAACGCACTGCGTAACTTCGTTCATGATTTGGCCGATCACTGTTGGCCCAGCATTAGGTTGTCAATGCAAAACCCCAGAATGACGTTGCGAATATAGAAGGAATAAGCAAGGAGTATTGAGTATGATATTTGAATGGGAATCGGACCGAAGTGAATCCTAAAAGAGAGAACTACCATTTCTGAGGCATCTTTGCAGTTCAAGGTGAAAGAAAGAGTTCCTTCAAACGATACAAAAGAAATTACGAGCGACTTCAATCCAATTATACGGTTTTATGTTTGTAATTGGATTTTGGTTTTATTTAAAAATTGCAGAATTGATATTGATACATGATAAATTGAATCGGTTATTCGAATTAAAATGTTTACAATGACCAATCCAACCCACATGTTATATTATATTATATATTATTATTTTTTATTTTAATATAATTATTATATTTAATTAAAAAATAATAAAATAATAAAACTAATAGTTTTTTAGATCTTTATTTTTCACTAACACTCTTCATCTTTTAAAAATCTATATAATATATCCAATCTAAATAATATATCCTTATTTTCTTACCCAAACTTAGTTATTGTAACTAATTTCTTAACTTTAAATCCAAACATAAGATGTATTATTGTATTTAATTAATCTCTATTTTTCAAATTTTGTATTGTTTAAGTTAAATGTTTATTTATATATACAATATATGTTTAAATTAATAAAAATAAATAAATAATAAATATTTGTGTTTATTCGCTTGTAATTTAAAATTTAAAATTAATTACATAATCTTTATTTATTTATTATTAAAAAATCAAAATCTTTTTAAGTCTAAATTTTAATCATTTATTAAAATATGATATTTAATGCAATAATTATTTAGTTATTAAAAATAAATATTTTTTTAAAAAAATAAAAATATAAAATTGGATCCCCCGAATCTAATTCATTCATTTTGGATTTACTTTATAAGTTTTATTATATTAAATCAATCTTAAGTTTTTAAAAAATATCATATTAAATTGAATTTGATTTTAACTCAAATTTAAAACAATGTATAATTGCATACTCTTACTTTTGTTGTAAAAATGTATAACATACATACCACTACTTTTGATGTATAACTACATCGCTTATCATTTATAACAAAAACCAAAAACAAAAAAATGTTTTATTACACTCGAAGGAAATATAACCTTGAGTAAAAAATTTATGGGTATAGAGTAGAGTTGTTCATCGGATCTAAATTTATGATTTTATACTTATTCAATTTGATCTGACTATCCGTTCGAATTCAAACATCTTAATCCGCAACCAATTCAATCATCTTTCACATCCATTCAATCCGATTTGTAAATTATTCAGATGACATCCGATCAATCCGACTAATAAACTTAACTAATTCTATTTTTTGTATTTTTAAATAAAAAATTTAAATTTTCACATAAATCATAAAATAAAATTATTTGACTTAAAAAAACATTAAAAAATCAAATAAATATATATTAATTATATATATATATATAATTAATTTCAATCGGATCAAATGATTGAATTTTTTACACACTCCTAATATAAGGTCATAATAGTATTTTTTTATTAAACTTTGCAATTATTTTTAACCGATATAATTTAATTATTTTAATTATTAAATAATATCAATTAAGGATAAACTTTAAGATGTTATATTATTTAGTAATTTTTGTACATTATCCATCAAAAATGAAATATAATTTGTTTATGTAATTTTATGATCTTCATAAAAAACACAAATAAAATGTTGAGTTGGTTATATTCAAAGGGAAAGACATTAAATGATTAACTGCTTTTAATGAATCTCAATAAATTATACAAAATATTAAAATAATCACATTAAAATTATGTAAGTCTTCTATGACACTTTTTTCACTAATTCAAGACTGATGTATATATATTATTTATAGTAAAAAATAAAGTAAATAAAAACAACACCAATAATTAAAATATATATTTAAAAAAATATTTATTTATCAATAATACTCTTTTATTAATTGTTAAATCCTAGATCATAAACACAAAATGCAAAACGTTAAATCTATTAGATTTATATTATTTTAATATTTTTAATATGTATGTATTATAAAAACTGTCTTCTAGTCATTAGTTTTCTTTTCCTTAACTTTGAGGATACAAATCATCTAAACAAATATGAAAATAAATAAAAACAATACACTTGAATATATAATTCATATGAGCATTCCAAGAACGCAACCCAGAACAAACTAATCTATAGCCTCGATTTAGAATTTATTGCTGCTGTTAACATACAACAATAAAAACAGAGTAATGGCCATCAGTCTGAGTAGGAAAATCTTAAACCTCTCCCGTGGACCAAAATGAGAAGTTGAATATCTTCATTGGCAAAGAAAATAACATATGCAGAGTAAAGTAATCATGCGCGGATGGATAATGTGGAGCCAAGTGTAAACCACATTTCTTTGGCATCACAAGCTACTTTTGGATTTGCCTTCAAGAAATGCTTGAATTGATGGTTCTCTACCAAGAAAATCATATAGAACCTGAATAGGCTCCTTTGCTCCACCAGGAGCCAATACCTGTGAAATAAATTATCAATTTAAAGAAAATAAAATTGTTGAATTTTACTGCATTAATTTAGAGTTCTCATCTCTAAGCCAAAAAAAACAAAAGAACGAAGCATAATCTTAAATCAATATAATTGAAAGAGAGCCACTTCAATATAATTTTTTCAGGCACTATTGTTTTAAAAAATTTAAATCAATCAACAGTCTTCACCTTATTTCTGAACTGCATGCCAGCATAATGATTCGATATGTCATCATGGAACTTTGAAGTAAATATATCAGCAGCAAAAGCCTAAGAAATATATTTTGAAACATCAGTAAGGCATGCGAAGGGTTCAAGGAGACTAAAATGGCGTATTTGATAAATCATGTTGCAAATTTGGCATAAAATATTCAAAGCTTTGTGAAACTGTAGATAAATAATGACAATGATGCTCCCAAAGAATGCACAATATGTTCATGAGTGATAAGAACAATATTTCAGGTGATTGTTAAATAACAAACCTGACTCCAAATATGACTGTAACAGGCAGCTTCATATCCACTTACACTGCACGGAAAACGGGAAGCTGGATTGACACCTTCCAACATTGGCAATCCTAGCATAATCTGAGAACCCAGACAAGCAAGGTAAAAAAGCTATACCCACAATCACAAGTACTACTTAGTAATGGAACTTGGTCGGCAGTGCAGTAATGTACCTGTGAATGAAGATGCTTGAATAGCTCCATTACGTCAATGTTGTCAGCAGAATGAATAATTTGGTCAAAAAGACCTAAAATTACAACCAAAAAAAATTTGAATTAGGTGGGGCAGCTAACAAGAATATTTATGCAACTTATACATGCAGCTTAAATACAGGTATTGATGGAGAAAAGCTCTAGATGTAAAAGTATCATTACATATCCAAACAAGAGATCAATAATGCCAGAGGCTCTCCTATATATATTTTGAAGTATCAGGAACCGCAGTCTATTCTCCCCCAAACCTCACCCGATTGGAGTGGGTTTGAGCTTGGCACTTAAAGGGGAGAAGAGAGATTTTAACCAGCAGTCCACTAGGTTAGAGCTAATGCCTACTCAATCACAACCTATATTACTTGGACTCGGATATGGGTATGTGCCTAAGCGTCGGACTTGTTAAACATAGAGTGGACAGGGATATAAAGTATAGAATTTTTAGACACGGATATTTGAACACGATCGTTAAATATAAATATATATATATATATTTGAATTTTTATGCGTCTAAATATATTATTACATATATATTAATACTATATATGTCATGCATTTAAATAGTTAAAACATAAAATACAAAATAAAAAATTTAAAATCTAAATTATTATTTAGCATCAAGTAAAATTTTTATTTTTTATTTTTTATGATATATTTTGTTTTAAGTGAATTTTCCATAATAGTATTAAACATAAGAATACCCATAATCTAAGTTATTAAAGATTAAAATGTTTTTCAAAAAAAAAAAGAAAAAAAAAACAAAACAAAACATTCTTAACGTGAAGGCAGGGTTTTATAGGAATTATCTGCTTCCAATGGCCAAGGCCCAGATTGTCTCTCCCACTCTGGTCAAGGCCCAAATTAAAATTTACAAGGGCCAGCCCGCATTTAAAAAAAAAGAGAATTGCATATTGAAGAGCAATGCAATATTAAGGGTTTGCACCACCATCTCCTTACTTCTTCGCTGTCATCCGAGTCAGTTATATCAATGAACATGTCGGACACATATCCTGTACCGATGTCAGTGTCGTGTCGACATCAGTACGGCAAGGCAAACAGGCGAATCGGAGTAACAAAGATCACAACATATCTTTGAGTCAAGCAAACATTTAAAATGTTGGTCCACTACAGTTTCCTTAATGCATCCATAAATATCATTAGACACTAACTTCTTCGTGCAATTTATCAGGGCTAAAAGAAACTTTCAACATTAAAAAAAATTAACAATCAAAACTGCCTCCTGAACTGGATACTGGATAGTATAAATTAGCATTCAGCAAAACACAACTTATTAGGGTCACCCTATTAAGAAATTCAGAAATGTCTTTCAAGCATTGGAACAAGCGCTTTAGCTTTAAGAATGCAGAAAATAATAAGAATACTTACAATAAAGAATCTCTTGCTTCAATTTAAGTGCAGAGAAAGAATGTCGCCATCTTTTAAGTGATTGACATATTTCATCCTTAATAGGCTTTGTTATATCCTGGAAATCATAGCAAACATAATACAAGTAATGTTATATTTTACTTCATCTAAGAACATTACTCATTCAAAAAAAGAAAATACTCCCAACTGTACAAAGGGAGAAAAATAAGTAAATATATATACAAGGTTTTGTTGACAAAGTTTATCTTGATGGACATTAAAGAGAAACATCCAACGTTAAAAGTAAAGCTAAAAAGAAAACCATGTTTTACATGATGGAAGCCAGATATCATCTTCAAAGAAAGCTTTTCATAGCACCTACAATTTCACACAATGTATTAAATGATGATTTTGAAATTTTGTCCAAAACTAGAGAGTGATAAACGTTCCATAAGTACCAGTTTTCGAGCACCTGAGCAGGGACCTCAACAAAATCTGGATCATAGTGCAGCCCAGAAAATCGGGCTAACGATGCACGGTTGCATATATGTTGAACCTAAAGGAAAAAATTACAAAATAATGACAATCATCGCATTAGACTGCCATATAACATCTGTAAACATGAAATATTTTCTTGCTGAATGCTAGTTAATTCAGAAAAACTATCTAGCCAGAAAAGTTCAGCTCCACAGGTAAATGATAAAGATCTCAAACATTGTGTTGTTATTGTAATGCAACATGGAGCAAGCCATGGAATTCCAAATAATCTCTTTCAAGTTCATTATCCTTTTTAAAGGACAATAGAAAGTTGCATCTAGTTCCAGAAAAAATGATATATCATGTCTATTACATACCACATGGCCAAACTCATGAAAAAGATCAACCACTTCAGAAAATTGCAATAATCCAGGATGACCATCCTCATCCTTTCGAAATTGAGATATCAGTAACACCACAGGGATCTAGCCACAGAGAGGAAACAATAAGCAAACCCTTTAAGTTTCTACTTTTTTCTCCATTCTTTTTGAAACAAGTTTTTAAAAATTATATAGATTTACTAGGATGAAAATTTGAGATGCTCTGATACTTCATATAAATATATATAAAAAAAAAAAGATAATGACCATGAATTCCAGAAAAAAGACAAGATTCATGCATGATCAATTAGAGATTTAGAGATTTAAAACACGACCTGACGTGCACCATTGGATAATAATGCACCATTTTGAAGGGGCACGGCACAGGTATGATTGTACTTTCCTTCCCTGCTCGAGTAGATAAAACGATGTAAACCTATACCTCTCACACAGGTAAATGAAAGAGTAACATAAATTCAGTTTTCATTGAACCTTGTGTATATATCAAGGTAGAGATAACCCAAAAGTTCATCGGAATTTGATTCAAGAACTGAAAAAATACGGACATCAGGATGCCAAAATTCAGATTCTGCAATTTCCTCAAACCTTAAACCTAAATGGAAAAAAAAATAGTTACCCTATCACTTAAATCATAATGAAAGGAACAAGTCAACAGGCTATGTGGAACAATCTTGAGAAGGCCCTCTAAACAGTATAAAACAATTTATAATTACCAAAAAGATCTTGCACTATTTTGAATATCCCTGGTAGAACCAAATTGACAGGAAAGTATTGCTTCAGAGCGCCAAAATCCAGATTGAACTGCTCCTCTTCAAACCTCTTTATGTAATATAATAAATCCTCGATTCCAAATGGAACATCTCCTTCTTCTTTCCTCTGATACCACATAAGACATTAAGAATGAGATCACGAGAAGGAACAGACTAATGAATACGAGGACAATAAATCATGTTCAAACCTTAAAGTCCTTTAATAGCTCAAGTTCTCTTGTGGCTGAGTGTGTCAAACTACCAGAGATGTCTTCCAAGAACTCGAAGACCTAGACAATCACCCTGACCAATATCAGCTACAGGAAATAACTTCAAAAGAAAATATAATAACTTCAGAATTTATCATTGCATAAGTATTAAGACTACCAATAAAATACTGTAAAGCTTACTTCAGTATCCACTTGTTAAATCCCTAAATCAATGTACCACTATTCCATATGAGATTCCAAGATAATTTGATAAGCTTGCCAATAAATGTGGAATGGAAAACATGTCTCTTCTTTCTCCTTTCTTTTAATTTTTAATATTTAGCATGTAGAATCATCCAGTTGATATTTGATTTATAAATGCCCAAATCACACAAGCGATTTAACTACAGAAAACAGAAAATTCAGGAACAAAACCCACTTAAGGAATAAGAACTATTGTTCACTACATTCTCTCCACAAAGAGAAGATAAAATGATGGATAAAGTAAAAAAGTTGAATGGGCATATGATTCATAGAACATGAAATAATTGGAAGAAAAAAATAGTGAAAATAAAGCCACGAGAAAACAAAAATGTGGCTTTTGAAGTTACCATCCTAGAGGAAATCACTTCGATGAAATGACTGGGTAAACAAACCTTTGATGGTGTCTTTGCCATTCTGAGATCAAGAGCATATTCTGCAAAGTTGGAATACCCAAGTAAACGTGCAAGTTTATGCCGCAGTTGCACCTAAATTTGGACGGAAGTATCATCAAATTCAATTGACTGAACACAATAACCATAATAATACAAAACTTGAAATTAAACAAAGCTAATAAGAACAAACCCTGAATTGTTCTCAGGAAGAAAAAATATACATGCTGGTTTACTTTGAGTACTACGGGCTTACCAAATCTTCCAAAATAGAAAGATTGCCTTCTCCTCCCCTTTTTCCATATGCCATTGCAATTATTCTCCTCGTTGTTCCAACCTTAATTTGCAAAAAACTCAACATTCAACTAATTTTATAGATATTCCTTATCAAACATAATTACATTAATATATATTCTAAAATGTAGTTAACATAAATCAAGCTAATTTTATAGATATTCCTTATCAAACATAATTACATTAATATATATTCTAAAATGTAGTTAACATAAATCAAGCGACCAAGCCATTTATTACAAGATCTCAATGAGCTATATATTGTTGCAGCATTATATTTTGCCCAACAACATGAGAAATCCTAATGCATCTTTTCCAATACAAGTTCAATTATTCCAGAAAACATCAATTTGGATTAAGATTTTTTTTTTTGGCTAATCTTGGATTAAGATAATTTAAGTATTACTTTTAAGTGCTAAAGATTTAATTGCCAACATTTCAAAAAAATAGCTAAAATGTAGAAATAAACTCCTAGTACAATACCTTGCAGTGTTCCAATACAGCTGTTACAAGATGGATTCTCAATATGACCTTGAATTTACCATTTTCAGCTTTGCTCAAAGTCTGCACAGTAATAAATCTATTTAAGGAAACCAAGATTATTTCAAGACAATACTGAAACACATTAATTACAACTTATTTACATTTACATTGGACGTTAAAATCCCATGTTAAACACTTTATTAAATTGATGAGATGAGTGCAAACTAAAGTAGTTGTTAGCCCTTCAAGATTGCTTTTGCTAGAGCTATCTAAAACTTTAGAAATGCTAATTAATGCATTTTTCCCAAAACTTATTTTCTTCCATATTTATTGCTCAAGGCATTTTCATATAAATGGCTAATTTAACATCCTCGTAGGGATCCTTAATATCTGGAGCCCTACAATGTCTCATTGTTGACGCATGGGAGCATCAATTCATCATTTTCAAGGAAAGCAGAGTAGTAAATTAATGTTTCATCTTTAAGCAATTGTGAGATGGCAAAGACATCACAAACTAAATAACTAAATATATGATGACAATAAGTATATAATAACTTTGAAAGATCAAGGAGAGAGTGAGTCACTTTAAAAATGGGAGAAAAGGTGAAAGAAGCTGTACCTTGAGGAACTCTGGTGGTAACCCAGCCAGCTCAGCCTCACTGAAAAGAAGAAAGGTACTGTCGTTGTTCAAGTTTTGGATGTATTGCAAGCTTAGTTCATCAATTTTAGCTCTCAACTGCTGCATTTCCTCTCTCTTGATTGAAGTAAGATTCAACCCATTATGTTCAAAGTCTCGCACCTGTCACTGATTTGGAAAGAATCAAAAATCTATGATCTTATACTTGTACTCCAGCACCATAAAAGAACCATTAATGAAGAATTGAAATATCTATTTCTCATGAATATTATGCTCTCTGTTTTTACAGAGGGTAAACTGCTAAATGAACCAAGTCACAGGACACCCCAAGCAATCAAATGTATATTAAATACTAAAATCATTACCAAAAATAAGGGGAAATGGGAAATAAAAATGACAAAAGTGAGTTATTACCAGGCAGTGAGCATAACACTTTGCTTCGTCATTCACCCATTCCCCTCTAGCAGAAAAGGCTTTGACGACACGATAGACATCTTCGCGCTTTCTGATAAGTTTGCAAGAGATAGTAAGTCATTTAATTCTGTAGTTGACAAAGCAACTTTTCTTCTTGTATAAACGGTATTTTACAGATCTAACTGTTCAAAACAATATGATTGAAAAAATCTCGATTTTAGCAACTAATAAATATCATGAAAAGATATTTTCCCATGTTATACACTATATACTGTAAAACTAAGATCCCTTGTTGAGTCAACATAATTAGAGTTACGGGATTTTGACATTTGCACTTTCATGTTACCTTTAGCATAAGCATAACTATATTTTTTTATATCAAAAGTATTTGATTAAGATTCAAATATGTGAATTGAAGCAGGAAGAGAAATCTTATCCATCAAATCACTAGTCAACAACAAGCATAATTACTATTTGAAAAACTAGTATGGATGTTTTTGCCATCGTACTTACTACTATGACAATGCATATTCACTATTTCAGGCCAATTCTCCAACTTAGAGACCAAGGCTTGGAACCCTTTTTAAGCAATTACAAAAAATAATATCCTTAAAGCTTATAATAACAAAAATAACACCCCAATAACATTGAACGAGATTAAATTGAACGGCATTCAACATTGAAAGGGTCTAAATGACTGTAGTTCAATTTGAATAACGTTCGATCTGAAATGATGTATCAAACTTCTTTTAATAGTAAAATGTATGAGTTGGATATAAAGGGTACTATTTTTGTGATTACAAATTTTAAGGGTGTTATTTTTGTTGTTTTTCCGAGGTTCTAGCAAGTAGCACCAACATTTGTTCCAAAAGGCGTTCTTGATAATTGAAAAATAACTTCTTTTCAAGGTAAAATACTTTGACATGACTCACCATTCAACATGATTTGCTTTACATTTGTGTAAAAGTTACATGTAGTGTACCTCCCGAACTAGATGGTCTATGTTCACTAATAAAAAGTCACCTTTGTGATTTCAATCCAAACAACCCAAGAAGTAAAAGCTAAGGTATAATTATGTAATAGGCTCGCATAGAGCTTTTCTATATTCAATATGGTTCACTAGTCAATAATATAGAAAATGGCGTTTCACTTGTATACAATATTTGCCATCCAGCACGTTTAGCTTTTACATTCAAAAACCATGAAAAAGGCACCAGCCAAATTGGCATGTGTTTGGGCAGGGAAGACTGAGCAGAAAATATTGAGAAAAAGTAATAAAATAATAAAACCTGCACATCAGATCATGAGCATCTATTCTCCGCTCAGCTTCGGCACTTGCTTTGCGGATGACATCTGTTGTAGACACTAACGTAGGAAAAATACAAGACTGGACCAGTGGAGATTTCCCAGCTTCTAATTCTGCTAGAGGTAAAATAGTATTTGCATATGTGACCTGCAAAGTATACAGTCAAGTAAAGAAGCAAAAAATAAAATACTCAGCAAGAGACTGTTGATTAGCCCCAACACACACACGCACACAAACAAGAGACTATTTATCAATGTATTTGTAAATTGCAACAGTATATGGTGATTTTCTCATAAACAACCACCTGTACATCTTTAAAAATATAAGACCTTGAGCTTTGTATTATTATGAACGGAAGGAAGTTTTAAATGTTCGTATCATAGAACTGACATCTAAGAAACAAGTACGACTAAGTCCATGCGACATTCCAGTAGTTGATTCAGTAAGTGATATAAACTGTGAATTTGTAGAAGCTATCACATTACTATCAATTCTTATATCAGAATCTTGCCAATGGATTTGAGTACTTGATAAATCAATGTTTAGATTACTCAGTACCTTCTCAATAGGAACCGATGCAATTTTATCATGAACAGCTTTTGACTTGGCAATTAGTTGGTCGGCCAATTTAAGAATCTCCGAAGCCGACAAATTAACGCGAACCTTAGAACCCGGGAGATCTGAATATAATTCACAATTTTTTTTAAGAAACGCAATTTGACATAAGAAGATTGATAGTGTTTGGTTGACTAGTAGAACCGAAGTGAAAAACGTAGAAAGAGAAAATAAAAAATAAACGAATAGGTGAAACAAGTATAAACCTTTCTTGTTTCTTCTTTCTTTGTGGTAGTTGAAGGCGGCAAAACCGATGTTGACGGCCAAAGCAACGAGCGCAGCAGCTCCAGTGAAAACTAAAAGGTTCCGGTCTCGCCTCTGTTTGGGAATTTTCTCGCTAGTTTCATGGTTTCCCGTCATTTTCTTGTTTGTGAGTATTTCTTTTTCTCTCTCACCAAACGGCAATTGACGATGGAGGGAAATTTTTGTAGCCCAGCGCGGAAAAGAAAGGTCAACGACCTTGAAAATCTGGACGATAAATTATTTTTATTCTAATTTTCAGAATAAAATATTCGAACTAAAAAATGACGTGTAATAAAATAACGTGGTAGACACAAATTATGCAGTTAATGACTCATGCGCGTTTGTTTAATGAAATGATATCGGAATAAGTTGAGAAACAGGAAGTAAAATGAAATGAAATTTAAATAATATTATTTTGTTTGATTATTGTAATTAAATAATAAATTAATATTATTTGATATTAAATATGTAACTGATATACGATCTAACAAATATAAGTATTTCGTTAGGATATAACGAAGATATAGAGTTGATTTCACAAATGGTCTTACCCAACGAATTTAGTAGAACGTACAACCTAGTCGACAAAAGTATCTTGTTATCAAACGACGTGATCTTGGATGTCAAGACTTATTGAAACTATGATATCCTGACGTGATGATGATCCTCTCTCTTTGTGAGCCACCTGTATATAACGATCTTCATTTATTTGTGTGTAACACTTGTATCAATCTGTTTTTTGTTTTTACTACATATGTAATCATGTATATAGGTCATTTATTTGTAACTTGTCACGTGCCTAGGATGTCATACATATATATACCTCTTAAATGAGTAGAATACATTATCTATTCATTTGTCTATATTTTTTACTTTTCTCTAAAACTCACTAGAATCCCTAACCATAAAATTATCTCAAAACAATTGGCGCTGTTTGTGCGAAATCAAATCTTTCTAGTCCATAGTTGGCATTTAAGACCTTTATTTTTATTCCACGGAGAATTATCTCGTTTTAGGGACATTTACTTGCACACAAAAAATGAGCATGAATGGGTAGCGAGCTGAAATAACGAGCACTCACACAATTCGCGTTGATGGATTTAACGTTGAGGACAAGGTGACATGTAGGTCATTATAGTAGGACCCTAATGAACTGTGGCTAATACAGACTAGGAGCGAACTAATGACAGAGCATTGGTCCAAATCACCCAACCACGAGCTAAATTAACAAGTGTTGGTCGTTCCTTGTTGGTTGTTCTTAGATCCATATGAGAGCTAGTAGTTTGGTATGATTTTGAGCCAAAGACGGACTGGACTTGGCGTGAACTAATGAACGGGTTGGAGAAGAAGAGTTACAGATCAACTCCAAATACTACCATGAACGGACAGAAACTATCACCAATTGTGCCTACCTCAACTGATCCTAACCAAAACTATATGAACAACTCGTGGGGTGACTAGGAAATGTACAGAGTGGGAAAATGGCATAAATTGGAAGTGACGCTAGTACATACCGAGTAAGGTTGAGAATAGGCTGTATAAATGCTACTGTGTGATCTCATCTCCATCACGAACAACCACATATTAGTGTGCTATGAGCGACCTGAAAAAACAGGCTGAAGATGTGGGTTATATGAACTTTCTTGAACAAACTAGGCCTAGTTCGCCCCAAGTGAAAAGGTCAACCCAATTTATGGAAAGTAGCTTCGTTATCTTTTCTGATATAACCTTCAGATTTTTTCAATAACAACAGCCACAAGTAGCCCTAAAGAGACTGAAAGAGCGAGCAAGATATAAAGCTGTAATGATAATCTGATCTCTCGAGTATGTACGGCATGCAAAAGACAACCTATTTTTCCTTTTTTATAGGTTTTGATTAATAAACGCATTTCGGGGTAGGAGTTTCTCGAATATATATGGCACGAACTAATTTTTTGAATTTAGTTTTAAAATAAACATCATAAACAACCGCAGACCAACACACTAAGCGAACAATCTAGTGAGATACGGGTTGGGCTATGACCTAAAACAATGAAATGGTGCTCCCAACTCGTTTGTATAGGTTGGTTCCTCACGAGTTGTTTTCTCTATTGCCATTTCAGCATTATTTCCCCTAAGATAAGCTGGGTTGTCAAATTAGGTCTAACCCGGCCCAAATGAAAGAATTGTGTTGGTGTAGTCTATCAATTTGCTTTGTCACAAAGATCTAGAAAACAATAGCAGTTCAATCTGATTGGATTATCGATCTATTTGGACGAACAGATGCTCTTCGCTAAATGTGATTACAAACATGTCGTGGGATGATGCAGTGGGAGATGAAGTAAGGATTGAGTGCAAAGTAGTTGGACGAGCTATCTGGTTCAGGTCATTATTGTCAGACAAGGCAGTGGTAGCATGACGCAAATCAAGTAAACCACGAGCTAGAATTGGGTTGTGTGTTATGAATGAACTGGAAATGGACTGCACAAATTTGTGCGCAATGAACAACCTGTAGAAATGGGTTGTGCAAACTCTTGAACGAACTGGACCTAGCTAGGCCCAATTTACGTAAAATAACATCGTTATTTTTTCAAATTGAGTATAATGAAGCACAAATATACCACTTTGTCGCAATATCTTATATGCTAACATGAAATGGGAAATAGTTGGGACGACGATCATAAACAAAATAGACATGGACCAAGAAAGAGTTATCGTCCAATTATTCGACTAATCCACACGTAGGTAACGCAGACAGGATCTGAAGCTCTATAACTCACCTTGAGCATGTGAACACATAGCGCAAAAACTTTTCTTCATTACGGTTTAACAAGGCCTCTGTATTATCTTCCACCTTTCATGGAGATTGAGGATCGAAAGCGACTAGAGAAAGAGAAACCAAATAAATTGGTTTGGGTGTTTACTGTTGTGATCTAGTAATTTGTATACATCAGGAAACACTACGAAAATGCAGAAGGAAATTAAAATGTATCTGTTTGGAGAAACGGGCTGGGGAGATGAGTTTATAGGGTGCGTGAACTCTTTTGCATGATCTGGGCCTAGCCCAGCGCGAAAGAAAAGTTTAGCCCAATTCATGGAAAATAACATCGTTATTTTTATTTATTTATTTTTCTTTGGTACCAGTCTTCGCACTCTCTGTTATAGCAACGATCTGATATGATACATGCTAGTTTGGATTAGTTGGACCCAGTACGAATTGTTGAAAAACTGACTGGGCTTATACGATTGAATTGTAGCAATCTAAGGAAGAATGGACTAGGTCCTGATCGGCTGGAGTTGGTGAACTAAAAGAAGACGAATAGATGCACGACGTCGTTGAACAGGATGTTGTGGGCTCGAAAAACACACAATGAACAACCAGGAAAGATATGGGTCATTGGGGTTGGAAAAGTGAATCGTGAACTAGGGAAGTTGCTAGCACACACAATTTAGGATTATCTAACTCAGACTGTGAATCGAATTGGAAACTATGACATGAACATCAACCAATGAATTGAGGAGTTTATGGGTTTGCTTCCAATTTGAAACCAACTCCATCATGAACGACCACCGGGTTTGGAACTTTCATTGAATGTGTGATCGCAAATTGGCTCGATTTCTATAGAAGAATCGACTACATTTGATCAGTTTCCATACATGATGCATGAGATATACCTGGCACAAACTGATGAATGGATTTACTTGCTAAGTGAACAATCTAGAGAGACATAGGTTGGGCTAGTTCGATTGTATCTGTCATAAATTGGCCCTGGTTGAACTGGACTTGGTACGAACTAGTATATGGATTGGAAATATGGGTTGAGCTACCACGATATGAAGAATGGAATAGGTCGTGCAACCTCTAAGCCATGTGTTTTTTTAGTAAAGTTCATAAAAGTATGGTTTACAATTTTCGAGCTTTGATGACAAAGCTGATGGACTGAAGCTATCACCCCTACTCGGATTCTTTTGGTGAAGAACAAACTACGCTGGTCTGAGCTTATTGGATTAGTTTGATTTTGAGCCAATTTACTAACGTGCTTGCTTGGCATCAAGATTAGTACCTAGCTCATTCCTAGTCGGTTTCCCATTTTCTATTCCAGTAGCAATTTATACACCAAACCCTAGAAGCTAGTAATCTTATCATGACGATACTTAAACTTGAATTTTGTTATAAATAAGATATTATGGATCCGAACTCGATGCTATTAATTCCATCAATTATAGAGAAAGGTGGAAGAAAGCTACAGAAATGGCAAGTGAACACCCCTGACACAATATATGTTGGTCGACATCTTGAGTGTGATGATTCAAGCCATATGTTTCATTGATACATCTCTATAACAAAAATCCAAGGATTAAAGAGCCAACATGGTGCAACTACAACATAGTCTTGAAAACTCATTGATATGCATAACAGAACATATATGAGTTGATTGTTATGGACATAGTTTCCAAAAACTAGACGAAAACCCTCAGACTAACTCAACAGTTGATTGTCCCAATTGTTCAATGCCTCTGTCATGGCATCATCTTAACTTAAAATGTAATCCTGCCTAAATAGGTGTGACATCTAACTCTCCAAGATATAGGAAAAGCCAATTTGTTTCATTACAGGAATTGAAACAAGCTCTACTTTTAGTTTCTATTGACAATATGTATGATTATCAGCACACTTAGTAGGCAATTTCAAAATTCAGTAGATAAATTCTAAGAGCCAATTTTGATTTTAGTATAGACAATTGGTGTCCATACTTGGGTCTTTTATAACGATTCAATATTCATCAAGATATCAACAATTCATTCCTATGTTGATGGATTTATCTAGTTGTATTATTTATCCCATCATTACAAGAAAGATTGTTAATGAAATTATTATAAAGTAGGACTATTCATGCTATATATGGCGTAAATGACCAATTTATTATCCAAATACTGATGAAGTTATTATGAAGTTTGCACCGTATTTTCTTTGGACGTGTAAGGTTGATGTATGAACTCCCATGTTTTGATCATTTAACTATGAAGCGCATGTGGGGTAGGGTTTTCACCCTCGTATGTCATCTATCTCATGAAATTTATGTAATGACTCCTAAGTTGGAAGGAGGAGTCGACTGACCCCTACTTAGGATGTGGGATTCATCTCACGCCTCATGATTGGAGGTAGAGTCCTTTGACCCCTTCACTTAAGATGTTTTATTTAATGATCCCCTAAGTTGGGAGTAGTCATTTGACCTTCTCACTGGAGATGTGAGACATGTCTCATTGCTTCGTGATTGGAGGTAGAGTCCCTTGACCCCCACACTCGAGATGTGGGATACGTCCTATGTCTCATGATTGGAGGAGGAGTCCCCTAATCCCCTACTCGAGATGCCAAATATGCTCACAATCATGCTTTGGGTGTCTTATTTCGCGCCCCCAAGTTAGGAAAAGTCATTTGACCTTCTCGCTTGGGATGAGGGACACATCCTATGCTTCATGATTGGAGGTGGAGTCCCCTGACCCCCCACTTGAGATGCGGGATATGTCTTATGCCTCGTGATTGGAGGTAGAGTCCCTTGACCCCCCCATTTGAGATGCGGGATACATCTTATGCCTCATGATTAGAGGTAGAGTCCCTTGACCCCCACTTGAGACGCCAAATGTGTTTCAACATGGTCAAAATGTAGGTATTATTAAATGATCTGCTCATAATCTGAAATACGTTCTAAGAAAGAGACTTAAGTTCCGAGGCAAACTACTCATCTTATGGAAGCACATGTGAGGGGTTGGATATTTCACCCTCACATGTCGCATCTAACTATGGGTTAATATTTCACCATGACATACCGTGTATGAATGTGGGCTATTAATCTCTTTTGACAAGTTTCACTACTTCCTTTGAAAGGGACCTCAGTTCACCCCACTACTTCGGTATTAGAAGTAATATAAACATAGCAATTCGTATATTTTTCATTGAGGTAGAGCATTTAGATCCCTAGTTCATTGGGGTAGTTAGGGTATATGAGCCATCTTTCCGCTATAAGGCGATGCTTTACTCTTAGTTTGAAAATATCATATCATAGTGTAGTGTGGTGCAATAAAAGCCCCACTTCTCAGGCTACGTGACAAATAAGGGCTTAGATATATGGCTTATAATAGCAAGGCCATCCACTTTCCTCATTCATAAAGATTACTTAATAGTTCCTCTATAACAATGTATTAGCATAGTAGCATTCGCCTAGCGGCCTGAGAGTAGAGACCCGAAGACTAAGATCTTCAAGTCAAAGTAAACAACCTGGGTTACCTATGCATACAAGACCTAATCAAGTAACTCTTATATGACAACTTGATTAGGTAACGTTTATATGACGATCAGATAGCACTTAAATGACAACTTGATTTTAGAGTTAATAACAAAACTCGATGAGAGCCTGAAGGGTTTACCCTTTCAAACTCGGATTAATAATAAAAATACTCTTAACAACTTGATAACTTCACAAATAAGGGAGTTAATATAACATTTGGTATTATATAAGTGTTAGGTACGCTAGCTAACGACCTATATCACATCATCGTAGGATAAACCACATTTTTTCTCTTTTGAGACATGTTAAATAAAATTAAGAGGAAGAAATTACTTAATGTGAACATTGGTCATTTGAATCTCGACCTAAAAATGGAGAGTGGATGGGTTCTCCCTTTGAAATTGTTAAACAAATGAACTAAAAAATAGACTAAGTATTTTTCTAACAGGCACACAATGGAATAATATGAAAACACTTAACAGGTCGAAATTCTCTGAAAATAAATTTAAGTTAAAACGTATGGTAAAAGTAAAATTCTTCACTATTTATAAAGTGAGCGGAAAGCTGAAAGGTTTAATTAAAAAAATTAATTAATTAAATGAATATTGTTTGTAGTTAAATAATCTCGCGATTGAAAATTGTATCATATGAGTGGCCATTATATACTTAGATACATTGAATCGTTTAAAGTGATTTATTTAAATTAAAATAAACAAACAAGTATTATTCCTTTGACTTTTCAAAATCAATAGAATAAGAGAGTTAATATTTGGTATTAAATATGTAACAAACATACGATTTAATAAGTACAGGTACCCGCTAGAGTATAACGAAGATATAAGGTTGGCTTAACAAACGGTCTGGGCCCAACGAGTTTGGTAGAACGTATAACCCAGTCAAAAAAGTACCTCGTTATCAAATGGTAAGGTCTTAAATGTCAAGACCCAATGAAACTATGATATGTCGATGTGATCACGATCCTCCCTCTCTATAAGCGACATGCATATAACAACCTCTCTTTATTTGTGTGTAACACTTGTAGCGATCCGCTTTCTATTTTTTACTACATATGTAACCACGTATACATGTCGCTTATACGTACCTTGCCACGTGCATAGGATGTCATACACATATATATACCTCTTAAATGAGTAGAATACAAGATCTATTTATTTGTCCATATTTTCTACTTCTTTCTAAAAATCACTAGAATCTCTAACCAGAAAATTCTCTCCAAACAAGTATTATAGTGTTTGATTTATAATTAGAATAACATAAAAAAATTGTATATTACCTCAATATTCCTATATTCAAAAAAATTTAAATAATATTATTTAATTACTATTTTTTCGTCAGATAAAATAAATTATTAGAATTATAATTTTTCAAAATATTTATTATTTAAAAATAAAATATATTATTAAAATTATTTTTTTTTCTAAATAGAGTTTAGGGTATATGATTTAGGATTTAGGATTTATGTTTGGGGTTTTAGAGTTTAAGATTTTGGGATTTAGAATATAGAGTATAATGTTTAGGATTTAAGGTTATATTTGTGGGTTAAGATTTAGGATTAAAATTATTATTTTTCTAAATAAGATTTATGGTTTAAGGTATAAAGTATAGGGTAGGGTATATGGCTTAAAGTTTAGGATTATATTTGTGGGTTAAAATTATTATTTTTCTAAATAGGGTTTAGGGTTTAAGATATAAGATTTATGGCCTATGGTTTAGGATTTAGATGACATTTGGTTCACAAAATGGAATTGAAATGAGAACGAAATGGAATGAAAACAATTTTGTTTGGTTTTACCAATGAAATCAAAGAAGGAATCAATATTTCATTGTTTGGTTTACAATTGAAATGGAATAGAAAATACTGTATATTACCTTAATACCCTTATATTCAGTAAAATTTAAACAATATCATTTAATTATTATTTTTTCGTCAAATAAAATACATTATTGAAATTATTATTTTTCTAAATAGGATTTAGGGTTTATATTTTAAGTTTTATGGTTTTGGAATTTAGGGTTTAGGGTTATATTTGTGTGTTAAGATTTATGATTAAAATTATTATTTTTCTAAATATGATTTAAGGTTTTATATTATATTTGTGGGTTAAGGTTTAGGGTTGAGGTAAAATTAAAAAAAATTAAGATGACAATAAGAAGGAATTTTGATTCCTTCTTCTTTTTATTTTCATTTTTCAGCTCAACCAAACATTAAAATGAAATGAATCAATTATAATTTCATTTCATTCCATTCCATCAAACCAAAAATAATATTATGATATATTTAAGGTTGAGGTAAAATTAGAACAAAAAATTAAGATAAGAATGAAATCATGATTCCTTAAGAAAGGATAAATAATTCTCATTCATTCTCTTTTAGGAATCGATTTCATTCAATTTTTACATTTTAATCCAACTAAACATAAAATTAGAAATAATAAATTATGATTCCATTCCAATTAACAAAACACTACCTAAATTAATAGTAAAGAAATCAGTGGATTTTTCTGGTGACATTGTCAAATAATATGTCAATAATCATCTATTCATCGTTAAAGACATCAAGAAGTTCATCAATGGGAAAGTGTGGTCGATGGTGGACTAAATTTCTTACTTTCAAAATGCATGCTAAGATTTTGACTTAAGTTATTTAATACAACTTTTGTAATAATATATTACAACAAAATTTACAAAAATCAATAATTAAAACCCTAAAAAAATAAAATCCATCTTTTAATTTTCATGATTTTGTTTATAATTTATGAATATCTCACAAAAAGATAAAGAATTAGCTTATTTTTTAAATTTTATTACATATTTAAGATATATATTATTAATTATTTTTACAAATACCATGAACCAACCTTACAAGTGGACAAAAAACCTAATAAATTTGATTAAGTAAAAAATTAAATTAAATTTGTTAATTAATTTGGTATGATATAATTTGTAAAATTTTAAATTATTCAAGTAAAATCAAACTATTTATAAATATAACAATGTATATAGTTTAACAGCTAAATATATTACTATTTAATTTAGTATTCCCAAATTCGATATATAATGATATTAAAATAATTAATATTTTAAGTGAGAGTAGATAAAAAAATAAAAACGACTGTTAGTTTTTTTTATGTTTTTAATTATGATAAAATAGTGTAATAATACGAAGAAAAAAAAAACAATATGTAGGTTTAGTTCTATAATTTTTTAAAAGAATTAACATGATCTAAATTTAAAAAAATTATATTTTAAAAAAATTAGACTTTTATTAAAATTTAGATTTTATTTATAATACTCTTAAAAATAATATTAAAGTAAAACAATATATCATTTTTCTCCTTTGTTTATAAATAAAAACAATTTCTCTATTTTTTTATTAAAAATATTATTTTTCTATTTTATAATACTCAATTTAAACAACTTTGGAGATAAAAGTAAGATTTATAATATTAATATAAATAAATTAAAAATACATAAATAGAATAAGATAAAATAGAAAAAAAGAACAAAGGGAGAATAAGATGATAGAGAGATTAAAAAGAGAGAAAATAAGTTAAATTATGATAATGAATAAATTTTTTTTAAATATAGTTTTTTATTTTTAAGTGAAATTAAATTTATCCCTTAAAAAATTATATTTTAATTTTTTTTGGATTAATTCTTAAAGAATATAAAAGGATTAAATTAACTGTATTTAAAAGTTATAAAAATAAAATTACGTACTTTTTTTTAAAATAGGAATAAATTAACAAAGAGTTAAAAATATATTGGGAATTTGTACACATATAGTATTATAGTTTAAAAACAGGTTTAAGTGGATTTTAATTTAGAAATATGCATGTTATAACTTCTTTAACAATTTGGTGATCAAATTTTTTCTTCTTCTTCTCTATCCTTTTCTAATTTTTTTCTTTTCTACGCAAATTCTTTCTTCTTCTCTCTCATACCGTAACTTTATTTCTTTAATTAATGGCCAATTCTTTCACCAACTTTTAATAAATAATAATTTATTTTTATTATAAATAAAAACTAATAAAAATAATATATATTTATATAATAAAAAATATATAATTTTTTATAACAAATAAATTATCAAAAATTTATTATAAAATAATAATAATAAATAGTTACAATAATTTTATGCAATTTTTTGACATTTTTAAAAAATAAATTATTTAAGATTAAAAAAATTAAAAAATAGATTACATTGTAATATATATCTCTAATATTATTATAATTTGAATTATTATTAAGATAACAAATATTTATTAATAATAATTTTATTTAAGTATTAAAATATAATTATATTAAATAATATTTTCACACAAAATTTGTGATATAATATTCTATGTTTGTATTATATCTTGTAAAAAGTTGGATAAAGAGACTTTATAATTTTTTTAATAATTTAATTATTTTTATGAATATTATTTTTATATCATAATTATAATTAATATTATATTATTTATTAATTATCAAAATGTTTAGCATATTATTTTTATAATAATTTATATTTATTTTATTATAAAATAACTTATTTTTTATTTTTTAAAATAAAATTTTAATATATAATATGATAAAAAAGATTTGTGTATTTATAATTAATTATAAATTTATAAGGTGTTAATATTTATAATAATTATGTTTTGTAAAATAGAGTTGATACATTTTTTTTAAAATAAAATTAATTAAAATATGTGTTTCTAAAATGTTACTATTTTTAAATTAAAACTCAATTAAATCTATTTTTAAATTATAATACGAAGGATACCTTTATATACAAAAACCCATAACTATTCAGGCGTAATCCCGTTGCGAAGTGACGTTTTCATAGTCAAGGCCTTAACATTCGGGGTAAAACGATATCGCAAGGATCGGTTTCTGCCCTTGTCAAGGAGTAAAATTTTATTTGGCGCTTCCTGCTATATTTAATATCAAAAAACATCAATGGAAGCTAAACTGCTCCGGCTTAAACCCTGTTGAGATGTAAGAGAGCTCGAGATTACAATTTTGACAACAGCTTCGGTATTTGAATACTTCCGGTAATTTGTTCGCTGTATTTAAGTCAATTATTGTTCTTAATTTTCCTTAATAATCACGCCTAGAATCAGAGATAGAGGCAATAAGGAGTCTGGAAACTGTAGAAAACAATGGCGTGCGTGTATATACCAGTTCAGAATTCAGAGGAGGAGGTGAGGGTAGTTTTGGATCAACTCCCTAGAGACGCTTCTGATATCCTCGATATTTTGAAGGCCGAGCAAGCCCCTCTCGATCTGTGGCTCATAATCGCGGTTCGTTTTTGTATTTTCTGCTTCTTTTTTAATGTTCATGGGTTTTCTTTGGGCTAAAGGGAGTAGTTCGTTTGAGTTCGTTCCCCAAATAAATGACACAGAATTGCATATTAGGGCTTTAGGATTGGTAGCTAGTGAGAGCAGAGTATGAACCCTGGGGTTTGGTACCTTTAGTCAGAAATTGGAACTACGCAATGCCCAAAGGAAAAAAATTAGGTTAACTAAGTCATATATAATTGGCATGAAGTTGTTCTACATAATGATATTATTTATTGCTAGATTTAAATGATTAAATTGTTGATGCGCTCTTGTATCCCTTATTAGTTTGAGTAACCTAAGTGCCATTTTGTTAAGGAAAAAAAAGAAAAAGAAAAAAAAGTGTCATTTGCCTTTCTCTTCTTGTTGGTACTCTCACATGACATTTATCTTTTAGGAAAAAAGTAGCTCAAGTCCTCTACCTTTAATAAAAATGTATTTTAATTCCCTACCTATTAGGTGGGATAACATAAGTCTATACAGTCCTTTTGCATAGGTAGTAGACTTGTGCTACTATACCTAATAGGTACGAGTCTAAAGTGTACTTTCATTAAAGGTAACGAACTTGGAGGATCCTTCGTCCTATCTTTTATGGTTTAAGAATAAGTTGACATAAGTTATAATATCAAAATCATGTATGAAAATACATCTTCTGGTGATGAGTTACTTATTTTTTTATGTGAGGAACCTCTATTGTCTGATTATATTGATTTAGGAAATGTCTTCCTCTGGCATGTTAATCGACTGCTTTAATGCAGAGGGAGTACTTCAAACAAGGAAAACTTGAGCAGTTCCGGCAAATATTGGAGGAAGGGTCAAGTCCTGGTATTCTATATTTTCAAACTCTGATGCTATTTGAATTTTTCTTTTAGGTGATTCTTGACTATGTATGCTATTATGACCATTCTGAAAATGCAAAGTGTATTTGCTACGATGTTTTGCTTCTATTGTGGTATACCTAAAAAGATGAGGGTGCTAACAAATGCAATGTTCTAATCTATGCTACACCGACTCTTCATTTTTCATGGTGAATCCGTGTCCGACAAAAGCGACATGGACACGGGATATGGGTATGGGTATTCGACACCTCTAAATTGATGGAAATTTACATAAAAATTGAGGAAATTAAACGAGTCCGACATCTTGATAAATATCCAAAAGTTTACGACACTAAGAGTGCTAAAAAGTCCATGTAAGATAGGTCCTACCATATTGTGCTTGTTGTATTGATTTATGTGCACAAGTTGGTTCACTTTCTCACATTTAATTTTACTTTGTGCAATTTTTATTATAAGTTGACACTGATTTCTCCTAGTTTATGATATAATACTTTAGTAATTTTACAACTTTTGCAGAAATTGACGAGTACTATGCTGATGTTAGATATGAAAGGATCGCAATCTTGAATGCTCTAGGGGCCTACTATAGCTATCTTGGAAAAATTGAGACAAAGCATAGAGAAAAGGAGGAACATTTCATTTTGGCAACACAATATTACAACAAAGCATCAAGAATTGACATGCATGAGCCTTCAACTTGGGTTGGTAAAGGTGAATATCTTGAAAGAGCTTGTGTATTAATGTATCTGACTGATGTTCATTTTACCTATATAATTAAGCATCTAAGCCCTTTCAATGTATCTTTCTGTTCCCACAATTGTGAAATGCAAAAATCTTATCCCAAATTTTACTCCTGAAGCTGAAAGTTGGGGGTTTATGTCTATTACTTCTACTACAATCATTTTTAAAACAAATATCTCCCCATTATCTTATTCCCTAAACTTTCCAGCAGGGTAGCAATTTTCCTTTTTAAATTTAGTTTTGGAAGGATGGACATTGTTCCTCTTTGTACATTAAAGTTAGGCACAATTTTCTCTTACTTGTACTTTTGCAGGTCAGCTTTTGCTAGCCAAGGGTGAAGTAGAACAAGCATTTGCTGCATTCAAGATTGTATTAGATGGAGATCGTGATAATGTTCCTGCTCTTTTGGGTCAGGTATGTGAAATATTATATACTCTATATAACAGTTGTGCCATGTGTCATCCAGGACGCATTGATGAAGAGTTTATTGCTGTAAGTCCTCAGAAACTTTTTTGCATTCACATGTGGACGAATAATACAGGCTTGATATTTTGGAAGAATATACACCATTTTAAGTGTTGACTTGAAAGATGGAGTCAGGAAGGTTTTAATATTTTGGAAGAATACACACCATTTTAGGTGTTTACTTGAAGCATGGAATTGTGGAGTTTTTTTTTTTTTTTAGTGGCCACAAATGCAAAATTTTTTAAATAGGTTTTATTCTGTGTTTTAATCCCTCTTTATTGGGCTGCATTTGACTAATAAAGGTCATAAGCCCATAACTTTGATGTTAGTTCTCCAGGATTGGAATAATTAGATCTCTACCTGGACATTTTGGGTATTGACCATATGGCATTTATTTGTATCTTCTTAGTTTATGTTTTGTCTTAGTCAAATTGTGATGAGGGTTGATCAACCGAGAACATTTATTTTCTTGCACTTTCCTCTGTTTACTTCTCTTGTCCTTAATTTTATTTTCTTCAATTTCACAAACTGTAGGATAGAAAAAGGTTTGCACTGCACCCTCTTTGTTTGTGTACCAGCTGTGTAATACTTTGAGTAGCAAAGAGTGAGGTAAAAACCCAAAATAAATGCATTGACAATTGTCTTATCTATAAACTAGTTAGGGAATTCATATGTAAATGGCTTGGGATATTATTGAGTAGATAGCATTGGAGCAAATGGTTCATGATGCTGGCTCGATTAAAGTAGATGCACTTTTTTCATTATAACTTTTCATCTGCAGGCATGTGTTCAATTTAATCGTGGACGCTATTCTGATTCACTGGAGTTGTACAAGGTTTGTATTTATTTCTTACGTATTTCTTTGATGAGCACAAGAAAACACTTCTTTTCTTTAACCTTTGGGAGTTATTATCATCTTTACATTGTTATAGGTTTAGGTTTTTCACTAGCCCCACCTAGATAAGAATTGGTAGTTTATGGAATCAAATTTGACATTACTTCTGCCTTTTATTATTTGGATTTTCAAAAGAGGGCCCTGCAAGTTTATCATGATTGTCCAGCTGGAGTAAGACTGGGTATAGGTCTTTGTCGCTACAAATTGGGTCAATTTGAAAAAGCTCGACAGGCATTTCAGAGAGTTTTACAGGTATGTATAATAGACTTTAGTAGCCAATTTAATTGACCCACCATTCCTCTTATGCTTGTCCATCTATTTTGTGTTGTTGCTCTTGCAGTTAGATACAGAAAATGTTGAGGCTCTTGTTGCATTAGCAATTATGGATTTGCAAACAAATGAAGGTTTGATTGTGTATATATATATTTACTGAAAAATGTGATTTATATGCATTTCAGTGTATCTTCTCAAATACTAATTATGATGTCAAATTATGCATATGCAGCTTCTGGGATTAGGAAAGGAATGTTAAAAATGCAGAGAGCTTTTGATATATATCCCTATTGTGCAATGGCACTGAATTATTTAGCCAATCATTTTTTCTTCACTGGTCAACACTTTTTAGTTGAGCAACTTACTGAAACTGCGCTTGCTGTTACTAACCATGGACCTACAAAGTCGCACTCTTATTATAACTTAGCGCGATCATACCACAGCAAGGTTAGATAACTATAATCCTTTTATTGTATTATGGGATTGTTGAAGGATTATATTGTCCTACATCGATTAGACGTTCGACTGTAGTGCAGTTTATAAGTGTGGACAACCCTTAATTCAATGAGATCTTATTGGGTTGAGTTAGGCCTTGGGCTTGTATAACAGGGATCAATCTGTTTTTTGCATTAATTTTTTGTTAAAAAAATTGTGTTTGAAAAAAGGTTCCAATTTGCCAAGAATGTTAGTTCTAATGATGTCATCCTCAGTGTGTATGTGTTTCCCCATGTTCACTGTCTGATATGGTCCTCAACATTATGTACTACTGGAAACCCTTCGTTCTAAAGACAGAGAAGATAACTTATTTGCGTCTTCAATTTAAGGAAAATGAATTTTATGACCTTACATTTATTTTAATGTTTTAAGATGATGAGTATTGCATTCATGTTCTGTAAAGTATTCTCTCTCTCTTTCCCTCTCTAATTTTTGCTAGATTTTTAATTATAGCTCTAATGGTATAAGTAACATGTATTTGTTCTATTGCTAGTGATGTTCCTTTAACTGGATTGCAGGGGGACTATGAAAAGGCTGGGTTGTATTACATGGCATCTGTCAAAGAAATCAATAAGCCCTGCGAATTTGTATTCCCATATTATGGTTCGTAACTATGATTTTTTCATATTGCGTGATATGGTTAGGACTTAATATTGACGTTGCATGTATTTTTTCGTTCAATTTATCTTCCAAGTCAGAATCTATTTGTTAATATTGTCATAAAAAACTTGTCTAATATTATTTATTATGTTACCTGTAAATTGCAGTACATATTACAGTTCAGCTTAGTGTTTGATAATCAACTTTATGCACGATATGTATAACAAATGTCCCTCCTATTTTCGAGTTTTCTGTTTAACTATGAGCTTTTCCGATAGGTCTGGGACAAGTACAACTGAAGTTGGGAGATCTCAAAAGTGCATTATCAAACTTTGAAAAGGTTTTGGAGGTTAATCCTGATAATTGCGAGACTCTGAAAGTGAGTTGATGAAAGAGCGTTGACGTAATGGTTCTATATGTAGATCTGCTTCACATTTAAATTTTTCCTTATTTTTCTGCTAAGTAGTTTTGATGCAAGTTTTTTTTTATTGTAGGTTCTGGGGCACATATATGTGCAACTGGGCCAGACTGAGAAGGCCATGGAATATATGCGAAAGGCATCCAAAATTGACCCTCGTGATGCACAGGTTCTGGGATAAAACTCTCTCATAAACATATTGACATGATATATATGCTTGTTGTTTCATGTGAAACTTGTCACCTGATTTCATTCCCCTAGTTTTTTTTTGTCCGTCATGTTCAAAGCACTTAGAAGTTCTCATAATAGTACATTCTGATAGATAGAAAATGAGTTGTTTCATTGAACTTAAAAATTTGACATGGGTTAGGCCAAACATTTAGTAACCATTGCCAAATAGACACTTGTAGCCAACCTGTCAATTTAAACTTCTAGTTTCAGATCTAATAACCTTCTGGCCTTGTGCAGGCATTTCTTGATCTAGGGGAATTACTGATTTCATCTGATTCTGTAGCTGCTCTTGATGCCCTAAAAACTGTAAGCATTTATTGATTTTTTTCCTCTTTGAAAGGAAATTTTGTTGCCCATCATGTTGAGGGCCACAACACTGTTTAATATTTTAAATTTAGAGTACTTTGATTGAGGTAAATCAAGCTTTTGGTATTGTTCAGGCACGTACTCTTTTGAAAAAGGGAGGTCAGGATATACCAATTGAAGTGCTAAACAATCTTGGAGTTCTTCATTTTGAAAGGGGAGATTTTGAGGTTTGTCAAGGTCTTAAAAATAAGTTGAATTTCGTCATTGTGGTGGAGGTTTATTTTTTATCAGCACTCGTGTGTGTTTGGACTTCTTTATTTATCCAGTTTTTCTTATCTCTGTTAGGTTGCCCAACAAATGTTCCGTGAGGCACTTGGGGATGGCATATGGCTTAGCTTTATTGATGGTAAAGATAACTCACTACCTGTTGAGGCTACTGCATCTACTCTTAAGTGGAAGGACTTGAGTATATATCAGGAGCTTGAGAAAGAAGGTCAACTTGTTGAGTTGCCCTGGGATAAAGTTACTGCTCTATTTAACATGGCCAGATTATTTGAGCAGTTGCATAAAACTGAAACTGCAAGCACATTGTACAGTTTGATCTTGTATAAGGTAGGTTGCGTACACGTGTTGCATGCACTTGATTTCATGTATATATATTTTGTCATCAAGTAAAGAGACATCAGTTTTATTCTTTGTGGGTCACAGTGACAAATTTTTCCTGTCAGAGATAAGTACCAGTTTACTTCTGCCTTTATTTTTTCATGTACCTGGGAAACTGTATATTCATAGTCCTGATAGTGTTTAAAACTTGATAAAGAGGAATGTAGTGGCATGCTTTTTCTTTGGTAATAAGGCATTGAACAAGCTTGCATCTCGAAGGGACAAACTCGGGACTGGCTTTGCCTATCGAGTAGATGCTTAGATAATTTTGTTCTTGCTCTTTTCATAACTCCAACCAGGTCTTACCATGTGCTTTCAAAACTGTATGTTCATAGTCCTGTTAGTGTTCAAAACTTGATAAAGAGGAATGTTGTGACATGCTTTTTCATTTTTAATAAGGAATTGAAATAAGTTTGCATCTCAAAGGGACAAACTCGGGACCTGGTTTAGATATCGAGTAGATGCACATATAGTTTTGTTCTTGCTCTCTTTATTTATAATTCCATCATAAAAGCTCTAATATCCATTTGAAGAGCTTTGTAGCAGGTGGTTGGTAACTTGGTATCAGATAAATGAGCGCGTTTCATCATTATGCTTTTTCTTAGATAAAACTCTCATGGTTAAGTATGGTTGTTTTGTGTTCACTATCCCTTCTCACTTCTGTTTTTTAGTCATCCTTGTTTATGAGTGTTCAGTCTTAAGTTTCTCTTTCCCATTTATGTACCTCATGACTTGGAATAGAAAACATCCCATCTTTTTCTTTTCTTGTGACAAACAAACATAGAGTTCATGTTTGATGGCTTCTTTTATGCCTATCTGAAACGTCTCTCACTTCATTAGAGTAATAATAACATCATTTTGTTGCATTATATTAAGTATTGATCTCATGATTGTTACACTATAATGATCATTACAAGATTCAACTTTGGCTCTTCTCCTACTAGTTAAACACTAAGGAGTGGTCTTTCAATATTGTTTTTCAGTTTTTATGGCTTAGTATTTTTTCTTGATAAGTTGATGCCCTAACTTTTCTTTTATCTTTGGTGTATCTTGACATTTTGTACTCTTTCTTTGCAGTATCCAGACTACGTTGATGCTTATATGAGGCTTGCTGCCATTGCAAAAGCTCGGAACAATATCCAATTAAGCATTGAACTGGTTATGATCCATCTATCTCTTAGTTCGTTCTCTTTTAACTACTGAAATATCACATATGCATGCAGAGTTTCGAGTAATCATTTTTATTTGTAGGTTAATGATGCTCTGAAGTTCAATGAGAAATGCCCAAATGCATTATCTATGCTTGGTGACTTGGAATTGAAAAATGATGACTGGGTTAAGGCAAAAGAAACATTCCGTGCTGCTAATGAAGCAACCGAGGGAAAGGAATCCTATGCAACTCTTTGTCTGGTTTGTACATTTTCTGACGTGCATATTATGATAAGCTATCTTTTTATTCTTTGTTGATCGATCATTCTTGATTATCTTTGAAGTTATTGGATATTCTAGCTTTCGTATAGCACCAATATAATATTATATTTCTTGTTTATTTGTCTTGACCCCATATGCATGTTTTACTTTGGTCAGGGAAACTGGAACTATTTTGCAGCAGTCCGCAATGAAAAAAGGAATCCCAAGTTAGAAGCTACACATCTAGAAAAATCCAAAGAGCTTTACACAAAGGTAAGATTTCTTTTTGTCCTTTGAGTTTCTTTTTGGTTGGATGGAATGGAATCAGAATTAGTTCCTTTTATTTTTGTGTTTGGTTGGACTGAAAAATAGGAATGGAATGGAATCGATTCCTAAAGTAGAAGGAATCAGAATTCTTTCTCCTCCCTTAAGGAATCATGATTCCATTCCCATCTCAATTTTTTTTTGCCAATTTACCCTAACCCCAAATATAACCCTAAACCCAAATCCCAAAACCCTAAATCCCAAATCCTTAAATCCTAAATCACAAAACCTTAAATCCTAAACCTTAAATCTCAAAATCCTAAACCCTAAATCCCAAAACCCAAAATCCTAAACCCTAAATCCCAAAACCCAAAATCCTATTTAGAAAAATAATAATTTTAATCATAAACCTTAATCCACAAATATAACCCTAAATCCCAAACCCCAAATCCCAAATCCTTAATCCTTAATCCCAAAACCCTAAACCATATTTAGAAAAATAATAATTTTAATCATAAACTTTAACCCACAAATATAATCCTAAACCTTAAACCCCAAATCCCAAATCTTAAAACTCAAAACCTTATTTAGAAAAATAACAATTTTAACCCTAAACCTTAACCCACAAATATAACCCTAAACACTAAACCCTATTTAGAAAAATAACAATTTTAACCCTAAACCTTAACCCACAAATATAACCCTAAACACTAAACCCTAATACTAAAACCTTAAACCCTATTTATAAAAATAATAATTTTAAACCTAAATTCTATTTAGAAAAATAATAATTTTAATAATATATTTTCTTTAAGTAATAATTATTTAGAAAAATAATGATTTCAATAATGTATTTTGTCTTACGAAAAAACAATAATTAAATGATATTATTTAAATTTTATTAAATATAAGGGTATTAAAGTAATATGTAGGAAATCAACCTAGGAGTATGGTCAGTGTCCTGATTTCTAGGGTGGAACCAACCCCCGATTTTAGGAGTACAGTTTCTTGATTTTCAGGGTGGAACCAACCCCTGTTTTTAGGATGTTAGTTTCCTGATTTTTAGGGTGATTTGCAGTTGTATACTAATGACTTCCAGCAGTATATTAGACATAACAAATGTATATATAAAGGAATCTGATATTAAGAAATAAATGAAGTAATTTTTTGTAAAATAAAAACTTCATGGTATCAGAGCCTTAGGCTCATAAACTGCTGCTCTTAACCTCTTGTTCAACTAGTTCTGTAAGTTCACCTAATATGATGTCAAATACTCAGGCAGGGAATGTACCTTTTCAGTTTCCAACTCAAGTTTCAGCTTTTTGGCATGAGAGCTATGAAAAAACTTAAAGTTTAAATATTCTTAGTACACTGGAAGATGACATGGATGAGGAGGTTCCAGAGACAAGTAACAGAACTGAATTCAATATGGAAAATTCAGGCAGCTTGGATCCATTCTTGATCCTGCTCCTAAATATAATCCTTTTGGTGGTCTATTTAATAGTACAACTATTAATGTTTCTGTTTCTCCTTTTAACAGTACCAGTTCTCAAGGAGAGCTATTTCGGTCTGCATCTTTTCAGTTCCAGTCTCTCCAACCATCAGTACAAACTCAGCCTTCAAACTCAAGTGCATTTTCTAGTAATCCTATCCCATTCACTAAGGAACAATTAGAACTTCTTCAACAACTTATACAAAAGGCAAATATCAACACCACATTTAGTAGCAGTAGGAATAACTCCACACATATTTCCAGTAATTCAACAAAGCATGTTGGAAAATTTCCCTCCTCATCTTGGATAGTAGACTCAGGTGCCTCCAATCACATGACAAGTGATCAATCACTTTTCAGAACCTACTCACCTTGCAACAAACTTCAAACAGTGTGTGTCGCCAATGGTACTCGCACCACAGTGATCGAAACAAGGACCATTTGCCTCTCAAACAACCTCACTCTCAAATCTGTTATTTGTGCTTGGATTTTGCTACAATCTCATATCAGTTAGTAGATTAAATCATGACCTTAACTGTGAAAATAAAATTTTGGCTAAATCTTGTGTTTTTCAGGACCTTAGTTCGGGAAAAATGATTGGCGGTGCTGATTTACGTGCGGGTCTCTATGTTCTTGATATCGACACACTTTCAAACCATTTTGTCAGTCATCAATGTCAATTAAGTCATAATCTTAAGTCTCATAGTCATACTAATAAGGAAAGTGAAATCATGATGTGGCATTTTCGTATAGGTCATCCAAATTTTTCGTATTTGAAACGTTTGTTTCCATCCTTATTCATCAATAAAAATCCCAATTTATTTCATTGTGAAGTTTGTCAGTTGGCAAAACATACTCGAAACACTTTCTCACCATGCACAAACCAAGTCACCCTTTTTCCCTCATTCACGGTGACATTTGGGGACTATGTCACGTTCCCAGTATTACTGGTGCTCGATGGTTCTTACTTTTAGTTGATTATCATACTCGATTATGTTGGACATTTCTTATGAAAGATAAATCTGAAACCAAGCACATATTTTCACTTTTTCATGCCGTGATCCAAACTCAATTCAATGCCAATATTCAAATCCTAAAAACTGATAATGCTAGGGATTTCTTTAATTCCGATCTTAGTGGATATCTCAAATCACACGGTATTGTCCAACAAAGCTCCTGCGTTGACACACCACAACAAAATGGTGTAGCCGATCGCAAAAAACATCATATACTTGAGGTTGCTCGAACTTTACTTTTTCAAACCAATGTTCCTAAAAAATTTTGGGGTGAAGTCATTCTTATTGCAACACACTTGATCAACCGAATGCCTTCTCGAGTTCTCAACTTTCATTCACCTTTACAAGTGCTTTAGAGTTAATATTCTACCTCACAACTTGTGACACCAATTCCTTTCAAGGTTTTTGGTTGCATTATTTTTGTCCATATTCATTCACAATATCATGACAAACTTGATGCCCGTGCCATTAAATGCATCTTTGTTGGTTACTCAGCCAATCAAAAAGGCTACAAATGTTTCTCTCCCATCACTCGTAAGTTTTACCATTCCATGGACATTACTTTCTTCGAAGAAACTCCATTCTATTCTAGTTTTGCAATTCAGGGGGAGAATCACACTAATGAATTGCAGAATTGGGATTGGTCATCACTCGTTGAACCGAAATTATCATCTCATTTACCCTCCACTACCTTGTCCTCTTCCAACCTGATACCCATTCCAGATTTTTCTTCAAAAACCAAACCTGATCAATCTCCCATTGTCTATCCTAGACATTTTCTCCTTCCTAATGATGCCATAAAAGTTTATGGAAGAAAGAGAAATCCTGACTTGCCCACACGAAATCATCAAAGTCAAGAAACTCTCCTGAGCCAGACTGAATCTGAAAGATTACAAGAAGAAGCAGAATCTAGTCCAAAACTTGGTTCTGACCCTGAGTTAGATCTTCCTATTGCACAAAGAAAAGACGTTCGATCATGCACTCAACATCCTCTTCAAAGTTACATTTCTTACGCACATCTGTCCCTAAAATTTCAGGCATTTGTGACATCCCTAGACAACATCAAGATTCCTAATTCTGTCAATGGGGCTCTAAAAGTTCCTGAATGGCACAAGGCAACCTTAGAAGAATATACTGCACTTGAAAAGAATGGTACGTGGATGTTAACAGAGCTACCACTTGGAAAGAAGGCAATGGGTTGTAAATGGATATTCTCAGTTAAACAGAAGGCAGATGAAAATATCGATAGATATAAAGCTCGACTAGTGGCTAAAGGGTTCATCCAATCATATGAAATTGATTATCAAGAGACTTTTGCTCCTGTATCAAAATTTAACACAGTTCGTGTCTTGTTGTCTATTGCAATTAATGAGGATTAGCCACTGCTTTAACTTGATGTCAAGAACGCATTCTTAAATGGAGATTTGATCGAAGAAGTTTACATGGATGTGTCTCCTGGCTTTGAGACTAAAGATACACAAGGGAAGGTATGCAAGTTAAGAAAGGCACTATATGGACTTAAACAGTCACCTAGAGCATGGTTCGAAAAATTCACCAAGGTCCTCAAACAAGATGGATACTCAGACATATGCAGACCACACTTTATTTGTCAAACACTTCGCAGATGGGAGAATCATAGCTTTGATTGTATATGTTGATGATATAGTTCTTACAGGAAATCATGTAGGAGAAATGAAGAGACTTAAGATGCTATTATCCAAGGAATTCGAGATTAAAGACTTGGGATATTTGAAATATTTCTTAGGGATGGAGGTGACACGTAGTACCAAAAGAATCTCAGTTTCTCAACGCAAATATGTTCTAGATCTCTTGCGTGAGACTGACATGAGTGGGTGTAAGCCTGTTGAAACACCCATGGACCCTAACACCAAACTAATGCCTTGAACTGATGAATTGGCAACTGACAAGGGACAATATCAACATTTGGTAGGTAAGTTAATTTATTTGATCCATACACGTCCAGATATAAGTTTTTCAGTCAGTATTGTTAGTCAGTTTTTTGGTAACTCATCAATAGATCACTTGGAGGCAGTAAACCGTATTCTAAGATACTTGAAGAAGGATCCTGGAAAGGGGCTCATGTTTAAGAAAACAATTAATAGGAGATTGGAAATTTATACTGACGTTGATTGGACTGGATCTCCTAGTGATCGAAAATCAACATCTAGATATTGCTCATTTATTTGGAGAAATTTGGTGACATGGCATAGCAAAAAGCAAACAGTGGTAGCACGTAGTAGTGTCGAGGTTGAGTTTCGTGCATTGGCTTTGGACATCTGTGAAGGAATTTGGCTAAAACGACTACTATACGAACTCAAGATTGAACATTCAAAATCTATTAGAATCATGTGTGACAACCATTCATCAATTACAATTGCCAAAAAATCAGTCCACCATGATCGAACTAAACATGTGGAAATTGATAGACACTTCATCAGTGAGAAAATTGAAGGTAAGATGATCTCCCTCAACTATGTTCCATCTAGGCAACAAGTAGTAGATATCTTAACCAAAACATTGTTTCGACCTAATTTCACAGAGTTAAATGTAGCACTTGGTTTAGAAAATATATATCGCCTAACTTGAGGGGGAGTGTAGGAAATCAACCTAAGAGTATGTTCAGATTCTTGATTTCCAGGATGTAACTAATCTTTAATTTTAGGAGTACAGTTTTCTGATTTTTAGTGTGATTTGCAGTTGTATACTAATGACTTCCAACAGTATATTAGGCATAACAAATGTATATATAAAGAGATTTGATATTAAGAAATAAATGAAATAATTTTCTGTAAAATAAAAACAGCTTTATAATAAACAGTGTTTTCCATTCCACTCTAGTTATAAACCAAATATCGTAATATTGATTCCTTCTTTGATTCCAGTGGTCAAACCAAACAAAATTGTTTTCTTTCATTCCCATTCCCATTCCGATTCCGATTCTATTATGTGAAACAAACACCACCTTAATGTTTTCTATATAGATAAAATGGTAAAAACTTATAGTATTATATGTGACAGTTTTATGACTACTTTATCTCAGTTGCATTAACTCTCTATCTTTCTAGAAACAATTGAGAAAACTTTCATTGTGAAAACAATAACTGTATGCAGAACTAGTTCTGTATCTGAGCAATATTCATCTATAACGAAAATCCATTATACTTAATAAGTCAAGTCTACGGTTAACCTCATGAGATATATTTGGGAAGCCCAAAAAATAAAAGCGCAGTCTTCTTGCATAATGTCTGAACATGTAGAATGAATGTACTAGGATTCTTTAAGGGACTTTACTTGCATTAGCTTGGTTTCTTGTTGATACATTTGATGTTTAACATATTAAAGAAAGAAATTACTTGTAGGTTTTGGCTCAGCATCCTGCCAATTTGTATGCTGCTAATGGTGCCGGTGTGGTCTTTGCTGAAAAGGGTAGCTTTGATGTTTCAAAGGACATTTTTACTCAAGTAAGCTGTAGATTTTTCTCTCTTTAGGACCATTATTGTTTCCTATGAAATTGTTAGAAATCATATGGTCTTTGATTTCATATCTTTTGCAGTATTGTTTACTTTTAAATTATTGTAGGTTCAAGAAGCTGCAAGTGGAAACGTGTTTGTCCAAATGCCCGATGTCTGGATAAACTTGGCACATGTTTATTTTGCGCAAGGAAATTTCTCATTGGCAGTGAAAATGGTGAACATATCTCATTTAACTTTATTTTGTACTATGATTTTCTCTCATTTAACTTTATTTTATGCTATGATTTTCTCTGATTACTGTGTGCTGATGACATGTTTTCTTTCAGTATCAAAATTGCCTGAGGAAGTTCTTTTATAACACAGACTCTCAAATTGTTCTCTATTTAGCTCGTACTCATTATGAAGCTGAACAATGGCAAGACTGCAAAAAGACTTTACTGAGAGCCATCCATCTTGCACCTTCAAATTATACATTGAGGTTTGATGCAGGTGTTGTAATGCAAAAGTTCTCAGCTTTAACTCTGCAGAAGGAAAAGAAAACTGCAGATGAGGTTTGAAAGAATCTTACGATCCAGATATTCCTTGCTGTTTATATCCATACACACACTATAAAGCACCAATTCTTTCAAATATTTACTTGAACCTTTTGTCTCTTCTGACTTATTTTTTACTATTGAGCACAACATTTTTGGAGTGCTTTTGTCGTAACAGTCTAATGAAAATTGCAATTGCTTGCCAGATATCATGTTTTTAGATTAGGAAGCAGGGTAATGAAGGTGGATACCTCTGGGCATTATTAAAAAATCGATTTATGATCATAAAATATATTATGCAGGATTGTTAATAGCGGAGAAGTAATTCTGTGGTACTGAGCAGGATTAGTATTGGAAATTTCTTTACTAATAGTCTGATATATTATTTATGCTTTTGGGATGGGGGGATGTCTGCTAGATGTTTGATTTGTCATGCTTTAAACGGATGGAAAAGATGGCAGAAGGTTATAAGAAAACAAATGTTAATAGCTTCATAGGATCTATGAGAAGTGCAATCTAAGTGGGAGCTGGAGAAGTCATACTTTGGGTCATGAATGATTCTGTAATTATTAATATTATGGATTCTCCCTTTAAAGATGCTAGTAAATGTGTATGGTCAGCAACTGTATCGCTTCAACACTTCAATTCCATGCTAGAATGCTTTAGCTCTTTTATAAGAATATAATATGGTTGGCATTTACTTGGATCTCAAAATTATTTGTCTAGCTCACATTTTTGGCTGTAGTTATCAATAAATCATGTTTCGAGAGAACAAAAATGAGTCATTTTCTTTCCATATTTGAGCAATAGGTGCGAGCAACAGTCACAGAGCTAGGGAATGCTGTTCGTGTATTTAAGCAGTTGTCTGCTGCTTCAAACCTCCATGTTCATGGGTTTGATGAAAAGAAAATTGACACCCATGTTGAGTATTGTCAGCACTTGCTTGAGGCAGCAAGAGTTCATTTAAAAAAAGCCGAGCATGATGAACAACAAAACCGGCACAAACAAGAAGCTCTGCGCCAGATGGCACTGGCTGAGGAAGCCCGGCGTAAAGCTGAAGAGCAAAGGAAACTTCAGGTTCGCTCTACAATTGTTCTGTATTTTCTAAGCATAATCAGCATGTTCTATGTAGGTACATGGGAAGCTTTTCATTTGTACTTCTGATACTTGTGTGGATGCAGATGGAAAAGAGATTGCGGGAAGATGAGCTAAAGCGAGTAAGGCAACAAGAGGAACACTTCGAACGCATAAAGGTAATTGCAATGCAGACTGACTGTTTTATTTTGATGCGTGTCTGACAATATCCACTAACCATAGGAATATATGAAAATTTAACATTAGCACGCTTAGAGAAGCATACCTTATATCTATTTTCATTTGCCTCTGGAAGGTGCTAATCAGCATTTTCTCCCTCTTCTTGATTGTGGAGTGATTAAGAACAAGAGGGAGAGTAGGCTTGAAAATCGGTCTTATGCTTTGGACCTTCATGAGTTACCACTAGGCTTAATCCACGTCACCTGTGGTAGAATTAGTATAAATTTATGAATGGATATATTGAACTATTGTTGTCGATCTGCATTTGTTGTATACGAAATAGTTCAAGCTTACTCAAGGGGCCAGGCCATTGAATGTATCCGTGGATTATGACATCATAAAACTATGGAGATTTTGACTTTTAGATCCATATTTGGGGAAGATGGGTTTATCATGACAAACTAATTAAAAGAGAGAGATACCGATATGTATGACAACAAGATCCCTTAAAGTTCATAAAGCATAAAGCGATAAAAGTACTCTAGCAGGACAATTTCACAAGTTGTACTGAAGAAGACTGCATTACTAGGGATTTTTTCTTTTCATTTTTTTTAATTTGCTTTCCAAAATTTTACTCTGATTTGTCTGTATTGGGTGATTTTTTAGGAGCAATGGAAGAGTAACACACCTGGTTCTAAGCGAAGAGAAAGATCAGACAATGATGAGGATGATGGTGGAAACAGTGAGAGAAGAAGAAAAAAAGGTGGAAAGAGGAGAAAGAAGGATAGACATTCTGGATCACGTTATGAAACAGAGGAAGCAGAAGTGGAGATGATGGATGATCAAGGAGAGATGGAAGATGATGTAAAAGTGAATTATGGGGATCCCACAGGTCTGATGAATGATCAAGAGGAAGACGCAGAAGAAAATGCTCCAGATCCTCTTGCCGCTGCTGGGCTTGAAGATTCTGATGCTGAGGACGAGGTATAATTCTTTTCTCTCTTAATTCAGCTTTTAAATTTTGGCAACAAAATCCAACTAAGCTGAAATCTTAAGTAAACAGTATTGGCAATCATATTCAGTCATTGCACCTAAGCTTGTCATTTGTGTAGCTATAAGCATTCCAATAGATGTCTGAGGGTACCAATACATAGCTGGCCAACTTTTCCTAAGTTCAATTTTTATTTTAATCACAGATTCCTTTCTGATTAGTATTTTCATCAAAATACAATTATTTTCCCATTTTATGCTGGATCTGATGACTTTTACCTTTTATCTTCAAGACTGCACCTTCATCAAATATTAGCCGACGTAGACGGGCATTATCAGAGTCAGATGAGGATGAATGACCAAGTATAGAGGCAGCCAGAATTCATTCCAATTTGAGACTTCTGCCAAAGTTCGAAGAGTGATGAAGCAAGGAAGTATGTCAGTAAGCTGGATGGGAGGTGGGGCTGTAAATTGATACCATAGTACTCTGAAATAGTATGTTCATAGAAGTAACATTTAGTTAATGGTGCATAGCGGCCATAACCTCTCTTTCATTTTTTTTTCTTCCCCATTTGGCACAACAAAGTACACGCAACTCCTATGTTTTGTGCTGTTTGATGGCTCGTTGTCAGTGAATGTAGTTCAGGCTTATCTGAGAAGTGGGGCAGGCAGACACTATTCATATGTCCTGGTAAGTTGAAGTAAAACTTATCCCATCCTAATACCATTTTAACCTCCTAAGTTAATAGCTTGTGCAATAAGTTAACGTGATATCTCGTTCTAATTTACACCTTTTAAGCAACTTCTGAAACAACAAGCGAACCTGCGAACTTGGTATCTTTAAACGGGTTGGGTTGAGGTGTTAAATGGGTTGGATTGTAAACAGGTCAACGTGTCTTGGCCCACCCGTTTGTTAAATGGGTTGGGTTGGGGTTAAATGGTTTAAATCATACAGGTTGACCCATTAACAAAAAATGCACTATAATTTGCAAACTTGATACAAATTTGAGGTTTTTATGTGGGTTCGTGTTGAGAATTAAGAGGTTGGGTCGTAAACGAGTCTATCCATCTTGACTTATTGGGTCTGAGTTGTAATAAACAGGCTTATTTATTAAATGGGTAAGGTCTGAGTTAGGGCTAAACTTATTGGTGGTTTGACCCAAACTTGACCCAACCCACCCATTTTAAAAGTTATATCTATATCTCATGTTAATTTTGAAGGCTGTCATGGTTACTATTATATTACAAATATGACACGATTTCATTAGATACATAGTCCAACTCAATTATGATTGGTTAGCGTGATAAACAAAGAAAAACTTTGAACGAAAACAAAGAATGCTCACACGAAAATATTTTCAGATGATTCGAACATGTTATAGAAGAGTGAAATAATCTCATAACCATAGGTTACTAATATATCAGTTCGGTAGTCTTTCTTAAACTGATCAAACTATATAAATTATAATATCAGGGAGAGGAATATAAAGTAAGAAAGTAATCTGTTAATAGAAAAATAGGATCCTTGATTAACAATATATTCAAACATAAAAATGCAGAACAGACCACTACTACAGTATAGACCTTACTCAAGAAACAGTCATATAACATAACACGTAGGTTCAATAATTTATCCTAATAAAAAAAATTAAAATAAATGAAAAGGTACCAAATCATCTGCAAAACAAGACAGAGAGAAAGTTGAACCTTATATCCAAAGATCACACCTTGATCAGTAAAAATCTTCAAAAAAACAAAAACAAATCAAACATTCAATTACCATGAAAGTTATGCGAAGTGGTCATAGCTAGGAATGGATATAGAGAGCTGGGTAGTGGAAACAGATCCATGTTTTGAAGATTTATTATCATCTAAATCAAGCCATGAATCTTTTTCTTTCCTAATTGGCCATTCATCAAAGAAACGATGAATGGTTTTCTGGGTTTCTTCTTTCCTTTCATTTTTTATAATTTTATTACTCATTAATACATCGAAATACTGTTGATGATGATCTTGACTCTGTTCTTTAGGACTATCATTGAAGCTCTGAAGCTGCAAGTAAGAACCCTCTTTACTTCTTTGGCTTTTTGAAGACGAAGAACAACTCATATTCAATGGTGTGAGTTGCCAAGTCTCATTCATAGATGAAGAAACTGAGAAATCTCTCATATTTGTCCCTAAAGGTTGTTCTGGGAAAAAGCCATGCTCATTATCCACCTCCTCTGCTTTCACTCCATAAACAGAGATGCCTCTGTTTTTCAGTATTAAAACAGAACAAAATATCATTGGTAAATATCGTATGTATAAAAAAAATGAACTTTTTCTATAAGTAGGCAAATTAAACCTGTTATAATCTGTGTCAGTACTGTGAGAGTAGAACCCAGAGTCCAAAAACAAAGTAGTATTGCTATCTTGATTGGACAAACCTAACCCTGTAGTGGATCTTGAAGAAGATGATGAGTCATGATAATTAAGAAATGGGTGATCATGAGGGGACAGTGAAGAAAGTGAATGAGTAGTTGAAGAGGCTTGTGAAGAATACAAGTTCTTGTTGGTAATACTAGTTGTTTTCAAAACTTCCACAGGCTTTCTTGAACGGTTTTTACCTCTGTGCATATGTCTTTCACAGTATTTTGAATCTGCATAAGCTTCTTTTGAACACCTCCATTTCTTTCCATCAGTTCTTCTACACCTCCCAGGTTCTGGGTCTATGTTCTTCCCTAGACCCATCTTAAAACAATTCCACCCAACTGCACAAATCACAATCCCCACAAGAATTAAAGCCAAAACTTTAATCATCAGAACAGATTCTTAAAATAGACTAGTGAATGAGAGAGAAAAACAGAGAGATTTGATTAGTTGGGTTACTTACCATTAGAAGAGAAGAGTTGTTGAGGTGCTAATGCAGGATCCAAATAGCTTCTTGATCTTCTGATGGTGAATAGAAGATCAGGCGGTAAAGGAAGACCAGAGACCATGTACTTGAAGATCAGAGCTTGATGCTCAAGCTCTTGCCACTGAGCTGCTGTGAACGGAAACTTGTAATTCTTTCCACTCATCATCATTAGAAAAATAACAAGTAAAATGTAGAGGAAGAGGAAGAGAAAGAAGAGGAAAGTGAGGAAGTTTTGAAACTTGTATAGGACTTTAAAGAATCACTGTAGTGAAAGAACAAGCTCAGTATTTTTTTCCCCTCCAAGAGAAAAAAGAAAAAACAGAGAAAGCAAAAGGGTGTGAAAATTAATTATTAGTATTTAGTACAATAATTGAAGGGTTTGAGTTGGAGACGAAGAGTGGGTAATATTTATTTGAGGAACCATTTAGCTGCAGAATCTTCTGAACATGAGATAAAACTAATCGTTCTGATTATACTATTGCATGCCCATCTCTTCTCTCTCTTTTCTGATCTGTTCATATTATGATTTATGACTGCACCTCTCTGTGGCTTCTGTCTCTGCAGTTCCTGTCTCTGACATTTCTACAAAAACCCATAAACTAAAAAATATACATTTTTTTTCAAAAATAAGTCATGATATAATAATTAATATAATAAATAATTATACTTAATAAAAATTAGGTTTTAATAATTTAATGAATAATTATTTCATACATTAATTATCATATAATAATAATTCTATATATAAATAAGTGCTATTAAACTAAATATGAATGAATAATAATGTTTTAAGTAAATGCAAAGCACGCTTAAATTTTTACAAAACAACAAAGTTATCAATTTAAATTTTTTTTACCATAAAGTAAATTTTTTTATTTTCAGTTTAAATATTTTACTATTTAAAATAATTTAATTAATATTTTATATTGAATGTTAGTAATTTAAATGTTATTTAAATTAAATTATAATTATTTAAAATAACTTAATATTACTAAAATGTTAATTTTATTGATATATGTTTTGTTTTATTATTTTATGTAATTTTTTTAAAAAAGTTTCTTATTGTTATCATGCATGTGAGTATGTGAGTATGTGAGATTGGAAGAGTTGGTGTCTAATGAGATGGTACAGTTTAGGCTTTTACTGATACTAAACACTTTTACTTTTTTATGTTCCTTTACCTCAGAGATCAGACCCCAGTACTATCCACCACTTACAATTTGACCTTTTTCGAAATGTGAAATTCAGAAAAAATGAGTGATTTAGAGTAGGCCATCTTTTCGGTTTTGCAGAAATTGGAAAACCCTGTTTTTTTTTAAATACATAATTCTCTATTTTTTATTAAATAAATAAAATATTATATGAATAAAATTTAAAATTAAATTCTTAATAATAGAGTGAAAGATCATACACGTGTACTACAAATTAATCTCATACCCAATTACACTTAAATTAATCTCATACCCAATTAAAAAAAAAAGTGTATGTCATATGTGGTGCTACTTAATTAAGTTTTGAACATATAGGTTTTTTTTGTGGGTTAATAATACAAAATATGAGTGAAATTATAGAGGCTCCAAATCATCAAATTTTGTGTAAAAAAATGCAATTAAGGCTAGAACACTTATTACTATAGCTAATTGTACACCCTTTTTTAATTATGATTTTTATATTATATATGGTCGTAATTTGTTACATTATTTAAAATTTACTTTACCCTTAATTGCATTTTTTTTACACAAAATTTGATGATTTGGAGCCTCTATAATTTCACTCATATTTTGTATTATTAACCCACAAAAAAAACCTATATGTTCAAAGCTTAATTAAGTAGCACCACATATGACATACACTTTTTTTTTGTAATTGGGTATGAGATTAATTTAAGTGTAATTAGGTATGAGATTAATTTGTAGTACAAGTGTATGATCTTTCACTCTATTATTAAGAATTTAATTTTAAATTTTATTCATATAATATTTTATTTATTTAATAAAAAATAGAGAATTATGTATTTAAAAAAAAACTATATGTTCAATAATGAGTAGCTGCTATTCGCAAAATCCTTTCAACAAACAAGATGAATTATTTTTGATATGTCACAATTAACGAAGAGAATAAAAATTCTTAAAAAAATCTCAATATTTTTTTTATTTCTTTAACATATTTAAATTATTGTCGATCTATATAAAACCAAATATCCAGAACCAATGTACATTTTTTTGTAACGGCTAGGATTGCCAAATTGATAACATTAACGGTGAGTGCATGACATGGTCAAACCTTATATAGAAAGCAAGAAGCAAGGGAGACAAACAATGAAATAAAAAAACAAAAAAGACAAGAAAAATAAAATGTGTAAAATGAAAATGATATTAAAAGAATGATCAGTTGTTTGGGTGCATTAATTTGTCAGAGACTAGTCATAAAATTAAAATATAGAAGACGGTTGTGCAAAGTTTGAGTGCTTCTTGTACTATTTCTTGTCAGACTTAAACACATGCAAACTCATGGCCTTTTTTCAGAGAAATCCACTGAGGACCCAACAAGGCTTAAAGTTAAAGCTACGTTAAGCTTTGGTGGTCATATATAGACATCCTTGTAATTAATTTAACCTAAGTCCCAAAACTATCGATTAAGAAATCTTAAACCAATCCTAGCCACAACTTATCTATTCCTCCTACACAATCTTCGTACCCGTCTAACACCTCATGTATTAAGAAAAACTCTGCTTTATGCTTACGTTAAAAGGGAATTTAGTTTTATAAGAAAGTATTTTAAGGAATAAGTAGTGACACTTGACAGAAGGAAAAACAGCTTAAAATCTTGTAGAATATATGTTAGTGTTTGTCAATGTAATAATCCATGTTAGAAGTAAATTTTAGAATACATGATATGATTTTACATTGAAAGAATAGAATGTTATTTATCACAAATTTTTAATAATTAAAAATGAGGAGTTAATATTTCATGGTCAAAACAAAACCAATGTGGGTATTGATAACGTAGTGGTTCATCCTATCACGAGTTATTATATATTTTATAATATTTAGCACAATTAGTAGAAAATATTGTAGTGCACAAACAATAACTTATTTTGTGTTAAAATTAAAATAAATCAAAATACAATATCAAAATAAACTTGTAAATTTACAATGAAAATAAAGAAATTAAAAAAAAGATTGAGTCTCCTATTATATGATTTCATTGAAATAAAAAAAATTCTCCCATAGAGTGTTTGAGAAATAAAGAAAAAAATACTTCTCAAAATAAAACGATCAATAATAATACTTGAATATCGCAGAATACTATTTTAATAAATTATTATTTATTCATTTTTTATCGCACACAATTTAGTTCTAAAGTAAGAATTTTTTAAAAATGAAAGAATTATTGCAGGAAATCTTTTAAGAGAATAGTTTTTTTTTGTGTATTATTTCTCAACTGCAAAACCAATTTACAGATATTCAAAAGCGATTATTGGATGCCAAAACTACACCGACATTTAATAGTTGTTACAAAAATTGCTACAGTCGGTGCCATAAATATCATTAACTATGGCACATAATGTTTATTTTATTAGGAGATTGGGAAAAAAAATTTGTGTAGCAAAAATTGAATTATATGAGTTTTATTAAAATTGAACAATATTTATGTCTATAAAACATATGGACACACGATTTGAATTCGTACATTTTCAGGTCAAATATGTTACGATTTACACTCCATGTGCACCCATATACATGGAGTCTTTTTGGAATATTAGGTTAACACTCTTAAGAAATCAAACATTATATAAAATCTTTAATGTGTTAATTTTTTCATGTAGAACAAATGCAAAACAATCGTGACTTTATTTCTAATTGTGTGAACTTTACACTCAATTTCTCATTTAACTCATTATTATTTTGAGCATATAAAAATATAATTTCAAAGCTTTAGTAGAGTGAATTCTATATCAATCAAGATTATAAATTTATATGAATTAAATCTCACTTAAAATAATAACTTAAATTGACATATTAATGTGAATAAAAATATCCATTTTTTGAATAAAATTGTAAAATTAGTAGCTTAAATTATCAACCAATCTTATTATAAGTCTTTTTTAATAATTATATTACGGATTTTGATACTTTTGCAAATATTAATTTTCTAACCTATTATCTATCTATTAAGACAAAGCAATCGGAACAACAAGAATTAATTATCTTTAATTATAACTTAACCTCAATCATTTACCATACTAGAATAAGTTATATTTTGTTCAATCATAAGCTAGACATAGTCTAATAAGGTTACATTTGTAATTACGTGTGAACCTAAATTAAAATAAGAAGAATCCAACTATCATAGCTGTTAGGGCCTAGGAATCCAAGTCGTGAGATCTCGCGCATTACTTAAGTGCACACCCAACTGGCAGGCTAAAATCTTGGATACTTCGGTATATAAATAACTTCTATTAGAGGACACTTGAAATCTTTTATTATTTAATATCTTTTGATGTCTAAAACCAAAAAAAATTCCTTATATCAATCTTATTTGATGAACGACTCTAAAAAAAAATTATGGAATTTAAAATATTAATCAATATATATTTGGATTTTTCAATAACTCTATAACAAGAATAACAATGAAAATATATAATTTATTAGTAAAAAACTAACATTTTAACTTCATTAATTAAAAAATATATATTTAATTTCTTATGACGTTAAAAAATTAACATTTTAAAGTTATTACATAAATTAACCTTTAAACTTCATCAATAAAAAATGTGTTTATTTTTTTATAATGTTAAAAAATTTATGTTTATTTATGTTGTGAATGTTTTTTTAAAGAGGGTAAAAATAAAATTTTATATATTAGTAGAATTATACTATAAAATTAAGTATTATATTTGAACCGAAAAATAATTGGTAGTGAAGAGAAATTCTAAATAAATTAATTCTTATTACCTAGGATATCCAACTTTACTTTATATTTTGTTGATCTTTTTAAAATGCTAAAAATGTCCATCAAATTTAACTTTTTTTAACATGTGCTACCAACTTCACGGAAAAGTTTTGGCATTTTTTTACCGAACTTTGATTGGTATTTTCATGCAAAAACCTCCCAAGATAGTTTTTAAAACTATTACTTTTTGAATATGTACAATTACATAAATTAATAATTTAAATTTAATAAATATATAATAATATTAATTATTAAATAATAATAATAATTTTTTTATTTTTATTTTATTTTATAAAATAAAAAAGTAAGTTTTTAATATAAATTTATAATTTATATTTATTATAATTAAAAAAATTGTTAATTTTTTTTATAAATTAGTTTAAAAATATATTCTTAAAATAAATAGTTCATTAATTTGTTACCTTAATCATAAATAAATATGTAATAATAATTATTTTATGAGAAATATAATCCAAAAATAATATAAACATGAATGACTTATCTAGATATTAACAATTATTACATAAATTTATTTAATATATAAGTCAAATATAACATAACAATATATGAGCTTATTTAAATTTAAATTTTTATTATCTAAGAATTTAATTTTACATGAAAGATAGACATAACTTGATTGAATTTAATAGATATTTTTTACTTCAAAATGTTTATATTAGTTAACTATTATTTTTTACTTTTTGAAATCATGAATTATATGAATTATCAACCTTAATGTAATAAAAATAATTATTAATAAAAATGCATTTATTATATGAACATTCAACAAAAATATTATATATTCACAATTGAATTGATCGAATTCTCATTAAATGGATAATCATTAATCGTATAAATTATCAATATTAATGTAATAAAAATAATTGTGTGATATAAAATAAATATTCATAAAAATGTATTTATTAAAAGGATATTCAACAAAATTATGATGTGCTTACAAGTGAATTGATTGAATATTTATTAAATGGATAATTATTAACCGTGGAAATTATCACCATTGATGTAATAAAAATAATTACATGATATAAAATAAATATTCATAAAAAATATATTTATTATATAGACATTTTGGTATTGTAAAAAATAACAGAAAAAACAAAAAAAAATATTTATTATATTGATATTTTGATATTTATTGATTTAAAAAATAACAAAAGTAAAAAAAATATAAAAATAAAATTATGATATGCTCATAAGTGAATTGATCAAATACTAAAGGTAATCACTAACTGTATAAATTGTTACCCTTAATGTAATAAAAATAATTACATTATATAAAATAATTATTCATAAAAAATGTATTTTAGTATTTATTGTTATAAAAAACCGACACAAAATATTAAAAATATATTTATTATATAAATTTTAATATTTATTAATGTAAAAAATAACAAAAAAACAGTTGATGATCGTCGACTAACATTCACACTTTATTATACAATTAGATTATACGAAATAACTATTCATAAAATTTATTTATTATATAAATATTTTGATATTTATTGGTGTAAACAAATTTATTATATAAATATTTTAATATTTATTAACACAAAATAATAAAAAGTAAAAAAAAAACAAGAAGAACAACTTGGTGGTAGTCGACCTACCATCACATTTTTTATATATAAAAATATGAAATGATTTGATAACTCAAATTTGATGAAATTTTAAGTATTTTTTAATAAATAAATTTTTGGGAATAATTTTATACATCTTACTTATTAAGCAAAGGGTGATTTTAATCAATAAATAATCTTATAGGCCAAACTCAATAAGTATTTAATTATTAGATAACTATGAATGCGAGATAATATCAATGAAAAGATAATAGTTTAATAATTATTTTGAAGAAATAATTACAAATATATGTTTATTATATTACAATAAGTCAATCATATTTCGATAAGAAATAACCATCAAATTGATTTCATTATTTTCTTATTGACTTAAGCATTGAAGAGTTAAAAACTATGTGTTCATCTCTTAGATCCATTAATGACAATTTTACCTAATGTTAATAAAAATAGATATCACATAAATTATAATTACAATACACACAAAGTAAATGACAAAAGTATAAATATCATTAGAGAGAAATTGAATTAGATAGTATTTTACATACTCGAAACCAAAATTGAAATTGTCACGTATAAATTTGAAAAATCGCCATCAAATAATAATTATCCGTTTGAAACTTCAAAAATCAAAATTTAACTTTTTTTTAATTTAAAATGGTTTAAAACATTAAATTTAATAAAAAAATCTTTACAAGTTAAAAATAATAATATATTTAGTTTTAATTTTCTTCAAAAATCTATAAATGTATTTATCTTTATATATATACAAAATGTAGTATTTAAATAAATTTATAGCTTTTGATATCGGTTATTACCTATAGTTACTTCAAAAACTAAAAGTGTTTAGTTATTATTCATAATTGAAAGTTTGTAAAATATAGACCTGATTAACTTAGAGGGGGTGAATAGGTTATTTTTAATTTTTATTAATTTATAATTTACTAACCTAAACAAAGCGGCCAAGCATGTAATCGTGTGTAAGAGTAAAGTGCGGAAATTATAACACATGATATTTTTAGGTGGAAACAACCTAGGCCACAACAATGACCTTAGAGGAAAACCATCGGTCCACCGGACTACCTAACTTTCTACTATGAAAATCAAATGTTCAAGTACAAACTCGGTCTTATGTTACTCTCCCTAAGATATTGCCCCAAAGTACTTTACTTACGAGTATCTGCTCTGTTTTCACAGTTTCTAAAATTAGTGTGAGCGGTTTCCAGACCAACGTTCCAATAAGCTCCCCGCCAATCAGATCGTTTACAAATCAACTGCAAAAAGATTAGCACAAAAAAACACAGGTGCCGATGTGTGTTTTAGAACAGATTTAATAATGAATAATTCTAACTAGATGATTTAAAACAAATATCATTTAAACCAAATCAATTAGAATATTCTAGAGCAAAAAGATTACGCATAATTTCAGTAAAAATAATCAGGATCGTTCATAAAATTATTTAATCTAAATACCTAAAAGTCAAATAAAAAGGAATTAAATTAATTAATATAAATCAATATATATATATTAATTACCTTTTCTCCATTAGTGCCACCTTTCAATATATATATAATTATATGTAAATTTACCTTTGCATTATTACTCTTTGCTTTGCTGCCTAATATGATTTCCAAGAAGTATTACTCTTTACTTTGGTGCCTAATATGATTTTATGAAGAAGTATTACTCTAAAGAATATTAATTAATCTCATACAGTTTTCATTTCTCTTCCTTCGTCAGTTTTTCTTCTATTTTTTTTCTTCCTCAATTTAACCCTAATATATCTATATATATAGATAATAATAATACTTAATAATATTAGGGTTAAATGTATTTTGGATTTAATTTTTCAAAGCCCATTAAAATATATCTTAAAAATATTAAGACACATAAAAAAATTTAAACACCAAAAATAATTTTTAGATTTATGAACATATACTATTAAAGGTATAAATGCAATCATATGTGTCGTAGTTATAAAAAAACATATCTGAAGTACGAATATCTGAAACTTAAACATTTGTTCGGTTTTTCTTACTAAACTTGATAGCAAGATTAAAAACAAATTTACAAGTAAATATTTTGTCCACAAAAATAACAAACACTCATAGTCCTTACAATAATTATTTAAACTCGTGAATTTTTTTGATATTTTTGGATAAAAAGAGTGAGGGTATGAATAATTTTAAATAAAAAAATTCTTAAAAACATAGATGTCCGTAGGGTGTTTAAAATTGGAGTTAAATTTTTAGAATTATTTAATTTATACTCTTAAATCTATTTTTTATATAAAAAAAATATAAAATATAATCAATTTAATTTAATTTAAATAATATTTAATTTTATAGATTTTATTGAATAAGGTAGGTTATTATTTTTTAATTTAAGAATTCGATGTTATTGATTGAATTATAATTTTAGTTCAAATCTTACCTAATATATGTTATACATGGATATTAATGGTATTATAAAAGTATTTATTAAAATATTAACAAAAATTAAAGCACGTGTGCAACGTGAAAAAAACTGTATTTCTAAAAAAAATTATCGACCTACAACGAAGAAATCATGAATGCAGCCCAAATTGACGAACCTCAGAAATCAGAAAGTACTCAAAGACTCAAAGTCAAACACAGAACTATGTTATTAAACTTTTGTAATATATATATATATATAATTATGTATTTTATAATAAAAGAGTACTAACTGGCAAAAATAAGACGAAAAGACACTTTAATTACTAAAAATTAAGATTTTGTTTATTTATTTTAATCGTGTTAATTTAAAGAGTGAAATAATGCATATCAAACTAAATATTTAATATAATAATTTTTAATATTAGCTTATATACATTTTGAATTAAAAATAATAATTTTTATATACAATAAATATATTATAATGATAATTAACTTGATAACTTCTTATTATATATATTATATTTATTTGATTATATATACTATTAATAATATATTACATCATCTATTAAAAATTTATAATAAATAATGCGGTTAAATTTGTAAAACATAATTACTTATTTTTAGGTTAATTACTATTTATTTCAACTACTTATAAAAAATTTATAATTTTTTTTAAATATTAATTTTGTTTTAGAATAATTATAACTTTAAAAATATACAAAATTAGATATATTTTTATAACTATTTATATATTATAAAATAATTATAATAAAGTAAATATTTTAAATATTTTTACACGTTACAATATTATAATTAACCTTTTATTTTTTAAAGTTGTTGGATGTTTTTTCTCCTTTTTTAAAACTTAAGGGTTTTCTAGGAATTTTCCCATGTTCATCATCTTGTCCTTACCAACAATGGGGTCCAGTCACTTCTCATACTACTAGCTAAACACACTCATATTTCATCTAGTGGGAATTGGGGAAGGCATTCGTTCATATTCTCTCCACCGACCAATAATGAAATCGTAAGACCCAGAAACATTTCCGAATTTTAATAATTTTAGAGAAAAATAAATAAATAAAATAAAATACGACTATATATTCAAAACACACAATGATCAAGTTCATGTGCTTTCTATTCCATCCATGTTAAATTGCTTTCTCAAGAACCGAGTTTGATCATTTTTTTTAGGCTTCAGGAGTTTGGTGAGCAAGAAATGGAAGAAACTTCATCATCAAAAGGAGCTAATCTATTTTCTCCCTACAAGTTGAGCAAGTTCAATCTCTCTCACAGGTTACTCACGATCTCTGATCTTCTGTTTTAGGGTTAATATTTGCTTCGACGATCTGATTCAGCTGGGATTTTACGATCTATCCATGGGGTTTCAAAAATTTTATGATAATATTACAGGGTAGTGCTTGCACCCATGACGAGATGCAGAGCACTGAATGGGATTCCATCAGCAGCGCTTGAACAGTATTACACGCAGAGGTCAACTAACGGTGGATTCCTCATCAGCGAGGGCACTTTGATCTCCGACACTGCTGCTGGGTAATTTCGTAATTCTATTTTCTTAGATCTTTTTGTGTTCCGTTATCTTAGCGCTACTTTTCAGTTTTTCAATATAAACGGATTGAGACTTTTTTTTTTTTTTTTTTGGTAAAAAAGACTTGAATTTGCTGAATTAATTACTGCTATTAAATCAAACTGCTGCTTTGCAAATTAAATATTAGTCTTTAGCTATGAGACCCACTCTGAATTATTATGAGAGTTTTACGTAAGATTAGGATTTGTTTGTTATACTTTCGGTCCTCTAAAAGCCCTTCCAACAAAAAGGTTCATAAAGCATTCTTATAAAAGTACTCATGGTATGTTTTTTCTTAGAAGCTCTTCATTTTGAAAGCACTTTTAAGAAATCATTATTAACATGCTTCTGTAACTGTAAAACCCCTTCTGATAGCAAAATCCAAAAAAATTGTTAGAAGCGCTTTGAAAACACATTTTGTGTTTGCTAATGTCTGAAACCAATTCTTTATGAAATTGCTTCTGTTTGAAATCACTTCTAATAGAAGCACAGACAAATATACCCTTAATGATATGGTGATTGTTAGAGTAAAATGAAAGTATCCTACATGGATTAAAAATGATATGCAAACAACTCATAATGCATATGGACTCCACAAAAAGTTACAATAAGACTCAAATAAGTCATAGATTTTACGATACTAAATACTGTTTGATCTTAAAATAAATCATTTTTAACATAAACACAAATAAACAAATACTTACACTCCCATACTTTATTCTATGGAATTAGATAAAAGTAGGTACTAAAAGAATAATGTTATGCAACTATTATACTAATTTCTTTGCAATGTTAAAACGATAGATTTGATGGTAATAGTAGTCTGTCAAAACAGGTTTCCACATGTTCCAGGGATTTACACTGACGAACAAGTGGATGCGTGGAAGAAGGTTGTAGATGCTGTTCATGCCAAAGGTAGCATATTCTTCTGTCAACTATGGCACGTTGGTCGTGCTTCCCATCCAGGTTATATTTCTCTCTTTTCTTCTCTATGGTTTAACAACTTTCATGTTCTCCTAGCCTTTTCTTTTCTATATGCTTAATTTTCTTCATCTCAAAAACTAGAAAAAACTTCACTAACCTCCATGTTGCACATATTTTCTTGTTCTATAGTGCCAACCTACTCTTTGTTTTTGGGGTAAAATATTTTGTGAGTCTCTGAGTTTTATCGGGGGATAAACATTTATGCTTAAACATGGTAGTTAAAGATATAGTTTATCAACCTGGTGGAGGGTCACCAATGTATCCTTGCACCTTAGTTTTATCTGTTTTTCCGTTTACAATAATCTTTTGAGACACTAGTAGTCTTAATAATTGGTAAATTTGTTCAATGATATAGTTTATCAACCTGGTGGAGGGTCACCAATTTCGTCGGTAAACAAGCCTATCTCAGGGAGGTGGAGAATTCTCTTGCCAGATGGATCATATGGGACATATCCAAAACCTCGACCCCTTGAAACCCATGAAATACCCCACATTGTAGAGCAATATCGTCAGGCAGCCTTAAATGCAATTCGAGCAGGTAAACACCTCACTTCTAGGCTTCTAGTTAATTCTCCCAAGTCCCACATTAAAGTTATCTAAGTTATTAGTAATGTTGTATTTTTGGGGTCTAGAAAACTACTTGCAATTCTTTCATGGTTATCAAAGATGCATAATAACAATCATATCATCAATATAGGTTTTGATGGAATTGAAATCCATGGGGCACATGGTTACCTCATTGATCAATTTTTAAAAGATGGAATAAATGATCGAACTGATGAGTATGGTGGATCCCATACAAACCGGTCTAGATTCTTGATGCAAATAGTTCAAGCTGTTGTATCAGCCATTGGAGCTGAAAGGGTAGCTGTTAGAATTTCACCAGCAATTGATCACCTTGATGCTTCAGACTCCGATCCACTAAGCTTAGGTTTGGCAGTAGTAGAGAGGCTTAACAAGCTCCAACAAGACATTGGTTCAAGGCTTGCTTATCTCCATGTGACTCAACCTCGATACACGGCTTATGGCCAGACAGAATCAGGAAGACCCGGAACTGAAGAGGAGGAAACTAAGTTGATAAAGACTTTAAGGAAAACTTATGAGGGCACATTCATGTCTAGTGGTGGATTTACCCGGGAACTTGGTATGAAAGCTGTAGAAGAAGGTGATGCTGATTTGGTTTCATATGGCCGTCTTTTTATCTCAAATCCTGATTTAGTATTAAGATTTAGGCTCAATGCACCTCTGAACAAGTATGTTAGGAAGTTTTTTTATACTCAGGATCCTGTTGTTGGGTATACAGACTACCCTTTTCTTGGGAGAGAATCATTGTCACGCCTTTGATTAGAGTTTGCTCTTGAAAACAAAATTATTCTTGTACTAGAGGGTGGTCAATATGATAATACCTCCTCAGACATGATGCAAGTGAAAACTTTATTTAATTACTTTTTGTAGCACAAAATTGTTATTTTTGTTATCAAGTGAATTGTTTTGATATATTGCGATTGATGCATGTTGTAGTTATTTTGTTATTTTTTTTAGAAGTTTAATCTTTTTGTTTTGATTTTTTTTTCATATTGTTTCAATTGTTATTGATATATCAATTTTATAATTTTCATTAGTAATAGACAATAATGATTATAAAGTTAATAAAAAGTGAATAAAAATAAGAGTTTTAAAATTTGATTAATTATTCTTGCGATATCATTTTTTCGTAACAAAAAGATTAAACGTTAAAATAGAAGTTAATAACAATAAATAAATGGATTGAATTGTTGTTGACATTGAAATAAGATGGAGGAGGAACTTGTTGGCTTGTGTTGAACTCTAGAGGAATATTCTTACAGTTAATGTAAATAGATACTAAATTTGTTGAATTCTATTTATGTGTCATCCGTGTTGTTATTCTGTAGAGCGTACAGAACTATAAGAGTGGCACCAGTGTGATGTGTGCCAAACATATGTATAAATCGAAGAGTATTTATAGGTTAGGAGATATTTGGTAGTACGGTTGTTGGAAATATGTCTTAATGCATCTCAACAATATAAAATGAGAATAATTGTTCATTATTTAGAGATATATTACTATTAAGGGAAACATATTCTTTACATATGCTTCCATCAAAACAAAACGTTGATTAATCTAGTTAACGTGGTAAATATTTTAAGTAAATTATCATGTGTTTTCCAATCTCACATCCATACATTTTAAAGATAGAAATGATAAAAGAATTAGTTAAATAACATATACTACTTTTAAAGAGATTTTTACATGTTCATAGATAAAATAGATAAATTATCGTTTGTTATTTTACTATATGTATTTATTTATATATAGATGATTCATTTTCATATAAGGACTAATAATATATTTTTAAAATTAATAAGTTAGTAATGTATTTTGTTAGATTTTTTTTTCCATTTAGCTGTCAAATGTCTTGTTGTGCCTTCAAATTGTCCTCCTTCCATGTGCTCATGGTCCACACTTGATATTTATAATTACTTTTGAATATAAACATGATTTTCTATTAAGAAATTTAGTTAGCAATATCTAAAGTTGGCCTATATATCACTAACATGATATCCAAGGACCTCTTGAAAGCTTAAGAATGCTCTTAATTTTGAAACAAACACATGAAATTTTTCTTGCTAAAAAAGCTACGGTCGACTTTCAAGCCAGAAGTGAAAGAGTCTTCTTGTCTTTTGTTCGATAGTAAAACAAAAGCTATCACATGTTTGTTAATACCACAAATGTGAATTCAACGCTTCAAACTTCCTATACAAAGATACTTCAAAATATCTTTAATATTCTCCTTATAATTTTTTTAAAAACACTTAATAATATTCTCCTTATACTTTGTTTATCTTCTATTTTTAAAAAAAGTTTAATTAAAATAATGTTTTAATAATTATTTATGTTTATTTATTTTTTGTCAAATACAGTCGAAAAAGATTAAAAAATAGTATTTTAAAAAGTATAAAATTTTACGATCTATATTTTTAAAGTTGTTGAATTAAGGGAAAAGAAAGTTACTTGGCCTAATTATTTTTTTGACATTTCATTTGTCAATAGCTAGTAGATGATGTGTCATTCGATTCTAATTATTATTTTTTAGCTACATGATATTAATTGAAAACAAAAAATGTTACATTTAACACAAAATTTTGAAAGCATATTCCAAATTACCAAGTCCAGTATTTTCACACGCTCTTATCCTTCTATATATATATATCTTCAAAACTTCTAATCCTCATCAACCAACCCTCAAAAAAAGTACTAGTTCACTACACACAAAGTGAAAATGATTCTTCCAATCTTCATCATCATATTGTCACTCCACTTCTCTACCTCGAATGCCGGCGTACAAGACTTCTGCGTCGGGGACCTAACAGCACCGGAAGGACCAGCAGGTTACTCATGCAAGAGCCCAAAAAAAGTGACAGAAGCTGATTTTGTATACTCAGGGCTAGGCATAGTAGGTAACACCTCAAACATTATAAAAGCAGCTGTGACTCCAGCATTTTCTGCCCAATTTCCAGGAGTGAATGGACTTGGAATTTCAATAGCTCGCTTAGACTTAGCACCTGGTGGAGTTATTCCATTTCATACACATCCTGGTGGTTCAGAAGTACTAATTGTTATACAAGGGAGTATTAATGCTGGTTTTGTTTCTTCATCAACTAATATTGTTTATCGCAAAATTCTTAATAAGGGGGACATTATGGTCTTTCCACAAGGATTGTTACATTTTCAAGTAAATGCCGGGAAATCCCAAGCACTTGCTTTTGCTAGCTTTGGTAGTCCAAGTCCTGGTCTTCAGATTTTAGACTTTGCTTTATTTGCTAATGATTTGCCTACTGAATTGGTTACTACTACTACTTTTCTTGATGCTGCTCAGGTTAAGAAACTTAAGGCTGTTCTTGGTGGCAGTGGTTAAGGACATTATGGTCTTCTTGGTGTGTTATAATAATTAGGAAATTTAATTCCTTATATAATCTTTAATTAAGTCAGCTTCTTCATCTTTTTTTTTTTGTGGTTGATCTGTAGGTCTGTTTTGTGTTTTTGTGAACAATAAAACAACTTGAAGGCTAAAATGGTCTTTGAGTTTTCCGTTTGTTTACGTATGTATGTCTTTTGCTAAAATGTTCATGTGTTAAGTTAAATATTAATATAAATAAACTCGGTAACTTATGTTCACTTTGTGTTTTAGTGGTTAAAGACATCATATTTTTTAAGTGAGGATTCACAGCTATTAACTTTTTCTAGAAAAAGTGATAAATATGGAAGTAATATAATTTAGTTATTTACCTTCAAATAAAAAAACATCATTTAATAATGATAAATTATATTATTTTGATTTAATTAAAATGATAAAAATAATATGTTTATTTATCCTTAATTAATAATCATAAAAATATCATTTTAATTAAAAATTATTAAAATAATATGTTTATTTATCCTTCTCATTTTTTTTAAATAATTATAATTTAAAGATTCAAATATTACAAATAACACAATCTAAAGAATATCAACTACCTAATCCCTACATGTTTTTAAAAATTAAATTCTTCTATTTTTAATATAGTTATTAATCTATAAAATGAGATCAATACGTGATAAATATATAAATAAAAGTGGTAATTACTTGTTACATATATAAAAAGTAGATATTGTATCAACGTTTTCAACACCCATAGATAATATATAAAGTGACGTTAAAATATTATAAGTGAATTGTTTCATTTTTTTAAATTCCTGCAGAAACTTATTTTAAGTTTGGCATTAATTTTTATTTTAAATATTATTTTTGATGTATTATCAATAATTTTAATTTTTTACATCATTTTTAAACCATCTTATCCCACAATTCAGATTTAAATAATAATTTTGTTTATATTCTATAAACCTCAACCGTTAGAATAAAAAAATGTAATAAACTGTGTAAAAACAATTATCATTGATTTGTGCATATTTTTTTATTAACTATTATTATTATATATAGAAAGACCATATTAAGTGACTCCTTTGTATTTCATTGCAGAAAAGTATGCTAAAATTGACCATTCTTGATATTCATGAGTTAGATAATCTTATATATATATATATATATATATATATCTTACATGATCTTATACTTAAAAAAGAAAAAGGTTAGATAACCTTATCTACAAATTCATTTATGTGGCACAAATTTCTTCAAGTAGACGTTTGGCAACCAAGAAAAAGAATGGCATTATGAAATAAGAAAACTGTAAGAATATATAAAATTTCTACAAAAGAAAAAACATGGAATCTTAAGAGAATTCCATAACCGACGAAAATATTGAGGAACATAAGCCATGACCATGGTGTGAAAATGCAGTCCCTGTCAAATTTATATGTATATTTAATAAATATTAAACAACCACAAATATTTATATTAATTAATAGAAGTAGTTAGGGCGACTTATTATCAGAGAAATAATTTTTATTTCTAGAATAACATTAATTACTTGTATTTTTTTTTAAATTAAATGTAAAGGTTAATTTTTAAATGGTTTGGCAATAGTTACTGTAACAATAGCAATTCGCTAATGCCAATTATAGGTTAGTCTTTTTAGTTAATAACAATTTATAATTTTGATATTTTCTTTTTTAAGGTTTCATTTTTAAAATATGGGTTGATTTATAAATTTTTATTAAGAATATTTTTTTAAAATTATTATTTATGATTTTTTCCACTGAAATATATGTTTCCCACTAAATTCATAAGAATAAAAACTTATGAATTTAATATGTATAAATATTATAATAAAATTCTTAATTCTCTAAATTTTTGAAAAAAATCAAAAACCACGATCAGTGATTTGTAGTTTTATTTCACGAAGATCACTACATAAAGATTATTATCAATCTTATTTTTAATTAACAAAATATAAATAAATAAATTATTTAATCAAAAATTTAAAATCAAAATTATTATCATTTTTTTTTAATATTTATAATAAATCTGCGAAATTCCTTAACCCTTTCTACCAAATCTCCCTCTATACATGTCTGGCTTTATTAACGAACAAAAGTATTTAGTATAAAGATTTGGAATCAAAACATACTTACTGTAGTAAACATAATAGGATACGATAGTATTTGATTATTTATATTATAATTTGACTAAAAATATAAAAATGATAGGTGAAACACAACTTGGTTGATAATAAATCAAATTAAATAGCCACCATTAGTTGTTAATTATTATATTGGAATCAAAGTACCTATCTATTATGCCGTGAGCTTCAAAAAATTAAAACAAAATTGTAATACAGTTCAGAGGCTATCTTTTTTTAAATAAGAAGATAATACCTAAATAATAATACAGTTCAGAGGCTATTTTATTTTATTTATTCATGTATTCGAAATTGTCCAAAAATTGGTATTATTTTGGGAGACAATTTTTTACCCTTCAATAACGGTTCACGAAGTTATTAAAAAATACCTAAAAAACCATTTTTTCATTTTTTTCTTAAAAACTTTAATTATTAATTAATATATAAATTAATTAATTAAATATAATTAATTTTATGTACAAATAAATACAAATATCAATATAATCATACCAGATTCGTTTACGTTGTTTCATGTTTAGTTTTTATTCAAAATTGTATATTTTTTTAAAATTTATCAAATAAAAATCTAATCTACCGTAACAATAACAGAAACAACAAATTATTATTATTATTATTATTATTATTATTTCTATCAACATCTCATGCCTTTTAAATATAAGAGAAGGATAACAGTGATATTGTACATTTAAAATATTTTATTTATCTCACCTTTTAAATATTAATGTAAATTGGGTGCTTATTTTTTCATTAAAAATTTGAACATTTTATAGAAATTAAATTTTTTTAGTAAAGTAAAATTTTAATAATCTAAGCACCCGATGAAGTCTAAATCTCTAAATATATTTGTTATTATGTAATCAAATTTAATAAATTTAAATTTAAATTTATATATATAATTAAATTTAAATTTATATATATAATTAAATTTTTATTTTAGATTAATTTATCAATCAAAAATATTATTTTTGTTACTATAAAATTTTACAAATATATAATTTATTTTAAAAAAATATATAACAAAATGGAGAGATGATAATAAACGGGGCACATAGGATAATTTTCATTTTTACTTAGTCTCCACAAGGACATTCTTTACTAGTGTTAAATTTGAATTTTTTTCACGAATTTCACTTTTCATAACACAAATTAACATCCCTAATTTGATTCTTTAAGAAAAAAAAATTAACAATTATGATTTTTTTACTTATCAATTTCCTCTTTAGTTAAGTAAAAATACAATATCCTTTTATGTTTTTTTCAATGTAGTTACCTATTTTTTAACACAAAATCAACTATACTTATACTTATTTATCATTCAATGGTAAAAAAATATAATACTCATTTACACATAAAGATTATAAAATTGTAATATTAATGGCTCAATATTGATAACATAATCATTAAAGCAATGACAAAAAAAGAACATATCATAATTTTTTTCATAGATAAAATTTTATTCTACTATGCAAATATATTTTTGATTTAAGTATATAGAAAAACTCTCTTAATGAATGAAGTTTTATTTTTAAACTCTTTTCACCTTATGCACATATATTTTGTTAATGTATAATGTAATAAATATATGTTTTCATATTATTTAAAAGCAATTGATACACATTTTTTAATATTATTTTATTGTATATTATTATTTTTTCATTAAAAATTGAATATATATATATATATATATATATATATATATATATATATATATATATATTAATAATCTAAGCACTCTGTGATGTCTAACTCTCTAAGTATATTTATTATTATGTAATTATACATATAATTAATTTTTTATTTTTTAGTTTAGAAATCAATTGTAATCTTATATATCATAATATTAAATTTTTATAATTAAAGATTGATTTATTTATCAAAATATTATTTTTGTTATTATAAAACTTTATAAATATATTATTTATTTTAAAAGAAATTATAACAAAATGGAGAGAATAAACGGGGAACAAGTTAACATCCCTAATTTGATTCTTAAAAAAAAAAAAGTTAACAACAATGATTTTTTTCCTCTTTAGTTAAATAAAAATCCAATGTCCTTTTATTTTTTTCAATGTAGTTATCTATTTTTAAACTCAAAATCAACTATACTTATTATCATTCAATAGTGAAAAATATAATACACTTATCCACGCATAAGTTAAGATTATAAAATTGCAGTATTATTGGCTCAATATTCAAAGTTCATAATGACAACTCAATCATTAAAGCAATAACAAAAAAAGATTCACATATTTTTTCTTTTATGTTTTTTTTCTTCATATTTTTAAAAATTAATAGTAAAATCATTTGAATAACTAATTTATATAAAAATTGAAATATATATTTTTATAATGTAAAAAATATATATTTAAGGTGTATTTAAAAATAAAATACACTTATTTTTCTATAACATGTCACTGTAAATATAAATATCTTTTTAAGACATTCAGTCACAAACTATATTTATTATAATTTTTTATATTCATTTGTAAATGATAAAGATTTAATTGTAATACTTAGTTAAAGTATACTAATACTATTAATATACTATAAATAATTATTGCTATTAACTATTATATATATATTTTTTTTAAATTTATCTTGTATAAATAATTATATAATATTATAATAAATATTTATTTTTGATTAAATATGTATTTTTAAAGTTGTTATTTTTTTGTATATTTTAAAAAATTAAGAATGAAATCAACTGAATAAATATATTATATAAAACTAAAAAGGGAAAAATTCTCAATAACTCAATATGATTTTTTTTTTTGTTTTTATAAAATATATAGTTTAATTTCAAACATAACTAATTAAGAAGCTAAATTGAATGTTTTTAATTAAGAACTAAATTTTATAACATAAAATTAATGTAAATATGATATTATACTTACTTAAACAAAAATATAATTTTTTTGGATAATTTTAAATTTTTTAATAATTTATTAACTAATCAATGTCTTGTATTTTAATTAGATTTTTTTCCACTGAAACGACACAAATTTTAACTCTGCCTGTGGGTACATAAATATATAATTAATATTTTAAAAATTATTTATTTATTTATTATTAAATAAATAATAAATGAATGTTTTGGATTTTCCTTTTAAAAGAGAACAAGCCAGATCAGCAATTTAGTATATGGAAAAGAAAGCAAACAAAAATTGCTGGCTGGTCTGAAAGATAGAGAGAGACGAGATGACAGACTGGCAATAGCCAAATGGGGAAGATTTCTTTTCTCTTCCTTTCTTTTTCACTCCTTGTTATTTATAAATATTCAAAATAACTTCTTAGTTCACATTCCCTGTTTGTCCCTGTTTCCTAGCCTGAGTTCTGGTTGATAGAGACAGAGAAAAGCCATGAGTCTCTTTGGCTTAGGAAGCAGGTAAGCAATCCTTCATTGGGTTTTCTTGGTTTTGTTCTTTCTTCCATCTAAAAATTTGATTTTTCAATATTATTATGATATTTTGTGGGAATAATCGTTTTTTATTGTATATATGGTTGAAGTTTGAAGCCGATCAAATGTTTGTGTTAATGACTGTGGGAACTCTCTGTTTGGGATTGACTGAATCATTAACTTCATTGATTATTTTTCACCATATATGGTTATGTTAAAGTGTCTTGTGCTAAATGGGCATTAACCATAACCTCCATTAATTCATTATTTACATGCAGAAAATAGTTTTAATCATATTGATCAAGGTGTCTTGAATCTTTATATTTCCCAAATGAGTATATAAAGATGACAAGTTCATATTTTTAATACCTTTTACTTTGTTTTTCCCCCTAATGAAATTATGACCCTGCAGAAACCAGAAAACTTTTCGTCTCAAGAAGAATGCTCCATCTGGAAGCAAGGTTGGTCTATTTAATGATGATTATGCGGTTAAGGGTCTGTTTGTTTTTGCATCCGATACTTTATAAAAGCACTTCTAACTGCAAAAAAGAACTTCATAATCAAATATGAAAAAAATTGCCTGAAGACCTTTCGGGGATAATAAACCACATTTTATGATTTTCATGAAACCAGACATACCCTAATTTTGTATCTATTACTCAGTAGAATCAAATTGGCTTATATTATGCCGCGTATTTTTCTTCAAATTCAGGGAGCTCAACTTCAGAAACATATTGATGCTACTTTGGGAAGTGGGAATTTGAGGGAGGCTGTACGGCTTCCTCCCGGAGAAGACATAAATGAATGGCTAGCAGTAAACAGTGAGATTGAACTTAAAATTATGTGGTTTTCTAACAATATGTTTCTTTTATAACTGCTCTAGTTCTGACATGAATTTTGTTTTCTTTAAATGTTTTGGAGAAAAAGATGAGAGCTTTTGCTATTACTAAATCACATGTTAATTATTTTCTTTCTTTAGTTTTCTTCTTTACTTATTTAATGAGAAATTCCAAAACTTCTTCTTTTTTCTTTTTTTTTGTTTGTTTATAATTAACAAGAGTTTGACTTTGTGTTGTATTTACTACAGCTGTAGATTTTTTCAACCAAGTGAACATTCTTTATGGCACTCTTACTGAGTTCTGTACACCAGCCAACTGTCCAACCATGAGTGCAGGACCAAAGTATTTATCTTCATCCTCCTACCAAATTCTTCTCTTTTGATTCTGTTTTGATCATTACTGTTTAATGTTGTTTATAAACTTCCTTAGTTGAAGAGAGGTGAAGAGAAATAAAATAAACAAATCATTATACCAAGAAAGCAATGCTTAGGTTCTATTTGCTTTTGCCTTTTAGCTTATGTAAAAACACTTCTAACAAAAAAAAAGTGTTTCACGTACTTCTTGATAGTAGCACAAAATTACAGAAAGCACTGTTGATGGAAACCTTAATTAACAAAATGCAAGCAAATATATCCTTAATTAATCATTTATTCCTTTGTCGAAGCACTTGTTTGACAAATTAACTAATTACTTTTATCAAATGAGTTATGAACTAGGTTAATAACATAAGATTTCGTTTGGAAATTCTTTTTCTTTTGGTTGAAAGTGTTTTTCAATGGACCAAAACACTTCTTAAGGCATTTTACAAACTTTAAGAGAAGTACTTCCAAATTTTTAAGAAGCATTATTAATACTTTTAGGAAAAATATTACTTACTCTTAACGACTTAGTTTTAAATTATTGTTTCTTTCTTAAAATAATTACTAAAGTATCATTCAAAACCACTTCTTACATTTTCATCCCAAACAATTAAATGTTTTTCTTAAAATCACTTTTAATCAAAACCACTTCTAAAAGAAACACATTCAAATATGCCTTAATGTTGTAGAAAAAGAAGTGCAAGTAGCTGCTATAGCATGTATGTATTCAAGCTAAGTACTTTGTAAATATGATTATGTGGCAGGTATGAGTATAGATGGGCTGATGGAGTTACCATAAAAAAACCAATAGAAGTATCTGCTTCAAAATATGTAGAGTATTTAATGGACTGGATTGAAATTATGCTTGATGATGAATCAATATTTCCTCAGAAATTGGGTAAAGTTGAATTTACTTTTTAATTTGAATGTTGTGATGCCTCTTATTGAAGAGCTACTTTTTGGACTTAACAATTCATTTGTATTCTTTAACAGGTGCATCATTCCCATCCAACTTTCAAGATGTAGTCAAGACAATATTTAAGAGATTGTTTCGTGTGTATGCACACATCTATCATTCTCATTTCCAGAAGATTGTGAATTTGAAAGAACAAGCTCATCTTAATACTTGCTTTAAGCATTTCGTTCTCTTTACATGGGTGAGTTTTTTTATTTTTTTGTTTGCAGCAGTGGGCAATTCATTTTCATTCTGTTGCTTCAAAATCTTTATTTGCATATCATTTTAGTTCTTTTTCTTTTTTTCTTTTTTTCTTTTTTTTCATTCTAGTTCATGCCCGATTGAGAGTTGCATCACCTCAGTTTGGATCCTAAATCTAGCATATTTGGGGGTCCTAAATTTAGTTTTTTTTATATATAATATATTATAAGATGAAGTGTAGTGTAAATTCATTAACTTTAAAAAAATTTCAATTTCATATTACTTATTAAATAGGGCAACATAAGTTTAAAAAAGATTATAAAAGTCCATTTTGTAAAAATAGTTAACTTATACGGTCTCATTTTTTATAAAAATAATAAAATTTTGTTACCTTTTTTAAATTTATGTTGTCACTAACTAATAGTGTACGTGATTAAACTACCCTTTTTCTTATATATACATTTTTATATATACATGGATATTCATAGCGAAAAAGACATTTGAAACCAGTACAGCATATTAACTTTTTTTTTCCTGTTTGTGTCTGTTCAAAGGTATAATATCTAAAACTATAACCATGCATTCTTTGAAATTTACAAACCTTCTACTCTGTTTGTGGGTTTGTTGGCCATTTTTTTTAATTATTATATAAAATCAAACATTACTTGTTATGATTCTAATATGTTTTACTGACGTAAGATTATGTATTATGATGCAGGAATTTCGCTTGATTGACAAAGGCGAGCTTGCACCTCTTTCTGAACTCGTTGAGCCGATTATACAATGATTGATGAGTCTCCTGTGTCCTTTTTACAAAACTTTAACGTAGCGAGGGAAAATGTTTGGGAACTGTTTTTGTGCACTTGCGTTTGCACATATAATTTTGTTGCGATGAAATGATATACCTCCTTTCTGCAATTGTCAGTTTTTGTACGAGTGGTTAAAAAACAATAAATATAACATGTTTTAATTTTATTTAATTAATAAAATGAATTTATATTTATTTTATTTTATTATATTTTAAATAAATTTATTTGTTCAAAATAATTTGATTATTGTAATATTTTGTAGGTATCTTAATATATAAATATTAAAATAAAGAAAATACTTAAAATATATTTATCACACTTTTTACTTTTTAGAGTTTAAATGAATATTATTTATTACTATACTATAAAAAGGTTTAAACTAGTCAAAAATCTGATTGTGATCCTATATTAAGAAAATAAGCTTACAAATTAGGTTTTTAGTAACTTTTTTTTATAAATATATTTTTTAGCTTCTAGAATTTGTTTAGTTTTTCTCTCAATTTTGAGGAAAAATATGTTTATGTTTTAATAGTTTTTAGTTTTCGATGCAACAAATTCTGAAGTGTAATTATTATCGGATTTTTTCTAATCTTAAAATCAACTCTTCAAAATTCTGTAAAGATATTGTTAAGATATTAATTATATTTCTTTTGTTGTCCATATATGTGTTCTTTCTTATTTGTTATTCTTGATTTGTCGATGATAAATTATAACATGTCTTGATAATAAAGAATATGATATAATAATAACGTTGTTATGCTTTTAAAATATTGAATAGGTAAAATATTTTCTTAAAATAAATTGATTTTATTTTTATTCAAGATTTTTATAAAAAATGTTATTTAAAGGAGTACATTACTTTTAATAACAAACTTAATATAAGGGTTAAAATTAAGATTTAATTTGAAGTAATATTTTTTTATTTTAAATTTAATTATTTGGATATTTAGAGCGAAACTCTATTTCAAATATTTTTTATAAATAATTATTATTTGAAAATATATTAACAACATATTTTCTTAAATAATTTTAAAACATTAAAGTTATGTTTCAAATAGATAAATTCTTAAGTTTAATTAGACAACTTGAATAAAATCTAATTAAATGATTCCGACTAAAGTTGTAATTAAATCTATCTTCTTAAAAATAAAGCTAAACTTTAATGCTTAATTAATTAATAGGCTCCGACTAAAGATATAGTTAATTAATATTAAACAACAAAAAATTGAACCATGTCTAAGGATACTCTCATACAAAAATCAATAAATATCAATTTAATAACCTAAATAGTGTGAGCAAACATAATTATTGAATTATTATATCTATTATTCTCTATTGTTTGTGAATGTATTAAATTATATAAGTATTTGTTGAATTCATGTCTATCTTTATCTTTATGCATAAAATTAGTTTTTTCAAAAATAAAATCATTGTGACAGAATATTTAGGTTTAATTTTGTTTTTAAAATTTGAATAATATTAAAAAATCATACAATATTACTTCCTTCAATCAACCTTAGGAGTATACTTATTATTTCTATAAATGATTCGTACATTTGTAAGAATTAATAAAATTTAAAATGGATAAGTATTTACGAAATCAATATCATTTCTCATTTTATTCATCAAATTTCCGACAACGTTGTCTAGAAAGTAATGGTAATTTTTATATCATTATGAAATCTTAACAACTTTAGAGGATATAAATATTGTTATTTTTATTTTTAAAATTTAATTTCAAATCAAAAAACCTAAAAATATATTCGATTTGAATATTAAGTTCATAAACATAAAAAAGCATATATAAGACATAATTTAAATTAATATCTAAATTATTTATCATACAAATAAAAAATATATAAATAAAATATATTAGTTTATATTCAAATTTAAATTAAAAAAATCTAATTTAATTTAATTATTAAATTTAAAAAAATCTAAATAAACAATAAAATAAAAAAGTCATAAATAAAAGATATTAGTTTTAAAATAAATTTAAATCTTTTAAAAAATCTAATTTTTTTGAATAAATCTTTTGGATTTACAGTTCATAAAAAAATTAATTTATGTTTAAATTTTAAATTAATTTAATTTAATTATTAAATTTAAAAAATCTAAAAAAAATAAAAAAGTTGAGGGAAATTTGAACAATAAAATATAATAAAAAATTTAATTCAAAAAATCAGATATAAGACAGAATTTAAATTAATATCTAAATTATTTATCATACCCATTAAAAAATAATATATCTTTTATATTCAAATTTAAATCTTTAAATATATATATATATATATATATCTTTGTTATTTACTGTTTATAAAAATAATAATAATAAATCTTAAATTTAAATTAATTATTAAATTTTATAAAAATATAAATAAACATTAAAATAAATAAAATAATTTTTTTTGAAAAAGTAATGGAAATTTGAACAATAAAATCTAAAATATTTAATTTAAAAAAATAAAAAATAAATCTTAAATTTCAATTTAATTTAAATTTAAATTTTATAAAATAAAACAAAAATTAATTTTATGTTTAAATTTTATTATCTAAAAAATTAATAATAATTACTTAAATAATAATTTAAAATAAATTTTAACTTAATTATTAAATTTTAATAAAAAATAAATAATTAAAAAAGATAAATAAATAAATTGGAGTTCATACCGAACTGAGTTTGATGTGGCATAGAAAAAAAGTTCACCGAGTGCTATTAAAGAAAAAAACTAATTGTATAATAGTATGAAAAGTAAATATCTAAAAAAGTTATGTTTATGAGACTAATTTTTGGAAGTCTTTGTCCACTAATCTTTTATTGGAACGTTGTTGTGTTTATGAAGATGATTTTTAAGGAGGTTTTTCCTGACTATTCTTTCTTTAGAGTACTCTTAGTTAATACTGATTATATTATTTAAATTAGAGATTAACTTAACTTGTTTGTTTAGTATTTTTGCATTAAATACTATGTATATTTTCTCTAAATTTTTGTATAGTTATTTTATTATTCTTTTTCTTTTCAATTGACAAGTATTTTAAATTTATGGTTTCAAAAGTCTATGCATGGTAGAAGATTATTAGGAAACTCTCTTACATGATACATAGATAATATTCATAAATTTAAATAACGATCTACAAGGCTAGATTCTAACCATCAATCTATTTTTGAGCAAAACACTCAATGACACCAAAATTAATCATTCCATCACGGAGAAGGAATTCTTGACTTTGTTTTCTTTAGAGAAATTTAGATCTTACTTAGTCAGTTCGAAAGTAATTATGCATTCTAATAACGCTGCTTTGAGATACCTATTAAGTAAACCTAATGTAAAGCCTAGATTAATCTGGTGGGTCTTACTCTTATAGGAATTTGATTTAGAAATCAAAGATAAGATGAGGAGTGCAAACTTAATAACTGACCATTTATCTAGGTTAATTTCTGACCTCAATTCTCTTGAAGGTGAGAGTAAAAAAGATATAATTGAAACCTTTCCTGATGAACAGTTATTTTTAGTAGGTTCAAACCCTTGATATACAAATATTGTTAACTATCTATCCATTGGTGTTTTAAGACTCGGCATTTCTTCTCAAGAAAAGAAAAGGTTTCTAACTTCTTGTAGGGAATACTTTTGGGATGATCCTTATTTATTCAAAATTGGTCAAGATCAAGTCATCTGGAGATGTGTTCCTGAAGAAGAACATAAGAACATTTTAACATTTTGTCATAAACTTCATTATGGAGGCCTTTTTAGTGGTAATAAAACTACCCTAAAGGTATTGCAACCTATATTCTATTGTCCAACTATTTTTCAAAGATGTTAATATGTTTTGAGAACAATGTGATTGATGTCAAAGAACATATGTCATAAGCAAAAGAGCTAAAATGCCTTTGACATCTAATTTAGTTGTTGAATTGTTTGATTTATGAGGGATTGACTTTATAGGTCCTTTACCACTATCCAATGGTTTCGAATATATCTTGGTTGTTATAGATTATGTATTCAAATGGTTAAAAGTTATACCCACTAAAACCAATGATGCAAATGTTTTTTTGTGAAATTCATTAAGGATTTGATATTTAGCATATTTGGGATGCCTAGAGTAATAATAAGTGATTGAGGTATCCATTTTTGCAATAGACTATTTGATGGAGTACTGAAGAAGTAAAATGGTTCATATAGAGTGAAACTCCTTATCATCCTCAAACTTTCGGTCAAGTGAAAGTAAGTAATAGGAAAATCAAGGGAATTTTGGAACATATTGTGCGTCCTTCAAGAAAAGACTGGACAATCAAGTTGAATAATGTCTTATGAGCATACTACACAGCTTACAAAACACCTATTGGGATGAGTCCTTATCGGTTAATCTTTGGGAAAGTATGCCACCTTCCCATTGAACTCAAACACAAGGCTTACTGAGCAATTAAAGAGCTAAACATGGATTTAGATAAAGTAGGAGAAAATGATTGCTCCATCTTAATGAGTTGGAAGAGATTAGGGACGAGGCCTATGAAAATGGAAAATTATACAAATAGCGTACTAAACGTTATCATGACAAGAGTCTAGTTCCTAAGTCTTTTCTTTATTTAAATCTTGTTTGAGATTGTTTCTAGGGAAATTGAGATCAAGATGGGATAGACCTTACACAATTGTCCAAGTTTTTTCACATGGAGCAATAGAGTTATTGAATTCAAAGACACAAATAACTTTCAAAGTCAATGAACACCATGTAAAGTCTTATTTAGAAGGAGAATACAACATGGCTTACGTTGATTCCATATTGATAAATTGATCCTCAACACCATGAAGATGCGTCTTGATGAGATGTTGAACCAAGCATTGGATGGAAGGCAACCCATCACTATAAGTAATTTTTCTTTTATGCAATTTTATTTAATTAGTTTATTTTATGTTTGTTTATTTTATTTTAAGCATTAAATTAACGTTTTGAGATGTGTTAGAATTTAAAGTATTTTATTTGTGAGCATAATTATTTCAAGTTGATGTTGGTTACACCTTATTTTCCACATCAAATGCATGGGTAACTTTTCTATCTTTATTCTTACAATTTACATTTCTTAAACAATGAGTACAATACAGATTCTAAGTTAGGGATGGGTATATAAAAGTTACACATTTTGCACTTTTTTTATTCTTAGATAATTTAAACAATTTTCACGTAATTTTATTTATTACTTTTATTTGTAATTTATTTGTTTAGTAATTTTAAAAAATTCACAAAAATTGACCATGTCTTAGAATTAAATTTAAACAATGATCAAGTCTTTTTTGCACTATTAGCTTAATTTCTAAAAACATATCATGAAGTAATATGATAATTAATTAGTTTTTATCGTGACTATTATTTTTTGATAAGGTGTGTAAATTATATTAAACACAAATTCGATATTTAGGAACCAAATAGTGGAGAATACCCTTGTGAGAAATATTTTGAGCTCATTATCCTTTATTCTAGATGATAAATATTTTATTTTATACTCTAAACATTTTCTTATTTTTTTCAACATTATTAAATGATCTCTATAGGACTTAACATTAAATTTTTACATTATAATGAAATGTTATATATTTATTTTTTATTTTCTTAAATTAAATGATTTAAGTAGAAATTTATAGTATATATCTTTCTTCACTTATGCATGACTTTTGTTAAATATATATATATATAGGGTTATCTAAACAAATACAAACTTAAAAACCAAATATTAACCACTCATCTTATCATATAAAAAATGTACAATCTGTACATGGATCTACTCTCTAAAAAAAGTAATATCTTATAAAAAAGAATATAAGAGAAAAGAAAAAATAAAAAGAAAGAGAGAAAAATGAATAGTATAAATTATAACTATCACCCAAAAAGCCTAAACATTTGTGACAAATGGTATAATGTAAAAGAAAATATAGGAAGTAATTCCTTAAAAAGTTATTGCATTTTCTTACATTTTTTAAAAGAAACTTGATATTTTTATTTGATGAATTTGATTGATGCATGAAAGTAATGTATAATATTTTACAAATTCTTACATTTTATTTCTTTCATAAGATCAACATTAAAATAACACTTTGAACTTTTCTTCTTTATACATATGCAAACATATTAGTTCATTTCTATACATCGACTATTTCACATATAAATTAGCATAAGTATTTGAACTCATAGGATTAAGTATTTTTGAGAGTATTTTCTTTTTGAGGAATAAAATTGAAGCGAATTCAGATTCTTAATACTGAGTTGGGTGAAATTAAATTGATACATTTTTTATATGAAATATGAAAATGATTTTCAAATAATTATTATAATAAATCTTAAATGTTTACGAAGTTGAAATAATCTATGCTTAAGATTTTAATTATGAAATTTAAAAGAGATTATAAGCTTGAGATATTTTTGTATTTAATTTCTTTATTTTATTTTAGTCTTTTACTTTATTTTAAATTTTAGTTAACTTTTTATTTATTTATTTTTTATTTTGTTTCATTTTTTTGTTAATGCTTGTGGGTATCATTATTGAAAACTCTTACGAGACTTAAACTCGAATACTAGAGCAACCTAAGTGTTAAACGACTTGTTGTAAATACCAAATGCAACCGTATCAATCTATGGAAGTGATTTATGTTAGTTTAATTTTTAGCTTTTTAGTTTTAATCACTTATTTTGCTAAGAGACTAGGAAGAAGTTGGTTGGGGTTGTGATGAGTGCTTAAAAATACTAAATATATCATGTTTTAATGTCATTTAATTAATAAAATCAATTTATATTTTCTTTATTCTATTATATTTTAAACAAATTTATTTATTCAGATTAATGGTTATATTGTAATGTTATGCAGGTATCTTAATATATAAATATTAAAATAAAGAAAAATACTTGAAGTATGTTCATCACACTTTTTAGAACTTAAATAAATATCATTTATTTGATATTATCCAAAGTGAAGAAAAAATATAATGAAAAATAATAAAAAAAATAATTGTATGTTGTAACACAAGGAGGTTTGAAGTGGTCAAAAATATAGTCTGTAACGAAAACGCAAATTTTACTCACATTCTTTCCTATAAATAAGACCCATTGTATACCAAGAAAATAAGCTTTCAAGTTGAGTTTTCAGCAACTTTCTCTCCCATTTTCTGTAGATTTTTATATTTTTAGTTTTTAGAATTTATTTAGTTTTTCCCTTAATTTTGAGGAATAATATGTTTATGTTTTAATAGTTTTTAGTTTTTGAGTCAACAAATTCTAGGGTGCAATAACTATCAGAGTTTTTTCGATCTTAAAATCAACTCTTCAAAGTTATGTAAGGATATTGTTAAGGTATTAATTATATTCCTTTTACAGTCCATATATTTGTGTTACTTCTTCTTTGTCATTCTTGATTTGTCAATGATAAATTATAACATGTCTGGCTGATAGTGAATATGATATAATGATAATGTTGTTATACTTGCAAAATATTAAATAGGTAAAATATTTTCTTAAAATAAATTGATTTTATTTTTATTCAAAAATTTTATAAGGAATGTTATTTGAAAGAGTACATTACTCTTAATAATAAACGTAATATAAGAGTTAAAATTAAGATTTAATTACCTAGATTAATTTAGAGTAATATTCTTTTATTTTAGATTTAATTATTTCGATATTTAGAGCGAAACTCTATTTCAAAAGTTTTTTACAAAGAATTATTATTTTAAAATGTATTGACAACATATTTTCTTATATATTTTTAAAACCTGAAAGTTATTTTTCAAATAGTTAAATTATTGTTTAATTTTGACACCTTAAATAAAGTCTAATGAACTGATTCCGTTGATTAGATAGTTTGTTATTTTCTTATAAATAAAGCTAAAAATTTAATGCTTAATTAATCAATAGTTACCACGTAATAATACTTTTATACCAAAAAAAGAAAATCAATAAATATCAATTTATATTTTTAATAACTTAAATAATATGAGCATGCATAATTATTGAATTATTATATCTATTATTCTCCCGTGTTAATAAATTTATTAAATTGCATGAGTATTTTTTGAATACTTGTCCATCTTTATTTTTATACATTAAATTAGTTTTTTTCAAAAACGAAATTATTGTGACAAAATATTTAAATTTATTTTTTAAACAAATTGAATAATATTTAAAAATCACACAATATTACTTATTTGAATCAACTTTGGGAATATATTTATCATTTTTATAAATAATTTGTACACTTGAAAGAATTAATAAGTATTTACGAAATCGATATTATCTTCGATTTCGTTCATCATTTATCCAAATATACCAGGTGGATTTGTTCATTCTTATAAATAAATTTGTTCCCCATCTTTTATTTTCATATATATATTTATTTTTATTTTATAAAAAAATGTGACATCTTTTTATGAGTTATTTGAAATTTTATATTTTAATCATTTTATTTCAGTATTTATCTACGTGAATATATAACTTGATTTATTATCGTAGAAAAAAATTGCTTGACTACATTTAAGAAGAGTCAAAATTGATTTAAAAAATATTTTTAAATTTATGAATCTTTCTTTATTTTATAAATAATTTATAAAAAAAATCAAAATTAAAACCTATAGCACACCCAGAAAAAACCATTAGAATCAACCAGCATAACATAAATGCGTAAAAAATATATGAAAAATGAAAATAAAAGTAGAAACTTTTAACCATTAGAAAATCATTTAGGCTATTTTAAAACGAAAATAAGGAAATGTGATAAGCTCAATAAACTGGAAAATACACCAACTGTTACAAAGAAGGTTTTGGTACTTTTTTAATCTAATTTTTGGTTTAAATTGGGATACAAATTTACACAAAAGGATGTCTGAATTCGACGGTAATTATTATAGTGATGAGTTATTTACGTATTGAAATGAAAAATGAAAAAAAAATCATATAATAAATATTTTTATAAAATAAACTTTTCCTTGTAAAATTATTTTTTTTTTCAAAATTAGATAATTACTGTAATTTTATTAAATGAGAAACTTACAAAATATTATTTAAATTATATTTTATCCATGTTGAACAAAAAATTATATTTTCTATATTTTTTTAATATTTAAAACAATAAAAATAATAATTTAATGAACAGTATTAGACTATACGAACAGTGTTGCACTAAATATAATTTGACGCTATTTTAGAGCCTTTTTGGAGCAAAGAGTCAGTTCTAGTCTTAGACTCGGATCAGCAAAAAGAGGGGGGCAAAAAAATGCATATATCTAGCAGTTCATTTCATTCAACATCCAGTGTAGTCTCATCAATTACAAAACCTCAAAATACATGGAGTATGAGTTATTCTCCCAACCACATATAAAAAGAAAGAATCGAAAGGATTCCATTCTTGTTGAGATGAGAGATTCTATTCTTTGGTATGAATCTTTATATCCCACTTATTTCTCAAGCAAAGTCATATACACCAGACCAAACCTTGATCACCTGAACCAGACTTGTAGCCTTCCTCTACCTTTGAGACTTATGTCATGTGATGTCTATAAGCTTCAAGGATATGTTCTCCACATATGACCAATACTACTTGCAAACCAAAATGTTGATTTGGTTCATCCTTAGCCTGGAAACCATAATTTTCCACTTTTATTTCCAATTTTCTGAATCATGCCTTGTCAGTCGAGTCGCATATGAAATAGGAAGATAAATCTGGCTAATCCATTCTCTATATTGATTTATCTTACTTTTCACAAATACATCCTGGGAAGGGATTTGCATAGAAACTTTCCTCTAACTTTGGAAACTCTCCAGGCTCCCGAAGATATGGAGCTCCGTCTCTGTCTTTATGAAGCTTCTTCACTTTAGAACTGAATAGATTCCAAGTGATTTTTCCTTCATCTAACTCATCCACAAGTTTCACAAAATTCATCCTGCATTCATACACAATTATATTTATTGTTTTACATGGCAATGAAAAGCGAAGAAAAATATAGACGGAAATGAGTAACAATTTTATAAATGTTGCAGAATGAAAGGGTAAAGAAAGGAGAGTTACTTGTCTGGATTGACAGTCTTTTTAAAGTTTTCAAAGCGCCTATGACCTTGAACTGCTTTTGCCATATTCCCATCGTAAGTGTAAACAAATACGGCACTGTGAAGAGCAACAAAATAATCTATACCAGCCATCATATTCTGATGATTTCTAAAAGGACTAAGCTCTTCTTTGGTCGCAAGAGTTGAATGTGTGAATATATTGGGATAGTCATTAGTAAGATATTGCATAGATCCATTTCCATAAGCCTCACCAGCTACCAAATAAATCCGGGTGCTGGACTGAAAACCTAGTCCTCTGAGCAAAAGTGAAGTTTCTCTAGGGGTCAATGGGCATCCACCAAGCAACCTCCTCTCTTTCCCATTGATCTCCTTCTCCTTCCAATGGCTGACTTCATACCGCATTCTTCGAAGTTCATCACTTTCTTCCTCTGTTAAATTATGGCTGCAGCCTGTGAAAGAAAGCATATCCTTCTCATACCTATAATACAGAGAGAAATTAAAACTTATAGCATAGAAGGAATACAGATTTAAAATATGCTGAATTAACCAGCACTCTGAAAAAAGAGAGAACCATACTGAACTAGAAAAAATCTATTGTTCTAAGAGAAGGTTGATAACAAGACAGACTGAGGCCCTGACCCAAACAAAGCTCACAAGTATAATATAGCGGGAGATACCAGATGTAGTTAATGAGACCTTGTAGTTTTGCAATGATGACAGCAATTTTATGCTTAGAACAAGGTAATTAACTCTAATATGCTTCTAGATCAAATCAGGACATTTTAAAGGAAGAAAACATTATCCAATAGCCCATCAATTATGGAAAAGCAGGAAAGATCCAGTGGCTAAAAATTTATCCAAGGAACTGAAACCAGCTATTAAAAGTTTTTCGTCTTCTTGTCACAATTTAATATTTAAATTATATAACAGGATCGAAATGATACTAATACTTGCATCATTATTACTAAATGCTAACATGACAAACACACCCGAACAAGGGAGAGGAGGGGGGGGGGAGACAATTGTCTTGGTATCACAATCCAAAGGTGAATACTTGCCTCAAATGCAAAGCTAGATATGGGTTTCCATTTCGTTGCATTCTAGAAACCAATTTGGCCCCTAGTTCTTCAATTGGAGCTGAATATTTTAGTGCCCTGTAATTGGCACGGCACCTGAGCTTTTGTATAGAATTTGGGATGTCATTATTGGCAAGCCGAGAATCAGTATGAGTAAGGTAGATTACTTTGTGCTGCTTGAGAAGTGGGAAAACTTCTGATCTATAATAACCAACCTGAACACAAGAACAGGGGAATCAGCTGAAGCCAACTCATGTGAGAGTAACAAATAATATACTTGGAAAAGTCCTCAAAAGATAGATTTTTTTCTTAGATAAAAGATGAAGATTTGACATGTGCCTCAAACATCTAGCTGGATGCACCCCATGAAGGAATCAGCTGATGTTATGAACCACAACAAACAATAAAGGAATGAGGAAGAAAAAATGTGAGATAGGTGGTTTGTTCTGACCTTAGACCAAGATATTGGTGTCTTTGTGAAGGGCTCTCTTCCAGCAAAGGCAGGTGGTAATGTCTCAACTATGTGGATATCATCCTTCAGTGACTCAATGAAGTGCCGCCAGTCAAACAAATCTTTAAAGCCACTGTAAACATATGACCCTAACTAGCTCAGTTAAGACATCAATATATGGTTACATAGAGGAAGAGTGCAAGTTGAGCAAAGTATAAGAGTAAACAAGCAATTTACCAAAGGAAGTTCACATATCTCAGTTACTGGAAATACCAATATAACAACTTAATTAAGATAACAAGAGAAAATCAGCACACACACATGATGGAAAGCATGGCCTCTTACTTAGTCAACTTTGTTCATGACCAAGGAGATGATAACTCTTAGATTTCATATTTAATGTCTATCTACTTGTAAAATATAAAATTTCAATTTTGTTACAACGTTATCATATGGCCTCTTAGTTAATCAGCTATGTTCATCACTGTGGAGACGACTCTGAGATTTCAAATTTTACTCTCTACCTACTTGGATACAGATAAAACTACTTTTCTTAAAGCGATAGAATTATGGTACTTATGTTAATAGATTAAAGAGAATAGAAATAACAGAACATAAAAGATAAGGAAAAAAAAGTGCTCATCCCTAATAATAAACTTTTCCATAGTACATATACCTAGAATAGCATTTATAATAGCTCATAGGTTCTTCATACATGTTGTGGATATATTGGTTGCGTATCACCATTAACTAGAACTCAAGCGCAAGCTAGTGAACTAGGGCAAAAATCATACACATTTTACTATCAAGTTTCAGAGGATCAAAATCAGACCGACCTGTCATCAGCCCAGTAGGAGGTATGATCAAGAGAAGGAAGGACAAGAGTTGCCTTCATAATCTTAGCAACAGCTACCATATCGCAGATCTGCACTCTAAAAAGTTTTAGACATCAGATTGTGGTTATTATAGTTAAGTTTTTGCATGAATAAACAATCAGAACACATTCTAGCCAGACCCCAAATCTCATCTGATTCAAGCCTCCATTGGCATTAACAAGAAGGTAACCATTGGTCTTTTCATCTAGCTCTGCCAACAAAAAGAAGGGGAATAAGAATAAAAAACAAGTAAAAAGAAGTTGGGAAAGAGGAGAATTTCATTGCATGAGTCACATACTTTTGCGATTCTTTGATCGATCAATGCACCGAGTGAAATTGTCACTGTTGGGTTTAGACCAAATGCCTGAGTACTGAACCACAAGGCAATTAGCACAAAAATGAACCCATGAAAAACAATTCAAAACAATCTCTCATCGTCTGCTTGGTTCTCATAATAGGCTAATCCTAGCAGTTTCCTTTTATTTTGACATCCAAAGAGGAAAAGAAAGAGAGAAAGGGGGAAAAAACACTAGGTGGAAAATCTAAGATATAAAATTAAACGTACTTCAGGTTGGCTGTCTTGGCCGCAACCAACGACAGAAGCCACCATCATTAGGGTTTGTTCATCATCAATTCCTTCACCTCTGTATCCAAAATCATGAGAGGCTTCATCCGTGAACTTTAGATGAGTGGTGCAACCGGAGGATGCCTAATCCAAGGGCAGTATAGCTTAACAGAGTTTCATAGATACACAGACTAGAATTAAATAATGTACTAAGCAACTATTTGACAGAGATCAGAAAACGCCATGAGGTAGCGGAAAAATACAACTAGCTAGCGTTGTTAAACAATTAAAACAGCAGATCAACCAGTATAAAAGATAAAGCACGAATCTGAGAATTCAATGACATGTTGAAGATTGAAAAGGTTCGCATTTACAAAGTTTGCCTATCTCCATAACTTTTGGCAAAAAAATAGATCCTTTGAACGTCTGAAACTTTCCAAAACTTTGATCACTTTCATATAACCTCTAGTCGCTAGTAATCGATAATTCATTAAATACTCTGGTTAGCTATTTAATATTTTGTGCTTAGAATTATAATCTTCATAATTCATTAAATACTCTGGTTAGCTATTTAATATTTTGTGCTTAGAATTATAATCTTCATAATTCATAATTTATTCGTTACATTGTTCCTTGGTAGAAGGACTAAAACCTTCGCTTACCAACAAACCAATGATCGTGCTTGCCCGTAGAACTTATAGAGAAACTTTGCAATTCAAGAATTTCCCATTTTCAAATTTATTCATCTTAAGTCTAAATCACATCACCAACCAACCACAGTAACTGAAACTGCACATATTGTGAATTTGTGTTTCTACGAAGAGTTTTCTTTAAATTGCAATAGTATCGTACGAAGCAAGATAAAACAAAGTAAGCATGCTCATAGAACTTAGAAGCAACCATAAGTGTAACATATATAATTAGCTTACCGGATTAGACCCAGTTCTTTCAATGGCAGATCCAAACCACCCAGTCGCAGAAATCTTAAAGACACCAAGAAACAAGCAAACTCCACAGAACATCAAAAACATCCAATGCCCAAACCTTTTCTTTTCCCTTAATCCCAAATCAGCAACCACGGATCCAATGGGCTTCCGCAACAATCTTTTCACAAGACCCCCGTGAACTTTCTGGTTCAGATGGTGGGTTTGCTTCCTATCTGAAACAGAATCAAACCCATCAACCGGAACCGACTTACCAACAATATCAGATCTGGGTGAGTTGAGGCGAAGATCGATCTCATGGTGGGGAGTGAGGCCACTACCATTATTGCTACTACTGTTGTTATTCTGACTGTTTCCATTGTTGTCGGTGCTGCTGCTTTGGTTATTATTGGGATTGCGTTTGAATGAGTGAGCTCGGCGAGTCATTGGACCCGAGAATCGCGGGCTGCTGACTCGTTGAGAAACTCCATCACTAGTAGTATGGTGATGGGAGTGACCCATGTCTGAGCAAAGCTTGTTATTGGTGACTGGATTGCGACAAAATCGCCATAAAACGAAGCTCGAAGACGATATGATATGAACACAACCTCTCTTTAAGTCTTATCTCTCTTTCAGGGTTTGACCTTTCAAATCTGAACTTTCAGAAATCAATGAAAATGGAAGAGCTTTTTTGGTGACTTGGTGTACTAAGAGAGCTAGCATTAGGGAGCATTATTTTTCGATTAGTTATTTTTAACACTAGTAAAATATGTACTCAGATCAACGTGTTATAATAAATGATGAATACGAGAATTTGTGAGATTTTAATAATGAGTAATATATTTTGGATAAAAGTATTTTTTTTCGTTTAATTTTGAGAGAAATTATTTTTTATCTTTAAAATATATAATTATGTGATATTTTAAATAAATAAATAAATTTTAAAAAATCTAAATAATAAATAATACGTTATATTTTAACCTAGATATAAAGACAATATTGATAAATTTAATTTTTAAATAATGATATTATTATAATTATTTTTGTTATTTTTATCAATTAAATACATAAGTTATTTATTATATAATTGAATTAAATAAATTTATTTGTTTGTATGATATAATAATTTCAGTTATTAAAATGTAATTACTTTAAATTTTTTTAACAAAATAATAATTTATAACATTATTTAATAAATAATAATATCAATATATAATTAATAATATAAATAAAATAAATAATTTATAATTTTTATTACAATAATAATAAAGGTGATTATAATGATATTATTATACTATAATTAATAATCTAAATTTCTTTTTTTAAGACTTTTAAAATTATATATCGGTTAAACTTATCAGATATCACAAAAATATTATACTTATTTAATTGATATTATTAAATTATTTTTTATCTTTTTAATATTATCTAATTGAGTTATTTTAAATTTATCACTTAATTATTTAAATTATTTTAAATATATTATTAGTGTGTAATGTCATTATATGATATTTAATTTAATTATATGAATTAAATAAATATAATTATTTAATTATATAAGTGAAATAAAAATAATTTAATAATATTAACTAAATAAATATAATAATCATGATGCTAAACCTTTCAAAAATTACATACAACCCTACGGGCATTTTTTAAAAGTTTTCAATCATTGAGTAATTAATATTTGATTAGCTTATTAATATTGAGATGCCTACATGAACCGTACATAATTTTGTTCTACTAGTGCATTGTATCCTACTCCCAACTTGAAACCTTTCTACGTCAACCTCTGCTTATATATATGTTTTGTTTTTCTCTAGTTTAGGAGTCAGATTATAAAATAGTTAACCGTAAGTTTATTTGTTTTGTTCTAAGCAGTAATCTATTCCTTTTTTATTTACGTGGTTAGTTTATAATTAATTTATACATAATTTAGATTAGTCAATAATAAATAAGAGTTAAATATATTTTTCATATCAATAACATCAAAAGATTGTTGAAATTTAAGAATTAATGTAAAGATAAATATCATAACTACCAAGTACATATATGTTTATCTACTTTTGATATTAAGATTTAATTTGTATTCTTATTTTTTTAGTAGATTCTTTTATATTTCTTAAATTTAGTGATATTAATTTATTGATCATTTATTAATTTTGAACATGTATGTTTTTGTTATATTGAGAAATCAATTATATTATTATGTTTGTGTAAATTATTAAAGATAATATTTTTAATAATTAATAAATACATATTATTTTTATTTTAAGATTTATATAAAGTTTATTATTGATTAATATATTAACAATGTATTTTTCGTAATAGATTTAAAATATAAAAATTAGGTTTCAAATACATCATTTATATCTAATTTAAAAAGCTTGATTATAAGTTTAAAATGGTAGCACGAATGAAGACATTAAGTGGTTTAATTAATAACAAATAGTGACTGTTAGATCTAATTTAGAAAGCTTGATTAGGAATTAAAAATATTACCACGAACTTAGACATTAAGTGATTTAATTAATAACAAATAGTGACCCAATTAAAGATATTATTTATACATAAAAAGAATAATTAATAACTTAAATTTATATATAATTAACCTAAATAATTCTATCAAACATAATCAAATAGCTAAATTTCTTATTAATCTTTTTATTGATTGTTAAATTCATATCTGATATGAATTTATTTGAGTAAAATCTATCTTTTATCATTTTATTATATTTGTCATTAATTTAGTGTTTTTTAAAAAGCCAGAATATTGTGATAAAATGTTTAAGTTTTATTTTTAATAAAATTGACAAATTATTTAAAATAATGTATTTTCTCTTTATACTAACCTTATGGGTATACTTGTCACTTATTATAAGTGATTTATATACTTGTTAGTTTTTTATAGATTTACAAAATCTGATTATTAAGTTTTTATACATGGATGTAACATATCATGTTCAGATATTTTTTTTATCTGTAATCAATTACATTTAACTAAATCTTTGTAACATGTTATATTCATGTATGTTTATAAGTAACATATCACATCCACCTTTACAAATTAGTTGATTCATCTTCACTAAAGATGTAACATATTACATCTAATTTCAACGAGGTCACCAACATAACTATCAAAACTTTAATGAGGTCGTTGATAGGGTGATTAAAACTCTGATGAGATCGTTGGAGATGATAGGATCTTATAATAATCCAATTTTATTGAAATTATAAAATAAGAACATTTTGGTATATTTATTAAATAGTTTAATATATTATTAGTTAGAAAAAATTAATCAATTTTTATCAAAAATAATGTTATTTAAGTAAAAACAAATTGGTTCTTAAGTCCTATTGTTTGAAAAAATATGCCAAGTAATAAAAAAAATTAATTTTTATCTATTTTTTTGATATATATATATAATAAAGTAATTTTTTAATTCAAATACAAATATACTTATCACTTATTATAAAATATTTTTTTAATTCAAATATGAGTATATTTTTCACTTATTATAAGTGACTCGTATACTTGTTAGTTTTTCATAGATTTACAAAATCTGATTATTAAGTTTTTATGGATGTAACCTATTATGTTCATATATATTTTTATCTGTAATCAATTATATTTATCTGAATCTCTGTAACATGTTATATTCACATGTATAGCTTTTTATATATGTACAAAATTTGATTATTAATTTTTTATACGTGGATGTAACCTATTATGTTCATATATATTTTTATCTGTAATCAATTACATTTAACTGGATCTTTGTAATATGTTATATTCACATATATATTTATAGGTAACATATCACATCCACTTTTACAAATTAATTTATTCATCTTTACTTAATTTATGAATCCAACTCTACATTTGTATATAACATGATACATTTACATCTACCTTTAGATTTAATATGTTACATCTATATCTAATAAGGTTGTCGAAGCTCCATTAAAGATATAATATATTACATTAATTCTACCTTTTAATTATAACATGTTACATCCATTTCTAACGAGGTCACCAACATAACTATCAAAGCTTTAATGAGATTGTTGGTAGGGTGATTAAAGCTCTGGTGAGATCGTTGGAGATGTGGTATGGTCTTATAATGATCCAATTTTATTGAAATTATAAAATAAGAATATTTTGGTATATGTATTAAATAGTTTAATATATTATAAGATTTATGATGAGTTGTTATTAGTTAGAAAAAATCGATCAATATTTATAAAAAATAATACTATTTAAGTAAAAAAAAATTGGTTCTTAAGTCATATTGTTTGAAAAAATATGTCAAGTAATAAAAAAATTAATTTTAATCTAATTATTTAATATATATATATATATATATATAATAAAATAATTTTTTAATTCAAAATGACTCATGTCTAACAAATTCTTTCACAAACTTAAATAAAAAATTATTTATTTAATGTATAGCTTTTAATGATAATGAAATTTTTATTTGAATTGAAACAAAAAAAATTCTTACAAAATTTAAGTAATTTTTTTAAGAGGCAAATGATGGCCATGTCGGCTATCTATTACAAATAAAATACTTTAGGTTTGGTAAATATTTTTTGATAGATTAATTTAAATGAAAATTTTTATTTTATTTTTTTAAAAATGTTTTTTAATTACATTTGAAAAATAAAATTTTAACCCAAATACTTAAAGAAATAATTTTTAAAAATAGAAAAAAAATAGAGAAAAACATAAATATGATGGACTACATTGTCGTATAAAAATCATTAAATTTAAGTGATCAATTTTGAAAAGATAAAAGACTTACTTGGTCCCCCTTTTTTAATTAAACATTAACTTTTAAAGTATATATTTGTTAAAAAATATAAAATGCATATGATTTATCTGTTATTTCATTATACTTAATAAAAAATTAGATAAAAAAGTTAACTTTGATCTGATCTCATATCTTATTTTATAAATAAATAGACTTAAAAAGACACATTTTTTAAGTTGTATTATTAAACAATTTTTTTTAGAGACAAGTTACAACGAGATTATCTTGATACTTTATTCTAATTTTTTTATTCATGAATACACTATAATTTATCTTCTTATTTATTTATTATTTTTAATTATAAATTATTTATACAAAAAAATATTTAAACAAATATATAAATTTTTGGTTATTATTTTAATATATTTCCTATAAATAATTTGCTAACCAATATTCAAGATAATTTTTTAATATTAAGTCTTATGAATTATTTTAATTTTTTCGTGATAAATATATTAACTCTTTTATTGTTTACCATTAACTTTATTTTATTTTATCAATCTAATGATTTTTCTACTTTACATTAAAATCTTAAAAAAAAAGTTCCCATTTTATTTTCTTTAAAAATATGAACAATAATTTGAAATGAGTCTAATTAAAGAATGGGTCAAGAATATGATGGCATGGTCTGTCATGTAAATATAAACGAATACTTATTGATTAAGTTATTTTATATACTTTTTATAAATAATATGATGAAATATAGCATAATTTTTTTTATCAAAAATAAATAATTTATGATTTAATATTAAGTGAATGAAAATTTAATATTGAAATTATTTTTTGCAAAAAATTAATTACGTGTAGTAGTTAATAAAAAATAACTAATTATATATTTATTTTTTTTTTATAAAAATAAATACTTTTAAAAATATTAAATTTATCTCTTGAAAATTTAACTTCAAATTAGTAGTAATCCTTTTATTTAAAGTATATCTTATATTGGCTCACCAAATAACAATGGGTCTATAAGATGTCCTTTTAACAAAAAAGCTATCTCATGTTAAGTACCCTTTGTTTTAAATTATTTTGTTTTTATTTTTACATGATTAGATTATTTATATAATTCTTTTTTTAAATATAGTTTTAAAGTTATAAAAGAAAATATACATGCAATGTATTTTTGGATAAGAGATTAAATAATTTATTTTCATAGTAACAGCATATTTATACTGTGCATATAAGATTAAAAATAAAATTTAATTTAGGGTTATATTATGTAAATTATTTTTCTTGTATTTTAGAATAATATATAGGTAATTGTGCATCTTAAATTGAATCCTATGGATTTAATATATATATATATATATATTATCTAAGTACTATTGCAGAAGAAAAAATTCAAAAAGTTCTAACGGAAATGGCTTTGAAAGCTTAAAAGAGACCGTGACGAGAGCACTGAAGTCTAGAGTTGGATAAGAAAAAGATAACAAAAACTTTATTAAAATGAAAATGAAATATTGAATTGTTTGTGTAAATTTAGAAAGTAGGGTTATAATTTGTATCCATCAATAAAATTTGAATTGAAAATATCAAATCAAATTAAATATTAATTTAAATAATTTGTAAAATTTAAATTAGATTTGAAGTAACCTATTAACTCAAAATTAAATTAAATTTATTACGATTTCGTGATATATATCTAAAATGTTATTTATGATAATATAAATTATTTAATTTTAAAATGTGATATAAATTATTTTAAATTTTAATAATGATGAATATGATGCTGTTAATATATTTTTTTATGATTGATTAATTTTTATAATAATATTTTTTTAGTTGTTTCATATAATGATGTTTATATTAATGAGTTTTAATATTATAAAAATTATTTTTTAAAAAATATTTGATTAACTAAAAAACATATAATTTAGGATTAATAAGTTTAAATTTAAGTTAATTTGTTAGTCTTTAATTTAAATTTAGATTTATTTTATTTACTTACTTTAAATTTAATTAAAATTAAAATCAAATCAATTTAAATTTAACTAACTAAGAATGACCAAACCGACGAATCATCATTCCTATATCAAAAAGTCAAAAAGCATAAATACAAATCAGAGATTAAAAAAAAGAAGTAAAGCACAAGTGGGATAAAAGGATGTTAAAATAATTTTAATATCATTTAATTAGGTATATATATATATATATATATAGTTTCAATAAAAAATATTTTTTAATAATATTTTAAAATAAAATAGTATCTTTAAATTTATATTTATTTTATATATTTTTATTATTAAAAAATATTAAACGTTATTAAATTAAATATTGTTTAATATTATTAAAATTTTATTTTTATTTTTATAAGTTTTTAGAAGTGATGTTTTTTTGTAATTTTTTTCTTTCTATTAAATCAAATGTATTTTAAATATGATTTAAATAAAAAATAAATTCTTATAGTGAGTGAACCATTCTTTTTGGGTAATATTCTTTTTAATTTTAATAACGTCAGCTAATTGTAAGATTATCCAGAGACCTGAGGCTTAAGTTTTGATGCGAAAATAGAAGCTCACAGTCAATGGACAATCTCACCTCAGCATCTATAAAATGGAATTTGTCTGTTATAGCATCTTATTGTCATTTTCTCTTTAGATTTCACTAGCTTTGATGTTTCCATGCTTCTTCCTACATGATTTGGCTTTTTTAGTTTATAAATTTATCAAAGGGATTTTCTACTTGTTTGTCTTCCTCATTGGAAATATATTTGTTTTTATAATTTTAACAGTAAATAATTTTGAATATAATATCCAATGAATTAATAGCTACCTGCTAATTATAAATATTAATTTAAGTCAAAATGATTAACAAATCATGTAAAAATCACATTCAAAAAGCTGTTCAATTTTTTTAAAATATTAATGTTTATGATATATAGTATTTTTTTTAAATAATACTATATATCATAAACATGATTTAAGAGAGCTAGTTTTATTATTTGTATTTTAAAATTGCTTTTCAGCCTCATGATTTATTTGTCAAAAAAAAAACTTGAGCTAGTTTGGTAATACAGAATACATAAAAATTTATTTAGTAAAATATTTTTTATATTTTGTATTTAATACTCATTTTTATTTTTATATAATTAATATTCAATAGTTTCAGTTTATTATAAAATCATAGAAACTAGTGTACAATTATCATTCCAATAATTTAAAGCAAAATTTGAAATTTAACATCCAAATTTTGATTTTTCTTTAAATAATTTGCGAAAGCTCTCTTTTCAAGTTAAATAAAATAAATTTTAAAATATTAAATGTACCAATTTAAAGAATGACACGGGATTATAAATACATAGTAAAATAGAATCATCTTTAACTATTTATTTTTATAAAAAAAATATTAAAAATAAAGATGAAATTAACAGTTACATTAATAATAATTATATAAAATATTGTATGTTATTCGGCAAGATACATCTAGTAGTATTGATTAACCATCAGATTTTTACAAATCAATTTCATTCATAATATCTTTTAAAAAAAATTAGTTTGATAATAACCAATCATAAATGAGTAAATGAAGATGTATATCGTAGAAGCTGTAAGGTAGATTCTATCAAATAATATCAAATTTAAAAACGTAAGTTTGAAACAAAGAAACAAAAACAAGTAAAGAGTGATAATATATATTAAATTGTTAGATATATTTAGTTATTAATTGGATATGAGTTAGGAAGGTAAATAATAAAATAATTATGAAAAAAATTATTAATAATGAATCAAATAGACTGTAACATACGTAGATTACTGTATTAATCAATTAGTAAGTTATGATAAAAATTATTAATTTAAAACAAATATATTATTAAAAATAGAAAAAAAAGAGTGTTATTTTATTTTGAAAAATTATACACATTGATATCATACTTTAAATTGATACAATTTAGATATTTTATTAATATATCTATGTATATTTTATTTTATAATATTTTTAACTTTATGAGATATTTTTATCTTTAAATATTTACTTAGAAGTGTTATTCAAAATAACCTAAAAAATAAAATTATAAATTAAAGTATAAAAATTTAACAATAAAACAATTGAAACATGCTATTTTTCAAATAAATAATATAACCAATTTATAAAAATGAAGTTAACAAATGTTAAATTATGCTAGAATTATTATTATTATGAATATATTTAAGTTGAACTGTCCTTTTTATATTGGACTCCGTTGGCATACTTATTCAACGTAGGCCTAGGCCCAATAACGAAAGCCTACCAAGTGTATTGGTCAATGAATCGAGGGATTCTATCAAGTACGGATGATCTATCAAATTCTCAGCAAGAATGTCTGACTCAGTTACTCATCAGTCATCATCAACGGTCTGATTAAGTCCCATCCCACCACTACCATCTCTCTCTTTTTATTTTTATTTTTTAATTTCTCCAAAGACTTATTTTTATCTTTTAATTTTTATTTTTTCACTTCTTCAAACATCACTTAGCTTCTCTTTCAATCAAAACCCCAATCTCTCTCTCTCTCTCTCTCTCTCTCTCTCTCTCTCTCTCACACTAAATCCATGGATCTTCCACCACCACATCAACAACCACCTTTTCCTCCTTTTCCCAACTCCACCACCACAATTCCGAGTTTCGCATCTCACTCTGCTTTCCCCTTAGTTTTTTCAGCTCCCATAGCCGCCACAACCACTACCTTCTCTTCTCCAATCGAAGCTCAAAACCATGTTTCCCAAACTCAACAACCTTTTGTTAATCCCACTCCTCCCATCACCACTGAACCTCATCCTCCTTATCCCGAGGTACTGATTACAAGCAAGTAATACCCACTTCTTATTTAGCTCTAATTCTCTCGATTTTGTTTTGATTTCTTATGTTTTGTTTCTCAGATGATATACTCTGCGATAGAGGCGCTGAAGGAGAAGGAGGGGTCGAGCAAGATTGCCATAGCTAAGTATATGGAGCGTGTTTACCCCAACCTCCATCCTACTCACTCGACCTTGTTGACTCAACATCTCAAGGCCTTGAAGAACAGTGGTCAGCTCGTTATGGTAAAAAAGTCTTACATGATTTCTAGATCTGATTCCTATGCCACTGCTTTACTGCCTGAAACTGTCACTACTACCACTACTCTTTTCACTCCTCCTTCTGGCTCCGGCAGAGGCCGTGGCCGACCGCCCAAACATAAGCTCATTTCTCATCCCACTGACACCGTCCAGGCCTTCCCATCTCAACCCACAACCATACAGGGTTTCACTCAGGCGTCTGCACAGCCCACGAACGTTCAAGCCTACATTCAACCGACTAATGCTCAGCCCATGACCCAACAGAATGCCCAGCCGGTGTTAGTTGCACTTGGGCTGGTCGACGACCCGAGCAACCAATCCTCGGAAAAGGGACGACCTGGCAGGCCGCGTAAATTAGTCGGAGTTGGGGTGGCAGAAAATGGGTCAGGCATTGTTAAGAGAGGCAGGGGACGACCACCTGGTTCAATGGGAAAAACCAGATTCCCTAAGAGCCCTGGGAGGCCGAGAATGCCAAAGTCTGTTTCGACGGTAATGGGAACGAAGAGAGGACGTGGACGTCCATCTAAAGCTGAGCCTGAGACCATTATTATGCCTCAATATGGTACTAATATGCCTATGGTTGAGCCGAATAGTAATGTGGCTGATGTTGGTGCTGTTGTTCAACAACAGCCATTTTTGAGGCCTAGAGGTCGTCCCAGGAAGGCTGTAGGCTCCACTGTAGTCGCTGCTGGCGGTGGATTGTTGTCTGGAAAACGCCGGGGACGACCGGCTAAGCTTGCTGGTGGTGTTGTAAAGCCCAAAAGACTTCATGGAAGGCCCGTGGGCCGGCCCAGAAAGGTACGTGTTGTCTCTTTGTGTGAGATTTGAAATTTCTTCTGCTTTGTCACTGTGTTTTGGGCGGGACTATTTGAATTTTCACAGTACCGTTTGCTTGACATTAAATGAAGATAGATGTGTTTAGGATTTATGTGAACTTCCTGAATTATAATTGATTTAACATTAAATTAAATAGATTTATTATTATTATTATTTTTGGCAAAAGGTTTCAAAAGGATTTCATTATATATCATGGTATAAATTCGTTAATTTAGATGTGAAAATTAGAGTATAATTTACATAATTATTACACTGTTTGAAAAGGCGATGTTGATTATATTTGTAGTCCTTGCCCTGATGATAATAATAATAATAATAAATGAGATTCTATATTTGTATTTGTAGTCCTTGAAATATATTTGTAGATTCGATGTACTTTAAATAGTAACCAAACTTGAGTCTTCAGGTATCAGATCTGAATATTATGAATATCCATTTGGACGTGGAAAATATACGTCTTGGGTGTTATGAGTAGCATTTGCATCCTGCTCAAAAACTTTTGTTTTATTTTGAATACCATCCACTTGAATGAACGAGGTTGAATGACGAAAATACATAGATGAATATTAATAGCACTCCTTCAAGCATTCCTTTATACTCTTTTACACACACATTCACTTCATCGAATGACTTGTAATATTGTAGTTTCCACAAGATGTATTTTTTATTTAAAGAAAGTAATTTTAGAATAAAATGATGCATGTCATTTAGTGAAGTGGAGGCTTGTTTAAGAGAAGTGCATAAAAGACCCTTAGCTTCATAAGGAAAATTTTCAAATTTACAATGAGATCCTTGTAATTTCTATGCTCCAGTTTTTATATGATTTAGTTATTCTCATGGTTTCACGCTTGACCTCTAAGAAAAACATTTTTTATGTTAGTGAAAAAAAAATATACGTGCATCACATTTTTTAACTTTCAAAAAAATATTTTTTAAGACATGAAAAAAGATACGTGCACCACATAAAAGAAGTGAAAAATAAAATTCTATCTATGAAGTATTCTCTATGTTTTAAAATATTATATATTAGTTTATCAAGTTGGTTGGTTTGATACATAATATGAGGAAGGAATGAAGGATGTTGCTAGTTTTTGTATAAAGCTTTGCCAGATAAAGAATGACCCTAAAACATTTTGCTTATCCATTTGGAATTGTTTGTTTATATGCTTTTCCTTTTCTATTATTTTCTGAAAATGTACAAGTGTAGTGGAAACAATTCTTTTTCTTTCTTTTTTAGATTAGAGGGGACAAAAAAAAAATCTGTTTTTAAGATTATATTTTGATATACAATACGTACTTTTGGAAATGCTATTGAGGTGGAAGAAATAAACTTAACAGAAAATTTTCCATTTGCATGCAAAGCACATAATATGATTTTTTTTAGGGGGCACTTGAGTCTATTTTTTAATTAAATAAAGAAAACATTATGTGGGTGTGATTCAAACTTATGTCAATGGTGATGGGATGGAGAGTTATCCTACCTGTATTTACAAGCACATAATATGATGTTATGTTCTCAACAGCTCAATAATGAAAACCAAATGCTCTGCAACTTTGGTCTTCATTGTTACTGGTTATTTCATACATGTCAAACTTATTCTCTCTTTTTACTTTTTTGTCCTATTTTTTTTTTTTTTTGGGGGGGGGGGGTTTGGCACTTTGTAAAGAATGCGCCAGAGCCATTATCCGAAGCTTCTCACCAACTGTTAGCTGCAAATGGAGATCTTAAGAGACAAGTTGATTACTTTGTGAGTCAAAATCTTTCTCTCATACTCTATCTTCCATTTCTATTCTTCAAGTATATGTCCACATTTACCTTTTCTCATGTTATTTCAGCAAACAAAAATCAAGGAAGCTGTTGGTATGCTAAAGCCTTATGTCACACATGAAAGTGCAGTTAATGCAATTGCAGCAATCCAAGAATTAGAAGAGCTTGTGACCATGGATACTAGCTCCCTACGGACCGAGGAAGCACCAACTACACAACTGCCACCACAGGAAGTGCAGCAACCACAGACAGATGAACTAGTACAGATTCAAAGTTAGAGGAAACATTTATTTGATTCTGTTCGGCAATGCAAAGATAGAACCTCATTGGTGAGTGGAGTGAAGATTGGTGGAATGTCATTTTACAGGTGCCAAAAAGGAAAGGATGTGTAAAGCGAATAGGAGGTAGCAACACTAACTGTCTGTTTCAGGGATTGTTTTGTCCATGATGTCTGTTGTGCAATTTTAGAATAAGCTTTGACTGTTGTTTTCCTTATAGTTTGGATTTAAATTTAGTACATTTTAAGCTTGAGAGATATTTAACTTGATTGACATTGAATAATTTCAATAATTTGACATTGAACTATCAATTAAGGTTCTTAATCTTCGCAGAGTAGCTAAACTTATTTGCTTGCTATCTAGGTTGGTAACCTTTGTTGGATAAAATTTTCATGATATTTTAGATCAATGAAATTCAAGATTAATGTAACTTTTTCTTTGAGAAAAACTAATACTCAATAAGAGTTGAAAAGATAAAACAAGTGAGTCATATTCCAATTATAGTGAATAATACTTAATCTTTGTTGAGGAGTTAATTAGTTCATGGATCTGTTTTCCATTCAGTATGGTATGCTTAGGTTATTAAATAATGATAAGTGACCACACATTCTATTAACTTTTGCAGGAGGTTGGGTTTACTGGCTACGTTAATTAGTCACTTATTTTAAAGTGAAAGCATAAGGAAGAGGAAATAGTACACTTTGCTCCTATATTTATTTTTAAAATTTTATTTATTGTTTTCAACTATATTTAACAAAGAAAGTTATTTTAAACAATTAGTCAAACAGTTTTGTAAAATAAAATTTTAAAAATAGGAGAAAAATATGTGAAGAAAAACATAAAAAATCATTTATTTTTGTAGTATTACTTTTAAAACTAAATTGCTTGCATCATCATAGTTGCGAGACCTTTCCTTCATCATATTGCATTCTCAATTATGAGTGTAGGATCGTTCTATGTTAATTTCTAATACTTATCTAAAATTCTGTTTGTCTAGAAGGGGAAATAACTTTCACTGAGGTGTTTGATTTTTACTAGTTAAAATTTTAGCTTTCTTCGTTAATATGTTATTGGTAATTATATGCCACACAGTCAGGAAATTATAACTCATTTAATGTTAATTCTAACTGAAAATTTTTAATTTATATTTTTTATTATAATTAGTACTTATAAGCATTTATCTTGTTAACTTTTTAAAGATCAATGAGTTCGTTTTCATATATTTAATGCATTTAAGTGGTAAACGTTAAATGAATTCTACCTTTAACAAAATGAGTTATAGTTTTATTCACACCATAATCTCATCCATAAAAATTAAACAAGATTTTTTTTTAATTTTTGCTACGAAGAAAAACGGAGTCTTAATCTACTCAGTCTTCCCTCCTTTTGGTAGTAGCTCATTTAGCTGATTCATTCGTTCCACTTAGTAAATTTTAGACTAAATCAAATTATGAGTTACAATATTGTTGTCACGTAAGATCCATTTAACAAAAATCATTGAAAAATTACGAACTAAGTTTTACAAGGAACAAGTCCATAACTTCTATTGGAATGTCTTTTATAATCCTGAATTTCAGCAAGATTTTGACTAATTTTGTATTTATTATTATTTTTATGTTACATGTCTCTTTCACTTTTTTGTAAGTACTATTTCACAAAAAATCATACTTTTCTTTTGAAATAAGTGATGATGTACTCCGGACCAAATAAATTTAAGATTTTTGTATTTTGTTTTTCGAAAAATAAATACAACAAAAAATTGAGATAAAAATAAATATGATTTGTGAAAAATATGCTACAAGAGACTTTTTATTTTCACAAGAAATAAATATTAATTAAATCAAATATTCTATTCTCATCAAAAAAGTGAAAAAAAATTAATCTAATTTGTTAAAAGTATATTTCATCGAAAGTAATGTTTATCTTAAAGAACTAAAGATACAGTTGGTGACAACAAACACACTAGTTGGAAACAACCACCAACAGATTGGTAGAGAGAAACATATTGTCCAAAAACATGTCCCTTCGTAATTATATTTATTTTAATTATTATAATTTTGCTTTTCTTTTGTATAAATAAGTTATAAACATTCATTTATTTATATCAATAAAATCATTTCTTACATGGTATCAAAGCCTAGGAAGGAATTCTCAAAACATTCAGCTCACAAAGACTTTTTCTTCCTTTCAAATTCTGTTTCTTTTCAAAACCAATTTCGATTCACAAAAATAATTTCAATTTCATCCCATTATAATATCCAGAAAATTCCGAGCAATCTACAATTAATTTCAAGCTAAATCATCAACACACGCGCCTTGTCTAAGTTCACCAGCGTTTCACGCGCCTTACCGGAGTTACACGCGTGAGCTACTAAGGAAGATAACTCAAACGATACGTCGTTCAATGCGCCTCTAAAGAAAACGAAATGTCGTTCGTCTGATTCGATCTTTAGCCAGTTCAATCTTCATCCGGTTCAGTGCTCCAGCGTTGCAGCCACCATTCTAACCATTCCAGACGCCAGTTCACCAACTTTCTGACCGATTCTGCGACTGAAATTTCCGATTCTGTAATCCTTGACTCATTTTCTATAAAATAAAGTATATTTCAGTTCATTATTTGTTTCATAAACAATCATTGTTGTCTAAAACATACTAAATCTTATCCCGTTTTTTCGTTTTTTTACTCAACAATAATGTCTACAACTACCAATACTAATCCTACTTTACTAAAATGGTATGATGACCCTAGTCATTCATTATATCTACACCATTCAGACCAACCAGACATGGTTCTAGTAGCTCAATCCTTAAATCAAGAAAATTATTATATTTGGAGTCATGCGATGCTCATAGCTCTCATCACAAAAAAAGAAGGATTTATTGACGGCACAATCAAAAGGCCATCAACAAACTATGAAGTAGAAATCAAACAATGGACTCGCTGCAACATTCTTGTCAAATGATGGATTCTTAATACCATATCGCCTAAAATTGCAAAAAATGTCATGTATAATGATACTGCATGTGAGCTATGAGAAGAATTGAAGGAATTCTTTTCACACACCAACAATGTGCACCTATTTCACATTGAGCAAGAGATTCATGATTGCATACATGAATATCAACAAAAGCAACGAACCATAAAGTTCCTCATGAGGCTTAACACAGTTTACACATCAACACGTGGACAAATCTTACTCATGGAACCCTTACCTATAGTAAATAAGATATATTCACTTATTGTTCAAGATGAAAAACAGAGAGTTATCTCCACGCAAACCATAGGAAAAATACCAAAAGTTGTGACACTTGTTGCTAGGGCACTTCTTGTCTATGTAGATGATATAATCATAACAGAAAACAATGTACAAGACATTGAAGAAACTAAGAATCATCTCATGCGACAATTCAAGCTAAAAGATCTTGATGAATTAAATTATTTTTTGGGCATAAAAGTTTCACATTCCAAGAAGGGAATTGTTATATCACAACGCAAGTACGCACTTGAAATATTGGAGGACATGGTTATCTTGGTGCCAAATCTACCAATTCACCTATTGAATAAAATTTATCCCTCAACAAGGTTTAAAGACTCAAAAATAACAAAAAAAGAAATCGTTAATATCATAGTAGAAGAAATAGTAAAAAATATCACAAATATAATTCATTAAATGCACGTGTGTGAAAAAATTTCAATTAAATAAAAAATTACATTATATTTTATTAAATGTATGTAATATGGGTAAATTGTATCAAGGTATCACCTAAAAATATGGGTAAATTACATCAAGGTATCATTTAAAAATATGGGTAAAAGAATATACCCAAAATGAAATTGTAGTATCACTAAAATAACAAACTCTAATAGTAATTATGTGTAAATTTATGATTAGATAGAGTATACATCAACATAAATATGACGTATAGGTCGTGGCAAAGTTATTCTCTATTTAGTAGTAATACATATGATTATTATCACAAATATTCCTAAGGTTTTACTTTTCTTCAAAATTACCTCTGAGCTTTATTTAATATCAAAAATGTCATCGAACATTATCAACGGTATATCTCCGTTTAACATTAGGGATAAAATAGTAATCTCACCCCTATACATATATCACTCCCGTGTCACTCTTCTTTGCATCACTCTTCTTCTTCACGCAAAAACCTTTTTCTTCTTCTTTTAGCCTCCTCAGTTGATTGTTCCAATCACCCACTTCCTTACCGGACGACTCTTTCCAGTCCCTAAACCTTACGGATATCCTTCCAACCACCAACTCCCTCGTCGTTATCGCAAATACTCATGTGAACCACCTTCACAAACCCATCATTTCACCTTTACCCTCACCGGACACGAACCCATCATTTCACCATATCCATTACGTGACTCATCCTCACGCGAAAATAGAACGTGTCACCTACTGCCCTAACACGATCCATCATTACAATATAATAGGTATAAGTTGATTGATTTATTATTATTTCATATATGTTCTATATTTGGTTCATATTTAAAGAAAAAAATGTTTTTAAACACACTTGCATATATTGGAGCAGACTATCGTTTCACCATATTTGATTCTGTATTTCATCTTCTTTTAATTTGTATTTTATAACTCATTGTTTAACAATATCCTGCTTGTATTGATGTGTATAATCTGGTTTTTAATCTATATTTCAGAACCCATTGTATGACAGTTTGCTTTGATATTCTAATTGTAATGTTTTTTGTGCAGTAGCTAATTGTTTGTATGATTTTGAAGAATCTAGGGATATTTTTGAAGAATAGTAGCTTGTATTGATGATGTATTATCTGGTTTTTAATATATATTTCAGAACCCACTGTATGGGAGTTTGCTCTAATATTCTAGTTGTAATGGTTTTTTGTGAAATACCTGATCGTATGTATGATTTTGAAGAACTCAAGGTATTTTTGAAGAATAGAAAAACCTCAGGGGTATTTGCGATAATATTATAGATTTTGACCATATTATTGTTTAGGGTTTATATTTTGTGTGCTTTGTTTTGAGACGATATATTAAAACAAATCAGATTTTGATGAAGATGTTTTCAACAATTATGATTTAACATAATAATGCTTATAAAAAAACTAGGTTTGATATTGTGTGCTTTGTTAACATAATATTGTGTGGGAAAATGGGCCAATTGTTGACATTATATTGTGTGCTTTTTTTTTGTATCAAGTTCATGATCATATGTTTGATATTGTGTGCTAATGTTCATGAGTAACGAATTTTTTTAAAATACTTTTGTTTGTTATATAAGGTGATAAAAATGAGTGAATGACCAGTATATATGTTCATCTATTTGGTGAAGTTAGATGAACTGGTCATATACTTGTTGATGAATAAAGTCTCATTTGTTGCTTTTATGATGCTAAAAGGGCTATTATGAATGATTGGTTGACGGTTAAAAAAGAAGACTTTAGGATTGAAGCAAATAAAGTTGATAGTGATGAACGAAGTGTATTAAAAACCGATAGTGAATTACAGGAATTGATGAAGGATTATAGGGATAATAAAAAGCAAAGGCTAGACTTGTTTGTAAAATTTAATCCTTTTGAAGTGGTTTTCTCACCTCCCATGTTAGAATATCAGAGTTTCAAGAGACGACGAGCTATATTATCAAATCAATCACAAAATGAACCACCTTTTGAACCAACAAATGAACCACCTTTTGAACCAACAAATGAACCACCTCACTTTGACATTGATGAACTTAATCTTGATTCATTTGAGTCATTCCCAACTAGTAATAGCCAAAACGAGGGTGAACCTTCAAAGAATTGTGAAAGATTGAAAAAATATAAAGCAAGAATAGTTGTTGAAGTTGAAGATGAACATTACGATGGAGATGAGAAATTTTTTTAGAGCAGTGATGAGGAGGATCTTGATTGGCATGATGAAATTACAAGAAATGACGAAAATGATGATGAAATTTATGATACTGATGATAGTCTTCAGGACTTAGGGGATGAAATGCCCATCAGTGATACTAGCTCAAATGATTGTTGAGGAAAAAGTGCTAAAAAAGTCAACTATCAATATGAAAATAAGGAATTTAAGAGAAGAAGTGATGGTAGCATTGATTTCCAAGTCAGAGATACATTTAATGATAATTAAAAATTTAAAGCTATCTTACAAGAATACATTGTTCAAGTTGGATTCCAGTGTGAGAAGGTTAAAGTTGACAAAACCCGAGCAACTGAAAGGTGTAAATCACCTGATTATGGTTGGAGGATACACGCTTCTGTTGGAACTGATAAGACAACATTTATGGTTAAAACACTTGAGCTAGCAGACAATAAAGGGAGACATATCTGTCAAAAAGTTGAAAAATAAAGATCTGCTCCATCCTCTTAGTTAGTTTCTCAATTAAAGGACTTAGTCATTGGAAACCCTAATGTAAGTATCCTTATATTGGCTACTGAGTGCAAAAGAAGATGAGGTATATCTGTACCTGACTTGACGTTGTATAGGGCAAGAAAAATTGCTTGTGATGGAGAATTGGGTGACCATATTGGTAGTTTTTCAAAATAAGGCAATATTGTCATATAATTTTAAGAACCAACCCTAGATCAATGACAGTTGTTGATACTCATATTCCAATACCAAATGTCAGCCCTTGTTTTAGGAGATGTTTCATTAGCTTATCCGCTTCAAAACAAGGGTATTTGAGTGATGCAGGCCTTTCCTTAGTTTGGATGGATGTTTTTTAAAGGATCCATATAAAAGTGTCTTAATGGTTGCTGTTGGATTGGATGCTAATGGAGGTTTGTTTCCAATTTCCTTTGCTTGGGTTGAATCCAAAAATAGTAAAACTTTGATATGGTTCATGGCTTTATTAGACCAACATATTGGAAAGTTTGAAAAAAATGATGTGTTTCATGTCTGATAGACAAAAAGGTCTCGTTGCAACAATCAATAAGTTTTTCCCAACTTCACATGTCAAACTTTGTGCTAGGCATATTTATGCCAACTTGAAATGTAAGCATCCAAACATGAAAATAAGATCATTGTTTTGGGTAGCATATAAAACAACTAGAACAACTGAATTTAATGATGTGATGAATGAAATTAAGAAAGAAGAGCCTGAAGCAAATGAATATTTAAGTAAGATCCAAGCTTCACATTGGAGTAGACATGCTTTTGATGATGATGAGGTTGAGCATATGACCAATAACATGATTGAAAGTTTTAACAATTGGTTGAAAAATGTAAGGTCTAAACCTATTGTGAATTTATTTGAAGAGGTTAGAAGAAAATTGATGCGACTAACAGTGAAGAGGAATGAAGAGGCTTTGAAGTGGACTACTCATTTTCCACCAAATGTAATGAAATACATTCTTCAAAGACAAGAAGAAGGAAGAGTTTTAAAGGTCTTGTATGCTAGAGATGGAATATTTGAAGTATTGGATGGTTGCAACATGTTGGTTAATTTAAATAAATGGACATGTAGTTATTATGGGTGGCAATTGAGTGATTTACCTTGTAAGCATGGTGCTTCTTGTATTATGGATAGAAGGTATAAGATTGCGGCCTATGTACATCCATATTTTACAAAGGCTTTGTATTTGAAGACATATTTCTCTTTGATTCACCCTGTTCCATCTGAAAAAGGGGTGGGTTATGATCCCTGATGAGCAACAAATACTTCCACCAATTTATAAACCAAAGAAAGGGAGACCACCAATTGAGAGACATAGGGAAGCTACTGAACCAGAGAAACATAAGAGGTCGCAAGGATTGAAATGTGGGTATTGCAATTAATTTGGTCATAATCAGAGGACATGTAAGGAGAAGTTAAAGAATCCAACTAATGAAACTTAGGTAAAATTATAACTATTTATTTATTAAATATATTTGGTTCATTATATTAAACTTTAAATTGTTTGTAGGAAACAACTTCAAAGAAGTTGGTCAAGAAAAAACAAAACAAAAGAACTAATCAAATTTAGGTAATGTATTGTATAACATATTCATTATGCATTACTTCTTATACCATAAATTTATTTACTGTTTATGAATCGGGTGATAGATAGTGGTGATGCAATCAACAAGAAGCAGAAAATGGGAGAATCAATAAGTCAAAGTGAGCCTTCTGAAATGTGGCTTTGATTTGTTTTATAGTTTTTATTTTAAAATATGTAAGTAAATGGAACAATGAATATGATTTGGAAGGAAATCTTTTGTAACTCAAAGTTTACGTATACACCGGGTTTTGGGGGACATGATATGCACTTTGTAGTTTTTTGTGTATTTAAACTCATTTATGGTGTCCTCTCCCATTACATATTGTAAGAATTTAGATTGTAAATATGAATGTGAATTATTATTGAGTATGTTAGTATGAAATATGACTGTGGATGTGGATGTGAATATTAATTATTATTGAACATGTTAATATGGTATGAAAATGAGAATGTGGATATGGATGTATGATTTGTAATATAAACTATAAATGTGAATGTGGATGTAGACGTATGATATGTATTGAACTATTATTGAACAAGTTTGAGGTATTTTTTAGTCAATATTTATAGCTTATTATTGATGAGGAGTATTTTTGATGATTATTTATAACAGGTTATTGAATAAGGTATTTTTGAAAAAAATTATATCATGTTATTGAGAAGTAAGGGTGCTTTTTATGAAGATAAATTAAATATTATAGTAAGGGTATTTTTGATGAATTTAAATTAATTATTATATCAATGGTATTTTCGACGAAGTTAAATTAAATATTGTAGTAGATATTGTAAAAAATTAGATTATAATATAGAATGTAGATGCGGATGTGAATTGTTATTGAGCAAGTTAGTATGAAATATAAATGTGGATTTGAATTGTTTTTGAGCAAGTTAGTATGGAATATAAATGTGGATATGAACGTAAAATATGAATATCAATTGTTATTATTGAACTATTATTGAGCAAATTAAGGGTATTTTTGGAGCTTATTATTGATCAAGAGTATTTTTTATGATTATTTATAGTAGATTATTGAGTAGGATTATTTTTAAAAAATATTTTATATCATGTTATTGAGAAACATGGGTACTTTTTATGAAAATAAATTAAATATTATAGCAAATGTATTTTTGATAAATTTAAATTAATTATTATATCAGAGATATTTTTGATAAAGTTAAATTAATTATTATAGTAGAGATATTTTTAAAGAAAAGCAAAACCTTAAGCATATTTACAATAATATTTTCAACGACAATATTCAAAAAGCTATATAGGCAATGATAGAAAAAACCTTTGCAGATATTGATGTTATTTTTCACAACTTTTTGATGTTTTTGTTAAATAATAATAATAAAAAAAACCTACATTCTAGTGTAGATAAAGTTTTATATGAAAAAGGTGTATGAATGACATAAAGAACCCTTCCAATCAAGATTTGACTTCTAAGAGACCCATTTTAGTTAAAACACAATCATTGTTGCATTGAAAACATCAAGATACATCATTTATATATGTACCTATCTCATATAATTTTTTTTTTCCTTGCCATTAGACAAACTATGCTTTTGGTTGAAAATTTGCTCCAACACTTAATTTATCAAATGGCCTCAATCTAATGGTTCAGTTGCATTTAAAGACCTTATTTTTTAGTTTTGTTGACAAAGGTAGACAAAAGTTCTTAAATGGAACATGGCCCATTAGACTAGGGACTTCTTTAACAAATTAAAAGTTCGGGGCAAATTTAAAGAGTATCTGAAAAGCATTGTTGAGCTCAAAAAACACATTCTGTGCTTTCTGAAGCACACTTCCTGGAACCACTTTCTTCTCCAATAAACCAATTTAGAAAGACAAATGCAAACAAACCTTCAGCATGCGCCAGTAAATAGAGATCACAGAAGGATGTACCAGCATTATTAGCTGTTAGGTCCTCTCATCGTTTAAATTTTCTTGACTTTTGGACTGAAAAAATGAAGACAACAGAATAGTCCAATGATAAAATTTCTACACTGAAGTATGCTTATGACGATTAATGCTAATAGGAAAAATAGAGACGCAATTGTGAAATAAAGGTTTCCATGTTTCAATTCTACATAAGAAATCTCACATGTACACAAAAGTTCAGTTACCAGTACCACCTTCACCCTCTTCGGAAAAGCAGTAATAGGCATCTGAGTGGGTTAGAATGGTCTCAATTCTATCCAGTGATGCAAACAACTTTCCTGAGTTCATGTTCATCAGTGGTTCGTCAGAGCCCAAACCCCTAATAATTTAATATTTGTTACTGAAGAAAAACGTCAAAACTATACAAAAGAATAGAAACTTTATTGAGCATTGGGAAGTTAATACAAGATAGAACACTTTAAAAATTCTTAACCATCACTCTATTTTTTCAATAGTTAATGTCATAAGATTAAGGAACTTACCCAGTCATTTCTGGAAGAACATAATCAACCCTCCAACCAAATCGAAAATCTATACCAGGACACAAGCCAACTGATGTCTTGTTCCGGATCCGAGATATACCATCTGCACCATGACATGTAGTGAGCTTCCATTTCCAACCAATTGCATTCATCTGAAAATTATGACTTATTCCGACCTGCAAATTTTCACAAACTTCAGCATGACTTATGAGTTCAAACACGAGGAATTCTAGTAAAAGGGTTAAGGCACATGTTAGCCAGATAGGTAACATATTTGTTATAGGCAAACAATAATCTATTATCTATTACTATAGATGCAAAACACTTATATATGAGACGATAAAGCACAACTTTCCATTAAAATGAGAGTAGAGAAATTCATATGTATTTGATCAAAGGGGGATCACCAAGGAGATTAAGGTTAAAAACATAGTACCTGGAGATTTAAAAAGTTGGTTACAGGTATCTTTTTCGAAATGATGCGAACATTTTGACAGATGGGTTCATACACAAATTTCCATCTTCTATCAGGGGCCAAAGGCTTCAGTACAAGCTTTGCTTGATAGTCATTGCATGGAGCATTATAGAACTGGATGAAAACAAGGAATTTTAAGCATCGAAATTTATATTAAGATAGGCAGATGATGTAAAAAATATACAAGAAATAAACAGCCAATACACACTAAAGAGCTAAATGCAAAGCTATACATCTATGGAGTAAGATTACCAAAACAGAATATTCTCCAAAACTGCTTACCCATGGTCAAAGTGGCAGGTTTGTGGACAGTTCATTTTCATGTACCAAGTTATCTCAGGCAATAGATAATCATTTAGTTTGGTCCGAGACAAGAAGTGTTGTAGAAACCCCAACCCATATCTGACATCCATTATTGTCATTGCTATTGTTGCTTAAAAAACATTACAATATATAAAAAGGCTTTAAATATCAACAATCATCTTAATTCAAATTTCTTTTATTATTTCATACTCTAACTAACTAATGTTCAGTTTGCTTATACTTTTTTAGACATTGTAAATGCGCTTCTAATGGTTATAAATGCTTATGAACTAATGGAGAGAATTTAAAATAAGTGCTATCAGGGCTTAGAAAGTTGTCGACAGTGTTGCCTTTACGTGAATACATGAAACCATCTTTTATAAAGAAAATAATATTAATAGAAAAAGATTTGGGTGGCTAGATTACCTATTATTAGGTCATTGAAATGAAAGAAAGAATATGAGCTACGTATGAATATATGCAGCTCATTCTTTCAATATCATCTCAGAAGAACAAAAGTTCTAAATTTTCTATTCTTTTTTTCTTTCTTTTAAATTTCGTTATAATAATTTTTCTCAATTATCTCTTTTTTAACTTTAGTCGTAAGCTTTTGCTACAATCCAATTTTCTAACATGGTATCAGAATCAAATACATTGCAAAATTTTATTTATATATATTATTTATATATTACGATTTCACAGTAAATAAATAATGAGAGCCATTTTTTTTGTGGAAAGCATGTTATAGATATGATTACGACAAAGTAATGTTTCAAAATTCAAAAGGAGTGATTTCTCTTTGTGGAAGACGAAGCTAAAGACAATTTTGAGAAAAGATAATTGCTTAGTTGCAATTGGTGATAGGTAAAAAGAAATTATTGACGATAAGAGGAAAGATATGGATGACAAAGCTATTGTTAATTTAAATATGAAACTGGCACATAAAATACTAAGTGTGGTAGAAAAGAAGACGTAAAGGAAATATGGGATACCTTGAGTAACTCATATGAGACTAAATCGCTATGCAATAAGATTTTCTTAAATAGAAGGATCTATACTCTTCGAATCTACATTGGTAACCGATCACATCAGCATTCTCAATATATTAATTTTTCAACTTACAATGATGAATTATACAATTGAAGAAAATGAATGTGTTGAACTTCTACTTCAAAGTCTACCTAACACATATGATCACCTCATCATAAATTTAGCCAAAAAATGCAAAGTTGAATATAGTCTTTAATGATGTTGCATCTGTTGTTCTTGAAAAAGGAAACATATACAAAAAAAAGAAGACAAATTGAAATTTTCACAATAAGTTGAGACTTTTCAAGAGCTTTGGTCAATGGAACGTGGCACCAGTGATGTAAAAAAGGGGTATTTTTATAATAAGAAGAACATAGATAACAAAAACTTATGACTCTACAAAGTCTCAAAATTGTGAAGTTTTCTACAACGAGGCAACTACAGTTATTGAAGGCAGAAAGTGATTTGTTGATGTCTTGCTACTAGATTCAACAACAATTTTTCACATGACCTCTTATAGAGAATGATTCCATGAATATGAACCTATTTTAAAAGGATCAATATTTTTGGGAAATTATCATGCCTTAAAGATCGTTGGAATTGACACTATCAAATTAAAAATGTATGATGGTACAATACATAACATTAAAGAAGTGTGACATGTCAAAGGTTTGAAGAAAAATTTGTTCTCTTTGGAACAATTAAATGAAGTTGGTTGCATGACCCATATTGAAAATGAGATAACGAGAACTGTACAAAGAGAGCTTTCTATTTTAAAGGCAGAAAATATCGATGCAAACTTATATATACCTTCGGGAGAGTCAATGCAAGAAGGAGATGCATCAATTGCATTAACTAGTTCTCCTGAAGAGTCTACCATAATGCCATAGCAAATTGGGCTATATGTCATAACGAAGATTGAAGATTCTTACTAGTCGTAAATTATTCATTGAGCTTAAAGTTTAGCATATATATTGTAAAAAGTAAATGCATTTTACCCTTGATTCATTCTGATGTTTGGGAATCGCAAATACTATCCGTAGAATGAGCAAAATATTTTACATCATTTATCGATGATTTTTCTAGGAGATGTTGGGTGTACCCAATAAAGAGTAAGATGTATTTCTAACATTTAAAATCTTCACAGCATGGAATCTGGGAAAAGGAAAAGTGTTTAAGGACAAATAATGGAGGAGAATATACTAGCAATGAACTTAATACATTCTGCAAACAAGAGGGCATAAAATCCTTAGCAAAATGGAGTAGCATAGTAGATGAGTAAAGCTCTCATAGAAAGAACGAGAACAATATCAAGAACTGCAGGTCTAGCAAAGTCATTTTGGGGAGAAGCAGTTAAGATCACTTTGTTATGTCATTAATTGGTCGCCATCAACCACAATTGAGATGAAGACATCGATGGAAATGTGGACTGATAAGCCAATTGATTATTCTTCTTTACATATATTTGGATGTCCTACATATGTGATGTATAATTTTCAAGAAAGAACAAAGTTGAATCCAAAATTCAGGAAATGCATGTTCTTGGGATCTATTAACGATGTAAAGGGATATCACCTATGTGATATTTGAAAATAATGAATAGTAAATAGAGTTAAACGATGGCACTTTTAATGTGACTACAAAAACTACTATAGTTCACATGGAGAATAAGGCAGAACAAGAAGATTCTTCTAAAGTAGCAATAGATTATGGAGAATAAGAACTAACTGAGATTGAGGCTCCAATAATCTGATGGTTAACTCGTCAGAGAAGACCACCAACTTGGTACTTAGATTATGTTACGGAGTGCAATATTACATATTGTCTTCTAAGAGACGATGGAGGGCCATCAACTTTCCATGAGGCTACAAATATCCTAGATATTTATTTGTGAATGATAGCAATGTAAGAAGATATTGAAGTTCTTCATAAGAATAAAACATGAAAATTTGTTCCCCTATCACATAGAAAAGCCATCGGGAACAAATAGGTCTACAAGATCAAAAGAGATAGTAATGATCAAGTGGAACGGTATCAGGTAAGATTGATGATAAAAGGGATATACTTAGGAGGAAGGTATTGACTTAATGAGATGTTTTCTCCTATTGTTTGACTTATTACAATCAAAGTAGTTTTGGCTATGTATGCTACATTTGATTTGTATTTAGAACAATTAGATGTGAAAACAACATTTCTTCATGAAGAATTAGAAGAAGAGATTTACATGCTCCAACCAAAAAATTTCACTGAAAAAGAAAACCAAAAATTTTTACTGAAAAAGAAAAGGAGAATTTTGTTTGCAGGTTAAAAAAATCTTTGTATAGCCTCAAACAAACATTAAGATGTTACTACAAGAGATTTCATTCCTTCATTTTTAACTTTGGATACAATAGATTCATTAAGACCATTATACATATCACAAGAGGTTCAAAGACAACAATGATTTCATCATTTTGTTGTTGTAAGTTGATGACATCTAGGTAATGGGCCCTAACATAGTCCGAGTCAAAGAATTAAAGGCATAATTGGTTAGGAAATTTGATATGAAGGATCTAGGACCATCAAACAAGATTCTAAGGATGTAAATTCATAAGACATAACAAATAAGAAGATGTGGCTTTCTCAAGAGAATTATTTGAAAAAGATTTTGCACTGTTTTAACATGTGTTATAAACCCAAGGCCTAACTGAACCCAATAAGATCTCATCGAGTTAAGGGTTGCCTAAGTTTATAAGCAACATTGCTGCCTAACTCCTGGCCGATGTGGGACAAACAAATCCTTCACACTCCCCCTCACATCGGACAACAGTGGTCTTAGTTTTGAGCCACAGTGAGAGCTGAAAGGAGATCCACACATAGGACCAGGGCCTAGCTCTAATACCATGTTATAAACCCAAGGCCTAACTCAACCCAATAAGATCTCATTGAGTTAAGGATTACCCAGACTTATAAGCAGCATTGTTGCCTAACTCCTGGCCGATGTAGGACAAACAAATCCTTCACAACATGGAAGATTATAAGCCAATTTATACACTGCTTCCTATAAACTATAAATTATCCTCAAGTATGTCCCCTAGCAATGAAGCGGAGAGGAAAAAATATCTCAAGTATTGTATGCATCAGCAATGGAAAATCCTAATAGAGAGAGCATTGGGATGTTGTTAAGAGAATCCTGAGATATGTAAAAAAAACCTCAGATGTTGCATTATGTTATAGAGGACAGGAATTTATTGTCAAAGGTTACGTTGATTCAAATTTTATAGGTGACCTTGATAAGAGAACGACCACTACATGTTTGCATCACACTTCCTTTTAAATTTCGTTCTCATTTTGAGAGAGAATTTGTAATTTCTTTTTGGCTTAAAGAATTTTGTTATAATATGTTTTTTTTAATTATTTCTCTTTTCAGCTTTACTTATAAGCTTCTACTTCATCAAAATTTTCTAACAGGCAGAAGCATACTTTATGCATTTTTTAAAGGCATTCACTTCTGAAACTGTTTTTTACAGAAATATATATATATATATATATATATATATATAACTACAAGCACAAGCAAAGTGAAAAAACCCCCACTAGTAAAACATTAGCCCTTGACAAAATGGAAAAACCTACTGATCACATTGATATGAGTAATGTTAGGTAGCCTTATTCAAATGAGTAATGATATGCATCACCATTTACGTGTAAAATCATGATTGACTAAAGCATACATCAAGAAATAAATATGACATGAACTCTAATAACATATATTCAATTATTATCTACCATGTAAGTTGTGGTATAGTTATTACTCTGTTCAGTAGTGCTATATATCATTTTCCTATTGGCACAGTCCCCTTCACGTTTCCAGAATGCAAACACAGGATCAACATTAGCTATGAGAGCGATAACTTTGAGAACAGCTGAATCAAAGTCACAGAAGAAAAGTTAAAAAAATTTAGACATAAGACATACCTCTAAATTAACACCAGCTCTTAGACCCTGTGTTTCTTTCCGAAACTTAAGAAACAACTCCGATGGAATCGAATTAACACTGAAAAGGTCTTTCCATGAACTGGGAGGTTCTTCACCACTAGAAGCCCAGTCCATTTTTGAACTGTTAAAACTGCAAAATCAACAAAAATATCGTAACCCTTGTGCTTTCAATGTCGCAGTAAATCGAGATAAGAAGTAAACAACAGAATTCAGCACCAATTCAGCCAATACACCTTTCAGAAAAAATAAATCAAAATTGAGTTATAGACAAAGGGGGCAAAAAGAAAAGAGCAGAAGATACAAAATCTCACAAATTCAAGCTATGGCTTACCTTTGGTTGCGCTCTGCTTCCCTAGTAGTAACAGAGAGGGGAACAAAAAACAATTTGTGAGGGTAGTTTTTTATTTTCTTTAAGAAAACACTCTATCTGTCGTCATAAAATTATATATCATTAAATCTCTATTAAAAATAAAATATACATGTAAATCCTACTTCTTGTTTATAGTAAGATTCGTATTTAAAATTTACATGGTCGTAAATTATGTAACAATAGGCACAAATAAAATTATTTTTTAGTAATGTTAGACATCATGATTTTAATGACATTAAATACTCCCCTAAAACGACATTACATAACATTTTTTAATGAGTGTTTGAGGAGTACTTATTTTATTTTTGGTTTTGTCAAATTTAGTGAAGGTAATTTTTTTAATAACATTTGATAATTAGTGCTATTGAAACATGTCTTAAAATAAGAAGGTAATTTCTTTTAGATTAAAGGTACATGATGACTGAAATTTATGATATAAAACATAAAAGAATCAGTTTTATTACAACATTAACCACCCGTAATAACATAAATCTTACTTAAAGATCGTTAGATAAACCATTCTGATATTATTTATTTGTACCTCATATAACTTTATTATTATTTTTATTTTAAATTAGTCCCAACTTATAATTTTAATGAATATACATTTGAACATCTATACAATATCAAACTAAAAACAATAACCTAATTTTAGTAACATGTTTCCAATTCATTTTTCATAAATATGATCATAATTCTATCAAAATTTAATCAATTTAACAAGTGTTTAATTTAATTGAAGATATATCTAATTCGATTTCAATGAGTAGAATAACTGATCGACGAAACTCAGACTAATTGAATAATTATTCAGTTTAATTGAATATGTGTTCAACTCGATTTTAATAAATAGAATCACTATCAAATTATGACCTATCAAATTAAACAAATGTTTAATAAAAATTAAATTAAATTTTTTTGTCAAAATTAAAATCATATTCGATTTTTGACTAATATAGATTCATTGCAACATATAACAAAAAAAAGAATAATTTCTGTAGTTGCCATAAAAAGTGTGAAAAAACTATATCAACCCAAGTTGTTATAAAAAAATAAGCAAAATAGTTAGAATTTAGTTCTCATACATAACACTATGGCAATAAGATCATTACATAGCACCTAAAGCCAATTCCCAAAACGAAAAGACGAACGTGAAGGGAAAACCCCAGGAAACTAGCCAGTGCCCAGTAGTGAACTTCAGTACAAACATTCTTCTAGACTCTGAGAATGAGAATGTAAAAGACATAACTTAGAGCAAGTATAGTACTGTCTTTGTTTCTTCTAGAAATAGGCAGACCAGTAAAGTTACGTATCAGTTGATGCAACAATACTCTGTAGATCAGAGAAAGAAAAGGACCGACACGAAGAATTTCGTTGTGTAGGTGATGATGACATGACGCAGGTTGATCTCTTGACCTGCGGATGCAGAGGAGGACGACAGTTAGATGGTTCTGACAAAATTGAGCCGGATCTCTCATCGTTATTTTTGCCAACAGAACTGCTCAAGGTCTCCCCAAGACTATACATGCTTTGACAGTAGCTAGCAGGTCTCCTTAACATCTCACACTCACCATTTTTCAAAGCACATCTATGATTTTTTCCCCAGAGATTAGTCTGAGCTAGTATATTCTTGCGCTTCGTTGTATACGGATCTTCTGGCTTTGTAAGTTCTTTCATAGAAGAAATACATGAGGCGTCCTCTAAGCTTGTGAATGACTTGGATTTACCGCTATAAAACATGGATATTCCTTTCCTGAAATGAAACAAGAATGATTACTGCATGAAACTAATAGAACCAACTATAGTCATTCTATTGCCTTTTTGTACAGGTTTGTCAACAGTAAGAAACATAATGCTCTTATGAATTTCAAGTTATTTCAACTGTGGAAATCGTGTATCAAATCCCTTGTGACAGAAAGAGGGCAAGTGGATCATAAAACTAAAAGAGATTATCATGAAACATGCAAAAACATGATCCTTGCTATTGTAAATTAATGTTTAGATATACAAGAAATTCTAACTTTAAGGACTTTCTATCCATCATTCTAGCTTACAGAATATGTTAAGTTACATCTTACTATAATCAGCCTTTAGATCTCTTTAAAGGAACGCTATCCATCAAAATTTATTAAAAATATATTAATTTAAGTACGAATGACACAAGTCACTTGGTTATGTTAAGAAAAACAGTTTAGTCAATTTATTATTTTTTTAACAGTTTAATCTTTTTGTTTTGAAAAAATAAAAGTACAGTAACAAATGATCAATTTTTTCATTTTTTTTCCTCATATTTTCTTAACTATTATTAAAATATTACTTTTATATATTGTCTTCAGTATTACACAACAATGCCCACAAAATTGATAAATAATAAAATATAAAGTAAAAAAGTTTTAAAATTTGATAATTTATCCTTGTATTGTCACTGTTTTCATAACAAAAGAATTAAACTGCTGCAAAAAATAACAAATGGACTAAATTGTTCTAACTGAAATAACTAAATTACGCATTTTACTCTTAATTCAAATAGCTACTCAACATAATAGAACCAATTATAATCATTTCAAAGTTACAATGGAAATAGTGTATGAAATCATCCCTATCCCTTGTGACAAAAAAGGCAAGTGATTCATAAAACTAAAATAGACTATCATGAAACATGCAAATTCATGATCCTTTCTATTGCAAATTAATGCTTAGATAAACAACAAATTCAAAGTTATAACTCATAAGGATTTTCCACATTTTCCACATGCTATCTTTTCTCATTGGCTAAACTATATTATTGATCTCAAACTAATCTACACATTGGTCTCAAAAATTTTAAATCGAATGATTTAGTCCAAAATTTTTAAAACAACATATACATGTTCTTAAACTTTCAAACTATATGATTTGATCAAAACTTATTAAATTTCACACTTAAATTTCCAAAATTTTATATCACAAATATGTATTTCGTTAGTAAAGCTAAGATTTATATGTAAAGTATGAAAGTTAAATGATACGATTTAAAAGTTTAGAGACCTATTTGTGAAGTTTTAAAAATTTAAGGACTAAATCATAGATTTAAAAATTTGGAACCAATATTTAATCTAGTAAAAGTTTGGTACCAAATTTATAGTTCAGTATTGGTAAAAGTTAATTGGTTGCAGAGGAGAAAAAAAATGATGCAAGAAAGAGCAACAAACATGACCAAACAGACTAAATATCTAGTATTTTCCTCCAGTTTTTCAGCAAACAAAAGGGCATAACCAAATTAAAATGTTATGAGGTTGGACAAGATCTGTTGTTGCTCTTCAAGTATAACAAAAAAAATGACATTTTTTTAATCATTAGATTAGGGCCTCAAGAAAATGAACACAGCCACACAGTTAAAATTGCATAACAATCAATGAATCATCAGATACAAAAGCAAAAACATCAAAACCCAACTGAATAATTCACTAAAAAAATCAGAGCAATAACCGAAATCGAAACTAAAGGCAGCAAAAACTAAAAACTAAAAGCCACTAATCACATACTTGACTGGCAAGACTTCTTCCAGAGCTCCCATGGTGTCCAAGGGTCCCTTCGACGAACTCTGAACCTCATCCTCATCGGAATCATCAGTGTCCGATGATCGACCAGACAAGTCACTGTTTTTCCCAATCGAAGACGAGCTGCTAGAGTCGGAGTCCATCTCTAAACGCCGATCCCCTTCGAGTTCATTAGACTCCAACGAATCGTAGACTGAAATAGAGGAGATACCGTCGGAGAACAATGAGTCTTGAATCGAATCCTCTCCGCTTCTATCGAAAGCAATCGACATAGTTGAAATATTGATAGCAGAACAGTAAAAGAGCGCGGGGAGAATGAAGAATGAAACGAAAAGAAGATGATCAAAGTGTTAATATCAACGGTGGAGTATATATGCTATGAATAGCTGGCGTTTGCAAATTAGATACCAGGTCTTTTTTTCGCTTTTTTTTTTTTTCTAAACCAAAAATAAAACTTATAGGGCGGTATGATAGGGTTCCAGATTACAAGAGATATATACATTTTAAATTAACGAATAAGATCGTTTACAAGCTTGATATTGCCCCAAACTTAACTTATTATATTATACTTTAAATTAATAAGGTGGAATATATTAGAGTGTTAAAAAAATATTATTTAAAAAATTAAACTTTTTATTTTTATTTTTATTTAAATTTATTAAAACAAAATTTAAAAGAGATTAAAAAATATAAAGGAATCGAATATATATATAAAAAGGAAACCTTATCTGAAAGAATCCTCCAATTTAAGACGACTAAATATCTTCCGCAATCATCGATAAATTCTTTCAGTACAATGATGCAAACCTCACCACCTCATCTAACAAAACAAGATTTATAGGTTTAAATCTCATCACAATTAATAAACTTGACTAGGATGTAAATAAACGTGGAAAATAATTAAATGCTCATTTAATTTGTAATTTAGTAATTTTTATATTAATTTAAATAATATTATTAAATTAATTCATATTTATGATATTTATACGCTTGTAAGTGGGTAAACTTGTTAATGAAAGCATATTTATAAAGCTCAAATTTAAATTGTATAACATGTTATTTTTTTTAAATATTTGTGTAATTTAAATTCATATTTAAGAAGATTGAATTTTATCACCAAATTATTTTGATTGATGGTAGTAAAAGAAAAAAAATAGTATTTATATTTATAATAATTTATTTTGATGTTATAATTAATGTGATAATTATTTATTAATTAAGACAATTAAAATTATTTTTAATTAATAAATAAATAACTTTATATTATAATAAATATTTATATATAGAATTTTTGAAAAAAAAACAAGGACAGAGAGAGCGCATGGTAGAATGATCATTATAACAAGTAGATTTTTTATAATCAAATAGGACCGTTTATATTGTTTAAATTAGATCGTATCGGACCGTTTAACTATCTAAAATGTTGTAACTGAACGATTTGATCCGATTAATAATACATAAATATGATACAATTTAATAGAATACAGTCTAATATGTGATGACTTTATGAATATAGAGTCATTAGCGTACTTTTTTATTTAATATTTACTTGTTTTATTTAAAAAATATTATTTTTATGACTAAAATTAAAATATAAACATTTTAGAGAAAAGGGTGAAAATACATTTTTTAGAAAATTTTGAGATTTTTATGAATTTTTAACGCAGAACCAATCAGAAGTTGTCACGTGGTATGTCATGCAAGTAGAGGAGTTGACTGGACGAAACACGTGCCACGTGTCAGAACGACGTTCAATCCGATTTTCTAAATTGGTCAACGCATCATGACATGTGTCACCACGCCATTGCTTCGAGCATTCCACCGGTACGCCACGCCATTCGTTCCCGCGAATCACCTCGCGCCACGTGTTACTGACTCGATGAGCGTTGAGTCTGACCAGTTTCCTCTGCCATGTGTCGCTTCCTGATTTTCCCAATGAATGTCTGATGCCAAGTGTCGCACTATGATTGGCTAAAATTGCCAATTTTGCTTGTTTTGATCGTAGCACTTGATTTGAAGCTGATCGAACGATCTAGATCACACTTAAGCTTTATTTAAGCCCCTAATCATTCCATAGACCCTAATTAGCATAATTTTGGTCAATTTTTAGAGCTAAAAAGAGATAAAAATACAAAAAAAATGAAGAAACAACGCAATTTTGGTGGAGATTCAAGAGTAAATTAATTCTACAATTCAAGAGATTGATTGTATATCTTTTTCTACTCTTTTCGTTATTAATTTTATGTGTTTATTTATGAAAAATATGATCTTTATGAACAAAATTATGTGTAATTAATTTATTAATCTAGGGATCTTATGAACCCAATTTTTACCATGTGATGATCTAATATTTTTTTCCAATTATAATATTAATTTAATTATATTATTTAATCTAATTTTTATGCTATTAATTGTTTGATCAACAATTTATCTATAGAGTTAATTAAATAGATTTGAAAAAATTATTTAATTGTTTGTCTTGATTAAATAATATACATAGTTTCTAGGCAAAATGTATGATTCTTATGTATGTGATCTATAATTGATAAACTTAATGAGTAGTATGTAATTTAATTAGCATAAGAGTGTGATTAAATTAATTACTATATGATGTGTAGTTTATTTGAGAGAGAAATACATGCTAGGTTAGAATCAATTGATCATGTAATTAATTGATATTATATTGGGGGATTTTAGTGATTCACATGTTTAGAAAATCGGAGGATTAAATATTCCTAGATATTTTCTTATATATCTTTTTAGTCACAAAATCTGATTTAATTAATTATTGTTATTTATTTTTAGTTATTTTAATTTTGCTTTCTTAATATATAAAAACACCAAAAAAATTGATTTTTATTATTTTTAGTTTTAAAAATTAGTTTCTAAAAAAAAATCTCTGTGTGAACGATCTTTACTTATCATTATATTATTTGTTACGATACATATACTTGTGCATTCATTGTACACACAATTTGTGTGGCGATCAATATGATACAATCAAATGTTATGTTCACCATACATAAATATATATTATTATTAAATACATAAATACATGCATAAGCTAATATGGTTGCATTGTTCCTTATATGAGTTTATAGAACAAAAGACATCATAAGCTAATACGAGAAAATAAAATAACAAGGACCATTCAAATAATTTTGATGCATAGAAACAAAGCAAAAGGATAGACCTTAATTAATAGACTAACTCCTCAAACACATGATCAATATATTGAACTCATTTTCCATTGTACAACTCTTGTAGTCTATCAACTAAAGTTACACCTGCCATTAAAGTAAATACATTGTTAATCCTAAAAAAAATTCAAACAAATCCTCTTAAATAATGTAGCAATTGCGAGAAGAAAACACACAAGTTTCAGAATAACTCGTGTCCCTACAGATACGTCTCTTTTTTCATCTAAACTAATTTGTTCCTCCAATTAATGGGTATTAATTTCTTGATTACTGGTAGAATTTGGATGAACATGTTCGGGTCTCTAAAATGTTGGGGCATAAAAAGTGTAAGAGTGAAAAAAACCCAAACAGACAAAAAAATATGAATATATTTTATCGAAATTAAACTAATAGTCTGTTGCACAACTGTACTAGTTTTTGAGAAAATGAACAAAATAAAAATACAAAAGTCAAACAGATTAGACATGAAAAAATGAAGTCTTACTATCCCATTTAAGCATGATTCGAGTGTCACTTGTTCAGTCAAAAATTAGCATTAACAATAGGATTTTTTTTGCATGAAAACATAGATACAAAGCTAATTTGGCTTTATGTAGAAAAAAATAAAATAGTCAATTAAAACAAAAAACTTAACTATAACACTTGCAAATATCAAGAAAATAGATCGCAAAGGGCAAAGAGGTGAAATTTACATAAAAAATTTAAACATATATAAATACAAATATCCGAACTCGCAATCAACAATATATCATTAGATAATAATATTTATAAAGAAAATTAGAAATAATTTTTAAGTATTGCAATTACCTAAATCAACATCTTCATAAATCTTGTGGTTATCATTGTATATTGGTAAGGCAACATAACCATTATTAATGGAGGAACATAATCAATTTTGACTATATACTAATGTCTCTATCATTTTAAGATTCAAAGAACTTCTAAATGCATTAAGAATACGACATCTTGTGCTAAAGGTGATTCTGATGCAACAATTGAAACTTAAACTACTAATACATCATGTGCAATGAGAGAGATGATAGGAAACCTAAAATAATTTGCCTTACACCATTTCAATATATCAAACTTATCCAACATGACATTTTCACATAGGGTGTTCAAATATTTCTCAATCTCAATTTTCAACTCCAAACTATTTTTCTCCTCTAAGTGTTTAAGAAATTTCATCTTTCTTGCTTCCTCAGATGAAAGAATCCTTCCTATTACATCTTATGGTTGAATTACATTAGATTGAAAATCTTTTCCATGCACTAACTTATAGTAAGTTTTGAACATATCCATGAAAGTATTTTTGACATTATTTTTCAATTTTTTAACAATTTCTAAATCATAAATCTTTTCAAATAGGAATTCTAAATACTCTAATTTGTACCTTGGATCAAGTACAAATGCAAGATACAACATCTTATTAGTCTTATTTACATTTACGCAATACTTCTCAAATTTTGTTTTCATGCTAGCAATCATATTTTTCAACAACAAAACATCGGAACCACACCATATAAGTATTTGAGATTGAATGTTATGAAATTATGCAAAATATAAATTTGATGTGGTACATAAAGATGCATTGAATGCTAATGTAGAGTCATAAGAAGTCTTCAAAAACTTGACAAAAACACTAGCATTCTTCCAATCATTTAATGTTGAAAGTCTAACACTTGATCGCTCCTCATGAAAATAAGAAATAAAGTTTTTTTTCCTTCTTCTTCTTCGAGACGATCAAAAGCTTTTTGAAAATCTAAAGAACATTTTAACATTAGATATGTGAAGTTCCATCTTGTAGGCACGTCTAGCACAACACTTCCTTTGGACTCAATATTTTCCTTAACAGAACACATTTCAAACTTTTGTAATCTTAAAGAAGAAGATCTAACATATCTCATTGCGCAATGAATACTCATAATAGTATTGTGAAGATCTTTAAGTCCTTCTCTTACAACCAAGTTCAAAATGTGAGAACAAAATTGCATATGAAAGAACTCCACACTAGCAACAAGACCATCATTCCAATTTTTTAGGAAGCATTATCAAGAGTTATGGTCAATACCTTACATATACCATAATCACACAAACTCTGTTTTATCACTCTCTCAATTGTATCACGATTATGATTCTCAATTTGAAAAAAGTTTATAATTCTCTTTTTTTAATTTTCAATCTTTGTCAATATAATGAGTGGTTAGACAAATATAATTAACATTTTGAATTAAAGTCCAACAATTACTAGTAAGACAAACTCTTTGCTTTTCACTTATGAAAAAGTTTCTCAAACTTTTTTTCTCATATAAATAAAGTTGAAGTACATCCCTAGAAATTATTTGACGAGATGGCACATGAAACTTAGGACAAATTTCAGCTATAAAATCTTTAAATCCCTTACCCTCAACAAACTTAAAAAACAATTCATCAATAATAATCATTTTTACTAAAGCAATTCTAGCACGTTTTGCATCAAATGATACATAAACTAATTCATGAGTTTTCGTATCACTCTCTCTCATTTTTGTGTTTGAAAACTTAACATATTTTGTCCTTTATCTACTTCTTTAGGAATCTTCTTACATAAATTTTTGAAATGATATATCATTGAAGTAGTTTCATTCCTTTTGGGATGAACATTATAATTTTTATTACAATAATTACATGTAGTTCTAAGATTTTCCACAGTATAGGGTAAAATAAATGAAAAATGATTCTATGTTTCTGACCTAAAATTTTTTGGTTTCTTCATATCAGATTTGTTATTAGGGTCAACATTACTTGTTTCTACTCCTTCTTTTGAAGATGAGTCGTTTAAATTATGTGGTAGTTTTTTCATTTTTTCTAGATGAATTTCAAGTTATGTCTTCATTCATAGTAAAATCTGGAAATTGACATGGTCTAATAAACTCATGTAAATCCTCATCACTTATATATAGAATATATATTAGCACATATTGTTATCATAAGTTAAATATTGAAGTAACAATCTATCAAAAAATAATAGTTATTGTAGTTTACAAATTAAGATAACAAAATCAATTAAGCATATATCTGTGAGAAATAATTATAACATTCTCTTACTTTAATAGCATAATTATACATATAATAATCAATTTATAACACATAATTAAGTGGACTAATAAGCTATGTACAATAAATATCAATATGATATATATGAATCTACTATGCTTCAAATAGAATACTAATTTAGCATGTGACATGTATTATAAAATAAAAAGTTACCAATCAACATACGAATTTAACATTTCTAATTTATCATTTCTCTTTCTTGTTTTTAGATAGTTACTTCACACCACAGGCTCTCTAGTAGATGGTATTTTCGGTCTAACTCTCAAGTAGAAATTTCTAGTCTTATCAGTAGTAGGTTTCTAAGGTTCTAAGACTCTACTAAGGCCCTAATAGATTGTATATTTTTAGAGTTTTGGATTTTCTCTTAGAATTCCTCCCTCTATTGCTTTGTTTATCCTATGTACCATCATCAAATAAAATCCTTTCGATTATTCATCCCAACTCATCAAATGGAAAATTAGAAAATTGTAAATTTTGTAATATGTTACTTTGAACTCCTGTGGTGAACTTAGACTGTTAAGCTTGGAAATGGAAATTCTCTCCCCTGGATCCTATATTTCGAGCTCAAATTGGCTTCTTGAAGAAAGAAAGAGCACTATATGGACTAAAGATGAGAATAAACTGTTTGAAAATGCTCTGGAAGTGTTTGATAAAGATACACCAAATCGATGGGATAAAGTTGTAGCTATAATCCCTGAAAAGACTCTAGTTGATGTGATGAAACACTACAATGAATTAGAGTCTGATGTTAATAAAGTATTAAGCCATTCAAAGACTATAAACTTGCCTCTACTTCCAAACTTTCTAACTCATTAAGTAACTGAAAGTATTGACCAAACATCAAGTAATCAATAATTAATTTCTAGTTAATATATTAACATTAAGCTTTTGATATGTCTACTTAGGTTCATGTAATAAAATAAATTTATCGGGGCAAAATTTATTAACCATATAATTTCCACTAAAAACACTAAAAATTTACAACAAAGTCATGTATAATTGTACATGATTACCAGTAGAGAATAGAGATTATGAGCTATTTCGTTCATAAACTTAAACATATATTTAGTTCACATACTTATTTCGTCTATGGATGACAGAACTAGAGATTATATGAGACGAGGATGATTGTTTGGTGTTGGAGGCGGCAGCGAGGATGCAGATAGAGTATTAGGGTTTGAAGAGGGAAAAAGGTTACGAGGGAGATGAATGAGAAATGACTAGTTTTGTTATATATACGCCAATTAAATTAAGTTTTTAATATATTATTAAAATTGGTCTGATCTGGTTGGATCGGTTTAAAAATTAGTATAATCAAACAGGACCGTTTGAAAATCGATTTTAGTTAATATAAACCAAACCAAACCATTTCATTTATAAAATTGTTTGAATCAATCTAATCTAATCCAATTTTTTTTATTTAATTCAGTTTGATACGATTTTTGGACACTCCTAATAACAAGTGTGACATTCGGCCTTTAAGGAGAAAAGTACATCTAGCTTCGTAATTAACAATATTATAGTAATTTTTATAATATTTTGACATTTTTAAAAATTAAAATTTAATCTTATATATATATAATATATATTTTATTAATAAAAAATATTTAAATGACATTTTAAATATATATATTATTATATTATTATATTACGTTCTATATGTATATATAAAAACAATTATAGTAGTATTTGTTTTAACCATTCACTATTTATCTTATTTTTTATTAATTAACAATTTTTTAATTCATTTTATTTATGTTATTACGAAACTTTATTAACATGACTTTAATAGCATAATTAATTTTAAAATTATATTATTAAAGTATTTTAATTTTAAAAATTGAATAATCCACGTATTTTTTTATAAAAATTATGTGATCAAAATCTCTTAATGAAACTACATAATGACTAATATGTATGCGTTAAAGAGAGATTTTTCTTATAGGAAGCTCTATCTCTTCGTTACCATTGTAGGTTAGTTTTTTCATAGGCTGTTTTTTTTTCCTCTCTTAAGTATAATTTGTTGTAAAAAAAAATTAACAAAAGGCATAAAATATTAAAAAATTATCTTAAATAATATTTTTAAAATTTATAACAATAAAAAAATATTCTATTAATATTGAGCGAGATCTATTTGAACGAAATTCAACATTAAAATTTGAGTTAATTTTTTTTAATAAAAATATGAGTTTAATCTAAATAATATTATTTTTATTATCACAAATTTTTATGAATATTATAAATATTATTTTCCCTAAAATCTTAATTTTTTTTTAAATATTTATAATTAGATGTGTCAAATGAAAGGAGGTCATTCAACTCATTTAACTTCCTATCATTTTAAGTGAACTATAGTTAATCTTAGTTCATTTAATTTTTAATAAATTGAGTTGAGTTGAGTTAATTTTTACGTTAACCGAATGTCCGTGGATAATTCATTTAATTTTTTTATTAAACTTATTCAAAAAAATTAAAACATATTTATTACATAAAATAGAAAATAAATAAATTTCTTTTGCATAAAATTTGAACTTCATTCAATCCATATATTAGTTATAGAGAAGCTATTAATACTCTTACTACAAATGTAAGTCCACAATAATAACCCCTAAATCATCATTATTGTAATTTTTTATGATTTTTAATTATATATATATTAAAATTAATAATTTTTCCCTCTTACAATGTAAGAATATGGTATATAATTTTTTCTTGTATTAAATATATATATATATATAATAAATTATTTTTATTATAAAAAAATGTAACTAGTAATACATAAATTAATATTAATAACTTATAATTGAACTTAAATTAGTGTAATGAGGATGCCCAATTAAAAAAGCATTAAACTTAAAAAAAAATATTTAATAAAAAAATTGTCAAATAAGTTCATAAGTTTATTTAGTCAATTTTAAATGAGTTAAGTTAGACTCAATAACTCATTTAATATCTCTATTCATAGCTGAACTCGTACTCAAAACTTATACATTTTGACCTTTATATAAATTTAGTGATTTCATTAGTTCATTGATGCCTTATTTTGATTGCCCACAAGAAAGTCTATAGCAAGTGTAACACATCTAATTGAATGAAGGTAAGGTTTAAAATGTTAACATTGTTTAAGATGTTATATAATTGTTACAAAAATATTGAGCATATTGTCATTGTTGAATTTTTTTAAAAAAAATTACAAATTTTATGAAAACTCTATCAAAATTATTGAATTGTTTTTACAAAACTTTATAAAATATCAAAAAAATTAATTACTTATATTTTAAACTAATTTTCTATTCAATTTTTTTAAATACTTATAATATTTATATTGATTAATAAGTTTACGAATTAATTAAAATATTATATAATAATTATGTTTTATAAAATATTATAAAACAAGTAATTAAAATATTTAAAATAATTAAATAAATTATCTAATTTTTTTAACTGTTATAAACAAATAAATTTATTTGTTAAGACATTATGACCAATCAACTTTATCTTACATGTATAGTCTATATTTTAACAATAATATCCATAGTATCTAAGATATTTTAACCATTTTTACAAATATTTAACTATAATGATAATTTAACAATATTTTTGATAATTTTACAAAATTTATTTATAAATTATGAATATCACATTCTAATATCAATATATATAAAATAATGACAATACAAAATATTATGGACAATATCCTTGATTTTTCAAACCTTGATATAAGGTTTGTTGCATTATTGTGGCATTTTTCATGTCTTTTTGTCTCAATGTTATAATGAGTAATGCTGAAGTATCATCTACACTTCAATATTATTGTAATTTTTTCCCTTTCTAAAACTTCATTAAATTGTATTTGGTTGTAAAAATCGTGGATATGAGATATCCTTAGGGTGATTTCACTTTTAACCTATTCACTATTTTTGAATACATATTTAGAATTTTTTTTTTTGTTAAGTTCAAAAGCAAAGCACAAAAGTAGTAAGAACTACAACAACTCCAACAATGGATGGTCACTGAAATGCTAACAAATTATATACCATATCTTCAAAAAGAGTTGACCGTAGATACTACTTTTGAACATGTATTTAAATGAATTTCATTTTTTAACATATGTTCAATTTTAGATGTAAATTGAATGAGGATTAAAAAAAAGTATATAAGTGATCAAAAATTAAAAATGTTATTCTTCTCGTATGGAAAAATGAAAAATAAATAAGGAAATCCCCCTTTTTTGACAATGAAGGAAAGAAGTATTGGCAAGAATGGTGTTACATCCATTTAGAGGGAAGTACAATGACAAAAAATAAAAACATATGTACATCCAAAGTATAAATACAGAACGACCCTCGCTCTCCAGTTATAAATTTTCATCATCTTTGAAAGAACGTGAAATAAAATCAAGTTCCTCTTTGCTCAGTTGGATCAGTTGATACATGTGATTGATTTCCAAATGATGAAATCCTCTTTTGTAACTCAAGATTGGAAATCCTCTCAGTCTCCAATGCTCTCTCAAGCTTAGTACATCAGAAGAAAATGTAACATCAGGAGAAACCTCAAGTAAAACAGAAAATAGGGATGAATGATTTTAAAATCGTTCAAGAATGACCACATCGAAAATAGAAAAGATAATACCTTTGCTGCTCGAGCACTCCATTCTGCTAAAATAGCTCTCAATCTTTCATTCTCCTCAACATACTGTTCAGATGTGAAATGAGCAAGAGAAAGGTTGGTGTTATAAGAAAAACCACCCAAGTTTTTGAAAATGAGAGTGAAACAATCAAGGTTCAAGACGATGCCTGGTTGTTGGTAGTCCTCACACGCTGGATCTCAGTGTCCCTCTCAGCTATTAGAGACCGAGCAAGCCTTAGCTCCGATTGCAGTTGATTCATCTGAAATATGAACATACGAATCAGTTATCATTCTAATCTTTGGCAAGGTAAGTAGGATTTGCTTTATTGGGAGGTCACTATATTGGGGATTTTGGGCAATATATTGTGGAGACAAAAATAGTGTTTTCCATCTTGAGATTGAAGACTTAAAGAGTTTCTTTTACATATTACAACGCACATTTAACAGAAGTAGGAACATCTAATAGATTATTTAGGAAAATGTTAACTGTAAACCCCTATCAGAATGGATTCTGAGTATATGGACCATCAGAAGGGTGCACAGATCCTAATAATGATTGTTGGGATGATGAAATTTAAAGTTAAAACATCAAATAAAGTTACATAATTCCATTAAGCTATTTATGTTTAGTGGATCACTTGAGCATCATTACCTCGGCTGAAAGTGCCCGTAATTCCTGATCACGAGCTGCTAATAAATGGGCAAGATCAACCTGTAAAGAAAGACAATTAGTAACCACTTTCCGATCACTCTTTCAAATTTTCAAATTTTCAAATATTACAAAGTTTTCGAGGTCAATTATATGTTTAATACTTAGAATGCAGTGCATGGCCATTCAGATGTGCTACAAAAGTGATAGATGCACTCTATAAGACAATCTTCATTGCAAAAATGTCAATGTGTTCATGCCTTCACGGTCATTACTAGAAGATTATAAATAAAAGATATTCTAATGCAGTATAACATGTATTGATAATCTAGATTTGTGACACCATTTAAATTATTACAATTACAAACTTGTTCCTTTAATTAATTAATCTTGCAGGATTTGTACACATAAGTGGCTCCAAAAGATAGCGATCAACACCAGGCTCAAGCTCTCAGTTTGAAAACAAAACAAAACTAGGAAATATTTGAAGTACATTGGCCCCCCAGGGCAGCTTGAAGTAAATACGATAATACAAAACACTGAGCAGAGGTTATGTGTATATACAGGTGAAGACAACATTACGAGAAAATTTTGCAGAAATATAAAAATAAAATAAACATGGGGCTGGAATGATTATCACCTGAGGTGTGCTCCCATCACTAGGTCGCTCGTATTTACTTAAGCACTCTTGCAATCGAAGAATCTAAAAAGGACTCGTTTTTAGCCATAACTATATATGAAAAAAATTGCCTGAAATTCGACACTAGAAATTGCAACAAAATATTAACTAATAATTTCAGAATTGAAATCATAATATACCTCTTCGCTGATAAAATGAAGGTTTTCACGCTGATATTGCAGCAAGGCCATTTGCTGATCAGAGAGATGACCGGAATCATGATATCTTTAACAAAAAGATCACCAAACAACATGACATTAGTTGGGATACACAAATTAATATTGCACGTGCTGCAATTGTAACAGGTACAGAGAAAAAAACACTGCACGATTACCTCAAGCCTTCCAAAGAATTTTCTGGTTGAAGAGGAGAATGTAACGAATTCAAGACGTCAGGCTGAGAATCTAATAAGTTATACTGGTGCACGTAACCTGTAAGCACCAATGCATATGGAAAAAGGATCAAAATAAATAGTTAAGAGCAATCGATGGTATTATTACTCTTACTTAACTCTTTGTGTAATTTGACAAGAAGAAGTCAAGAATAAAATAAGCTCCTGAAAAGCTCATATATAATTTACATATATTCTCAAAAACTCACCAATATAGAGACTCGTGAATGATCCACAAAATATGGCTTCAACTACCATAATAATCCTGCCATATCAGATGCATAATTTTTTATATTAAACAAATACACATCCTTGATCATTTTGACAAGATTGTATGACATCAAAGCAACATATTTTTGTGAAGCTGTTTTCAAAACAATTCACAGACAGCACATGGCATACCTCAATATAGACGAGATAGAAAGAAAACTAATGTAGGGCTTCCAGACCATAATAAGTAGCATTGCAGCAGTTCCTAGCATTGAGCCAATGTATTCGTAAATGAAAAAAAATAATAAAATTGAAAATAATTGGATAAAAATACGAGATATAACACCAGAATAAGATAAAAGGTGCAAAAAAAGAAGTCACTCTAGGAGTACACCATAAGAAAACACTTATAATATATCATAGGCATAGGGTGGCAATTGTGGGGGGTTTGCCGTGTACGTGTTATACTATTGCATTAATTGTGTTGTGTTCGCACGTTAGTTGATACATGAAAATTATTACTTAATTTTTGTTCCTGTTGTCTATTTATGATTGTAAGACCTTTAAGAACATGAAAAAAATTATAGATTAATTCTAACAATTTTTTATACGTATCATGTCGTATTTGTGTAGCATATAGTCATGTTGTCATATAATCTCAGACATTTCCACTCCACATATAAAAAGTCTAAAACAGAAAAGAAAATTAGATAAAGTTAAATGAGCAAGGTCAATTAAATAAAACCTATACATGAACTACATGATTCATTTAATTAAGAAGTTTCTTAGCTTTCAAATTTTACACGTAGAAAACCCAAAACAAATCTGTTACAAGGACACATCAAATTGACAGAATATAGGAAACAACTTAAATGTAGCAAGTACGTACCATATGCAATAGTGGAAAAAGGTAACCGAACAATATGCTTCAACTTCTGACTAAAGCTGTAATAACCCTGCCAACAAATGTGTTTTACAGTAAGAGTTTCAAGAAAAAATCATAAAACTTCAGTTATTAGTACAGAATATTAACTCCAACCACTCAACAAAAAAGACACTAATGTTACAGGACTTCATAGTGAGATTCATTTTGTATATTCACTGCACACCTTCTAAAAAATGCAATCCCATTAACAATCACACATGAATTTGTTTAAAGACACAGTTTCATGTGATATGTTTCAAGAACAAACACATTATGAAAGGGGGGAAACAAATAGTGGTTCTGCATAACCCAAACAAGATCTGGAAAATTATAGGATTATGTGTGAGTATGTACAGTGTATTTATCGATAGAGAGTTTTGGGAACAATAGTTGCTAAAAATCAAATCTTACCTGCAAGCGTATTTTCTGAACCTGGGACACCAGATATTGTTGAACGACACCTGAAATAATGAAAGGTAATCACTCCCTAAACAAGCAGACAACATACTAAGCTAGGAACAAGGGAGCCAACACCACTAAGGGAGCATATGAAGCTTAAAGATATAAGAGAAAGATAATGAAGAGAGAGTAGTAGAATTGAGCCAGCTCAACCAAAAGATGTATAAACATCATTTGAATGTGAAAATACATCATAATAAGCAATCAATTTTTTTCCTTCTAAAAATGCCTATGGCCTAGGCAGCTCTAACAGTTAGGAATCCACCATTTGTATAGTTTCTCCTCCATTCATGATTTGGTTTCTTTGAAGAGAACCTCTCTTTCATAAAAATCCAAGCACATGCTTCCTCGTGCACAAACTCGTAACTAAAAATGGACAATGTGATTAATATAAAATCATAAAATATATTTTCATACTAAAGCTGATACAAGCACTTTAATAAAATTCAAACTCTTTTCTAATCTTCGTAAATCTGGCTAGGGATGTGGGAAAAAAATGCAAGCAATTCAATTAGAGATACACGTAAATCACAAAACATCAGGGATGGTTCTAGAAAAACCTGTCACTATTAGAAGGATGACATCGCAACTACAAAGTAATTGGTGACTAAATTCCCGTATAGGATGAAATATCCACGGAGCTCCAACCGCGAAAGAAGCATAGCCTACCTACGATAGAAGACAATCAAAGCTATAAATTTGGAAGTATAACCAAAATTACTACATACTAAAATAATGAATATAAAAAATCCAAAATCTTGCCAACAATATGAAGTAAACAACACTTCCAAAGAGGCTTCTAGACTTCCGATGACGAAATAAAGGAGCCTCGTGAACTATATCCAGAAATCTGAAGCAGAAAAAAAATCCAATGGTCAAAATTCACAACATAAGCAATTACAATTTAGTTCGGAATTAATGCCAATCAGTCACGCGATAAAAGAACACATGAGACATTACATTTGATTCCATAATACGAAGCACAAGCTTGTAGTACGCAGAATATAACAATCACTCAAATCTTAACGCGTAAACAAAATCAAAAGTTGAAAAATAAATTCAGCGGAAATATGATTTTCACAAAAAAAAATGGAGTTGATCTGTGAAGGCTTTACAAAGAGTCGTTTTCTGGTGATGTTGAGGCTAATAGAGCGCTTCTTTCTGTTGCCATCCTCCGGAGATTTTTTATCGTGTCTCCGCAGCTTAGAGGTGTCTGTTTCATTTGACGTTTTCTCAGAACTCGTAGTCGTCCTTGTTTGTTTCCATGGAAATTGTTTTGGAAAAAGTGGGAAATTAAAAGATATTATTTAGAAAATCATTGTTTGCTTTTTAAACCATCGAAATTACCTTACTACACTGAGCTTTGAGTCCGCCGCCGGACTATGTAAATTGGGCCTGGCCCGCCAAAATCTATATAATTGGATTTCATGTGTTATAAAAGATTTATATCTCACGATAAAAATAATATATTTAATAATTAAAATTTTAAAAATAATATATATATATATATTAAAAAGATTAAAATTATTTTAAATTTAATTGAGTTGAAATTTAAAATATATAGTTTAAATTTTAAGGTATAAGATTTAGAGTTTAACGACTAATAAATAAGTATTGCTAATAAGTTATTATTTTTCATCTTATTTAAGAAGTGTTTTTGTTTTTTATTATGAATAATACCTATATCAATTTTGAACTTTAACTCTACTTAAAATTGTAATTTTTTAACATAAATAATATTATTTTTGAAATTTTTTTATTGTTTTAATTGGTAAATATTTATCTTAAAATTCATAATTTAATAACAAATTATCTAATAAAAATAACAAAATATCATGATTCTATAACTTTAATAAACTTATATCAAAATTATACAATCCCACGTCTTTGAAAATAACTATTAACAACTTTACTACTGGTGCTTCAATAACCACATTTGATGATCCTGTCGGAAGTGCATGTAATATGTTACATTTAAAGTTAGAGATTAACATGTTACATAAAAAGGTATAAATAGACATAACATATTACATGCAAATATATTAGTAAATGTCATATATTACATCCAATGGGTCTTTAGAACTACGGTTGATATGATAGATTACATACAAAGATACATATAGATGTAACAGGTTACATTTGGTAAGTCGTTAAACTCAAATGGATCACCAATGACGGTCTTCAGAACTCTACCGACGATGACTGCTATAAATATTACAGGATTTAATCTTATTTATATTTTATTGAATTATAACTTTCATAATAAAATTTTCTTAGTTTGAAAAAATTAATAAAAAAATACTCTATATTATGTCAATATTATCTTAAAATTATTGAAATTGATCCATAAGTTGAACAAATTTTAATTTTAAAACATATATAAACATGGGTTGGTAACATAAAGATATTCATGTGAATGTAATGGTACTTTTATATCCCATGTTATTAAAAAGTTTAGCTTTAGTACGCGTATGTAAGTATCGATATCCCTTTTAGCAATTTTAGACAGTGTTTTCATTTTTTTGGGTCAAAATATGCTACATGGGTCATATGTAACAAATTTTACAAGGATGTTTATGAGAATTTAAGAAAGAAAAAAGTATAAAAACTTATTGGACTTTGACAACTATCTTTTAAATTTTTCTTAATAAGAGAATCATATATAAAAGGTGAATTATTATCAAAGGAATTAACTTTTAGTCAAGTGAAATTAATATATCTATTGCGAAAGAAAATAAATCAAATATGAACTTTTGATTATGACCAAATATTTGAGATCAAGCTCAAAATTTATGAAATGTTTGACAATTACCGATCCTAAGTTATCGAATGATGTAGTAATTCAGGCAACATAGTTGGATATAAAAATGATGATCGTAACAGGCATAACTATGATGCATGCATTTTCTTTCTTAAATTCCGATGATGTTATTGTAAAATTTGTCACATATGACTCATTTGTCATACTTTAAACAAAAAAATGTTCAATGTGGTTAAAATGGGTACTATTTGGGATGATTCGATTTTTTCAGAGAGAGAACTTAAAGAGAAATCAGAGCAATTGATTAAATGTGTGGATTATTTAGTAGGTCCATCTATTTATAAAATATTATACATACATGTATCGATTACATAGTGTGTGTGTGTATATAGGAATATCAAAGGGATAAAAAAAGTGAAAAGTACCACATTTTACGATTTATTCACTATTTGTGGTCCACTTAACTCGAGTTGGTGGTCGACCCTATAGGCAATATGGTTTCCTTAGACCAATCTTTTTCTTGTTGGTGTGTTGCGAGCGCAAGGATCATTTAGGATACCTCGCCTTACGGCTTGGGCTGCTGAATAGGCTTAAGTAGTTGAATAGACCAGGCACCAAGTCAGCCTATATGTCCAAACATCCAGTCTCTCTACTCTTTTAGCTCAATCTCTGAAATGAGGTGGAAGAGTAATTTTTGGGCAGTAGATATGAACCATTCAACTCACCTAGTAAATGCATGTTATTTGATTGGAGAGAGAAAAATGGGAACCTCTGTATAAAGAGGTGCATAGGTTGAGACTATTCATCATGTCCTGAACATCAGATAAAAAATAAGAGAAAAAAAATGCTATATTGCATCAACTTAAGCCATCAAAAGATTTTTAGTTCAGTGGTAAGAAACTTAGCTCGACACATAACCTATTTGCTCGGGTTTCTAGAGTTCAAGTTATTTTAGGACTAAACCTTATCTCTTCTTTTCTTTTCAGGTTGGTTTTATAAAGAATCATTTCCTTTTACTTTCAATTCGACCCTAGGTAATCTTTTCATCTTATGCCTTACCCCTATATTTATGTTTTGTGCTATTTTGCAGACACTATGCATAGAAAAGAAACTTCGGGCTCAGGCTCTTGGGAGAGCCCCCAATACCCCAGTGCTAGTGATAACTCAAGGTCTTCCATGATGAGTTCTACTGATGAGGCTACTCAGTCTTCACCTCAATCCTCTAGCTCTACCACCCACCCTTAATTCGCTCTGACCATTAGGTTGAACATGCCATATACTCAAATATTAGTGGCTAGGACATGTTAGAAGAAAATGAGGAACCTAGGGTCCAGGGAACCTACAAGCCACATGAATGGTTGGTCGAATAAGATTAAGACCAATGAGCTAACACCCTAGAATAAGGAGAGGTTGAGAAAAAACTACGATATCCCCTTCTCAGTTCAAATAATGATCCCACCGGAGGGAGCCCATGATAGCGACCAACCTCCAATAGGGTGAACAGTTTTTCATGAGAAGGTTATGTGGTTGGGATTGAGATTACCCAGGTATCCTCTTATAAGGAGGTTTTCAGCAAGGATTCAACTCACGCCAGGTCAGTTGATGCCCAATGGTTAGAGGTATATGTTTTACCTTACATTGATATACCATGAGCTTGGTATGGTTTTGGAAATTCTTGAGTTTAACAAAGCCTATGTCCTGAAACAGAATCCAATAGACCCGAAGATAGGGTATATGTCTGTGAAGTTAGACAAAGGTAAAAATGTGGCCCTTTTGAGAATGAGAAGAATTGTAAATAATATTTCCTCTATGTCTCATGTCGGTGGGAATCTCTAACCAATGATACCAAGTTTATTAGGAGCACTTGGAATGATATTAAGGTCATGATAAGGAATATAAATTCCTTCATAACAACCTTGACGTTGGATGTAAAGAAATGACTGGCTGATATCCAGAACTATCTACCTCAGAAGACCTTGTGGAGGCATTTATTGAATTCCCTGCGCTTTATTGCATGTGGGCTTATGAGGCATGGCTTAGTGAAGCCCTCTCTCAAAAAAATTCGTAAGCCGCGTAAGACCCCTCCCACATATTATGAGGGGTGAGTTTGAAATGGTCCCTAACGCTTCCTCCCTTCTTGTTTTTTGTAGATACTATAGAGTTCAATGTTGATGCTCTTCTGGATCAGCTTAAGAGTGGGGCTCCTCAGTGGACTACCTCTCAAAGAAGGAAATGGGCAATGGAAAATGGAAAATGTGCCCAAGCCTATGCTCAAGTCTACGCTCAATCTTGAGCCACTAAACATCTTTGAGCCCTCCCCAACCTCCCCGGGCTGATACACCTCTCTTTCTCATAGCTCGACTCCCCCAGCATCTGCTCAACCTATAAGGGATTCTCAAAAAGGGGAAAATGTAGTCAATGATCTAACGAGCAATATGGATGGGATGGATTTATGCCAGAGCATAGCACCAGAGCAGCTCGACCATTATGTACATCATCTTCTTATTTTATCGCAAGAGAAGAAGCTCGATACCATATATGAGAGCGAGAGTTCAGAGGGCATGATCAATCACCTGATGTATCAAGTAGGGCTTATCTTCTTTCTATGTGTGTTGAGATTTATTATAAATGTATATTTGTGATGTTTAACCCTGCGTCTTCTGAATTTTTCAAGTGTTAATACTCTTTGGGTTGAACAGGATCTGAGAGGTGGAGAGCTTGAAGTATGAACTTGCTTAGGATAAAGAGAATCATGCCTCGACCTACTCCAAGTACGCATTATCACTGGCCAAGGCCACAAAATGGGAGGGCGAAGCCATAAATAAGTCAACGAAATTGACCAAAGCTGCATCCGAGCTAAACGACTATGTGATTCGTGTGACTGAGCTTGGGGAGGCTAAGGAAAAGGCCAAGATCAACCTTGAGGCCAATAATCATAAGGTATCTGATCTCAATGAGGGTAATGAAAAGGCTAAGAGCGAGCAGCTCACCTCGAGCATAGAAATTGGGTATGGATGCCGATGGATTCTTTTAAATAGAAGGCTAATAAGAGAGATCTGGGCGAGTATTATTGCTGAATTTTAGACATCGCATTCATTCCTAATTACGAGCACACCAAGTCCCAAGGTGGATATGAATAGCAAGATTTAGACTTGAGTAATAGCGGCGATGGTACCGAAGTGACTGGTGTAGAGGGTGAGGCCGATGACCGTTGATGTGGTGATGATTTTGCGAAATGGGTAGATTTTAAGTCTTCTTCCTTTTCTTTCTTTTTTGAGCTTCACACCATTCATGCTTGTGTGGTGGCGGGATGTATCTTGTAATTATTTGTTCAATCATTAATGAAAATCAACTTAATTTTTTTTGAATTGTGTTGATTGTTTAGTAATGTATTTATATCATCACTTTTTTTTATCTATTTATGATGCTTACCTACCTTCCTATTTTTGGGACGTGTATCATTTAAACATTTTTGGACACCATCCCTTATAAAAAAGGGTTAGAGGCATTGTTGAATTCTGACAATTTTTCTTAAACATTTTTCAACTACTTATCCATCTATTTTGCTCAAAGATTATGGGATTTGATTGCGCTAACAGGCATTTGACAATTTGAAACTGGAAAATATGAGACTTAAAATCATGGTGTAAGAATTGAAAATTGAGTTGTCAAGGCTCGAGGCTAAGCTAAAGCTTCATGAAAAGATCGAGTGTGAGCTCATTTCTTGTAAGGAGCAGTTATCTCAAACTCGAGTTCGAAAGAGGGAGGTCACAGTTGAAATGGATACTCTTATGGATAATGAGTCATATTGGGCGAACTTCTAGATGAAGTAATTTGAGTAGGTTCTTCCTCAAGGTGATAGGAATTGTTTTAGAAATGCATTATGTGCTCGCGATAAACTCTATCCCATCCTAAGATAATGACTGATGTTCACGAGAAAATTATCAAGATTCAGGCTTATCTATTATCTTTATTAGATAAGACAAACAACTCGGACACCATTCGGATGTCTAAGCACTTGAAGCTTTTATAAATATTCTGGGAGACCGAGCTATGTAATAATAAAAGCATTGTGGGTTCAAACAATAAAAATATTTTTAATAAAATTTATTTGTGATGTTCAACCGTTGCATTTTTTTCATGTGCATTCTCGTTGCTTAATAGAGAGCTCTATAAATATTTAAGCAGTCTACCTAGTTCTTAACCGAGGTGATAAACCCGTGACATGTAATAGTGGAAGAGAGAACTCTATATGGTTCCTGGCCGAAGTGTTCAGCTCTTCCTTCAATATCAGAGCACCAACCTGGTTCCTGACCGAGGTGAACCACTCGTGAATTTTTTGCACGTGTTAAGGCAGTCTACATGGTTCTTAACTGAGGTGATCAACCTATGACATGTAATAGTGAAAGAGGAACTTGTACTTGGTTTCCTAATCGATGTGTTAATCTCTTTCTTCAATGTTAGAGTGCCAATCTGGTTCTTGACTGAGGTGAACAACTCATGACATTTTTGCAAATGTCAGAGCAGTATACCTGGTTCGTAATCGAGGTGATAAGTATGTGACAAGTAATAATGGAAAAGGAAGCTCTACTTGGTTTCTAATCGAGGTGTTCATCTCTTCCTTAAATGTTAGAACGCCAACCTATTTCCTAACCGAGGTGAACCACTCATGACTTTTTTGCACATGTCAGAGCAATCTACCTAATTCTTAATTGAAGTAATCTATATATGACATGTAATAATGGAAGAGAGAGCACTAAGTGTTAAGGTGGTTTACCTAATTCCTAAACGAGTTAATCAACCAATGACATGTAATAGTGGAAGAGTGAGCTCTACTTGGTTCGTGGTCTATGTGTTCAAATTTTCCTTCAATATTAGAATGTCAACCTAATTCTTGACCGATGTGAATAATTTGTGACTTTTTTTGTAAATGTTAAGGTAATCTACTTGTTCTTAATCAAGGTGATTCTAATATTTGAATTTTGATACTAAAACATATTTTTTGAAGAACATAGAAAATAAAAAAAGTATCATTACACTAACATTAGTACTTTTACTTATCAAACCCTAATTACATTTTGATATCAATTTTATATTGGGTAGTGATATGTATAAAACTATAATTTTACTACTATTATTAAATACCATTATTATTATATAAAAATATTATTAATAATAATTTTAATTATGATAATATCACTATTATTTTATATTTATATTATTTAAAATGAAATATCCATGCATTCAAATTATTTTATTTAATTAGCTATTTATATTATCATAATTTATTTCATGATAGTTGATTATGTTTAGAGTAGAATAAGTCTGATATTGATACACCATTTTTAGGACTAGACTTCGTCGTTCCATTTAATTTGGAAAATTTTGTTCAGTCTGATCGGACATATATATTGCTTCATAAGATTCACGAGTCAACCAAGTCCATTTTTTTCTCACACTCCTGAGTCCGGACAACAATAGCCTGTTACTCTGTTAGGTCCAATCAAACAAGGATATGGGCTTAATCTTAATCCAAAAGGCACAAAAAATCAAGTTTTTTGGGCTTAACTTATATGTATGGGACAAACATCTAAAAAAACTTAAATCAATTTTTTTAAAAATAACTATACTATTTATACATAATGTCTAAATAATAATGAAAAATCATGGATGACGAGATAGAGAGAAATCATCGAAGATAATAATATCTTAACGTATAAGGTTAAAAATAAGTAAATTTAAAAAATTATTTAAAACACTACTAAATTACTTAATATTACTTAAATATTATAAATCTAAATGATCAAAAGTTTATCTCATTATTTCGTCACATGTATCAATATTATTTAAAAAAATAAATTAATATTTTAATTTTTAAAATGATTTTGATATATAAAGAGATATAAGTGTTAATTTATAGGTTGATAGCATTTCTTAACGTGAGGAATGGGAATAATTTTGAACAAGTTTAAAAGTCTTTAGTTTTGTGGTAGAACCTATGGGCCATATCGTGTTTTTAGTCATCTCCGTCAAGATTTACGGTGTGAATATATAATAACCCATTTCTACTCAAAATTAATAGTCCATGTAAATATTATGAAAAGAGAAAAAAGATGTATTATTATGTTTACATAGCATTACTCGGAATTCTTGTGCTAAAATTTGTAGGAAAACCATTCATCTAATGCGTTACAATAATTAATACGTTAAAATGTAATTAGTATAATTTTATTTTTAATATTTTTAAAAGATATTTATTACATCGAAAAAAATACATATTTTTTATATTATACTAAAAATAATATGCGTGTATCGTATAAAATAATTTAAATTAAATTATATTTTTAAAAAAATTATGCAATCAATAAAACATATTGTATTACCTATTATTATTCGATATTAACCATAACCAATAAGGAAATATATTAACGATTCCGAATAAAAAAAGATGGAACTCTCTAAGTCTAAGCAGTAAGCACTACCGTTTGTAGTTGACCTCTGAACCAATAAGGAAAGATATTAACCTGCGTGTTTTATTTGGATAACACGTTGAAGACCTGCAGTTTGTTTACTAAATAATTATAAGATATTGGTTTGGTCTTCTTGTTTACTAAACATTGGGATTTTCTAGGTAGACAATGCTTACACGTATACTTCACTCGGTTTCCCTTAAGTGTAAGAGTTTTCAACTTAATTTTCCGGAAAATTATATGTATCACACTACTATTTATAATAAATTTATCGAAAATTATTATTTGTTTTTAAGTTACACGATGATTTAATATTCTAGAAAATCGAAATTTGTGATTAATGTAATTTTATTAAAAAAATAATAATTAATAGGAGATAAAAAGATAAAATAATCTAACAAATATTTAAAAAATAATAAATAATATTTCTAAATCTATGATAATTACAAAGAAAATTATTATTAATACTTAAATTTTATACATATTTTTTATATTCTATTATGTATAATAGTTATTTTAAAAGTTAAAATTATTTCATTTATATTGATAATATTGATACGTTGATATGTGCACAAAAAATGAAATTATTCATTTTTTTACTAAGTAAGGATGATATCTTATTATTATCAATCAATTATATATTTATTTATCATAAATATTTTTTTAAAAAATATACAATAAAACTATAAAGTTAGGAATATACATGTTATTTGTTTTTAAAATAATAAATAATTTATCAAAAAACTGTACAAGTTTATGTGTAACTAATATTACTCCAATTATAAATAAATGTATTGCGATTTGATTGAATCTTGTATAAAATGAATAACGTTATTTTTCCATTCACTATTATTAAATAATTAAGTAACTAATTATAAACCCAAACATCATTTAATATCACCACAAATTTGTAATATAAAATTTTTTTTTAATATTTTTACTAAAATTATATATCTATTATATCATAACTTTAAAACAAAACATACAATTCATAAATATTTATGAGTATTATATAATTCAATATTGAGTTTTGTGTTTATAAATTAATAAAAAAAATTGACAAGTTGATGGGGTCTTGGAATTATGTACATGGGTACTTTCAACGATGATACTTGTCTATTCTAATATAATGTTTTATTTTTTATATAATTATAAATATAAAATATAATTATGTTATTCGAAATTTAAATTTTAAATTTTTATAATTAATTACGAATTTAATAATTTAAATATATTTATATTTAAATAAAATATATATAACATATTTTTTAATAAAAATAAAGTAATAATTTTAAAATATAATATTATTTATATGTCGCACACACTGAATTCAAATGCTAAATTTAGCACCGAATGTGATTTATACCCCCAATAAAAACAAACAGAATTACTCTGATTGTACATAGTCCAACTGCAACTTCCAACCTGGAAAACAGACACTTGTTTCATTATTTATTAAAAAAAAAGTTGAATGATGCATAAATTTATACTAATTTTTACATCTAAATCACACATATTATAATACATGTTAAAATTATTTAAAAAAAAATTATCAGGTGACACAATAATTTTTCAAAAGTTAAATTTTGTAAAATTAATTCTTTTAATAGGTAAAATATGAATTTGATTGAAATATATAAAAAAAATAAAATTTTCCCTTCTCTTTTATCTCTTTTCTGTGCAAACTGCCATCACTGACTAATTAATTTTAAAAACTCATCGTCAACTACAATTATTACAAATCGTTCCTCAATATTGTATTTAATGTTATTTGGAAACCACACAATTTTCATCGTCGCATTTGAGTAAAAAAAAAAAACTTAATCTTGTGATGATATCATCAATTGCAAAAATACATACCCAAAGAAGGGCTAGTCTACAAATTCCTCTCCCCTCGTAGTGTTTGGAGATCTCGATGGAGAGAGAAAAGTTGGAAATAATAGAGAACAAAAATGTTTTTTATTTATTTTAATTAAATTTATATTTTAAATATTTTCTTTATTTAAACCTTTATATTTTTAGTATTCTTATTTATTCATTTTAAATTAAAAAAAATCATTTTTTTTATAAAATTATACTTAAATTAAACTTTTGAAAATAAATAATAAGTTTTTGAAAATTATAATACCTATCTAGTTATTAATCCCAACATAAATTATTAGTTACAAATTTATATATTATTCATTTATTTTAAAAAAAATCACTTGTTTTTTGCAATAAACTTGGAACCATATTCATGTCAATTTGTGTCTATTAAAAACTTAGACTTAACTCAACTCAATAAGATATTATTAAATTAAGGGTTTTTCAAGCTTATAAGCAACATTGTTTCTTTATTCCTAGTCGATGTGGGACACGGATATTTAACACCCTCCCTCCACACGGCGGACAAAGGTGGACACTAGCGCCACGGTGAGACTGTGGTAGAGCCCAATTAAGTCCAAGCTCTGATATCATGTTAGAAACTTAGGCTTAACTCTGAACCCAAAAGCCAATTTGTGAGTTAGAGGGTTGCTCAAACTTATAAGAAATATTGATGCCTTACTCTTAGCCAATGTGTGACGTAACATCCCCCTCCACATCGGCTAGAGTCTGGATTTACGGCACGGGGGATAATGGGAGTAAGAAAAAGTCAAAAGCCTAACTCTGATATCAACTTAGAAACTCATACCTAACTTTGAACCCAAAAGTCAACTTGTGAGTTAGAGGGTTGTCCAAATTTATAAGAAACACTATTGCCTTACTCTTAGCCAATGTGGGACGTAACATCACCCTCCACATCGGCTAGAGTCCAGATTTATAGCACAATCCGGATTTACGACACGAAGACCGATGAGAGTACGAAGAAACCAAGAGGCTAGCTTTGATACCATGTTAGAAACTTAGCCAAAACTTTAAATGTTTTAAAATTAAGGGAAATTAGAAATGGGGCTAATTTTATAATTATTTTTCGTTACACCTTAATAATATTGTTCTTTAAAAATTATTCGACTTGTTACTTTTTATTTTAATGGGACAAATGTTTGGGAGAAATATTTAATTTAAGGTAAAAATAATGACAATAATATGAAAAATAGGAAACAAAAAATGAGAATTCATACTTTATATCATGACGCATGATAAAGATGGAGATTGTAGTTTCATTTTTCGTTTTTCAAAATTATATATTATATTTTAATAAATATATAAAAAATAATTTTTTATATATTTAATTATATTTAAACTCAAATTCATCATAAATAATACATTATACATTTTATTTTTTATTTTTAAGTTATACTTTTATACTACTAAAATATCAATACTTTTTTTATAAAAATTATTTAAATTCTAAAAATATAAAATTGTATAATTATTTTATAATTTATTGTTATTATTTCAAACTAATTTTTAACAAATTTATATCAATATTGTTTAATATAAAATGATTATATATTTATTATTACGTATATTTTATATTTCTTTTCCCATAGATATTATTTATTAACTCAAAAAATTTCATTACAAAATATTTATTATTGATTTATTTCTATTCTAATTTTTCCTTCATAATAATATTTAAAATATTATATGGATTTTCTTTCCTCCTTTAGTGGTTCTTTTACACCATTATAGATCAACCATGTCTCAAGAATTTTACATAAAGATAATAAATAAATTTTAAATCATTGACGAAAGAAAAAAGAATCCCCTACATCATTGAAAATCCTAAAAATAACACAATAATAAATGTATGCACTTAACTTTTATAATTGTTTCTTTTTAAAAAATTAACTGTATTAAATAAAAAATTTAAAAATACAAATTGAAATAAAAATATTTTTAAAAACAATAGAATTAAACTCGAAAAACAAAATATATAAGTTTGTAGAATCCATTTGAATAATCTAATTAGTTCTTCTTCTTCTTCTTTGAAGTGTGAGCATATACTAACCAAGTTAAGTAATTGAAAGAAATTAATGGCACCATAATTTAAGACTTTTATTAATTTACTGGTTTTGGTAGAAGATCGTGGGGGAAGGTTTTAATTCAGTCAATGGAAGACATAAGTTTTTTCCATTAATTTCCTTGTGTTGGTTGATTTTGGTAAAATTCCATAGACAAAGGTTGGGTAGTTGCAGTTTGCTTGAGTTGTTCATCTTAATTCTTGACCTCTTCAAACCATAAAAAATATATATAACATTTACGGGCAGCTAATGATAATGGTAAAATTGAGGATTTATAATTCAACTTAAGGGTTATAGATAGCTATCGTTGATTACGATTTAGGAGAAACATGCTAAATACGTTTAAAGTGGTTAAACATTGTTATCAAAATTTGTAAAAGGTATCATTTGTTCTTCAAATGTTTCAAAATTCACAAATAAGTTTCTAAATTTTAAAATTTTATAATTTAGTCTTAAAAATTTTACAATTTCAAATATAGGTCCTAATTTAAATACTAATATACATATTTATGAATAAAAAATTTAAGATCTACCTATGAGGTGTTAAAAACTTAGGAATTAAATTGTACAGTTTAAAAGTTTAAATACCTATATGTAAATTTTTAAAAGTTTAAAAACTAAATCTTTTGTTTTAAAAATTTAGGAACATATATAAATTTAGTTAAAATTTAAGAATCAATAATACATTTTAACCTAAATAGAATATGACTTTTGGAATATTTCATAGAATATTTTCTTGAGAAAACCACAAAATTAACGTCTCTAAAACTTAAAATAACACCCTCTGAAGTTAATTCATATAATTTTTGTTGTTATAAATTTAAAAGTGTTATTTTAGGTCATTTTCTTTTTTTACTAGATAAATTATATTTTGATGTAGTTTTAATATGATTTAAAATGAGAAAGTGATGAACTTTAAGGTTATATTATTAGAGATAATACATCACTTTAATTAAAGATAACATTATATTAAAATTATATTATTATAAATAATGTCACATATTAATTAAAGGTAATATTATAATATAATTATAAATATTATGAGTATTTTCATTGTGTTAACTTTTTGAGATTAATTAAAAGAATTATGATCATTACGAACTTTCACATAAAAATAGAGCTTCATTTAATTGGACTAAAATAAAAAACTTTAGATCTCCTTTAAAAAACAAAATGGCATTGCAAACGAAAAAAAAAACACAAATAAAATATATATATATATATATATATATTAGAATAAGTTAAAAATATAAAGTGTTAAATTTATAAGAGATTAAGACTCACCATTTAAGTGATGTTATAGATAATATCTTATATTAATTAATGATGATATTATAATAAAATTTATAAAAATTATGTATATCTTTATTCTTATATTAATATTAAGGATTTAAAATATCATGATTTTTATGTAATTTTACACATATTACTATGCCAACCATAATTGAACCACCGTACATCATTTAATCATATATATTAGAGTATATGCTTGAGTTTGAGCAATCAATGATCCCTTCTGAGTACAAAATTGCAAAATGATGATGTTTTCACATTTATTCTTTTTAGACTTAAAAGTCTATTTATTTAATTAAATAAATAAAATATTATATAATTTAAATTTAAATTTAAATCTAATTTTATAGCATGATGTGGGGTCATAGTATCCATATCCATACTATGTAATCGTAAAAATTCATAAAAATCATTAATCTTCAAATCTTTTAAAATTAATAGTCAATGGGTAGAGATACTCATAATATTTTTACTATAATTTTATTTTTAATCGAAATATAATATTATCTTTTAGCAAACTCTCAAAAAGTACAGTTTCTTATGTAAAAATAATTAATTTATATTTTTAATTTATTATATTATATTATACGTGTATTATGTGTTTTTTTATAAGATCCATTTAATATTTTTAGGGGATTTTCAAAGTTTTTTTTCTTCCGTCGATGGGAGTTCTTATACGGTGGAAAAAGCTCATAATTATCGCTAAGTCTTTCAAATAAAATATTAAATTTTTTTAATATGTGATATTATCTCGTACATCAACCATACATATATTTAATTTAAATAAATATATTAAAATTATTAGGTGATTAAAAATTAAAAATTAAAATTCATAAAGGAAACACTCATCTTTTTCACACACATATGTATTAATTGCTATAATAATTCTCAATATGGATTAACTACTTTTCTTGTTTTTTTTTTGGCATTTAGCATGTACAAAAACAGTACTTGTCATGTCTCCTCTTTTTCTTACTTTTTTATTTTTTATTTTTACATTAAATGTATGATAACAAGAAATAAGAATATTACAACATTTTTATCTAAAACTTAATTTAGGTAGATTTTTTTCTTGCAAATACTTATTTTAGTATGATTTTTCTCGTATTGTAATTAGTTTTTTTTTTTTACATATTTTTCAAACTTAGATTTAGATTTATTTGTTTTCTTGTTCAAATTATTTATATCTTTAATATTAAATAATTACATTTAAGTAAATTGATCAAAGACACAAAATATTATTAAAAATGATCTTATTTATGAAAGATAATTATTTTCAATGTTATTACGGTAACAATAAAAAAAGATAATGATGCATTGATATATATACACCCCTTGTATAGTACCACAAGGTTTAATCCAAATAATCTTTTTTTTTCACAACAATTAAGGAATTATGCTTAATTTTCATAATTTAAAGAGTGAAACAACGTTAATATATTCCCATCTTAAAACAGTTTACTTTTTTATTTAAAGAAAAATGATTTATAATACTATCAAATAGATTATTATTTTACCACAATATAAACAGATTGAATATATATTTATTTTTTAATTAACCATAATTTTATACATAAATGTATATAATAACAATAAAATAAATAATAAAAATTAACCATTAATTTTATAATTAATTAAATATCATAAAGTAAAACCTTATTAACCAAAAGAGATATTTTAGGTGTTGATTCATTCAATTTGATATTGTTTCTAACGCGAATATGGTAAGTTTTGAAAGTAGTAAAATAAAAAAAAGAAATTTATTATAAAAGTCATTTCCTTAATTTAACGGGTCTATTTTTTTATAAATTTAAAATAAAGTATATAAGGAAATATATATTATTATCTAAAAGCATAAGAGTATTTTTGAGCAAAATTTATCTAAGTATGATTTAAGATTTTATGTATAATATAGATAAATTGGTTTTGTTTAGTATATAACTTATTGTTTTTCTTGTATGCAGGGAGTAAATGTTAAATTTTTATAATATTTTAAATATGTATTTAACACATATTTTTCGTATTTATTCTGTGATTAAATATTTTTAAATTAAATATTTTTAAAAATGAAAGCGTTATAAAAAGAACAACAAATATAAATAAGAGAGGATTAATTGCGCAATTATTACACAATGTTTACGTACGTTCCTTTATTTCAATGATGTAAAAATTAGGTAATTTAACGTGTTCACTATAAATAATATTCTTATTATAAAAAACTTTTATTATCAGAAACATACTTATAAAGTTTAAACACATTTAAAATATTTTATTCAACGTTTTAAAAAAATATTATATTTAAAAAGGTTTCCTATGCTTTAAATATTTTGATAAAAAAATGATTTTATGCAATTAAACGTATTTTATTTCATTTCCTTATGCGTTACTGAGGGTTGAGGAAGAAAGCATCCGGTTTCTTGAAGAGACTCGAACATTGACAAGTTCCCACGAATTAGAAAACATCAAATGACGAAAATATTCATTGACTTTCATCAGTGACGACATGTACATCTTGCCCACCACGTATACCTACTCATTGACAAAACTGCCCTTACCTTTTGTGATATCCTCAATGGTTAGCTTTTGTATTAAGCTTACGAAGCTTCTCTCAAAAAAACCTCGAGTCGTACGTCCAAATTCATTGGTCAATCTTTATTAATTATTTCATTAATTATAAAAATTAAATAATTTTACACTTAAATTTTTAAATATATAATTTAATTATTTAATTATATTTTTAAACTTTGAGATTGTATAATTTAATACACAAATTTTTAAATTTTTTCATATAAATAGCAGCTTAATAACTAAAAATGATCTAATTATTTAAATAATTTTATTTTTAATTATTCTAGGTAAAATAAATAAATATTTAAATTATAATAAAAATAAATATATTTTTTAAATAAATAAAAAAATCTATGTATAAAGGGTTTATTTTATGCAATCAAATCTTAAAATTTTAAAATGTATGTATTAGTTTTAAAAATTTAGGTACCAAAATATGTTATTTAAAATTTTAGAAAATTTATATAAAAAATTAATAACTAAATCAAATATTTTAGAAATTTAAAAACTTTTAAGTTTAAATTTAATCAAAGTTTGAAGTTCAGTTTAATTTATTTTAATTCTATACAAGAAAGACTAAACAAGATAATCAGCAAGATATTACTATGACACCTCAACTGCTATCATTGAGTTCCATTATCCAACCTTTTCTTATTGATAAGATGATCAACTTCATGTAAGATAACAATAACCGTCTGATCTAACTACCCGAAAACTCCCATTGACCAAACAGTACTTGTGTTAGACAACTTTGTGTCCGGATATTCGTGTTTGGTTTAACGTTCTAGAAGTTAAAAACGAAACAATATTGCAGACCTACCAACCTTTTTTCCGAATGAAGCCGAAAGAAAAGATTCTATATTTGACGAAATTGCCCTCTGATTAGACCTTCGGACACCTTATGTGAAAATAGCTGGAGTTTTTTTGGTTTCTTTTGGAAAGTTGTATTTTGCAACTAGCTTTGTGGGAACGTACCCTTTTTATGGGTAGTGTGAAATGGCTGGATTTTTAATTAATTTTTGTTTGTTTTGAACACGAATTACTCAAGTTATTGGAAATTTTCAAAATTTTGGCTATAATGGTTTTTTCATGGAAAACGGAGACAGATCACTCGTCCTATCCATGTTTTCAAATATGAATGATAAAATAAGTCAAAGAAAAACTAGTTTTAAAAATTATTAATTTCTTATATAATAAAAGTATAATATGTTTTTATATATGTGTCAATACATGGAGAAAATAACTTTTAAAGCTTGAGATTGGAGATTGTTATAAATCTATTCAAATTAATAAGCAAAACAAGGAGTAAAATATGAACCAAAATAAGGAATAAAACATTAGGCTTAATTCAATTAACCATTAATTTAATAAGTAATTCAAGAATTGAATTTTCTTATAAATAGATGTATAATTGTAATGAATTAATCATCAAAAATGTTCATTTCAATTGAGAGAAAAACTTTTGTAAGAGAAAATTGAGAGTAATTTTCTTGGGTATAATTGGGTTGTGGGTTGTGAGTTGTGAGTGTTATAAACACCTTGTGTAATTTCTTATCTTTTAGTAAAAAGATCTGCAGCAGGTCCGGAGACGTAAGCAAGATTAGCTGAACTCCGTTATCAATTTGTGTGTTATTTTTATTCTTGCTTTCTCATAAATCTGGCTTATCAGAAATTTGCGTAATTTCCCAACAATTGGTATCAGAGCTATTGGTGATGATTTCTGTCAATTTTCTATAAGGTTACTATTTACATGAATAGTGAATTATGTGAATAGTGATATTTTTTCGACGATATTTGTTCGTTGACGGAGGTGTTCTAATACACGTGGTTTATAGAAATAGTCAGAAACGATCCGGAGGAAGTCAGATTTGAGTGGAAGCAATGGCCGCAGATGAAAAAAGGGTGAAACTCGAAAAATTTGATGGCACAAATTTCGGGTTTTGGAAAATGCAGATAGAGGATTATCTATATCAAAGAAATATATATCAACCTCTCTCGGGGAAGAAGCCAGAGGCTATGAAGGAAGAAGATTGAAATCTTCTAGACAGACATGCCCTCGGAGTTATTCGATTGACATTATCCCTTAATGTTGCTTTCAACACAGCAAAGGAAAAAACCACAGCGGGTCTTATGACAACTCTCTCCAATATGTATGAGAAGCCATCGGCCTCAAACAAAGTGCACTTGATGAGGCGTTTGTTCAATTTGTGGATGAATGAAGGCGCATCAGTAGCTCAACATCTCAATGAACTCAACACAGTCACAACCCAGTTGAGTTCAGTGGAAATTGAATTCGATGAAAAAGTACGAGCATTGATACTTTTGTCTTCTTTACTAGAAAGTTGGAATGCTACTCTCACGGCTGTGAGTAGCTCGTCAGGAAGCAATAAGTTGAAATTTTACGATGTTCGTGATCTGGTTCTCAGTGAAGAGATCCGACGTAGAGAGTCAGGTAAATCGTCAACTTCTTCAGTTTTGAATACAGAGTCAAGAGGAAGAAATTCAACCAAAGGAAATGAACGTGGCAGAACAGACTACCAAGGTAGATCAAAGGACAGGAGGTTGAAATTCAGGAATCCTAATAATTCCCATAGCTCGAAGACTATCGAGTGTTGGAATTTTCGAAGAACCGGACACTACAAAAATTAGTGCAAGAGTGCACCGAAGGACAAACAAGTGAAGGCAGAGGCAAATGTTACTTCTATCTCAGGAGGAGATGATGCTTTGATATGCTCTTTGGAGAGCAAGGAAGAATCTTGGGTGTTAGACTCTAGAGCATCGTTCTATGCTACTTCACAAAAAGAATTCTTCGAGAAATATGTCCCCTGAAACCTTGAAAAGGTACATCTTGGTGATGATCAACCATGTGCTATTATTGGCAAAGGTGTAGTGAAGATTAAGTTGAATGGATCTGTTTGGAAACTGAAGGATGTCAGGCATATTCTCGATCTCAGAAGGAACTTAATCTTAGTGGGGCAGTTGGCCAGTGAAGGCTACACAACGATCTTCCATAGTGATGATTGGAAGATTTCAAAGGGTGCAATGATAGTTGCTCGAGGTAAGAAAAGTGGTACTCTTTACATGGTAGTAGAGGCACGCTGTTCAATAATAATTGCACTAGACAATGAAACACCAAATTTGTGGCATTAGATACTAGGCCACATGAGTGAGAAGGGGATGAAAATTATGCACTCAAAAGTAAAACTTCCAGGTCTACAGTCTGTAGAGATAGACATGTGCAAAGATTGCATACTTGGAAAGCAAAAGAGAGTCAACTTTCAGACAAGTGTCAGAACCCCAAAGAAGGAAAGGCTAGAGCTTATTCACTCTGATGTTTGGGGACTAATGACCGTCTCATCTATTGGTGGGAAACACTACTTCGTAATTTTCATTGATAATCACTCTCGGAAGGTATGGGTTTACTTTCCAAAGCATAAGTCTGAAGTATTTGAGGTTTTCAAAAGATGGAAAGCTATGGTGGAAAATGAGATGGGTTTAAAGATAAAAAAGCTCATAACCGATAATGGTGGTGAATATGAAGATACCAGATTCAAAAATTTATGCTATGAGCACGGGATCATAATGGAAAGAACTGTGACAGACACGCCTTAACACAATGGTGTAGTTGAGCGTATGAACTGAACGATGACAAAAAGAGTTAGAAGCATTCATATACACTCAGGTCTACCGAAGCAGTTCTGGGCAGAAGCAGTCAACAAGACAGCTTACTTGATCAACCGAGGCCCATCTGTTCAATTGGAGCATAGAATACCAGAGGAGGTATGAAGCGAAAAAGAGGTGAAATTATCACATCTAAAAGTTTTCGACTGTGTAACATTTATGCATATCAGTGATCAAGGCAAGAATAAGCTTGATCCCAAATCCAAGAAATGCATATTCATTGGCTATGGTGAGGATGAGTTTGGCTACCGCATTTGGGATGACGAAAGGAAGAAAGTTATTCGTAGTAGAGATGTGATTTTCAACGAAAGGGTAATGTATAAGGACATGCATAAAATAGACGCCAATGACTCAGAGCAGAATGAGTCAGTATTTGTAGATGTAGATGATATCGTAGATAGTTCCGCAATAGAACCAATTATAACAAGCCCTCAGCTAGAGGAACTTGTTGGACAGAGCAGTACACATCATTCTGACACACCACAACCTCTTACTCCAGCTCCTCTATTGAGAAGGTCTTCTCGACCTCATGTGCCTAACATGAGATACATGAACTATATGTTGCTGACTGATGGAGGGGAGCCTGAATTCTATGATGAATCTTGTTAGACTCGAGATTCCAACAAGTGGGAGCATGCTATGAAAGAAGAAATTAAATCTCTCATCTCCAACCAGACATGGGAACTAGCTGAGTTACCTATGGGAAAGAAGAAACTTCACAATAAATGGGTGTACCGGGTGAAAGAGGAGAATGATGGTTCCAAGAGATACAAAGCTCGTCTAGTTGTCAAAGGGTTTCAATAGAAGGAAGAAGTTGACTACACTGACATTTTTTCTCCCGTTGTAAAGCTCAATACTATCATATCAGTATTGAGTATTATAGCCATTGAAGATCTTCATCTTGAACAATTGGACGTGAAGACTGCATTCCTTCATGGAGATTTAGATAAAGAGATATACATGTACTAGTCAGAAGGTTTCTCAGAAAGAGGGAATAAGAACATGGTGTGCAGACTTAAGAAGAGTTTGCACGGCCTGAAACAAGCCCTAAGACGATGGTACAGAAAGTTTGACAGTTTCATGCACAAGGAAGGTTTCCAGAAGTACAATCCTGACCATTGTTGCTACTTCAAGAGATATAAGTCCAGTTATATCATTTTACTACTTTATGTTGATGATATGTTAGTAGCAGGTTCATATATGAATGACATTAAAAGGTTGAAGCAGTAATTGTCAAAGAAGTTTGACATGAAAGACTTGGGTCTAGCAAAGAAGATTCTTGGAATGCAAATCACAAGAAATAAGAAGAAAGGATCCTTGCAGTTATCTCAGGCAGAGTACATCAATCGTGTTTTGCATAGATTCAACATGGGCGATGCCAAGCAAGTTAGCACACCCTTGGCCAGTCATTTTCGCCTATCCAAGGATCAGTCCCCTCAGACAGAAGAATAGAGAGAATTCATGGCTAAGGTTTCTTATGCCTCAACCATTGGAAGTTTGATGTACGCAATGGTCTGTACGAGACCAGACATTGACCACGTAGTGAGAGTTGCTAGCAGATTTATGTCAAATCCAGGGAAAACTCGTTGGGAAGCAGTCAAGTGGATTTTCAGGTATCTGCGAGGCACCACAGAAAAGTGCTTGCACTTTAGTAAAGGAGAGTTAAAAGTACAACGGTACGTAGATGCATACTTTGGAGGTGAAGTTGATCACCGAAGAAGCACCACCGATTATATATTTACTGTTGGAACTACAGTTGTTAGTTGGATGTCACAAATACAAAAAATTGTCACTCTATCCACTACAGAGGCTGGGTATGTAGCAGTAACTGAAGCTAGTAAAGAGATGATATAACTTCGAGGTTTGTTAACTGAGCTGAGATTCAAACAGGAGAAGAATGTTTTGCATAGTGATAGTCAAAGTGCAATACACTTGGCGAAGAATTCAACATTTCATTCTAGAACCAAGCATATTGGACTTCCTTATCGCTTCATCATATCTCTATTGGAAGATGATGTGTTAATACTAGAGAAGATTCTAGGAAGCAAAAATCCAGCAGATATGTTAACAAAAGTGGTGACTATTGACAAACTGAAGTTGTGCTCAACTTTAGTTGGTGTGCTAAAGTAACAAAGACTAGAAAAGTTGTTGCATTGATCAAGGTGTGAAGACAGATTGAAATCAGTCTTCAAGGGAAAGATTGTTGGAGATTGTTATAAAGCTCCTCAAATTAAGGAGCAAAACATGGAGCTTAATTCAAAGAGCAATTCAAGGAACCATTAATTTAAGGAGTTATTCAATGAGTGAATTTTCCTATAAATAGATGTGTAATTGTAATGAATTAATCATCCATAGTATTTATTACAATTGAGAGAAAAGCTTAAAAGAAAAGCTTTTTTGAGAGAAAATTGAGAGTTATTTTCTTGGGTGTAATTGAGTTGTGGGTTGTGAGTGTTGTAAATACCTTATGTAATTTCTCATCTTTCAGTAAAAATATCTGCAATAGGTCCGAAAACGTAAGCAAGATTGGTCGAACTCCGTTATCAAATTTGTGTGTTATTTTTATTCTTATTTTCTCATAAATCTGACTTATCGGGAATTTGCGTAACTTTCTAACAACAAGATGCATGATTTTGTTAAAATTAATTTACACGATGTTGTAATCTAACACCATAAAACTAATAAGTTTAATTTTGATACAATATGTTTGTAAATGGTCCACGTTGTTATTTAAAAAATTAATTAGTTATTTACTTATCAAATATGTCATCCCTTATATAATTGAGTTTTAAATTTTTTTTCTTAAAAACAAAGACATGGCACATATTAAGTTGTTTTATTATGATCGAAAACTTAGTGAATTCATAATTGTAAAACAAAATGAATAATCTCATATTACGTGGAGTCTTATTTCACTACCCGTAGAGAATTTCTCCCTTGCACATCAAATAGTATTAGAGTCGTGTGGGCTTACATCATTACGAGGACGTAAAACTCTCTAAGAAAAGTAAAATGATAGAATATGTTTACACATTCTCATATTAATTGAAAAAAATAAGTAATGATATATTTATAAATAGTATATCTTTTGAGATTTTTGTTTAGAAGTAAAGTTATAAAATTATACTAAAATATTAAGTAATGATGGAAGACTCGATAAACTTATAACTATGGACTAAAATAAATAATTCTTAAAATTTCTCACATTTTTTTAAATTTACATGATTTTTGTTGTTAGTGAGAACAAAGTATATTAAAGAATTTAAAATCTAATTATAACAACTTGTATTATTATAATTATTGTATCAATTAATTATATGTTAAAAATATATCTTATTATTTTAATTAATAATTTTAATTATATCTAAAGTAAAAAATGATATTATATAAAAGTTCACAGTATATTTTAATATATAAAGTTAGATAATTCTCAATTTGTATTAGACAGTCAACGAAGGGTAGTAATGTAATCAAATCTTGTACCAACTTTTTAGACTTTGAGCTCGTTCCCAAGCCATTAATTCAAAATGATAAAATATTGACTAAATTTTTATCAATACAAACTGAAACACTACCTTGTTATATATATACATTGAGTGATTCAAATAATGTCATGCAAAACTCAGAAAATATCAAATTTTGGGATTCATATCCAAAATCCATCTCTCTTTATCTTTCTATAAATTCGTAGAACCCATTCTTCATATCCATAAAGCCCATATCACCAATTATTACAATTTTTTCACAACTCACACATTTCTTGAAGAACAATATTACAAGGGATATGAAAGTATAGTTTATTTTTTTGGGATTTTTATTTATTAATTATTCAAAATTAAGAATGACAGTTAAGAAAGTGATCACATGGAGATGTTTAGTTCCTGTTTGTTATAAAGGTGTCTATCCATCAACCAGTAATACAAAGAAAGTCGCGGCTAAGCAAAGTTCATTTCAAAGGCTTTCAATGTCAGATTTGAGTAATCCAAGCTCAACCACTCTTTCAGAGGATCTCTCTGTTTCTCTTGCAGGCTCTAATCTTCATATCTTTACACTTGCTGAATTAAAAGTGATTACCCACAACTTTTCTTCGAGTAACTTTTTAGGAGAAGGTGGATTTGGACCAGTTCATAAGGGCTTTATTGATGACAAGGTTAGACCCGGTTTGAAGGCTCAGCCTGTGGCTGTTAAACACTTGGACTTGGATGGCTCTCAAGGTCATAAAGAGTGGTTGGTGAGTATACCTTTTTTATTACTATTATATATCACAAATAGTTTCCAATGTCATTTGAGATTAATCTCAAATTTAAAACATATATACTTTTTTTCTAATTATTTAGCCAATTTTCATTCAAACTCAAATTACCTGCAACTTTGTTCTCAATAATATTGTTCATCCAATTTGATTAATCAAAAATTAGGAGATTGGTTTCGATTCTCTTTGTTTATGAAACAGACTGAAGTGATACTTCTTGGGCAATTGAGGCATCCAAATCTTGTGAAGCTGATTGGGTATTGTTGTGAAGATGAGCATAGGCTCTTGGTATATGAGTATATGCCAAGAGGAAGCTTAGAGAATCAGCTATTTAGAAGTATGTTTTTTCTTTTAATAAAATCCGCAAATTAATTTGATTGTGACAAAAGTTTTGATTTTTTTAATTTTGTTTCAAGTGTCAAATGCTAATTAATTTTCATTGCATAATATTAAAACAGGGTATTCAATATCATTACCTTGGTCAACGAGGATGAAAATTGCTCTTGGTGCAGCAAAGGGATTAGCTTTCCTACATGAAGCTAAAAACCCAGTTATATATAGAGATTTCAAAGCTTCTAACATCTTGTTAGACTCGGTAGGCTTCACTTTAACTCTTAATTAACTTCAATTAATTTAAATTTAATTAATTAGTCTCTTGTAAACTTATGTAATGTGTTTTGTTAATTTCAGGATTACAATGCTAAACTTTCTGATTTTGGATTAGCAAAAGATGGTCCAGAAGGAGATAACACGCATGTTTCAACAAGAGTTATGGGCACACAAGGTTACGCTGCTCCTGAATATATTATGACGGGTAATTATACATGTTTGGTCCCTAAGTTATTTGTTTTTTTAATATATATGAGAAAATCATTAGCCAAACAAGTCACAACTTAAGCTTTTAAAAAAATTGATCACTAATATATATATTTTAATTGATTTCAGGGCACTTAACGGCAATGAGTGATGTGTATAGTTTTGGAGTGGTACTGTTAGAGCTTCTAACAGGAAGAAGATCTGTTGACAAGAGCCGTCAAAACAGAGAGCAAAATTTAGTAGAATGGGCAAGACCTGTGTTGCATGATCCACGAAAACTCGGTCGGATAATCGATCCAAGACTCGAAGGACAATACTCCGAAACAGGGGCAAGAAAGGCAGCTGCATTGGCTTATCAATGCCTTAGTCACAGGCCAAAACATAGACCAAAAATAAGCACTGTGGTTAAGACTTTGGAACCCCTCAAGGACTTTGATGATATTTCAAGTGGAACTTTTGTGTACACAGTTCCAACTGAAATTTACTTACAAAAGGATTGTGTAAAAGATGGTGAAGCTCAAAAGGATTTGAAGAATGAAAATGGACAAAAGCATCATTTAAGGTCACCTAATAAGTCTCCAAACTTCAACTCAGAGAGACAGAGTCTTAGAAATGGTTTAAAATCTCCTGTACATCAGAGAAATAGGGGAACATAAAATACTAGAAATGTAAATCACACAGTAAATAGAGAAAATTACTAGTTTTAAGTGTTGTGGCATTTTTTTTATTTTTTTATTTTTTTATTTTTTTGCTTAAGTGTAACTTATTTTTTGGGGGCACTCTTTCACTTTGAATTTATTATTTTTAGATTCTAGAATTTTGATTATGAATTGTATCTGAATTGTTGAATTTGTTATATTTTGGTAAAATGGCATATTCAGAAGTGGGAAATTGCCAAATTTTAGATATATTGAAGACAAGTAGATGGTTATATGGTATTATCAACTAGCGGAATGTAAAATAAACAGTTCAATCGTAGCAGTTTCAATTAAGTTTTGAATCTCGCTTATTGCAAAAAACTTCTATTTACGAAGACTAGACAACAAGTAGGTCTTGTAATCATGTCAAATACAGCTAAGCACTTAACAACGCGAAGACTAAATGTAATTAAAAGCCACCTAAACCAATTCCTAATTGATCATTAATGGCAAATCAATTTATTTTTTTTTCTAATAAAAAAAACATTAAAGTCGGTTTTTACTATTGAATAAAAAAAATATTACAAAAATAAGATTTAAATTTAATTAATTAAAGAATCATATCAATTAAACTATAAATCAATACCAAATAAAAAAAGATTAGATAATTTTAAGAGTATCAACTACTTTTAAATTTATCCATTACTATAGAGTTCTACCATTTTCGCTTGTTATTTGAAATTCATTTTAATTTATAATAAAATTATAATTTAAATATAATATAATATAATAATTTAAATATCACAATCTAATTATTCACAATTACTTCTTTTATCATACATTCCTAACTTCACATCCAATCTAAGACTAAGTCAGTTTATATCTACGACACCTTTATATATACATATAATATTACTGTAATTATAATTGACTAATAGATTTTTTTAAATATTCTATCAAATCCCATGTTTCGTGCTAATAGATAGTGCATTCTCCGACCTTCAAACCTCAACTATGTATGTGACTTTATATTTTATATATATATATATATATATATTATTTTTTAATATATCTGACTTTATATATTCTCATGAAAAAATAAATGTTAAAATCATAATTTTGAGATATTTTATAAACTAGTATAAAATGAGTACATGAATTCTTATTCTATAATTAGATTATTTGTTCACTATATTATAATATTATTTAAATAATGATTTTCCAAGATTTTTTTCTAGGTTCTAATATTTATCAATTGCTCTGAGAGAAAAAATAATTATAAAGAAACTGATATAACATAAATTGCTCTTCAGTACTTCAAAGGGCCACAAATAAGACCCTACTTGAAGCCGACCTAAAATGTTTATTTTATTTATTATTTTTTTAACGATTTTTTAATCCATTTATTTTTTTAAAAAAAATTAATTTTTTTATAAAAGAATAAAATTAACTTTTTATCCAATTTTTATTAAATATAATTAAATAATATATGTGATATTTATATTTTTTAATGTACATTTATTGAAATAATTTATAATTAAAAAATTATTTAATTTTTTTAACAAATATTTCTATCAAACTTAAATTAATTTTCATTATCTTTATATGAATTTAGATATTATACGTTAAAAAAATTATTTATTTATTTAATGAATATATTTTCTCAAAAAATAATTTTTTAATTAAATATTAATTTCTTACTTATATATATCAAAAAATATAAGACATATATATTATTTCATTATATTTAATAAAAATCGGATGAAAAATTAACTTTTTTATTACATAATATATTTTTTACAAACAATAAAACTGAAATGATATATTTTTCATAAATGAAAAGATTTAAAAACACACTTTAATAAGAAAGTTACTTATAAAAAACACCTTCCACCTAACAAAATCAAACACTTCACCTATTAAATATAATTTTTTTTGTACAATGGCAAAAACAGTAGAAGATAAATCCATAAGCTCATCTATAATTCCAATGAGCGATGAGCTACTACCAGTAATTATTTTAATTAATGAAATACTTTTTCATAATAACAAGTTGTGTTGCGATTTTGGATTAAAATAATAAACACTTTATTAAGTGAAGAAAGCAAATAATATGGGTGTAAAAAAATTAAATTTAAAAAAATTATAATATCAATAGATAAAGAATCAAGAGGATTTTAATTTTTTATTTTTATAACGGCTAAATGACTGTTATATAATATATATTATATTATATATATATATATTTAGTTATTTATAGAAAATAAATTATTATGATATTAATATGAAACTAAATTATATTGTATATTTTTTATCCTAAAATAATATAATATGAGTTTATTAAAAAATAATTATATCGTGACAACGTCTATATCCTTCTTTTGAAAGGCAAACACGGCAGAAGATAAAGCAATAATTGATAAATTTTTGCTAATAATTATTAATTAAATATAAGTATTTAAATTATTATTATTATTATAAATATTTTTTATTAATGAAAAATTTATAACAAAAATTGATCCTAATTTATAATTAATTGGAAGAATAATAATATAATTACTCTTAATTATATAAAAATGTACTAATTAAATTAGTGAATTACAGACTTAAATAAGCAAAAATATTATATAATAACACCCTTTGGCCTCTGCACCGTAGAAGATCACACTGAGAGTTGATTTTGGAAAAACTACTACTATTTTTATCTTACTAAAATTTTCAATATCTAAGTCTAACTCACTATTTTTGGCTTTTCTTGCTTGATTTCTTCATCCAATTTTTCGAGAATCCAAAAAGTTTTTTTTTTAACAAAAATTGTTTTTTTAAAATAATTATATTATATAAAACCTAATCAAACAACTGGACTCAAAACTAGTATTCAATAATTTTAGTGGTAAAATTGGTACCCATAATCTTATGGTTTAGATTTGAGTATTATTTGAAATATTCTTTTTTAATTTGTCAGAGGCTTTAAAATTTCCCTGTTAATAACCCTTACAAAATTGTTACAAACTTTTAGTTAAAAACTTATCTCCAACATATTGGTTTTATCAAAACTTCTATCTAATTTTTATTTATTAGTTAACAAATTAATAAAAGATATTATGTATTATAAATTGGGATAAAAAAACATAGTTTGTATTGTATGATGGGTAAATTATTTATGGTGTGCATAATAAGGCACAAAGATATCAAAAATAATAAAATTCAATGTATAAACAAAAATCAACTTAAAAATAATAACATAAAAAATCAAATGATTGTTTAGATTTGTATTAATTAAAATCATTTTTTAAATAATTAAGTCTAATTATATTAATTTTTAAACAGATCGGATCGAACTGAATCGATTTTAATAATATATTAAAATTTTATATTATCTCTCAAAAAAAGTTAAATAAATTTCTCATATTTTAATCAAATGTATATCATTAGGTGTATAATATTTATATATGATTAAACGAAATAAATCGTTAATCAAATTAGACCAAACCGTTAGATTCAATTTTTTTCATAACCAAATGATTATATCTTATCTAATTTTAGCAATATAAAGAGTCTAATCCAATTAATTGTTTTTACTTAAAACTAAATCAAATTGGACTATAGATACCTCTAAATTTGACAATTTGTTTAATATACACTTAAAATCCCAAATTTCACTAGTATAGGTTATTTATTACAAGAGTTTTAATAAATATCTAATATACTATATATTTCAAAAATAATATTACGATACAAATTCAAAATATCAAAACAAATAAATTTAAAATTAATACTAATGTCCTTTTTGGGTTTTTGTCTATAATGGACATAACTTATTCAATACTTTAAAAAAAGGCTATATTGGATTTTATTTTTAAAATGGTCAAATCATAACCCATTAAACCATTATCAAGTCATTTTTTTTTGTCTTTTTCTAACTCTTATTCCACTAGTTCCAGTAGCCCCATTTTTATAATAAAAAAATATTTTTGTCTTTTTTTTTCTCTCTCACTAATTCCAATTACCTCATTTTCTTAAAATATAATTATTTATTAACTTTTAATAAATAATAATTTATTTTTATTATAAATATAAAATAATAAAATAATTTATATTTATATAATAAAATATATATACTTTTTTATAATAAATAAATTATCAAAATTTTATTATAAAATAATTAAAAAAAATAATAATAATAAATTATAAATTTTTAAATTATTAAAAACTTTACTAAATAGTTACAATATTTTTTATGAAAAATTATTAACATTTTAAAAAAATAATTTATATATTTTATTATAATAATAATAATAATAATAATAATAATATTAGATAATATTTTCATGCAAAATTTACGATATAATATTCCATGTTTGTATTGTATCTTATATAAAGTTGGATATATATATAAATATTATTTTTTATATCATAATTATTTATTAAATATAATTATAATTATATTTATTATTATTATATTTAAAATTAATTATAAATTTATAAGATATTAATATTTTTTATGTTTATAATAATTATGTTTTGTAAAATGAGATTTTTTTTATTTTTTTAAAAATAACTTTTCAAGTTTAAGGTTAAATTTTGCCCAACCTAAAACAAAATTCAAACATTTTCTAAACTATTACATATGATATATTTTTTATAGACAAAATCACATAAATATATAAATATTTATTGTTATACATACTATATATTTAATATTGTTATAATCTATTTTTATATATTTATTAATTTATATTATTTAATTTTTAAATTATTTTATCAATTTATATAGATATGAAACTATATTATTCAAGTTGGTAAATAAATTTAAAAATATTAAAAATTAAAAAACCTATACAAAAATTAATTCTCAAATTAAAAGTCAATTTTTGACTCTTTTTAAACTATAACACCAATACTCATTTTTTTAAAGTATTATATAAGATTTGGTCATTTTAAACAAAATTCCGTCCTTTTTTGCGTCGTTATAATAGAAGAGATTTTGACACAAATTCACGGTCACACAAAACTCCAAACTATGGTACCATTCATGCTTCGGATTTTAGATTCTCTCTCACACACACAAATATCAAACTATTTTTCCCTGTCATTGGCACCCAACTTCTCAAAATCACCCAAAATCAATATATATAAATCAAAAAAATAAAAATAAAAATTTGCTTCGACTTCATATGCTTAAAAATGCATGGAGTATTAAAAACCATGATTAATATCATTAGGCTACATCATGCCACTTTCAATGAGAGTTGATTTTGGAAAAACACGTTTTAGGGATATTGAATTTTCTTCGCTACTATTATTTTTCTTTTTCTTTCTTTTTTATCTTATTCGAACTCTAACTTTTCCTGGTCTAGTGAGCTCAACTTGGATATTGAAAATTCTTGTACTAGATGGACAAATTTTCAATAAAAAATAAAATTGATGGACAAAATTTATTCTAAAGGATATGACATTATTGGCTTTTTCTGCTTAATTTCTTCATCCAATTTTTCGAGAGTGCAAAAAGTTTTTTTTTTCGTTCTTCTTTTTGTTTGAAAAAATATTATTCTAATAACTATCTTATATATACTACATTTTAATAAACTTTATGCATTCGAACCACAACTCCTCCGCAAACAAGTTGTGGTTGTCTAAGTAGTTTATAAATTAATTTTATTATAACATTTTAAAAAAATTTAAAATTAGTCTACGAACGTAAAAAATCAACTTTTAAATCGATCTATCTATTAAAATAATTGATTTGATGGTTTCAAACTTATAATTATGATATAAAAATTATTCGATAAAATAAAAAAATTATATAATTTAATTTAAATTTTTTTATTATCACATGTTATATTTATTTAATCTTTTATTTATAAATATATGTTAATTGTTTTAATATATATTAGGTAAATATATAATTATGAATTTTTTAATATTAATTATTAATTTGACGCATGATATAGTAGCTTAAAAAGAAAAGTGATGAAAGTTATGGTTTTAATATAGATTATGTAATTATATAATTATGATTATTTTTAATATTAATTATTGTTGTAGATTTTTATAAAACTTCTTAAATTAAGGAGCAAATTAAGAAATAAAACATGAAGCTTAATTCAAGAAGTAATTTAATGAACCATTAATTTAAAGAGTAATTCAAAGAGTGAATTTTTCTATAAATAATGGTTCCTTGAATTAAGCTACATGTTTTGTTCCATGTTTTACTTTGGTGTAATTGGGTTGTGAGTTATGAGTGTTGTAAACACCTTGTGTAATTTCTTCTCTTTCATTAAAAAGATCTGCAGCAGGTTCGGAGACGTAAGCAAGATTGGCCGAACTCCGTTATCAAAATTGTGTGTTATTTTTATTCTTGCTTTCTCATAAATCTAACTTATCGAGAATTTGCGTAATTTCCCAACAATTGGTATCAGAGCTATTGGTGGTGATTCTTGTCAATTTTCTACAAGGTTACTATTTACGTGAATAGTGAAATTTTGTTGGCGATATTGGTTTGTCGACGGAGGTGTTATAATACACGATGGTTTACAGAAATAGTCAGAAACGATCCGGAGGAAGTCAGATTTGAGTGGAAGCAATGGCCGCAGATGAAGGAAAGGTGAAACTTGAGAAATTCGATGACACAGATTTCGGATTTTGTAAAATGCAGATAGAGGATTATCTGTATCAAAGAAATCTATATCAACCTCTCTCGGGAAAGAAACCAGAGGTTATGAAGGAAGAAGATTGAAATCTTCTAGACAGATAAGCCCTCGGAGTTATTCGATTGACGTTATCTAGTAATGTTGCTTTCAACATAGCAAAGGAAAAGACCACGGTGGGTCTTATGACAGCTCTCTCCAATATGTATGAGAAGCCATCAGCCTCAAACAAAGTGCATTTGATGAGACGTTTGTTCAATTTGTGAATGACGGAAGACGCATCGATAGCTTAACATCTCAATGAACTCAACACAGTCACAACCCAGTTGAGTTCAGTGGAAATTGAATTCGATGAAGAAGTACGAGCATTGATACTTTTGTCTTCTCTACTAGAAAGCTAGAATGCTACTCTCATAGTTGTGAGTAGCTCATCAGGAAGCAATAAGTTGAAATTTGACGATATTCGTGATCTGGTTCTCAGTGAAGAGATCCGACGTAGAGAGTCAGGTGAATCGTCAACTTCTTCAGTTTTGCATACAGAGTCAAGAGGAAGAAATTCACCAAAGGTAATGGACATGGCAGAACAAACTACCGAGGTAGATCAAAGGACAGGAGGTCCAAATCCAGGAATCCTAATAATTCACATAGCTCGAAGACTCTCGAGTGTTGGAATTGTGGAAGAATCTGGCACTACAAAAATCAGTACAAGAGTGCACCGAAGGACAAACAAGTGAAGGCAAAGACAAATGTTACTTCCACCTCAGGAGGGGATGATGCATTGATATGCTCTTTGGAGAGCAAGGAAGAATCTTGGGTGTTAGACTCTGGAGCATCGTTTCATGCTACTTCACAGAAAGAATTCTTCGAGAAATATGTCTCCGAAAACCTTGGGAAGGTATATCTTGGTGATGATCAACCATGTGTTATCATTGGCAAAGGTGTAGTTAAGATTAAGTTGAACGGGTCTGTTTGAGATGTGAAGGATGCCAAGTATATTCCCGACCTCAGAAGGAACTTATCTCAGTAGGACAATTGGCAAGTGAAGGCTACACTACGATCTTCCATGGTGATGATTGGAAGATTTCAAAGGGTGTAATAACAGTTGCTCGAGGCAAGAAAAGTAGCACTCTTTACATGACAGCAGAGGCACGTTGTTCAATCACAATTGTAATAGGCAATGAAACACCAAATCTGTGGCACCAAAGACTAGGCCATATGAGTGAGAAGGGGATGAAGATTAAGCATTCAAAAGGAAAACTTCTAGGTCTACAGTCTTTAGAGATGGACATGGACGAATATTGCATACTTGGAAAGCAAAAGAGAGTCAACTTTCAGACAAGTGGTAGAACCCCAAAGAAGGAGAGGCTAGAGCTTATTCACTCTGATGTTTGGGGACCAATGACCGTCTCATCTATTGGTGAGAAACACTACTTCATGATTTTCATCGATGATTACTCTTGAAAGGTATGGGTTTACTTTCTAAAGCATAAGTCTGAAGTATTTGAGGCTTTCAAAAGATGGAAAGCTATGGTGGAAAATGAGACGGGTTTAAAGATCAAAAAACTCAGAACTGATAATGGTGGTGAATATGAAGACACTAGATTCAAAAATTTCTGCTATGAGCATGGGATCAGAATGGAAAGAACTATGCTAGGCACCCCTTAACACAATAGTGTAGTTGAGCGTATGAACCAAACATTGACAGAAAGAGCCAAAAGCATTCGTATACAATCAGGTCTACCGAAGCAGTTCTGGGCAGAAGCTGTCAATACGACAACTTACTTGATCAACCGAGGCCCATCTATTCCATTGGAGCATAGAATACCAGAGGAGGTATGGAGCGCAAAAGAGGTGAAACTATCACATCTAAAAAAATTCAGTTGTGTAGTATTTGTGCATATTAGTTATCAAGGCAGGAATAAGCTTAATCCCAAATCCAAGAAATGCACATTCATCGGCTATGGTGAGGATGAGTTTGGCTACCGCATTTGGGATGACGAAAAGAAGAAAGTTATTCGTAGCAGAGATGTGATTTTCAAAGAAAGGGTGATGTATAAGGACATGCATAAAATAGATGCCAATGACTCAGAGTAGAATGAGACAGTATTTACAGATGCATAAGATGTGCCAGATAGTTCCGTAACAGAACTAATTGTAACAAGTCCTTAGCCAGAGGAACTTGTTGAACAGAGCAGTACACAACATTCCGACACACCACAACCTCTTACTCCAGCTCCCCTATTGAGAAGGTCTTTCTCGACCTCATATGCCTAACATGAGATACATGAACTATATGTTGCTGAGTGATTGAGGGGAGCCTGAATGCTATGATGAAGCTTATGAGACTCGAGATTCCAAAAAGTGGGAGCTTGCTATGAAAGAAGAAATGAAATCTCTCATCTCCAACCAGACATGGGAACTAGCTGAGTTACCTATGGGAAAGAAAGCACTTCATAACAAATTGGTATATGATGAGCGAAAACCGACATCGCTGATTCTTGCCAATACTTTGGTTTTAATATTTATAAAACGCTCGCAAGTGCAGGAATCATTTTGAAAAAAATGATAAGTATACTCCCAAGGTCGATCTAAGGAAGGAATGTATGTGGTTTTTAATTTATTATTCAAACTTTTAAAAACGAAATTAAATCCTAAACATCCTGTCACGATAGTTTGGTTTTTGTGTGTTCCTAATCTAATAACATAAAAATAAACATATATACAGATTAATTAAATATAATCTAATAACATAAAAATAAACATAGATACAAATTCAATAAATAATTATCTAAAAATAAATACAAATACAAATTCAATAAATATTTATGCAAATTTTATCATTTATATTAGTGGAGTATTTATGGATATAATAACTAAATTAATTATGCTTGCTCATATTATCTAGGTTATTAAAGATATAAATTAATATTTTATTGATTCTCTCTTTTTTATATAAATACCACCTTTGGTGAGGTTAGATATTCTTTGTTAACTAAACAAATCAATTAACACCTATGCGTGGGGTTGATAACTAATTTGGTTAATTAAATTAATTCCTTTTTCTAAGAGATTGAAAATGAACCATTTAAATGCCACCTTTGGTGGGGTTAGACAATTTAAACATTATTCAAGGTGTCCAAATTAAACATAAGAATTTAATTATCCGAGTACTAACTTTCAAGTTTTAAAACCACTATTAAAAACATGTTGTCAATACATTTTCACATAATAATTCTTATAAAAACTTTTGAAATAGAGTTTCACTCTAACTACCGGGCGATTGTACCAACAAATAAAAGAGCACTACTCTAAATTAGACCGGATAACTAAACCTTAAAATCTAATTTTCAGGTTTAAGTTTGTAATGAAAAATAATATATTTCTCTCTAACATTCTTAATATAAAATATTGAATAAAAACAAAATCAATTCATTTTAAAGATTTTTACCTATTTAATATTTCGCAAGCATAAAAACGTCATTATTACATCATGTTTACTAAACAGCCAGCATAGTTAAATTTAACCACAGACAAATTAAATATAACATGTAAGAATAAAGCATAAAAAAAACTGTAAACAAAATAAAATCCTTACAGAACTTCGATGCTATTCCCGTAGCTGGAAAACCTCCAAGCGGAATTTGCACTCCCATTTATTGAATCAAAAACTAAATTATTACAAAAACATTACAAGTTCCTCTCAAAAAGAGAAAAACTCTAAAACTAAGAGAATTGAACTAAAAACTAAGAGAAAAACTAAGAAAAGCTTAGAAACTTAGAAAGAAACTAAGAAAAACTTAAAAACTAAGAAATGAGAGAAAGAAAGAAGAGAGAAGTGTGTTTTGAAGGTGTGATTTGAAGTGAAGGGAAGTGAGGTATTTATAGGTGAGGATGGAGAGAAAAAATGAGTAAAAAAATGTTAAAAAAATATTAAAAAATGTAAAAACGCGTAATGGAAATGCTGAGGTCATTAATGACGTCAGCATGATGTCACAGGCGTGGCTGCACGTGAAAAATGGGGCGAAAAGGCGTTGGGCGCGCGGAGGGGGGCTGCTCGGCGCGCGTGAACAGTGCCCGCGCACAGGGGCGCGCGCGGCATGGGGTGCTGGGCAGCGTGCGCGGCTGGGCTACGGGGCGCGATTTTCGTCTTTTTGACATTTTTGACCTTTTTGACCCATTTTGTCTAATTTTTCCATGTTTGTTGACCTTTTTCCACTTATTTATTAATATATTTGTGATGTATTGCTTCAAGTATTCCTATTTGAGTCTTTAAATTGCGTTTTTAAGCCAAAATACCTGAAAAACAATAAAAATACCCGTGATTCCGAAAAAGACAAATTTATATAAATATATGATAAAACATATAAATATATGTATTTTTAATCAATTAATGTACATAAAATCATGGTTATTTTAGTGCTTTTTGAGCACTCATCAGTGTACCGGGTGAAAGATGAGCATAATGGTTCCAAGAGATACAAAGCACGCCTAGTTGTCAAAGGGTTTCAAAAGAAGGAAAGAGTTGACTACACTGACATTTTTTCTCCCGTTGTGAAGCTTAATACTATCATATCAATATTGAGTATTGTAGCCATTGAATATCTTCATCTTGAACAGTTGGATATGAAGACTGCATTCTTTCATGAAGATTTAGATGAAGAGATATCCATGTACCAGCCAGAAGGTTTCTCAGAAAGAGGGAAAAAGAACATGGTGTGCAGACTTAAGAAAAGTTTGTATGGCCTGAAACAAGCCTCAAGATAATGGTACAAAATTTTGACAGCTTCATGCACAAGGAAGGTTTCCAGAAGTGCAATGCTGACAATTGTTGCTACTTCAAGAGATATAGGTCCAGTTATATCATTTTACTATTTTATGTTGATGATATGTTAGTAGCAGGTTTAGATATGGATGATATTAAAAGGTTAAAGCAACAATTGTCAAAAGAGTCTGACATGAATGACTTGGGTCTAGCAAAGAAGATTCTTGGAATGCAAATCACAAGAAATAAGAAGAAAGGATCCTTGCAGTTATCTCAGGCAGAGTACATCAATCGTGTTTTGCATAGATTCAACATGATCGATGGGAAGCAATCAAGTGGATTTTGAGGTATCTGCGAGGCACCACAGAAAAGTGTTTGTACTATTGTATAGGAGAGTTAAAAGTACAAGGGTACATAGACGCAGACTTTGGATGGTAAGTTGATCACCGAAGAAGCACTATCGGTTATATATTTACTATTGAAACTACAACTGTTAGTTGGATGTCACAAATACAGAAAATTGTCACTCTATCCACTACAGAGGCTGAGTATGTAACAGTAACTGAAGCTAGTAAAGAGATGATATAGCTTCAAGGTTTGTTAACTGAGCTGGGATTCAAACAGGAGAAGAATGTTCTGCATAGTGATAGTCAAAATGCAATACACTTGGCGAAGAATTCAGCATTTCATTCTAGAACCAAGCATATTGGACTTCGTTATCACTTCATCAGATCTCTATTGAAAGATGATATGTTAATACTGGAGAAGATTCAAGAAAGCAAAAATCCAGTAGATATGTTAACAAAGGTGGTGACTATTGATAAACTTAAGTTGTGCTCAACTTCAGTTGGTTTGCTAGAGTAACAAAGACTAGAAAAAGCTGATGCATTGATCAAGGTGTGAAGACAGATTGAAATCAGTCTTCAAGTGGGAGATAGTTGGAGATTGTTATAAAGCTCATTAATTTAGGGAGCAAATTAAGAAGCAAAACATGGAGCAAAATATGAAGTTTAATTCAAGGAGCAATTCAAGGAACCATTAATTTAAGGAGTAATTCAATGAATGAATTTTCCTATAAATAAATGTGTAATTGTAATGAATTAATAATCCAAAAGTGTTCATTCCAATTGAGAGAAAAACTTTTGTAAGAGAGAATTGATAGTAATTTTCTTGGGTGTAATTGGGTTGCGAGTTGTGAGTGTTGTAAACACCTTGTTTAATTTTTTCTCTTTCAGTAAAAAGATTTACAGTAGGTCTAGAGACGTAAGCAAGATTAACCAAATTCTGTTATCAAATTTGTGTGTTATTTTTATTCTTGTTTTTTCATAAATCTTAATTATCGAGAATTTGTGTAATTTCTTAACTATTATTTGAAGTAAAAAAGTAAAAAAAAATGTGACAATGATAGAAAGGTAATATACTATATCTTCTTGTTAATATATATATAACCTTCAAAATTTACATAAAAGTAAAAACATTTAACAAGAATTTTTACATATCGTGGAAAAAAGGAGAGACATGAACTGAAAGTGAAATGAGTTGGGAAAAGTAAAATTATATTACGTTTACATTATATACTTTTATTACAATTTAAGTAAAATATTAATATAATTATAATTATAAAATATAAATATATAAACAAATGTTAAAAAATCAATATATTAAAAATGTGTTTTAATTTAGTTGGGTTGGTTTTATCACGTTAAAAACCCACAAGTCGATTTCTATAATATTTAGATTTATTTGAACTAATTAACTTCTAAAAAATTGTACATATTCGATTTGATCACGGGTACAAATTGGTTCGTTGGTTTTAAAAAAAATGTTCGTGCTTAGTCGATAGTGTTAGTGATAAAATTGGTGTTCATAATATGGAGGTTTAGACTTTAGTGTTACTTGAAGTATTTTTGTAATTAGTGGTTTTAAAATTTTCTTCTCCTAACCCTTTAAAAATTGTCACTGACTTTTAGTTTAAAAAGTTGATTACGACATAATTTTTGTTACAACTTTGGTTTAATTTTTTATTTATTATGTTAATAATAAACTAATAAAAAATAACATGTATTAAGTGACGTTGAATAGCTGAAGAAATGAAATAAATTCGTTAAATACCATACAAACTATTAAATTGTGGATTTTCTTTTAATAAATCAAAAATAAATAGGCAAATTTATAATTTGTGTAATAAATTGGGATAAAAAAATATAATTTACTTTTATCTGATGCGTATATTATTGAAAAAATAATAAAAATAGTATTATTAAAATTTATAAACACGTTTTATAATTAAATATATTTTAAATTAAATTATGATAATTATGATATGTTAAATGTTTAATATCACCCGCTCTTTTTAATGTTATTGAATTTATATTTTTATTATTATAAATTTTAAAAGTGTTATTTTTTATAAATTATTTATATCTCTAATTACAAATTTATCATTAATTTTTAATTTATTAAAAAACCATATAGTAATGTTCTGTTTTGATTTAAAAACTTTGTCTCATTTTTATTCTTTATTAATAACATAAAAATAACATTATTATATAAAATTAAATATCACGTGTGTTGGAGAAATATATAAAAGTTTTTAAAAATATCATTAAAATAATTTTTTTTATATAATTATAAATAAAAAGGAGAGAATAATTAAAGAACAATACATTGATCATTCTCCTATTTCATTGATATGTTAATTTTCTACACATAAATAAATATCAAAATGTTCATGAAATAAATAAAATTTTATGAATATTTATTTTTTAATTTTATTGTGTACCATTTTAATTATCTTTTATTTTTTTAGTTTCTATTTATTTTTTTAATACAAAAATAAATATCAATATGAACTTATATTTTCTTTATTTATAAATTACATGTTAATTTAAATAATTTTTAAAAATAAATAATTTTATTTTATGTATTAATTCATATATAATTCAGATTTAAAACTAATATATATGTGTGTGTTTGTTTTTTAAACTTTTATGTTTATTTTTTTGTGTATTAATAAATATCAAAATATTTTTAATAAATCATAATTGTATAATTTGAATTTAGTAATTTTATTTATATTAAATTTACATTATAAACTTTTAATTATTATTTTATGAATAATAATTGGGTTAAAATAATCATTTTTATACCTGTATTATATTACATCCAATATTAATTAAAAAAATAATCAATTAATCTACGTTATATGTAAATAAAAATATTCATAAAAATACTTTTTAATTTCGATTAAGTTTTGTATATCATATTAATTTCATATGTATTGTCATAATATATTTAATTTATTGTTAAATAAAATATTACTTGTATTTAAAATTATTTATTTTTAAAATATTTTTTAAAATATTTATATAAAAAATTAAATTAATTTTTCATCTCATTATAATAACATTATATTTAAACCTCTTTTTATATTTTTTAAATAATAATATTTTTTAATAATTTATCAATATTATTATATATTTATTAAATTTAAATTATTAACTCGTATATATATAATTAAAATTAATAATAATAAATATGTATGAAGTTAAAAAAGAAAAAAAAATCATGCTAGATTATTAATTTGTTTGTTGTGGATAATTTGTTCACGATTGAAAGAATTAGAATTCCTTCTTATCCTTAAAGAATCATCTTATTTTTTTTTTTCAATTTTACCCAAATCTCAAATATAATCATAAACCTAAAGTCTTAAATTCTAAACTTTAAATCCTAAAAACTATTTAGAAAAATAATAATTTTAACCCTAAACTTTAAACTCAAAATCTTATTTAAAAATAATTATTTTAACACTAAATTTTAACCTATAAATGTAATCATGAACCCTAAATCCTCAATCGTAAAATCCAAAACTACAAATCACTAAATCTCAAAACACTAAACTATATTAGAAAAATAATATATTTTATTTTTAGGTAATAATTATTTAAAAAATAATAATTAAATGATATTATTTTAATTTTAATGAATATAAAAATATTAAGGTAATATATAGTGTTTTACATTTGATTTCCGTTGTAATTAATTATTTCTTTGATTTCAAAACAAACAAAATAGTTTCTTTTACATTATATGTTATTCTCATTCTTATTCATATTATGATTCTATTCCATGAAACGAATGATATTAGATGACATTTGGTTCAAAGAATGAAATCAGAACGAGAATGGAATATAAAACACTGTATATTACCTTAATACCCCTATATTCAATAAAATTTAAATAATAAAATTTAATTATTATTTTTCGTTACACAAAATAAATTATTGAAATAATTATTTTTTTAAATAATTATTACTTAAAAAATATATATGATTAAAATTATTATTTTTCTAAATAATGTTTAGGGTTTTGAAGTTTCAGATTAAAGATTTAGAGTTAAAAGATTTAGGATTTGAAGTTTAGGGTTATATTTGTGAGTTAAGGTTTGGGGTTAAAATTATTATTTTTCTAAATAAGGTTTAAGATTTAGGATTTAGGATTTAGGATTTAGGATTTGAAATTTGAAATTTGAAGTTTAAGTTTTTATTTATTAGTTAAGTTTTATGATTAACTTTTTTTTCTTTCTAAATATGGTTTAAGGTATCGAGATTTAGGGTTTGGAATTATATTTGTGGTTTAAGGTTTAAAGTTAAAATTATTATTTTTAAATAGTATTTTGGGTTTTGGGATTTAGTGTATAGGGTTTAGGATTTAGATTTTTTGGATTTGAGATTTAATGTTTTTGAATTTAGAGTTTTGTTATATTTGGAGTTTAGTAAAATTATAAAAAAAACTGATTTTTTTAAGAATTAATTTTAATTTATTCTAATTTCTCGATACAAATCGCCATATCCGCCAAAGGCAAAGAAGAGAAAAAAGCCATAGCCATGGGTACCTTGGATACAGACGTGCCCATGGTTCCGCTTGGCGAGGCCTCGAGCAGCCCTGGTCCTTCTACCAAGAAGCCAAAGCGTTTCGAGATCAAGAAGTGGAACGCCGTTTCTCTCTGGGCCTGGGGTACCTCTCGCGATTCCCACTTTTTTTTTTCTGTTTCTTAGTTAGAGTTTATGACTTTAGGGTTTTGGATTTCGGCAATTTCATTTTATGTCCTGAAGTTTTCATGTCGATTGCTACTTGCAGATATTGTTGTCGATAACTGTGCCATTTGCCGGAACCATATTATGGATCTTTGTGGGTTTTCTTTCCTCGTGTTTTTATTCTTGATTAAAAAAAGTGATGTATTGGTCATGTCTTTTTTTCTTTTGATGTACAGGCATCGAGTGCCAAGCAAACCAGGCTAGCGCCACGAGCGAGGAGTGTACCGTCGCTTGGGGTAAGCTTTGACTACTATTATATTACAGAGTTTGTTATATGTGGGTTAATTTTTTCTTAGAATAAGATGGTTCATGGTTCATCTATTGAGCCATTACTAGATATTTTGAATTCTAGGGCATGGTCCTCAGGGGAAGACCGGCTATTCCGTACTAATTTTTCTTTTTCCTTTAACTGAACAAATTCCCTTATGATATATGTATGCATTATCGGAACCTTAAGAGCTTGCATGATCTAACAGTAAGAATTATGACTACAAGCTGGAGAGTGTCTGGAACATGATCAGAACTGACTTTTGAATGTTTCTCTTTAAATTAATTATCCTAACCTAGATCTCAAGAGGGGTGATGCCTATTAGATAATTATTTGATAATTTGGGTTCCATAATTATGAATTATGATAATTTTGAATTGTGGGGATGGAGGGTGGGGGATGATGTGTGTAGAGTCCCTTTTTGGTCTGTTGATTTATATAGGACACTAGCTTTTTAATTGTTACTACAGAATTACTTAAAACCTTGCTTGTATAATTCATTTGGTGCTAGATTTGTCTTATTTACTCTCCATAATTTCATTAACATTATGCATAGGGAAATCTGTATATGAAATTTAAGTTTTATTTTTGTTCTTGGTGAATTTAGTCTTTGTTTCTTACACGTACCTCTGACATGACAATAAAGATTATTATTTAAGATTCTTTGTTATTAAGGTTATCCTATTTTTTATAAAATCAAACAGTAGGTAGTTTGGTTCAAATCTGTGCGGTTATTTAATCAGTGAGAAACAGAAACAGAATTTGGCCAATTAGCGTGTTTACTTCTATATTTCACTATTTACCTACAGAAGTTTTATTTGAGTTGCTGTTGAAAAATCATGGTTTTCTATCTGTTTATTTCTCTGGTCCCATGGTATTGTTATTTATGTTGTTTCTCCGTGAGCATTCCCTTTCTTTATTTAAGTGAGATAATACATTTTTATTTTATTTTATGATCAATTCATTTTTTTTTCATGGAAGCTTGTATTACATTTTCTCACTTTTATTTCTCATATGAACAAGTAGTGGGATTTTTAAATATGTCTACGTGAACCCCTTCAACTACTTACCTATTGGTTTATAATCAACAAGATTAAGGCATTCACCAATTAGTTTTATGCTTTAGATTTTTCATTGGATAAGGGACGAACAAAGTTCCTTTGTTTAGATGAAAGGGACAAGTTATTCCCTTTATTTCATAAGGTGCATATTTTGTCTACGTGTTTCAAAAATTAGGACACTTTCATCTAATTAGTAGTTTGGTACAATAGTGTTTGAAAATCGATCAAAATCTCGTAATTTTGCTATCTTCTCACTTTCACAGTAACCTAATATTTTCTAACTGGACATTTTTGGTTTTAAACTTATTTTAGAAATGGTTAGCATGTGCGGCACCCAAACTCATGATATTTTTGTCAGTTTGTAACACTGACATTGGAGTGGATGTGAAATTGGGACATTGGTTTCTTTCGCATTCCTAGTAATTTTTAATTCCCCTTATCAAGGGTGGATCTGTATATGGATTAGGAAGGGCATGTGTCTCTTCTCATTTCTTGATAAAGAAAATTTTAAGTATAATATCTATATAGTTATAGTTCATGCATGAAATGAAACTTTGCACTCCTGAGTTTTAAATTTTAGGTTTTTACCACTTAAAAACTCACCATAAATTCGATAATTTAAACATATTTATACATATACCATCTTTATTCAAAGAGAAGCAAAAAATAACTAATAAACATTTTTTATTGTTTTTATCCTAACCTTAATCATAAATCCATCACTATCCCTAGTGTGATCAAGAGTTAGTCAACGTGTTTTATAAGCTTCGTTAACGTGTATGTGTACAAGTTGCATACTGGTTGCATGGGCACGATACACATGATGATGATTTATGGTTATCTTTTTGTTTGATTTGGATATGCTTTGGCTTATAAAACATTATTTTTGCATTGCATGATTAGTCTTGTGGATGCTGTATTGAACACATGTTTCTTAAAGTCTCTTTCTAATATTTAGACTTGTGGGCTATTGATTTACCTTGTATAGGGGTGTGTAACCATGCATTTCACTTCCACTGCATAAGCCGATGGCTCAAGACACGTCAAGTCTGCCCCCTGGGTATATTTTTGTCTTGCTCTTTCCTTTTCATTTGTTGCTCCCTCTATTTATTATTCATATCGATGAGTTATTCACTACTGGTTGAGTATACTTATATCAATTAAATTACTTGCTTTTATAAACAATTATTAGATAATATGTATGGATAACATGATTGTAACAAACCCATTATTTTATTGGTTTCCAGATAACAGCGAGTGGGAGTTTCAGAAGTATGGGCACTAGCCCCTGTATCCTGCTTTTAATTCAATCCACATTTATAAGGCTTACAGTCGCTATTGTAAGTTTATGAAACCTTTGATTGTTTAATCAAATATGACTGCATGGTGGATATGTATCCGGAGAGGACATGTATAGGTTTAAGCTGCATTCTCTTCTGCAATTTGTTTCTTTTTTTCGATGTAATCTCTAAACCACCCCCTAAAACACTTATTTTCAACGTTAAGAAAAGCCTATTTTATTCATATTTTGTAATTATTAAAGTTTTGTATAGATAAGGTAATTTTTCTCTACTAATAGCAACAAACAATTTAAACTTTTTATTTAGAGGAAACTATAAACAAAATAAATTATTATTAATTATTTTCATGGTTATGGATAGTAAGCAGCTTGATCTAAAAAAAGTACTCTACAATTTGCTATGTAGTTTTATCTATTTATACAAATTTATCACTAAAATTTTAAAATGTCTAAATGTATAACCGAATTTATATAAGTTCTAAATATCTAATATTTAATTTTATCATTTTGTATAAATCTATTATGAAATTTTAGAAGTATCAAAATATATCACTGAAAATTATATTTATATAAGCTGTAAATATGTACTATTTTTGTTAAAATATTGGCAGGGTTTAATGTGGAATAGATTACATATAATTTAATATTATAAAATTTATATAAGTTGTAATAATTTATTATCAAATTTTATCGATTTGTATCTTTAATATTAGGGGTGAGCAAAACCTAAATTAATCCGTTCAACTCATCAAAATCAATACGATTTAGTTGGGTTGGGTTTTAAAAGTTAACGGGTCAGTTTGGCCTATAACCCAACAAACAAATCTGGTTGGTTAATTTCGGATGATGAAGTTTACAGTTTTTTTAATTTTAAAAAATATGTTTTATATTATAAAAATTGTTCTTTTGATAATTTATATGATATTTTATAAGAATATTACAATCATTCTTATTCTTTCTCTTTTATCATCTGAGTAATTATTTCATTTTAGAAATCATATTTTTTAGAGATTGTATTGAATTAATTTAACCAGTTTTATCTTTAGACAAAGTAAGCTTGATAAATGTAAAATTATTTATTTATCTAACATATATTTTTTTATTTCTACTCTAGTTATATTTTTCAAAACCTCATAAAATTGATATGCGAATTCTAGTCTTATCTTCTTCTACACATTTTTTAATAGAGTAATGATTTCTCAGTGATTTAATATTATCTGATTTATAAGTTAATTTCATTGAATACCTTATAGCTGATTTTTTTACAAATTTCTTTCTCTAATATTTCAAAACTCGAATAAATAGTATCATAATTTCATGTCCAATCAAAATATTCTTATAAGAATCAAAGGAATAATGAAGGAGGATTTATACCGCTAAATTTCAATGAATTAGACTGTGTTGATTGATAGTGAGAATGAAGATCTATAAATTTTAGTGTTATATTGTTAAAACTTATATAATTTCGATAGTAAATTTATATAAATGATATATTTTATATTAATTTTTTTTAATTTTTATTATAATTTATATAAATTTAGTAGTATATTTAATAGTTAAAATTTTGATAATAGATTTATATAAGTGTATAAAATTTGCTTGTATATAGTGAAATTTACCCGACATAAAAAGTAATAAACTTCATCCTCTCGATGTTTCTAAATTTTTATCCGTTTAGAAATTAATATGAAAGAAATGCACAGGGAATTGTCACTTTAAATATTTATCTTCGTCACTTGTATACCAAATGTTGTTTAGGGTTTGGTGTCATATTATTATGGTAACTTTAACAAAATAATAATTTAATATTATAATTTTTTTCATTAAGTAAATGCCATAACTTTTAAAATCTTCAAATTAGGAAAAAAAATTATATTTGTATCATGTATTTGATATATGCTCATTTTAATTTAAAATAATTTTAAAATGTTCAAAAAAGAAGCTACTTTACTTCTAAAATTAACCCCTTCTTTATCAGTTTTTCCCCATTTTTACCATTGAAATTAGTTTTCCTCCCTCGCCTACCTCATACAACCAGTTTCTGAAACTGCCTCGTGTATATCTGTTTTTGTTTCATTTTTCAGTTTCTGTTTCTATTTGCCAATTTATGTTAGTTTTCGAGTTTCTCATTTTTTCTAGATTCTGTTGTTTTCTAGTTTCTCATTTTTTCCAATTTCTCGTCATCGGGGTTGGTTGTTACTGTTGGTTGAGGGTTTGGTGATTTACGTTTGGGGGTTAGGATTGGGACTCGAACAGTTTTTCTTGTTTTTTTGTTTTTTGAAATACTAAAATTATCCTTTAAATTTTTGGTCACGTAATATTATTTTGTATCATTTCTAAAATTTATTATAATCAGTGTATTAATTTTTTTTAATTCTATCAATAAGTTATCAAATTACACCTTTTGTTTTAAACAAAGTATCATTTAGGCTATTATTTTCTTATCGTTGGTGTTTAAAATTTAAAATTATAAAATAACATCTTTTATATTTAATTTGTATTTTTTTATAATAAGTTTTTGTTTAAAAAGTTTTATATTAAAATTTATTTAATTAATTATCGTTAAAATTAAACTTTAATTTATTAGATTAATTTAATGTTAAATTTTAATTAATTTAATCAAATTTTATTTTATTTGCACTTAAATTCTGTTATTATAAATTTTAAGATATATATTTTATATAATTTTTAAAATAAAAATTAGCCCAAATAATGCATTTCTCAAAACGCTTTTTCTTTTCGATTCCGTTATTGCAGCATGGTAATCCGGAGTATCACGTGTCGCGTTGTTATTATTTGTCACATGGATTAAGATTGTGTTTCCCCAAACGAATCCAAAACTCCTCTAGGGATGGTTTTTGGTGAACTTTTTTTATCAAAGACAAAAAACAAATGTTAAAAATTTATAAAAAAATCAACTAAAATTTATAATATTAAAAATATTATTTTAATAACATTAAATATTTTTAATTAAACAACATTTAATATTAAACATTTTTAAATAACTATAACTATAATTTAATTATATTATATTTAATATAAAATAATATATCATATATTTTTATGATTATAAGTTTTAAATATATTATTTTTTTATTTTTTAAAAAATATTTTGCAAAAAAAGAAAATTCTCTCCTCTTTCAAATATTTACCATTGGTGAACAACTCTTCTTCACGTTAATTTTTTGTAAATAAAATAGATTATATGTCAATTACCTTATAATTTAACATATATTATCACGATATAAAAAAAATTCTCAAATTTGATACTCGAGAATATATATTAAAAAGCCACTTCAAAAAAAGGACTACAAGACGTTTATTTTTGACATGCCTATCATGCTCCTAGTGAGAGGAGCGGCGGAACACTCTGCGGGGTTACAGACCTACAGTCACCCTACAATTTTGAATATATATGTATATATATATATTAATTTAAATATTTTTTTATAACTTAATATGTATTTATCTATATATTATAATATAATTTATTTTTATTATTAAGTTATCACATAATTATTTTAATATTAATATCTTATATTTTTAATTTAACATATAATGCAATATAAATATAATAATATGTTATTTATTGCATATAACTTAATACATATAATATTATTTATTAATATTTTCTTTTTTTATAAAATTTTAATTTTAATGTTTTGTTTGATTTTATTAATATTTATATTTTTTAATTGAACTATAAATAAATAAACTTATTTTATTCTTTGATATTTTTTTTAGTAAAATGAGATTAAATATTATATTTTTAAACTGAAATAATGACAAAGATACAAAGATTTAAATTACTTTTACCTGATAAGATAGACTTTTAGTTAATCACACTGATTAGATGATTAATGTAATTATTAATATTGTTGAAAGAGTTTCACCTAGAGTGTTCGCGGTTCGGTTTGTTCCGATTTTAAGTAATTTTTTAACCAAATTGGATCATTCATAATGCTCAAACCAGATTGGATCCGACCGTTTGATTATCCAAAATTTTGTAAACAAACAGTTTAATCCGGTTTGATTAACGGTTTGAAACGCTTAATAATACATAAATACGATACAATTTAATATAATATAATTTAATAGTATAAAGTCAAATGTAATGTTTATCAATCATCATAAATAAATAAATATTATTGTTAAATATATAAATACAAAAATAAATACACAAATTGTTATTGAAATCCAAAAGTAAAACATATTATACATGAGTAAATCAAGTCCCAATATCTCATTTACATAAAATTCTTACCCATTATTAATCATCAATGATAAATGTAGTATCTTTAATGAAATCTACAATAAAATAAAATTATATACCATTAGATAATAATATTTAAAAAATAAAATTAGAAATAATTTTTAAGTATTGTAATTACCTAAATCAACATCTTCATAAATCTCTAGGTCATCATTGTATTTTGATAAGACGACAAAGTCATAAATGGAGGAACAAAACCAATTTTGACTACATACTAATGCATCTACTATTTTAGGATTCAAAGAACTCCTAAATGGATCAAGAATGCGACCTCTTGTACTAAAAGCTGATTCTAATGTAACAGTTGAAACTTGAACTGCTAACACATCACGTGCAATGACAGAGATGATAGGAAACCTAAAAGAATTTTTCTTCCACCATTTCAATATATCAAACTTATCCAATATAACATTTTCACATGAGGTGTTCAAATATTTCTCAACCTCAGTTTTCAACTCCAAACTATTTTTCTCCTTTAAGCGTTTAAGAAATTTAAACTTTCTTACTTCATAAGATGAAATAATCCTTCCTATTACTAATTAGATCAAGACAAATAGATTATAATATAAACAGGACAAAGCATTATCCATTTCATTATAAACAGATCGAAACAAATATTTATATGCAATTATGTAGCTTAAATAACACATTATATTTTCTGCTAGTAAAGAACATATATGTTAATACTAGCTCAAATCAGAAATCGTATAACTTTTTTTGTTTGATTTTTTATAAGAAATCAGGGGGGGAAACATGAAAAAAAACATGTTATTTTAATCACAATTACGATTGATGCTTAAAAAATGAATAAAATATTAGTAATGTTGAGAATATGTAATTTACATTGAAACTGAAAATGATATTCATTATCATTTTTAATAAAATGATTGAAACTAATAATTCAAAGCAATATCATAAACAAACAAACACAATGTAATCATAATTTTGGCACACACGTGTAGTGAAGGAGAGAAACAAATTTTGGGAGTGTCCAAAAATCCTATCAAAAACTCATTTGAGGAGGGATTTCAGAAACTCAAAAAAATCTTATCAGAAACTCATTTGAAGAAGCATTTCAAAAATTAAAAGAATCCTATCAGTAACTAAAAAAAACTATATCATAAACTAAAAGAAATCTTATCAGAAACTCATTTGAGAATACATTTCAGAAACTCAAAAAAGTCCTATCAAAAAATGATTTGAGGAAGCATTTTAGAAACTCAAAAAAATCTCAATAACTCAAAAAACTGTATCATAAACTAAAAAAAATCATATCAGAAACTCATTTGAGAAACTCAAAAAAATTATATCAAAAACTCAATAAAACCATATCATAAACTAAACAATAATCCCATCAGAAACTCATTTGAGGATGCATTTTAGAAACTCAAAAAAATCATATCAGAAACTCAAAAAAATCGTATCATAAACAAACAAAAAATTGTATCATAAACAAACAAAAAATCATATCATAAACTCATTTAAGGAAACATTTTAGAAACTCAAAAAGACCGTATCATTAACTCAAAATAACCCAATCAAAAACTAAACAAAAAGGCTTAACAATCAATCCAAAATATAGAGTACAAATAATGTCTCGTACACAAATTTTTACTAAGAATGTTTGGAGAAACAGTCAGTTGACTACATAGTACATACCTATTTCGTCCATGAATGACAGGACACAAGGCGACACGAGAAGAGGTGACTAGCTGGTGGTAGAGGCCATGCGAGGATGGCTGGGTGGTTGGGTGCTGCTAGAGACGACGACAACTGGCTTAGGCTAAGGTTGTTTTGAGTCTCGTTGAGTTGCAGACGGCCGCTGAAGTTGAAAATGAATTAGGATTAGGTTAGGAAACACATGATTTCTTAAGATATATATATATATATATATATATATATATATATATATATATGTATATATACGGTAACGATTATTTAAAAAAAACTTATTAATGAAAATCGGTCCGGTCCGATCCGACCAGTTTATAATTTTTATAATTGGACCAAACCGTTTGAAAATCAGTTTTACTTAATGCAGATCGGACTAGACCGTTTTAATTATGAAACTATTCAGTTTGGTCCCGTCCGGTCCAGTTTTTCGATTTAAACCTGTCCGACCCAGTTTATGGACATCTCTAGTTTCACCCAACTGAACATATTAGAATTTAATTAGTTTTTTATGTTTGGTTTCAAAATATAGATAAAAATGAGTGAATTTATGATATTTAAATTGCTTGAAATTGTTAAAAATTCAAGTTTAACTTAACCTAATAATATATGATTGAGTTAATGATTATCGAGGTTTATAAGCAATATTGTTGCTGAACACGTAATTGATGTGTGATTTTTTTAACGCTCTCTCTCACATCGACAGTTCATCGATGGATAAGATGAGTTTAAGTTATCATGGAGTGAATTTCATAGTAGTAGTGTCACACCGTCAAGACCTAACTCTAATATAATGTGAGAAACACGGACCTAATTCAATCTAATAAGATTTAATTGAGTTAAAAATTAATTAGATTTATAAGGAACACTGATGACGAACAAAAATAACAAAAAAAAATCATATTTAATTAGTGGTAAATAACATGTATTAATTGATACTAATTAATTAATAAAATAAATATAATTAGAAATATTTTTAAATAATTGAAACATTATCTCCATACATATCATTTATACATATGATTTTTTTCCCATTATTATAGTTATATGACAAGTAATAAAAAATATGTAATTTCAGTCGCACAAGAAAAAAAATTTCTAATTCTTCAGCTGTGTGCCAGGAATAGAGAAGCGAACATAAAGTTTATCGTTGCACTGATTTGTGGGTGCAAAATTTAAACTATAAAATATAAAAGTTAATCCAAATACTACACAACCACCTTAATTCCTCAGCTATACAAGGACGTGCTAAAATGCATAATTTCTTTTAAGATTAGAGTTATCAAATAAGGATAATCGTTAATTATTGGGCTATGTCAACCAATGGTGTGTATAGACCATATCATGCTTTTACTCTAAGCCTATGAGCTCTATTGAGTTTGATCTATTGGATTATACTTAATGAAATTACACACATAACACGTTTAAGTCTTTATCGTAAAAAATAATGTCGCGAGTCAACCTTACATGTATCAATATTAACCGTATTTATTAATTTACATATAAATTTGATAATATATTAACTATTAATCAAAGTTATTAATATTAGGTAAATAGTTCAAGCATTGCCCATTAATTAGGATGGTTGCAATTCATTTTCAGTGGATGTTAATTAAATTAACATATATCAATTTTATTAAAATTTAAATTAAATTAAATCTAACATATAAAATGTCAAGTTAGAGAATATTTGACTGATATATTTATAACAATTTATGGTTTAGATTTATTTATTTATTTATTTTTAAAGTTAATTTAAATAAATTTTTAATAAATAATATTTATTGTTTAATTAATAATTTAATTAAAAAATTGTATATTAATATTTAAACTATAATTGTGTAGTAAAAAATAACTTTTAAAAATGATTAAATTGTTTAGAATAAAAGGTAAATTAGATTTTTTATTAATTATATAATTTTTTAAAAAAAAATAACATAAGAGAAAAATAATATAAATTGTTTTACCTTTTTAAATAATATAAAAATTTAACTGAAATTAAATCATTATAATTAAACATATAAGATATATGTTCTATAAATATTTAAAATTAAAAAAATAAATATATTTATTAATAATACGTAATCAGATTCGATTAAGTATCTATTTATAAAATTTAAAACTTTAACAGATTAGACATTTTTTTTATTTTTAAAATTAAGAAACTAATTTTGTTGAATTTAAAAAACATAAAATTTGACCTGATTCTATTATATTTTAATCGGATAGATTATTATATATACTCGGCCATTAATTCTATTGGACTTCAATTCTCTTCTATATTTAAAATGTGTTATAGATTTCATGGCATACAACTTAGCAGTAAAGAAAACAAAAAAAAAAATATTAAATTAGTTTTAAAATTAAAAAAAATTGAATTTCATAAACTTAATGGTCGATTAAATTCATTTTATTATCCGCGTCATAGTTTCCAAGTTACGAAAAAAAAGGAAAAATTAAAGAGTTCTAAAGTATTATTTTTGGGCTTCAGACGGGCCCATCTTCTTTCTCTTCCTTTCCGATCATTTCCTAACTTTTTCAAGTGAATTACATTTAGGAATATAATAAATTTTTCAAGTGAATCACATTTAATAATGAGTAAAAAAATCGTGTGTTTGATTATTCATGATTATCTATATTGTCGATTTAATTTTTATTCGATGAATTTTAAAGACGTATATTATCTTGGGTAAAAATCGAATATAAAACAACGAATACAATTCGAGTATGATTATACTTAAAATTATATCCGTTCGTACTCAAAATTAATTATATTTATTTAATTAATTTATATATTTTCCGTTTAGTGTTTTCCATCGCTTAGGTGTATATAAACAAACATATTCATATTAGAATTCAAAAATTATGTCTCTACCCTCTATGCGTATGTTGTTCTCGTTTCTACATCTATCGTCTACATTGTCGTTTGTCATCTACGTCTGTCATCTGTGTTTGGCATTTGCCATCTACATCTTCTGATTTCTTTCCTTTTTGGAATAAATGGCTTCAACAACATTAGAGTGCAAAGTTAGTTTTTCTTTAATTTTGAATTTATGATCTATTCCAATTGTTATTGTAGGTTGATTTTTCAGAAATTTTTTGTTGTAGCTTGATGTTTTTTTTCTTGTTACTGTTACAATTGTTTATTCAAAACTATGTCTGTATTTTATGCTCAAATCTTTGTACTTTTGAGTTTTTATGAATCAATTGTTGTAGTGTTTTAGTTCAAATGACACATAACCTTTTTAAGTAATTTAGAAAAATAGTTTATTTTTTATTTTATTTTTTAATAACCGTCTTGAATCGTTATCCATGAATAAAAATCATTCCCATAACGATTTTCATGCAGTTTTGGGTACAAATTTTATAATTCAATTCGATGGCAGTTATATCAAAAACCGTCCCTTCCTGCACTCGTGCCCATCCCTAATCACATTTTTTCTTTTCTCGATGTACGTCATCATTTTTAGGAAGAAAAATTACACCTTTGTCCTTTTGAACTCATAAAAACTTGTTGATGAACTCGTGATTAGGGTGCTATCTGGAAGTCACGAAGAATGTAGGCTTCTTATGGCTGCTTGGTTCTGTTTCCTTTGATGTCGATGAATATGGTTGATACCTACATCTGGATGCATGGTTCTATTAATCACCTTTTTCTTTCTCAACCATCTATTTTTCTATAATCTGGAAGTCGTAGGCTACCAGATTGAATGAAAAATTGTGAAATATGTTACAATTGGAGACCTTATTCATCAAAGATTGAATTGGAGCTTAGTATTGGGATTCTTCATATTTTGGAGTCTCAACTTGTGGCCTCGACTTCTATAAGTGAATCTAAGCTTTTCTATTTGAAAATGAAAGGGGATTATCATCGCTATTTAGTTGTGTTTTTGGTTAGGGATGAGAGAAAAGTTGTTGTTGAGGATATGATATCGTGTTATAAGGTTACTTAGGTATTGTCAAATAATTTCGATCTAGCTAATTTAAATTATTGTTTGAAGAAATAAATTGCCTTTTGTAGGATATTTCTCGTGGGACCTAGCTCTTGTTAAGTATCAAAATTAAGGTAAAACACAAAAAAAAATGAGTTTGAACTCACTTGTTTATTCAATAGAGAACTGTGGTCTTTTTATAGGCTTAACAAAACAAAGAATATTGAAATAATGGAGGCATGTTTAACTACTCCTAAAGTTGTGGTCCGCCTAATTTAAATGAAAAACAAGTTTGATCTCCTTCAAAGTAGGATTTTATTAAACATACTCCAACAATATAAAAAACTAAGTCTAACAATTTCCTACCTTAAATTGTATTGCAATAGCAATCATTTTACTTTGATGGCAAAAAACACACCAAGCAATTCCCTCTTCTTTACAAAGGCATCGAGCTTTAAAGGCTTGGTCATAACATCAGCTATTTGATCCTTCGAACAACAACATTTCAACTCCATAACTCCACAATTTGAAAGATCTCGAAGGAAATGGTACTTAACATCAATGTGCTTGCTCCTCCTATGCATCACATGATTTTTTGATAGCTTAATGGTTTATTAAATCCACTTTACATGTAGGTTGTCTTCTAATGCTCCCTTATTTTATTCTTGGTGTTGTGTTTGACGGGGTTGAGTTGTTGACTCCACTGTCTCCTATATCTACTTCATCATATGTTCTTCTTTCTTCATTCCTTTTATCTTCTCCCTATTCAGAATAGTTCTAGTCTTAATTGGCTTCACTTTGTTCCAATCCCAACTTTCAATTTCTTCAAACACAACATTTCTATTTATCACAATATTCTCTGTGATTGGATTATAGAGTCTGTGTGCCTTCATTCCTTCACTCAATTCTAGTGAACACACTTCATGCTTTTATCATCAAGTTTAGTCCTTTTTCTATCAAGAATGTGCACATGTGCAATGCACCCAAATACCTTGAAATGATCCACAGATGGCTTCTATTCACTCCAAGTTTCCTCAGGTGTTTGATCCTTCACTACAAATGTTGGACTTCAATTCAAGCTGTAAATAGTCCAGTTGACAGCTTTAGGCCAAAACTCTTTCAATTTTTTCTTTTCGGATAAAATACTCCTCACTAAATTCATGATGCTCTTATTTTTCCATTCACCTACTTTGTTTTGTTACGAAGTGTATGTTGCTGTTATATGCCTCTTTATGCGATTGGAGCTGCAGAATTCATTGAATTCATCTAAAGTGAACTCCTCATATTAGTCTTTAAACACCTTATTAGTTCACATGTTTCCTTCTCGACCAAAATTTTAAACTTTTTGAACATGGTAAGTGCCTATGAATTCTCTGATAAATAGAACACTAATGTTTTTCTACTTAAATCGTCAATGAAAGTGAGTAGGTACCTTCTTTTACTATTGGATTATGGTGTAATTGGTCCACATATGTCTACGTGAACTAATTGAAGCCTATGTGTTGCTCTTTACTGACTCTGTTTGGGAATTACTTCTCTATATTGCTTTCCCCTTCAAGCATTCTTCACACAATTTAGATGGATTTTTCAATATAGGTATCCTATTCACCACCTTCTTGTCGTGTAGGGTTCTCAGCTCTTTAAAGCTTAAGTGCCCAAATTTGTAGTGCCATAGGTGAGAATCTTCTTTAGAGGATGTTTTGTAGAAACTTGGTTCATCAGCTATAAGTAAAGCCAATACCATAAAAATCCTATTAATTGTCATCTTTATTTGCTTGATGATCCCTCAATTTGAATGGAACACCTTGCACACATTGTTCTGAATGAGTATGGAAGCTTTTTTTTTCTTGCAATTATCATATGCTCAACAAATTGTTTTGTAATTTTGATATATAGTACATGTGAGTCAAGACCTATGTAATGCCTCCAATTTTCATCCTAACACTTCATTTTCCCAACACATTCATTCTTGAAGAATTCCCAACCTTGGAAATTTATCTATACCTTTCATTTAGACTTTAGAACCATATTTTGTTTACAGTCATATGATCAACTAGAATCTAGAAACCATACATCCTCTCATTTATCTTGGTAAAGATCCACGTGAGCCATCAGTAATACTTCGTCTTCCTTATCAAGTTTTGCATAGTTGGCTCTTTTCTTCAGGATGGGGAACTCATATGGGAAATTCCCTAGTTTATGGCATCTATAACATTCAATCAAAGCCTTTTTGAAAGATCTTCTTCCTTGACCACCACCTCTACCTCTAAAACCTCTTCAATTTGATAATCTCTCTATATATCCTCTGCCTGCGAAGCTTCCTTCTGAAATTGTCAACACATTTTTCTTTTCCATTGGTTCTGATCTTCAGCTTGTACTTATGTACTAGCAATGAGCTTTGAACTTCATCAATTAAAAGACTTCTGATGTCTTTTGATTCCTCAATAGCACACACACATATAGGTGGACTTTTCAAGGAGAGTTCTCAAAATTTTATCTACAACCTATGCATATGGCATATCTTCTCCTAAATTTCTCATGTCATTTTCCACCAGCATTACTCTAACAAAATAGTCAGTGATGGACTCACCATTCTTCATTTCCAAAACCTTAAAGTTTTTTCACAAGCGTTGTATCTATGCATTCTGAACTCTTTCATTGCCTTGAAACTTTCTTTTCATGGAATCCCATAATTCCTTTACAATGTATTTTTGAAGGATTGTCTTGAGGATGATATTCTCAATCGAGGTAAAGAGGTAGTTCTTCACCTTCAAGTATGTGAGCTTTAAAACTGCCAACTCTGCCCTATGTGTTCCATTCAAAATTCCACCTCTTATTGGATCTTTGATATTAGGTTCCCCCACTCTTTGGAATGCAACAAATTTTCCATAAGCATTGACAAATGCTCATAGTCTCCATCAAACTTAGGAATGCTTAAAAGGCCATCTCTCTATGTTGCCATTTTGTTTTACTCCTCTCGTTCTCTCTAATTCCAAGTCAATCTTTGTTAAAAAAAAATATAACACCTTGTTTGATGATGTTACCACAAAATTGGACACTATGCCCTCCATTTAACGCCATAATAGCTTGAATGCGTTGTACTACCAAGGCTCCAGATTTCACCGTGTAATATCTTCTTCAAAATCAAAAGTCCAAAGGACTAAATATTTCAACGACCCAAAATTAGAAAGAAATAGAATAATTGGGAGATCAAAAATGGGATAACAGCAATTGGGAGATTCGGGTAGCGACTCGTTCTAATGAATAATTGCAAACAACTCACTCATATCAACTATGTGTTTTGTGGTGCTTTCCTTGGTTTAGCAATGAAGGCGACGATAAAGAGAGACAACGATGTCGATTGAGGCTGGGTAAGGCAACAATTAGAATTGGATGATATAGTTGAGAAGGCGACAACAAAGAGAAACTTTGAATCACAACACAGGAACAATGGTGCCTGTGATTGATTTTTTTCTTTTCGTAGCAAAAAAATTCTTTCTTTTTTCCTGTTTCAAGCTCTGATACCAAAATGTTAAATATCAAAATTAAGGTAAAAGACAAATAAATGAGTTTAAACTCACTTGCTTATTCAACGGAGAACTGTGGCCCTTTTATAGATTTTATAAAACAAAGAATGTTGAAATTATGCAGCCACATTTAACTACTCCTAAATAAGTGATCTGCTTAATTAAATAAAAAAACAAGTTTGATCTCCTACAAAGTAGGATTTTATTAAACATACCCAACAATATGAAATACTAAGTCTAAAAACTCTCACACCTCCGATAAGGTTGGGACTTGCATTGAATTTCTCAATGTTTTCCCAAAATCACTCATTATTGATAATAGTTTCACTACCAAGATGGAGAATCAAAAGATTGAAATTTAAATTTAAATATGAGTGAGTTATGGTGTGGAATTAGATGGAATGAAGCAAGGAGTCACGAATTTGAAAGAAGATGAAGATAACGAAGTGGGTTTGGGAAATGACTAAATTGTTTTAAAAATATAATTTTATTGGTACTAAATTTGAAAGTTCGAGATGCTGTATGCAACATGATATTGAAGTTATGAAATAAAGATACTTAAATGTTACATATACTAGATAAGTAGTGAGACTTTATCTTAATCTTATTTTATTAAAGTTATGAAATAAAGATATTTAATGTATTTGTTCAGTAATTTGATATAAAGTATGAGTTTTGGAGAAATTATTTTTAGTTAGTAAAAATTAATCAATTTATCGACGTAGATGCTAATTAGACAAAAAAAAAACTTTTTTCTTCCGCTTATTGGAAAAAGATTGATGTTATGGAAACTTTGTTATATATTATTTCATATGAGAAAAAATGTAACAAATTTTTATTTTCTTTTAGTAAAAGTGTTATTTACTTCTCTAATTTTAAAAATGTATTCTTTAGTCATTTTATTTATAAAAAATATATTCATTAATCATTTTACTTATAAAAAGTTATTTATTGATCATTTAACTTATAAAAAAATGTTCGTTGGTTCTTTGATTTATAAAACATTAGCTACAAAAATACTTTTATTTCTAAAATTTCTTTAAACAAATATTAGTAAGAGTGTTTTCGTCATTCACTCACATCCTATCAAATCAAAAAAATCATAAACATAGTCTCTTATCTACATTTTATGATTATAATATCCCTGATAATTTTTATTTATTTTAAAATTACTGAATATATCTTTTTGATACCATTTTTATAAATAAAAGACTAAATGTTACATTTTTAAAATTAAGTAACTAAATAATAATTTTTGTATAAATAAAAGAATCGATATGACCTTTCACCTATTTCATATACTATATCGTATCTATTTCATATACATATATTATAATAATTTTCATAAAATATTTTTCCTAAGAAAAAATACAAATTAAATATTATTAGAATTATATATATCAAATTATACGTGAATGTAAACTTAACGAAGTAAGATGATAAGATATTTATAGTTTTAAGTGGTATGATACATTAGGCTATTATTTCTTTTATTTAATTTATGTATTATATCAGTACGTAGTAATTAATAAAAAATAATTTATTTTTGCGAACAATTTTTAAACCTACAAAAAAATACTCATATTTTGAGTTAAAAAATATTATACATGAATAATACTTTTCTCATATAATATAAATAAAAAATACTTTATTTGAAAATAATATTTTATTAAATATTTTATTATTATTATTTTGTAATACAACAACATATAATAAAAATAATTATTAATTATATTAAAATTATAACTTTTAGACTTTATTTAAATATTAATAAAGAAATTTATCTATTCATTAAAATAAATAAGATTTTTTTTATATAAATGAACCTAAATATTTAATAATAAATTATTAATTAAAAAATATAATTAAAAAAAATTTAATATCAAACTATTATAATTGATGTAGTTCAAGTTTCTCCCTTAAAATGAACAAGATAGGTTTTATTAGTAAAATCATTAAACAAACAATACTAAAATTGAATTAAGTTTAAAGATAACATCTAATTTATCTTTAATTATGATATATTTATATTAAATCTGTTATCGATATTTTCATTTTAGATCAAATAATATTTTAATATATATATCTTATTATTATATTTTTTAAAAATTAAATAAATTATACTCATATTTATATATTTTTATTATATCCATATTTTATATCGATATTTAACAAAAAATTTCTATAAAAAGAAACGTATCACATATCTACTTACATTTATCTAAATATCTGTCTTATATTTTACTAATTATACTACTTACTAACAAATGATAATTACACTATGATGTATTTGTTGTATAGGTACCATTATTCATAAAAAGATAAATACTAAATAATACAAGTTTACAATCACACTTGTTTACCATGAAAAAAAAAGTTTTTTATTAAAAAATTATATCACATATCATATTATAATTAATATAAATATATATTTTTATACATTTTATGTTTATAAAAAATATTATTTTTAAAGTTATAAATTTGAAGATATTATTTTAGTTATTTTCTCTTAAGATGAATCGATTGTTTGAAACAATAACAAAACAATAAGATTTACGTGGATACAAATAGTACCGTTAATTAAATTTTACAAAACTGCATGAAACTTTAAATAGATCAACCATTAGATATATAATATATTGGTAATATTGACTAATTCAATGTTACTCTCAACGTCTTCCCGACACGAGTTCAAACCTCCTTCTATCCATTCTGGCAGTCAGTTTCACTATCTTTATTTCTGTTTTATTTTTTTCTTCTTTATCCTCTTCACTATATATATTAAGAACTTGGGAATTTAATATTCATATTCCCTCTAAACAACAAACAATGGGCTCCACGGTCCGATTCATTCTCTGTTACTCAGCTCTGCTTATTATTCTTCTTCATTGTCCCACTGTTATGGCTGTCAAGAAAACCTACATAGTTGACATGAAACACCATTCCAAACCTTCAATCTATTCTACCCATCACGAATGGTATTCTGCCAACCTCCAATCTCTTTCCTCAACTGAAGACTCTCTTCTCTATACCTATGATATAGCCTACCATGGATTTGCTGCATCTCTGGACCCAGAACAGGCCGAGAATCTCCGCCAATCTGATTCGGTTCTGGGTGTGTACGAAGATACAATCTATACTCTCCACACCACTCGAAGCCCTGAGTTCCTTGGCCTGGACAGAGAGAATGCCTTGTGGGCAGGTCACAACATGCAAGACCTCAACCAAGCTTCCCACAACGTTATCATTGGTGTTCTCGATACTGGTGTGTGGCCCGAGTCGAAAAGCTTCGATGACTCGGGAATGCCTGAGATTCCCACTCGGTGGCGTGGCCAATGTGAATCGAGTTCAGATTTCAACTCATCTCTGTGCAATAGGAAACTTATTGGAGCACGAAGCTTTTCCAAAGGTTTTGGTATCAGTGGTGGTGGTGGGAGCTCGGAGGGGAATCCCAAGGAAGTCAAGTCACCTCGTGATCGTCAAGGTCATGGTACTCACACGGCTAGTACGGCCGCCGGAGTAAACGTAGCCAACGCAAGTTTCCTGGGTTACGCTAGCGGAACAGCGCGTGGAATGGCCACACATGCTCGAGTCGCTATTTATAAAGTTTGTTGGAACAGTGGTTGTTTCGGGTCAGATATTCTCGCGGGCATGGAAAAGGCAATCCAAGACGGTGTGGACGTTCTATCTCTTTCCCTCGGCGGTGGGCCAGCTCCGTATTACCGTGATACGATCGCAATCGGAGCATTCACGGCCGTGGAAAGGGGCATTTTCGTCTCTTGCTCAGCAGGAAATAGCGGGCCCACTGCTTCCTCATTGGACAACGTAGCACCTTGGATCATGACGGTCGGTGCCGGAACTTTAGATCGTGATTTCCCGGCTTATGCTGTTCTGGGAAACACGAAACGGTTCACTGGTGTATCGCTTTACAGTGGGTCAGGAATGGGGAACAAAATGGTTGGTTTGGTTTACAACAACGGGTCCACTTCGAACAGCTCGAGCAGTAACTTCTGCTTGTCCGGTTCACTCGAACCGGAACTAGTACGTGGGAAAGTGGTTTTGTGTGAGAGAGGTGTAAATTCACGTATCGAAAAAGGAGAGGTAGTACGTGAGGCGGGAGGTGTGGGAATGATACTGGCGAACACAGAGGCGAGCGGTGAGGAATTGGTGGCTGACAGTCACTTGTTGCCGACTGTGGCGGTTGGGAAGAAGGCTGGTGATTTGATCAAGGAATACGCGCTGTCCGATCCAAATCCAACGGCGGTGCTGAGTTTTGGTGGGACCGTTTTGAATGTAAAGCCGTCACCACTAGTAGCAGCGTTTAGTTCGAGGGGACCCAATTTGGTAACAACTCAGATATTGAAGCCAGATGTGATTGGGCCTGGAGTTAATATATTGGCTGCATGGTCTGATGCTGTAGGACCCACTGGGTTGGATGTGGACACTAGGAGGACCAAGTTCAACATCATCTCTGGTAACGGCCAGATTCCTTGTATTCATTTTTTTTTCTTTCCTAAATTCCTCGTATTTATATTGATTTGGATAAAAGAACACGTACTCAATTTAAAGATTGTGACTATGGCTCGGGTATATAAGAGATTTTTTAAAAAACAAACAGTACTTATATTACTTGAAAATGATGATGAATCTTACTACTAAGAGATTTTTTTTCTTCCTTCTTTCTCTTTTCTTTGGTAGGTGCATATATGTAAAGACTTTTTTCTTAAATAATTATATTATTCACAAATGGCATATATATATTAAAGTGAATATTTATAATGTAAAAATGGAGAAATTATAGCTTGTTTTGGATCACAAGTGTCTAAGCCAACTAAAAGATATGACGAGAATAGTGAGAGGTGCAAAGAATACCCATTCTCTCTTTCTATATAGCTTTCATTATTCATTATTCATTTTTCATATTTTAATTTGGCTAGACTACCACATATGCATGATATAAGATGAACCAATAATTTTCTAGAAAAATGATACACTGAGTTGAATTCTATTAGTCTTTTTTGGTTAGTTTTATCTTCCTTTTTATGCATGTTTAGATTTGCGTAACAAATTTAGTTTGTTTATAAGGCTAACACTAACTGATAGAAGTGAATCCATGGTTGAAAAATTGCAGGTACATCAATGTCATGCCCACACATAAGTGGTTTGGCAGCCTTGCTCAAGGCAGCACATCCAGATTGGAGTCCAAGTTCCATCAAATCTGCTCTTATGACTACGGCCTACACGATCGACAACACTAAATCCCCTCTCAAAGATTCCCAAGCGTTTGAATTTTCCACACCATGGGCTTACGGTGCTGGTCACGTTGACCCTCAGAGAGCTATGTCTCCTGGCCTTGTATATAATATCTCTACTGAGGACTACATGACCTTCTTGTGCTCCTTGGGCTATACAATTGATCATATACAAACCATTGTCAATCATCCTAACATTACATGTTCAAAGAAATTCTCTGATCCTGGTGCTCTTAACTACCCATCATTCTCAGTAGTGTTTGGGAACAATAGTGTGGTCAGATACACTCGCACCTTGACCAATGTAGAGGCTGCAGGGTCTGTGTATCAGGTGGCTGTGAATGCACCCCCTATGGTGAAAGTAATAGTCAAACCTACAAAGCTTGCGTTTAACACAGTAGGGGAAAAACAGAGGTACACAGTGACCTTCATCGCTGATAGAGCTATTGCAGCTAGTACAGCCAAGGCCGAGTTTGGCTCGATTGTGTGGAGCAACAGTGTGCATCAGGTTAAGAGTCCGGTTTCTTTTGCATGGTCTGTGTTATGAGATTCTCGCCATATAGCGCTCATTGTTTACTTGGTAAGGGTAATATTGCTGATTTGACAAAGATGGTTATCAGCATACTTATTCTTGGATGCCCTTATCAATTGAAGGATGAAGAAACTTGATAGATTGGGCAAGTTTGGGGTGACTGGGAGGAAGATTTCAAGATAATAATAATAATAATTCAAAAAAAAAAGAAGCTTTTTAAGCAATTTGCTGGCGTGTACAAGGAAGCTAATATAATAGAACAGGTGCCAGTGTTTTATGCTGTTTATATATGCTAAATTGTAGATCCTGTTGCTTTCAATTCATTTCATAAGTGCTTTTGAGTGATGAGTTGCATAAGCAAAATTCTGTGTCTTGCATTAAGAAAGCAAAAATCAGCTTCCCAGAAACCGGGCTAAAGAATGCGATTTGTTTTTAGTCAAGTTAACATTTTAGTCTACTGACTTTTACGTAATACTCTAAAAGACTACTAGGTTAGCTTTTAAGTAACCCTCTATAAATCCATTTGATAATTTGATCGACATTAACTTTTACAATATACATCTTATAGCGACTATATTGGTGATATTGAAAAGCTCTCAACGATAGGAGTTTAATAGTTAATTTGCATAGATACGAGTCTAAAGATGACATAACTAATAATGGACCACATTCTGTTATTTGAAAACTTGCAAGTAAATCAATCACCACTAAGCTCTTATCGTTAAAAGTTTCCAACGCCATCAACATCGCTATCATGATATGTGTATTTTCAAATTCAAATGGACCATTAAATGGATTTCTAGTGTCTAATTTTGCTAACCTAATGAATTTATAGAGTATTACTTTACTAATTTAGTGTACAAAGTACTTCTAAAAAACTAATAGACTAAAGTGTACAACCTAACTACTCATGCCCTGAAGCCTAGTGGTTTGGAATTATTATTATTTTTCTTTTCCTTCCTAGAAACCAAAAACTTGAGGGGTAGGGGAAGAAATGAAAAGAAAGTTTGGCAGTTCAATAATTTTGAAGCAATAATGGAGTAGCAATGGCAGGACCCATATCTGAAAATTGAAATTATGGAGAATCAAAAGTCAAGATAATTGTTAATGAACTTGAAAGAAGCAGAACAATAATAATCTCAACTGTCATCATGGCCACTAGGAGATTCCAATCTTATGCTTAAAACTGAAGAAAACGAAATGAATAACAAAGGTGCAAGGATTAAAAACTATTATTAAACCGGTCTCGTTTATAACTCTGGCTTTCCAAATTTGTTTCTCACTACTCAAGGGCACATGACATATTTGCGTAATTTATATTCTATATAAAATGATAAGGATTCTTGAATACTAAAAACACAAGGTGCAAGGATTACAACAGTTTTTTATACAGCAACAGCTACAACAACAACAACGACAAGGGCGTACCTCGGGACATTTTGGACAAGAGCATTTGAAGCTGCCTTTGCATTTGCATTTGCAGCAGCTAAAGCAATTTGCACATGAGCAAGTTGGAAAATTGCAACAACTACTTCTACAGCATTCACTCTTTTTCTTTTTACAAAAATTAAATTGAGGACATGAGCAACATTTCAACTTTGGCATTCGACAAGACGTGCATGGATTGCATTTACACGAACACCAGTCGCAACAGTGTGGCATTTCTAGTTGAATAGAACATCCAGTAGGACAGCAACAGCAAATCCATGAACAGTTAAAACAGGGGATCGCACTGCACAACAAGCATAAATAGCTAAGAAATGATACTTAATATTGTAACAGTAAACAAAAGAATTGCTTTCAAAACTCAGAAAACATATTTTGTGTTTTTATCGTGAACACAAATCATGTATTTCCTTTTAACAGAAGCAAACAAACAAAATGAGTGAGAAATTAAGACCGTAAGAGTGAGATAAGAGAATGGTACCAAAGCCATTTCCAGAAGCGACAAGTTCTACGATTCTTGCTGTTTCTGATTAATAGAAATGAGATATAAGGAACAAGATCATGATTAAGAAAGATTCAGGAGATAATGTTCTTACGTAGGTACAAAAGGATCAGGTTTTGCCACCATGTAATCGACAATCCTGCAAAATGGTGATGGTCAATCTACTACATGCTTGGAGGGTAATCATGGATATGAAAAATGAGTTAATACATATAGAAAAGACATTGTTTAACTTCTACTTAAAACATATTTTTTAAATATACAAGCTGTACAATTGAACTGATGGCCAAACATACTCTTTGCAGCATTTTGAGGAAGGATGAATGCGGTCCATTGATTTTAACTCTTCCTGGTCAAAAATGCCTTGTTAATGAATTTGTCCACTTTCCATAGAAACATCAACAATAATGAAAAAAGTACTCGTGCATTTTTCGATTTAATGGATCTTTGTCAAGCAAATGAAAACCCTTTTTCATAATCTTTCGACAATGATTGGTAACAAATATGTAGATAGTTGGCAATAGTCAGTGGTCAAAACAATTCAAGAAAGATGGAATTTACTTCATAAAATTCCTCACACATTGTAAGATTAATAGTAGATAACAAAATCTTAGAAGGTAGCAAGTAACTTCAAAATTCATACTATTCAAGGTGCGAGCCACCAGAGGTCCTATTTCTTTATAAAATAAGCAGCTTAGTTCAGTTAATTTTATCTTGGGCATGTGTAGTCCATATTTATGCAACATGAGCACTATAATATGGTTCACTCAGTGATATAGTGATGAGACTTACTATTCTTATGTTTCAAGTTAAAAGTTTAAATCAAACTAAATAGTAAATACTATTTACTCAAAAAATAAAAATAAAACATGAACATTACAATGTATCATTTTTGAAAATTGACTATTAAAAATGACTAAAATGCTCACTTTTCATAATTAGGGATTAAAATTGCTCGTTTTCATAAAATTACATGACTACTAGGATCATTTTCGCCTATCTCAAATAGGTCATGTGTTATTGCATATATATGGTTCACTTAAATCTTAAATCTCTTAATGGACTCTGGGGAAGTCCATAACTGGTCTCAACAGTTCAGAGTTAAGAAGAAGAAGAGACTATGTGATGCATTTTCAGTCAGTACAGTTCTCTGTGACAGTAAAATCATGCCAGAACTGACCCAAAAACAGAGAGACTGTAGTAAAATATAAATCCCCTGGCCAAAACATCTTCAACCAGAGATCAACAACTTAAGGGAAGGGTCTTAAAGTCTTAGTAGGCCCCTGAAGTAGAACAATCAAGAATTTTAAAATCGTTTCAGCTATGATCATTTTCCAATTTACTTGAAAATATTGTTCAACAGCTTCCACAAAAACCATTTCTGTATAAAAATAAGTGCTTCTTGAACTGAATTGACAGTGTTTAGAACTTTATAAAAGCCTGTGACATCAAAAGCATAAAAGAAAAGAATTGAAACAGAAAAAAATACACCAGACAGTCACACACATCAAGTTTTGATTTTCCCCATTTATGTGCTTCTAGTTGATTTCAAAGACACCATTTTAGAGTACAAAGAAAGCAACATATCTCTAAATTGTCTTGAAAGCATATTTATGATGAAAACCCAGCTGACTTTAGACACTTGAGAGTTATAAAAACCCAATAAATCATAACATTAGCAAATGCATTATCCAATAACACAAATCAAATCTAGACAACAAAGTCAAAATCTTGAAAACCCACCTCAAGAAAACCAATCTCTCTGTCAAGCATCTGAACCTTAGCTGTTTCCCGGCGTTTCCCATACAAATCTGGATACTCAGGAGGGGATTTTGGGCAAGGTGGAGGCAGAGAAGGAACTGATGGAGGACAACCAGCTGGAGTAGCCATCGTTGAAAAATCTCAATCTCAAGCCACAAAGTGAAGTGAACCCAAAAATCAGAACTTTTGCCTCAATGAAATAAAATAGGCTAAGCAAGAAGTTGATAGTACTAGTACTAGAAAAAGAAAAACTACCCAACTCGCAGTAGTAAGAAAGCCGACCAATTCTGATAGCCGTAATAGTAGTAGTAAGTGACAAACAAGACGCGGCAAATGATGTTAGGTGTGAATTGTATACGAAAAGTGTGTGGCAGAGGCAGTAATTAGGGTCTCTGACAAGGATAATTACGACCCAGAACCACAGAAAAAGGAAAACGAAATAATTCGATTCAAGGAAATGTACGTATCATAAAGAAGTTTCAGAGATTAAATGAAGGTTTAAAGTTAAAGAAAATTTTAATTTAAGAGTTTAAAAAGATAGTATTTATTGTTGCAAAGGCTAAAACACAAGTGGTGAGGTTTGTTGATTTGTTCTGGTCACTGGATCCGTTAGGCTTCTCGATGCAGAGCTTTTGTGTGCACGGTAAGTACTAATTAGATGTAATAATCTGATAATATAAGTTAAAATATTTAATGGCAATTGTAAAGATGGCAGAGAAAAAGCCTGCAATTGCAAGTGTTTGTACGAACCCATTTGGGCAAAGTTTAGATTTTTGATTGAAATTTGATTTAGGATATTGAAATTTGTTTCCTAAAACAAATGAGTGAAAAACATAACACTTCTGTGCTAGCGCTTTGTATTGTATATGGGTTTGTGTAAGAAATAGGTGTTATTCATGACTAACTTCTCAATAGTTGTTGTTCTTTTTCTTTTTCTTTTTTACATTTTTTCTGCTAACCTGGTGAGTTTTGCAGAAAATTCAGAGAAGAAGCGAAAAGCACGATGGGCTAGTAACTCAGACCGCACGTGACTCTGAGTAGGAGAGAGGAAATAAAATTTCAAAAACAAGGCCTCGTGTGTTTAAACTTTGGATTTGAGTTCGAAATGAGACCAAGAGCCCTGATTTTGAGAATAACCCGCTACTGTATATTAGCACCTTTTGTATTTCAGCTCTAGAAATTCAATAAAAAAAACCTTATTTATAATAATTTCTTGATTAAGATGATTTACATGTTGGAATTTTAAAAAAAATATTTTATTAAATAAAAATTTAATTTATCATTTTATATTAAACATAAATTAATTAAATGTTTAATTACATCAATTTAATCCATACCAATTACATTAAATAATAATAGATTCATTTTTTTGTTATTATTAATGGTATCATTTTAAGTTATTTCTCAAAAATTATTTATTAGAATAATATATTTATATTTTAGTATGTATAAAAAATATCTAGTTTATACAAATGAAACAAAAAAAATGTCTAAAATTTAGGGGGAAAAATCAAAAATACCCCCGAGTTTTTCAATATCTTCAAAAATATTCTTAACGTTTAAAATAAAAATCACAATATCTCTGAGGTTTAAGATATCTTTAAAAATGCTCTTATTATTAAACAAAAGTATCAAAAAGTCGTGAAAAATCACATCAATATCTGAAAAAAAAATTTCTACCCCTACCCTATATAGCTTTTTGAATATTATCGTTGAAAATATTATCGCAAATACCCTTGAAGTTTTGTTTTTCTACAAAAATATTCATACTATAATAATTAATTTAACTTCATCGAAAATACCCCTTATATTATAATTAATTTAACTTCATCAAAAATACCCCTTATATTATAATTAATTTAACTTTATCATAAATACCCTTAATATTATAATTAATTTATATTTATCAAAAATATCTCTACTATAATATTTAATTTAACTTCGTCGAAAATACCATTGATATAATAATTAATTTAAATTCATCAAAAATACCCTTACTATAATATTTAATTTATCTTCATAAAAAGTACCCTTACTTCTAAATAACATGATATATTTTTTTTCAAAAATACCCTTATTCAATAACCTGCTATAAATAATCATCAAAAATACTCCTCATCAATAATAAGCTATAAATATTAACTAAAAAATACCTCAAACTTGTTCAATAACAGTTCAATACATATCATACATCCACATCCACATTCACATTTATAGTTTATATTACAAATCATACATCCACATCCACATTCTCATTTTCATACCATATTAACATGTTCAATAATAATTAATATTCACATCCACAGTCATATTTCATACTAACATACTCAATAACAATTCACATCCACATTCACAATCTATATTACAATCTAAATTCTTACAATATGTAATGGGAGGGGACACCATAAATGAGTTTAAATACACAAAAAACTACAAAGTGCATATCATGTCCCCCAAAACCTGGTGTATACATAAACTTTGAGTTACAAAAGATTTCCTTCCAAATCATATTCATTGTTCCATTTACTTACATATTTTAAAATAAAAATTATAAAACAAATCAAAGCCACATTTCAAAAGGCTCACTTTGACTTGTTGATTCTCCCATTTTCTGCTTCTTGTTGATTGCATCACCACTATCTATCACCCGATTCATAAACAGTAAATAAATTTATGGTATAAGAAGTAATGCATAATGAATATGTTATACAATACATTACCTAAATGTGATTAGTTCTTTTGTTTTGTTTTTTCTTGACCACCTTCTTTGAAGTTGTTTCCTACAAACAATTTAAAGTTTAATATAATGAACCAAATATATTTAATAAATAAATAGTTATAATTTTACCTGAGTTTCATTAGTTGGATTCTTTAACTTCTCCCTACATGTCCTCTCATTATGACCAAATTAATTGCAATACCCACATTTCAATCCTTGTGACCTCTTATGTTTCTCTGGTTCAGTAGCTTCCCTATGTCTCTCAATTGGTGGTCTCCCTTTCTTTGGTTTATAAATTGGTGGAAGTATTTGTTGCTCATCAGGGATCATAACCCACCCCTTTTTCAGATGGAACGGGGTGAATCAAAGAGAAATATGTCTTCAAATACAAAGCCTTTGTAAAATATGGATGTACATAGTCCTCAATCGTATACCTTCTATCCATAATACAACCAACACCATGCTTACAAGGTAAACCACTCAATTTCCACCCATAACAACTACATGTCCACCTATATAAATTAACCAACATGTTGCAACGATCCAATACTTCAAATATTCCATCTCCAGCATACAAGACCTTTAAAACTCTTCCTTCTTCTTGTCTTTGAAGAATGTATTTCATTACATTTGGTGGAAAAGGAGTAGTCCACTTCAAAACCTCTTCATTCCTCTTCACTATTAACCGCATCAATTTTCTTCTCACCTCTTCAAATAAATTCACAATAGGTCTAGACCTCACTCTTTTCAACCAATTGTTAAAACTTTCAATCATGTTATTGGTCACATGCTCAACATTTACATCATCATCAAAAGCATGTCTACTCCAATATGAAGCTTGGATCTTACTTAAATATTCATGTGCTTCAGGCTTTTCTTTCTTAATTTCATTCATCACATCATTAAATTCAGTTGTTCTAGTTGCTTTAGATGCTACCCAAAACAAAGATCTCATTTTCATGTTTGGATGCTTACATTTCAAGTTGGCATAAGTATGCCTAGCACAAAATCTAACATGGGAAGTTGGGAAAAACTTATTGATTGTTGAAACGAGACTTTTTTGTCTATCAGACATGAAGCACATCTTTCTTTTTTCAAACTCCTCAATATGTTGGTCTAATAAAGCCATGAACCACATCCAAGTTTCACTATTTTCAAATTCAGCCCAAGCAAGGACAATTGGAAACAAACCTCCATTAGCATCCAATCCAATAGCAACCATTAAGATATCTTTATATGAACCCTTTAAAAAACATCCATCCAAACCAAGGAAAAGCCTACATCCACTTAAATACCCTTGTTTTGAAGCGGATAAGCTAATGAAACATCTCCTAAAACAAGGGCTGACATTTGGTATTGGAATATGAGTATCAACAACTGCCATTGATCCAGGGTTTGTTCTTAAAATTGTATGACAATATTGCCTTATTTTTGAAAAACTACCAATATGGTCACCCAATTCTCCATCACAAGAAATTTTTCTTGCCCTATACAATGTCAAGTCAGGTACAGATATACCACATCTTCTTTTACACTCAGTAAACAATATAAGGATACTTACATTAGGATTTCCCATAATTAAGTCCTTTAATTGGGAAGCTAACCAAGAGGATGTAGCAGATCTTTGTTTTTCAACTTTTTGACAACTATGTCTCCCTTTATTGTCTGTTGGCTCAAGTGTCTTAACCATAAATTTTTTCTTATCAATTCCAACAGAAGCGTGTCCTCCAACCATAATCAGGTGCTTTACACCTTGCAGTTACTCGGGTTTTGTCAACTTTAACCTTCTCACACTGGAACCCAACTTGAACAATGTATTCTTGTAAGATAGCTTTAAATTCTTTATCATCCTTAAATGTATCTCCGACATTGAAGTCAATGCTACCATCACTTCTTCTCTTAAATTCCCTATTTTCATATTGACAACTGACTTTTTTAGCACTTTTTCCTCGACAATCTTCTGAGTTAGTATCACTGATATGATGAAAAAATTTATACCCTAAGTCCTGAAGACGATAGTATCATAAATTTCATCATCCTCTTCATCATTTCTTGTAATGTCATCATGCCAATCAGGATCCTCCTCATCACTGCTCCAAAAAAAATTCTCATCTTCATCGTAATGTTCATCTTCAACTTCAACAACTATTCCTGCTTTATATTTTTTCAATCTTTCATAATTCCTTGAAGGTTCACCCTCGTTTTGGCTATTACTAGTTGGGAATGGCTCAAATGAGTCAAGGTGAAAGTGAGGTGGTTCATTTGTTGGTTCAAAAGGCGGTTCATTTTGTGATTTGTTTGGTAATATAGCTCGTGTTTTCTTGAAACTCTGATATTCTAACATGGGAGGTGAGAAAATCACTTCCAAAGGATTAAATTCTACAAACAAGTCTAGCCTTTGCTTTTTATTATTCCTATAATCGTTCATCAATTCATGTAATTCATTATCGGTTTTTAATACACTTCGTTCATCACTATCAACTTTATTTGCTTCAATCCTAAAGTCTTCTTTTTTAAGCGTCAATCCCTTATTCATAATGACCCTTTTAGCATCATGGAAGCAACAAATGAGACTATATTCATCATCAGGTATATGACCAACCCATCTAACTTCACCAAATAGATGAACATACACACTAGCCCATTCATTCATTTTTATCGCCCTATATAACAAACAAAAGTATTGTTTATAAGCATTATTATGTTAAATCATAATTGTTGAAAACATCTTCATCACAATCTGATTTTTTTTAATATATCGTCTCAAAAACAAAGTACACAAAATATAAACCCTAAACAATACTATGGTCAAAATATATAATATTATCGCAAATACCCCTGAGTTTTTGATATTCTTCAAAAATATTCATGGGTTCTTCAAAATCATACAAATGATCAGCTATTTCAGAAAAAAAAAAACATTACAACTAGAATATCAGAGCAAACTGCCATACAATAGGTTGTGAAATACATATTATATATTATCAAAACAAGCAGGATATTGTTAAAGAATGAGTTCTAAAATACAAATTAAAAAAAGATGAAATACAAAATCAAATATAGTGAAACGATATTCTGCTCCAACATATGCAAGTGTGCGTAAAAAACATGTCTTTATCCAAACGAACTAAATACAAAATATATATGAAATCAATCAGCTTATACCTGTTATATTGTAACGATGGGTCGCGTTAGGGCAGCAGGTGACATGTTCTATTTTCGCATGAAGATGAGTCGCGTATTTGCGATAACGGCAAAGGAGTTGCAATAACGGCAAGGGAGTTGCTATAACGGCGAGGGAGTTGGTGGCTGGAAGGATATCTGTGAGGTTTAGAGACTGAAATGAGTCGCATGATGGAGGAATGGGTGATTGGAACAAGCGACCGAGGAGGTTGGAAGTGTGGCGGTGAGGCTAGGAGAAGAAGAAGGGAAGGGTTTTTGCGTGAAGAAGAAGAGAAGGGTTTTTGTATGAAGAAGAAGAGTGATATATGTATAGGAGTGAGATTACCATTTTATCCTTAATGTTAAACGGAGATATAAAACTGATAACATTTAAGGACAGTTTTAATATTAAATAAAGTTTAGAGATAATTTCGAAAAAAAGCAAAACATAAGGGATATTTGCGATAATTATCCAAAATTTAGACTAAACTTCAACTCACTCAGCAGCTACGTCACTCTGCCTCTGTTCAATATCAAGGAATGTTAAATGTTAAATGCCACCATATCAAGCTTAAGTTATTCTCAATCTTTAAAAGCCTGGGTGAAATAGTGTTTTTTAATGAACAAGGAATCTTTTACTCAGTTATAAAAAGAAAAGATAAAAATTGACACTTAATATTTTTTTTATTTTTTTCATTTTTCAGCTTTGAATTTAAATTCACATGCTGGAATTTCTTTCTTAATTTTTCTCCCTTGTGTTGATTAATGAGAACAAAAAGGCTTAATCAATAAGTATTTAAAGCTTTGAACTTTCTGATGTTGAAGATGCAGAGATTCGAGTATATTTTAGTTTTTTAAGAATACACAGGAAAGGTAAAGTATCAAAATTTATTGGTAATTATTAATTAGCAAGAGGGTTTATTCTAGGTTCATTGTTTTATTTTTTCAAAATTATTATTTAAAAAATAATAAAAATAATATCTCTTATATTAAATTTTATATATTTTTTTACTATTAAAAAAATTTAATACATAATTAAATTTTAAATAATATATTATTAAATATCGTTTAAATTAAAATATAATAAAATAAACTTATTAAGTATTCAATTTTATTTAATGTTATTTTTATTATAAATTTTTAAAATAATTCTCACTTTCTACGTTTTTGTTCAACCACTATTTTTAACAAAAGCAATAAAGAATCCTATTTATTTCAGTAAAAGGATCAAATAAATAAATAAAAATATATATTCTTTCTAGGCAAGTACATGTAAATTACTAGGAAAACTGTATTTTCACGGCCTACAAAACTAATGTTAAAATAATTAAAAAAAATTAGTGTAAAGATATAAATTTTGGTGTGCCCAATAACATAAAACAATATCATATTACTAAACGGGACAACATTCAAGTTTCGAAATCAAAAACATAAAAATGAAAAGAAATTAAAGTAAAACTATCATAGTAACTCAAATTATTATTATTGAAATATATATATATATATATTATCTTCTTTCTTTTTCTTCCCCTCTTATTTTTATCTTTTTTTTCATAAATTTAGAAGAAAGTGATAAAAAAATTAAAATATGATATTATATTACCTTTTTAATTTTATGTGTATAACATTAAATAATAAATGATAGAATCAGATGATAATAAAAATAAGTTAATTATATCAAAAATAACAACTTTTTTATTTTATTATTATTTTTAATAATTTAATCTTTTTATTTTAAAAAATGATAATATAGAATAAATAATCAATTTTTATTTTGTTTTTATTTACTTTTCTAATAGTGTTTTACTGTTATTGAGATACATTAATTTCCTATATTATTTATAGTAATAAATATTAATAACTATAAAATTGATAAAAATAATTTTAATTTTTTATTAATCATTCTTGTATTGTCAATTTTTCATAATAAAAATAAATAAATTATTTTAATTGATGAAACTAAAAGATATTTAATGCATTTATTTATAGATAGAGTTATTGAGACATCTTTTTTTGTTTTTGTTTTCACAACATATTTAATACAAATTTAAAAATTATCAAAAACATCTCTCATAAATTTTAATTGATATAGAATAAATTTTAATTAATAATTATTTAATTGATTGAATATAAAAATTAATAAAAATAAAAAATATATATATATTTTTAGAATAGTATTTTATGTTAAAAATTTGATATAATTTTTAATATAAAATACAAGCAAGTAAAACCACGCATACGAGTAGGGTGAACACGAATTACGATGATTTCAGGTGGGACCTTGAGATTTATAGGTGGGACCATGAGTGAGGCGACGGTTCATCAAAATTTGATGTGCTGACGTCCCTTTCAAAAGTACGACCACGGCTAAAGAGCGAATAAGCGATGACTCAGTGATCATTAATCAGTGGCTTGTCGAGTGGACTGGGCACATTGTTGTAAAGGCCACAACTCAGGCCCTGTACTATTAGCTATTTAATTTCTGAATCATAAATACATGAAAGAACCACGAATTTATTACATGCCAAGGTATCCCAAAAAAAATCATAAATACATAGACTATACATAGAAATGCTAATCTATCTTTATGTACCCTTTGTTGTGATTTATTATTAGTATAACACGTGCCCTCCATTCTTTAATAGAGTTTATAAAAATCCTTCACATCGTTTTAGGGATTAAAAAAAATAATAGTATAATATATATTTATTCATAATGCCCAGGCCTAATGAAAACTTGAAACTAATCTAGAAGGAAAAAGCCCATCGAACAACAAACTGATATTGGCCGATTCAAGATACATCCTGAAAAAATTGTAAGCAAAAATACTAATATCACGTAAATTTACATACACATTTCTTCTATATTGATTTGTTAGAATTATTTCAAAAATTAAAAAATTGATTCATTTTTATAAATAATATTGAGATATAACACAATAAAAATGACATGAGCGTAAGAGTTAGTACAAAATTGTATATCCTATACATTCTTCTATCCTCTGGACACATCCTAATATTTTTTTTTACAAATTGTGTATGCATTTAGAAGTTTTTGGAGATGTAACTAGAATTTGACCGATGATATTTGATAGTAGAGCGATGAACAACTTATGTAAGATGACTCATGACTCAGATCCGAAATGAATTTAAATAGGGAATAAAACACAATTCCACGATTATATTACCCAATTTGGATAATGATATTACAATAATTTTATTATTATCACAATAAAAATATATTAAATATTCATTTTATACATATTATTAATAATACCTTATTGGCACTATCATTGATAAAATGGTCAAGAATTTAAGTTCTAACAATATCTCCCCTCGGTATCTTAAAGCAACACTTAATGTTTAGCTCATGAATGCTTAAAAACTATTAAATTTTATGAGTTAACTTTTAGTACATGGGTGTAAAGTAAATTGAAATGAGATTTTAATTATATTCGTAAAACAATTCATTAATTTTCAAAAACTATCTTATTTTGTCTCACTTAATTTTTAATGAAACAATATCAATAGAAATATCTCTTTTGTCTACATACCTAAATAAGACAAATAAAAATAATATAAAATGATAATTTATAAGGTAAACTTAATAAGAATAATTATACAACAAATGTTTAAAGTTAGATCTATTAGAACTACAATCTAAATGAGATGAGATAATATTGCATCATGAGTCTATTAGAGATACTAAATAAGACGTGAGATGAGATAAAACAACCTATTTTACATCTCTATTTTATAGAAACATAAATTGGTAAGAATAATTAGTGAGTGTATTCAATGTTGATTGTATCAATTGCGTTTTTCTTAAAAAAAAAATAAAAAAAATAACTTTATGGAAAGGCACAATTTAGGGTGTCAGCAGTCAAGTTCTGACTTACCTTAATGTTATACAAGATAGGCGAGTGCTCATCTTTCAGCCTCTGGTTGAGAAAGATGATAATCTATAAAACACAACATCAACACTAGTTTTACAGTTTTGGGAATGGTCAGTGCACTCCAACCAGCGAAACAACGCCCATTGATGTGCTCAGCCTAAGAGAGAGAAATATCAAGTAAATAGCTATGAGGCCAACTCCTAACATCTTGTTGGGACGCATATTGTTTCCGAGAAGCACAATCAGCGACCATATCAGTCCTAGCATTAGAAATCCCATTGTATAAAATAAACTACCATCTTTAGGAAGTACATACGTTGCAGGCCTCTCACTCCAGGCTTCAAGCAGCAATGAGATCCCAAGACCAGCTAGTGTATTGAACATAGGGCCAGCATAACATCCCGACATTGCTATCTGTACACCATCGTTTCCATTAATTGCCAGAGCAACATTTGACATTAAATCACCCATCGAATTACCCCATGCCAGTACAGTCACTCCAAGAATTGACGGGTTAATTCCAAAAATTATACCTAATGATACCAACAAAGCAACAAGTTCATTTGCAACTATATAGAACCATACAATACTCATGAAAAATCCACCAAACACCCATATAAATAAAAATCTTTGCGGAGGTTGATCATTTCTGGTGTATAAATACGCAAGAACACCAAGTACACCACCAAAAACAACACTAACAAAATACGCAATTTCCCTGCTTAGATATCCCACATTGTCTTGGGCATTCCATAAAATGGCCAGAAGAACAGGTGCTAATGAAGCACTTGCAACAGCATACCCTTTTGACCACCTCTCCTCCTCGACAACAGGAATAGTTAACCGTCTCGGGATCGTCAATGGCATCTCCATCCATGGCAACAATTTAGAACAAAAAGAAGAGGCTGGCTCGTTTTTGACTTCCTCATCATTCCAACCCCACAACGATTTTGGGCTCTCCTTACCAGCCTTCACATTTTGATTTGAATAAATTGCAAAATTCGAAGCCCACATCCACTGAGGCAACCTATTTTCAAGATGTGGTACATCACTGTCAGAATCAGACTCAAGTAATGATGCATGTACCGAGTCATCCTCTTCAAATCCACGGGCAAATATACTTCCTCTGAGAGGAAGTAATGGTGTAACAGCATCTAACCTTAATTTGCTAGCATGTTTCCTCAATATCTCATTAGCAGCAACAGCGGATGCATATATAACATAAATGGAAACAAAAGCCACTGCATTCCCAACAGTAACCTTACCAACAATCAATATGAAGGAAAGTGAAATAAGAGTGAAAAGGAAGAAAGATATATCCCTGATGAAACACTTTTTATCAATCTGAATCCCCCTTTCCGCTACAAAAAGAGATATTGTACCCACTACAACACATGTGACAAAAACAGCTCCACCCAAAACACTATTTAGACCCACCTCACCTGAATCCTTTCCCATAAAAGCAGCAATACTGGAAAACACATCAGGAGCACCATTCCCAAGTGGGAGCAAAGATACTCCCGCCACAGTTGCCGGCAACTTCAAGAGACTTGAAAGCTTCTCCAAAGAACAGCAAAAGTAATCTGCCGCAGTATTACCCAATAGATAGAACAGAGCAGCCATCCAAACCATCAACAAAGCATAGCCCAAAAAATTAACTTTCTCACAATTACAATAAAAGAATGCAATGTAATCGAGAAACCCTCCTGCATTGCACTCTGGATGGGAAGTCAAGTACTCACACTGGTTCCGATAACCCTTATGTTGAAACAACCCACTGCACAATTTGGGATCACCCACGGTTAAGTTGTTAGCATCTGGACCACCGCCAGCAGATATGCTATGATTCAAGGAATTAGCATCGACTTTAGCCATTCTCCGACGAATAACCTCAATCTGACGACCCTGATCATGAAACCCACCAGCTCTGAAGCTCCACTGAAGGGGAAGAACTGAATGCGAATTTCCCAAAAACAGTTTTCTCAGAGAACTATCCTGATTATAGAACAAGACCAACAATGCCAAAAGACAAATCCCATTGAAAACCCCGCGAAACCGAGGATTTCTCGTACCAAAAATCCGTGGCTCTTCCTTCATATTGCCCGTCCACGCTTCTCTCTCTCCAATCGAAACTGTAATCCCACGAACTGTCGAGAGGAGAAATTTAAGGAATTCAAGAATTTTAAAACCCTAGTCCTAATTGAAAGGGGATCTAATTTTTCAATACAGAAATCGAAAATCCGTAATTGAAAATGTTAACCACAAAAGGTTATATAAAGTGTAAGATATACTTCCAAATTAAAAATAATTAAGAGGTACCTAAGAGAGAAACAGAGAGATTTCGCGCAAAGAAGAGCAGCAATTTCAAATAAGCTTCCTCTGAAATTTGTTTTCGTCCTGGTTTGAGATGACAACCAATCAGTTCATGCCCCTTGCAAATCCACTAAATGGGTTTATGCCTCTTGCTCTTGGATTCAATTGTAAGCTCAGCTCTTAACCTGCTTCGCCAATTTTTTCAACCTTTACGGCTTGGACCGGAAAACCACGCCGATCAAATGTTTTTTTCTTCTTCATGTTATTCTAAAACAATAAAAATAATAATTTTATAAATATATTTTTTTAAAATAATATTTATATGTTTTTATTATTAAAAAATAAAATAATATTTTATTTTATTTTAAAATATTTAAATTAAATTATAATTATTTAAATTGAATATTAAATTTATTTAATTATATTATATTAAAATTTTATTTTTATTTTTGGTTCAACATATGTTTTTCCATACTTTTATTGAACTTTTATCTGTATTTCTCGAATTAATATATATATTGTCACGGTGAGAATGTGATAAAATAATATTATATAAATATGGTATATAATAAATAATTTTTTTATATTAATTTTATTATTATTATTATAAATAGTTAATAAAAAAATAATTTTTTATATCAAATAACATATTAATACAAAATATTAACACATTGTATAATAACTCGGTAATAAAACTATTAGTATGGCTTAAATAAGTTATTCACTTCATTCCAATTCTTTTAAAATTATATTATTAAGTTAAAAAACTAACTTAATTCAAATTTAAGCAACATTTTAATACTTTAATTGAAAAAGATATATTAAATTAAAAATATAATAAATAAGATAAAAGATAAAAAAAATTATCAAAAATTTATTATTAATATTATTATAAAATTTACAAAAATATTACTGTTAATCGAATTGATAAATATAAAAAGTAATAATTAAAAGATAAAATTAAATTTATATTAAAATATTTTAATAAATATAAAATTATAAGATAAATAATAATATACACAATATAAGTGTGATTAACGAGATGATGATTAACTCAAATTTTAAATTTAAATTACATTAATTTATAATTAAATTTATATACGGTTGAAAAAATAAATAATTTATTTTATAAGAAATATCACATTTCATTTTATTGAATATTTCTCATGTTCTACTAAACATTTTTAAAATATAAATTGTATTAATTTATAAACTATTAATATTTATTTTATATATCATTATAAATTTCTGTAAGTCTAGTTTTAAATAAATTTTACTTTTTAGTTATTTTAATTTTTCTATCAAATGTTATGCATATTTTACTAATTTTTTTTTACTCATTTTTAAAACAAAATCATACTAATTTATCAACAAATCATTTCAAGTAATATTAAAATGTTTTAGAATTGTAGTTTATAATAAATTTTATAATATGTCATTTCAAATTTTGTATAAAAATTTATGCTCATTTTATTAATCATTGCTTGAATTTGGTATAATATTTTTGACTAATTTTAAAAATATAGACAATATTACTTCATAAAATATTATGAATCATTTCAAAAAATTATGAATTATAATTTAATTTTTTTGTAAAAATTTATACTCAATTCAATAGAACTTATCTTAAAAGGTTAAAAATTAAAAATTATGAATTAGTTATCAAACAAAAAATATCAAATTTTTAATTTATATTTTCTAAAATTAAAACTAAAAATTGATTATAAAAAAAATTCAAAAAATTTTAAAATTAAAAATTAAATTTTTAAACTCAATAATTATAAATTATAAATTAAAATATTCAAATAATTTAAATGAATTTAATAAAAAAAATATAAACAAGTTGACCTAATTCATTTAAAAATTGAAATAAGTTAAACTTGAACAAACTAAGTCATCCTAACTTATTTAACACCTATATTTATAATATCAAAAAAATTAAAAAATACAATTACCATCAAATCACAGAATATGTAAATAATCAAAACAAATAACGTTTTAATCTTTATTTCCATCCTAACAAATTTGTACTCTCGATATATTATTTTTTTTCGTTAGTTTAATCAAATGAACATATTATAATTATATTTTGAACGCGTACTTTTTGAGTTATTATATATTTCATAAATTAGTTATAATTTTAAAAAAACAATTTTATAGGTTTTAACAAATAAAATTGATTTAAAAATATAATGCAATTCACACAAATACTCACATATGTGTTTTATTTTAACATTTTTTTAGATTTTAAATTTTTAGTTTGTTTTTTAATAGTTAGTAGACTTGTGATGACACACTCAAAAGTTAATAGATTTTTGTACAATTTGATTATAATTAGTAGACTATTAATGTTCTTTATCCTTTAATAAAATGTATTAATTTGATGCAGTTTTAATATTTTATTGTGAATTTTTTACACGTGTATTTAATATAGGACATTAGTAATATTTTATTATTATTTTCTTCGCTATAACATTAACAACCTTTTTTTCTTCCAAAAATTACTAAATTTTTATTTATTTTAATCATAGTTAATATAACATTACTATTTTTTTTATTAAATGTGTATATGTACTAAAAATACCTAAAATGAAATTGTAATACCAGTAAGATAGCAAACACGATTATTTGGCATAGATTTATTTTCTTTCTAGGTTTATATATAGATTTGATTTTTTTATTTAAGTATTATTACAATTCAAATCTTAAAAATTTAATTTATGAAATATCAAGTTATGTTAAAGATCTAACATCTCGTTACTATGTTACCTATGGTTTTTAAATGTTCTACGATAATTTTATTTATTTATTCTATTTAAATGAATATAAATTATTTTTTTTTAAAAATACACTATATTCATTCTAGTGATAATAGCTAATAAATTTTATATATTACACATATTAAACTATAATTCTTATTAAGTTACCACATAATTATTTTAATATTTTATATCTTAGTCTCATATTTAATCTAATGGGTTATAAAATTTGGGAATTTTTTTCCGTTCAAATTAGGGACTGATTTTGGGTAAATATAAATTAAGATTTGATGCATTTTTGAGTTCTAACTCAAAATACCCTTTTAGAGTGCACATTTTTTCTCACCGCTGGCACAGGGAGGAAAACCAGCCGTCGACTAACCAAACATCGAAGTTCGGTCACCAGACGAGTCGCGAGTGAGTCACACGCACCACCGCGACTTTCTGTCAATTTTCCAAGCGTCTCATCGTCGGCACAGGGAGGAAGACCAACCTTCGACCGACCAAACCCCGAAGTCCGGTCACCAGACGAGCCGAGAGTGAGCCACACGTGCCACCGTGACTTTCTATCATCTTTCCACACGCCGGCACGTGACAGCGCATCCATGCAGCTTTCTTCTTCGGTCGACCTCGTGTCGCTCTTCGTCGCTCCCCTACGTCATATGTGGTGGTTTGGCACTCATCGCTTGTGATTGTTCAGGTTTTGGTTCTTCCAATTTTGTGTTCTTGTTCGCTGCGTGTTTGGTTGCTGTTGTTGTTGGTTTTTTTATTCGTTTTTCTCGCTGCCTTGTCATTTGTAAGAGTTATGGCTGAAAAGAAATCTAATATTGTAACGGATATGGTGCCTGTGATTTCTAAAATCACGGACCATAAGCTCAATGGCTCGAATTATTTGGCTTGGAGTTAGACCATTCGAATTAATTTGAGAAGTATCGGCAACGATACTCATTTGACTAATGATCCTCCTAAAGATGATTCCAAGCAGACATGGCTTAGAGAAGATGCTCGCTTATTTCTACAAATTCGGAATTCTATTGAAAGCAATGTAATTGACTTAATCAATCATTGTGAATTCGTTAAGGAATTGATGAATTATTTGAATTTCTTATATTCTGGTAAAGGAAATCTTTCTCGCATGTATACGGTATGCAAAGCATTTTACCGTGCAGACAAACAAGATCAGTCATGCACAAATTATTTTGTGGAATTTAAAAGGATTTATGAGGAGCTCAATAGTTTGATGCATTTTAGCCCTGATGTAAAGGTTCAACAAAGCCAACGGGAACAAATGGCGGTCATTAGTTTTCTTGCCAGTCTTCCCTCTATTTTTGAGACTACTAAGTCCCAGGTTCTTTCTGGTTCTGAGTTCTCCTCTTTACAAGAGGTGTTTAGTTGAGTTCTTCGTACAGAAGGCACTCCACCTCCACCAACTCAATTAAATGGTGTTTTAGTCAGCGGAAGTAATAATTATGAGTATGGACGGTCAACTTATATGAATAGAAACAAAAGAGACGGCTCACACGGGTTTGAAACTCGACCACAGGACCTAAGAGGTATTGTATGTCACTATTGTCACAAACCAGGACATACGAAACATGACTGTAGAAAGCTTCAGTACAAGCATCACAAAGGTCACTCGGCTCATATTGCATCCACTTCTGATACTTTTGAAAAATCGGTTCTTATCTCTGCAGATGAATTTACCAAGTTCTCACAGTATCAAGAATCATTAAGGTCTTCATCACCTTATGTCATTACTATTGCTGATTCAGGTAAATCAAATGCGTATCTCATTTCCTCATCTTCCAAATGGGTTATTGATTCTGATGCCACAGATAATATGACAGGTAATTCTAGTCTCTTTTCTACCACTCATTTGCTTCCTTTGTCGTCTATCTTACATTTACCTAGCTTATCCTTTAATTTGATCTATGTAAGTCAGCTTACTCGCAATCTTAACTGTTGTATCTCATTTTTTCCTGATCGTTGCTTATTTCAGGATCTTATGACGAAGAAGACTATTGGTAAAGGACATGAGTCTGGAGGCCTCTATATTCTTGACACACCAATACCGAAATTTATCACTTACTCTAGTGTAACCTCTCCCTTCGAGGCACATTGTAGACTAGGTCATCCATCTCTTCCTTTACTGAAGAAACTTTATCCTCAATTTAGTAAGGTGTCTTTATTAGATTGTGAGTCTTGTCAATTTGCAAAACATCATCGTCTTAGTTCAAATCCAAGAGTTAATAAACATGTTATTGTTCCTTTTGAATTAGTTCATTCTGATGTTTGAGGTCCTTGTCCTATTTTGTCTAAACTTGGATTTAAGTATTTTGTTACTTTTGTGGATGATTATTCTCATGTAACTTGGTTATATTTAACGAAGAGTTGTTCTAAATTGTTTTCTATTTTTTGCGCATTTTGTGTTGAGATTAAAACTCAATTTAATGTTTCAATTCGTACTTTGTGAAGTGATAATGCCAAAGAATATACATCAGTTTTATTTCACTCTTATATGGTTCAAAATGGTATGCTTCATGAAACTTCGTGTGTTGATACTCCATCTCAAAATGGAGTGGCCGAATGTAAGAATAGACATCTTCTCGAAACTGCATGTGCCTTATTATTTCAAATGAATGTTTCTAAACCTTTTTGGGTCGATGTAGTTTCAATAGCATGTTTTCTTATTAATCGTATGCCCTCATCTGTTCTTCATGGTGAGATTCCTTACAAAATTTTGTTTCCTAATAAGTCACTATTTCCGGTTGACCCTAGGATATTTGATAGCACTTGTTTTGTTCAGGATGTTCGTCTGCATGTTACTAAATTAGATCCCAAGTCTTTGATGTGTATCTTCCTTGGTTATTCTCGTCTCCAAAAAGGTTATAGATGTTATTGTCCTAGTCTTAAAAAATATCTTGTCTCAATTGATGTTACCTTCATGGAAGACACACCCTATTTTTTGTCTTCTCCTCCTCCTGCATGTCAGGGGGAGGATGATGATTTATTAGTCTATTCTATCACATCATCTAAACCTATCTCTGATCCAGTTCCTATTAAGCCTCATATAACTCAAGTCTACTCTAGACATAGACCTTCTGATTCACGTCATACACCTGCTCTTTCGTCATCAGATCCAGTTCTGAACGATGATCTTCCTATTGCATTACGCAAAGGTAAACGTCAATATATTTATCCTATTTCTTCTTTTGTTTCGTATAATTTCTTGTCATCTTCCTCTTTCTCTTTTATTGCCTCTCTTGATTCTATTTTTATCCCTAAAACTGTTCACGGAACCATATCTCATACTAGTTGGAATCATGCAATGATCAAGAAAATGAATGCGTTGGATGACAATGGTACTTGGGACTTGGTTGATTTACCTTCGAGGAAACGGGCTATCAGATGCAAATAGGTGTTCACAGTTAAGGTTAATCCAGATGGGTCAGTTGCTCAATTAAAGGCCCGTCTTATTGCTAAGGGATATGCTCAAACCTATGGAGTGGACTATTCTGACACTTTCTGTCATATTGCTAAATTGATATCTGTTCAGTTGTTTATTTCTATGGCAGCTACTCACCATTGGCCTTTGCATCAACTAGATATCAAGAATGTTTTTCTTCATGGTGATCTTCAAGAATAGGTGTTTATGGAGCAACCTCCTGGTTTTATTGTTCAGGGGGAGTCTAGGCAAGTTTTTCATCTCCGTAAATCTTTGTATGGTTTGAAATAAAGTCCTCGTGCTTGGTTTGGAAAATTTAGTAAAGCTATAGAAATGTTTGGTATGATGAAAAGCAAGTCTGACCATTCTGTGTTCTACAAACAATCAGAAGCTGGTATCATTCTTTTAGTTGTGTATGTAGATGACATTGTTATTATTGGAAGTGATACTACGAGAATTTCATCTCTTAAGTCTTTCCTACATACTCAGTTTCACACGAAGGATTTAGGGATGCTAAAGTATTTCTTGGGTGTTGAAGTCACAAGGAGTAAAAAAGATATCTTTCTATCTCAGAGAAAATATGTCATGGACTTATTAATTGAGATAGGAAAATTAGGAGCAAAACCTTGTAGTGATCCAATGACTCCGAACATCCACCTTACAGGAGATAGAGAACTCTTTAAAGATTCTGAGAGATATCAAAGGGTGGTTGGAAAACTGAATTACCTTACCGTGACTCATCTAGATATTGCATATTCGGTCAGTGTTGTTAGCCAATTTATGCCATCCTTAACAGTTCATCATCGGGCAGCATTAGAGCAAATTTTGTGTTACTTGAAAGGAGCACCTGGACGTGATATCTTGTATGCAAATCATGGACACACTCATATTGAATGTTTTTCAGATGCAGATTAGGCAAGTTCCAAAGTGGATAGAAGATCCACATCAAGCTATTGTATTTTCATTGGAGGAAATTTGGTCTCATGGAAAAGTAAGAAGCAGAATGTTGTGTCACGATCGAGTGTAGAGTCAAAATATAGGGCTATGACACAATCTTCGTATGAGATAATATGGATATATCAGCTCTTGGATGAAGTTGGTCTTAAAACTTCAGTACCAGCGAAATTATGGTGTAATAACCAAGTTGCTCTTCATATTGCTTCTAATCCTATGTTTCATGAGCGAACTAAACACATTGAAATTGATTGTTATTTTGTTAGCGAGAAAATTCAGCAATATTTGATTTCTACAAGATATATGAAGACTGGAAAACAACTAGGAGATATCTTCACGAAAATTTTAAGTGGAGTTCGAGTTGATTATCTTTGTAGCAAGTTGGGCATGATTAATATCTATGTTACAACTTTAGGGAAAGTGTTAAAGATGATTAGGTGTGTATTAGGTGTCTATCACTGGTTGAATATATTAGTTGTGTATTACGTGTATGTCACCTAAGATTGTCCTTAACTTTGTATATAAATAATTAGTGTCTTTGAATGAAAATGAGAAGAGTGAATTCTGAGTTTTACAATTACATATCATATATGTTGTGTGTACATAAGCTCCCTACTTTATTTTAGCTTCATATTTTATTTTTTTCTATTTTGAGTACTCATTTTTTTTATTTCTATTTTGTTTCAGTTTTGTGTTATTTTTTTTCATTAAATAAAAATTTAATAAATATAACATTAATTAATACTAAATATGTGTTTATATTTTTTCAAACTCAGAATAATAATATTTAATAAAAAAATATTACTTAAATACGTACAACATGACTTACATGTCCTTTGTTGGCACTCCAAGATGTTCAACATATTTAGGTAATTCTTATATAATTAAGTTATAAACTGATTGATTTATGACTTATTAAATGCATCCTAAACATATTAATTTATATTATTATTATGAATAGTTTATTTAAAAATAAATTTAATTTTTTTTATTATAGAGATAATTATTAACGATATATAAATTTTAAGCTTTTCTTTTGGACTATTGTTGCATGTCAATTTACCTACTAATTAATCTGTATCCTTGACAAAATAATTAGCGCTCAAACTATAAAGAATAAATCTCTTTCTTACTATTCTTATTTTAATGGACTTTCAAATTAATCTTTAACTTATTTTACTTAAAAAAAATATAAACAACAAAATAATAATAATAATCTCTTTTAACTTATTTCAATAGAATGGATAAGTTTAACACTAATCATATATAATACACATCTTCGTGAGTAGCATATATAAATTTTTATTTATTTTTATAAAACATGTGTTGATCTTTATAGTATGTAATGAGTTACAATAAAAGATTTTTGAAACATGTTAAATAAGTGGAATTAAAAATACAAAAATAATAACGATTTTATTTCTCTGGAAACAAAGCAGATTGGGCTCATGCAAGAGTACGAGTCAACATTTTAACTGCTAATCAAAATAATGATTATCTGCAAAATTTTGACTATTTGTTTTTAGAGAATAACAATAACTATCACTGATTAAGCATGCAACAAAAATATTTATCATAATATCATAATTAAAACAAAAAAATATATTAATATTATATATTTATATACATATAATAAATATAAAAAAATATTTTTAATGTTAAAAATGTATTAATATTTTAAATAATTAAATTAAATTTTATTATATATATATATATTATTTAAAAATATATATTAAATATCTAAAGAATGAAAATTAATTATAATATTTTAAATGATATATAAATATCAGGTTAATATTTTAATTTTTGAAATTAAATTTTTTTAAATAAATATTAAAAAATTAAAATATGATTAAATTGTAAAAAAAATTAATACCCATATCCAAAATATATTAATTATAAACTATAATGTAAAAATATTTTAATTATTAACATAATCATCCGGTACTGCTCGAACCCATAATAGACTATATCACCGATCCTATCCACACGCAAAAGCCATAAGGATTGAACTACAGAACAAATCAGACCATACATACACCTGTCACCTGCTATTACTTGGGAACGTGATCCTCTTTATTATTAAATATATTTTTTAATATAATTATAATTATTAATTAAAAAATAAAATATATTTTTAATTTATAATTAAATATTATACTAATTATAATAATATTAGAATTTATAATAAATAAATTTTTTTTCTTTACTATTATACTATTTCTTATTTTCTTAGTGAATAATGTAAATTGATATGGAATTATTTTAAAAAATATATCATATAAATAAATAAATATAAAAAATAATTACAAATTTATATAATAGTATTTCTTATACTTCTTCTAGGCTGCATGAATTATTGAGTAATGTTACACATTATTGCTCAAATAAAAATGACTCAACAATAGTGTAAGATTATAATAGGTGAAAACATATTATATATATACGTCAAGTAAAACTAATTTCAATAATATATATTATATATTATTTATTAGAGGGTTAACTACCTTATCAACCAATTTTTTTAATTAAATTGATATATAAGTTTATATGTATAATTTGACATTAGAATTTTAAAATTATATATATTAAAATTATATTATTTAATCTTAATTTTTTTTAAAAAGTTATACATATATAAATTAAAATTTTAAAATATTTTAGGATTAAAATTTTTAAAATTAAATTATATATTTTAAAATTTAGGATGCGTGATATAATTTATCTATCATTTTCCTCAATTATTCGACGTTAAAAGAGCCGTGAGCTGCGCATCTAGTCCAATCCTCGAGTTACGTCAAAAACACGTTCAGTGGGACATCAACATTTGTAATTTGTGTATTTCAGTGAATTGGTTTTATATTCCCAATTTCGTTTCACTCCAGCACGGGAAGCTTTCACTCACTCAATCATACACATTATTATAAATTACTGATAACCATATCATCATATCATCGATTAATCTATTATATTTCTACAATCAGAATCCAATTGATCCTATTTGGTTTCTATTCGATTTTATTGCCCTTTTCTTCTTCTTCGAGCTTAAATAGAAATGGGTTTTAGCAAGAAAGAGTACGAGTTTATGAAGGAATTGGATCTGGATTCAGAAAATCTAGGTGGTTATATCAATGGCAAGTGGAAGGCTAGTGGTCCAGTTATCTCTACTGTTAATCCTTCTGACAACAAGGTTTGATTTGCCTTCCTTTTTTCATCGTTGTTGTTGTTTTGTTGTTTTTTTTTAAAACAAATGATGAATCTGGGTAGTTTTGATTTTCTTCGTTAAGGTTTATTTATGAACGATTCAATGTTAAATTGTCTGATTTTCGTGTATTTGGATTCAGGAAATTGCTAAAGTCACCGAAGTTTCAGTAGAAGATTATGAAGAGGGATTGCGTGCTTGCAGCGAAGCAACAAAAACATGGATGAGTGTCCGTCCTTTAATCTTCATGAGCTGTCTCCTGAATTATAAATGCCTTAAAAGCATTTTCCCCAAACTTTTATTTTTCCAAATTTCTTAAAGTAATTTAATTACTCATTGACAGGTTCCTGCACCAAAGAGAGGTGAGATTGTCAGACAAATAGGTGATGCGTTGAGAACAAAATTGGATCATCTGGGTAAGCTTGTGTCTCTTGAGATGGGCAAAATTGTACCTGAAGGAATTGGGGAGGTTCAGGTATGATTATAGATCGCATCTTTATTTTTTAAATGCAAACATCTTGTAGTTACTCAAGTGTTACTGGCCACATCTTGATGCGGTGAGTTTTGAATTGGGTAACATAGCCCTTTGTTTAAGATTGTGTCTTATACGAGTGTTATCTCCAATGCTGCGCTTCATATTCTACTCTTGGTTGCTTTAGAATGACAGAATGCTTTAAATTTAGTTTCGTCAATTGATAAATAGATCGTAGGTGAAAATTTGGTGGTGGTTGGCTTTATAGTTCAGCCACAAATAATTGCAGAGGCTTTCTCTGCTCAAATAGAGAATTAGTTTTCAAGAGCCATTGGCCATAATCATATTTGCATCTCAGCGCCTTGCTTTTATACAATGGTATATAGTAGTGAGATTTTATAACCTAGATAAGTCACCGACTCAGTGTCTTAACCTCAAGAATTTTTTCTTCAAAATGGTTGAGAGCGGTTAATGTCTTGCACTCTTGGTTCTGTATAAATTGAAGGGGATACACATTGATTTGAACATTTGAGCTGTCTTAATTACTTTTTTCCTTAGTCTGTTAAATCACTTGCATAGACTTTAAATATCTGTGCTGGTACACTTTGTTTTAGTGGACACACTTATTTTCTATCTCTATGAATGTCCAATTGCATTGATGACATTGAACCTTAACTTCTGGAAAAAGGAACTATTCGTCCTCATTATTCATAAAGCATACCGCTGAACGGATGTCTAGATTTAATGGCTACTCATAGAGGTGATGTGTTATGAACCATGTTTTAGTGTATGTCTGGATTTAATTAATATTAAATGTATTTATGATTGTTAACCAATTTTAATGAATAACTGCAGAGTGCTGTTCTTTTTCAGGAAATTATTGACATGTGTGATTATGCTGTTGGGTTGAGCCGACAACTGAATGGATCTATAATACCTTCAGAACGTGAGTGTGAATTTCTACTATCCTTTTACAAGCTTTGTGATGATATAAATAAATTTCATATCTCGATCAAAACTTAATTGTAAATGGACTTACCTTTTTCCTTTTTCATTAAGTTTTGTAGTTTCAGAAATTATTTTAAATATTTATTTCCTCTCAAAAGCTATATTGATTGTTTTTTATCGGCCATCATGTTTGCAGGTCCCAATCATATGATGTTTGAGGTAAGTACTAAATATTTCCATGGAATATAAATAATTAGAATATCGTTTCAACTTTGATTCTTGATTTAGCTAATTAAATTCGAATATGCTTAATTAACAACACCATGCATACTTCATGCACAGATGTGGAATCCGCTGGGAGTAGTTGGTGTAATCACTGCTTTCAATTTCCCATGTGCTGTTCTTGGTGCGTTCTTGTCCAATGTTATCCACAATCTTGCATTATGTAATATATAGTGTTTTTTGACAAATCTAATCTGTTTTTTGTTTTATCATATTGCAATCTTAGTCTGCTAGCTTTCGCTCTAAATAATAGATTGCTTACAATCATGATTTACTCCAATATATCATTACCTTTATACTTCAGTTTCTGTAAATTTCAAAGATGCTTTATAAAAATGCCTAAAAATTACACATGATATCACTAGCGATTAAAAAAAATTGTATAAATTTCTCCCAAGTTAACTTCAATGTCCATACTTCATTGTGGAGGTGTAGCTAACTATAAATTTTTCTTTTGCCAAGGTTTCAAATGCTTAGTCTGATTATATTATACTTGGTCTTATTTATTAATCATAATCTCTCTATGATGCTTTAGGATGGAATGCCTGCGTTGCATTAGTGTGCGGAAATTGTGTTGTGTGGTAAGTTGAAGTCCTTCCTTACTGATCCTTAGCAATCATGACATTGGTGGTTTATTAGTCAAACAACATTATGATTGTAAGAGAGTTTGTAATTTTTATTAAATTATGTTCGATTTTTTCTAACCCTAATTGGTTTCGGTGCATTTTCCAGCCATGACTAAACTGATGTGACATATTGTTGATATCTGGTACTGGTAGTTTATTTAACCCTTTTCATTTGTATGATAGCTTTAAATTTGGCAAGTCATATAAGCAATAATTTTCAAAATATTACCAGCATCACATATGACAGTACTATATGTTCATTGATGCTAATATGTTCTTGAGTACATTGGCATGTTCCATTTAGTTATCATTTAACATAGATTGTAGATCCAATACTACTATGCCTATCTAAACGTGTTATGCATTGCAGGAAGGGTGCACCAACAACTCCACTGGTGACAATTGCTGTTACAAAGCTGGTGGCAGAAGTTTTTGAGAAAAACAAATTGCCTGGTTCAATATTCACATCTTTCTGTGGAGGAGCAGAAATTGGTCAAGCGATATCAAAAGATACAAGAATACCACTAGTTTCATTCACGGGAAGTTCAAAGGTATTGTATTCACATTCAAGTGCCTCTAATCATATATTGTTGATGAAAAATTAGTGGGATGAAGTTGTAGGTTATATTTTTTGTTGCCAGTAACATTAGTGAGATGCAGCTGAATTTAATTAGTTGAATGTAGTTTGTCCCTTTATTTCTAATCCATTACCACCTATGTCTTATAAATTATAGTAGGAAAACATGATTGTATCTTATATATCCTGTTTAAACTCTCCTATAAGTTGTTCCCACATTAGTAATGGTAAAGTAGTTTTTAATTGAGTGGTCATGGAGGATAAATTCCTTCTTTGTTTTCATGGAACTATATTTTCTAATGATGACTGGTTCTTATGTTTTATTATTATTGTTTGATGAATTAGTGTAAAGAGCTCTTCCTCCTAGAGGTTAATGCCTTCATAAATCCACATAAAAACATGCATACACTCTGATATACACGACTACAGGCAGTCTTAATACAACCGCAAAAGATTATAGGGATCCTTACCATTAAGCTTTATACGTATGCCAAAAGGAATTAAAATGAAATTCAATAATAATATCACATATGTAGTTCATTTAAGAATTTTAGATACATGTATTTCATATCTCATTATTGGCTATGTTTTTTTCCTTTCACCATGAACCCAGTTTCCTCTGTGTAGGTGGGTATGATGGTGCAACAGACTGTGAATGAAAGATTTGGCAAATGCTTGCTTGAATTGAGTGGGAACAATGCCATAATTGTTATGGATGATGCCGACCTCATCCTTGCTGTGCGGTCTATTTTATTTGCAGCTGTTGGTACTGCTGGTCAGCGCTGCACTACGTGTCGTAGATTGGTAATTTGTTTTTATCCTTTATTGTAATTTGTATTTGTTTATGTAGTTGGAATGCTGATTAACTTTTGTTCACTTTCCTTTTATGCTTGTTTTCTTTTGGTGCTTTCCACGTACAGTATCTTCATGAAAGCATTTATCAAAATGTCTTAGACCAATTAGTAGGTGTTTATAAACAAGTCAAGGTTGGAGATCCTTTGGAGAAAGGTACCCTTGTTGGGCCAGTACATACTTGTACTTCAAAGCAAAACTTTGAAAAAGGAATCTCAACAATAAAATCCCAGGTATTTATTGTCTCTTGTAACTAATTAGGTTTGATAATTATAAAGCTCACTTTAGTATTTTGGTTCTTGTCTTTATGGACAAAGCAACTTTTTTCTGCTATGAAATATTTGAAAAACTTAATTGTGTTGCATAATGTATAACCAGGGTGGGAAGATCTTGACAGGCGGATCAGTTATAGAATCAGAAGGAAATTTTGTACAACCAACAATTGTTGAGATTTCTCCTGACGCTGCTGTGGTAAAAGAAGAATTATTTGGACCTGTTTTATATGCTATGAAAATTAAGGTACCCTATATATTTACTGATTTGTATAGTTGCTTTAGTAAATTGTTTGATTTCTATGATTCAAAATTTGCAATTATGTTTGATATTGCAGAGTTTAGAAGAAGGAATTGCACTGAACAATTCTGTACCACAAGGGCTTAGTAGTTCAATTTTCACAAGTAGGCCAGACACTATTTTCAAATGGATTGGGCAAGTTCCTAAGATTAACTTGTTTGAGTAGGATAAGTTATATGTGTGATTGAACTTCCATAATCCCATATCTGCTCCATAAATATGTTTCAAATTATATTTAGTGAGATATGTATGCTTATAAAGATTCATTGATTTCTTACAAGAAGAAAAAAATAAAGACTCATTGACTAATATCAAGTATTATACGAGAGCATGTTTCTACGAATGTGGAAAAATTGTGATATGGAATTTGGGTTTGTGCAGGCCTCATGGCAGCGATTGTGGTATAGTAAATGTAAACATACCAACAAATGGAGCTGAGATAGGCGGAGCCTTTGGTGGAGAGAAGGCAACTGGTGGTGGGCGTGAGGCAGGAAGTGACTCTTGGAAACAATACATGCGACGTTCAACTTGGTAAATAATTTTATGTTAAACTTAATGATCTTTCTTATTGCGTGAGCAAAGTTTTTATTTTGTGAACATTTGAGCATTAAATGGTATGATAAAAGTTTCAATTGCTCTAGATTTGTGCTGTGAAAATATCATTTCTGATTCTAAATTTCGGAATCATCATTTGAGTGTACTACACACAATTAACATTTCACGATTGAATTTTTTTTGACAGTACAATCAACTATTCGAGTGAACTGCCACTGGCACAGGGAATCAACTTTGGCTAATTGATGAGACACATCATTTAACAAGGCATGTCATTTTCTTTTGCCATGAGGGGTCAATGTTCCTGGTGCTGAGTGTGCTAGATCTTAAGATTTAGGCATACATGTCAGCTTGGACTTCAATAATGATCTTGCCGGACTAATTTTTAGTTCCTCATAATGATAAATATTAATATTAAAAAAAATACATTACTTTTTATTGTTATTGAATTATTACAGTACTTGTTTTATCTGTCTCCCTAGTGTTCCATCGGGAAAAAGTTCATTCAATGGATGATTAGTGCTATCAACACGGAAAACCCTTTGTATTTTCACTACAATTGCATGCTCACTATATCCCTATTAAGAAATAAAATAATTTATAAATGTTAGTGGGTTTCATATAGTTTAATATTAAGTTCTGTATCTACAAACTAATAATAAAAATTTAACATGTAAGTTGGGTTTTTGTGCCAGTGGAACAAATTTTAACCACGCTCCCTTATACTTGCATCGTTCTTTAAGTGATATAATGAAATTTTATTTTCTTTTATACATTAATTTTTCCTAGAATAACGTGAAAAGAGTTTAAAATGAATTAAAGTTTACACTCGTTATTTAAAGAATTATTTATATGAAAATGAGAGTATAATTGAAAGTTTGCTAGCACTACAATGGATATCACAGCCAAACCATGTATTTGCATGCTCCAAAGAAGTTTTTTTTTTTTTAATAAATAACACTTTCACTGCTCATATATCTTTATTAAAAAAAATTCAGTTTAAATATTTTATATTAAACTTTGTACGTTGTATATGTTTAATTATGATTAATTAAATTCAATTAATGTTAATTTTTTTTAATATTATTATAGTGTTATTTTTGTTATTATAAATTTAAGAAACATTATTTTATGTAATTTTTCTAAATTTTTCACCAAGTGAAGCAGAGCTAATTTCCCGACAAAAGAAAAGCAACACCCATTCAACTACATGAAATTTCTACTCGAAATGTTAGCTTATGTGACAAAATGTAAACGGGTAAAATAATTAGGTTTATGAATAAAGAAGTGATCTTTATAGCTTGTGGCATTGGTTTTTTACTTGCATTATCTTTCACTATCTGCTGATTCAACACCTCAAGGAATATCAATACCCCAAAGGAAACTAAACAAAGTGCGTGGCAGGTATCAGTTTAGTGTTATTCCAATTTCCAAGGTCAATTAAACTTCTTAGTGAGTTTTTTTGTTTATGTACAACATATATATATATTTAATGAAAAACATCTATAGTATTATTTACTATTTTCTCACGTCGAACATTAGCAATATTTTTTTCTTCATTTTTAAGTCTTTAATTACATGTTTTAATGCTCTTTTACTCGTTTTACATTCTCTTCGATATCGCTTATTTTTCTATCACATAATAACTCAATAACTTCATATAGAATAATAAAAAACTAAATTTAATTAAAGTTCCAAACAAATGACTCTTATGATATTAACATTTCTTATAATAACTACATATTTAATATGTATGGTTATATATTGAATGTACATACAAATTATTTTTTATATAATTTATATATTTCATAAAAATTCAAAAACTATATATTGAATTCATTAAAACAATAATGGCATAACATTTGAATGAATATTAATAATAAATATGTACCATCAATAAAATTGTTTAAGTTCGAGGTGATAAAGGTTAAAGATAGTGTAAAACCTATATTTAAGGATTAAAAGATGGCAAAAAAATAAGTTGTTAATGTTTCAATGAAAATAAAAAAATATATCATATATTAAATATACAAATGTGATTTTTTTTAATAAAATGAAAAATTATATTAAATTGATACATTTTATTAATTGTGTGTATCATTAGAGTCCCACCCAAAAAATTGAATAAATAATCAGAAGAAAAAATAAACGTTTTCTTCAATATATTTTTTCTTAATTTGTATCGGGCATGTACATTGTTTATATAGACAAATATTAATTACTATTTCAACAACCACCATGATTGAATTACATAGTTTACAGCTACTTGGTAGACACCGTGTATATTGAGAGGCATTTGGCATCAGTGTAGTATTTGTTGAATTAGTTGCAGTATTTGTTGAATTCAACATTCTCTCTCAAGTTGGTGCATAGATGTCTTTCATGCCCAACTTGATTGAAACTTCTGTGAATACTCGATATGAGACTACTTTAGTGAGTATGTCAGCCAATTGATCTTCTGACTTAATTTTTGGTAATTCTAATGAATTTTCTTCTAACTTTTCCTTAATAAAAAATCTGTCAACTTCAACATGTTTTGTACGATCGTGTTGAACTAGATTATGAGCAATATCATATGCTGATTTATTGATTCTTTAGCAGGATATCCCAAATCTTTCAAGAGAGATTGTAACCACAAGGCCTCACAAATCCCAAGTGTCATGCCTCTGTATTAAGCCCTGCGCTTGAACGTGCAACAACATGTTGTTTCTTACTTCTCCATGTTACAAGGTTTCCCTCCTACAAAATTGAAGTAGTCTGATGTAGATCGTCTATCATTTATTGATCCAGCACAATCAACATAAGTATATACTTCTATTCTTTGGAACTCTGAGTTTTTAGTGAACAATACTCATTTTCCAGGAGCAGAATTTAAATACCTCAAAATACGAATAACTGCATTCATATGTTGTTCTACAGGATTATGCATAAATTGGCTGACAATACTTAAAGCATAGGCAAGATTTGGTCTTGTGTGTGCCAAATACATCAACCTTCCAACAAGCCTTTGGTATCTTTCTTTATTTTTTGGAACTTGATCAACCTTTATACATAACTTTAATCCTTCCTCTAATGGTGTATTAGTTGGTTGACATACCGACATACCAGTTTCTTTTAATAAATCTAAGGCATAATTTCTTTGAGATAAGAAGATTCCTTCTTTTGATCGAGGAACCTCAATCCCAAGAAAATATTTTAAGGAACCAAGGTCTTTCATTTCAAATTCCTTGGACAAATAACTTTGTAGAGCTTTCCTTTCTTCAAGATCATTTCCTGTTACTATCATATCATCAACATATACAATAAGTGCAGTGATCTTACCATACATTTTTTTTCAGAAATAAAGTATGGTCTGAATTGCTTTGCTTGTAGCCAAATGCGTGCATTGACATTGTGAACCTGCCAAACCATGCTCTTGGAGATTGTTTCAATCCATACAATGATTTTTTTAATTTACATACCTTTTCATCATGGATTTTGGATTTCTTGATTCCTGGTGGTAAATCCATGTAGACTTCTTCAATTAAATCTCCATGTAGAAAGGCATTTTTTTTACATCAAATTGATATAATGGCCAATCTAAATTTTTAGCAAGAGATACTAAGACTCGAACAGTGTTAATTTTGGCTACATGCATAAATGTTTCTGTATAGTCGATCCCATATGTCTGAGTGTATCCTTTTGCCACCAATCTTGCTTTATACTTTATTGAAAAAATCTATCGACATCCAACAATTTTCTTTGTTGATGGACGATCGACAAGTTCCCAAGTTCTATTTATTTCTAAGGATCTTAGTTCTTCATTCATAGCATCTTCCATTTTTGGTCAGTTAAAGCTTCATGCACATTGTTAGGAATAGATATAGTAGATAATTGATTCACAAATGACACGTTTGATTTTGACAAACGATCTTTAGACATATAGTTACTCATAGGATATTTGACTTTACTAGAAATAACAGGTTCATACATGGCTTTAGGAATACCTTTGTTTGGACGCGGTGGAAGTATTTTCTGGTTGGTTCAATAGTTGGAGCATCCTCTACAAACAATTGGTTAGATATATCAACAACTTGTGGAGAAGGAAACTCGTACTCACTTAGTGGTAGTAATGAACTTGCTTGATGATCTTGAAGTTGATGAGGACTTGATTCCATTTCCCTCGAGTCTTCTCTATATTGGGAGTTATTACCATCTAAATTCAAGTTATTTTTATTGTCCTCACATATAATTTGTCTTTCTTCATAAGGAAACAATTTATATGTAAGGGTTTGAATTTCAGCATGGTTGTACTCCCCCTGAAATTCAGGTGTAGAAGAGAAATACATTGTATCTTCATGAAAAATAACATCCATGGTGGTAATAATTTGTTTTGTAGGAGGATGATAACAACGATACCCTTTTTGTTGTGTGACATATCCCATAAAAAACAACGTATTGCTCATGGATCCAACTTACTACGTTGTTGTTTATGTAGGTGTACAAATGCCACACACCCAAAGACATGAGGATGTAAGTTGGGTACACTTGGTGCAACAATTGTTTCAGTGATGACTTGTAGTGGTGTTTGAAAGTTAATGGAATTAGAAGGTACCTGATTGATCAAATATGCAGTAGAAGTAAGTGCTTCTCCCTATTAAGATAATGGCATATGGGCTTCGATCAATAAGGCATAGATAACTTCCAACAAGTGTCGATTTTTTCTTTCTACAACTCCATTTTGTTGAGGTGTATCAACACAAGTAGTTTGATGACTAATCCCTTCTAATTTAAGATATTCTTGAAGCTCAGAACTTTTATATTCTTCTCCATTATCACTACGTAGAACTTGAATTTGTATTTTATACTGAGTACAAACCATTTTATGAAATTTTCTAAATAATATGTTTACCTCACTTTTAGATTTCATTAAATAGACCCAAGTCATTCTACTAAAATCATCAATAAATGTAACAAACCAACGTAATCCTCCCAAAGTAGAGACTTTGGAAGGACCCCATACATTAGAATGTATAACCATAAATGGAAATAGACTTTTATTTAAGGTTACAGGAAATGAGGAACGATGACTTTTTGCTAGTTCACAGACATCAGACTTTAAAGTACAAAGATCTAAGCTCAAAAATAAACTTGGAAATAATTTCTTTAAATATCCAAAAGAAGCATGACCTAATCTTCTATGCCACAACCATATATTTGATTCATCATTTTTAGATCCAGTTGCTACCAGTTCATGATTTGTTGAATCCAAGTCCAAATAATACAGGTTTCCTTGCCTAACACCACGACCAATCGTTTGCTTTGTTTGGATGTCCTTGAACACACAAAAGTCAGGCCAAAAAATAACAAAACAAGATAAAGTAGTGGTTATTTGAGAAATAGATATAAGGTTATACTTTAAAGAGGGAACAACTAGTACTGAATCTAAATTCAAAGTACTAGTGAGAGACAAAGATCTTTTCCCAATAACTGAGGTTGTGTTACCATTGGTAGTGCAAACAGTTTTGTGTGAAAATGGTTTTGATATTTGTCTATAATCGAATGTCATATGATCAGTTGCACCTGAATCAATTATCCATGTATTATTAAAAATAGGAGAAAAAGTTTAAGCATCTTACCAACATTTGCTGAGGAGTTTGCAACATGATCCTTTGTTGTTTCAGTAATGGTGGTAGTAGACATTTGTCGTGGATTTTTCTTTCGAGAGTCACAGTTGTGATCCCACCAGTCAGGATATCCCACAAGTTCAAAACATCGTTCTTTTGTATAACCTTTTTTATGACAATAGGTACATTTAAATGATGATTTATCAATCACCCTTCGTTCTTACTGATTGAAAAAAGAACAATTTTTAGATATCATGGCGGAAGCATCAACGTCTCCAAATTTTTCCTTGAATGAGATTCGATGTACTACCTCTTGTCGAATCAAGGAATAACAACCTTCTAAATCTGGGATGGTTTTTTTTCGCAAAATTTGATATGATATTAGATCATGAGGGTCTTTCATGACCACCTTATCACGATGGTCTAGCTCTTGAAAAATTTGAGTCAACTCTTCATAATACTCTGAAAGTGATTTTTCATTTTGTCTGGAAGTAAAGACTTTTTGGTTTAAGACAAATACTTGTGATTCGTCACTTCTATTATAGAATGATTTTACCAAAGCATCCCAAATTTCAGGAGCATTAGGTATGCATAAATAACGCTTCATGATTTCTGGACTCATTGACATAAGCAGTCATCTCTTCACTTTTTGATTTTCTGCATACCACTTGTTATAATTTTCTGATATTTTTTCTGGTTGCAAATTTTTGTTATGAATATAAAAGAGTTTCTCTCTCTCTCTACAATATGAATTTCTATTATTTGAGACCAAATATCATAATTAGTCTCAGTAAGAAAAATTTCAGCATTAAAAACACCTTCAGAATTGATAAATTGTACAATAACTAGAGTTGATTGCTCCATAGGTAATGAAATTGTGCCCTCTGTCATGATTTTATGGTAAACTAATTAGAAAATGGTGTAATAATTTCAGAACTGAAAATAAAACTACAAGAACCGGTACAAAGATTATTGAACCGATGTTTTTTTAAAGAAGAAATGGACTAAACCGGATAAAAAACCCGGGTTCAGACCTTTAAAAAAGACCAAATCGGCCAAAATTGGGAAAACTATGAAAATCGAGAAAACCGTGTTCAAATCGAACCGCTGGTGAACCTAGTCAAACCTGAGCTGAATCGAGATGCGGACCGGCTATGTCCGCGAGCCAAACCGAGGTGCGGGCTGGCTACGTCCTTGAGCCGAGCCGCATGCCATGTCATCGTCTTCAACCTCCAGATGGCGCCTGACGGAGCGTGGAGGCACGTGAAATGTTGTCTTTCCTTCAGGCGGTGCGTGTGATCCTTTTCCTCTACCCTATTTTTACCAAAATGTTCATAATTGTGTAGAGTAATATGATAAAATTAGGTGGGACAAATACCGCTTCAAAAATGATGTTTGTAATTAATATTTTTACGGGTGTTTGGATGATATTTTTTTTCGAAAAACAAATATTTTCAGAGAAAGAAATCTTTGTTTTAGAGAACAAGGGTTTCAAATTTGTATAAAGCAACGACTTGGCTCTCATACCATGAAAAAATCAATATTTGAAGAAATAAACGTTTTCTTCAATATATTTTTTCTTAATTTGTATCGGATATATACATTATTTATATAGAAAAATATTAACTACTATTTTAATAAATAACATGATTGAATTACATGGTTTATTATTCTTAATGTTTGTACGAATACTTGGTAGGTACTGTGTATATTAAAAGACGTTTGAGCTTAAAGTACAAATAAAAATATATAAAATGAAATTAAGATATTAATAAGATAACAAATCCTTCGTACAGGGGTGTTTTCATTTTCATCTTTTTTATATTTTTAAACAAATATTTATTTATTTATTGTTTTATACGTACATTTAAAAGCATAAAAATTGTTGCATAAAGGCAATTCGTCTTTTAGGGAGATGAGACACACATCTTAGGTCTCATTGGGGGCAACATTTTTTCAATATCTATTATATATTTAAAAAAACATAATATTATAATAAAATATTAAAAAAATATGTATTTGATTTAATGTTACTAACTAATTAAAAAATAAACGTTACATATTACTTAAAATAATAAATTTAAGATTTTAATTAATAAATTTTATGGAATTTTTTTATTTTTAGTTTTTTTATAATATTATATACCTTTTTATCAATTAATTTAGTTATGTCTTATTATCTATTTATTTCGTTAATTAATTGAGATGATAAAAATAAGAATTCATATTTATTATTAAAAGTATCTATTTTAACTTTTAAATTTTATCTTGTACATATATATTTGTTTACGTAGAAATGAACCATAAACTTGACATTTTACTTAAAAGATTTCCTTAAAAGTATTTATTAATACATTGTAAAATGTCATTTATAATAAGATTCAAAAGCAAATTGTAATTTTTATTGACAAGATTGGTTCATCATATTACTTTGTAACAAAATTTAATTAAATATCTTTACTTACTCATATATATTTTTTAATTTACTATGAATATTTTACAAATATTCTAACTATTTATCCCATTTTTATTTATTTTTTATATTTCCACCTAAAAATATGAAATCAATAGAATTTTTATCTTTTAATATTTATATAATTTTATATATTAATTATTAAGTATATAAGTTGTCATTTGATATTTTTTTATACTTGAATAAAAAAATTTACTTATTATTTTTATTATAATATTTAAATAAATTATTTTGGATAAAGGGTAGAAAAAGTGTGATGTTTTTAACAAAAATATATTTTATTTCTTTAGTTGTTTGGTTGGACATTACAAATCTATTATATCTTTTAAAATGAACTTTGAAGTTAATCTTCAACATTTAAGTCAAAACTTTAAAGATAAATTTTGAAAAAAGTTATTTATTATTCATTATTATATTATAGTCCATATTCTTACTACGAAAATTCTCTAAGTAATTATTATTTTAAATCATAAATTATTATTTTTTTAAATATTTAATTTTATTAATTTTAGTAAAAGAAAATAAAGTTTTTACAAAATTTCAATATTATCTTAAAAATTTGTTCTAAATTTTTTAAATAAAATTTGATGACTATTTTAAAAGAGATAAGTAACACATCTAATAATTAATAGATTAAATTAAATTTTTATCAAATATAGTGAATTTATATTACTATTTATCTTTATTTTAATATGAAAAGTATTTAAAATCTTGATTTCATCGTTCGCTTATGAGTCTGAACTGCTTGAGTCACCATTGTTGTTTTAGCAAATGTGACGATGAAAAAACATCAAAATATTGACAAATAATATGACGCATATAAGCAAAATTTTGTGGGTGGATATTACTATTGAATATGTATTTAATTTAGTTTTATTTTTGAATACATGTTTCATTTTAGGTATAAATTAACTAAAGAATCAAAAATAAAAGATACTAAACAAGGGTTCCAATCCCTAAATGAGTTTGGTATTTTTATACTAACTATGTTTTGATCAAAGTTTTATTTTTAAATCATATTTTAAAATGGTTTTAGGTAGTAACTAAAATATCTGAAAAGTTTTAGTTTAGTAATTTTAATACTTTTAATGACAAAGAATACACTTATTAAATAGGATACTAAATGTGATAATATGGGTATTAAAATAGAAGTATTTTTTTAAATGAACCTTTTAAAGCATTATGGATATTAAATAAGAACTTCTTAATTTTGAATACTACATAAAAATCATTTCAAAATATGATTAAAAAACTAAACTTATATCAAAACATAATTATTATAAAAATATCAATCCCTTAAGCAAAAATGAAAACTATTCAAAGAAATTCAAGCAAACCACACCATAATAGCACTATCATCATACATCATAAACAAAACAGAGTCTCATTACATACAATTCTTTGAACCCAACCGTAACTAATTACACCGTGCCATATTATTTTAGATAAATTATGTTGTGATAATTATAATTTTCTAAGCAGAAATTTAATCATACTTGGAGACACAAGATGTAGAATAAGGCTTTCTTTTTAAGTTAAACAATTGAATATAACTAGGACAGATAATGAAAAGAGAAATGCTCGTAAGATTACTTAAATGGGTAATAACAATATCATGATTTACTAATAAAATTCTGATTAATTAAACTATATATTAAATAATAAATACAATACAAATTTTAATGATATATTTTTAATCGTTATCTATCATATAATTGAGTCCTTACAAATCTTTCTATAACGAATGTTATCGATGAGTAGATCAATTTTAAACATGTAATATTCAATTAAAAGTTTATCATCATCAAATAATTGTGATGCCTTTATAAGAAAAAGATAAAAATAAAAATTGAACTGGTTCAAACTTCAACGATTATTACAGCGGATAGAAAGAGTCGCAATTAAGGGTGTATGCTTCACTTTTTTGGTAGAAAAAGGAATGCTTCATTTTGATTTAGTATGATTTCAAAATGCAAAACATAAAGGTTACAGTTAATCTAATTTACCCTAAACCCCTTATTTAAGCGGTCACATATATTATTTTATTATTTATTCATTTTTTTTGTTTATTTATCCATGATATACCATTATATTTTATATATAAAAATTTAAATAAGAAGGTATACTATATTATATAAAAAATTCCTTATTTTAGTTATATAAAATATAATATTTTTAATTTTTTAATATATATAAAAAAACTAATATTATAAGGACATTTTGTTAAAGTTATTATTTTCACTCTACCATTTGCACTCAACATGCTTTTCACATGGCATGAATTTATTTAATGTTTATTTAGGTTAAAAAAAAGTTAATAAACTTAATCAAAGATAATTATATTACATATTTTTATTTATTTTTATTTCAATTCATCCATTCTTAGGGTTTCACTTTTACCCTTAATTTATACCCCCAAAAAATTTTTAGATTCGAATCATTAGCGAAAATAATCAAATGATTCTGGTGATACATTCGATTAATTAAACGTTTTACAACTAAAAAACTCGATTTATTGTCATAATTCATATTTTCCAACAAATTCAATTTATTTAAAACATGATCATGAGCAAATACATAAATACATTCTCGAAAGAAAAGTGGATATAGAAGATCATGTTGTCGAGATTTTTCTAGTTTTAAATATCCTTGAAATTCTTGCATTTGAAATTAGATTGAAACTGAGAATAGGGGATTTATAAATGAGCATTTTCCTAATAGTTTTATTTTTACTTGCCTAATGTATGTAATATGAGCTCTAATGTAAATTTCAATCATTTATTTTGGCGTGGCTTTTTGTTGGTTTCACAGCTCATTTAATATCAATTTTAAAAAAATTAATACAAATACTTTTAAAAGTAATTTAATTAACATAGAATAAATATATTAAAAATAGAAGATTATTTTTATAAATTTTTAAAATTTACATTATATATAATATGTAACAAACAAAAAATACTATAACAATAACCCTAAGTTTATTTTTAAATCTCAAATGTAACAAACTTTAAATTTTCAAAAAGGAGAAAAGGATCAAAATGGGCCTGCTATGTCTGACGGGCTGGCACAGAACAGCTCAGCACAGCCCGTTTCAATCATGGACGAATCCAGCCCGGTCCTCGGCCACCTGACCCATTTTGCACATATAGTCTAAACTACAAACCAAACATTTTCAAAAAGCTAGCGCACTGCTACTAAAATTTACAAACAAGAGTCTCTCCATTGCATTTTACTTTTGTTCAAGTCTTAATGAATTTTCCTCCCCTCCAACTTTTACACCCACAAAATAACGGCTCTAACTTAAAACTTGGGGCTAGAAAGGCAAAATGGAAACTCATGCCCACTGGTACGAGCACCAGGTGGTGCTAATATTTGGATTTCGAACACCCCGTTGATGAGAAGCAAAGCTAGTACATATCACCATTTCAAATTGAAGATATTCACTTGACACAAAGCAACCAATCCATCTTAGTGCAACCTCATTCTCTTTTCCACATTATTCGGAATTCTATCAGATGAATGCCTAATTGGAGCCATTGGTTGGTTGTCTTTTACCTTTTTGCTGTTTATAAACTCCGAGAAGGATGGAATCAGTGGAAGTCCTATGTTTGGTGAAGCACATGAAGAAGTTTGTGATCCTACACTTTGAAGTAATTCTTCTTCAGTGTTTGCTTCTTGTTCCTGATCCATTAAAGGTGGGAGTGGGGCAACCGAGGGAAGTTCTGTTTCTAATGAAACACCTTTTGATGATGAACTAGAAGAATTGACAACCCCTTTAGTTAACTCGGTGTAAGTCGCGGTTGATAGCCACCTCAATTTACTTGCCACTTGTGAATAGTAAAATGATTTCCCAGATTTTCCATATTTGTTGTAACACTCATTTTCAAGAAAAGAAGCTGATGTTTCCACATTAAGGCTGCATTAGAAACTTGGCACTGTGAGCACCTTATTGGTTTAGCAACAAGACTTAGCTATGAAAATAAGTCAAAAAGTGGAGCTGATAGAAAGAGGTTTGTAATATAGCCGTAAACATTTTAGGCACTATATTATGGTAACTTCATATAACATATTAAGCAACTATTCCATAACTTCAAATATAAAAATTTGAAAAGAAGAGAAAATCCATTATACAATCAGAATTACGAACATACTTTATGTTGCCAAGTCGTATCTGTGCCTGCTTTAAAGCCCTTTCAAGCCTTTGCTTGCTTGCTTCTCGCATTGTATCAGATACAATCTTGTCATGTTTATTGATCTTCATAAAATTTGAAAATAAGCACTTTTGCAGATATAAAATGTCCAATGTAAACTAAATCAGAGGACAGAATGCAGCAAATGGAACCTGCTTGTTGGAGGCTTTGTTCTCATAATATTTTTCTTCTGCACGTTGCAAAAATTCAATCTTTTCACTTAATCCCAATTTTCTCGGCAACTTCGATTTTGCTAGGCTCTTGACAGCCTCAGCATCATCTGGCCATTGCAGGGAAAAACAAAAGGACCATCAAAATTTAATACAACTGATTTTTAAAGCACCATTTACAAATGCCCAAAAAAGAAAAAAAGAAAGAAATATGAGGCATCATATACCATCGGAATCAGATATTTCATCCTCAGAAGCACTCACTTCATCATCCCGATTCCAGAATTCAGAAATTGGTTCTTCATCAATTGAATTAGAAGAGCTGAAAGTGAAAACATATTAACGAGTCAGCCACCTCTGCATCTAATGAATTTGATGTAATCTAGAATCCACAGCCCTCCCAAAACAAGGCAAGTATTGGTAAAATATGAAGATAGAGCACCTGCTCACGAAAATTCGCGAAGCAGCAGCTTTCTGCTTAACACAACTAGCCGTAAGCTCCTCTAAATACTTTGTGACTAAGTTTGGATGTTTGCAGGTATCACATGATTTTCTACATAGTGATGCAGGGACCTATTTCATATAAAGAGTCAACACTTGTTTAGCTCTGAAAACACATTATACATTGCATACAAACCAAAATACATTAGGAAAAAAAGATCATCATACCTGTTCTCCAAAACTCTCTAGGATCTTTTTCCTACGGCATCCAGACTCTTCACAATACTCAACCATCTGTTTGTTTTTGTATTAGAGAATTGTAAGATATCAACTATAACAAAGTGTTGTTATTTTGAACTTTATTAATTTTCTTAATAGTTACCTGATGGAAGTCATTTAGTGATTTTTTCAACAGCCCTTCCTGAGAATTTGGAGCTTTTAGCTTCTGGTTCTCAGACTTGCGTAGAATGAATTCCTGAAATATACAAATAGAAAAAAAAGTCCCAGTGAAACCATGCCATTGACAAGGATATAGGATAGTAACATGTAAGTAAACCAACCATTTTCTTCCGGTCATCAATTCCATAGTACAACAGACTTCTAGAGGGTAATTGATCCCGGCCTGCTCTACCTGACTCTTGATAGAAGGCCTCCATTGACTTCGGAATATTAAAATGGCAAACAAGTCTCACATCCTTCCTATCTATGCCCTTAAAAAAAGTGATCACAAGCTATCAATGGCACATGAATCTCCTTAAAATTGTTTCTTCAATAATTAAAAAGGAAATATAAGGTGGGTACCATCCTGGAGAAACATCAGCAGGCAGCATCCCAATAACTATTTATGAATTAGAGCAGCTCCAAACCACGAGTGTTTAACAAAAAGTAAAAGCAGATCATAAATTTGTGAAGAACACGAAACACAAGCCACAGAAGAATTAAGCTGGTTACAGACACAGAATATTCAACATAAAGGTAATGATTAACTTTTTTCATTGTGTATAAAAGTAATATTAACAACATTGTGGCTATTATCTGCCCATTAGCATTAAATCATACAGAAAACCATACCCGAAGGCCACTGTTGCCACAACAACTTTTATCTTACAGGAAATCCAGTTTTCTAAAACGGAGCTACGCAATTTATTATTCAGTCCTGCATGATAGGCTGATATAGAAAAGACATCAGAGTGAGTAATGTCAAACCTGTCATATACTATTGAAGGACCAAGGCATATATTTACCTGCACAGGAAATGCCATTTCTGAATAGATGAGCAGACAAGTCATCACACGTTGTACGTTCAAGACAGTAAATAATTGCACAGACATCTCCACTAGAATTGAGTACATTACACAAGTCAGCATAGGCATCTTCCAAGAGATCTTTGTAACGAACTGTCAAAAGGAATTCAAACTTTTTTAAGGACAAATTATAGAGGCATCTCACTAAAGACTGAAAACAACGAATTTGCATCAAGCCAGGCTGCAGTATGCACCTTCATAATATATATTAGGACGATTGAAAGAAGATTTTAAGATCAATGGATCTTGCAGGCACAAGGACTCTATCACATCCTTCTGAACTCTACAGACGAAAACAATGTCTTAGAAACTAATATGGCTGGGAGATTCATATGTCACTTTTTGTCCTTTTCTTTTTCAAAGGTGATCCAAAAACCAAGTGGTAAATGAATTCAGATAGTTTAACTTTAGATGCAGCTTATATCATAATTCTCACTTGGGAGCAGCTGTGGCTGTCAAAGCCAATATAGTTACGTCAGGAAGGTGGCTCCTTAAAGAAGAAAGTCTACGGTAGCTAGGCCTGTTCCATATATGCCATGATAGGGAGAGAAAGAAAGACAAAGAACAAACAAATGAGGCCAGTATTCACAAATAACTACCCAATGTAAGTTTCATAAAGTGAAAAGGGCCTGAAGTCTAATGTACCAAATTAAGTTGAGGATAAATAGATCTGATAAGACCCTTTTTTACATACGGAAGGAAAAATAAGCCCAGTAAAGGTAGTAGAATTCTAACTTACAGACCTGAAGTCATGGCCCCATGAAGAGATGCAATGTGCCTGAAAATAGCCAAAGAAAAAGGTGAATCTCTCTGCATCACCTCAAAGTTCTAGCTCAACTGTTTCAAGTTCCAATTTAAATCTTACTACTATGCAAACATTCACACCTCATCTATGGCAATGAGATTTAACATCCCTCTTGCATGGATCTTTGTCAGCTTTGACATAAATCCTGAAGTTGCTATCAACTCAGGAGTAACATAAAGCAACTTTAACGATGGTTTTCCGGAATCAAGGTCTTCATGAATCTAAGCGGCAAAAAATAAAACAAAAATTAATGTTTTCGATTACCATAACATGTCATAAACTCTTGGTCATAAAGTTTTAACTTCTCATAAAAATTGAAACATAGAAAAAGAAAAACTACAGGTAAAACTAGCAAAAAGAACGCCTGATTACAATTTCGTGCTTAAAAAATTGGAGTATTATGAATTGATTGAAAATGAAAACCACAATTAATTCCACATTTCAACATAAGAAGGTTTAATCCAAATTCAAGAAACACCTTATTTCTGACATTTGATGTCTGTGTTGAGGAGAGAAATTCAGCAGCAATGCCTTTCTCTTTCAATGCAGAAACTTGATTTTCCTGAATTTTATTAATGTTTCCATTACCTTCAAATTTCAATCCTCAGAAACAGGAAGAGAGCAGATAGAAGCAGTTCAAAATGACATACATACCATCAATGCTGCAAGAAGAACCAAATGAACATACAGGAAATTAACACCCTCTTATAAGGGGAAAGAAAAACAAAGAAGAGGATTCATGGAAACTCTATCATCTCCTCAAGTTGTGAAAGAAAAAAATAGTCACCTATTAAAGGGCAAACAACAAGCACAATGCCGAATTTCTTAGCAAGTGCAGGTATCTGATAACACATTGATTTGCCCCCTCCAGTTGGCATCAGACAAAAGCAATCTCTTCCTGCAACCCAATAGAAAACAAAAATCATGTCATTCAGTTCAACATTACCCATGTTGTAATTTACAAAGAAAGCACCAAAATTTCCAGCTACATGTTTTTTTTTCTTTCCTTTACACGTCTTTTTAAAAAAGAAGACTGAAGTTATCTTTTGCCAAATCTCCATAGAACAATTCCGTACAACATCAAAAGAAAGGAGAATCATTTCCGGACAATTCCCGCGTTTTTTAAGCAACAAAGCGAATCAACCATTTAGAAATTGAATGAAATTGATAAATTATAGAGAAAAAAACATAATTGAAATGGAATGTAGATGATGTGCACCAGATAATACAGCTCGAATAGCCTCCAATTGCTTGCCTCTGAAATCGACATGTCCAAAATGCCATCTCAGGAGCTTCACGAGAGCTTCCTTAACGCAAATCTGCTTCTCACTGCAACTTGTGTTCTGCAATGGCAACGAAGACTTCTTCATTTTCCACTACTCGCTTTGATCATACCGCAAAGGGCACAACGAGTCTTCCGATTTTTCACAAACCGTCACGACCCTTCTCTCTTGTCTTCTCTTCTCCTCTTCCCTCTTGAAGCTCGCTTGGTTCATTTCCGGGTCGTGGAGGGTCAGTCACTTAAATATTGGGCCTGGGCCCAAACGATTCTGTTCCAAACGACATCGTATGATCTGGCAAAATTGTTTTTTACTGACTTGTTGACCGAATCAGCAAAATCTATGATATAAATAGGTGTCGTTTAACAGTGTTTAGTCCTCCGCTTCTAATTTGTCATTAGGGTTTGGTCTTCCCCTCCAAGGTTTCTAGCATTGTGAGCAGTGTGTAGAAGATGGGTCACTCAAATGTCTGGAACTCGCACCCTAAGAACTATGGTCCTGGATCGCGGACCTGGTTAGTTTGTGTTCTTCACTTGTTTCTTCTTCTGGATTTCAATAATTAATTCTGTATGAGATTGGATGCATATATTACTTAAATTTCCTTTTTTGGTTATTTTGCTTTGAAGGTTTTTATTTTGTTCTCTTCGGTTTGACTTTATTAGCACGTTAGGTTAATTGTTATAGCCATTTTTGGCTAGTGCTGGTTAAACTTAAAGGGTTCTTGTGTATAGATGATTAGATGGAATCATAGAACGCTTGTTTTTTTGGTTAATCTGCATATTTCGATTAAGGGAAATGCTACAGAGATTCCTGATGTTAAATAAAAATTGAAAAACACCTATCAAATTTAGGAAATAAACAATTACATCTTCGCGGTTATTGTTTTTATTTTACAATATCATCCATGATTTTTTTTTCTTGATAATGTGTACGAAACAACGTTAATAATTAATAATGTGTATGATTGTTCTTTTTCAAACTTGTTGGTGTGTTTTTTTAAAGTAAAATGGAGGGAGGTATTTGTAATTGATCAAGTATATAATCTGAATGGTTTTGTATGCTTCACTAAGTTGGGTTAGGGAATTTTTTGTTTGTTTTTGTCTTAAGAAAAGGAATTAGTGGATTCAAATTGAGAATACGTTAGCTTTATTCTGGATATGTACAATTCTAATTTACAATTTTGTAAATATTGAACAGCCGTGTTTGTGGAAACTCACACGGTATAATCAGGAAATATGGTCTCATGTGCTGCAGACAATGCTTCCGCAGCAATGCTAAGGAAATTGGTTTCATCAAGGTCAGTTTTGATTTGTTTGAAGTTCATCTTCATCATATTAATTTTGTGTCTTTCAATTTAACCATGTAATCAAACTACTCAGTTTTGCTTTATGTTACTCAATTATTTCTCTGTCTATATCTATGATGTTTGTTTATCACTTTATTGTTTCAGCTTTTTACAATGATTATTAGGTTTCCTAATGATTTTGAAATTGATTTCAATAGTTGTTAAGTATTTACAATCCTTGTGATTGATCATATTTTTAACGATTTTATATTTTTTTTACTTCATTTACTGATGTTCTTCACTTTCCTTTTTCTCAGTACCGCTAAGAAGGATGGGGCTTTGATGGCAATGTTGCCAGTTTCGCTTTGATGGAGTGAAATTGGAGTTTTGCCTCTTTGCCAGCTTTTTTATTTTTTGCTTAATCGTGTTGTTTTCTGTGAACAATAGTATTTAACTGTTTTTCTTAATCTGACTTGAGTAATGTATGTTGATCTTTCTCGTAAACTAGAGAGGCACAATGCTATCATTTTCTTTTGAGATTTATCGGTTTCTTTTATTTTCTTCTTTTTTTCAATCCTTTTTTTTTTAATTAATGGCGCTAGTAACTACTTCAAATTTACATTAAAAAACATAAATATCACCTATAAAATTTATTATTACAAAAAATAGAAGATAGTATCTCCTATGCCTATTCTGTATATTTTTATTATTTAAAAAAGTCTAATATAGTTTACTTTGAATGTCGTCTCAGCTAATTAGATGCTTTTCATTTTGAGTTATGAAGTTTAATATTATTGGATGTTTTTATTGTTATAAGTGTTATTTTTTATGATTTTCATACCTCTTATGTTCATTTTACACATTTTATTATTTAAAAAAAAGTCTTAACACATCGTTTTGAATGTTATTTTAAGTTTTGAAGGAGTGCTTTTCTATAATTTCTCTACATTTTATAGCTTGCCATAGATTAAACACTAAACTCAATTATCCTGTTTTCGTTTATTTCCTAGAAATAGCTTGTTTTGATTTTCACTGTTCAAAGAATATAACCACACTAGGTAAGTGTTTCTGGCAGAATCACAAACTACCTGGGCACTATGTACTTTAGAGAAGCAACAACAGTAGTGGTAGCATTAGTTAGTAGTTACTAATATTTGCTTGTGTGCTGTTTCAATCTAATTGGATTGTTTTTCCAGATGTTTGGAAAATTACCCGGAATGACATACCGCAATTTTACGTAGGCCACGCTAATTGTTTTAATTTTTAATTCCTTGTTTTTGGAATTTTGAAAAAAAAAAGCATTCATAATCAATTTCTAGTTTGTTTTTCAAAAACAGAAATAAAAAAATAAATATTGTTTAATTAATAATTAATTTTTAGTTTTCAACTTTTTTAAGCTCTTAAATAAAAATCAATTTTAAACTTAATTTCATACAATTTTAAGTTTTTAATTATTTTGAATAAATTTGAGTATGGTTGAATTATTAATTTTTTTCGTAAAAAAATAATATAAATTGAACTCCAAAATTAACTTTTTGAATTTTAAAATTTAAGCAAATTTCAAAACTAAAGAGATGAGATAAAAATTGGGAATTATGTAATGGGATTGATCTCCCAAGGCAATTTAGAAAATAAAAATAAAAAATGAGTTCTCACTCATCAAATGTATGTAATTTTAAATTTTCTAAAATTTAAAATTTGAAATTATTATCAAATCCATACTTAATTTTTTTGCACACTAGCATTTATTTAGCCATCTATGTATATCAATAACTGCCAAAATTTCCTACTAATTATCCGAAACCTGAATTTAAAACCAACAAAACTTAAATCACGTTAAAGGCTTGATAAACTTGTTAAGCTAATAACATTATTTTTGTCGGTCCAAAGAAACTTATTACCAAAAATATATGTTTCCTCGTAATAGCTCCTACTTGGTGCCTACTTTTGTTGTCATCCAATATCTTATTACCAAGGTACAAGCAAATAACCACTCAAGATATATAATCATTGTTAACCAAAATAATAATAATAATAATAAATAATAAATAAAAAGATATATGTTATTCATTGCCTATGCTCAAGACTGCCCAGTTGTCTTTTGTATGAAGCCCTTTATGTCAAAATCATTGGTGCCTACTTTTGTTATGATACCCTGCTTGGAAAAGACAAATCAGCTTAAAACTGAACCGGCTATATCATATCGGTTTTTCTGTATAAACATTAGGCCAATAGGGGATAGATATAGAGGGTTTACCTTCTCTGTGATGATACAAGCAATCAAATTTGCAGGGGTAACATCGAAAGCTGGGTTCCATACACTAATTCCAGATGCTGCAACCTGTTCACCGAGTCCTCCAGAGGAGCACAACAACTCCTTCGGGGATCTTTCCTCTATAACAATTTCTTGTCCAGAAGAAAGGTACAAGTCAATGGAAGTAAGGGGTGCGGCAACAAGAAATGGGATGTTATGGTGCTTTGCAGTAATGGCAAGATTGTATGTTCCAATCTTGTTGGCAGTATCACCTAGTTTAAGGTCAACTTTATTATTCGACACAGTTTTATTAACTTTAGAAATGTATAATTATGGTTGTAGCGTGAGTACCATTAGCAGCCACACGATCAGCCCCAACAACGACAGCATTGACTCGTCCATCTTTCATTAATGCAGCTGCTGCAGAATCTGCTATGAGAGTTGCAGGTATTTTTTCATGCACTAACTCAAATGCTGTAAGTCTAGACCCCTGAAGTTGGTCAAAGAAGAAAATAAGTTTTGTGAACATCAGTATTACACGCATAAACATCCATTAGATTAAGGTTAGCCAATCAATCTCATGTCAGACTAAAAAAAACTTCACCAAGCCAGAGAATATATGATGTCTGCAATATAACTGTTATAAATTTATTAATTGTCAATAGAAGACTTTATTCTTTAGAGTTCCAAAGATTTGATAACATTCTATGAATTTTTTTTTAAATTTCAAAATTTTCATGGCATCAGCATGCTTTATAAATTTCACTATATTCTATGTACAGTCATATAGCTGTCTCTAAGAAAAAGATTCTTTAATGATCATAAATTTTTTACAATTTCAGAATCAAGTAAAACAACACAAAATTTCATACTTTGTTGGTAGTTTGCAATAAAATCCAAGGTTTCGTGTGTTGGACCTTGAAATAATCTTTTTTCTGTCACAGTAAGTATTAAGATGAAGAGGAGTCGATGATACAGGGGTTAGTCTACACAATAATGAAACCAGATACCCACTTGGTTGAATGGACGTGTTTCTGTGCAATAGGCCCTTTCCAACACACCTTTAGTATGAAGTGCACGTATTACACCAAGGGCAGTGCCATAACCAGCAGTAGCAAGACTAGCAGGATAACACATAACAGTCAGAAGAGACATTTAGTTCATTTTTAGTTTAAGAGGAGAGATACAATAAGTTTGAGAAAGGGAACAAACAAGAAGGAAACGTGATGGCAAGAAGAAAACAAAAGAGCGAACATAACAATAACATACCTGCCAGTATTGCAATGGGTCAATACAGAAAGCTTCTCAGCATGGTTTAGCTGGTGATGAATAAAATTTGCTCCAAAAGAACCAATAGCTTTGTTGGAAGCGACATCCTCTTCAAGCATAAATTCAGAAGCAGCTATGTAGGCCTGCAAAGGTTTGCAAAAAGGAATCCATAAGCTTTAAGCAAAACATATTGAGAACCTCAATGAGCATGTAGTGGACTTCAAACCAAAATGTGACCAAAAGAAAACCATCATTTTAAATCCAAAGTACAATGGAACTATCCTACCTGAAAAATGCTCCTGGCTTCAGATGTAGTAGGTGCAACCTTCAATGTAACTTCTTTAAGTTTCGTTGCAGCATCTGAAAGATTGACAGCAGTTGGTCGACTGAAGAAGCATTAGAAAAATTAAACATTTTTTATTGATGAGTAGTTTTACAGAACTCTTAACTATATAACAGCTGATAACAACTAAAGAACCACAATAAATAAACACATCCGTTTTATGCGTCTCAAGGGCATAATATTTCATTCTACAATTTGTTTTACCTTGAGACCAAATAATCTAGTTTCATGCTAAGGAAAGTGACTGCCTCTTCTGATGTCCCGTCAAATGAATCGAAGTTAAATACTTCTACAGCGAGTGACAAGGCAGCTGCAATAGCAATGGCAGGTGCACCACGGACAACCATATCTTTTATTGCATGCCTAACAACGAAATATGACTTATTAAGTAAAATCATGGAATGTATTAAAGTGGTTAATGAAAACAAGAGCCTAGCTCAAATATAAAATTACCAGTTTACCCATCAGCAACCAAGTTCCTTTATGAAACTTACGAGAAATTGTGCATACATAACTTGTTATACTAGTTTTGTCAAAATTTCAAGTAAAAAATGTTGATAAATTTTAATCTAATGATACAAACTATGTTTCATGTTATCCAATACAGAACATGACTCTTAATGCTTGCTCCTTTAGAATATTTACATAGATTACCAAGCTAAATTATCAGTTAGCAGTTTATAAGAAAAATATACATACAAGTGAAATAACTTAAAACTATTGAAAGGTTAATAAAGAGAAACAAAACAGCAAGCCACGGAAAGAACGTCTATGACACTAACCATCCATCTGTTGCATCCCGGATGTCTGTGTAGATAGTTTCAAGAGGAAGCTTTCTCTGCCAAAACAAAGAACAAGGATTAAATATAAATCCATTCATTTTTCCTCAATGGTCGATAAGGCTACATTTTACTGCAGACAAAACCTCCCTTCATGATGAGTACATATAGTCACTCTCATTTCTCCAACAATTAAAGTACCAGTGAGTTTAGAAATTAAATGGAGAAGAAATAGTAAAAGGAATAATCATAAATACTTCTAATGAACAGAAAATACAAAATAGCTTTCTGGGAAGAGAAAACAAAGAAAACAAGTTCAAAAAAGTTTGTAAACATGTCGGACAGAAATAATCCCAGATTAAAGGCATGTTTTCCACTATTCTCGTTTTCCCAACTTCTAAACAAACAATTAGAAGAGAGAACACATTTTACTCAAGCATCCCTATGGATGTGCTTCTCCTTTACATCGAAGTGTTTTCTAAACTTTGAAAAGCATTAGCACTTCTAGAAGATTTTAGTTTTAGTAAAACAACTTTGAATAATTTGGTGCAAAAGTGATTAACGTGGGAAAAAATCAAAAATAATTCCGAGGTTTTAAATATCTTCAGAAATACTTTAACGTTAAAAAAAATTATAATATCCTTAAGATTTAAAGTATCTTTAAAAATATCCTTATTATTTACAGAAATATCAAAAAGTCGTGAAAAATCACATGAATATCTGAAAAGTATTTTCTACCCTTACCTATATAGTTTTTTGAATATTGTCGTTGAGAATATTATCGCAAATATCCTTGAGATTAATTTAATTTCATCAAAAATGTCTCTCTTATAATATTTAATTTATCTTCATTAAAAATGCCCCTACTTCTCAATAACACGATATAAAATATTTTTCAAAAATACCACTGAAGATAAATTAAGTTAACAAAACACACAATATCAAGTTAAATATTTTTGAAAAATATTTTATATCATGTTATTGAGAAACAGAGGTATTTTTTATGAAGATAAATTAAATATTATAGTAGTGACATTTTTGATGAAGTTAAATTAATTATTATAGTAAGGGTATTTTTGATAAAGTTAAATTAATTATTATAACATAAATATTTTTGATAAAGTTAAATTAATTATTATAGTAGATATATTTTTGAAGAAAAGCAAACATCAAGGATATTTGCGATAATATTCTCAATGATAATATTCAAAAAGCTATATAGGTAAGGGTAGAAAAGAATTTTTCTAATATTGATGTGATTTTTCATAGTTTTTTATGCTTCTGTTAAATAATAAGAACATTTTTGAAGATACCTTAAATCTCAAAGATATTATAGTTTTTTTTAAACGTTAATGGTATTTCTGAAGATATTGAAAACCTCGAAAGTATTTTTGATTTTTTTCTCGCAAGAGTGATATAAGTTGATAACGTTCGTGAGTATTTTTTATATTAAATAAAACCCATGGATAATTTTGAAGAAACACAAAATCTAAGGAATATGTGTGATAATAATAAGATTGATGTACACAAGTATTATTGCTCATTCTCCCCTTTTAGAATAGTTGGCTTCCAACACACCCTTCAGATGTTATAAAGCTGGAGGTCTTATTCAAACCCAGTAACTCCATTGAATTTCAAGCCTTAGGCATGCATTAATGCATAGAGAACAATGTATAGAGCCCATGGATTGATAGATGTATAAAATTACTGTTATTCTTTCTCCCATTAGCTTCAACTTTTGTGAGAGAGTCAGTGACTAACTACTCTAGACTCAGTGCCCAACCACTCTAGACTTATTGTTGAAACTGCTTTTGAGAAAACCATTTCATTTCTAGTTAAAATGGCCGTAAATATAGATATTTAACAAGTTTTGATTTGGACATATATACAAAATTCACAAATAACAATAGTAGAAAACCTGATCAAGTAGCTGAAGAGAACCAGGCTTGTAGCGTATAGATTGGAGAGTGTTGTCAGCTTCAGATGCCATAAGTTCTTCGAAACTTAAACCAGATCAATCTTCTACAGCTGAATGTGTACTGCTCACTGAAAATTAAAATCAATAAATCATAGATTGAAGAAAAAAGTAGGAAGTATATAATGAGGAATACGAAGGAGATAGAAATAAAGACAAATCTCAAGTTACCTGACAGTGAGGCAAACTCAGACCGACCTACTTGGGTAGTTCAATTTCTTCTGCTGTGAGTTGGGGATTGTCACCGTCTACGTCACGAACGAGCAATAAAAAACTCTGATGGCAGTATTTTCCGTACGTGAAAGCCACGCGGCGACCCATTTCTCTATCGAATGAGCAACATAAAGCTCGCCTCAGAAAATCACGGTTTGGGTCAAACTGGCCCAGATTATTTATATTTTGCATCTCTTCCTCCTATTTCAGGGCCAAGCAATTGTAATTAAATTATAACTTATACAAATATTTATATTTCGATATATATATATATATCAAAGATCCAAACTTTTTACATAATTTTGTACATTATCTTATTCAAATGTTTAAGATTTAAAAAATTAATTTTCTTTTTTTATAAATTTTAAAAAATATAATAAATTATATAAAAATCAATTTTTTTAACAAAAATTCAAACATGTAGTTGAAGGAGTGAGCAACAAAATTTATGTACCAAATCACGGAGGCATGAAATTTATCCGAACTTGTTAATTATACGCGAACTTTTTCACTTATGAAACATAATATGGATGATAAGTTATGAGTAACCGCATATTTTATTAACTTTGTTTTAATAAAAACTATTATATCATTCTTTATAAAAATAAGATATTTTGGTATTTTTTTAAATAAAATTTTTTATTAATAAAAAATTATAACATAATAATAAATGTGAATTTAATGTAATAAAATTATAATTTTATTTGAAGAGTTTAAAACTAAATTTAACTATTAACATTTTTTAGTCAACTATTTTAATATATTTTATAGAATTTTTTTTGAACACTTTTTTATATCGAGTGTTTTATATGTATCATGTTCCAATCAAAACAATAAACTTTTCAATATTATAAATATGGACTACAAAAGTAAAAATAATTAGAAGATCAATAGTGTGATAACAATACAATAAGGTGAATTTAATTTTAAAAAATATTTATTTATTAATAAAAAATTATGACATAATAAAATGAATTTAATGTGAGTAAAATTGTACATTTAATTTAACGATTTAAAAGTGAAATTGAACATTATTATATTTTTTTACCAACTAATTTTTTAAAAATTATATTTTATGGTTTTTTTTGTATTTTTTGGACAATTTAATGTATCACATTTTATATAAAAAACGTGTTTAGATATAAAATATAGATTTTACAATACAATAAATAAAGATGGTTATAAATTTTCAAAATCAATAGTATTGGAACCACGCAAATAAGTTCTTTCACATAGATGACATAATCATTGCTAAGTTATGAGTAACATAGTAGAAATGCGTCTTTTGACTTTTGATACTAGTTTTTGAAGATAAACATAAGAGAGATTTTATGTGTAGTTTCGACATCAATGGTCTTATATTTTTTATATGTATGGTCTATGGGTGTTCATGGTCTTGTTTTGAATAGAAAAATTAACTAAATTGGACTATTCATATTGTTTAAACTGAACCGGATCAGACCATTTGACTATCCAAAATGTTATAACCGAACTGTTTAATCTGGTTTGATTAACGATTTTGAACAATTAATAAAATATAAATATGATGTCCATCAATCATCATACATAGATAGATATTATTGTTAAATACATAAATATATAAATAAATACATAAGATGTTATCGAAATCCAAAAGCAAAAAAGATTAGACATGAAGAAATGAATTTCAAATATCTCATTTACACAAAAGTGGACATTGGATGTGGTCTTGTGAGTTTCAATCCATACTAATTAGATCAGGCTAATCCATACTAATTAGATTAAGACGGACAAATTATGATATAAATAGAATAAAATATTATCCATTTCATTATAAACAGATCAAAATAAACATAATTAGATGCAATTCTGTTGGGACAGATTATAATATAAACAAGACAAAACATTATCCACTTACATGCCATCATTTATCTTAGAAATTATTCACTTTACATATTATGATATAAACATAACAATTTTTTTTTACACTAATAAGATGTGCAAAGTGATATGAAGAATTGGTAACCTCATAGAATTTCCCTTATCGAAATATGCCCAATTGGGAGAAGAAATTAAGGTTCTAGAATTTATGCAATTTTATTTAGAATCCAGAAATCATTCACTGTACATATTAATATGTATATATTATTTAGGATTTGAATTCTTCAATTGCATGTTCAATATTTGAAAATGATTTCAAGGCATCGTAGACGACTCAAATAGGCAAACAAGATGACTTGATAATTTTGACCCCCACATCTAACGAAAGAGAGAACAAAAATTAGGGGTGTCCAAAAACTCTATTAGAAACTCAAAAAAACAAGGCTTGACAATCAATTCAAAATAAAGATAATGTCTCGTACATAAAATTGTACTGAGAATGTTTGGATAAGTCACACGAAATAATTCGTCCATAAACTAAAATATATATATAAGTTAGCTCACCACGTACCTATTTCGTCAATAAATAATAGGACATGAGATGATGCAAGCAAAGACCAGTTGGTTGGTGGTGGAGGCGATGCGAAGATGACTGGATGGTTGAGTGTTGTTAGAGGTGACGATGGCTGGTAAGATTAGCAGAACTTCGCACTCGTAGACTCTAAGTCTCGCAAAGGATGAATGAAAATGAAATAAGATAATAATCAAATTATACATATGTTGTTTAATTAAAAATAATAATAATTTATTAAAATCGATCTGATCTGATCGATTTATAATTTTTATAACCAGATCAATTTTTTGGTTTAAACCGATTCGATCAAACTTTTGAACACCCTTATTATGATTTATATTTCTAGTATTATGAAGTCTACAATTTTGATTCAAACCTAAATCTTACATAAAATATTAATTTTATTTATAATATTAATTATGTTTTAGTGTTATTATTATTAAATAAATTTGTAATTAATGAATTTTTTTTGTGATAATAATAACTTTATTTGTAATAATATCGTTATTATATTTTTAAAGCCAATAAAAAATAAGCGGTTTGAGAAAAAAAAATGAAAAACAAAAAAGATGTTTGGAGCACAAACTTTGGAATTTCTATACATTTCCGTGACACTGCTTATGCTAGTTGTCTTGATTAGGTGTCTTCATTCTTGCACGAACATGTTCTCTAGTTCAATAATATTCCTGTTATAGTATAATTGGTTCTGTCGTAATGTTAATACAATTACTTCAATAACCCCGAGGCCCAACTTAAACAAAAAAAAAAAAAAAAAAACTCGCCCTTATTTGTAGAAATTCAAAACTTTCCTGAACTTGGTTAGTTTTTTTCCCCAAGGAGTAACTTGTTTTCAGATTAATTTATTAATTCTTAGTTTCTTTTCCAGTGATAAATCTTGCCAGCACTTCGTTAAGCTACGGCTCCTATAGTCTCCGGTATTTATAAATCAGATAGGAGCTTGATAATTTCTTAATTCATCTACATTATGCAAATGCCCAAAACGATTAGATCTGCTTTCTATTTTCATTGATATGTTTTATTTAAATCAGTATTGAGTATCCTTGTTTCATTACACAACTCGTTGTTTTTATGCCGGATAATGTATTTGATCCGGTAAATCAGTGTTCAATCCAGCAAAGAGAATGATAAAAGCTGGTGTTTTTCCTTGAATCGATGGGTCTTTCTCTATTTTTGTTAATAAGTTGATAAAGCCAAGTAATTAAAATCTTAATTTTTTAATGATTTTTCGTGGAATAGTTTCTATGTTACATGTTGGAAGAGATCGATGTTAGCTTCAGTTGCGTAGGGTACTATTGGAGACTGGGTTTCTTATTCTGCAATTATTAGAATATAATGTTATTTGTTTACGAAGGAAACCCTCTATTTTTTAACGAAACTTTTGGGATTTAAGTAGTTAATTAATCGTTGTTTTGATTTTTTGCCTATACAGTATGAAAGGAGTTCTTAATGGAATGAAGGCTAAAGAACTCACTCTTTTTACCATTGTTCTTATGTGCGCCACACTTCTTCTATTGACTTGGGAGAGATATCAGCTTCTTAAGGCAGTGATCCCTCCACCCGCTCAGTTTCACTTGTCTCCAGGTTTGCCGCAACCCACTTATGTTTGGTTTTTTCTTTTCTCCTCCTGTTTTCTCTATGCTTTGCTGGTTGTCAATGGCTTTGTAGTGTAATGACAGTTGCTCATATTGGGCACTTAAGTAGCGTTGGCTCGAGAATAACAAGTGTGTATGTGTGGGTAGGTGTGCAAGTGTGTAGACGTTTAGTTCAATAGAAAAATGCTTTCTTGGTTTTCTATTGACAAATTGGTAACTGGGTTAGTGCTGCATAAACGGTGAGTATACTCTAGAGTTATGAATAGTGGTGGCACTGGCATAGAAAGTACCAATCTCATGAGCACATATATGAGCTGCACCTTTTGTACGAGGTAGCTGGCTATTCCCTCTATTCCCTGATAAATTCCAAGATGGATTGTTAATCTTTGTGGTGATGTTGTCAATTCCTTAATCTTTATGGAGCGGTAGACACTCTATACTACCAATACAAAGTTATATTCATTAGCATTGGCAATTTTTTCTTGGAGTACTGTCATTCATTTGTTTATATATGATGCAGATATAGTAAAGAATACTCATGTTGCTTCCTCCATATCTTCAGAGCCAAAAATATACAATGAAAAGGATGTGCCATTTGCAGTGAAAGATACTGAAAGAAAAGAAATACAACTTGAAGTGGCATCTCCAACAGATTCTGGACAAAGATCTACCTGGAGCAGTAAAGACAGGGGTGGTAAACAATTAATATCCACTGAGAATAATGGTAATACATTATCCTTCTTGTGTTATTGGATTGAAGTGTTCAACGTGACATTGTTTGATTGGTGCAGGACAAAGTGTGGTAGCAATCAAACCCATAAGTTCTGTACATACTAATGTCTCAGTTGGAGGAAAGGACAGGGAGAGTTTTAGTGCTCCTAGAGAAAATAAAGGTATGATGCTGTCTTTTATATTTTGTCACTTGAGTTTCACTTTTTCATTTTCCAAATTATGGACAATTGATCGTGAGAACATTTGAGTGAATTTCTTTAGGATGTGTTTGATAACGATTTTGATTTTTGATTTCTGATTTTTTCAAGTGATTTTTTTAATCATATATGTTTGATAACCATTTTTTATTTTGTTTTACCATTTTAAGGAATCACTAGAGATGTAAAATGGGATGGATTCCCCTTTAACCCATAATAAAACCCATTATATTTGGGAATTTATCCCATCTTGTACCAATTAGATTTATAATGGGTTGGGATGGTATTGATGTGGGAGGAAGTGGTATATCCTATTTACCCCAATGGTTCCCAAAGAAATCATTTTTCATACCTTTAGAAATGTAAGTAAATCAATAAAAAATAATGAATGAAACATATGACGCTTTATAGTAATTAGTGTTAAAAGTATAATTTAATTCGTTTTTATATTCTTATTTTTAAATTATTGATTATCTATTTAATTCATTCTTAAATATTTTTCTATTTTTATTTTTAAGAAAGATGCATCAATCTTTATAGTTAAATATATTGCCAAATAAAAACACATTGAATTAAGAGGCTAATAAAATATCATGATTATGATTATGATTCATTCTATATATTATTAGAAATCACTAGAAGTCTAGTTTCTAAAAAAAATTTATGGATTGTAATTTCAATTTTTTTATAGAAATTTATAATCATTTTACTAATAGTTATTTTACGTTGTTAAGGGTTATTTAAGATTATCTTCATATGCAGGTTATTTAAAAAAGAAGTCAATGTGATATTATTAAAAGAAATCTACATGTCAAAAAAAAAAAGAACGAGTATATTAAAAAAATGTTATATTATTAAAGAAAATCTTAAAAGTATTATTTTAAAAAACTTAGGTTATTATTCATGACATCTTATTAAAAAAGTGCTTATACATTATTTGTCCAAAAAAAAGGTTCAAGTTGTTTAAAAAAAGAAGCTTAATTTATATAAAATAAATTAAGAGCAAAATAAAAGAATGAAAAAAATTCATTTAAATTGAACTTTAACATGGGTGGAGTTATATTTGGGTTTAAAACTATTAGGTTATGTTTGGTTGGGCTGAAAAAAGAGTCAGAAATGGAATTGATTCCTAAAGGAGAAGGAATCACAATTCCTTCTCTCATTTTTAGGAATCATGATTTTTGACATCTCTAGGAGGGATAGGTTATTTGACATCTCTAGGAATTATTACTAAAATATGGGATGATTTATAAATTAAAAAAAAAATAATTTAAATCAGATTTTTGATTTTTGATTTTTGATTTTTGATTTTCATTCCCAACAATAAAATGATTAAGAACTTAGAATTTGTAAATAAGAACCAAACAATTGTTATCGTTTTGAAAGAAAAAATTAGAAAACAGAAAGTGTTGTCATATAATTTGTAGGTAATTTTTGATTTTTTTCTTGAAAATCACTCAGTAGAAACTGTTATCCTTTACATTGGTGATTATTTTTACAAAAGGAATTATAAATCAAAAATCAGTTATTTAAGCAGAAATCAGAAATCAAAATTGTTATCAAACATGCCTTAATAAACACGGTTTCCAAAGTGGGATATATTTCTCCCCATAGATTGTCCTTCTAAGCATGCTAGGAACCCCTCAGAATTTAATATTATTGTACTTTTGCACTTTATCTTCTTGCTGCATCGAACTTAGAGAATGATGATATGTCAACTGATTAGTAACTGCACTAGAACCTTGCTAGGAGCTACTACTGAAGGTTCCTGTTTTATTTTTTCCCTTCTCCAGGAAAGTAGCATTATGGACATATGTTTTATAGGATATATGGAATACAATCATGTCATTGTTGGGAGCTGATTGATCAGTACTATCTATCTTTATATAATTCTTTAGCGCGATGAGTTTGTAGCTAATAGTAATGGATTTGCACGTGGTATGAAATTATAGTTCTAAATTTTATGAATGGTTTTTTCTAATTGATGTCTCTGCATCTAGTCTGCAATTACGCAAAAGGAAAATGGGTCGTGGATCATACGCGGCCTTTGTATTCTGGGTTTAGTTGTAATCAGTGGCTGTCAGGGATGTGGGCTTGTCGGCTGACACAACGAACAGACTTTGCATATGAGAGTCTCAGGTGGCAGCCAAAAGATTGTCAGATGGAGGAATTTGAGGGGTCAAAGTTTTTGAGAAGGTATTATAAGATCTTTATATTAAAAAAAAAATTCCTGATATTGCCTAGAGTTTTAGCATTCATGGTTCCAGATTTTGCTAAATTTTGATGAATTCAATGTAACTTGCATTCTGACCTGGCCCAGCTTAGCTAAATTTATATATATATATATATCAGCAAAACTAGTCTGATGAGAGTTTGTTTTCTGCAGTTTCACTTTATGATTTTATTAGAAGTATAAAATCTGACTTGTAGGATTTCTGTCGTAAAATGTTTTTGCAAATATTGTTAAGCTCCTGTCTATATACGTCTGAGGTAGCACAACCTTAACATATACTGCAATGTGGCTCTTATGTCTGTTATGGGATGTGCATACTTTACTAAACATTCATTTCTTATGAACTTACAATTTTAATTTTCACGTACATCAAAACCACCCCCTTAATACAAGTTGCATGCGTTGGATAAACATGGTCCTAAGTTTTTACTTTATTCTTATTTTTTCCACTGAAGGATTTCACTGGAATGAACTTAGTATGATTTGATTTTCAATGTTTGCACTTAACATTTGATCCCCTTCTTTTTCTTGGGTGGAGAAAAATATATTGCTGACATTATGATTAAAATTATTTTTGCCTCAGGTTGCAGGACAAAACTCTAGCTTTTGTTGGAGATTCATTGGGCAGACAGCAATTCCAGTCTCTTATGTGCATGATCACAGGTGGTCATGAGAAGCATGATGTTATTGATGTGGGGAGCGAGTATGGAATAGCCCAAGCTGAAGGTGATGCGCGCCCTAGTGGGTGGGCATTTCGGTTCTTAAGTACCAATACCACTATCCTCTACTACTGGTCGGCAACCCTTTGTGATGTACAACCAATTGATCCAAAAAACCCAGCCACAGATTTTGCAATGCATCTTGATCAGCCAGTAGCATTCTTGCGCCAATTTATTGGCAAATTTCATCTTATTGTTCTCAATACAGGGCACCATTGGAATCGTGGGAAGCTCAAGGCTAACCGCTGGATAATGCATGTTGGAGGGGTGCCAAACACTGATAGGAACATAAATATTATTTGGAAGGCCAAGAATTTAACAATTTACAGTGTCATCAACTGGGTCAACACAGAGCTGCCAAAATACCCAGATTTGAAAGTCTTCTACAGAAGCATCTCACCTAGACATTTTGTTGGTGGAGAATGGAACACAGGTGGGAGCTGTGACAATACCGCCCCTATGTCGATAGGAAAAGAGGTATTACAAGATGAGTCTAGTGATGAATCTGCTGGGGGTGCAGTGAAGGGAACAAGAGTAAGGCTCTTGGACATAACAGCTCTGTCCCAGATTAGGGATGAGGCTCACATATCCCGTTTCAGCTTAACAGCCAAACCTGGAACACAAGATTGTTTGCATTGGTGCTTACCAGGTGTGCCAGATACATGGAATGAGATCCTTTTTGCTCAAATCTAGTCCTCTTTACTCAGTGGACATTGTTACAAACTCACACGCGTGATACAGGTAAAATGCACTCAAGATATGAATGTTAATGACTGAACTGGTAGGTAAAATGTACTCAACTATCAGAAATCACCCATCATCGGTTCTACAAAAATGTTAATGACTGAACTGGTAGGTATTCAATTACATGGACCATATAAATATGCATGGTCTCTTCTTAACTAGATTTAGTCAATTGTGGTTAGCCATTTCATTCCTTGGGTTTTTGATGCTTTGCTTCCTGGATCAAGGTTATTAGAGACAATGTTGGAGCCACCTTAGAAATAGATGGTGGCAAGGCCCTGCCAGAAATTTAATTTTACTTGTAATATTTTGTATTTCATATTAATGTGTTTCATCTGATCTAAAATTGAAATCACCATAAACTGTATGGTATATGAGCGAAATAAAATACTGTGATGATGGTATTTATATTTAACTTTAATTGCATTATATAATTCTTTTATAGAATTTCATTTTTAATTCACTCCGTACATATATGTTTTTTTTAAAGCTTAAAAATAATTTGTTTTTGCATATTAAAAAATATATAGTTATGATGATGGCATATTTATTTATTTGTTTAATAATTAAAATTTAAGTGGAAGTTACCTTTTGTCTTTTAGCTTTTAGCTTATTCTGACCGTGAATAGACCTAAATTTAATATTTTTCAAATATAAGAAATTTGTCATCCGGCTCTTCACTTTGCAAGGGGAACCCTTACACCATAGCTTTAATAAAGTTATAAATTAAAAGCAAATTACTATTTTCGGTTTACAATATTATCAGAAATTATTTTATTGTGGCGCAATAATTGATATTTGGTTTAATTTAATTAATAAATTACCGAACAAAAGTTGGGATTAACTTAAGATTAAAGCAAATCCTTTTGTTTTGTTTCTTTTTTCTATTCACCCTTAAAGCTACCACCACCATGAGAATCGAGATCAAATCTCTGATACACATTACCAAAAAAACTATTTGACCAAAAAGCTATTAACATTAAGATGATTAAGACATCTCATACACGCATATAACGCGTAGTTGTCACTCGTTAGTGAATTTTCTTTTTTAAAAAGCTATTTGTTGTTTTATTAGCTCTCTTTCCCTTCCACGTATGACGTACCTACGACGTATTAGCTTAATCATCTGACATACAAATCCACTCCATTGACCGTTATTTTTAACCATATCCATCTCTTTTCCAGCTCACGGTAAAGGGCAAAAACGTAATTTCTTTTCATGGAAAACCGTTGTAAATTTCAATTCAACACCATTCATCCCAAATTTATATTGCATCATTAATTTAGATAATATAAAACAATTGAAAGATAAAAATATTTCATTATATTTTATTTTTTAAGTTGATAACTCATCTCAATTTAAGATAAAAATATTTTTTATTTTACTAAATAATTAATAAAAAAATTAGAATACTATATTCTCCGATGTAACTTTATTTGTGCCACTACATATGCTAATATGTCACAAAAGATACAAGTAATTAAAAAATGGCAATTGTTGCATAAAAATAGTCATTCTATTAAGTAAGAATATATATCTTTATTTACTCACTCATCTCTAATAAAATACCTAAAAACTAATAACTAAACTAAATGATGATATATAAAAATAATTTTTTTATATAATTTTTTTATTAAATTTATATATATGGGTTTGACATTATTTGATAATAAAATTTGTGTATGAATTTAATTAAAAAATATAAATCTTCCAAAATGGATACACATAAAAAAAATATTGTTATGTTCACATTCTTATTACATTATACATATTTTTTATTGTTAGTTGTAATATAGTTTATTATTAAATCAAGGGAGACCTATAATAAATAATAAAAACTTTAGTTTATTTTTGAGTTAAGATAAATGAAAAATTATTTATTATTTTTAAATTACGTGATGATCTAATATTTGAAATAATTGAAATTTAATGTAAGTATATTTTTTTCTTAAAAAAGTATCAAATAAAAAATATTGAGATAAAATAATTTATTTGATAAAAAATATATTTTAAAAATAATAAATAATATATTAAAATGGAGTGAGTATTAAATAATAGTCAAAAAAGGGTTTCTAATAAAAAAATAGTATTATTATATGTGGATTACATTCCACATTTGTGTCTTTATTATTATTATTATTATTATTATTTTTTGCCAAAACCAACTTCTCACGGCGTCACATGTGTCCATGTTCGATGATTCTCAAAAGTACATACTGATCCGTTGTCACGCGCTCACGCTAAAACGGTAACCCATCTGCAAAGTGATTCTACACGTACTTCCTCTCAAGTCTCAAGTCTCAACGTTCATCTTCTCTCTCTCTCTCTCTCTCTCTCTCTCTCTAGTGCTAAGGCCGTGTTCGAAAGATCGGAACTTCTACTTTCTTCTTTCAACAATTTGTCAATTCATCAACTTCAATTCCAATTAAACACACCCTTTAAATTAACTGAATATTCGTCTTTTCCAAACAAGTTCGAATTTTTTACTTTCACCGTCAAAAATGGCCGAGGATTTTGAGAGGGCAGTTGAAGACGGTCTCAAGCTCTCAAAGCGAATATACTTCGGCAAAGAAAGAGCCGTCACGCCACCGAAGCTTTCAACGATGATGGTTAATTCTACGGGTCACTCCCATCTCCCTACAGCTCCGATGCTCTATGCCGTGATTCCCAATCCGACGATCGTAGACAACCCTGACATTCCGAGTTACCAGCCTCACGTGCACGGAAGGTGCGATCCACCTGCTCTCCTACCTCTTCAGATGAATGAGATTCAACTCAAAGCTGATTGTTATTTGGATACAGCTTTTGTGTGTTTAAGCGGATCTTGGAGGCTCCATTGTGTTATGACTAGTAGGAAATGTGGCGTTCGAATTGTTGTGCCTATGGGCGAGCAGGTCCAAACTTTTTATTCTCCATTTTTTTTTTGTTTTTGGTGTGTGTTCAAATTTCCAATTATTTGGTTAACAGGGTTCGATTTTAAGCGTTGAGGTTGAAGTTTCATCAAAATGGTATCGAACTGAGCTGGTATCAATTAAAGACAGCGATAAGGAGATAGAAAAGGGAAGGCCAACTGATGGAGGTTATTTGAAATCAAATATATTCACTTTGACAATACCAGAGGTAGCTTATTTACTTCGTATCCTCTCTGTTTTTTCGATCAAAAACTGACATATGTATTGCTTTTTTACGTCAAACAACTCAGGTTCTTACCCATCAACCTCTTATACCTTTCTGTTAATTTTAATTTTTTTCATATAAATATTTTTTACCTTATAGATGTCTAGGGTTAATAGGAAGTTGTAAGGGGTTGATGGTAATCATCAGAATTGTTTGACATTGAAAAAATAATACATGTGATAATTTTTGATTGAAGGGACAGAGGAAAAACATATAATTTGGTATAGAAGATCTAGACTCACTTTCTACTTTCTAGTAGTAGATTTTTTTTTTTTTTGTGTTTTATTGTTTACAAATCTGTTTTTCTTTAAAGTTCTAATCTTTTTTCATTTTTTTTGCTTGCAAGGTTGAAGGAGGTTGTATACTCTCTGTAAGAATTAGTTGGTCTCAGAAATTAGTATACAGAAACAGCGAGTTCTCTCTAAACATACCATTTAGTTTTCCAGAATATGTTGTACCAGCTGGTTTAAAAATGTCCAAAAGAGAAAGGATTGAATTAAACGTGAATGCTGGTGCTGGATTTGAAATGTTGTGCAAAACCATTAGTCATCCTGTGAAGGTACAAAAATCTTTTTCTCTGTGTTTTTGTATATCTCTACTTTTGTTTGTCTTATTAATTATAACTATATTATTGGGCTTTTAGGAATTGAATCGCCATGGTGGAAAGTTGGCATTTTTGTATGAATCAGATGTTTACTCTTGGTCAAGTACAGACTTAAGCTTCTCCTATAATGTAAGGCTAATATAATTTTCTCATTGTATAAGAAAGATATAGTTATTGGAATGTAGAATTATTACTTGAAAGTTATATGCACAAGCATTTTCATAATAATTTCTTCTGTTGTTTATATGTCTTAGGTCTCTCCAAATGATATCCACGGTACTGTGTATCTGCAATCTCCTTGTGCACAAGATTTCGATCAAAGAGAGATGTTTTGTGTTTATTTAGTCCCAGGAAGTCAGCAGAGTAGGAAGGTAGGTTCTTTACTCATTTGAACTCATTTTGCTTTTGGATAGATTTTTACTTGTACTCATATTTACATTTCTGTCATGATTGATCGTATAGGTATTCAGGAAGTCTATAGTGTATGTTGTTGATATAAGTGGAAGTATGCAAGGGAAGCTTCTTGTTGCCACTAAGAGCATACTCTCAGCGGCTCTCTCTAAGCTTGATCAGGAAGATTCGTTTAACATTATAGCTTTTAATGGAGAAACTTATGTATTCTCAAAGTCAATGGAATCTGCAACAAAAGAGGCTGTAGAGAAGGCCGTTGATTGGATGAGTACAAACTTTATTGCTGAAGGAGGAACAGATATTTTGGTTCCACTTAACCAGGTCTTTTCTCTTGATCATTTACGTGCAGCAAACTTTATATTTGCATTCATAGTCATCTTTCTCTAGTCATGAGCTATTATCTGCAACTGCGAGTAAACCAATAAGTGGTATTCTCTCTAGTCTGTTATGCACTTTGCTGAACAAGTAGTATCTTTTGGGAACTAAATTGGCAGTGTTCATTTCTTCATTCCTGCTTATCTATGCACAAGTCATCAACATTGCTTTTTATATTATAGCATACAATTTGTTTTTAGTTTTTTATGTATTTTCTTAGGCATGGCAGGTAACTTCGTTTTAAGATGCATTCATTTAATTGTTTCAATTCTTTCTTTCAGGCAATGGAGATGCTATCCAATTGCCACCAGGCTTCAAACCCTGTTGTTTTTCTCATTACTGATGGGACTGTTGAAAATGAGAGAGGAATATGTCAGAAAATGAAAGAAAATGTATTGGATAAAAAAAGAAAGTGTCCTCGTATATACACCTTTGGCATAGGTAAGAATTAGCTATGTTGTTTTTCTTTTTTGAGAAAATGATTGGTTGAAAGCATACAATATTACTTCTAGTGTAGCTTGACATTTTAGTCACTTTACTTTATAAATTGGATACATTGGTTATATTTTTTTAAAATTTGTTTACTTTAGTCGCCTTACTATTACATTTTTGGACATTTTAGTCATTTTTTTTCAATTTTGATTGTTTTGATATTTTATGTGGAAAAATTTAAGTTGAATTGAATTGAACCTTACTAATCGGAAACTGATAAATGTTTGAAGATAATGTCTCAAAAAGTTGAGAAAGTAGAAAATAAGGTTATTAAAATGACTAAAATTGGTCTAAAATAATTGAATTATTCATAAATATAACAATAACAATAAGATAATTACAGTGTACCAGCTTAAATCAAGGTGACCAATATGCTCAATTTGTGAAAGAAAGTGATGTCATATGCACTTTTTTCTTTACTCCTATAATTTCCTTAACTTTATAATTACAATATTTGTAGCATAATATATCATTTCTTCATTTAAGCCTTTTTCTTTCATCACTAAGTTTTATTTTGCACATGAAATGTCCTAACTTGTCATCTGTGTAATTTTTAGGTACATTCTGCAACCACTATTTCTTGCATATGCTTGCATTTATTAGCGGGGGTCAATACGATGCTGCATACGACGTAGGTCAGTTCTGTTCCCTGCAGTTAGTGAACCATTTTAGTGTCTATCCATTCATGTGATGCAAGCTTCCAAAAGTCATCAAATAAATTTAGATGCTTGGATACTGAAATTTTTGGTGTTTCTTTTAAGATATAATACATGAAATGCAAGGAGAAAAGTCCCAAAACTGCATATACAAATCAAAGGTGAAGATAGAGTAGTGGTACTAGACATGACTCTAAAAATCATGTTCCCCCGCATTTTCTATTTTGCTGGTATTAATTACATGATAAAGATATAAACAAAACTGTATATTCTTATTTTCGTTTGAGTTAAGAAGGAATGCCAAAATGGAACAGATGCATATATAAAAGTGACATGCATATATAAAAGTGACACTTGGTGGAAAACTTGAACATGTCTTATAAATTAAAACTTCAAATAAAAAATTTGTAGACATTCTTATATTCATTATTTATGATTTCTTGAAAAAATTGATGCGTTCTTTTGGTACGTACATGCTCTAAAAAAACTTTTTCTTTTGATACAGATAAGGTGGAAGTTCAATTACAAAAGTTAGTTACGAAAGCTTCGTCTGTAATTCTTTCAAATATATCCCTCTATGCTTTGGATGATCTTGATGGAATTGAGGTGTGCATGTCCTGATCTAGTATAAAAGCACTTAGTAGCTTGATTTTCTTTTTTAACAGTTCAATATAGATCTTTTTTTTATATAAGCATCAGATGTTCTTATATTTTTCGACTGCAGAAACCAATTTTGAAATCTGTTTCTTGCGACTGACACGCCTGCATGTTCTATGTTAGTTGTTCCCTCCTCACATTCCAGACCTTTCTTCTGAGAGTCCTTTGATCATATCTGGAAGATACCAAGGGAAGTTCCCTGAAACTTTAAAAGCTAAAGGTGCCTTGGCAAATTTGAGTTCTTTTACAATGGAATTGAAGGTATATGATGCAAAAGACACCCCTCTTGACAGAGTAAGACACCACAACTCTTAAGCTTAATTTTACATGGACTTGCCTTTGTCAAATTTTGAAGTCTTTAATCAGAAGAACATTAGACAAGTGTAGTTTTGTTTGGATTATCGATATCATCATGCAAAAACCTTTAATTGTGTCATAAGTTTTTGACGTAATGTCATAAGCTTTATTATGTTCTTAAATTTCTTCCTGTTTCTGTAATAGATACTTGCAAAAGAACAGATTGCACTACTTACAGCTCAGGCATGGTTTTCAGAAAATAAAGAGATCTGGGACAAGGTTTATTGCTTGACACTTTTACATTCGATGCACATTATCTTTAAAATTTTGTGTTTAAGAGAGGATTGATTTGAGAACCTACCAGGTCCTGCATAGATAGTTATAAAGCTCATTGCTGCTGTAATATCTTATTGACAGGTTGTGAAAATGAGCATTCAGACTGGTTTCATCAGTGAGCATACCCGCATGGTTATAGTTGGAGGAAAGGAAATCAAAGACATATACTTGCAAAACAAGGTATGTGTCTTCTCTTTTAACAATTTATGTATCTGTATATCTTTAGAATTGTGTTTGGTACTAAAGTAGTACTCTTATTCAAGAAAATGTGAGCATATGGATCCATGTTTTCATAGCAGTACATTAGTACTTCCTACATTTTCTTTTAGATAAACTAGTGATTCAAAATTAAGATTTAATTAGGAATTTCATTCAATTAGTATAAATCAAAATTTGAATGTAATCAACATTTAGCAATCATGTAGAAATAGAGTGTGTAGTTCCCACCTTTCCTTTCAGTCAACATAAACCAAAAATGATCAGTAGTTAAAGTCACATTTAAATACTTGGCATTTAGGTTTAAATACGCACACACAATGTTGTATATACACGTATATGTGCTGAGAAAGAGAAAGTAGAGTGATAAAGCTTACGCCAGAAAGATTTGGAATAGACCTTTCCTTTCCAAAAATGATCAGTAGTTAAAGTCACATTTAAATACTTGGCATTTAGGTTTAAATACGTGCAACACAATGCTGTTGTTAGTGAGAGAGATGAGAGAGATGAAATTCAATAGATGAACACTTAACCAAAAAAGAAGCTATGGTCATTGCTTCCCAGTCATAATAAAATTTTGAAACAGGCACAGAAGAAAAGCCAGCCGGCAAAAACAGTAGAGCCAGAATGCAAGAAATTGATGATGCTAGAAAACTTGTGTGTTGGGTTTGGAAACTTGGCAGCAACAGCTGATAATATTCTTCCAGGATGCGAAGAACCAAGATTGCCCGAAACAGCTGAAATGTTAGTGAAGGTGGCATCGAATTGTTGTGGAAGTTTGTGTGGTCACTGCTGTTGCATGTGTTGCATCCAATGTTGGACGCGGATGAATAGCCAATTTGTAGTTGTATTAACTCAACTTTTTACTGGTCTAGCATGTCTTGGTTGCTTCAAATGTTGTGAAGTTATTTGCTGTTGTGGAGCTAATGGACAATAGATACTAAATTATTAGAGTATGGATCCTCCTCCTTGTTCAGTGTTGCATAGATACTAAATTATATACATGTTTCCAGTGTTGCATAGAAATATCTGTCTTTTTTTGTTAAGAGGTTTTGGTTGTTTAGGGATACATGTCTTTTTTTGGAGCTGGGTTTGGGTATACATGTCAATTGTGTAACAGTTTCTGAAATTTATAATCTGAATATTTCAGTTTTAGAGCAACTGTCGCTTTTTTATTGTTTTTTCTTTCTTTAGTTTAGCAAAAAACTTATGAAGCAAATGCTCTACAAGATATGGACCATCACAATGTTGAAGCCTTTACTTTTATCCCAATAACCCGAAATAAAGAGGATGCCGAGTCTTGTGAACGCTAGTCCTAACAACTCGAATCACAAACTCATGAACTCAAGATTTGAGTCGATATTTAAATTAAATAAAATTTCTAATTTTCTAACAACTCGAATCACAAACTCATGAACTCAAGATTTGAGTCGATATTTAAATTAAATAAAATTTCTAATTTTCTATCAAAAGGAAAAATTCTAATTAACCCTAACAATTTGACGATTTTGATTACATTAACCACTTTTTATTATTTTTAAAACATATTTATTGTTAATTTTAAAAATTATTAAAAATATCGTTTTTATCTTTAATACATTTCTTCTATTATCAATTAAAATTTACTAAATGTGTTTTCCATAATTTTTAAAATTAACAATAAATATGTTGTATAAACAACAACATAAAATGTGATCGGTTTACCTTTTGACCTATCTTCGTTCTTTTTCAAGAAAAAAGAAAGAAAACTAGACAAGGAAATCCTAGACATTTTTTTGGAAAGCTAGTTTTAAAAATAGAAAAGATATACAACATTATTAAATAAAATAATAATTATGAATAGGCATTTTATCCATAGGTTTGATTATCCGTGGATACCGGAATCGATAATTTGGTTATTAACGGTGACGGTTTCAAGGAATATCCCATAAAAAATTGGTAGGACAAGGTGGGTATTGTTATGCTTAAAACTTTCCTTATCAATATATATATATATATATATTTTGGGTACAGACAGTAATAATTAATACCCATTCTCGAACTGCTCTGATTTTTAGATAATTTTAGGGAAGTATTTATATGTTTTTTTCGGGGATAATTTTTTCCATCCATTTTCGCACCCATTTCTAATAATAATTGCGTATCACTACACATTTAAGTAGTGTTACCATGACTCAATAGATTACACATTTAAGTAGCGTTATTATTTAATATATAATAGTATTATTATAATACTATTAAATAAAATAATGATTCTAACATGATTTATTTGATAAATAATTATTGAATATATGTTATTGGAGATGTCATATTTATTAAGTGATGTATACTTTGACCAATTATAACTTTATACATTGATAGTATTGTATGCCATTACACATTTAAGTAGTATCACCTAGCATTACTCATATAAATTTATTATATTTAAAATCTTGTAAATTTTATATAGTGTATAAATAACATGAAACATGTAATTTTAAAAAATTAACCTTAAATGAATGTAAGTTTTGTATTAAATATAAATGCTAAATTATTATTTTTCTTGAGAGGTTTAAGTGTTGACAATTTTACGAACATAACATTCATATTGTAATCTCTTTGCTTATAGGACAAGTATCAATATCACATGTATTGTATCATGATTATAGTGCTCCAATGACTTACATTCAAGTATTGTTGTATACATATACTCTTGGTTGAATTAATTTTGATATTGAATGATTAAGTTGTGTTGATATTGATTTTTGGGAACATCAATGATTGAATGCATCCATTCTTCCCGTGGATTTGAGAACATAAAATACACTGTTACAACCTTGTTACAACCTTGGATCACTATGGAGTGTGGTGACTTTTGGTCCTTTAATGCTTAAATAAGTTCGAGTAATAAGAAAGAGGAGGAGACCAATGTATCCTTTTGTAATGTAGAGAGATACATAGAAATATTTAAGAAGGTGGAGCATAGATTGAAGTGTATGTCTCTTGTGATGTTATTTCAAGTTATTTGATGTTATATTAAATGATGAGTTGTGATGAATATATATAGGAGAAAATATACTTATAAATGACCCCTTATCCATAATGATAGACTTATCTTAATATCGAAACTTTATCATCTTAATTCTCATTGTAGGATAATTAAGAGATTAAATGTCACTCGCTTATCTCATTGCATATTTATACGAAATTTATGCTAATTTGCTAACTCATCACTTGTTGGGCTGGCATGCGAGTTATTTACGGACCGTGATCTCTTATATTGCACACATTACGAGAATTATTTTACACTCAACAAGTTATAAGCCTTTTTAGTTTTAGAGATGGATCTCTATAATAGACGAATCACTCTATAATCGATTACACTTTGATCCTCCCTCTTTATGTAAACATCAATTTTACACAAGGGATCGATTTATTTTATAGATGGATTGATCCCCCTTTAGAAAGATCGATCTGATTTTGATCCTTAACCTATTATGTTCAATCTACATAAATTTTAAAATGAGGTTTAGACAAAGGAATCGATCCTCACCTAAGATAGATCGATTCCCCATCTCATTGGCTTAACTTATTTTGGGGAAAGAATGATCTTGCTAATGGAAACTGATTCATTTCGACTTTTTTAATGTGTTTTTTAATCCCACTTGTAAAATTGTGTCACATTAGATGAGTGACTTTTTTTCTTTAGGTTTTCTTTAAATATATTATTCATATCTCACAATTACATAACATTTTTTAGAAGCATAAAATTTTCACAATTAGTTTTTCTACTCTTTTGCTTCTCTTTATTTAAGCTTAACTTTATTATCTTATCTAGCATATTTATATGGTAATGCTAGTTTAGATTTATGTAAGTTTATTAATTTTGAATCCTTGATTTCATATCAGTGTTTAAATTTTTTCTTGTCTTAAGGTTTCATTATGTTTCCTATTTGCATCTATTTATCTAGTTGGAGCATATGATAGGATTTTATTGCATTCATCAATCTAAAACACGTATAACATTTGTGTTATTTATGCCAACCTTTCAAGTTATTCCGTTGATGTGTTCGATAACATGAGAAGAGTTGATCGAAACGTCAATCCATATTCATTCACTTACTTTGGAGATATTGTGAAAAAAAGAGTAACGACTCGTAAGTAAAGTATACAAAGACATTATCACAGTAAGGATAATCTAAGACCTCTTGTAATTGAATATTATTTTTTCATAATGGACAAATTAAATAGTCCTAGTGAATCATTCGTTTTTTTGTCAGGGCATGTTAAGTTAGTTAGTTTCCATCTAAAATCATGTGTCATTTATTTAATTCTTCATTTACTATTGATATATGAATGCATATATGGCCATAGGTATTAATTTATTGATTTAGATTGTTAAAGTTTTTAAAATAACATATTCATCCCTTTAAGTTTATTAGGTTTGTTTTAGAACTTTAATTTCTTAATCAATATTGTACTTTTTTTTTTATATTAACACCATCCCTCGTAGTGTAACTTATTTTTATTGTATTCTAATTTTATATTTATCACTTGTCTTTCTTTCTTTTTGTAAAATCTATTAATAGATTTAATTTCTAATATCATGTAAACTTTATATAATGTATAATTAACATGAGACATCACTTAATATGAAATAAATATACGTTTTATACTATTTATAAACACTATATTAATATATTTTTAACTAATGTAAAACTATTCTTTTTATATACTATGAAGCTCTAAGCAGTTGAAAGCTGGGCAGCCAAAACTTTCTCTCAAAACACTCTTATCAGGAAATGGGTCACCCAGATTAATATCCAGTTCTAGATTGGCATCCCTGGTCGATGTGGGACTCAACACTCCCCCTCACATCGGATGGGGACACCGCATGACCGGGAAACCCTGAGGTGAGTGAGATGGGACTCATCAGTTGACCCTAGAGACCTGCTCTGATACCAAGTTGAAAGCTGAGCAACCAAAGCTTTTCCTCAAAACGCGCTTATCAGGAAATGGGTCACCCAGACTAATAACCAGTTCTAGGTTGGCATCTCTGGTCGATGTGGGACTCAACACTCCCCCTCACATCGGACGGGGACACCGCATGACTGGGGAACCGTGAGGTGAGCGAGAGGGGACTCATCAACTAACCCCAAGGACCTGCTTTGATACCAAGTTGAAAGCTGGGCAACCAAAGCTTTCCCTCAAAACACACTTATCAGGAAATGGGTCACCCAGACTAATAACCAACGCTAGGCTAGCATCCCTAGTCGATGTGGGACTAGTTAAAAGCTGGGCAACCAAAGCTTTTCCTCAAAACGCGTTTATCAGGAAAGGGGTCACCCGGACTAATAACCAGCTCTAGGCTAGCATCCCTGGTCGATGTGGGACTCAACACTCCCTCTCACATCGGCCGGGGACACTGCAAAGACCAGGTTCACACCGGACGGTGACACCGCATGATCGGGGAACCGTGAGGTGAGTGAGAGAGGACTCATCAGTTGACCCTAGAGACCTGCTATGATACCAAGTTAAAAGCTGGGCAACCAAAGCTTTCCCTCAAAACGCGCTTATCAGGAAATGGGTCACCCAGACTAATAACCAACTCTAGGTTGACATCCCTGGTCGATGTGAGACTCAACAACCCAGACTAATAACCAGCTCTAGGTTGACATCCCTGGTCGATGTGGGACTCAACACTCCCTCTCATATCGGACGAGAACACTGCAAAAACCGAGTTCACATCGGACGGAGACACCGCATGATCGGAGAACCGTGAGGTGAACGAGAGGAGACTCATTAGTTGACGTCAGGGACCTGCTTTGATATCAAGTTGAAAGCTGAGCAACCAAAGTTTTTTCTCAAAACGCGTTTAAAAAACATATTTATCAAAAAATGGATCACCCAGACTAATAACTAACTCTAGGCTAACATCTTTGGTCAATATGAGACTCATCATAAACATCTATATATACAATTCCTCTATTTACAGATTCTAGATCCTCCCGCTTATGGATCACAAATATCCAACTACTATATTCCGTGAGATGATTAGTGCATGCCACCTATTTGTTAAATGTCCAAAAAGAGGTACCGTATTACTGAGTTGTTAATTTGCGTTGATTCATATGTTATTATATGGCTTGCAGAGATTATATTAGAGCAAGAGGAGTGCTCGATACATTCTCACATTTTCTTCATTGATATGTTATTTTTTAAAATAATTGATATGTTATTTTTAAAATAATTAATATTTATTTTAACACTCCCTAACACATATTAATGAAAGAATTGAGAGTGTGTATCTAACATTCCTCATTCGAGTAATTAACTATTATTACTAGATTTGTTATTTGTTCATTCGTTGAAAAACAAGGTTCTTTAGGGTATGTACGAATGATATAGGGATGAATGACACATGTTTTTTTTATATAAATAAATTTTTTATTTATAATATCAATAAAATTATGAAAAAATTTATGAATAAAATAAAACTATATCCTTTTGTTTTTAAATTTTTAAATTTTATTACTCCAAAATTTATTATAAATTTAATAATTTAAATATAATATTTATTTAATAAAAAATAAAAAAATATATTATTTTTTGTTATTTGTATAGTGAAATTTTTAAGTTGAAATTTTTGATTCGTCTTTGGAAATATGTTTGTCAGAATATAGTACACTTATTAAATAAATTTACACCTCGAATAATACTATATAACGGTACACTCTTAATAAACAAAAGAGTAAAATGAGTAAATGACCGGAGATATCCTATAATTATTATCAAATAATCAGTTAAATTTTATAATTATTAATTTAGATATTAATTTTTTTATAATTTTTTAAAATAAATATTTTAATTATGTAATTTTATAAGATATTATTAATCCAGAAAAATAAATATTTTTAATCTTATAATTTATTAAAATAAGTATTTTTATTCTATCAAAAATATAAAAATTGAGAAATTTTAATATTTAATTTTTATAAATAATAATATTATAAATATTTAATCTAAAAATTATAAAATTAAAATTACCATGAATCCATAGATTTAAGGGATTTGACATTATATACTTGGACCGATTTGTCAATGAATAAGGTTTGGTTTGTTCAAGTTAAGGTTAAATAAAAACAAGGCCACCTTGCTAGATATCATGGAATTAACGAATTAAGTGGATATAAAATTCATAAATATATATGATAGACATGTGTGATGTAACATGGTTGGTTACTTTTGAATTTTAATAACTCTAATATATTTGTCTTACCAACAAAAATAAATATATATCATATTTTTAAACATGTAATTTATATATATATATATATATATATATATATATATATATATATATATATATATAAAAGTATGGATAATAATTAAAATAAAACTTCTTCGTAGGAATTATGTTACTTGAAACATTATATTAAAATCTAATAAGATGATGCATATTTTTAAAAGTTTTTAGGAAAATCTTACGTGTATTATGAAAAATTATTCAGTATTATTAGTGTATGTGATGATAAAATAATACAGGGGTCAATGAAATCCATAATTTATTAAAAAGAAATCTTTGAAAAAATAAATATACTATAAAAGGTGAAGAGTAAAAATAATTTGATTTTTGTTGAATATATTTCAAAAACAATAAATAATATCTTCATATATTAACTTTTTTTTACCATAAATGAAGATAATGCTATATATTTTTTGCTTTTTGAAATTAAAAAAGAAGAAGAAGAAAATAACATATCTAATTAAATTTATATATGCAATATGTAAAAGAGCAATTATATATATATATATATATATATATATATATATATAATTTAACATAAATTATGTATATATATATATCATTTTGGGTAGAACCAGCTAGTATATAATTGTACGCTTAAGTATATAGGTAGGCAAAAAGTGGGAAAAAAAATTAAAATTATTCTCAAAAAATGGGGTATATATGTACGCACGATAATTTTATCTTTTAGTTTTAGTTGTCGTTTTGTCGTTTATACTACTTTTAAATTGCATTCTTTTTTCAAGATTAATTTAAAGTGAATCACAAATCCATCCAATCTGTTAACATTAACTTGAATTCAGTTCATGTTCATGTTCATGTTCATGGGTTATAGTGTAAATTTTATTAATGTGTTGTATTCAATCAACCCGTTTAAAATATAATTAACTTAATCGTAATAAATATCGAACCCAATTTAATAAATAAGTAAGTTAACACATAAGGATCAATTTATAATTCATTTTTTTTACATCTCACCGACATCTGGTTCTAAGTCTCAAGTTTATGTCGGGTTTGATGTCATGTCAAAAATTGACGACTCTTAAAGAAAATTTGGGGAGTGCTCTGCAGTGAAGCATGCATGATGGAATTTGAGAAGAGAAATAGTATCTATTTTCTTTTATTTTTGTATTTGTCGTATGCCTAGTTTGGTTCGGGTGGTGAGGGACATACATATATGCCCCCAGAATATGTGTGACCATATAAATTCCAAATGCGAGTCTCTCTCTTTTAACCACTTGAAAGTTGAAAGAACAAGGAAATTATAGAGCTTATTGTCTATTGTCAGGCTAATAATGGTGTACTCAATGAAGCGCTAGCTACTCTTCATTTTGTGATTGTCATTATTGGCTTCCTTAGCTATATATCATGGTTAATTGATAACATTTTTGTTAGAAACCCTCTGAGTTTCTAACAATTTTGATTTTGAGAGTAGATATTTTGACCATAACTTAACTAGGATTTGAACACGAAGCAGATGTAATATTTGCTAATGCTGGGGATTAATAAAGCTTTGTTCACAGTTTAAGAATACTATATGTTGTGATTTGTAAAGGTATATATTTCTGTATGGAGAGCGCTACGGTATTATTGCTTTGGACAAAACAATATTTTAGGGCGATTATCTTTTTAATACTTATATTGTTCCCTTTTTTTTTTTCCTTTTATATCTATCTCACAGCTTTATTTATTTACGTAAAAAAAATTCTCACTAAATTCAAAAACAAGAGAATGAGAAAGAGAGAAAAAAAATAAAGAAAAATAATAATCATAATTATAAATGAGTAAAATACCCTTTAGCTTTTTATGCACATATTTTTTTTATTAAATGTGTCCATATAATTTTGATACTTTTAAATTATATCTCAAGACCTTGTGCAAAGATGGGTATAAAAAAATTAATATGAGTATTAATAAATAAGCGTGAACACAAGATAGAAACATCATGTTTTTAGTAAATCTAAATCTGATCTAATTCGAACGAATTTGAATTTTAATAGATTGGATTTTTTGGATCGAATAAGGTCATAATGAAATTTATTTATAAATTATTTTCATATATAAAACACGACATACATAAATTAAAATTTTAAATTTATATTTTTGTAACAAATATTATTATTTATAATCATAACTAAGAAAAAAAAATATATATATACATGTACAATTATTAAATTATTATAAAAAATTATATTTGTTGTTAAGCTAAAATAATAATAATATAATATAATTATGATATGTATAATATTTAAATATAACATATTATAAAATAAAATATGTAATTATTTATAATTTAATAGTAATTTCATCTGGATCAAATACAACGGATTATAAAATCTGTACAGTTTAATATCAATCTTTGATTTATAAGATGCATTTTAATCTTTAAAAAAATATCACTTCTTATAACTTAGAACTATAAAGATAGTATTTATTATATATTTAGCTTATATATTTTTATTATTAAAAAAATTTAAGTTATTATTTAACATTAAATGACTTTCAATGGGACGTGTTTTTAAATAATTTATTATTATTTAAATTAGTTCAACCCTAAATCATGTACAATTGAATTTTGTTCGATATTATTAAAATATTATCTTTTTTTCAATTCAATTTTGTTCAATATTATTAGAATGTTATCTTTTTTTTTAACTTTGTTATTTTATGTATATATATATTTTAACTAAAATGCAAATTTTTACGCAAGTAATAGACTAACAAGAATTAAAGTGATATTTTAGACAAAATTACTATTACCATATAGAAAAAGTGAGAGGTTATCATGAAAACGACTAAAGTCATGGAAAAGTCACTGTTTTAGGAACTCGAACAATATCGCCAACATAGCAATATAATTTCGCATTCTACTACTCTATTTAAGAAGTTAGGAACAATGCTGCTATATCTAGCTTATGGGATCTGTGTAAGTAAAGATATGATTTGTTAGAGCTAATCCTAGATAGTCATATATGAGTCTACTGAGCTAGTGATGAAGAGCTAGCTAGCTTTATTTCAACAAGGATGGCCACTACTGTCCCAGCAATGAAGGTAAAGAAACAAAGAAACAAGGAAACAAAGAAATTGCTCTTTCTATCTCGTGGTTTTACTGAAAAGTTTTGACGCAAAAAGTATTTTTATTTTATTTATAAACTTAATAAAAATTTTATTTTCTTTATAAATAAAATTAGTTTAGGATAATAAAGTTTTGTTAATGCATTTTTATAAATTGTGAAAATAAGACTATTGTTTTGTTTTCAGATATTTGATTGGATGCAAAACAAGCTTAATGGCAAAGGTGTCAGCGAAAAACCAAACTCCAAATTAGTTGATAGTAAGTGCTCCTCGGGATTTTAATTATTGCATACCTTACTCAATCGGTATTCATTAGTTGGTTACAAAAATCAAATTGAATTAAATTAAATAGGCAAAATCGTATCGAATTGAAATGATTTAAATAATTTATAAATTAAATAATTTGGTTCGATTTGTATTAACTAAAATCGTTTTTCAACGATTCAGTTCGATTATATTATTTTTTAAATCGATCTAACCGAATCGATTTTAATAATATATTAAATTTTTCATTTCACTTCTCACGTACCGTTATTAAATTTCTCATATTTTAATCAAAAATTATCATTAAATATATCATATTTATGTATTATTAACCAGACCAAATTGTTTCGTTACAATATTTTTAATAACCAAATAGTCTAATTCGATTAAATTTTTTTTACTCAAAATCGAACCATAGATACTCCTAATTTTCACCCATCTATATCTCTTCTAGAATTTATGCAATTATCATTTTTTGATGTAAAGGAGAAAAGGGAAGGTAAGTTTTTAGTTACATATTTTAATTAATTTATTATTTTTTTATAATAATTTTTTTATTTTATTTTAAGAATATGATAACATAATAATAAATTATTAATTTTTTATTTTATCATATTTTTTAATTTTTATTGATATATTACTTTAATAAATTATCTTTAATTATAAATAATAATGATTACAAATTGATAAAAAATAAAAAAGTTTGAAATTTTATCATCTGTTCTTGTGATGTTACTTTTCATAATAAAATGATTAAATTGTTACAAAAAATAAAAAAAAAAGGATTAAATTACTCTAATTGACATAACTGATGCATTTTTCTCAACAAAAAAAAGATACCTCTTTAAAGTTTAGTTTATGTAATATTAAAAAGCCTTAGGGATGAAAAACAAGTTAATTGCATCATTTAGTGTACTTAATAAATTCATGATATAATATCATCTCATTTTCTTCAAATATCATCTTATCTCATCACATCTAATTTAAATTGTAATTTTAATGTGCTAACTTTAAACACAATATTCAATCATTTTTTTATTAAACTTATATTATAAATAATAATATATCATATTGTTCATTATTTTTTATATTTTTACTTGTCTCATTTAAGTTCATTTACAACAAATGAGATATTCTAACTATTATCATCTCATCTAATGAAAAATTAAATTAAAGAAGATGAGATGAGTTATAAAAATTAATGAATTATATCATAATTCTCGTTAAGATTCAATCTCAATTTACAAATTTAAATAACCTTAATTAACCTTAGGTTTATTTGTATAGCCCTTTATAGATATAATTTTATTTTGAATTGCATTCTATGCTATGCACGTATATTTTTCTTTAAAATATAAAAAACATATTTTTTACATGGTTAATTACATTATGCATATTTTTTTCTATAAGGGTTAAAATTGAAATCATATGAATAACTGGGCCATATAAAAATCAAAGAGATTAGTCCTCAAAATTTAAACAGTTTTACATATAGATCTTTAAATTTTTAAAGTATGACTTAATTATTAAAATTTTAAAACTTCACAGATAAATCTATAAATTTTTGAATCATATGATTTAGTTCTTCAAATTTTAAAACTTCAAAGATTCGATTTTAGCTTGACAATTAACATACATATTATGACATGTTTGTGAAGTTTTAACATTTTGACAAATAAATCATATAATTCAAAAAATTTAAATCTTATATGTAGAGTATTAAAATTTTGAAGATTAAATAATATATTTTAAAAGTTTATGGACTCATACGTAGATTTAGTTGAAATTTGGAAAACAATAATATAATTTAACTTATTAAATACCAAAAGAAGTTGTAATGCGTTAAGTTATGATTAAAGATAATAATATGATAGAATTTATAAAAATTATGCATGTTTTCATTTTTTAGTTAACTTTTTAGAATAAGAAGAATTATAATTTTTGTAACTTTTACCTATTATCAAAAGCTCAATCAATTATGACAATAACTTTATAGATCTACTAAAAAAATAAAATAGATATTACAAATAGTAAAAAATAATAATTAATATAAATAAAATAGATTAAAAATACAAATATAAAGAGTCATATTTTTTGAGAATATTAGAAGAATAATGTCACACTTTAATTAAAAATAGTACTATAATAAAGTTTATAACTATTATAGATATATTAGTCAATTAAATTGACCTAGAAAGCTTATAATCTATGAAAATATAAACATATATTCTTTATTAAAAATTAAAAATAAAATTAATTAAATAAATGATTCATTTATAATTCTTATAACTTCCACACTATTAAATTTAACATCATTATTTTAATGATGAAGCAAACAACCCTCTATTATTATTTTATTATAGTATTTTTTTCTAAATTTTTTCAAATTTTTTTAATACATCTTTGAAAAAGTTTGAAACAATTACAAGGAGTATATGACATATTTTTTGAACCTTTTTTTTTGTTTCAAGAAACCTGTAAGAATTATTAATATTATAATTTTTTTTGTTTTTATTATAATAAAAATATATAAAATATTTTTTTAATATTAATTATAATTTAATATTATTATTAATAATAAAATATTTTTATGATATTAACCGTTTACTTTGTGAGAATATCAATAAACTTTATAATTAAACCATTAAAAAGGATCTCTTTTTTCTAACGTGCGATGTTCGGGCAAATAGTAAGATCATACATATAAAAAAGGAGTGAATAAATTTACTATTTTGAGTTAAAATTTGTAACAATTTAATTTAATCTGTTTTTTTAAAAATGAAAACTGAATTAAACCTATTAAAAGTATAAAACCAAGCTAAATCGAATAAAAAAATTTGGATTGATTTAGTTTGATTTTTGAAATTTTTATTTTTCTTTGTAGATTATAACTATATATTTTTCCTCTTAAGAATAAATTTGATTATATAAATTTTAAACTTTATAATTTATATTATATTTAATATCATACTTTTTAATTTATAAGTTAGATAGTTATAAAATTTCAATGTAACTTATTAACATATATTGATTTAAATATTTCTATCTATACCATTGCACACAAATATAATTAAAAGAGATAACGTATTATAGATAATTAAGATTATATATTAGATTTTAAATTTTTATATTGAAAAAAAGATAAAAATAAATAAATAATTTAATTTAATACACATAATTTGGTTTGATTGTGATTGATTTTTAAAAATTTAAAATCAAATTAATCTAATTTTTTTTAAAAAATTGATAAGATTAAATTGGGTTGATTTAATTCGAATAGTATTTTCACACCTCTATATTTAAATTAGTTGCTACCTCCCTAATGTCCAAAACCATACAGGTTCACTTGTTGACTCCATCAAAACAAAGCAACAAAGTTTATTATGTTTTGTACAAGAAAACAAAGTTTGCTCATTGTACTCTCAAATTTAGATTTCAAAGAAAGTCGTGATTAATTATAAATGTAATTTTTACATGTATCTTAATAACTTAAGTTTTTGTTTTTGAAAGAATTAATTTTTAATTACTTTTAATATATTATCAAATTTAAAATAATTCAAATTATTAATTTTTTTTAAATATTTTGTAATAGTATATACTAAAGTAAACACCGAAGAGAATTGATAAATGTATACTAATTCACATTTGACCACAACGTTAAATTATATTATTTCCGACAGAGAATACAATGCCAGCTAGACGAAGTAAAGAAGAATTCAATGACTGGCCTAACTGTTTGCTTGCAATTGGGACACTAGGAAACGAAAACTTGAAAGAAGATAATAATGCAGAAGATCTAACATCAAAGAAAGTAGAAACTCTTCAGAAAGAGTTGAATTCATTATTGGATAAACATGCTGATGATGAATCAACTACAGATGCTGAATTAAAACAATCCCCTAATTATCTTGAATTGGAAAAGTTTCTTAGAACTGGACAGTCAAGCTTCAAAACAGGTGAAAGAAATCAGAAGTCTGACGAGGTTAATGATAAAAGTGCTGGTTTTCAGCTTAGTAGTACTGGTGTTATCCTTAGTAGAGGAAAAGATGTTTGTCTGGATCAGAATAAGAACGATGGAATTGATGAAAAGAAATCCTTTTCTTTTCTTCTCAAGAAATTGTTTGTTTGCAGAAATGGATTTGAACTACCTGTCCCCAGTCTAAGACATCCAATTCCAGAATCAAGATCCAAGAAGGTAAATAATTTCGGATTTATTTGGTAACCAATTCTGTTTTTAAGTTTCAGTTTTTGATCTCGTGTTTTCAAAATGAACAATTTCATTTTCAAGTTAAAAATCAAGTTAAAGCTCAGCTCTATTTTTACAAACTTTTTAATTGTTTTGGAAACCCAAAAAACCTAGATTATAAGTCATAGTACTTATAAAGCTCACTTGCATCATCCACATTCAATGTGGGACTCTACCGTTTATTCTCTAACGGACACACCATTGCATCATACAATAAGTTTGATTTTCGGTGTAATGTTTTTGTTTGTTTGATAGATATTGAGAGCATTACTTCACAAGAAAATGTATCCTCAAAGTTGGACACCATCATTACCTGGGAAGAAGTATTTGGAGAAGAGACATATGCCCAAGTTCAATGAGGAGGATGAAGAAGCATTTGAGAAGACATATGCTGGAAGTAAATGGGTCAAGACTGATTCTGAATGTACGCAAGCTTCTATAACATTGAGTCACTAAGCTATCTTTCATTAATTTCATTTTGAATTAAGATTTTGGCAATTCTATAAAAAAAAAAAAAATCCGATTGCAGATATTGTTCTAGAGATATGAAATGACTCTACTTCCTGACACGTCCGAAAATTACACGGTAATTAACTGGATAATCGTAACATTTATTACACATAAATGATATTGACTGATATATAACGATATTTTAAAGTATTTTCCTCAAACTTTCGGCATGTGAGAAAAAGAGAATAAAAAAAGAAAAGTTCCCTTTCAATTTTTCTTGATCTACGGGTACATAATCTTTGTGCAGATATCTGAAATGGGGAATTACATGTCTGTGGAGTTGATTGCAAAAAGGAGCATATACCATTAATTTACAATGTGGAAGCCCGTAGTTCTCATATATTACTCAAATTCGTCAAATAAATACCTTTAGCATATGATAGCGAGTAATATTGTCTAAATTGTTCGAATTACGTGTTACCATTTTATTACTTTTTAAATTAAAGATTTTTTATTTTATTCTTTAAATTTAAATTTCTTATATTTATTTATTGAATTAAATACTAATATCCGATAACATTTATAAATATTATCTTGTCATGACATAATCACAATGGTAGTCTCATTGAAGTAACTCATATGCTACAACAATTAATTTAAGAATCCTAATAAATTAGTGAGAATTTGGTGTATTAATAGATAGAAACACACGTCATAAATAATCAAATTTTCAATTTTTATCTTTTTTCATAGTACATAGCCACCTATGATAATATTGAACTGATGTGTATATTTACACATCTGGGGAGTCACAAATTTATGATTTATATAAAGGAGATCATCATGTACACAATAAAAAATAGTATTAATTATTTTTCAAGTATTTTTTTTATTTTTAATTGAAAAAATATATTATATGTAACTTATTTTAGTAAGTTATGTTAAATTATTAAGTTTTTACGAGATATTAAGTATTAAAAATTAAAAATTTTATTTTATACGTTTATTTTTATTTTTATAAATATTATAACTAAAATTTTATATTTTAAGAATCGAAACAAGGCAGGCGCACTAAAACGAACACTGTTGGGTTGAAAGATGAACCATCCAAATGTCTACCAACAATTTTAGCAATACTTCTACCAATTCTAAGTTATAAGAAATGATTTTATTGATAATGAATAAACAAATTTTTACAACCTATTTATACAAAAAAAAAACAAAATTGTAATAATTAAAAACAAACACAATTATAGAGGGACATGTTATTGGACAATCTGTTTCTCCTCACCAACAGATTGGTGACTGTTTCCAGTTGGTGTGTTGGTTGTCACCAACTAGATCTCGAGTTCTTTAACATTCCCCCTCAAGTTGAAATATATGTTAATTATTCCTAATTTGTTAAGTAAACTCGAGAACTGTGAAAAACTCAAGAATTTGGTAAATATATCTACTGGTTGTTCTAATGTAGAGATATGATAAGTCTTGATCATTCCATCTTGAATCTTTTCTCTTACTAGATGACAATCGATCTCTATGTGTTTGGTTCGTTCATGAAACACTGGATTTGATACAATGTGAAATGTTGCTTGATTGTCACAATATCACTTGGTTGGTTGGGAGTGTTTGATACTTGTCGTCTGTTTTGCAGAACATAAAAACGTGCAAATATACACGGTCACAAGTAATAATATTTGATAAGTAAGTTATCGTTCCCACAGAGATTTGTTACTATAGTTTGTTGAGTACTAAAATTATCTCTCTCTGATTTTATTCAAAACGATCATTGATGGGAACAAATTTAAGAAAAAAGTTTAATAACAAAATAAAAGAAATCTAGGATTGCAATTTTTCACTAAATTAATCAACTCAAATCATATTATTTTCTTTTGATTTATATTTTTTAGTACATTTAATTTGTCAACCGAAAACTTCTAATTTTATTCATACATCTCTTCCGAGTTCCGTACAAACACACCTCGTTAAATTAATTCACTATATTCCTATGAGAATTAAATTCACCAAGATTCATTACGTTCTAAGTTCTCAAATGGCCACACATACAATTAGGGTATATTCCTATCCTTCATCATACATGTCATTCTATCTATGAGCAATATACACAAAAATGTCTCTTCCAAGTTTATTTATGTGCCACGGATCATTTGATAAAATTCGTAAATAATCAAAAGCATTAAGCACAAAATAGAATAAACAACTCAAACATGTTATAAATCGTTCAAAAATAATTAAAATAAAAGCATCATAAATTTAGATCAAATGCAACCCTAGAAAAATTAAATTACTTCATAAATTTAAAATAAAAATTACAACAGATACAGAAAAATTAGATGAAGAAGAAGGAAAATTAAAACATAAATATTTGGCACACGCAGAACACAACAAAAGCCAAAAATTGGCTTTTGCGTGTTCTGTAGTCCAAAACCGAACAACACAAAATAATCTCAAAAACTAAACACTCCAAAAACTTTCCAAAACTTTTTTACTCTATCATCCTATCTCCTATTTATAGCTAAAAAAATACATCTAAAATATTACATTTTTTTTAATTAAATGCGTAAAAAATTGTATCGAAAAATAAAAATCACGCGTATCGATTTTCAATATTTAAAACGTTAATTAAAATCACGCGTAGACAGAGAGGCGACGTTCTGATTTTTAAATTCAAATTACATGCCAAGTGTCAGCGTCTGACGCTGCAAGGATTTAATACGGACACGTGGCAGCATTTCATTAACTGCGGGAAACGGGCGCATGATAGATTGTCGCACGGAAGACAACGGCTGCAACGCGAGCTGATCCTGCGCCTTCGCGAGTTGGTCGGGTGTGATAAGGACGCGCGCATCGTAGCCGTTTCTTCTTTGATCGTACGGTCCACGTTTCGCGTGTGGTTTCTTCTCACCTGCGTAGAAAAATAAACTATAATTAATTGCATTTTGACCTACAAATTTATTTCAAATTACATTTTTAACTTTCTTTAATTACAATTAAACCCTTTTCTAATTTAAATTAAATTTTTAAACTTTTAATAATTAAAATTAAGCCTGATTTTAATTTAAATTATATTTTTGACTTTTATAAATTATAATTAAGAACTCTATTATTTAAAATTATGTATTTAGACATAAATTTGCAATTAATTACGTTTTTCGATACAAATTATTTAATTTTCTTAAAATATATAAAAAATAGTAAATACTAATTTATTATACTAAAATTAACTAAAAACATTAAGAACATAGCAATTATAATAAATAAAATAGATGAAAATAACTATATAAAATACAGTTATCAATACCCAAATCATACAAAATGTATCGTAACCAGGTTACTTCGCAACAGGTTGCTGTCATAGAGCGATATTCTATTCTGTATTTGATCGTGAGACTGTATTTTGTTTCTTAGTCTTTCAAGAAATTAGTGAGTTTCCAAGAAACATACAATATCTTGTGGTTGATCGTCGTGTATCTGTGCATTTAGCCCAATCTACGTCACAAAAAGAATTTAGTTGTAATGAACTAGTTGTTGAGAAAAAGAGACCTTGCCCTGGTGTGTTCTTGACATATTGTAGCACTCGTTGAGCTACTTCCAAATGTGGTTGACATGATTTATCCATCTATTGGTTGAGAATGTGCACGACATACACTAAGTCGGGTCTTGTGATGGTCAAGTACATTAATCTCCCAACAAGTCTTCGATAGGATGTGGGGTTACTGATGAATTCCCCTTCAACCTTGCCGAGGGATAAATTTTGTTCCATAGGTGAATTAGCAGATTTGGCACCAAGATAACCCACGTCCTCTAATCTTTCAAGTGCGTACTTGCGTTGTGACAGAGCAATTCCCTTCTTGGAACGTGAAACTTCTATGCTTAAAAAATACTTTAATTCACCAAGATCTTTTAGCTTGAATTGTCGCATGAGATGATTCTTAATTTCTTCAATGTCTTGTACATTGTTTCCTGTTATGATTATATCATCTACATAGACAAGAAGAGCATAGAAGGAATTACCACGGGTTCAGACGAATAGTGAGTGATCATACTTGGATTGGTTAAAACCAACTAGCTTAAGTGTTGTTGATAGCTTGATGAACCATTGTCGTGAGGCTTGTTTGAGTCCATACAAATATTTGTGTAGCTTACATACTCGTGTTTCCCCCTTTCATCCAAATCCAGGTGGAAGGGACATGTAGTCATCTTCATGAAGATCACCATAGAGAAAAGCATTGTTGACATCGAGTTGTCGAAGATGCCAATTTTGAATAGCACCAACGACAAGAAGAAGACGAACAATGAAAAGTTTGGCAACTGGTGCAAAAGTTTCTTGGTAGTCAAAACCTTCAATCTGACTGTATCCTTTGGCCACTAATCGAGCCTTGTATCGTTCCAAAGAGCAATCAGGATTATACTTGATTTTGTAGACCCAATTATAACCAACTGGTTTCTTGTTTGGAGGAAGTTGTTGAAGCATCCAAGTGTTATTAGTTTCAAGAGCATCCAGTTCTTGTTTCATGACAAGCCGCCATTTTGGATTGTTGAAAGCTTCAACAAAGGTGGTTGGTTCCCTGAGAGTGGAAATAGAAGTAGCAAAAGCACGATATGCAGGTGATAATTGGTCATAAGTAAGTACATGAGAAAGAGAATAAGAAGTACCTTTGTCATTGGACGATGTTGAGTTAGACGAAGGGAAAGACCGAGAAGGCAAGGAAGATTCTACATGATACTTGTGAAGGTAGCTAGGAACATTGGTGGATCGGTGAAGCCTATGTGTGATTGGTGTTAGAGGAGTCATGTGTGGTGCAGAAGTTGATAATGATGTTTTAGGAGATGAATTTTGAAGATGAAGAATGTCTGAGTCTATTGTTGGAAGGACAAATGATGTATGATGAGGTGATGTTTTTAGATTGGTTGATTGACGAATGTTAGGCATGTCATCATAAATAGTATTTTTTGATGGAGTGAATAGAGTTGTAGTGTTGACAATGAAAGTGAAATAAGGAAATGCATGTTCATAAAAGATAACATCACGAGACACCACTACTACAAAAAGGGTATTTAAGTCGCTGTGTAAAGTCGATTTTTGGAAAAAACCGACTTATAATAAATTTAAAGTCAGTTCGGTGTAGAATCGACGCTATCCACATTGGACATAGCATCGGTTGACGTGAATAATTGATGCTATCCACGTAGATAGCGTCGGTTCGCCACATTAACTGACACTACGTAACGTGGATAGCACGGTTAACGTGGCAAATCGACGCTACGTCACGTGGATAGCGTCGGTTGATGTGGAGAACCGACGCTACATCAGGTTGATAGATTAAAAAATTAATGAATGATATATATGTTTGTGTGCTTTATTATTTGTAGAGAGCTAGCTGTTCAAGAAAAAATATCCAAGGGTGAAATAATCAAAGATCCTGGGAGAGATGCTTTATATCATGCATTCAGACGCGAGCATCCTGGTCGTGTTAGAGGAGGTAGCCAATATGATGGTTTTATGGAGTATTTTAACATTCCAAAACAAAAGCCTCAGACGGTAAGTAAGGAAAAGTACACTAAAATTGAAGAAGAATTTAACTCCTTAATTTAAGGCCTCAATGATAAGTATTGCCACTCTAAATTAAAAGAACACAACAAATGTCAGCCTTGGATAACGTCGGTTAACATAGAGAACCGATGCTATGTCACGTGGATAGCATCGGTTCTCCACGTCAACCGACGCTATCCACATAATACATCCAAATTCGATTCATTTTTTACGTAGAACCCATTTTTCTTCCTCTCTCCTCCATTTTCTTCCCCACTCTTCTCCATTTTCTCCCAAAATCTACACCGTGAGCCACCTTCTTTCTAAATTTCCGGCCACCTCTGACCACCATTTGTAACGTTGTTTGTAAGTTATATTCCTCTTCTCACATTATCTTTCAGTTATACTATTTATTTGAGCAAAATATTAAACAAAAGTATACCCATTTTCTGTATAAATTCTTGATTTAGGTATGTTTTCTATTTTGTTTGTTATGTTTGACTTATTTTACGTGAAAATAATATCTGAAATGTTGTGGGTTTGATGGTTTATATATATTTACTGTGCGTGGATAAATTTATTTATATATTATAAATAATTATATTTTATTAAGTAGAATTTTGCAGCTTATTATTTAGTTTGTTTTATATTTTGTATAAATTTTTGATTTAGGTATGTTTTTTTATTTTACTTGTTATTATGTTTGACTTATTTTATGTGGAACTAACATCTGAAATGTTGTGTGTTTACTATGCGTGCACAAATTTATTTATATACGTATAATTAATATTACTTTTTAATTATGATATAGTAACATGCTTAGAAATTAGAATCAACCAAAGTGCGTAATTGGTTTTTATGTGATAGAGCATTAACGCTTAACAGAAATCAAAAGTCGATAATCCCTTGGCCATTAAGGTTTAAACAAGGCGAAGATCATTGGATGTTGGTAATCATTGATCTGTTCAATAATCATGCTTGGTACTGTGACTCAGCTTCCATAGAACTGAGTAAAGATACAAAATGAGTTGTTGAAATGTAAGAGTTATAGTTACATATTAGTTTCTTCTATTATTTTTTGTAATATTTAATAAAAACTAATCGTTTTAAACCTTTATAGGGCATGGAAGTTGTGGAACAAGTTTAGGGGCATTGCCCTTAAAAAATCTCATAAGGTTATATGGACAAAAGTTATGGTATGTACAAGTCAATATTAATAATTTTATTAATTTTACAATTGAATAATAAGGATGTTCGAACATGAAAATTCATGTACACTTTTTTTGTAGGTTCCACAACAAAATAATAGAGTCATGTGTGGTTATTATGTCATGAAGTTGATGAGCGAAATAATCACAAATATCAAAATTCTAATTGATGATGTGATAATATCTTTTACCCATATACATAAAAAAATTAACATATTTGAGTTTGTTTTTGTAAATAAATGAAATTATATTCTTATTTTGATTTTAAATATATGTAGTTCTTTGGTTGGAACAAGACGGGCTACGACCAACAAATTTTTGATGATTTACGAGAGGAATGGGCAGAACACATGCTTCCAATTATATCATCACAAGAAGAATCAGGAGAAGATTCTGATGATCTTGAATAGCATATGACAACATAACAGTAAATTTTTTAATGATTTAATTTCTCTATCTATTCCTGTGTCTGAAATCACTTGTTTGATGGATGATTAATCATATGCTCATGTATTTAGGGGAATGCATTGTTTTATGGACCTATTTTTGGCACAAACTACATCTCATCTCTCTTTCCTACTTTCCTTACGAACTCATATTAACACTTTATTAATCATTTGTTTATAAATATAAATTTATCTGGAATCTCTGCTAGTATTTTTAATATTATAATGAGCTCTAAATGGACAAATCAGGTGCACGTAACTTTGATTTGTTTCTTGGTTTGTATGAGTTTTGGTGCCCATGAACGTGTTCCATATGTTTAAGGGCACCAAAACTCACACAAGCCAAGTAAGAAATCGAAGTTACACTTGATTTCATATTTAGAGTTCATTATATATAGCATTAAAAAATACTAGTAGAGATTCCAGATAACTTCATATATATAGACAAATGATTAATAAAGTGCTAATATGAGTTCGTCGAATGTCGCTGTACGTGGAAATCTCTTTTTGATGGTAATATTTATAATGATTAAATTTCTTCTTTCGTATGTCTGAAGTTTAGACTGTTTTTTTTATGGATGTTTTACATGCTAATGTATGTAGGGGAATATGAATTGTTATATGGATAAGCTTTTTTTTGTCATAATGCTTGTGAAGGCCAATCAAGATTCTAAGCCAACCAAGCTTACTAGATCGCATAATTACACTTTGATGACATTATTTTATTTGTAATTTAAGTTAACTATATGTATTATATATACATTATTTGTTTTTGTAATAAATTTAATTATCAAGTAATTAAATATATTTAAATTTTTAATTATTTGTATTATTATTTTATATTTTTTTATGCTATATATATATTGAATAATACGAAAAATAAAAATAAAAATAAAAACAAATCATAAAATGTACGGGTAAAGTCGGTTCATCCCGTGAACCGACTTTATATTTTAAGTCGCTAAATTTAAAGTCGGTTCTTAACCGACTTTAATGCCTATTTCTATAGTAGTGCACTAAAGTCTTTCATGTTTCTAGATTGTAGACACGATAACCTTTTATCCCAGATGGATACCCAATTAATATGTATCTATGTGATCTAACATCAAACTTGATGGGTCGATCATGATGTGTAGACACAACAAAGGGAACCAAAAACACAAAGATGTTCATATCTAGGAACTTTGTGAAAAAGGATTTCAAATTATGTTTTTTCCTTGAGAACATGTGTTTGAGTATGATTTATGAGGTATGTGGCTATAAGAATGACATCTCCCCAGAATTGTTTAGGGAGGTTGGCTTGGAAGAGTAATGCACGAGCCACATTGAGAAGGTGATGATGTTTGCATTCAGTAACACCATTTTGTTGAGGGATAGAGACACAACTGGTATGATGCAAGATTCCTTTGCTAGAAAACAATTGGGTCATAGAGAATTATGGTCTATTATCACTACGAATGATTTTAACTCTGGATGTAAATTGTGTTTCAACAAGATTAATGAAGGTGGTGAGAAATGTGTGTGTATCAGATTTGGTGTTTAAGAGATAGACCCATGTGCATCTTGAGTAGTCATTAACAATAGTGAGGAAATAACGTGCTCTATTAAGTGTTGGAATGTGATAGCCACCCTAAATATCAACATGAATTAGTTCAAAAGGTGCTTTTGTTTTGATGGAACTTAAAGGAAATGGATTACGAGTTTGCTTAGCTAGTGGAAAAATAGAACAATCACTAATAGAACAAAAAAGGTATATTGATGGAAAGAGAAAGCTCACACAAACTGTTATTAGATAGATGACTAAGTCGTTGATGCCATAGATGAGGGTTGGTTGGAGTAGTATTTGAAAAAGAGAAACATCCAGTCTTCTTCAAAATAGTCAGATAGTATAGTCCTGCTTTCTCAGTTCCCATCCTAGTCGTCTTCCCCAAGCATTTGTCCTGAACAAAACATATATTATTAGTGAAGGTGACATGAAAAAGTGTAGTTTGAGTCAATTTGGATATTGAAGCCAAGTTTAATTTGAAGGAGGGAACATATAAGACATTATGGAGTATGAAATTATTGGAAAAATGTACAGTGTCGATATGTGTGACACGGGCAAGTGAATGGTCAGGTAAATGTACATGCCGATTAGTGACTAGAATGCTGGAGCTCATAAGGTTTTGAGAACATACCATGTGATCAGTTGCTCCTGTATCAAGAATCCAACAGGTTTCTGAATGGAAAACATTTGCACATGATGTGTTACCTGAATAAGTAGTCATTTGTCTTACCATGCTACCTGATTTGGCTTGATTGATAAGTGTAAGAAGCTCATGATATTGAGCGTATGTAAGGTTGTGGGATGGTGTCCTTGTGTTGGAGCTGCTTTCCTGAAGATTAGTATGGTGAGCTTTGGAGAGGAAGCCATAACTTGCATTTTTCTTATTTTGAATTGACCTTTTTTTTACATATGTTGATGTAATGTCCATTCAAACCACAGAAATCACATTTGAGGCATTTTCGGCAATTTTCATAATTGTCTCCATTGAGACCACAAAAATCACATTTAAGGTGACTTTGACAACTTTTAGAATTGTGGCCGATATTGTTGCATTGATTGCACTTGAGATGTGAGTTCATTTGTGGGTAATTTTTGTAAGGATATTGTGTATGAATTTCATTGGTAGTTTCAGACATGATGTTTGAGTGAAAAATTTGAAAAAATAGGATAAGATTTAGTGTGTTTTAGACAATAATGATTGTTTATGAAACAAATAATGAATTGAAATATGTTTTATTTTATAGAAAATGAGTCAAGGATTACAGAACTAGAAATTTCAACCACAGAACCGGTCGGAAAGTTGGTGAACCGGCATCTGGAGTGGCTGTAACGATAGTTGTAACACAGGAGCACTGAACCAGATGAAGGACCGAACCGGCTAAAGACCAAACCGGAAGAACGACGCGTCGTTTGCTTCAGAGGCGTGTTGAACGACGTGTCATTTGAGTCGTCTTCCTCAGTAGGTAGCGCGTGTTGGCGCATGGAATGCTGCTCACGGAAGGCATGTGTGAGCACGTGTGGTGATTTTTTGGCTTGAAATTAATTGTTGATTGCTCGGATTTTTTTGGATATTATAATGGGATGAAATTGAAATTGTTTTGTGAATCAAAATTGATTTTGGAAAAAATAGAATTTGAAAAGAAGAAAAAGTTTATGTGTGAGCTGAATTTTCTGAGAATTACTTCCTAAGCTTTGATACCATGTAAGAAATGGTTTTATTGATAATGAATAAATGAATGTTTACAACCTATTTATACAAAAGAAAAGTAAAATTATAATAATTAAAAACAAACACAATTATGAAGGAGCATGTTCTTAGATAGCCTGTTTCTTCTCACCAATAGATTGGTGGTTGTTTCAGCTGGTGTATTGGTTATTACCAGTTGGATCTCGAGTTCTTTAACACAAGCTTCCTTGTTAAATTGAATATTTTAATGTAGACTAAGTGAGAAGTACCGAAATGCCATTCAAAGTAATGCAAATTATTTCATCCCGAAAAAACTCTTTGAACAAATCTTTGTAAAGAATTACCCATTCCGGCACCAACAACTTTTGCCAAGTACTTTGCCTGTGAAGTCACAAGATAGTTGAATTGTTTTAGTTTATCAAATGTAACTTCCAAAGGGATAAATTTCGGAATACAAATAAGTTACCTCTTGAATGGTTTTCTTCAAATCAAAGTCATCCTTAAAACGATCATCCAAAAAGACCCATGTATTGCGGAAGTCTGTTGAAAAAACAATCTCTATTATGAGTTCCATACATGAATCTAACTTTTAGAACACAACACAAAGTTTAATATTATGCTAATATGGGGAAGGAGAGAGACATCAGGAAAATGCAACAAAGGGAAAAGCACTAGCAAATGTATAATAAAATTCAAGTTCACAGACTGACAAAGCAATAATATAATACCATGAGAACTATCAGAAAGCATGTATATTTCAGTTGTTGAGAATACTCCTCCAAGAACAAAGCGCTTCACATACCAATCAATATCAGAAGCTTCATCATCAATAGCATGGCAGATTTCATCAATAAGCATCGCTAGCTGCTTAAAACTTGTAGGAACATATATTCATTGGTGGTGTATATAAACAGAAGTAAGAACTGATCACCTATGGTTCTGGTTTCACTAAAACACCCAAACAATAAATCAGAAACTGGAGAAAAATACCTAAATAATAAGAACCCCCTAAGAGTCCCATTTTGATAGAAAGAAAACCATTGATTGTATCTTTAGAATAAATGATACCAACCCATTGAGATTGACATGGAGATTGATTTGGAACCCAAGAAATTAAGGGAATGTTACCATTTGTAAAAGACTTCTTGAGTTTAAGAAGAGCCTCGATTTCGGATAAGAAGAAACATTGTTAGAAATCTAGACTTAATTTAACTTAATAAGATCTCATTGAGTTAAGAGTTGTCTAAGCTTATAAGTAGCACTGTTGTCAAACTCTTAGCCGATGTGGGTCTGAAGGAAACTTAACAGCCCTCATCCATACGGACTAAAGTAGTCTCACAAAGTTACGGTGAAACTGTTAAGGACAAAGCCCAAATCACCGATCAAGTCAGACCTAGTTATGATACCATGAAACTTAGGTATAACTCAACCCAATAAAATCTCATTGAGTTAAGGTTGTTCAAGTTTATAAGTAGTACTGTTATCGAATTCCTGACAGATGTGAGACTGAAAAAAACTTAACAGACATCAAATGGGAAAGAGAAAAAGGAGAAGGAAGAGAGAAAGTAGAGATGAACAGAGGTCATGAATGAAAGAAAGGGCTATTATTTGGGTAAAATCATGAATGAAAGAAAGGGCTATTATTTGGGTAAATTGTGTGGTTTTCTATGCACGGGTTTATGATTTGGTCTGTTTTGTGTAAATTATATTTGGGAGAAAAATGTGTCATGTTGTTGGTACGTGGTGTGTGTGAATGCATGTGTGTATGGCTTTGAGATGGAAGAATTGGTGACAAATACAAGCTACATGTTAAAATGATAATTCTAAGAATAGGTTGGTTTGAGAAATATTTAGAAAATTAACAAAACAAATTGTTTTGTTTGAGGATGAGAGAGATGTTTGAAACTCTCGTTGACTTAGTCAAACTTTATAATAAGATTTTTCTTTTTTCTAATATAAATGGGGAGAGAATCAAGTTTTATGTAAATATCATGTTAATTATAACTCTCACAATTAACGTTAATGATAAATATATAACTAATTATCTTAAATATATAATAATTTAAATAAATAATACAGATGCTTAAAATTTAAATTCAATTAATAACTTTTAAAATTAAGTAAAATACAATCACATATTTGTTATTAGATAAAATAATATAACAATCAAATATATAAATTGATTAGCATGATTCACTTTTTCATCTTATTTTATTATTAATCTCTTTTAAAAAAAATATAAGTTTTATATTATAAGTAAAAAAATGTATGCAAAGTTCATTGAAAATAAAACTTTTATTTGTAGAAAGTTTATACAATACAATTAAAAGTATGCTTTATTGTTTATAATGATTGGTTTACTGATGAAAACCCTTAACAGTCAAGCATACATATTAGGTATATAAGGTTCTAGGCAAGACTCTTTACATAGCTCTTTTATATATTATGTTTATTATTTTTATTGAAATTTTAAAATGTAAATCATTATATTTAATAAATAAAAATAAAATATTAGATCATGAATAAAACCAATACAAATATTTATGGATGCTAATTTTTATCAATTATGAAAAACAATATCTCTTACAATTAAAAAAATTTAAGATGATGGATAAAATTTATTCTATGAATACTATAAAATGTTATTTTTTACAAATTACATAGCTAAAAATAAAAAAACTTAATTTAAATTATGAATTTTTTTAAAATGAGATTATGAAATTGAACTTATTTACATTAAAATAAAGATCAATTTTTACCATCTCCGTTAATTTAAACATTAAATAGTTTTTCAAAGATTTAATGAATTTAAGTTCATAAAATATATAAGAGAAAATAAAATATTTATTAAGGGTGTATATGTATCATATTTTTTTGTTTTCATTGAATAATTAATTTATTATATTTACATGGATGGAATGTATCTTTTTATATATGAAAATATGCACAAATTTTATTACAGATATATAATATAAACAACAGTGATTAGTGATGAATTTAAGATTTTAATTCAGGAGAGTTACTATATAAACATTAAAATATAATATTACTTAATTTTAAGTTACTAATAATTTTTTATCAAAAAAATGTTATATATATCTTATTTACATATAAATATAATCAAATTTTTGAATTTGTAACGTGTTATTCAATGATAAAAACTTAAAAATAAAGATCCAAACGAGACACTTGATACAGATTCATTTTATACATATAATTTTTCTATAATTTTATAAATATTACTCATAAAATTTATAGTGAAAAAGGAGCAGCAGGCACCATATTAACATGAAAATATAATATTACTTATTTTTAAGTTAATACTTATTGTTTATCAAAAAAAATGTTATGTGTATCTCATTTAAATGTAAATATTTTAAATTATTGAGTTTATAGTGCATTATTTAGTGATAAAAATTTAAAAATAAATATCCAGAGAGGGCATTAGGCATAGACCCATTTTACATATAATTTTTCTATAATATTATAAATATTATATCTAAAATTTACATTATTAGAAAATAAGATGGGAACATAAATAAAATATAAAAGATAATATTACTTACTTTTAAGGTACTATTTATTTTTATAAAAAATATTGTGTATTTTATTTAAATTTAATTATTCAAATTATTGAATTTATATCATGTTATTCAAGGATAAAAACTTAAAAACAAAGATATAAAGGGCACCGATCACATACCCATTTTATATATATATTATTAATTTTATAAATATTATCACCACCGCCAATTGCCAACTACTCAGCCAATATCATGGCCACAACTTCATTTGCGGCCTGCCTCCCTTGCTGCACTTGGTTTGTTTGGTATTCATTTATCCCATATTTTATTTTCTTTCTTTAATTTTTTTTTCCATTCCTAAGCATGTTTATAGTTTGGTGTTTATTAGATGCACTTGTTTATTTCTTTAATTTGATCACTACTACAAATGTGATATTTAAGTCGATATATAAAGTCGATTTTTGGAAAAAATTAACATATAATGAATTTAAAGTCAATTCGGTGAAAAACTAACGTTACATATAACGTAAGTTGACACGTAGAACTGACATTATACACGTGAATAACATCAATTGGTGTATAGAACCGACGCTATCGACGTGTGTAGAGTCGGTTCTACACGTCAACAGACATTATATCCTACGTGTATTTTTTTATTTTAAAATAGCAATTTAAAATTAAAATTATATAGTTCAATTTTTTTATCAATTATTATTTTATTTAAACTCTTTAAAATTGAATTTAGATATATATAGTATAATTTTTTTCTTTTTTTAATCAATTGGTTTTTAAAATTATATAATTTTGTATATTTATTTAGATACTTAATTTTATATACGCACATGAAATATTTGCACAATATAATTTTGTGTATTTATCATCACGCGATGCAACGTGATTTACAAAAAGAGATAATGCGGCATGTTGGCAGATATGGGTAATGAACGTTGTGCTGACATGTGTCACATATTGTGTTACTCTTCACACGTGGTGATCTACGATTCATTGTCCCGACTAACGTGACGTTTACGTGGCTTGTCTAGTCAGCTATTTTGCTTACATAGTTGGTCATGTGGCACCTTTCTATTTGTTTTGCAAAAAAATCCATAAAAATTTATAAAAAAACTTCAAAATATTTCAAAAATTATATTTTCATTCATTTTTTTCTAAAAAGTTTATATTTTAATATTTTTAATCTCAAAAATATTATTTATTGAATAAAATAAACAAATATTATATAAAAAATGTATTAATAACTCTACTTTTATACACTATTAACATGCTTAACAAACACTTTGTTATTCACCCTATCTCCTTTGTTTGTATGTGTTTTTTTGTCTATTAAAAAAAAGAAAAAAAAAACATTTTGTCAATAACGTGGTTAGAGCCAAAAACATATATGCATACATTATGTGAGAGTGTCAAAATGGAAATTGTCATGGTCTCATCGTCTCACCTGTGATGAAGCCTCCTCGGGAGGAAAGCTACTAGGGAAGAGGGAACCATAATGATATAGACAGGAGGCATTAAGATATGTGTTTAAAAGTTTATCCAGAATTGACCATAATTCATGGAGAAATTATATAAGAAGACAGAGCCAATGAAAGTTGAGTTTCAAAAGTGGAGAAAAATACCTCAAATAGAGTTAAATTAATGTTCTAGCCTTGCCATTATATTAGGTCAAGGAAACTGTTTCAGCTCAATCACTTCCTTTCTTCTCTCACGTTCAGTTGCTTTACCGTCTTCCTCTGTCATGCGTTCGTTCGTCTTCTCAACCATCTTGTTCGTCGGCTTCCCCAGCTCTCCCGTTCATGTGCTTCTTCATTTCATTTCCTCGTAAAACAAGTTCGTTCTTCTTCTCTTCTCTCTGTTTTCTCTCAGATGATTCCCTTTTCCTCTGTTTGTTTTCTTTTCGAGAAATATGTTTCAGTTTCTTCTGATTTTATTTTGTTTGTTTCGTTTCTTATTTTTCATGTTTTATTTTTGTTATCTGATTGAGTGAATGAAATATGTTTCAAGACTTCGTTTTCTATAATGATTCAGTATGTGAAGTTAATTCCGTTCAATCCAGACCTGGATTTTTTCAAATTCAAGAACAACGGTTTACATAGGGGCATATTAATTTGAGAGATACAAGTGCTTCTAATGATGGAAAAACTAGGGACGGGAAAGATGGGTTTTTATAAATAAATACGCTGGGAATAAATTTAAATAAATAAAAAATTTATTATTAAAATCATTCTTTCTAAGGTAGTGACGTGTTTGATAGTCATTATATTTTCACCCAAAAATATGATTTTTATTTTATTACCTTTATCTTTTCACGTAGAAATATGAACGTTTTTTTTTTGTAACTGTTATGTTTTTATAATTGTGTAAATTTTGAGTATCTTTTTTTAACTATAAATAAATAAAAATAATTTTTATTTTCTAAGGACATAATTTATCAACTTAAAAAGCGATTATAGTAAAATTGAAGAAAAGAAAATTTAGAATTATTTTTTCAGTTTTTTGAATAACATAAATATTTTAGAGATTTAGGATTTCGAATTTCATTAATTCAAAACTTCAAGACAAAAAAAAAATTTGTGTTGTTTTATCATGAAAATTATGAGATTATATTTATTTATATAAGACGAAACCGTGAAACGTCCTAAAAAAATAATTTAATTTAAGAGTATCAAATTCATATATTTCAATATATCTTTATTAACTTAGTACTTTCCACAAAATCTTTGCCTTATGAAGCCTCGCGTGAAATGGTGGAAACAATATTAATTAGATGTTAGCAACTAGTTTGATAATCAAGAAAAATGTGATCGATAGAAATGGTGTTTTGCGGATTACTATATCAGCGGTAGAGGCGTTTGGCTAGAAGTTGTAATTTAAATATAATCCATCTATAATTCAGTTAAATGGTATTTTTGAAAAATCTTAAATTGTATTTTCAATTAATAAACCCACTAGCTTTTGAATGTAAATACTCTTATGCACGTCCGAAACTCTTCGAAAAGTGTGTGGACGAACATGAGTTAGGTTAAGCTAATTACCAAATTTGGGCTTTAGTTTAATTGGACCCTGACGTTACATGCTTAAGATGAAGAGTGTTTCTAAACCAGTCCACATTTTTGTTAAGTGTGCTCATGCAGTATTTAACGCCATAAAAGTGAGATATTTAGATGAAATTTGGGCTAATTTATTAGTATATAAAACGAATATGATTGAAAAAACATAATAAAAGGTCAAATCTAGTTTATATTTATAAGTAACGGTAAAAATGATAAAACTAATATTTTAGCAATAAAAGGCATAGTTTAAAAAAATTAATATATATATTAAAATGATTTAAATAATTTTAAATTTAATTGTTTTATGATCAATAAAATATATTATTAATAAATTAATATCTTTTATTTATTTATTTATTTATTTTATTTTTAATTATAAATAACATCCATATAAATCTCGAATTCATGCATAAAGTTTATTAGCACAATAAGTATCATGATTTTACATGAATATGAAAAATTGAAAATAAAATACATGAGAAAGTATCAAAACTTAACATGATTACTACCTCCATATCTTACTTAATGAACTAAGTATGCATATGACCTTTTATCTCAAGTCAGATTCACTAACAACAAGACTATTGACATTCCAATTGAACTTAATACACATTTTATACCCTAGGGGGAAAACCATTGTCTAATCTCTCTTTTTTTACAGATGATTGCTTGGTAATCTAGTTTATCTTACAATTATTCGTCCAGATATTTCTTATGTTGTTCATCAAATAAATCATATGTCTACTCTACGATCGATTCATTATGTTATTGTTCTGCGCATTCTACGATACTTGAAGAACACTCTCTTTCATGACCTTTTCTACTCAATTTAGACTCCTCTTATACTTCATGCATTCTTTAATGTTGATTGGACAAAAGATCCCACGAATCGTAGGTCCACTACAGGTTATTATTTTCTCCTTGATTCTTCTTTGATTTCTTGACGAAGTAAGAAACAAACTTTTGTGTCCTACTCTATTACTGAAGTAGAATATCGTACTCTTGCTAATACCACATTTGAGCTCTTTTGGCTACGATGGCTTTTTAAGGATTTGGATGTGTTCACATCCTCTGCTATTCCCATTTATTGTAACAATCATAGTGTCATTCATATTGCTCATAATGATGTCTTCCATAAACTGACTAAACACATCAAGATTGATTGTCACTCTATTCGTTCTCATCTTGTTCATGGTACTCTCAAGCTTTTCTTCGTTTTTTTCAATGATCAACTTGTATATATCTTCATCAAGTCACTTCCTAAAAGACACACTCGTAATTTGGTCAACATTATCAAGTTGGTTTTACAACCACCTTGAGTTTGAGAGTGATTATTAATGTATATCTTAATATATATCATATTATGAGTTTTAAACGTAAGTAGTTTACTTATAATTCTTATAAAAATATATTATATATATTTTTTAACATACAAAATACTATATAATCATTCGATATTTCTAACAAACTAAATATCTTTGAATATTAAGGGGGACTTAGTTTGCAAGAGTTCATTAATGTGTGAAAGAAATATAATAAAAGGACTTTAAGCAAGCTGCAAGTGAGTTAGGTGTGTACATACGATATAATTCATCATCAGCTACTTTTATATGGATGGATCGGGTGGGTGCATATTATATAATTCATCTTGATATGGACGGACTATAACACTTCACCCAATCGCTTACTTAATATATATATATATATATATATATATATGTTATTACTTCACTTTGCCGCAAAACATAATATATCGTGTCAAGTTTTCGAGTACTTATAATTTGGTGGCGTCAAAATCTTTTGTTAAGTATGTAAATAAAACATGAGTATTTAAAAAGAATTTTAAATATGTAAATTGACATGAGTATTTAAAAAGAATTTTAAATATGTAAATTGACATGAGTATTTAAATATGTAAATTGTGCAATATTATTTAATATATATATATATTATAGGGATGATGTATTGCTCTTCGTTAATTTCCAATACCATCAACATGAAAAATCTATTCTAACAATCTTTTTAATTCAATGAAAAAAAATTGTAATTTCATTTTTCTTCCCTGTTACTCTCTCTCTTTATTTTATTTTTATTTTGTAAGGTTAATAAGTTTAATTTTATTACATTTTTTTTAGGATATCATCAAAAAAAATTTGGGGCAAATTTTTTAAAAATATCTCGTATTTTATTTGAATTATTTTTTTAATTTAAAAGAAAAATAAATTTTATTAAAATTGATGAATTTATTAATATGTTCTTCAAACATTTATCAATATTAGTTTATAGGATGTTTAGAAATTTTGGTAAATCTTATCGAAATTATGATGATTTACAAACAATTTGCATGAAAAAATTGTAAGATAAATATGTTTCAATTGATTATTGATTCAATTTTTTTTGTGTTTTTTTTCTTCTTATGTCATAAATATACATATATTTCATTTACAGTATTATAATTTTTTGGTCATCAAAATGTCAGGAAATGTGACGATAAATAATAAAGTACTGAGAAAAGATATTGCGTGTGAGACGAAGAATAAAAAATGAGATGTATTCGGTTAGTAAAATTTTTATATGGGAGGAAAAATATTTGAAAGAATAATATATTTTATTTTTATTAATTTTAAATATTTTATAATTAAGATCGTAAGTTTTGGGATTTTCCATAATTTATCAAAAGATTTAGAGATTAGTATGTAACACCATCACCGATCACCGATCACCGCTCAGTTTTACAGACCCAAAGTTTCCCACTTTTATTTTTCCTTCATTTTTCTGTCGGAACCTCTAAGTCTGGCTCGAATAGCCTTCTCAGCTTCAAATATAATCCCAAATGTAATCCATAATTCAAGTAACAAGTACCAAATCAACCAGACTCTGATCACTAACGTCTCACCAAATTTCCATCGCTATTCTTCACTCTTCCTCTTTCTTTCAATACCTCATCTCTCCGAAACGTACTATCCCACGTACAGATCCCATCCATTCCAATTTCCTTCTCAAAGCCATGCTCTCACAAATCACGCTCACCCACACTTACAATCAATAATTTACGTACTGGGTTTCATTCTTTGAATCAAAAATCGACTGACCCATTTGTTTATTTTTCAGAATATAATCAGTGTTTACGTAACTTGAGCCAGTTATGATGGTGGAGACCTTGCCAGTAGGTCGATTCCACCAACAAAGGCTTGACTTGAAGCGATGGGTACCGGCATTTTTGTCCTCGCACAAAACGCTTTTCACTATGCTTTGGATCGCGGCGTTTGTATCTGTTTTCGTCTGGCAGAGGAACAGTTTTGATGGGTTTTTGATATTCGGGCGAACGGTGGTGAAACCTTTGCCGAAACTGCGACCCGTGGCCTTCAATTTGACTGATTTTGGAGCTGTAGGTGATGGGGTTACCGTGAATACTAAGGCCTTTGAGAGTGCTATGATAGCTATTTCCAAACTGGGCAAGAGAGGTGGAGGGCAGCTCAATGTTCCTCCTGGTCGTTGGCTTACGGCACCTTTCAATCTAACAAGTCATTTGACTCTGTTTCTAGCTGAAGATGCTGAAATTCTTGGAATTGAGGTTTGTTTTTTATTTTTCATTTTAAACCTTAGTTCTGTTTGTGCTTTTTTACTTTCTTCTGAAACGTGAAAAATGCTCAGAAAACTTGGATTTGAATCTTGGTATCCGTTAAGGTTTCTATTTCAGTTCTAAATAGCAGTTTTATATTCATCTCAATATTTGTGATTTTTGAGTATTAACCGTTTTAATTTGAAATAGCGTGAACTTCTGCCTAAATAGATAACTGAGTTCACGGTGAACAAGTGAACATGAGGAGATGACGGTGTTAAGGATACTGTCCTACGTTGATTAAATACTATGTTAGAGTATTTTAAAATTATACGAAAATGAACATATGTTTTTTTACGGGGGTTAAAAATGAAATCATGTTAAATTGATTGAGTGATTTATGCACAGGAGGTTTAAACTTTTTGGATTGAAAAGTCCATCTGGTTGTTATGGACTTTCACTGATTGATCTTCTAGCTTTACGTTACATATAACATGTTTGTGCACTTGGCATAAAAAAAATATACCGTACTGTGTAAGTTTCTGCAGTTGGCATACAATCACGAAAAGGTGCTTCTGTATAGATAATAATTTGATTGAAAAAGGAAAACTAAAAAGTAATTAAGCAGTTGAAAACTGTAGTAACGCCCTATGAATGTAGCTTAACAACTGCAAGTTAAATCTTTGGTAACATCATACATTAAATGTATTCCCTGCTTAAGAAGAAAGTCTTATGTGGAAAGCCCCTAAGTTGACAATCAATGTTGGGATAAGAAACCCTACAGAAAAGTTTTATGGCATTTGATATAATGGTCTCCTTGGCTGTCAACGCACCGGCACTTGCAGTCAGAGCTCTTCCTTTGTTATAGACTTTGACAAACTGGAAACACAACTATTGCTTCTGATAAACCAAAATAGTACTAGCATGTATGCGGATGAGTACCTTCTCTTACTAGCACCTTCAGCTCTGAAGAATAAGCAACAAATGTGTGAGAATTTGATTGAGTCAAGATAAACCTTGTGCTCAGGTGACCAGGGTTTGGAGGGATTGGTATATTTTAGTTGAATAGTGCATGTCGTAGAAAGACATTTACCTGACAAAACCGATGAGATTTTCTCCCACATTGCCTTGTCATAACTTGTGTGTGTGAAGTGTGTGATCCTGATGCTATGATGCTTTATTATAAGTTATTTGACAGGATGAAAAGTATTGGCCACTGTTGCCTCCGCTGCCTTCATATGGATATGGAAGAGAGCATCCTGGTCCTCGTTATGGGAGTCTTATTCACGGCCAAAATCTTCAGGATGTTGTTATAACAGGTAACATTTTAAATCCTTTCTCTTGTGGTTATGGTTACATTTATCTTAGTTCCTAGATTACAAGCTTGGAAGCTGAATGCATCTATTAGATTAGAAATTCGTCAAATTTTAGTTATATGCCAAATATGTTTTATATGTAGACTTGGCCATTGACCAGTGGTAGATTTAACCATGAATATTCCCATTTTAAAAGTTAATTTCCAGAGTTATGAGAGGTGACCGAGGTAATTGGCTGTCCAAGATCACTTTGAAAGTTGTTCAACTGTGGCAAAATCCTGTATCTAAATGACCTACGATTAAGTTCTGTAAAGTCTATGTTACACATCAGTCCTGTAAGGAAAACAACTCTTTTTTGTGCTTTTTAAGTCTGACAAGAAAATTCCTGTGCTGAAATTTTCTGCAATTTTAGAATCTAGAATGTTTTAAGGCAGTGACAGTAAAGGAATTGTAAAGCAAAACATAAGTAATCAAAGAATATATAGACTTCCTACTTGTCTAATGTTTCTGTCCAAACAAATAGTTACTCTCAAGTCTCAACTTCTTATTCTGAACTTTTCTCCTCTTCCATAGAACAACTCACTTGCGCAAGAAAATAGAGCATGATTTGAAATTCTCTTACATCCACCCTAGAGCCAATACCTATGATTTCTGACCATGTTACACCCTTGACGGTTGAAGTATGCTTGCTATTAGATAATTATTTTGAAATCTTTTCCATGGAAGCTAGCCTGCCTTGTGATGTTGTGGATAAGACTTTATATCCTGTATCCATGGATTCTATGTAGGTAAGATAGTGCAAATCTAGTGCCCCGTTCACACAATCATTTCATAGTCTTACGTTTGACCAAAGGGCTGGTCCAAGCAATTGTGGGGCCCTAGTATATGTTATTTAATAATTTTTATTTAAATTTTAAATATATTATATTAATAATTCAAAATATAATATCAGAACAAAAATACAAGCATATAAGGGTATTAATTATTATTCATATTATTATAATATTACTTTATTTTTAAAATATTGTTAGAATAAATAATATTTGGTACTTTTTGCCAAAATTACAACAAAAAATATCTTACTAAATTAGTTATTCATAAAAATTATAAATTTAAGATGATTGATGAAATTTATTTTGTGGACACCATAAAAGGTTTTTTCTTTTTTTGTATCACAATTTACTAGCTAACAAATGAAAAAGTTATATCAAATTAAAAAAAAATTAAAATGATGTTAAGAATTTGAACTCATTCGCTTTAGAAAATTAAGCATATTTTTTTAAGATTTATATATTTTTTAAGTGATTAAAACATATGAAAGAAAATAAAATGTTTATTAAATGTGTCTATTTACATGTAGGAAATAAATCAAATGATTATTCCATATAATATAAATAATTAATTTTTTCAACAAGTAATAAATATATTAAATTTATATTTATATAAAAATCCATTTTATACATAGCAATTGGACAACTTTATTGATTGTTAAGAAAATAATTGAATGTTTGTGAATTAAGCATTAGTTATTGAAAAATAAAAATAATAATGGTATAATTAATGGTATAATTAATATGATAAATATAAAATTAATTAAGATTAAAAAAAGTGTCATAATCTATCATGCTTCATATAATGAGGTAGTATAGACATGTCGTTTAGAATTGTTCATTTCTTTTTCCCATTAAATAAGATTAAACTTGATAATCGTGTTGTGTCGTGTTCGTATCCTTTTTGCATGTTAGGTTCGTGTCGTGTTGTATTGTGTTTGTGTTCACCTGTTGCTCATGATACCACAAAAAAATTAGGTAACTTTTTTGAAGTAAATTATTTTTATTAGTAAAAAATAATGACTTCAAATTTATAAAGAAATTAATGATAAATTCCAATCCATACATTTTTTTGGTCGTGTAATAATCGTGTTGTCTTATGATTGTCCCCTTACACTTTAATGGAAAGATAATAAACGGAATTCATTGTTATATTTTAAAATTTTAAAAATTAAAAAAAAAACTCATTCGATTAGGGCCATCCTTTGGTAGGGACCTTAGGTAACCACCTACATGGCTTGGCCCTGTTAAACCACCTTCTATGCAGATTTTATTTATGAACCTAATCAAATTCATTTTCAATTACCAACAGGGCATAATGGTACCATAAACGGGCAGGGTCAATCGTGGTGGAAAAAGTATCGGCAGAAGCTCCTCAACCACACTAGGGGACCACTTGTTCAGATCATGTGGTCAAGAGACATTGTGATTACCAACATAACTTTACGGGATTCTCCTTTTTGGACACTTCATCCATATGACTGCAAGAATGTAACTATCAAAGATCTCACAATTTTAGCTCCCATATTTGACGCTCCTAACACTGATGGGATTGATCCTGGTAAGTGTGTTCTGCTACCAATTTGATTTATAATAAAATATGCTAGTATTGAGTCCTGCAACTAGAGTATTATCAATTATGTAGTGTTTTCATAGTCTTCATTGGTATGGTTATACTGGGTTAGAGTATAATGGTTAGAAAGGATATTATGATACCATTCATATCATAGGTTTGACTAAATGATCTGTCTGGGAAAATGAGTTGGCAGATTTATGTCTTGTTCCAAGTAGATAATGGTTGATGGTTTAAAGGCTTTGATATCTCTGTTTGCTCCTGATGGATATTTCATGGATAGTTAAGGTAGAAGAGACGCATCATATTGGTCTTCTCTAGTGATATGAGTTTTCTAAAGGTTATTGTCATTTTTCTGTTACCTGAAATCCATTAACTAGCTGCAAGTTTTTCCCTGGTAACAGATTCCTGTGAAGATATGGTGATTGCAGACTGTTATATAAGCGTTGGTGATGATGCCATTGCAATCAAGAGTGGCTGGGATCAATATGGAATTGCTTATGGTCGACCTTCAACGAATATACTCATCCAAAATCTTGTTGTTCGCTCCATGGTCAGGTAAATATTTACGCTTATTCCCCTACCCACCCCACAGTTACTCGTTGTATTCTATGCGTTATTTTTGAGCATTCATTATAGGTTATAACCTTATAGAGCTTTTGTTGATAAATATTAATACCCAAAATGTAACTTGTAAGAATATAATTAACCATTTATCGATAGCTTAAACTTTTAGGAGATTTGGTTGCTAACAAGTTCTAACATGATATTTGAACCTAAGATTTAGGTTCGAATCTCTCCTGCATCAATAATTTTACTAGGGTGGATATATCATATATGTTGAATCTTTGGGCCTGTTCTGTTCATTGGCCTGCCATTGCCTTCTTCATTATTTTAAGTTTAGGCACAACATGTGGGTTATTGCTTCATATCTCTTTGGATCCCAAATCTAATTTCACAAATGATAAGTTCTTGGTTCAAATTCCAATTATTTGAAGTAAATGTCTACTTATTTTGCAAATGTTTTCTTTGATCGGTACTCTTTTCCTTGTACATTAATCGGTTTTGTGAGATGCAGAGAAAGAAAAGGTTTAGTTTTGTTTTTGCAAAAAGGTTTTAAAACAGTTTAACTCTTGTACTTATGCTTTAAACTATACTCTGTTGTAATGAATTTGGTGTTGCTAAAATGAAATAAAAAGGCAATCAAACATTTGGTGCTTGTATGAAAAGTAGCTAAGGTTTGCAGCAGGAAGCCTCAAACTACTTTACAGTATACTACTTGTTAGGGCCCAAAGCACCAAAATATTGAACCGTACCTTGGCTGATTGCAACAGTGCTGGCATATCAATAGGCAGTGAAATGTCTGGTGGGGTTTCAAATGTTACAGTGGAGAATCTTCACGTTTGGAACTCGAGACGTGCTATCCGGATCAAGACAGCACCAGGAAGAGGTGGATATGTGCGTCACATAACCTATAAGAATTTGACATTTGACAATGTCCGTGTTGGTATTGTTATCAAGACAGACTACAACGAGCACCCGGACGAGGGCTACGATCGAAAAGCTCTTCCGAAGCTTGAGGACATAAGCTTTGCTAGCGTACATGGACAGGGAGTTCGTGTTCCTGTTCGTATCCATGGGAGTGAAGAAATTCCAGTGAGAAAGGTGACTTTTAGGGATATGTCGGTCGGGATAACATACAAGAAGAAGCATATCTTTCAATGCGCCTTCATCCAAGGTCGTGTAATAGGGACCATATTCCCTGCCCCTTGTGAGAATCTTGATAGGTATGATGAGCAAGGACGGCTGGTTAAGCGTTCAGCCTCACAAAATGTAACCGACATTGATTACGATTTTTGAGGGAAGAGGCTCATGGATTCTTAGCTTTTTGGCATGAAGTTCAACAACTGAGTACATGCCTTGTGGATTGAGCAGTTGATCCTCTTGACTTTGATTTCATATGTTAGTTTCCTTGCCCCACTTTTATTATTCATTGATGAAGTTGTGTATATATCGAAAATTTTCAGTTGCTCTACATTCATAAAGAGGCAAATTAAAGTTTATATTTTCTACACTACCAACTTGGGTTGCAGTGAAAAGCTTGTTTAGTTTTATGACCAACCAGGCAATTTCAGAACTGAATCGACGTACTTATGCTTGAAGCTTTGAACTTGTGACAGGATACAAATGTAACTAATTAATATTGCAATAGTGATGCTCAGTAACAAATGCCTCTAACTTGCCATTTTTTTCTTCTTTGTTTTTTTGCTTTAGAGAAAAGTACTTTTGACAATAAAAAAGTGCTCCAAGACCAAACAGGAAAACAAATTGTTAAAAGTGCTTCTAAAACTTAGAAGGTAAGACCAAACAGGAAAAAAATTGTTAAAAGTGCCTATGAAACTTAGAAGGTACATTTTATGCTTCCTGAATATGTACTTTTCTTGAAAGTATTTTTTTTTTAAATTGTTTCTGTTTGAAACCATTTTAACATAAACAAACAGATACTAAAACTCTAGTGATGATTAATTATCTACTTTGTTTTCCCTTCATTCTCTGTCCACATTATTTGCTTCTTTTTATACTCATGTTTTGAGAAATTGTGGAGACCTTTTTAATTGCTTCACAATGTAATACAATATGCAGATTAGGTAAAGGAAAATTTTTGGCAGATATTTTATCATGCATCTCTTACTGAGCGATTGAGAAGTTTTTGGTTTTTTTATTCATTTTAAATTTTTAATAAAAATCACTTCTTTATACCAAAAATTATGATATAATCATAATATAAATGAAAGAAATTTTTATAATCTAATTTTTTTAATATATAGAGTTAATTATTATATCAATTTTCATAATATAATAAATATACTTCTTCTTTAATAAATGACAAAGGGCTCTACCCATACTAATAATTACACGCCGAAAGAAAGATGTTACCTATTTTGTTTTGTAACTACTTCTAGCTAAAAGTCTCACTATGTTTGCAAATTGCAAGATATTTTCTTTCTTAATTAATACAAATGTTGAAACTACCCTTCGCCAATTGTTTCTGTAATAAAAAATATAAAAAAGAAACAACGAGGAAATTTATTGAATTTAAAGTTGGAAATTATTATTTTTAGAAAACTAATTACTATTATTAGAATAAATTATACCTATTTTTAAATAAGACTAGTCTTATATCATTTATAAATATATAAATAATATAATTATTAAAAAAATTAATAAAAGAAGGGATTAATTTTGATATATACCCATATATTGGTTAGGGATGGCATTTTATCTATATGGATAATAAAAATGTGATAATTTCTTTTAAAACTAACTGCTAATCAGGTGTGTGAAAGACAATTCAAAAATCAAAAATTATAGTTAATGGAAACACAACATATATTAATATTAAATATATAATATTTTAAATAATTATATTAAATTTTTTATTGTTATATATTTTTCATTTTAATTAAAAACCCATAGTAAATATATAAAGAATAGTAAATAATGTCAATCTTTTAAATAATTTAATAAAATAAGTATTATTTTAACTTTTTAACTTTTTATATTTTTGATTTAATATTGAAATATAAATATTATGTTTAATTCGTGTGTAAACTGATAACAACTCATTCACGGAAATTACTCAAAATTATGCAAAAAGAGTTATAATTATTAGCATAAATATTCTCATTCATTCTTAATATTGATCAATTAATTTTGCTAAATATTGAATAAATATAAAAAAATATTTTTACTATCTATAGATATTTTTGTAAAGTTATAATAATATAAAAAAATATTAAATTTATTAAGATATGTAAAGTATAAATATATTACAAGGGATAGGACCAGTGGTATTATTTTATTACATAACTTTTTATATATTTATATTTTAATAGTTAAAAATTAATATTTTTTCTCCTATTTTTTTTATCTATCTTAACTAATGAGGTATAATATTAAATAAAAAAAACTATTAAGATATAATAATGTAAAAAATTATATAATAAATTACATCTATACATCCTATTTTAATCCATAATTTTGATACCACGTGCGTTAACTAACGGTGAATAGCTAAATACCCGGTTACAGATGACCAAAATATACGATTAATTCGAAAAATTTGATCAAATCCGAAAAAATTAAGTGGTTTCGATCCGAATTCGGATTGGACTTTATCAATCCGCTTGGATTCGAATTCGAATTCGGATCGAAAATATTCAAATCCGAATAATTCAATATGATCCAATACATTTATATATTATTTTAAAATAAATATATAATAATTAATAAACCTACATTATCTAACCTAACTTATTAAACCTAGCCGCAGTCATCTCTTAAGAAACCAAATATTTTTTACAGCTTCCATTTTTCTCTCTACCTCCATTCTAATATTTTTTCCAGCTACTTCCATTTTTCTCTCTACCTCCATTCTAATATTTTTTCCAGCTACTTCCATCTTTCTCTCTACCTCCATTGCTTGTTCCAGGTTCTAATGCTCGTCGTTCTGTTGATCGTTGTTCTGCTACTTGCCGATCTACTGCTCGTCGTTCTACTGCTCTCTGTTCTACTGCTCGATGTTTTGTTGCTCTCTGTTCTGTTGCTCGCTGTTCTGTTGCTCACTGTTATGCTACTCGTCGATCTGTTACTTGTCGTTCTACTACTCTATGTTCTGTTGCGCACTATTTTGTTGCCCTCTAATTTGTTGTTCGCTGTTCTATTGCCCTCTGTTCTACTGCTCGTTGTTCTGTTGCTCATTGTTCTATTGCTCGTTGTTCTGTTGCTCGTTGTTCTATTGCTCATTGTTCTGCTGCTCACCGATCTTTTGTCGCCCATCTACTATCGCACCTATGTTGTCCCAGTTCTCTAGTCGCAGCTCGCCAGTCGTAGCTCCTCGGTCGTTGCTCGCCAGTCTTTGCTCTATTGTCGTTGTTTGCTGTTCGGTGTTTGCTCCTGTCACTTTTCGTTGTTCTTCATCATCCTACACAGAAGGTTATATTTGTTTGAACTTTTTTTTTTATTTTTCTGAATTTTTATTTCAGATCTAATATTTAAATGCTCTGTTTTGTTTGTTATTGATAGTTATTACTTTTGTTTCAAATTGATGTGTGAAGCAAGAAGCTATCTAGAACATATTGTGTGATTTACTATTTTTTTATAATAATTTTCAAGAGCTATGAGATGAAATTACGAGTCTGAGTGGAAATGTGATGGTATTGTAGAACAAAAATTAGGTAACATTATAAGAAAACTTTGAACAGTCATAACTTTGTGCTGGGAGGTCTATTTTAGACGAATATTTTTTTGATTCCATGTAACTTTTTTATATCTAGGCACGGCAAACTGCCAAAGGCGGTTTGTCTAGAAGTTTTTCCCAAAAAATATTGTTTTTCATGCTTTAATTGAGTTACAAAATTTTTTAAGATACTTTTAAAATATTTAGGTCTATTAATATTGAACAATCATGTCCAACATCACACCACATCTATGTGCACATTTTTACAATTATTTATTGCAAATGTTTAATATTTTTTTCTACAACTATACAGATGGTTTTAGATAAAGATAAGGATACACTTTATGTGATTGAGGAAGTAAATAAGGATGAAATTACAACACAACCAACTAAAGAAGAAGATTTTTTAAGTACTCCAATTCCTAACCTTTGCGTTGATTCTAAAGAAGAAGGTAAAAAAGTTTCCTCTAGATCTAGTAGTGAAGCATGAACTCATTCTACCATAGAAGGGGTAGGGCAACATCGCAAATCTATATGCATATATTATAAGAAGCAATATAAGTATGTGTCAAGCAAATATGGCACGTCAAATTTCTTACACACATTGCCATTAGATATGATAAGTTTCTCGATATAGTTCTTAAGAAACAAAAAAAAATTAGCTTTCCATAAGGAAGGAAATCTTGTACCTCATAATTTTAATGTTGAAAGATGTAGAGAAAAATTGGTAAAGATGATAATAAAAGACGAATTACCATTTATTATCGTAGAAGGTGAAGGATTTAAGGAGTTTATTGAAGAGTTGTAACCTTTGTTTAAAATCCTTTTTTGGTGGACTATTACAAGAGATTTTTTGAATTTGTATGTTACTGAAAGAGTAAAATTGAAAGAGTTATTGAATAGAACTAGTAAAAAAATATGTCTTACCACTGATACATGGACATCTTATCAGAATTTATGTTATATGTGTTTAATTGCTCATTTTGTTGATAATGGTTGGAATTTACAAAAGAGAATCTTGAACTTTTATCAAATTCCAAATCATAAAAGTGATACACTTGGTAGAGCGATTAAAGCATGTTTGTTAGATTGGGGAATTGATAAAATATTATGTATTATAATTGATAATGTAAGTTCTAATGATGTTGTAATTACTTATTTGAAAAAAATTGTTAATGATTGGGGTAATGCAATTTTAGAATCAAAACACTTGCACATACGGTGTGGTGCACATATTTTGGATTTAATTGTTGACTAGGGTTTGAAAGAGTATAACATATCAATAAATAATATTTGTGATGTTGTAAGATACGTGAGAGGATCACCAACTAGATTGTAAAAATTTAAGAGTGTTGCTGAAATGGAAAAACTCTCTACTCAAAAGCTTGTTTGTTTAGATGTTACGACAAGGTGGAATTCAACTTATTTGATGTTGGATTCTACAACTTATTTTCAAAAAGCATTTGAAAGGTTAGAGATCACTGATTTGGGATACTATCAAGAGTTTTGTCGCATTATTGTTTTCTAGATCTTTGTATGTGACTTCTAATTTCTTCTTGGATTGTATTTGTTTTATTCATGATCAACTAGATATATAGAGTAAATGTGAGGATTACATTATGATGAAGATGACTAGTGATATGAAACTAAAGTTTGACAAATATTGGGGAGAAATATCTAAAATGAATATGATGTTTATTTGTGGTTGTTTTACTTGATCCTAGGCATAAATAGTGTTCTTTACATCTAAGTTTGCTAAAATTGTGTAATGGGGATGAGATTGAGGCATCAATGAGTTCAAAATGGGTGAAAAAAGCTTTGGAAGATATGTACGAGGAGTATCATAAAACTTATTTTCCATCAAACATAGAAGAATCTTCTCAGCCTTTAGAAATGGGTACAAAAGGTTTTGGTTTAGAAGAAGATGCATTCCAACTTTATGCTTCTTGTAAGAGAAAGCATTTAAAAGAAGTTCATACTATGGAAAACAAATCTGAGTTGGAAAAATACTTATAAGAAGCATTGGTTGATATGGATGATGATAAATTTGATCTATTAAGTTGGTGGAATATTCATTCCTTAAGATTTAAGATTTTGTCTTTGATAGCTCGAGATGTATTGGTCATACCAGTATCTATTGTAGCATATGAATCTGTACTTTCTACTGGTGGTCATACAATTAGTCTATATAGGAGTTCATTATCTTCTAAAACTGTATAATCTTTGATTTGCACTCAAAATTGGATTCGTTCATCTCCAATCATTAATATCCAAGAATCACTTGATGAAATTGAGGCTCTAGACTTATGTATATTGCATAAAACTTTCAAATATATATATTGAATATATATAGATTTATTTTTTATCAAATATATATTATTATATTTATTAACTCAATATTTATGTATATTTTTAACATTTTAATTTTGATCATACAGATGTTATTGATGGTATTGGTGACTTAAACCTTGAATGATTATTAAAAAGAGTTATTGTTATTATTAATTTGGGAGAGTAAAGTTAATTTATGTAATTGATATTTAATTTTTTGGAGTTAAATTATGTAATTGATGTTGAATTTTTTTCTTTTTGATAATTTTTTTAAATTATTTTTAATCATGTCGTCTACATTTTAATTGTATGAAAAATATTTTTATTTTAGATTTTCTTATTTTATGTAATTTTTCATTTTATATGTTGAAATTATATCAGATTGGGATTTGTTCGGATTGATATTTATAGTGGTTTAGATCAGATTAATATTTCATAATTTACTTATTTATGTAATTTTTTAATAGATTAAATTAAAATTTTGATCTTATCCGATCGGATTGGAATTTATATAGTATTTTTATAAGGTATTTTTCAAAATTAAACAAAATATACTCATATTTTTATTGTATTTATATTTTATGCCGAATTTTTAAAAATTTATATAAAAACAAAATACAATAAAAATATACACATAATATTTATCTCATAATTTATTAACTATGTGATTAATGCATGCATTTGATACAACTAAAAGCTAGGGTGAGTGACCGTATTCATACTTTATTTTATTTTATTTTTATTAAAAAATAATAGCATAAAAACATAAAGTTAAATAATTTTTTTATTTTTATTTATTTATCCTCTAATTATTTCAACAAAAATTAAATTTAAACACGTCTATTAATTCGGTTAAAAAATTAAAATGAAAAAAAATAATTTTATTGTTATACAACTATTTTTTAATGATAATATCAATAAATTATAAAAAAAGGTAAGTGCCGAATTTAAGTATATTTTTCGATATATAAAGTGACATCAAACTATGCTTCTCCTAAATATTACAATAAAGAATTATCATAATAACTATTTAGAATAATGGAGAATCAAACATGACCGAACATTTATTTTGGTTAAGAAAAAAAAAAACATAAATTACTATTGAAAAAGACCGGTATAATTTATATTTTAAATAATTATTAATTAAAATAATAAAATTTATTTTTTTAATTTATTTCATTTGTGTTCATGTGATATTTTTAGATGAGAGGTCAAAAATAATACTTATTGTGTGATTGTGACATTTATCTTGTGATTGGACCACATTCATAATTTTTCAAGATTAGAAAAAAATTCTTTTTTTTCAATATTTTTCTACAACAATTTATCTTTATATTAAATTATTAAATTCAATTATTTTCAAATATTATTTATATATTAAATTATTAAATTCAATTATTTTCAAATATTATTTATAGTAGGTTTTTTTCCTTTTTGGTAAGATGTCACTATCTAAACGAAATGCCTTGTTTTTTTCCTCAAGCTAAACATGTGATAACGTAAAGTACTATTCCTTCCCTCAATTACAATAAACCAAAGTAAATAAAATATTAATGACAAAAAATATATATTTTATCAATTAATTATTTTTAAATATTTTATCAATAGACAATTTGATGAGTTGATAACTTAATAAAATATTTTTCCTCTTCACGTTTATTATAAAGGTGTCGTATAAAATTACCTTTTTAGTACAATCTTTTTGACTTTCACAAGTGCTTTGATTATTTATATTTTGAATAAAGTCAGGATTCTTCAAAACTCAAGAGTAATATTATTTATTATTCTTAAAATATTTAATAATTTTTTTATATTTTAACGTTTTATTAATTATTATTTTTTAAGAAATATATAATAATATTAAATTTGAATAATTAAATAATATCTAGATAATAAGATAATGAAAAATTACAAACTAAATAACAAGTTGGAATCCGTCTATCAGCATGTGTGATATTTTTAATAGTCAATATTGTATACGGATCAAGGTGTGCGTCAATCGATGTGGTCCTATCATTCGTATTAAGTTCACTATTTATTTTTTATAATAATTTTATTTGTGTTTACTGGAGTATTACATTAAGGAGTTTATTTTTTATTCGTTTTTATTAAAGGGAATTTTTATTTTAAAAAATGGTTCAATCGATTGAATTTAAAATTAAATTAAATTTATATATTTTTTTAAATTAATTGATTTTTAATATAAATTTAATTTTTTAAAAAATTAACCTATTTAGATGCATTAGAGATTTATCAACTGATTAATTTTTATTATAAATAATTTTAATTTTATTATATTTATAATATTTATACATATTAATATATGTTTATCATTTTTATAAATTTTAATATCTAAACTTATTTTATGTCCATGTAAAATAAACATATTTTGTAGAGTAAGATAAATATATTTTAATAAATTTTTATTGATACGTTCGCATTAGATTTATTTATTATTTATTTTCAAATTATATTCTAATCACTTTATAATTTTTATTGTAATTTTTTTATTTCATACTAATTTAAAATGTGGTGTTTGTTTTAAAATCTTCCTATACAATTTTAATTTTTTTACAAAATTAAATAATTTTTAAATAAAAATATAAAATCGATATATCATATATCATGATAAAAAATTAATTTTAATATAAATATTTGATAAAAATTATAAAATATAAATTGAAAATATAGGTGGATTTGAAAATAGATTTTATATAATTATTTTTGTTTATAAAATAAACCAACAACCAATTAGGCTGACCGCACTTGGCCCTACAGGAGGCTCGCTATTGATTTCTTTTAAAAATTACAATAAATATATAAAAGTCAATTGATCTGTTTCTTGCTTCTTTACAAGCATGTTTAGATAACGTAAGGATACTAAAATGAAAATAATTAATTATATATCACTAGGATTAATTTAAGCTAAAACTGCTTCCACTTTTTTAAGTTTTTTAATGGGGCATCACTTATAAAAGCCATCACGAGGTCCATGATACATATAAATTATAATTGAGTTTTTTTTTCACAAATTAATTTATACAATAATCTATATTCTATAAGTAATAATCTAATTAAATAGTAATAAGTAATCTCACATACTTAACTTTATTATTCTTTCTATTCCAATATTAATAACTTATTTTTGGGACATTTTTAGGTTATTAAATACATGTTTAATACTTTTTTAACTCATTTTATACTATCTTCAATTTCTATTCTTTCTCAATAATCACTTTGCTAATAATTGTATATTATTTATTAATATTCATTAAGATTTTATGTATATTTTATTTTAATGAATACATGATGTGATTTTTGAATTTTGTATATAGAAAAAAAGAAAAAGAAAAAACAGTTTGCAACATCAATTTTTTATGAAGAGAAAAATTGATTAAGCTAGTATAAAAAATAATTTGTAAATGCTAATTGAATGCTTTGTTTGGAACTTGAGTGAACCTTAGTATTTTTATAAATCTTGTAATCATAAAAAATACCTAAAATCAAAAAATAACAATAGAAAAAAATCTCAATTTAAGTTTATCAATAATACAAAAATAATATATATATATATATGTTAAGTATTAAACTATTAAATATAAGAAGAATAAATGTTGAATATAACAAAAATAAATCAAATTAACATTAAGATATGTATTTAAGGACTTAAAAATAACAAAAAAATAAGTTATTAATATTAAAAATACCATAAATATCCTTCGTTAACGGTTATATGTTTTAAATGTGTGAAAATTTATAAAAAATATTAAATTAATATATTTTATTAAATACGATGATATCAACGAAGTATCACTTGAAAAATTAAAAAAAACATAAAATTAAATTAAAATAATACTAAAGAACAATCTCACATTCTACGTAGTCACTCTAATGGAAAGATATTTATATTGAATGTGTAACTTTAGCTTTTTACTTCGTCCGTTGATATATTTATAATGTTTTGGGCATTATGATGAGCGACATGCATTTCTATTTTTAATAAAGTGCTATAAAACTATTTGATTCGTAGCTATATATTAATTAATGTAGCTTGCCTAGTTTTTTTAAATAATTTATTATATTTCATATAACTTATTGTTATATAATAAATTATTATAAATAGATTTTTTTTAATGGTATGTTGCATAAAAAAAACGTTGGATTATACTATGAAGCAAATATAAAGTGGAAGACAAGATTTGATATACAGATTTTGATATGCATTGTTGCACATTCTTTTGTGTCATGAAATGTTCGATCATCTCAAATCTTTCAACTAAAAATACTAAAAGAGAGAATCACTTTATATATACGAATTCGTTGGAAATATTATGAATTAAAATAAAAAATGCATAACTTTACTCCTTTAAAAAAATTATCATATTATTTTTAATCTCTTACAAGTTATTTGTATAGAAAAGCATATATAATTAGAATTTTACCATAAGAGTTACTTACTTGAAAAGAGATATGACATAGATAATAATGGATCCACACATATGTGTGCATCCTCGTTAAAACCGACCGACCATACGGGAGGTGTCACTTTATTTAAAATAAAAAATTTCAAATTAAATCACCCATATTGAACTTATTTTTTTATCTATTTTCTTCCATTATTATTATGAGTGTTATTTTTTTTACTATTTTAATCTATTATTATTATCATTATTTTTTTAAACTTTTTATTCTATTTTCATCCATCCATATCAAATTTTACATAATGTTATTATTGTGTAAAAGTTTTTTTTGTGAACATTACATACACGTTTGTTTTTTTAGCTATAAAAAGAGGATTATAGTTCTCTTACAACTCAAAAATTGCTTTTCTTAACAAACCCAAGAAAAAAATATATTGAATTGTTTTTTCAATTTTTCAAACAACATAAATATTTTAAAATTGTAATATAGGGATAGTTTTTGATATAAATATCACTCAATTAAATTATAAAATTTGTACCAAAAATTATTATGATTTGTGGATAATTGTTTTACATGCGGATAACAGAGTGGTTATTAAAAGATATTCAAAAAACTATTTTTTTAAAATTTAAAAAAAAAATTCTTAATAAATCTTAATTAATAATTAATATATAATTTAATAAATATAATTAATTTTAATTACAGTTATCGATATAAGTATATCCAAAATTGTATTTATTGTTTTATGTTTATTCTTTTATCTTAAATTATAATTAATTTTAAAATTTATTAAATAAAAATAAAAATGACTTCATGAATAACTGCCAATAATCGAATCTGTACACGTTAAGTGTCCCCGGATATGGAGAGCTCCCACAAGTACGTCAACATTAAAGGCTGACACTCCTAGGATGTGAACACCCACGATAACCACCCATTCAGTTTTTGATTTTTACTATTTGGACCACAACGTGTGATTATTGAAGAGTTGCAACTTGTGAAACGTGAACAAATGTTCCGGACTACTTTGCAATTTTTTATTTTTATATTTTAATATAAGGATTTTTATTATTTATGCAATGATAAGATTTATTTATATTTTATTTTAAATCACATTAATTCTCTTTTGGTATATAAAAAAATAAAAAAATCTCTTCAAAATAGCTACATACTCGTAGGGGTCAGCATCGGTTCGAAACCGCAAATTTTAGGTCAATCCGAATCCGATCCGATCCGAAGCAAATTATGAATTATTCAATCCGAATCCGATCCGCTGTACATGTCAATCCGAACAAATCTGAAATCACCAATTTTAAGTCAATCTGAATCCGATCCGATTCGATCCGAAAATTATTTAAACCAAAAATTATTCAATCCGAAACCAATCCGTTGTACATGTCAATCCGAACAAATCTGAATTTGCTAATTTTAAGTCAATCCGAATCCGATCCAATTCGAAAATTATTAAATCCGAAATTTTAATTTAAATCTATTAAAAAAATTACATAAATAAAAAAATTATGAAATATCAATCCGATTGGAACCGCTATAAATGTCAATCCGAACAAATCCAAATCTGATTTAATTTCAACATATAAAATGAAAAATTACATATAATAAAAAAATCTAAAATAAAAATATTTTTCATACAAATTAAAAAAGTAAGTGACAACGTGATTAAAAATAATTCAACAAAAATAATCAAAAAGAAAAAATTAAACATTAATTACATAATTTAACTCCAAAAAATTAAATAGCAATTACATAAATTAACTTCACTCTACGAAAATTAATAACAACTTTTTGATAATCATTCAAGGTTTAAATCACCAATACCATCAAGAATATCTGCACAATGAAAAATTAAAAAGTTAAAAATATACATAAATAATGAGCTAATAAACATAATAATATATATTTGATAACAAATAAATATATATATATTTGAAAGTTTTATGAAATATACATGATTCTAGAGCTTCAATTTCATCAAGTGACTCTTGGATATTAATGATTGGAGATGAACGAATCCAATTTTGAGTGCAAATCAAAGATTGTACAGTTTTAGAAGATAAGGAACTCCTGTATGGACTAATTGTACGACCACCAGTAGAGAATGCAGATTCAGATGCTACGGTAGATACTGGTATGGCCAATACATCTCGAGCTATCAAAGACAAAATCTTAAATCTTGAGGAATGAACATTCCACCAACTTAAAAGATCAAATTTCTCATCATCCATATCAACCAATGCTTCTAGTAAGTATTTTTCCACTTCAGATTTGTTTTCCATAGTATGAACTTCTTTTAAATGCTTTCTCTTACGAGAAGCATAAAGTTGGAATGCATCTGCTTCTAAACCAAAACCTTCTGTACCCATTTCTAAAGGTTGAGAAGATTCTTCTATGTTTGAGGGAAAATACGCTTTATGATACTCCTCGTACATATCTTCCAAAGTTTTTTTTACCCTTTTAGAACTCATTGAAGCCTCAATCTCATCCCCATTACACAATTCTAGCAAACTTAGATGTAAAGAACACTCTTTATGCCTAGGATCAAGTAAAACAGACACAAATAACATCATATTCATTTTAGATATTCCTCCCCAATATTTGTCAAACTTTACCTTCATATCACTAGCCATCTTCATCATAATATAATCCTCGCATTTACTCCACATATCAAGTTGATCATGAATAAAACAAATACGATCCAAGAAGAAATTAGAAGTCACATATAAAGATCCAGAAAACATTAATGTAGCTTCATAAAAAACTTTCAAAAATTGGACAAAATGTCTCGCATTATCCCAATCCATTATAGTCGGAACTTGTTTAATTTCACCTCGACAAAACTCTTGATAGTATCCCAAATCAGTGATCTCTAACCTTTCAAATGCTTTTTGAAAATAAGTTGCAGAATCCAACATCAAATAAGTTGAATTCCATCTTGTCGTAACATCTAAACAAACGAGTTTTTGAGTAGAGAGTTTTCCATTTCAGCAGCACTCTTAAATTTTTGTAATCTAATTGGTGATCCTCTCACGTATCTTACAACAGCACGAATCCTATTTATTGATATGTTATACTCTTTCAAACCCTGCTCAACAATTAAATTCAGAATATGTGCACCACATCGCATGTGCAAATGTTTTGATTCTAAAATTGCATTACCCCAACCATTAATGAATTTTTTCAAATAAGTAAGTGCAGTATCATTAGAACTTGCATTATCAACTGTAATACATAATATCCTATCAATGCCCCAATCTAACAAACATGCTTCAATCGCTCTACCAAGTGTATCACCTTTATGATTTGGAACTTGACAAAAGTTCAAGATTCTCTTTTGTAAATTCCAACCATTATCAACAAAATGAGCAGTTAAACACATATAACATAAATTCTGACAAGATGTCCACGTATCAGTGGTAAGACATATTCTTTTACTAGTTCTATTCAACAACTCTTTTAATTTTACCCTTTCAGTAACGTACAAATTCAAGCAATCTCTTGCAATAGTCCACCGAGAAGGGATTTTAAACAAAGGTTGTAACTCTTCAATAAAATCCTTAAATCCTTCACCTTCTACGATAATAAATGGCAATTCATCCTTAATTATCATCCTTACCAATTTTTCTCTACATCTTTCAGCATTAAAACTATGAGGTACAAGACTTCCTTCCTTATGGAAAGCTAAAGTTTTTTGTTTCTTAAGAACTATACCGGGAAACTTATCACATCCAATGGAAATGTGTGCAAGCAAATTTGACGTGCCAGATTTGCTTGACACATACTTATATTGTTTCTTACAATATTTGCATATAACTTTGCGATGTTGCCCTACCCCTTCTATAGTAAAATGAACCCATGCTTCACTACTAGATCTAGAGGAAACTTTTTTACATTCTTCTTTAGAAGCAATGCATAGGTCAAGAATTGGAGTACTTACAGAATCTTCTTCTTGAGTTGGTTGTGTTTCACTTTCATCTTTATTTACTTCTTCAATCACATAAAGTGTATCATTATCTTTATCTAAAACCATCTGTATAGTTGTAGAAAAAAATGTTAGACATTTGCAATAAATAATTGTAAAAATGTGCACATAGACGTGGGGTGATGTTGGACATGTTTAATTTCATGTGATTTAAAATATGTATTGAACATTTATATATAATATAACTAAAACTTTAATAATACGAATGAAATGTTCAATTAACATGCACCATTTATAAAACAATTAACTCGCATAGATACTTTAATTTAAAACCTAAATTTTACAACTCTTATAACTCTAAATAATATGGCGTTCTATTATAAAACTAATTATTTTCATTTGTATTCACTAAAGAACGGTAACATATTATAATAAAAATATTAGTTTATTTAAATATATTTTAAAAGAAATAATGTGTAATATAAAATAAAAAATATTAAAATTATAAATAATTTTATGATTTCATATTAAACTTAGGAATAAGAATCAATAGCAAATGGAGCATGTGAAATTTTTTTCCCTAATAATTAAAAGTCATTAGTGTCTTTTATTATTATTATCTTGATAAATCACAAATTAGGTCAAGCATGTATCAAAATGATTTTACAAGTTACAAAAATTGATTATTTTTTAGATATTGCAAGTGATATATATATATTCTTAGCATTATCCTAACAAATAATTGTGAGAAGAAGTTGGCTCCAAACAAGCTTAGGTTAGATGCTGTTATGCGCAGAGAAGACTGAACTGGAAGAAACATATCTATATAGATAATATGTGATAACTTGATATTAAATTCAATAAAATTTAATATTCGTATAAATTTTTTTATAAAAAATAAATACTTATACAACAAAAATAAAAACAATACCTTGAATTAACTAAAGTTAATTTGGTTTTTTATTAAGTCACTTATTCCACCGAAATCCTAAGTATATGTTTAAAATAACTAAATTTAAGTATATTTTAAATATTTTATTAAAAAAATATAAATTCAACAATATTTTTTTAAAAAATAATGTTATATACATATATTTAATAATAAAATAAATATATAATTAAAAAAACTAAAAAAAATGGGAAAAATAATGAAAAAGTGGAAGTAGGGATGGGCTAAAAAACCGCGGGTTTGGTTATCCGCGGTTATCCCAACCGGCGGTTCGGTTTTTAACCGGTAAAATTCGGGGATGGGGACGGTTTCGGGTAAAAACCGAATATGAAACAACGGTTACGGTTCGGTTACGGTTATACTAAAAAACCGTACCCGCCCGTACCCGAAATTAATTATATTTATTTAATTAAATTATATATTAAATTATAAATAAAAAATTAATTATATATATTTAATAAATTAAATTATATATATATTTTGGTTTTTTTTTTCGGGGTTTTTTTTCATAACCGTTCCGAACCGTTACCCACGCGTAAAAAACCGTCCCCAAACCGTAACGGTTTTCGGGCGGTTTCGATTATAGGTTATATAATTCGGTTCGGGGACGGTTATATCAAAAACCGTCCCCGCCCGTCCCCGTGCCCATTCCTAAGTGGAAGGTAGAGGAGGGATGAAGTAAACAAAATGAAACTAATACCAGTGGGTTATATGTGGCTAGTTGGCTATTAAACCATTAATTAATGGGAGTATTTAATAAATTTAAGATGTGATAGTTTTTAAGGGTTAGGTATGATTTTATTAATTAGACTGTATATATAAATATTATTATATCAAGTTATTTATATTACATTTAAAACTTAAAATGCATAATATTTTTCAATTAATTATATCTTCAATCATACACATCATTCTAAGGACTGAAATTATGAATATGATTAAAACTATAAATAAAATTTATAGATAACAAATTATACCGAGTCACACAATTGTTTCCGTAGAAAACTTAGGATAAACAGCTTTAAAGTACTTTTTTTTTGTACCCAACTTGAATTTTTTTTATAACACAAATGAGTATAGTGACATTAATTTTTTCAAATTTGTTTCAACGTAATATGACCTATCATTATATATTAAAAAAAAGTAAAAAATAAAAAAAACTACCCATATGGTGAGTATGGGTGTGCCAAAAGCAGGAGCCACTCATTTCCCTTCAACTCGTTCGTGGTGTAGATCGAAAATCTTTTTTTATTTTTTTATGACCAGTTGACTTTTTAATATACGTTTATAATTTATGTATCGTTACATTTAATTACCATTTATGTGGTTTCGGAATTAGTATTAACAATATTTATCTTATTTAATAATTTTTTATTTGCTTTAATTATTATAAAATATATAATAATATTTTTAATTAATGTTATTAATTCATTAATATTTAGAACTTCAATGTATCGTTATATTAGATGAATAAAATAACATATTTAAATTAAATTATATACAAAGAAAAAATCGTGAGGGTTTAGATTTATGCTTAAAAAAATTATAACATATCAAAGGAAATTTTTTGTTTTGTAGAATTTTAAATAAAATAATTTTATAAGTTAAGTTTTCATAAATAATAATATAGTAATATTTATTAATTTTGGGAAAAAAATATTTTTGTATATTTTATACATTGATGAGGAATCCACTATTTTTTTAATTTTAATAAACATAAATATAATAATAAAATTTAACAATTTGACATCACGTGAATAATAATTAAAAAAATAAATAATTTCTTCAATTGAATTCTATGAAAGTAAGGTTGAATTAACATTGTATTAAATTTAAATAAAAACTCAAATTATGTAAATTAACTATAAAAAAAATTAAACAACATGAGTCACTTACAAAAATCTAAGTGAAAAAAAAATCATATAAAAAATATTACATGATATAAATAACAATAAATAATCATAATTATATGTATTGTAATAAAAAAATACCTAAATTATATGTTAGACAAAAATCTATCACCTTTTTAAAAAATATACTTTGGATAAGAAAATTGAACTATTAAATTTATGAAAATATGTTATACTTTTATCACTTTATTATAATTTAATTAATAAAAATTGTATAATATGATAATAAAAGTTAAAAATATATAAAAAAATATTAAATAAGTAGTAGTATGACAAAATAAAGAAAAATATTTAAATAATTAACTTGAAATGGAGCACTACAATATATCTTTATAATATAAAATAGGTATATTTTTAAATAAAACATTGAAAAAAAAATATCATTATATATATATTAAAAGGGGCGGTGTCCCTTGTGAAGCATGTGTGATTCTGACCATGCACAAAGGAAATGTGGTGTACGTATGAATAAGTCAATTTCATCATATACACTTCAAAAATCTAGTTAACTTTTAGATATATAGATTAGTTTTTATACTCTCAAAATACATTATTCATTGATAGTGTGGAACTTTTAGCACCTTTTAACAATTTTTTTAAATAAATATAAACATATAACACACAATGGGAAGCGAGTGAGTACATTTGATACTTTCTTGACTTAAATATACCAATATAGGTAAATTTAACAACTTCATGCATCTGATTATATTTGCTTGCATCATTTGAGTTTAAATACTGATTTAAGTTAATTTAAAGTTAAAAAATAAAGTTTTAACTTATTTAAATAATTTTATGGTTGAAATCTAAATTTTAATTTAATTTTAAAAATAAGATCCAAATATATATAGATATATATATATATCTTCAATCACAAAAGTTTAATTCAATGAGTAAAAACAAATGTAATTATTATAAATTCTACCATAATATTGTATTTAATCAATATAAGATATTATTCTTAATATTTTTCTAAAGTATGGCTATTTGTCTTTTACGAAGCATATTAATTCATATTTAGATTATTTATATTTTTATATTTTTATATTTTTACAATACCCATTTCATTTTGTTTCATGAGATAAGATCTAATTTTTTTGACTTAATTAATTGAAATTTTGATACATGTCAAAATCTATAAAAATTATGAAATTTTTAAATCCCAAAAAGTTAATCCTCCAATGAATAAAGACACTCATAATTCTTATAATCTTTATAATAATATTATATTTAATTAATGTGTATTATTACTCCTAAGACATCAAACCTGAATTTTACATCCATCTATATAATCTTAATAGGACCTCTTAAAGTTGTAAAACAAAAAAAAACTATGGGTGGCTAACTAAATTATTTTTACTGAATTTTATTTATTTATTTATAGTGATAAAAATTCAATATTTTTACAATAATAAAAATAAATAATATGTATTTTTAATTAAAAAATATATTCATATCGGGTTATTTTTTTATTCTATATTCTAAGTAACACTCATTGACACCCAACAAAACACAAAGGATTTCTCAACAACAACAAAAAAAAAACACATGGAAGTAGCGTTGAGTTTAAAATGACTAGCCATTTCAAAGAAAAATATTGTCTTAATTTTATGACAACTTTAATAAGATAAATTTAGTTTATTAATCTTCATTCTTTCAATTTATTTTCTTAATTTTTCTCGCTCTCATATATATATATTGTTAAAAAAAATATTTATATATTTTCTGAATTTTTAGTATGGATTAATTTGATACGTATCAAAATGACTTAAAATTAATTAATTAAAGATAAATAATAATTACCTTATAGTTGAATGAAATATAATTCCGGTAATACAGAAGACATACGAATCCGAAACCATACTGCGTGTTTGACTTGTCTAACAATTTATAACACACGTATAAATTATTAATAATTAATTTTGGCAGAAAGTTTAGCGAAGGCTTTCCGGCATAAAACAATAGGATGACGAGCAATAGTGGTCTATTAATGATGATTAAAATATTATAAAAAATTATTAATTTTTGAATGTAGCTAGTATTATAAGTTTAATGATTATTAAAAATTGCAAATTCAAAAATTTATAAAATTAAAATAAATGAAATTCGTAAACACAAATTTACATATATTTTTTGAATTATTTTATGTTTATAAGTCAAATATTTGAACATATCCAAATTATTGAACTCAATTTCTAATATTTTTTAAAGTTTTAAATTTTTGATACACTATTTGATAGATAATGGACTTATAGTTTACACAAGTGTTGGAACAAATATGTGAAAAATTATGTAAGAACAATATTACTAATAATCTGAAATGAACTGCTTGTGTTGAGTCACGGACTAGATCGCTCTCTTTAAGACGTTTCGTGGTTCTGCTCATTTGTGCGAACAAACACAACCTCGTTGTCCCCAGGATAAAATAGCCCAAATTTTTTTTTCTGTCTCGGATCTTCATTGCACTGATGAAGTCCGGAATACTACACCTCTTAAATATTTATGTTGCTCAGAAATTTAAGAAAACAATTCTGATTTTTTTTCTTCTTGATTTTGCTATGAAAACTGTAGAACTGTTTTTGAGTTATTAAGTTATTTTCTAAACTGAGGGTTATTACCCCTTTTTATAGTGGAAAAAATATGTATAACGGTCATAAAAGTAACGGTCGCATAATTATGAGAATAACGGTTATAAAATTAACGGCCACATAATTATGAAAATAATGGTCATAAAAGTAAAAGTCACCACATAATTATGAAAATAACGATCATAAAATTAATGGTCACATAATTATGAAAATAACGGTCATAAAATAATAAAAAATATATATTTTTATTTAAATTCATTTCCAACAATCCCCCACTTGAATTTTAAATAAAAATAGTTTCATCGAGCAACCGATCAATTAAAAGTATAAGATTGTGCATAAGCAAAAGGTGTCTATCGACTTGAACCTTTGCATAGTGTTTATGCTTTAGAATATACTAGAGTAACTCGTAGTTTTGAACTCTATCTCTAATAACATCACACACACAACCTTTCCAAGGTGTAGTTCGAAAAGCCTGTGCTTTACGGCCATGCACGTGTATCCCAGTATAGTGAATGCTCTAGTAAATTTTGCCCAAAATTTTCATAGGAAGCGGCCATACTTCTACATTCACATAAGTGAGTCTATCAAGAGTACTCCTGTAGCTACGTACTCCTCTCCACATAGAGTATAGAACTCATTAAAAGTTTAATAATTAAGTCATCATTTCTGTCGCTTCAGGACTTCATGCTTCTAACAATATAGAATGTGACTTTATAATAGCATGATTCATCTCATATCACTTCATAACTTGTTATTACCCATTGAACTTATTTCTTGGGATCTCCAGTCTATAAGTTGGGTTACCATCACGAGTGAATCTTCATTCTAAGGGCATTAGTCACATTCTTTTCGAGATTTTTGAAAACCTTCTCTCTTATTAATCCTTTCGTCAAAGGATTAGTCAAATTTTCATCAGTACATATATGATCCATTCTTACAGCTCCTGTAGAGAGAAATTCTCTAACAGTACTGTGTATCTGTCGTCTCTTGCCGTTGTAATAACGGTTATAAATCTTTGCAATAGCTGTGGTACTATCGCAGTGGATCAAGACAACTGGTATCGATATTTCCCATAAAGGGATCTCAGCTAACAGACTTCTTAACTAGCCCGCTTCTTCACTAGCAGTAGCTAGTGCTATCATATCAAACTCCATCGTAAATTGAGCCAATATTGTCTATTACTTAGACTTCCAAGAAACAACTCCACCAGCTATGTTAAATATATAGCTGCTAGTTGATTTGGAGTCTTCTAATAAAATGTTTCAATCTACATCGATGTATCCTTCTAGAACAACGGGAAACTTTTTATAATGTAATCCAAGGTATATAGTTCTCTTAAGGTATCTCATAACCCTTTCAATAACATTCCAATGCTCTACACTAGGTCTACTGGTAAATCTACATAGTAGTCCTACAACATAAGCTATGTTTGGTTTAGTGCAATTAGTACCATAACGTAAGCTACCAATGATGCTCGCATACTCAGTTTATCTAACACTATCTCCGGTGTTCTTGAACAACTTTACACTAGGATCATACAGAGTACATGCAGATTTACAGTTAAAGCAATTATATTTCTTTAAGATCTTCTCAATGTGATGAGATTGATCTAAAGAAATTCCCTTTTCAGACCTAGTAATCTTTATACCAAAGATTACACTCGCTTCTCTGAGATCTTTCATATCAAAGTTAACACTTAATAAAGTTTTTACATTATTTACAACATGAATATTTGATCCAAAAATAAGCATGTCATCCACATATAAACATCTAATAATGCAAATGTTATCTTCTAACTTATAATAAATGCATTTGTCACTTTCATTCATTTTGAATTCATGTGGGTTAACTATATTATCAAATTTCTCATGTCATTGCTTAGGTGCTTATTTTAGACCATACAGAGATTTATCTAGTTTACAAACTTTATTTTTTTGACCTGGGATAACAAAACCTTCAGGTTGATCCATATAAATTTCTTCTTCTAAATCACCATTTAAGAAAATAGTTTTAACATTCATTTGATGTACTACTAAATCATGGATAGCAGCAAGAGAAAAAAGTACACGTATGGAAGTTATTCGTGTGACTGGTGAAAAGGTATCAAATAAATCTACATTTTCCCTTTGCCTATACCATTTAACTACAATACGAGTTTTGTACTTTTCAGTAGTACCATCGAGTTTTAATTTCTTCTTTTGTATCCATTTCCATCTTATGGTTTTACAACCATGAGGTAAGTCAACTAAATGCCAAGTTTTATTATACTCATAAGAGTCCATTTCATCATTTATGGTTTCAGTGTTTAATTCCTCATTTTGTTCAATAGTTATAGTTATGGGTAAACAACTAGAAGACGAGCCCCCATTATTCTTCCATTTAAATGGAAACCTATGTTCATAGTAGTTAACATTATTTGATTCTATAACTATGATCATTAAAGTCATAGAATTTATAAGCTTTACTATTCACATCATATGCTATGAATACACATTCGTATGTTCTACTAGTAAGTTTTATTTCTTTTAAGGATCGGGGATCCTAACATAGACTAAATAACCCCAAGTTTTAAAATAAGTTAAGTTTCTTATTTTTCAAAATTTCAGATGGTGAAATTTTACTAGTAGATTTAGGAACTCTATTTAGCACATAGTAAACAATTAATAAAAAATTTCTCCCATCAATGGGAAGCAACACCAGAGTTTAATAAAATTGCAATAACTGACTTAGTAAAAGTTCTATTTTTTCTTTCAACTTTTCCATTCATTTCAGGAGAATAAGGTGCAGTTTTTTCATGAATGATTACATTAGTTTTATAAAAATCATTGAAGATATTGGAATCATATTCAGTGCATCTATCACTTCGAAACCTTTTTATTTTTCTGTTAAGTTGATTCTCAATCTCAGTCATAAATATTTTAACCATGTCAAATGCTTCACTTTTATTTTTCATTAGATATACATAAGTGTAATCTGAACAGTCATCTAAAAAGTTATAAAATAGTGTTTCCCATTTCTTGTTAAATTTCCATCAAGTTCATATATGTCATAATGTATTAATTTTAAAGGTTCAGATTCTCTAACTACTGACTTATGTGAAGTTTTTGTTATTTTAGCTTGACTATAAAAGTCATATTTTTCCAAAATCATTCAAAGATAGTTTAGGAATTAATTCTAAGCTACTCATGTTCTTGATTATACGTTTATTAACATGACAAAGTCTAGCATGCCAAATTTAAACATGACATTAGTGGCGTACCCTTTCCTAACAAAAAATATTATTTTTAGTAATTGTATATAAATCAGCCCCTATAGTTTGAGTAAACCCATTTTTGTAAAGAATATATCACAAAACTAAGTTCTTTCTCATCTTTGGAGTATGCAAGACATCTTTCAAGATGATAGTCTCTCCAAAGGTAAACTTCAATTCCACCTTACCAGTACCAACAACTTTAGTAGAGTAGGAGTCGCCCAACAACACTTTCTTATCCTCAGACTCAGAGTAGGACTTAAACATGTCTCGATTATAGCAACCATGGCGAGAAGCACCAGTGTCCACCCACCACCCTTCGGATCCACCAACAAAATTGACTTCAGATATCATAGCAATAAGTTGATCTTCTGTAAGGTTCGCCTGTCGGGCAGGACGATTCCTGTTCCGGCAGTTCCTAGCCAAGTGGCCAGGTCTGTTACAACTATAACACATGAATGTGTTATTCCTTAAGGGGGTTTAGGTCCATTCTGGAGAGGATAGTTTTTGTTTCTATTTTGGTGGTTACGGTTTTAGTTATTATTATGATTCTGAGTTTTCATATTTTTACCTTAAGGTTTCAAAATTGTAGATGAGGGTTTCTTATTGGTACTATTGTTTGAGACAACGAGTACTTCATCTTATTAGTCTTATTTTCGGGCTTCTTCTTCTACTCTTAAACGGGTTATAAGATTTTCTAAAGAAAATTCCTTAGTTTTATGTCTAAGTCTTAAAGTCTTTTTAAGCATGGGGTAATTTATCTATAATAACATCTACTTGAAATTGTTCAATTAAAGTCATACCTTCAGAAGTTATTTTGTGTGCTATCTTCTACAATTCGTGTGATTGAGCTTCCACAGATTTGACATCAATCATTTGATACTTCATGTATCTACTGACATCATACTTCTTAGTTTCAGCTTCCTCAGTATCGTACTTCTTTTGAAGTTCTTCCCAAATTGTATTAACAGACTTAATAAAATTATAATAGTCATACAAGTCATTAGCTAATCCATTAAGAATAAAATATTTTGCATAGAAAATAATTTTTTATCCAGGTGTTTAAATCCTTTGTTGTAGCTTCAGTATGAGAATTAAGCAGTGTTGGTTTTTCAATAATAAGAACAAAAACGATAGTTTACATGGTTAAGAAGAATAACATTTTTTTGTCTTCATTTCTAAAGTGTAGTTCTTCAAAACGAAATGGTTTGTTGATATCAGCAATTAACATTTCAGTAGACATGCCAGATAGAATACGTCTTAAAATTGTTGAAACAAATATGTGAAAAACTATATAAGAATTCAAAAATACATTGTTGTGGAGGAAATTTATATTAAATGACATGACTCTGATTTCACTTATTAAAAAAGATAACAAATAACATAATAAGTGTTAAATAAAAAATTACAATGATATATGGATCATTCTTATGTAATTAAAAAGAGTTAACAAAAAATATATAATGTGTTTTATTATACATGGATTAATAAATATAAATACAAAATTATATCAACAAAATATGGCTTAATACTCTCTTGAATTTTATTTTAAGAAGATATTTTTATTACATACAGTAATAAGTTCTTTATTCTCTCCTACTCTTAGGTTTGGTTTTCTGTAGAAATTTTAATATTTATATTTAGTTTTTTGAACGATGAATGCTATTAAGATGTATCCTTTATAATATTATATTTACTAATATTATAATAACACTACATGAATTGAGAAGGAGAAACTAGCTTTCTTATTTTCCTTTTATGCTTTTGACTTTTTATTTTTCCTCTCCTATTCTCTCTGTCACAATAGGTGGGAATACTCGATCTTCGCTGTGCTTGCATGTCAGCTCCATATCTTCTCATATAATCTTTTCCAAAGGCCTTAATATCTGGAGTAATAGCTCCACGGTCATGATCTTTATATTTGGTAGCATGTTTGAAATATTTATCACTATAATACATAAAAATGCATGAAAAAGAATATCATAATTAGATTTTTATGAAAAAGAATATTTTTTATATCCAATTAAACAAACAAACAAAATCTTGTTAGTTGCAGGTAGCTATTGCACATTTATATATATATATATATATATATATATATATATATATATATATATATATATTTCAATAGATATTTTCATTAATATTATTGAAATTTTTTATGACATTTTAAAAAATAGTAAAACAAAATTATCGAAATTGATATTCTGATACTTTTATCAATAATAACGATATTTTGAATGAAATTAAATTTTACCTCGTATCGACATCCATACTATAAATTTATCAAAATTTCACCTATATATTAGAATATGTTGTAATTTTTCATTAATAATAATATAATTAATATTTATGATTTAATAAATATATTTTATTTTTAATTTAACATTCAATTCAAATTATGTAACCTAACTTTAAATCAAAGTGGTGCAACGTAAAGTGAACCGTGACGACGATTCGATTTCGTCAAAATCGTACGACGGATCGATTTCGTCAAAGTCGTACGTCGATTTCGAAACCGAACGAGGTTCTTGATGGAAGAACCTTAATAAAGAATCGGGTCCTCTCACTATTAACTGCAACAATTCAGATACATCATCAATACACAGTAAATAAGTGTAAGAAACCAGTGAGAGCATCAAATTAAAAATCCATTGGAATTCTCGTGTAAGTGCTGAAATTTGATCAATGTCAGGAGTTATGTTTTCAATCCAATTTTGTTTCCGCTGCATTTAAATTATTAGTTCATATGGTTTTCTGAACGTTTCTGGATTAAATTGAGACTCTATCATTTGGTATTAGAGCTATTTTGAAAACATTTCTGTTTTGCTCTGTTTCACGAGGAACTGAAATTTTGGATTTTTTATTTTGATTGTTTTTTATGCATATGGAAATTATAAAGTGTTTTAATATTGATTTTTGAGTGATTCTGTAAAATTAAACTTGAAAATATTGAAAAAAAATAAATCCAATTTGTCGTGAGTATTTATTTGCTTCATTAATTAACTTTTTATTTAAAATAATGTTTTTCCTTCAAATTGAGACTATGAATCACTCGGAACTCAAATTCTGAGAATTTTGATAAAAAAACGCTGGATTACGTAGCCGGAATAGAAAGATACGACCGGGTATCTGTTAGGGTAAAACCGGGTCAGGTTGACCCGGTTAGAGATTGAAGATGAAATTTATTAAAAAAAACAATTTCAATTATTATTGTATCAGACTTATATTTATATATATTCAGAATTTGATTTTTAAATAAAAAAGGTTATAACTAGGAATCGAACCCAGACTTCACTCGTTGGCATAACTGAGGCCTTACACTAGGGTGCAACGAATGTTGCATGTGATTTGGTATTTAACTTAATTTTAAATATGTATTCGGAATTTGATTTTATTAAAAATAAATAAATAAAATAATAATAATAAATTCTAAATATAATTTTAATTTATGTTTATCATATGTATAATATTTATTATACATGTTATACATGTTATATTTATTTAAATAATTTTTTGGCACATTCAAATTTTATTTAAATACATTATGTTTAAATTATTTGTTTTGGGTATTTATATGTATAAATTTTGCAATTAATTATACATATAAAATTTAGTTAAATAATTTATGCATAATTAAATTAATTGTTAATGGCTCTTATGGATTTAATTAGTACTTATATTATTTATTTTTGTTTATATAATTTATTGTCATATATGTAATTTAAGATAAATAATATTTGCACATTTGAAATTAAATTAATATTGCTTATAGTTTTATGCAATAATTGAGCATAATGATTTAATTAACATTTAAGTGATTCATATAGTTTAATTAATTAGGGAGTAGCCACAACATATTTAATTAATTAAAACTATAATAAAGTTTATTTAGTATCACATTTAGAAAATAAATATTAATTGTAATTAATAATATGTGATATAATAAATCTTATCCCACAGGAATTTTTATTATATTTTTGTGTGATTAATTAGGAAATAATATTAAATTATATTTTCTAATTTATCCACAGGGATTAGGAAATGGAACATAATTTAATAGTTTTATCGTAAAGTTATGATGAATTTAATTGAATTAAAACTTTAGCCCACAAGCAAGTTTTATGTCACTAGATTCATATTATTCATGATTTACATTGGTAAAGAATCACTATAGTTTAGGCCTCAAATTTTAATGAGCATATAATCTTTAATTGTAGCTTCTCAACCTGTAAATTTCTCTGATATCCGCTGTGATATTCTCAATCTGAAAGAGGATAATTATAAAATATGGAAGGAAAAAATTCTCCTTCAATTAGGGTGGATGGATATTGATTATGCTATTAGAAAAAAGAACCACCTAAAATTACTCAAACCAGTACTCTAGAGAATATCATACTTTATGAACAATGGGAACGTTCTAATCGTCTTAGCATGATATTCATTAAGACTAAAATCTCTGCTGGTATTCGTGGTTTTGATGATCAGCATACCAATGTTCAAGACTTGCTAAAGGAAATTGATGATCAATTCATCACTTCAGATAAGGCTTTAGCAAGCACCCTTATTATGAAGTTCTCTTCTTTGAGACTCACCAGTGTGAAAGGTGTACAAGAGCACATTATGCAAATGAGGGACATTGTGGCTCAACTTAAGCATCTCGAGGTTAAGATGTGAGAATCCTTCCTAGTGCACTATATCCTTAACACTCTCCCACATCAGTACGATCCATTCAAAATCTCGTACAATACACATAAGGATAAATGATCAATCAATGAACTAATGACCATGTGTGTTCAAGAGGAAGGGATGCTTGTTATGGAATTTAGTGAAAGTGCAATGTTGGCTACAACGTACCAGAAAGGAAAATCTCAATACAAACATAAAGGTAAAGGGATAATTCCACCTCAAGCTGATATTAAGAAAGAATCCAAGTGTTTCTTTTGTAAAAAGAAGGGACACATGAACAAGGATTGTATCAGATTCCAGAAATGGCTTGAGAATAAAGGTAATCCAACCTCGTTTATTTGTTATGAATCTAATATGGTTAATGTTAATATTAACACCTGGTGGATTGATTCTGGATCTACAATCCATGTTGCAAACTCCTTACAGGGTATGCAAAATCTAAGGAAGCCAGTGGGAAGTGAGCAATACATCTTACCCGGTAACAAGATGGGCTCACATGTGGAGGCTGTAGGGACATACAGTTTGATTTTAAGTAGTGGTTTTATTTTAAAATTAGAAAAGACCTTTTATGTTCCAAGTTTCTCTAGAAACTTGATTTCAATTTCAAGACTTGTACCTTATGGTTATTCCTTTCACTTTTTAGAAATATCTTTCAGTTTATTTAATAAATCTGATTATGTTGGGAATGGTATTTTGTCTGATGATCTTTACTGCATTAATTTATGAAATAATGCCACTTATAACGCTATGCATGTTCAAGCTGGCACTAAAAGGTATATTATTAATGATGACTCTTCTACGTTATGGCATACGAGATTAGGACATATCTCCATAGAAAGAATTAAAAGATTAGTGAAAGATAGGGTACTTAGTACTCTAGATTTTACTAATTTTGAGACATGTGTGAACTGCATTAAGGGAAAACAGACTAACAAGTCAAAGAAAGGTTCCAATAGGAGTTCAAACATATTAGAAATCATACATACGGATATGTGTTGTCCAGACATGGACATTCAAGGTCAGAAATATTTTATCACCTTTATTGATGATTTTTCTCGATATATTTATCTCTATATGCTTCATAATGAGAGCGAAGCATTGGATGCCTTTAGGAGCTTTAAGGTTGAAGTAGAGAAACAATGTGGAAAGCAAATAAAGATCGTGAGATCAGATAGAGGTGGTGAATATTATGGTAGATACACTGAGAATGGACAAGCATCTGGTCTGTTTGCTAAGTTTCTTTAAGAACATGGGATAGTTGCCCAATACACTATGCCTGGTTCACCAGACCAGAATGGTGTAGTAGAAAGAAGAAACAGAACACTATTGGACATGGTGCGGAGTATGCTTAGGAACTCTCATCTTCCTAAATCCTTGTGGATTGAAGCTTTAAAGACGATTGTGTATATATTAAACCGAGTTTCAACCAAGGCTGTCTTAAAGACACCATTTGAATTATGGAAAGGTTGGAAACCGAGTTTGCAATATATGCGCATTTGGGGATGCCCCTCTGAAGTGAGGATTTATAATCCATAAGAGAAAAAGTTGGACCCAAGGACCATTGGTGGGTATTTCATTGGATATGCTGAACGGTCTAAAGGTTATAGATTTTACTGTCCATCTCACAACACTAGGTTTGTGGAATCAAGAAATGAAAAATTTCTTGAGAATTACTTTATTAGTGGGAGCGATCGATCCCAGGGCATTGGTTCTGAGAAAGATCATTCAGATGCTCAATATGCCACTTCAAGTGATGGACTGATCGTTATTGTTAACAACACACCTCGAGTAGAAACGTGTGTTGAAGAACCAGTCTTGGAAGTACCACAAGTTGTTGATCCTGATCCAGTAGATGTTGAAGTTCAACAAATGCCTACAACTGTTGAACAACATGATCCTGCTCCTCAGGAGAATGTTGATGCAACATTAAGAAGATCTACTAGAGTAAGAAAATCAGTTATTCCTAATGATTATGTTGTGTATCTATAAGAATGTGACTATAATGTTGGAGCTGAAAATGATCCTGAGACGTTTTCATAGGCCATGAGTTCTGAGGTTTCGAACTTATGGTATAATGTCATGAAAGAAGAGATGCATTCTATGGCATCTAACCGAGTCTGGGATCTTGTCAAGTTTCCTAATGGTGTGAAAGCCATTGGATGTAAATGGGTCTTCAAAACGAAGAAAGACTCACAAGGCAACATTAAGAGACATAAGGCAAGACTCGTTGCCAAAGGATTCACTCAAAGGGAAGGAATCGACTACACGAAGACATTTTCTTCTATATCTAAGAAAGATTCACTTCGTGTGGTCATGGCATTGGTTGCCCATTTTGATTTGGATTGCATCAAATGGATGTGAAAACGGCTTTCCTTAATGGTAACCTAGAGGAAGAGGTTTATATTAAACAACCTGAAGGATTCTTCTCTAGTGATAATAAGCATTTGGTTTGTAAGCTTAATAAATCCATATATGGATTAAAACAAGCTTCCCGTCAATGGTATTTGAAATTCCATAACGTCATCACTTCATTTGGTTTTGAAGAGAACGTCATGGATCAATGTATATACCAGAAGGTTAGTGGGAGTAAGATTTGTTTTTTGGTGTTATATATGGATGATATTTTGCTTGCAGTCAATGATAGGGGTTTGCTACATGAGGTAAAACAATTCCTCTCTAAAAATTTTGATATGAAGGATATGAGTGAGGCATCTTATGTCATTGGGATTAAGATCCATAGAGATAGAATTCGAGGTGTCTTGGGTTTATCTCAAGAAACCTATATCAATAAAGTTTTAGAGAGATTTTGGATAAAGGATTGTTCACCAAGTGTTGCTCATATTGTGAAGGGTGATAAGTTCAATTTGGACCAATGCCTAAATAATGATTTTGAAAGAGAACAAATGAAAACCATTTCATATGCTTCAGTTTTTGGAAGCCTGATGTATGCTCAGGTCTGCACCAGACCTGATATTGCATTTATTGTTGGGATGCTAGGGAGATATCAGAGTAATTCAGGTGTTGACCATTGGAAAGTTGCAAAGAAAGTGATGAGGTACCTACAAGGAACCAAGGATTATATGCTCATGTATAGACGAACCGATGAACTGGAAGTAATTGGCTACTCCGATGCGGACTTTGCTGGCTGTATTGATTCACGAAAATCAACATCTGGTTACATTTTCATGCTTGTCGGTGGAGCTGTGTCTTGGAGGAGTGCGAAACAGTCCTTGACTGCTACTTCCACTATGGAGGTCGAGTTTGTATCATGTTTTGAGGCCACATCGCATGGTGTATGGTTGAAGAGTTTCATTTCCGGGGTTAGAGTAGTTGACTCTATTTCTAGGCCATTAAGATTGTACTGTGACAACTCACCTGTTGTATTTATGGCTAAGAACAACAAAAGTGGTAGTCGTAGTAAGCACATCGACATTAAATACTTGGTCATAAGAGAACGTGTTAAGGAAAAGAAAGTGGTCATTGAGCACGTGAGCACTGAGTTGATGATTTCTGATCCTTTGACTAAAGTCATGCCACCAATGAAATTCAAGGATCATGTAGAGAAAATGAGAATTGGTTCCACTTTGTAAATGTATATATACAATTTATTAATGAAACTCTTATATATTGTGATATTTTCTCATATTCATGTGCACCTTAGTTTATTTGAGAAAATATATATTTTATTGGACCAAGAATAAATATAGGATTTATTTATTAAGTTTCGTTACCACATAAAGTATAGTACTTGAGAAACTAAATACATTGTAATACATGGAAGATAATACTCGCTCTTAGATGACCTATTGCTATGATTCATGTGTTTTGTTACTCAAGAAAATTTCACTTAACGTTTGCACCAAGTGGGAAAATGTAAATCAAAGTGGTGCAACATAAAGTGAACCGTGGCGACGGTTCGGTTTCGTTGGAACCGTATGTCGGTTCCGAAACCGAACGAGGTTCTTGATGAAAGAACCTTAATAAAGAATCGGGTCCTCTCACTATTAATTGCAACAATTCAGATACACCATCAATATGCAATAAATAAGTGTGAGAAACCATTGAGAGTATCAAATTGAAAATCCATTAGAATTTTCGTGTAAGTGTTGAAATTTGATCAATGAGAGATATGTTTTCAATTCAATTTTATTACCGCTGTATTTAAATTATGAGTTCATATGTTTTTCTGTCTCTAACACTAACAACTTATACATGTATTATTACTTGACTTTACACTATATTAAAAAAAAATCAATATAACTTTGCATATACGAAGTGTAGGTTCCCATTTTCCCGACGTTCAACATTGCTATCCATCATACATTAACAAGCAGACGTGTGTCATCAAGAGTCGTATAAGAAAACTCTTAATAACAACAAAAATGTTATATTTATATAAAAAAACTTTGCATATGCTAATATGATTTAATTAATTCATGTTATCGACTTGTCACATAGTCTTTTGGATCCGGCTATTACTTTAGATATTTGGTTGACAGTTGCTAGAATAATAAAACATAGACATGCATGCTTAATTAAGATTGGTATCATAATCAGTGAAATTTATCATTCACTATATGCTTTTGAAAAATTACATAGTCGAGGGTAACGTCATCTAATTTATTTTCATACTATTCTCGATCTATTTTATTCTACATACTATTCAGATTAAACCCCTCTTTAATTGCCGGTCAAAGAAGAGGGACATTTATTCTCTTCTATATATTTCTTGTGTGGCTTTTATAATGTATTTTGGGAATTTTTATGTTCTATCTTTAGCATACGACCGCGTAAAGATTCTACCGTCTTTTAGATTTTAGAACTCGCAATGAAAATTGATTTTAGTTCACAGCTAAATAATTTATAAAAAGTATAAATTATTTATTTTACATGGATGATATGAATAATCATAAATAATTATTCACTTGATAATATATAAATGATTTTTAAATTTATATTTATATTACTACAATATATACATTTAGTCTCAGATATTTAGCTATAATTTTTATAAAATTAAAAATTATAGATATAACATTAATTTTTATTTCTTTTCTTTTTTACTTTTTCTCTTTCATTTTTTTCATTTTCCCTCTCTTTTCATTTAATTCCCTATATATCTTTTTTTTTATCTTTCCTTCTCTCCTTTCATTTAACCATTTCTCTCTCTTTATTCTTTTTTATTTTTCCCAACTGATCAATCCAAAAAAAAGCTTTAGAGACGTTTCTTTGTTGTCGTTGGTTGTGGGGTCGCTGGCTATGGTTCAACTCCTATAGGATGACAAACTTCGCACATGTTGGTGGAGTTAGTAGTTCACTTCGCTTTCTGGTAGTCGTCTTACGATGGAGGCGAAGTTAACTGTGTGCGATGAGACTGAATCATTGGATGGTGATGTGCTGATTTTTCCAAAAATGGTTAAGTATAGGTAAAATCACGTTGATATGTAGCCTAAAAGATGGGAACCACAGTTCCTTTTTTTACCAGAGCCATTGTGCTTCCCACCTGACACTCTGAAGGGGTTTGTCACTTTTCTCAATTTTCAATTTATGGTTTGTTACTTTTACCCTCTTTTTCTTCCAAATACTTGTTGAACCACAATTCTTTTGGTTGGGCAAGTTTGGTATAGTTGTTGTGTTTGCTTAGTTCAGATGCATAACATATCAATATATAGCAAGTGCATGAGATGTCTTTTGGAAGTGGTTGTTGTGTAACATCTAGTGATTGATAATGAATTATTGCTTTCCTCTTGTAGGTTAGTATGATGCTCAAAGACATGGGTTTTGATAATACAACTTCAGTGTATGTTACTCTTGGCAAGATTTATAAAGCTGAAAAGTATATGGCCCGGCCAAAACAATTTTTTCCACATTTAGAAACAAAAGATAATCTAGAAACTCTTGAAGAACTTGCCCCTTTCAAGGTATCACTTCAATCCTGTACTTTTCTACTTGCTTACAAGCTTTCAAGAATGGGTTGCTCTCAAGCCTAAACACTCACAGCTTCTGAAAAATGTTATAGAAAGAGAAACTCTAAGGGTTGATCAAGCTTCAAAGTTCTTTCTTTTTGAAATTTGGTTTCTTTTAAAATGTGAGAAGTATCTATTGGTCCTTCTCTTTCTGCAGTCAAATGTACAACATTCATATTTTTGGGATCCATTAGCGAACAAACAGAAACCATGTTCTGCATCTTCAGTTGTTCCTTGTGAGTGATTGAAACATGAACTTTGTAAACTATAACAATATCTTTATTTTATGTTCATATTTATTTATAAGACTAGGTTCATAGACTTGATATATCTTTGTTAATGGGTCTTCCTGTTTCAGGAGATGCTGTTACCTCATCTGAAATTTCTGGGCATGAGAAAGCAGAATATGTAGGAATGAGGATGAATCAATTATTCATAATATTGCTAGCATTGTGCTAGTATTGGTGCGATTGCTGGTACTGGTGTGCTGTGCTGGTGCTGGTGCTGTGTGATGAGTGCTAAAAGTACTAAAATTATCATGATTTTATGCACGTTAATTGATTAAAAAGATGTATATTTATATGATTTTATCATATATTTATATAAATCTATCTTTTCAGAATTACATGTATTTTATTGTTTTTTTAGGTATTTTTGCTTTAAAAAGTTCACTTAAAGACTCAAAGAAAAATACCGGAGGGAATGCATCACAAATATATTCATAAAGTAAATGAGGAAAAGTCAAAAAAAGATGGAAAAAATGGAAAAAAATGGGTCAAAAATGTAAAAAGGGAGGAAATCGTGCACGTAGTTGCCCAACCGCCCTGAACGACACGTGCCCGTACCCATCAACGCTTAGTCCGCGTGTGCCTACTCTCCATTCCGCGTGCATCGTTGCGCCCCACCTACCAACTGACGTCGTTATCACCTACTACGTATTTTCTCCATTTTTAATCATTTTTCCACCCATTTTTTCTTCCTCTCCTCACCTATAAATACATTCATTCTCTTTGAATCAAAACACACCTCAAAAAATCTTCTTCTCTCTTTTTTTCTCTCCATTTCTTAGTTTTTAGCTTTTCTTAGTTAGTTTTTTTAGTTTTAGAGTTCTTCTCTTTTTAAGAAGAACTAATTATATTTTTGTAATTTATTTGTTTTTTGATTCAATAAATGAAAATGCAAATTTCATTTGGAGGTTTTCCAGCAACAGGAATGACATCAAAATACTGTAAGGATTTTATTTTCTTTACAATTATTTTTTATGTTTTATTCTTATATGTTATATTTAATTTGTCTGTGATTAAATTTAACTTTCTTGGTTGTTTGTAAACATGATATAATAATAACATTGTTATGCTTGCGAAATATTAAATAGGTAAAAATCAATAAGTGAATTGATTTTGTTTTTATTCAAGATTTTATATTACGAATGTTAGAGAGAAATATATTTCTTTTCATTACAAAATAAAATCTAAAAATTAGATTTTAAGGTTTAGTGATCTGATCTGATTTAGAGTAGTGATATTTTATTTGTTGATACAATCGCCCAATAGTTAGAGTAAAGCTTTATTTCAAAAGTTTTTATAAGAATTATTATCTGAAAATGTATTGACAACATGTTTTCAGTAGTAGTTTTAAAACTTGAAAGTTAGTACTTGGATAATTAAATTCTTAGGTTTAATTTGGATACCTTGAATAAAGTTTAAACTGTCTAACCCCACCAAAAGTGGCATTTAAATTGTTCATTTTCAATCTCTTAGAAAAAGAAATTAATTTAATTAACCAAATTAGTTATCAACCCCACACATAAGTGTTAATTGATTTGTTTAGTTAAGAAAGAATATTTAACTCCACCAAAGTTGGTATTCATATAAAAAAGAGAGAATCAATAAATATCAATTTATATCTTTAATAACCTAAATAATATGAAAAAACATAATTAACTTAGTTATTATATCCATAAATATTCCACTATTATAAAAGATAAAATTTGCATAAATGTTTATTGAATCTGTATCTATATTTATTTTTATGTTATTAGATTAAAAACACAAAACTCTAAATATCGTGACAAGATGTTTAGGATTTAATTTCATTTTTAAAAGTTTGAATAATAAATTAAAAACTATATATATTCCTTCCTTAGATCGACCTTGGGAGTATACTTATCATTTTCTATGAAAGGATTCCTGCACTTGCGAGAGTTTTATAAATATAAAACCAAAGTATTGGCAGAATCGGTGATGTCAGTTTTGTTCATCACTGTAGTGTTGATGTTATAGTACTGGTGTGTTACACTGGTGTTGGTACTGGTACTGGTGTGTTGGTGTTGGTGTTGGTGCTCTGGTACTGGTGTTGGTGCTGGTAATGGTATTGGCATGCTGCGCTGGTGCTTGTGCTGGTATTGGTGCGCTGTGCACGTGCTGATGGATGTATGTTACGCTGGTGTTGGTGCTGGTGCGTTGTCCTAGTACTGGTGCTGGTGCTTGTGTGCTGCGCTGTCTAGTACGTTGTGTAGTCTCTCGAATGCTCTTGTACATGATGCATGTAATGGAAACTGGGATGCTTGAGGACGTTTAATGTTTTTCTATAATTACAATTCAATTGATTCTTATTCTTGCTTAATATTGCAGATGATTCAGGTAGGAGAGAAATATTTCAATTAGCAAAAGATGCAATCGAATATACATTTGTAGAAGATGGAGTCAAGAAAGATTTGAGAGAAATTTTTCAATAAACTGAAAAGTAATAACTATTATTATAATTGTTTTTGTAGCATATTTATGCTTGTAATTAATAGTAAAAAGTAGTTTGTAATAGTAAGTTTTTATTTATGTTTTAGTGTATAATAAACTCTCGAATGTAATTATATTTTTAATTTTAATATAATATGATTTTTAATAAATTTTTTATAATTTATATTGATTTTTAATATTGTAATTATTAATTGTATTTTTTTAAATTTATATATACCTCATAGCCTCAGTTATTAACCAAGATCATAGGTCGTTATCTATGATCTCTCTCACTTAGGCCTCGGTTCTTATAACCGTGACCATAGACCTACAGTCACGGTTAAAAACCGAAACCATGTGTACTTTTTGTACCAGTGTTACATTCATTTGACTATATATTTATGATATGGGTTTATCACCGTGTAGATTCATGTAAAATAAAGTGGATAAACTAAATGTGCTTAGACATATGTGGATACAAGGTATTATACAATTGTTCCTATAGAATGTATACATTATTTGGATGATGTCATCTTTAAAATGAACAAAGGTCAATATAGGTAGTGTTATTTTTTTATTGTCATACCCATTTAGATATGTAGATGTTTTCAATCCTCAATATCATTTATTAAATGATATTTCTACCTCTCGCTTTTGTGTATTTATTGACGATACTACTCAACATGGACGATACGATTCAAAGTGAGGGGTCTCATATGTTTTTGAAGCATACTTACCACAACCATACCTACAATTATGTATGTTGCTAATTTTAAGTAGAGAAAACTTTAGTTAGAGTTGAACTTAGTTTATATTGTTACTCTTTTTCGTACTGACTCACTCTTACCATGGCGAAACTTTATGGGGTTAGGTGGTCTATTGAGTTAGTCAAAACATTTACAAAAAATTAATTACATATATATATTTTTAGTATTAAATAAATATTTTATTTGTAATAATATATTGTGTTTAATTTTTGTTACATATTTTAATATATCATTATATGTATCAATAATATTTAACAAATATGTAGACAAAAATGATATAAATGAATCGTGAGTAAAATGACTAAACAAAATATTCTTATTCATGTATTAGCAAACATTAATTAGTTGTACATTTAAAATTGTACTAATATACATTATGTAAAATTATTTTTTAAGTTAATATAGTATAATAAATAAATATATTATTTAATTCATGATGATAAAATTTTACTGTCAAATATTATAAAAATTAAAATAAAACATAATCATTATGATAAACTTAAAATTAAAGTTTTTAAGGTTTTTCATTATCTTTAAAGGCTTTTATATTTTGTTTAACTCTAAATTTTTTCCTCTAATATTATATTATTTCATATTTTATTTTTAATAATTTTTTATTTTTTTTGAAAAAATTTAATATTATAATTTTAGTATTTTTTTTATAGTTTTTCGTTTATTTTTATCAACACTACAAAATGGTTCATTTTTTTGGTTAAAAAAAATAGATGCAACAAACGCAAATAAAAAATATTTATATTTGTTAGTCTTTATTTTTTAATAATATATAGTTTTAAATATCTTATTAAGCTTAAAATCCTAAATCAAATTTTATTCTTTATATTTTAATACATTTATTTTAGTTTTAGTTTTTAACACATATACATGTATGACATTAATACTTATTATGTTATTATTTTATATTTTTATTTAAATTAGATAACTTTTGTTATAAGTTATAATGTGTTAATTTTATATTTATCTTATAACATAACGCGAAAGTTTTATCTTTAATTGAGAAAAAATTTCATAACTCTTAACCTCTTATTAGATTTATATCATGATATATTTTTTACATTTAAATACTTAAATATAATTTTCTATTTTTTATATAAAAAAATTACACTTCAATCCCACTCAAAATATTTTTTGATATTTTGGTTGGGTTGGTTTGTTAAAGAAAGTTGTTCACATGTTATTTCATTTCTCATGTATTTATAGAGAATATAATATTGCAAATGATAGTTTAGTTTGTTGGATCCTTAGTATTCGTGTCTCATCATTTTCAAAGTCTTTTATTTATTAGTATATTGATAGCAAATCTAATTATAAATTTTACAAAGACTTATTCTATATATATATATTTATATATTTAATAACATTTGTAATTTAGAAGATAGATGAATAGAATACTAAAAAGTTAACCTAATTGGAATCCTATATGTTACAACCTTGTATTCAAAAAGCACAAAAATATTTTATTATCATATATTTTAAATTTTATATCTAATTAATAATTTATATATTATTTAATATCTAAAATATACTGCATAATTTTATTCTTAATTATGTAACATAAATTTAATGATATTTTGTATTTTAATAAAATATAATCAATAAAAATATTTTATTTATCTAAGTGATATTACCGCTTCCCTCACTAAAACTATCTAGAATTACTCCACTGAATATAGTGTATGTGCTCTCCAATCTCCATCCAAAAAAAAAAATATTAGTTTTGAATTAATTTAACAAATTTATCCAGATAAATAATATGTAAGGATTTAAAAAAAAAACGCCCATCTCTTCTTCTTTCTATCTATCATGCTCTTATTTATTTAAATTTTTTATTCTTATTGGTATATACAAAATATTAATTTTTTTATATTAAATAAAGTAAGAGTTTGTTTTTATGTCACGGTCATTGAATTTTTTTTTATAAAAACCAAATTTATTTTAAAAAATTTAAAAAAATATTTTTAAAACACTACTTTATAATGAAAAAATATACATAATGAAAATAATAAAATTAATACTCACACATTTGAGTATAACGCATCATACATAGACACTGAATTATGTGATTGTAATTATATATTTTTTCTTCTTTTAAGATAAGTTAACTAATTTATGGATCAAATTTCACATATAGTAATCAATGTTGAACTAAATTATAAGTAAATAATTTTTTAAATATTAAATTTTTTATTATCTAAATTTATTACATACGAGAAATTATATGTCACAATTACAACAACTAATTATCCATTCAAACAACTAATATGTTCATCTTGCTAATATATCTTAATTCAAACACAAATAATAAAATTTATATATTTTTCTAAGTCTCATGAAGATTATTAGTATGATTATAAAAGACAAATAAATAAATAAAAACATCTTAAAAATCAAGTTGAAAACTTTTTAAGGATATACAATGTTTTAAATTAAAAATTAAATAATTCAATATAAGATTAAAACTAAATACATAAGCACTAATTTTCTCACTTTTGTTTTCGACGTAGTGGTTGTCGACTTTTTTTTTATTAATAAAATCAAATTTATATTAAAATTTAGAAGGACTTTTAAAGCATTACTTCGGAATGAGAGAAATGCAAAATACAAAAATTAAACCTCACATTTGGTCATGATGTCTTACACATTGGCATTAAACTAGGAGATCGCAAATGTTTGAGAGGGTCCTAATAAGTGAATAACAACCTAACGTGGTTAAATTTTTTATCTATGATTCATTATTAGTACAATAATATAAACTTAATAGTATAAATAATTACACAAAGGATCACAAAATTGACAATACTTATAAAACCGTTAATATGAAATTCAACGTTTAACTTCTAAAGGTCTATTATGTTTTCTATTTAAAGATAATTTTGATTATATTTCGTAAATACAATCAATTTTATCTTTCAATAATAATGAATTTATCACTAATAATGTTTTTTTAGTTAATTTATTTTGATGTTTAAGACTTTATCTTTTTACTAGTATTGATATATCTCAATATTTTGTTAAAAATATTTAATTATTATATTATATTCTATGTATTAAGAAATATACATGATATTTTTATACAATAATTACATTCTATTATCTACTTACGAAGTGTTTAACATTGATATGTTGAAGTATAACCTAAGGGTGGACGAATCTCGAGCTAGTATAGATTGTAATGCATTAGTTTAAGTGGCCTAGTATTCGGGCTATGGTAGGCAACATATTAGACTTGTGTGGACTATATTAACTAGTTATTTGTATAGTGGTGTTATATTAGTCGTGAGATACATGGTATTCTTATTACTAATAATAACTATATATTTTTTATTTTTTTGTGATAAATTACTAATTTACAAATCAAATTTCATACGTAGCAACTCATGCTTGAATCATACTAAACATAAATAGTTTTTTAAATACTTATATTATTTTTTTATCTAAATGATATTTACAATTGTAACAAATAGTGAGATTTATATCTCACATTATATTAAAAATATTAAATATCCTACCAATCATATCTTAATTAATGTAAAAGTAGTAAAATTTATATATATTTTAACTCTTATAAAAGACACATATAAATAAATAAAAATGGCTTAAAAATCAAATTCAATTTTTTTTACTTGTATATAATGTTTTGAATTAAAAATTAAAAAACTCGATATAAGATTAAAAGTAAATGCATAAGTACTAATTAAAAATTAATATAATTATATTAAGTTCAAATAATTCATTATTTATAATTTAATAGTATCATAAAAAATTAATTTTTATTTTCAAGTTAAATTATTTTTAAAAAATATAATATTTAAAATATAAAAATAAGAAATAGATCTAAAATCATTCAAATTTAATGCTAAATTTTTATCAAAATTTTATTTTCTCTCTTTTTTTAATTATGATAATTTAGGTCAATGTTTTTTTAATTAGTGATTTCATTTTGTAAGTACTATTTTATTTTTTGTTTCTATTAAATTATTAGCACACATTTTAAATATATAATTAAAAAATATTATAAGAAGAGAATTTATAATATTATTTTAAATTTAAATTTATATTAATTATTTTATTTTTATTAAATAATTATTTAAAAAATATAATTAATTTTAAAAACTTAGCAGATGAATTCATAACTGGTATTAATAACAATTTTAATTTTTAATTTTTTAAGTGAATGTTTTAAACAAGTTTATTTGATAATAATTTTTTATTTTGAATTTTACATTTTTAAAGAATTGGAGTGATTAATAAAGTTTTTTTTTAAATTTAATCAAAAATTTATTTTTAAAAAATATTTTTTAAAGGATAAATGAAATCATATGAGTTTTATATGTTTAAATATTGTAATAAAATGACGAAAAGCTTAACATTTATAAATTTAAGTTTTTAAAAGAAAAAAAATATAAATATAAAACGTTTTTAAATAATTTTTACATAATTTTTAATTTTTTTAAATTATTATAAAATATATTGATAATTAATTATTTAACTAAAAAACTAAAATTAAAAATCGACCTCGACATTAGCAAACATCGGGCTTTAGTTGAATAATTTTTTGTCTCCACGTCCCATCTTGAATCTTCCCTTCTCTCTCCGTGTTTTCCATGCTGATTGCTGACTCGAAATCTGCCCCACGCTAGATGCCTGCTGTCGCTGTATTCGATTTATTATTATTATTTTTAGTTTGCTTGAGTTGATCGTATAATCTTTTCATTTTTTAAGCTTAAAATTACTATAAAGGATTTTGAGGTTTATTACGGGGTTATTTATTTATTTATTTACTTCATAATTTATTTCAAATAAAAAATATCTTTAAAGTTATTTATTTATTTTAAAAATAATATTTAAATTATACATTAATTTTTAATAATTTAATATTATTATTATTAATAAATAAATAAATAAAGATAAATTTATTTTTATTTTAACTCTATTAGATAGATACTTTTTTAGCTTGAAAAATTTATAATTAAAAAAAATTAAATATAAAAATGATAATTTATTTTAGTGTGATTATTTTTTAATAATAATATTATAAAAATATTATAAAAATAAAATAAAAAATTTAATGAGTTAATTTATCTTAAAATTAATAACGATGAAATACTAAAAAGTAAAACTCAATAATTTATGATATTTGGGTAATTAGTTTAACCTCAAAACTTAATTTCATCGTCTTTCATTGTTAGACTCTTTTTCAGAAAATGATCTTTCTCAAAAATCTTTGTAAGAGAAAACAGAATGAGGAGCCAATAGCAATGAAATAACCATCAAAATCTCGAGTACATACAAGTGAGTTTAGACCCATAACCTCCATAGCCAGTTGAATCGGATGGAATTCAATAACTTATTAGGTACCATTGAGCGAAGAGTATTTTCTTTTAATAATAGTAAACAAAACACATTATCTTGGTATCTAACATGTTATATCTATCTTCATTAGGGTAACAAAAGCTCTAATGAGATCGTCAATGGGGTCATTAGAACTCCAATAAGGTCATCGACATGTGGTTAAAGATCATTTTTTTTATATTTTTTAGATGTAAATGTAGCATGTTATATTAACCTATATATTTGTTTATTCATGTTACATATGAAGTTTTAGTGAAATCATTGGAGCTCTAGGAGGTCGTTGATGGATGTTCAAAGTTTTAATGAGGTCGTTGGCGGTCACTGTTATAGAAGTTGTTGATAAGTACTCTTATTTTATGATTTTACTATGTTTATTTGGAATGAATAGATTTGATTATTTATGTAAATATATCTTTTTTTAAATTATCAGCATGTTTTGTTGATTTTAGGTGTTTTAGCTTCAAAAGAGATAAATAATATCAACACACAATAACACAAATCACTCAAATATTACCTTAAAAACTAAGAAGACTAAGACATATAAACATTATATAAAAAACAATCAAAATGTAAAGGGAATAAAATAATACAAGATAAGCATCACGTGGCATAGTGAAGAATTAGCATGGTGCATCAGACACCTCTCAATCACGTTGAACTTGTTATGCCACGGTGAGAAAATATGTGTTGCAATGTGATCCTCTCGAGTTGAATTTTGCAAATATGTTTTGGCTTTATGCCACAACACAATAAAAATTATGCGACAACGAACGTAGTTATTTTGTGACTTCATCCCCAATACATTAATTTTTCTTATAAATAGACACATATAGTTTTTAGGTCTTAATTTAATAGTTTTTAGAATAAGGTAGTCGTGATATAGTTTTATTTTAGAACAAGTTCCTATAGCTATTTCACCATCCATGTATTCAAATGTGTTAAATTAAATGTATAATATAACTTAAACTAGCACGTCTTTATGGTTGATCTTGTTTTACATATTTTCTTATGCACAAAAAGGATGAATTTATAACTAAAAGCATAACAGCACACAAATTATATGTGTTTTTTAAATATAAATATAAATAATAATAATTTATTAACGATAATATAATTTAATAATAATAATAATATCAAGATATAAATAACAATAAGGATAAAATATTTTTTACATAATTTTATTTTTACAATAGAAAAATAATCGTAACAATAAAGAAAATAAAAAAATATCAATCAAGTTCTTCAAATTAAATTAAATTATACACTTAATCTTTTAGATTTAAAAATGTGTTTTCTTGTCTATAATTTTTAGAAAAAAATATAAATTAAAGACAAATACATTATTTTTAATAATTTTTTATTTGAATGATATTTTTTCATACCATGTGATTATCACACTATTAAAATTTGATCATTTAACAATAATTAAATAAAAATTAATATAAATATATTTACAAAATATTTTGTAATATTTGAATACTATCACCATTTTCATTTTAACATTTTATTAATTTTAAAAAAATATATGTATTTAAATTATTTGTTAAAATATCATTATTGTTGATTTTTTCTTAAATAATTACATATTAAATATCTCTTTTATCATTTTAATAACTCATATTTGATCACATTTTAATTATTTGAAAATAAAAAAAATAATATTTTAATAAAAATAATATTATTTGTTTTTAATTAACATTTTATCTCAAGACTAAGTGACTAATCTTTTTTAAAATATCCAGAACTAAACAACATCAACTTTATAATATAAGATGAAGTGTTACAAAAATTTATTAAATTAAATTATTTGTATAGTTTAGTTTATCAAATTAGAAATAATATTATTTAGTTAACTTATTATTTTAATAATAAAAATGAAATCTAATATGAAATAATTTAAGAAAAAAAGTAAACAATAATAAAATTCAATCAAAAAGATATCTAAATCTAAATTTTAATTTTTTAAAAAATTAAAATTAATTAAAATTTAAAATAAAATAGTGGTATTTTACAAATATATAAAAAGAAATATTTTATGATTTTTTATATTAGTTTTAACTTTAACATCGTTAAATACTTATGTTTTAAAATTAACACGTGTTTGAAATAACAGCCAAACCCAGAGCCCAATGCCGAGAGGGGACCAAATTTAAAAATAATGCCAGTGAATATGTGGGCAACTACGAAGCAAAGTCCAAAGCTAAAATAATAAATAATCCCACATCGATTTTTCGTGGTTAACTCAACCCCTTCCTTAAAATCAAAATAAATTTAAAATTCAATTTTTTAAATTAATTTTATTTTTTAAGTTTCTCGGGGAAGAGAGATAAATAGATAACTTTGAGGGAGGTCGAACAAGAACTCACGAAGATATATAGATTGGTATTAGATCGAAACAGAGCTTCTTCTCAACAATTCACTTCCAACTCTGAAATCAAAATTTCTGAGCTATAATTGATTACAGGATTTATTTTTGATTCACCTTTACTTCATGCCGGAGAATATGTCAAGTTCATCGGAAATTGTGGACTTTTCCGAACAGAAACCTGCGAGGATGTCAGAGATGCTTACTTTCTCTCAGAAGTGTGGTATGTTCAATCAATACTTGAAGGAGAAGGGTAGTTTCGGAGATCTCAGTCTCGGGATGTCATGTAGTGTTGAACCGAACGGTGAGAATAAGTTACTTTACATGTTTCATTTTTTTCCCTTTTTCAAAATCAAATAATTGATAAAGATTGTGATTCTTATTATTTATTAGAATTTCAGAGTCCATTGGGCTTTGTTTAATTTCCATAGATATGGAAAATTGAAAAGCTTGTTTTTAATTTTTAAACCTTAGGGGTTTTTGGTTGTTCTGATTTGTTTGATATTTTCTGATATCATTAGTGTAAATTAAAGCGGTTACTCGAAATTTGAATAGCTTTTGCCACCAGAATTTGAGCATCGACTATATAGTATGGAATGGATTATCTTTTCTGCGTTTTTGGTGGGAAGTTCCGCGTACTTTGCCCACCAAAAATGGTTGTTTTATTAAGTATTAACCAGAAATTCGATCTATTTGTCATAACCGTTTACCTTTGCATCTGATTTTTATTATTAATTTTTGGCTTCCTAAATTCAAGATCTAAAAAATCTTTGGTGAAATTGGAAAGGTATATATCAGCTGTTTTAATCTTAATTTTCTGATAGAGACCCTGTACTTGATTTCAATATATCAAAGATAGGACCATGTGATTCTTTGTGCATACTCACGAATGACCAAAAGTGCCTCGAGTTCTCTTTTGATTTCAATTTGAAGGGTTTTGGGATTCTTAGCTCAACTATTGTCTCATGGATTTGATTTGCTTGGTACTATATATAGGTACCTCTGACGTGTTCCGCCAGACAACAAAAATGAACTTATTTCCAGTCACTGAGAAACCCAGCAAATTGGAAGCACCTCAAGACTTTAAATCCATGAACTTGTTCCCCATGCAAGCAGTTTTTGGTTCCTATGTTCCAAGGGAAGGGATCTCCAAGATTGGCGATTATAGGTATATATGATTCGATGTTCATTTTGAGTTGTCATATACTATGCAGGTCAAACTAAGATGTTAATATCTTATTGATTTAGCATTTAGCTTACTTCATCATGAGATTAATGTTAATAGCCATCATCTGAAGTGTGTCTCTGATCTGTCTCAGTGTTAACAAGCCTGCTTCAGGAGAACCAACAAGGGCGCAAATGACCATATTTTATGGCGGACAAGTATATGTTTTCGACGATTTCTCAGCAGATAAGGCAAAAGAAGTAATGATCTTGGCTAGTAAGGAAATCTCTGAGACTCACCCTGCCAATAACAATGTTGCTTTCCCATCTCATCTGACGAAAAACCCAACTGATTCCAGCAACTCAGTTCCCTCAAACTCAGCTGCTATTCAACCACCCTCTCGACCCATTATCTGCGGTGAGTTTAATTTTACGGTTTGCTAATTTAATTGGCATGTTAAGAAATGCTTTTACATGTTATTAACCGACGTATGTATTTTTCCTGTTACAGATCTACCGATTGCTAGGAAAGCTTCACTTCACCGTTTCTTGGAGAAGAGAAAAGACAGGTAAGAATTTGAAGCAAGTGTAAGATTTTTGTTAGAAACTTGTTATGAGCTACTACCAAAAAAACTGGCAACTATTACGATATTAAGTCATCTACTAGCCTCTTTTTTTTTTTTTTGTCTTTCTTTTGTCAATAATATTTGACCCTTCGTTAGTGTTAAAGGAGTGTTGGTCACCTTTCTCCAAAAGTAGCTGTTTTGGGGAGGATTGGTGAACAACATACGGTATCCGAGCTATCATGTATTCAAATCCAATAATTCAATTGTTAAGTTTCAAGTCTCCATGATACATGAAGAAGTGTGGAGAGTGATGCTTTTGGCGGTCCGGTGGCCGACATCTTCTAACAATTAGAAAATTAATATTGTGTGCAACTATACTTGTAATAATCCAAAAGAACAATTCTGTTACTGTATATGCTTACTTAAAGTTCCTCTGTTATAGTTAAATTATAAGGTGGTTAATTAATTTTACTATTGTTATTTTTGCAGGATCAACGCTAAAGCACCATACCAAATTGGTAGCCTAGCATCAACCTCAACAAAACCAGATGAAACCAAGCCATGGCTAGGCTTAGCTGCTCGACCAAAACAGTAGTTCGAGTACCAAATATAAGAATTATTAGGCTTTAATGAATAGTTGAAGTCTCTGTTATTTTTATTTCTTTTGCTACTCCCTTTCCCTATATTTGGTGGGTTTGAGCCTGCTATCTTCTTCTAAGCTCTATTATCGATTCTCTTCTAGTTGGCTCGATATCTAACAATTTTATTAAAGCTTAGATTCTGTAATTGAGCTTTACTAAAAAGAAGTTGAATTAGTACTTGTACCTTCTATGTGTTAGTTCTGTATAACAGCGGTTCTTTCTTTGATCGCTTTGTTGGTCTTTACATATTGCTTTTCTGTCCAAGACTGCAACTTAAGCCCTGCAACAATTATTTTTTTTCCCTTTTTTTTTTTTTGGCTATTAGAAGTATTTTACAAGAAAACTTTTTAAGAAGTACAAATTATTTGTGCTTTTGTATAAAACACAAGATGTGTAGTTAAAGAAAACTGAGTACTAAAGTTTACATAATTTTTTAAAATTGTCACTATGTTTTATAACGACGGGATTATAAGTGGCAAGATTTTATAATTATTACTCTACAAATATCTCATTTTCAATAATTATAGGATTATAAGCTCCTAAGGTTTTTTTTCCCATCAAAGTGCCCAAGGTTCTTAACCCTAAAATGTTTACTTTCACATAATTATGGAATTATTATGACCATTTTCTTGTTTTTTAAGTTTGAAGAGGTTTTAGGTAAATTTTATCAGTTTGGTTCAGAAGGAATATTCAGTCTGTTTGTTTCAGCTTTTCAAATCTTATAAAAACACTTGTGAATTAAACTAAAAAAATAGTTTAACATAAGTTCTTAAGCAGGACTAATCATAATTTCTTTTACGAAAGTGCATAAGGTTCTTAACCAGCGCCAGGAATTTTTTTCGAAGAGGTTGACATACTTTATAGCTACTACCAAAAATAAATAATAAATTCGTCGTCTTATTTTAGGAATATTAATAATTTTATTCCCTAATATTTTAATTTAGTCAACTCAATTTAGAATTTTAAAATTCTTGATAAACTTATTCAAACCCTCAAATTTATAATATTATCTACGTAATGTCATATTTATAATTTTAGAGGTATCTTAGTAAATTTTATTTTAGTTAACATTCAATTTAATAAATGAAATTTTTATTTTTATCAAAATTACTAACACATTGCAAAAATAAGAAATCACAATGATGTATACTCCTATATTTTACACAATTTAAAACTTTCGTAATTAACATATTTGTATAAAATTATTCTTTATATATTATTCACTTAAATTTTAAGAGTATTTCGTTAATATAAAGAATAATTTAAGTTCAATTTCATCAATTTAGATACTTTTAAGATGTTAAATTAGAAAAATTTAATACAAAATTAACTAAATTAAAGTATTAGATTCATCATCCGTTCTAATTAATAGATAATAATTTACAAATATTTAAGTTGATATTAATAACTATTAAGATCCGATCCCCCCTGTAAACAACTAAAATATTTACTTTCATATAATTACGGAACTATTACAACTATTTTCTCCCATTTGCTAATTTTATAGGATATTGATCTTTTATTTTTCTAGCATTTTTTTAATTAGATTATATTTTTCTCCTTTAAAAAAAAAAAATCGACCGGTGTTTTCGACCTGTGACTAGATTGACCTTCTAGATTTCATACGGTTTCAGTCTTATTTTCTTTATTCACGCCGTTTAAGTTTTGAAGGATATTTTATTTTTATTTTAAAACATTTTAAATGCAGATATGTGTTGCTCATCGGCTTTTTAAGAGTGCAGCTTAAAAAAAAAAGAAAAAAAGGAGGCGTACATATAAAATATGAGAATGGCAGACAATACATGTTTCTTGTGAAAAATCCACCCGCACGACATGGTCAATGATGATAATAAAACGTCTGTTAGGTCACGTGAGTGGTGTTAATTATATTTTAATAGTAATAAAATATGATAAATATATTTAATAAATCTTAAAACTTAATACATTTTGATCACGTTGAAAACATTGCTTCTTCTTTTCTTTTTTCCAAAAACAAAAATAAATTTAAATAGCAGTAGCCCATGTTATCTCGTAATATAATATTTTTACCCTTAACCGATTTCTTTCCATGATTACGTGCGAATGCAGAATAAGAATACTTCTGTACGTAAAATTTAATCTCAAATCGTATTTAATATAATAATACTCGAACTTGCACGAAAAAGTATTTCTTGCTTTGAATATTATAAACAATTAAGAGGCGCAACTGCTAGTGGTATCAGGTATGGGATAACTACTGAAAATTATAATTTAATGAACCATCACATGCAATGTTGGTGGTTGCGGTAGGGCCTTTTTCGTTTGGAGAAGTGTATGTACAAAATATGAACAATCATATTCAATTTACTTTATAAAATATATAAAATTTGAACAATAATTGATTAGTTGTAACTAAAGTTCAAACATATTTATTTAATATAAATAATAAGAATACATTAAACTTTAGAGTCATATACATAGAAAGAATTGCATATAACTCAATTAAAGTTCCTATTTAAATAGTCATTTAGGACTTAGATAAGGAGTAAAAACAATACACATAAAATCCAACTCAACTAATTATAACTCAAAATATAAATTAAGTAGATAACATATTGAAATTATAATAAAAATAACATATTTAATTCAACATACAACAAAAATAATTAATAAATAAAAAATAACAATATGCGTTATACACATTAGTAATGATCTGTCTCACAAACTTATGTTTAGGCTACTAGTATGCACATACATAGCAAATATAATACAACATATGAATCAAACAAACACGCTAAAAAGCTATAAAGAATGTTCAATCACTCCAATATCTTGTATGTAAAAATATATATGATAAATAATGATTATACTATTATAATATGTGATTATATAAAACACAACAAGTAACGATATAAACTCAAATATAATCTCTACTTATGTGCTAACATTCTTGCATTGCTTATGGTAGCCACTAAGTAATAAATAATTAACTAAACAGAATAAACCATATACAACTCGATAGATAATGTAAACACAAATACCTATATCAATAGAGACACTTGCCCTAACTATCTATGTTGTTCTTACTTGTTGTCAACACAACACTTGATCAATACTTAATCGACACACAACACGCAAACACATAGTCTCCTCACTTATGCACTATATTGAGACCTTGCAACACCCATTCAACACACGTCATACTACCATATAGGTTTCTTACCTATGGGAAATATTGCATCTTTACAACTATCAATCGACACAGCACACCACTACATAGGCTATTCACCTATAGAAACTATTGCATCCTTGCAACTACTAACTGACACACGATACATGACCACATATGCCCCCTTTTTATAGAAGTTATTGCACTCTTGCAAGTACCGACTTATATACGACAACTCAACAATGAGAGTAACTCATCAAAATGGTATGGTTTTCCACTAATTAACCAAATATTTTACCTCTAATCAAAACCTCACTCAATCTCATATTCTTTACATTCAATCCAGTATTTGATAAATATGAGAGAGACTCATTTTCAATGTCTTACATCATATAAATGTTACACTATTTCTTGAACCAAACATTTTAAATGAAAATAGACCATGAATGGACTAGGGAAGTGAGGTGCCAAAAAGACAAAACTTTCCCCTAATTTTGGCCAAAAAAACAATGAGAATAAAGTAATTTATAAAAAAAAGTTCTAAGCCTCTTGGACCCTTGTTGCCCTTCTTGTTGACCACTCGTCGTCTAAGGTTGGTGAGGAAGCTAACCATTAAATTAATAATTACACAATCATCAACCAAAGGTTGTGAAGGGGACGATGAGCATCCAAACGAGGCAACCTAACACAAGCAAGTCCTCAATGGGACACCAGAACAAAAAATAGAATCCCTAATTGTAAGATATATGTAAATTAAGAAAATGAATGTGTATAATAGATAAACACGAAACTGTGTACTATGTGATACTGAGCCACTAATAATTAATCCTAAAAATGATAAATGAAAATAACAAATAAAATACAAACATTGTGTCTTGAACATGAAAATATCAACACTAAAATGATAGGACTTAAAAGAAAATGATAATGATATTAAGAACCTTGAATTCAAATTAAGGATATAGATATTATATCAAATTATAATTTTAGCAAGGATAACAATAAATATCATATCCATCCATTTAAAATTTCATATTCATATGTTTATTTGTAAAATTTAATCCCATGAATACATTATAAATTCAAAAATAAAATCGATAAAATGATACGAACTCACTTTATATTTTTCATTAAAATGATAAAATTAAAAAATATATATATTTATGATTTTTGTAATGAAAGTATAACCTCTTAAGTTTTTATTCTTCTAGGGATTAGAGCCATCAAATTAATATTCAAAAAATATATTGATTCTCCTTACTTTTATTTATAATCAATATGGTTTAAATATTAAAAATTTAACAAATAATGAAATATTTTATTATTAAAATATCTTCCTAATATTATCTTAAATAAAAATTAAACATAAAACTAGATAATATAAAAGATAATAATTATAACCGTGAAATATTTTCTACCTAAATATAAAATAATAATTTTGATATTATAACATTTCACCAAGTTTTCAAAACTAACGTCCAAGATAGTTGCTTTTTATCAATACTTATCATGCATTAGTACTTTTTTCTTCGAAAGCTTCACTCATATATCAATATTAAGTATTTGTCTCTACCTTAATCTAGTTTCTAAAATATGACCGTTAAAGATGTAGATATTTATAGGGTTAATATTGACTCTCATAGTAAATTATACAAACTAACTTTATATCTTATATAAAAACAATAAAACTAAAGAAAATTTATATATTTATGATTCTTTGAGAAACCATAACATTCTAAATTTATAGTCTTTGGAAAACTAAAACCTCTTAATAAATCTTTCAAAAATATATTTATTCTTATTATTTTATTGATAATCAACATGATTTAAATATTATAACATTAATAAAAAAATAAAATATTATAGACTTAAAATATCTCCTTAATATTATCTTAAATAATAATTTATCTAAAATTAAATAATATAAAAAATAATAGTTATAACTATAAGATATTATCTATCTATATCTAAATTTAAAATTTAAATATTAAATAATAATTTTTATATTGTAACAGAAATTAGGAAAGCATTAAGTATTGGGTTCGAAGAAGTGTCGTCAGTTTTGAGGCCAACGAAGTGCTTATCGAAATTAAGAAAGGAGCTCAAAATTGAAAGGGAGAAACATAATGAGATTGAGAAGGGTGGAGGGAAAATTCTATAAAGAAAATAAAAAAAATGAATTAATATATTAAATAGTTTAACAGTAAATTGATACTTTAAAAACGCAATCGTACCATTATTTTTGGCAAAAGTAACACTCACTTAGATATACCTCTACATTGTCTCCTTAAACTCATTGCCGTGGTCGATTTCTTTTTAAGCATGAGGAAAAGTAGTAGTTTTTATGGGCCTTTAGTCCATAAAATCTTTTAATTGGGCTTTATTGAATGGTAAGTATTTTTTATTTTTTTTAATAGAAGTTTTGTAAGTGGTTTTTGTTTTTGGCAGTTTATAAATAAGCATACCTTTTTTTTCTTCTTCTAATTATGACCACCCTAAATTTTTATATATATTATATTATGAATCCACCCACTTTTTCAACTTATATTTTAGGTATAACCCTTAATTTAAAAAAAAATCCAATATCGTTTTCTAACATTTTGGCCTCTAAGTGCCCAATCTCTAGAGTTAATCTAAAACTTTTAAATTATACTGTCTAGCTCTTTCTTTCTACCAAAGCTTTAAGCAATTTATTTGGTTTTCCATAAGAGAGAGATATTTTTCTATAAGAGCCCTCGTCCTTAGATTTACTCTTCTTGTTGTTTTATTCTAATTGTTTTGAATAAAACGCTTCTTTGTGTTTTTAAACAAGATATTATTTTAGGATGATTTATACATGAAGTTTTGTTAAATTTTTATTTAAATCTATCATGTCTAAGATTTTAATTACTTTAATATGGTACTAATATCTTATATTTTCTGAAAAATATTAAATATGTGATTAAAACAACTAAAAAGTTAATTGAAAAATCTTACAAAAAAGTAAAAATTTTAATTCAAATTTTGAAGCATGTGTTTAATAAAAAATTTAGTTTTGATTTAACAAATTAAATTATTGATATTCTTATATGATTAGATCTTGATATAGATTGTATCTTTGATATTTATTGAATAAGTTTTTTATTTTTTTAAAATGAAATGTTACTACAAACATGAAACATGATCTCACTTATAGAATATTACTTTATAATATAGATTTGGTAAATGGGTTTATGAGAGTGATTTATAGACAAGATAAATACATGAAAGACAAGAAGCGGTATAATGGAGCTTCTTGTAAAAATGGTGGTATCAATGATTTAATCTAATGGTTAAAGAACGAGGACGTACCATGCTACTTCCATGAGAGGTAAGTTACAAATAACCATGTAGCCCAACATGTGACACACTACAAAAATAAATACTCCATTTATCCCAAATCAATATGAATATGAAAACCGTTAATATATTTAATATATTGGTTTATTTACTGTAAATCAATTTTTGAAACACATATTTGTGGAATATTTAAAAGAAACCAAAGCTACTAGATATATAGTAGCAATGGATTAGCATATAACATGTCATATAGCCAACGTATTGGGCCGGACTAAGAGCCGAAGTCATCAAAGTGGCTGCCTAGGTATTATTTACCTAACATACACTTAAAAAAAGAAATATTATTTTTTAGGGTTAAAGTTTTATTCTTTATAAAATATCATTTTATTTTTCAATAAATTTTAATTTATCTTTTACTAGATTAAATTTTTTTTATGAGACCTTACACATAATAAAAAAAACTTATAAAATATTACAAATAATAAAATAGTGTAGAAATAATAGAAAATCTAAAAATAATAGAGAACTTATAAATAATGAAAATATAAACACAATAAAATATATATATATATATATATATATATATATATATATATATAAATACACATTAAATGTTGATAAGTAAGAGAAATTTAAAAAATAAGACTAAATTTTAAAAAATGAGATGGATCTAAAGATTTATCATTTTTTTAAAAATATATATATTTTCAAGACAAGATATAGTTTACTATGTAATAAGTAATAAAAATGAGTATTAATATTACATAGGTAAAAAATATATAATAAACAATTAATTGATAAATTATCGAAAATCTCTTAAAAAGTTAAAAAAAAATGGATACATCTATTTAAGAAAAATCTAAATATTAATAATAAAAGTACATTTTAGAGAAGAAATTGATATACCAGTGAAATTAGTATTACTAGATAATATAATAATAAATAGGAAATATGTTTTATTAGGAATGATATAAGAAAACCTAATATCTTATAAATTAAAATTTACAATATATCCTAAGTTTTTCATCAATATTAATGATAATAACTTAAACCAAATATTAAGTTTCGCCTATGAATTTGAAAGATGACATATAACGAAAGAAGTAAACCATACATTTTTAGTACATTATATAATAAGATATTCATTAACTCAGTCACAATATTTTAATATTTCGATAAAATAAATTCATATAAATAAATAAAACTTTCTAAGAAATTGGATAAATAATAAAACTAAAAATATTAACAGGTTTTAAAATACCTGAAGAATGGAATCTAGATGTTAAATATAAATCTCTTAAAGATATCAAATGATATATTACAATAAATAAAATTAGAAAATAATAGTATCCTAATAAGCAAAACCAATAACAAAAGAGCTATAATGAAAATTTTAATTCTTTTAGAAGAAAAAATAAAATACTTACAAGAAAAAACTCTTAAAGAAATAAAAGAAAACAATTATGACAAATATATTGTAATTAGATGTTCTAAAAAGAGATCCATTAGAAGTATTAAAGGAATAACCCCTACGAAGATATGATGGAATGATTTCCCTAAGTAAAAAAAGAAAAGATAAAAAATCTATTTTTCCAACATAATAGAATATAGAAAATAATTAAAAGAAAATTTATGAATACAAGAAACAAAAATATAGGAACATTAGTAAGTCTGTTAACATTAATAGATGATGAACTAAGAAAATATTATGAAGAAAAAATATGCTATAATAAGGAAAATGATGATATGACAATGATTAGTAAAATAGATTTTGAACCAAAAAACTCTAAAATTACTATAAGTAAAAACACAATAATGCCCATATAATTTGGGGAAAAACTTTTGATACTCACAGAAATGAAAGGAGTATGCAAAGACTAGAATAACCTAACCTTTCAAATAAAAGAATGATTATACCAAGGTACTAAAGAATCTATACCATTAGAATTTAATCTTCACAATAATAATAATAATAATGACTATCTAGACTTAGATTGTATTAGAGATTGAAAAAACATTAGATTGATAGGTTATTGCAATGAGTGTATTAATCCAGACATCATGAACTACTAGTACAAACCCTCAAATTTGTAGAGTATTATTAAACCATATAATAACTAAAAATGTTAAAGTATAATTTAGTAATCTACTAGATGATATATATCTTGAGATGCAATGAGATTTTGTAATAGGAATACATTATTTAGATAAAGTGGTAAATAAATATATAAAAAAATCCTCAAGAAAAAATAAAGGAAACCATATTGTTGAAATAAGCAAACTAGAAAAAACGAAACTAAATAATATTTAGCATATATAAAAATATGTGATATATGCTACATTGATTCTTTATATATAAATATGAAATGTATTATCACAAGATACTAAAAATACAATAATAATTTAAATAAATATTTTATCAAAAGTATCATAAACTCTATATAAAACTCTTGAAAAAGGTTGAAGAAATAAAAATATTGTAGCAACATTAGATACTTTAAGAGAAAAAATAAAAGAATTAAAATCTTGGACAATTTTACAATGTCAAAGAATAAATTAATATAATTATGCTAAAAAAATTCGAAAATACGTTGTGATAATAATAATTTTCAAATGCTATGAAAATATAGATGTAGTATAAAACCTTACAAATAAAAATATAAAAAATATAAAAGGTTCAAAAAATATAAATTTAAAACAATTTTTTTTCTAAATATAAAAGAAGACATAACCAAAAACTTTATAAGAAAATATATTTTTGAAGAAGAAAATTTCACATAAAAGAAAATTATTATCATAAGCAACAAAACTTGTAGATGTTGGATATGTTATAAGGAATGTTATTATGCTAATGAATGTCCTACTGGATTAACCTATAAAAAGAAATATAAGAAAAACTTAAAAATATTAGAACAATCCTATAAGATAGAATTATAACACATATGAGACATTAATGAAACATAATCAATATACTTAATAAGAGAAATTAAAGAAAAAGAAACAGAGGGGAAACATACGAAGATGAATAACCTATACATCATAACTAATCTTAATAGTACTTATATAAAAAATATGATGTAAATTAGATTAGATAAATAATTTTAATTACTAATAGATTTTATTTATCTACATAGACAATTCTAATGGACTGTCATACCATTTGAATTAAAACTGGCACCAGAAATATTCTAAAGATATATAGACAATATTTTTAAAAAGTATTACCCACTTTGTTGTGTTTATATTGATAATATATTAGTATTTAGTAATAATATCAACTAATATTTTCTAAACAAATTAAAAATGTTAACAAAAAGTAAGAAATAATGAATAATAATTTTGTAGAAAAGGCAGTATTGGCACAACAAAAAATGAAGTATTTAGATTTCAAATGGAGGATGAATACAACGATTTCTCACTATCATCACTGACAAAAACCAATTACAATGATTTTTAGGATGTTTGATATATACGGAAGCATATATTATGAAATTAGTATAAATAAGAAACATTTACAAGCTAAACTTAAAAAAATATTATATCTAAAAATGGATTAATCAAGATACTCAGTACATGAAAAGATAAACGTATAAGTAAGAAATTTACAAACACTTTACCATCAAAGATCAGATGATAAAATAAAAATAGAAATAGATATTTCACATCAATATTAGAGAGCCATATGAAAATTAAGAGTAGAGGATAAAAATAAATATTTGTGTTGGTTTACTTCATCAACTTTCCAAGTAGTTGAATAAATTATCATAGTAATAAAAAATAATATTTAGCCATAAAAAAAGTTTACTATATATAATATCATCCACATTTATTGTTTGAACAAACAATAAAAAATTTAGATATTTTTTGAGAATTAATAATGTAAAAGATTACAAATAATGAAAACTAATAAGATGACACTAATGGTTTAACTATTATAAATTTGATGTTGAACATATATGAAAAAAAAACAATAGTTTAGCTAACTAGAGAATTAGTCTCACTAATGGTCTTTATAATTGCAGGAAAGATGGACAATCTAGAAATCAAGATCAAAGAAAAAGAAATAAAATTTCTAAAAGATCAACTTGAGATCTTATATCTTAAAAGACCACTATTATGTGTAAAACAAGAAGAGTCTAGTACTCCAATAAACAAAAAGATTAAAATCTTAAAAGAATAAGATAAAACTTAGAATTAATCAAAAAAGATATAGATAATTTCTCAAAAATTTTATGGTTTGAAATAGTAGCAAAAGAGGAAGAAAAAGAATAAGAACTAAAAGAAAATAATCAAGAAGGAAAAAAAAGTATTATGTCGTATACAATGGACCAACCCCAATAATATATAAGACAAGTCCACAAGCAAGTAGACCAATACTTGGATTCTTATGTGTAATACACAAAGCATTCCAAATATGATTGAAACATAAGAAAGTTTTGCTAATTTCAAAATCCTTAAGCTTTTCAGACTCAGTACTGTAGTAACCAACTTAGAAGACAACTATGTACAAATACTTAAAAACCAAGTAGTTATAAAAGGAAAGATAATAATGCTAGAAAAAAATACCAAGATTAATATTCTTTAGGAAAATAGATGATACATTTTTTATTTCCGAGGAAGAAAAGAAGAGACAAAAAAAATATAAACCCAAACCAATGGCTAAATTTTTATAAATTAGCAAGAAAATCATAAAACGATCGACTTGAAATCATGAAATTTTTCATAACATAAAAGTCTATACAATAAGAAGGAAGCCAATCACATGAAACATATTCAACATAACCGAATAAGTAGATTCAAAGCTTATTTATTAATTATTTTATTATGAATTGATTGAAAATATTTACCCAATAAATAATTTAATGGAATTAAATTATTTCCTTTAAATTTTAAAAAATCTATTAACAATTTTAGAAAAAGAGTAAAAACATATGATTGATGAGTCTTTTTAAGATTTTTCAATTTCATAATAGATTTCCACAAAGGAAAGTTTATTAGTCTTTGTCGTTTTATTAAAATAGGAATGAAAATATTATCAATAAAAGTGTAACAAATCAGGGATCTACCAGAAGAATAATTTGACGAAAAAACTCTTAACCAAAAAATAGCGATAATATTGAGTCAAATATACCATGAAACCAAAAAAAAATAGGAACATCTTTTAAAATTAGGATAAATTACTCCATAAGCAAGGTTATAATGATCTCATATAATAATAACTTGAATATAATTCAAGAAGATATTAATTTTTTTATCAATTATGAAACATCATTCAATTGCAATGAATTGAATGTAGATAAAGGAACCAAATATAATTTTTATTAGCTAGAAAAAAGCAAACTAAAGACCACAAGTATCTTTTAATTGTATAAAAGACATAGAGGAATCTACATCTCCAATATCAGGAGGAAACATGTTGGTAAGTGATTTTTATTAAATAAATGTTGACATAAATTTTTAAAATGAAATAAAAGACAAGATAAAATGTAATCCTTATCATTTCATGTGTCATTATTTAAAAAAGGAAAGAAGATATAAAAATAAAGTGTATTCCTTCAACGTGCTTTTAGATAAAATGGTTTTAGTATAATGAAGGAAGGCATAATAAATTCTAATCATATAACCCAAACATCCATTTTTTTTAGATAATGTCTATCCACGAGTAAAATAACAAAAAAATAGGTTGTAATAATATTTTTTATTTAATAAATAAAAATTTTATTTTCTCTAGAACCCATTATGGATCTTATTTCCTAAATAAATTTACGAATCATATCCATAGTTGAAGACATAAAGTCATTATTTCCAATTCAAAAGGTGTGACTTCTAACAAGTTAACTAAAAATCACATACAAGTAAATAGAAGATGGAGGTGGACCCTTATTCATTAAAACAGGATAAGATTAAATACAAATCTAGTTAGTTGTTAAAAATTAAAGGCATGAAATTAAATAAGAAATATTTTAAATGAAAGAAGGGAAATCTTTAATTAGGTAGCTTTACAAATCTTAATAAAAGGATTTATAACCTTTATAAACTTATAAAACAAAGATAATAAAAGAAAAGGTAAAATTATCCCTTTAGTTTAATAAAAAAAAATCAAAAGTGTTCTATTTAGATAAAAATGATAAATTCTAAAGAATATAATCTATATATGTTATTTTCTTACTATAAAAGAAAGATAATAAAATAAAGATAAAACTATACCTTTAGTTTAATAAAAAAAATCAAAAGTGTTCTATTTAGATAAAAATGATAAATTCTAAAGAATATAATCTAGATGTTATTTTCACTATCTAGTGCCAAGCCCAATTCGTTAATTTCATGATCTAAGGAGTAATTTTTAGTTTTTAAAAAAACTTTTAAAATATAATAATAAAATAATATTTTCTAATTCTTTTGGTTAAGTGTAAGGGTATAATTCTACTATATAGCTTAACACAAATACAAATATAATTATTACATAATTAAAATATATGATTGAATTAAAACAAAAATGTGATAAATCAAATTTTATAAATCAAAATTAAAATATTAATTATCACATTAAAAAAAAGCTTTGTTATAATGTTCTCTAAATGAGTGTTTGATTGTTATAATTAATATATTAGATATTATATTGTAATTTTTACAAATTTTGACATAATAGATATAAATAAGCTATAAACTTATAATAAAACACACGCAAAACAAGCATAAACATAATAAATCACAATAGATTAATAAAATGGATGAAAAATAATCATAATAAACTTTAGGTGAATAAATTTATTCCAAACAATGAAAAATAAAAAAAGATGAAAAAACATTATTCTATTAGGTGGCGTTTGGTTCACATAATAGAATGAAAATGAAAACGAGAATAAGAATGAAAAAAAAAACTTTGTTTGGTTTGACCATTGGAATCAAAAAATGAATCACTATTATAGTGCTTTGTTTACAATTGAAATTGAATAAAAAACATTATATATTACCTAAATACCTCTATATTTAGTAAATTTTAAATAATATCATTTAATTATTATTTTTTCATCAAACAAAATATATTATTTAAATAATTATTTTTCTAAATAATTATTACTTAAAAATAAAATATATTATTAAAATTATTATTTTTCTAAATAGGGTTTAGGGTTTTAAGGTTTGAGATTTTAGATTTAGGGATTTGGGATTTGGGGTTTAGGGTTATATTTATGTGTTAAGATTTAGGGTTAAAATTATTATTTTTCTAAAAAGGGTTTAGGGTTTCAAGATTTATGATTTAGTATTTATGATTTATGATTTAGGATTTAGGATTTAGGATTTAGGATTTAGGATTTAGGATTTAGGATTTAGGATTTAGGATTTAGGATTTAGGATTTAGGATTTAGGGTTATATTTATGGGTTAAGGTTTAGGGTTAAAATTATTATTTTTCTAAATAGAATTTAGAGTTTTAGGATTTGAGGTTTAGGGTTTATGATTTTGGGATTTGAGATTTGGGATTTGGGGTTTAGGGTTTGGGATCTAAAGCTATATTTATGGGTTCAGGTTTATGATTAAAATTATTATTTTTCTAAATATGATTTAGGGTTTTAGGATTTAGGGATTTAAGATTTAGGATTATATTTATGGGTTAAAGTTTATGATTAAAATTATTATTTTTCTAAATATAGTTTAGGATTTGGGATTTAGGGTTTAGAGTTTTGAGATTTTAAGTTTAGGGATTTGAGTTATATTTGAGGTTGGAATAAAATTGAGATAGGAATGAAATCATGATTCCTTGAGGGGGACAAGGAATTCTAATTTCTTCTCCTTTCGGAATCAATTCCATTACATTCTCATTTTTTGTCCAACCAAACATAAAAATGTAAAAAATCAATTATGATTCTATTCAATTTCATCCAACCAAACATAGCATTAGAGAAAGACTTACATATAATGATATTATCACCTAAAAAAACACTAAAATAAGATGAACAACTTAATCCCTTTTATTTTTATTTTAAGATAACTTCCATATTTTTCAAAGAATACAAATAATATATACATATTAAAATAACATTAAGGAAATGAAATTATGTTTAATGATTTTCTTAATTTAAATTAAGAGTTATAAGTAGATCAAAACGATATGTTTTTGATTAATCTAAATGTAATCTTATTTGAATTTGATTTGAAGATTTTAAATTCAAATATGATTTGATGATGTAATCAATACGAACTAATTTGAATCTAAACAAATCTTATTTTTCATACCGTATAAGATCAGATTGATGTTAAAATTTATTTACGAATTATTATCATATATAAAACACGACATACTTAACATTTAAATTTTAAGTTATACATTTGTAGCAGAATTTATTATTTATAAGAATAAGAAGTATAAGAAGTATGTCAGAATAATTATTAAATTATTGTAGAGATTTAACATTTATATTTTTTAAGTTAAAATAATAATTTAATATAGTTATACTTGAATATAATGAAATATAATTATTTGCTTAAATTACAATGAATGATAATGCACATATATATACACGAGCTATGAATTTACTTTTAGGAAAAGAAAAACTCTACACCTAAGATTATTCCATCAATTAGTTGCATACAATTAATAACTCACATTAACACTCCCCCTTCAAGTTGACGCATAGATATCGATCATGTCTAACTTGCTTAGTCAGTCATATAATGCCTTCTTGGAAACTCCTTTTGTAAACATATCTATAAGTTCCTCTTCATTGGGAACAAAAAGAAAGCTAATAAGTTTGGCATCTAATTTTTCTTTTATAAAGTGAGGATCAAACTCTACATGCTTAACGCGATCATGTTCTACTGGATTTTGTGATATATCAATGGCTACTCAACTATCGTAATACAACTACATAGTATTTTGAGTTCGAAACTCAAATCAAATAACAAAGTTCTTATCCATAACAATTCACAAACCCCGTGAGCCATACCTCTATACTCAACCTCACTACTAAATCGCGCTACCACTTTCTGCTTCTTACTTTTCCATGTAACTAAATTACCTCCCAGAAAGGTGAAATAACCCGATGTTGACTTTCTATCTATAATATTTTCCCGATTTTCATCTATGAAGCCACAAAATTCAAGAGGATTGTTGTGTTTAGAGAACATTACTCATCTTCCTGGAGTTGACTTCAAATACCTTAAAATTCCCAAAAAACAACATTCATGTGGTTCTCACTCAGATTATGCATGAACTGACTCATCACACTTACTACATATGCAACATATGGTCTAGTATGAGCCAAGTAAATCAAACGCCCAACCAATCTCTGATAGCGAGCTCGATCAGTTGGTACCTGTTCTGGATACTCTGCTAAACAATGGTTTTGCTCAATAGGAGTGTCAATAGGTTTGCAATCCAACATACATGTCTCTGTTATCAGATCAAGAATGTACTTCCTCTGGCATAGATATATTCCTTCTCCTCCTGTCTACCTCAATTCCTAAGAAGTACTTTAGTTCACCTAAGTCCTTCATCTCGAATTCAGAGTTTAGTTGTCTTTGTAATTAATCCATCTCAACAGTATCATTGCCGATGATTACCATATCATCAATATAAATGATTAAGGCTGTTACCTTCCCTCGTTGATGTTTGAGAAATAGAGTGTGGTCTGAATTATTCTATTTGTAACCAACCTTCTGCATGAACTGTGAAAACCTTCCAAACCAAGCTCGAGGGGATTACTTAAGACCATATAAAGACTTCCTCAATTTGCATACAATATTATTAGGAGAATCAGCTACATACCTAGGTGGAAGACTCATGTATACCTTATCGGCTAATTCTCCATGAAGAAACACATTCTTGACATCAAACTGCCAAAATGGCCAGTTTAAGTTAGCGATAAGCAAGAGCAGAACCCGAATAACATTCATTTTGGCAATAGGAGCAAAAGTCTCATCGTAGTTTACACCATATGTCTAAGTAAACCCTTTTGCTACGCGATGGGCTTTATACTGATTTATAGATCCATCACCATTATGTTTTATAGTAAACACCCATCGATAACCAACTGCCTTTTTCCTTGTGGTGAAGGCACAAGTTACCAAGTATTATTCTTCTATAACGCCTCCATCTCTTCATCCATTACCTTTCTCCACATTGGATCTCTCAATGCATCATGCACTTTGTTAAGTACTGATACAACAAATATTTGATTCATAAATGATTTATATGACTTAGATAATCTTTTAGTGGACATGTAGTTGGTTGTTGGGTATTTTGATTTTGCATGAATATTTAGTTCATACCTTTTGGCTGGTTGACCCCGAGTAGACCTATTTGGTAACACATACTGTCCAACATTAGACTCAATGCTATTAGTATCAGTGGGTGTACATACCTCAGATGAGTGACCTTCAGTACCAGGGAGTTGTTGATCAGGGGTAGGAGTGATGCCTGAGGGAACAATTGTGTCTTCATTTTCATTAGCTATGAGCAAATATGATGCTTGGATACTTAGAGAAAATATGATGCTTGGATACTTAGAGCAAATATGATGCTTGGATACTTAGAGCAAATATGATGCTTGGATACTTATAACATCTACTTTTTCGATGACTGGATTCAATGGTGATTCTTCTAATTGCTCCCCTCCACCATGATACAGTTCTTCAAAATATGTATTCTCCCTCTGATGAGCAGTATCAGGTGAAAAAAAATAACTCATGTCCTCAAAGAAGGTAACATCCATAGTGACATAATAATTTCTAGTCGGTGGATGGAAGTACTTGTACCCTTTCTGATAACCTTCATAACCAACAAACACACATTTAATTGCCCGGGCATCTAATTTAGACCTCTAATTTTTAGGAATATGTATAAAAGCAACACAACTAAATACACATGTAGGAATATTATGGAAGGATGACAAGGAGACATAAGATACGAGAATTTGAAATGAGATTTGTTCGTTAAGGACACTAGATAAGAGACAATTAATGAGATGGGTGGAAGCTTGTACAACATCACCCCAAATATATTTTGGCATATGTGCACTAAATAGGAGTGCACGAGCCATATCAAGTAAATGATGATTTTTCCTTTCAGACACCCCATTTTGTTATGGTGTTTGTGGGCAAGTAGTTTGGTGAATAATTCCATGTGTTTTGAAAAAGTCTTGAAAAACATGATTAACATATTCTCTCATATTGTCAAAATGGAGTATCCAAATGATTCTATTATATTGTGTTTGAACAAGGGTATGAAAAGTTTGAAAAACTGAAAAAACTTCATCTTTTGTTCTAAGAAGAACAAGCCACGACAACCTTGTATAGTTATAGATAAACGAAACAAAATATCTCATACCTGATACATTAGGTTCTTTAGATAGTCCCCAAACATCAGAATGAATTAATTCAAAAGAAATAATACTTTTATTAGAAATATTAGGAGAATAAGTAATATGATGACTCATGGCCAAAACACATGTCTCACAATGTACAACAGACTTACTAATACCCATAAATAAAGTGGGCATGAATTTTTTCATAAGACTAAAAGACGGATGCCTTAAGTGGTAATGCCACAACAAAATTTCACTTAGCTTGTTAGAACTAGAAGTCAATGCAATGCATGCATGTGCTCCTGGTTTCTCCCCTGTATAGTTTCTGATCCAAACGGAACAATCTACCCCTCAGATACCCTTGACTAATTATTTCCCTAGTAAGAAGATCTTGAAAAATCGCATACATAAGATAAAGTCTACAAAACATTTAGACTCAATATTCAACTGTGGGACATATATTAAGGGATGAGATAAGTCAGGTACATATAAAATATTATGGAGCTATAAAGCTGGAGTGATATGAATTGACTCCTTTCCTAAGACAGGAAATGTTACACCTTTAGCATTCGTAACATAAGACACTGGTGGGGAAGATAACTCATTAAAATAAGATTTATCATAAGTCATATGATCAGATGCATCAAAATCAATAATCTAAGTATTAGACCCAACAAAGTGAGAAATGTTTAAGGTCATACCAATCTTACCACGACCAGCTATTGAAGTTGTAGGGATACCTCCACATTCCATATGATGATCATGTTCAGTTACTCCATAGTAGTTTGGTTCTTGGAAAATTTGCACTGTAACTTCTTTTGCTCTAGGACGATAATTTTGCCTTTTTGATTTCAGGTGTGGGTTCAGTTGTGGATTTAGTTTCCAACAAGTCTTGCGAAGATGCCCCCTTCATTGAAATACGAGCATTGAGGACGAGGGCGATTGGAAAAGCCTGGTGGAGGTCCTTGCTGATGAAGTGAAATTGAATTTTACTGCTGGGGGAAAGATGTTTTTGATTTGGCTTGAATGATTAGGCTTGATACCTCAACTTGTGCCTGATGAAGGCTTTCCTACTGAGATTCATCTTTACAAATGTATGTAAAGGTTGTAGTCAAGCTCGGAGGGTCTGACATTCAAAGCAATTCACCCCTTAGCATTATTATGTTTTGTATCAAGTCCTCTAAAAATGCATGTACTTGCTTAAGCTTCTTCTATTTCTAATACCATAGAAGGTCTTCTTGATTTTTAATTTTACACGGACGTTTCTGATCAATTTCAGCCTATACATTCTTCAACTTGGTAAAAAACATAGATATTGGTTGCCCATTTTGATGCATAACAATAGCTTTGCACATCAGTTCATGAACTTGAATAAAGTCAGACTCATTTGTTTAAAGATCTTCTAAGGTATTTCATATGGCCTCAACGGTTTCACATTCCTCCACCATCTGTAATACATCATCAGTTATGGCTCTAAATAAAATTGACATTACAAAACCATCATTATCTTCCCACTTAGTATAGGCTTCTACATCATCTTGACTAGAAGCTTTGATTGATCCAGTTACATGTCCCATCTTGTGCATCCCACGAAGATAAACAGACATTACTCCTTTCCATGTTCAAAAATTGGTACCATTGAGTTTAGTACCCCTGAAAGAACCACTTTTTGAACTCTTAACAGAGACTTCAAATTTTGGAACTTTATTAGTTTTAGAAATCTGATGTTGTCTTGAATCTTCCATTAAAATAGATAATAATATTGTGCAGCGAAATAAAAAGTTTTTTTATTGGACTAAAATTTATTGATTGGAGTGCTGATTAAACTTAAATTGGTAAGTGGGCTGATGGCTTATCTAATTAGTGAGTGTGCTAGGGTTGGAAAAGAAGCTTAAGAAATGGGCTTAAGAAGAATGTTAGATAGGTTAGGGTTTGTGTGATATATGATATACTAAGAATCTGATATATTATTACTAAATCTTAAATTTGAGTAGAAAATATTACTCACATCCAACATCAACTGCTAGGAAGTTGAAGGTGCATGGCAACAGACAGTTGGACGGGCGGATGGTGAATGAGGCACTAGACAATGCGAACTTGACGATGGGTAAAGAGCAACTGGACGGACAGATCTACAATGGATGTAGGCGGCGATGTGAACTGGACAACGCGATGAGATTGACGACGACGCTATTGTTGACGACGTTGCATGAAGACTGGAGGACTAGCGGTGTTGTGCGAAGACTGGACGACATTGTTGCTCGGATACTGACAGAGCAAAGATTGGACTGCGGCTCGGATTGACTGCGTTGTTGCTGAAAATAGTGGCTACAACTAACTGCTCGGACTTAAAAAATTGAACGAACTGAGCCGTGAGACGGGTAAATCATTTTTTTTTCCTGCTCTAATACCAACTCAAATCTAATGAAATAAAATTATTTGCTTAAATTATAAAAAATGATAATATACATATATATATACATAATAGATAGGAATCTATTTTTAGGAAAAAAAACTCTACTAAGATTATTCCATCAATTAGTTGCGTACAAATAATATATAATTAATAACTCACGTATATATAATATTTAAATATAATATATTATATAATAAAATATAAATTTATTTATAATCAAATAATAATTCAATTCCAGTTACATTAAATTTTAAAAATATGATTTGAACGAACTATATAATTTAGTGTTTGAATCAATACCAATATAAAATTTATCATTTGAATCCCGTATCTCTATCATTTGCATCTCTCCCATCCTTCTCACCCTCCTCGTCAGAGTGGTTTTTTCTTTTGATTTCTACCTTTTTTCATTTTTTCATTTTTTGACTTTTTCTTTTCAAACATTCGTTTATTTGAATTTTGGTAACCTAGCCCTAGCTTCATTAGGTTGTAAGATGTACTTGTAATCTGTAATCATCTCTGCCCCTCCCTCGCTGGCTTGGTGAAGAAGATGCAACAACAAGAACAGAGGCTAAAACAACAGGCCTTGATGATGCAGCAGCAGCATCTGTACCATACTGCTCTTTTGGCTGCACCTCAGGTTCTAATTCAATTTTTTCTTTCATTTTCTTATGTTTACTGAATTTTGATTCATACTTGTGGAAGCTCTATTAATAGTTTTAAGATCGATGAAACTTTCTCTTTCCATGATTCGGAGTTAATTGTTGGAAATTTTATTGATGTTATCATAATTTAGGGAAATATGTATATTTTTTGTTTTCATTTATTTTCAGTTAGAATTTTATGGACGAGGGTTTTCTTCATTGTTTCCGGTGAATATTTGTTCAATCCGCGTTTGTGTTTCTCTCTCATTCAAAACTTTTTTATATTTCTATAGTTAAGTTCATTTTCCTGGGGCGAAGAAATTAAAATTTTGCACTTTTATTCCTTTTGTCTCTCAAGGAGTCACGCGGTTCGGGTTTAGTTTCTTACGTTTAGATGGCTACGGGTTTTACTTTGCTGAGCTCTATACTATTTAGTATTCAGTAGTTGATATAGTCATTTGAAATTTATCTTCTTCTTTTTTCATGTGTATTTCTCCTTTCCCATTAGAATAGTTTGCCAAAGTGGGGGGAATTCTAGTTTACGAAAATTCAGCTTGAAGTATAAAAGCTTCCAGTACCAAAAGAAGTATAAAACTTATCACCCACACTTACACATGTATCATTGATGGGATCCAACCACACCCTCAAATTCCCCACAACAAGGAGCAGAAGGCCATTGGCATGTACCTTTTTAGATTTTTCACCTCTTGATTTATGTGTCTATATGAACATATTGGCTGGCTTAAGATAAATTTGACCCTCCTTACTTACTGTGTAGAAGTTGGAATTTGATAAATGACGCGATTCAAGGATGTTTATGCCAAAATTATGTTTGAAGAACCCTTCTTTATTTTTATTTTTATTTTTCATGTGTTGCTTGCTTTTTGGTCATTTTAGTTGACTAGGGTCTAGAGTTGTAAGTGGCTCCATGACGTACTTGTCTTTATGCATCCCGTAACCACTTGTGAGGACTGTCTGTAAGTAATTTAGGTCATTTTATTTTTTCTTTTTTTACTTTTTTAATTTTGCAGATAGAGCCTATCTTGAGTGGAAATCTGCCTCCTGGTTTTGATTCAAGTGCATGCCGCAGGGTGTGAGTGTTGTGTAGAAATTTTCATTTTTTTCTTTATATCTAGTGTTGTGTTTTATCCTTAATTATCTTAGTCTGTACGCTAGGATTCCTATGAATTGATTTTTTTAAGGGCCTTTCTTTTGCAATATTGAGCCTCTTCAGACAAAATAGTGCCTATTAGTGATAGCTTTTGTAATGCCTTTATTATCGGTAGCATGTTCCCATTGTGTTGGTTTTTACATAACTTTGGTATTTTTAATCATTGATATTTCCCTAATCTAGTAAATTTAATAATTATTACAAGAAGCTTAATGTCGATTAAACTACAATTATATTCGTATTTGTTTGGGAATGCAGACTCCCTTCTATCCTTGAGAATGACTTAGTATGCCTTTTGTACATAGTTTTAATTTATTGGATTGAAATAATTAATTTTTATCTACTGTCTTGATTATTTGAAAGGATCCATCAAGACTCTTAAGATATGGGCAAAGTGGGTCACATGAATGAGATGAGTTTTGACTTCTTTACAAGTACAAGTGAACTGCTTGGCTTAGTAAATCTACGCCTGACATTGATACTCTTAATCAAATTAGTTAAAATGGGATATTAATTATGATTATTTCCCATAACCCACCTATAGGGATCATGGCTGACACAATTTCGTAATTATGCTTCTGTGCTCATGAATCTGATTATTATTTCCTAATTTCGTGAAAAATGCAGGTATGTTGGCAACATTCACCCACAGGTGGCTGATGCCCTTCTCCAGGAAGTTTTCTCTAGCACTGGTCCCATTGAAGGATGCAAGCTCATTAGGAAAGAGAAGGTCATGCTTCTTTGCCCATAGCCTCTTCTCAGTGTCTTGTTGTCTTTTGGGGGATTAAACTGGCACCTGTAACCTTTACTTTTGTCATTCTATTTCATTAAGATCTATATAATGCTTGAGCGAGATTTTTTTCGCCTTTCTAAATTTTATCGTGACATGCTTTGTGCAGTCATCTTACGGTTTTGTGGACTATTTTGATCGTAGATCAGCTGCCCTCGCTATTGTGACACTTAATGGGAGGAATTTGTGAGTAGAAACCCTGACATCTATTCTAGTTTATTATTTCTCTGTCCACTGTATCAATATTTTTCTATTTCAGGTTTGGTCAGCCTATCAAAGTTAATTGGGCATATGCAAGCAGTCAAAGAGAGGAGACATCAGGTTTACCTACTAAGGGATATGAGCTTTTTCAACTGCAATCCTATTTTCCTGTCTTTGGGAACTTTTTTATTCTTTGTTCTTTATTTCATATCTGGTTAAAGGAAACTGATCCTTGTGTATTCATATTATGCAGATCATTATAATATTTTTGTTGGTGATCTTAGTCCTGAGGTGACTGATTCTACATTGTTTTCTTGTTTCTCTGTTTATTCCAGCTGTTCGTAAGATCCATATTCTTACTTTGTTTTCATAGTTATTATTTTTTGTTTACTAGCACCAGAGATTTGGAAATGCTTCTATAACATGAAAGTAATTTGTATGCTCTCTGGTAACAGAGATGCAAGAGTTATGTGGGATCAGAAGACCGGGCGTTCTAGGTGTTATGGATTTGTCTCTTACAGGAACCAACAGGTATTGGAAGTATTATATCAATCACTTTCTCTTCTGTCATATCAATTTATTCTGTAAGTTCAGTTTTCAATATTGTTCATTTCGTGATTGTCTATTTGTTTGCTCTTTTTTTCATTACTTGTGATGCCAGGATGCCCAAAGTGCAATTAATGACTTAAATGGTAAGTCCGTGTGCTCTTCTACAATATGATTTTATCTATCTTAATTGTTTTTATGGATAAAAAATATTTAGAAAGCAATTAACAACAAAGCTAATGGTTGTGTTGATAATTGCAGGGAAATGGCTTGGGAGTCGACAGATCCGATGTAATTGGGCCACGAAAAGTGCTAATTCCAAGGATGATAAGCAGAGGTCTGATTCTAAGAGTATTTTGGAGCTAACAAGTGGTCAATCAGGTCAGTCAGTTATTTATATTTCATTTTAGCATGGCTATGAATCTTGCATTTCATGCTGATTGTTGGCTTTCACATTGTTTATATACAATTGTATTCTATCTTGTGCAGAAGATGGTCAGGAAAAGAGTAATGAAGATGCTCCTGAGAATAATCCCCATTATACAACTGTTTATGTGGGCAATCTTGCTCCAGAGGTAAGAATTGGTTTTCTGTCATTACAGTCTGGTTTTTTTGGGGCATCTTTCTGTGGAGAGTAGCAACGTAAAGTGGTTTATGCCCATGTTTCGACCTGCTTTTCCACTTATGGCTGCTGTTTTCCTGCCTTGATGAGTTCAAACTCTGCAATGGACCATGTTGCTATATCAAAATCCCTCATCATGTTATAATAATGGAAACTTGTTTACTTGAACTGATAGATTCTGAATCTCAAGGAAAATTCTGGGACCTTTTTTGCAACAATATGCAGATGACCTCTGTTGATCTTCACCGTCACTTCCATGCCTTTGGTGCTGGAACTATTGAAGATGCTCGTGTGCAACGTGATAAAGGTTTTGGTTTTGTACGTTATAGTATGAATGCTGAAGCAGCTTTGGCTATTCAGATGGGGAACGCACGGATTCTTTTGGGTAAACCGATCAAGGTATACATTACATATAAATGACAGTTTTTCATATCTTTGTGGTAGATAAATACTATTAAAATGACTAATTGATGGTCAGGTGAACTTTAGTTTTGATGTGACATGATTTAAGCCCGGAAGGTTTTACTATTATAATCTACATTTATTAATGGCTACAATATTCTTTTGAGATTAAAATTTTGGAAGAGAATCAAAGTTGAATGTCTTGTATTAGAAATATAGTTTCAATCCTGGGATTTGAAATTGCTGCCTATTCTCTATCTAATTCATGCAAGCCATGGAGGCTTTAAACCCCTCCTATAAAAGGGTAGATTGTTTGACTTGCTAGTTGCTGCTTGTCTCATTGTTTTATGGTTGATGATTCTGCTTTTTCATGCATAAAATTAATCTTTGTATGGTTGATGATTCTTTTTTTTCATGCATGAAATTAATTGTTGTATGGTTGATGATTCTTTTTTTTTAATGCATAAAAAAAATCGTTGTAAGGTTGATGATTCTGTTTTTTCATGCATGAAATTAATTGTTGTATGGTTTGATGAATCCGTTTTTTCATGCATAAAATTAATCGTTGTATGGTTGATGATTCTGTTTTTTCATGCATAAAAATAATATATATGTGACTTCTGATTGACTAAGCTTAATGCTAAAGAGGGGAGGTTGATTTTATCGAGGATGTCATTTTATTTTGTATGATTGAATTCATTCATCATTTTTCTTTCTTTGTAGTGCTCGTGGGGTAACAAGCCAACTCCTCCAGGAACAGACACCACCCTGCTTCCCCCACCAACTGTGACACATAGTCTTTCAACTATGGACCTTTTGGCTTATGAACGACAAATGACATTGATCAAAATGGGTGGGGTTCAAGCCCTCATGTATCCCCAAGGTCAGCATGCCCTTAAGGCAGCTATGGGGATGGGTGGTGTTGGGACTAGTCAAGCTATTTATGATGGTGGTTTTCAGAATGTTGCAACTTCCCAGCTCATGTACTACCGGTAATTATATGTTGAAAAGTCATGACCCATAATATATTTATTCTTGCTTGGATGAATGTAATATGAAAAATTGTATGGTTCGTCACTTCCTTGTGTGTCTTGGGTTTGTAGTTGTTGGTTAGGTTGCTGTATTATAACATATATATCTTGTGGACTGGTACTGTTTTTATATTTTATTTTTAAGGGAGTTTTACCAAATTTAGGTAAGTTTGATATTTTACCTAGTGGTATAGTCAAAAGTTGAGAATATTATTAGAAACAATTGTTTCGTTTTTTTATTTTATTTTCACAGATTAAGCACATTGATTACCTTGTTTTCAATTGATGTATTTATTGATCATCTTGTTTTAAATTGATGCATTTTATTCATCTTATAGCTATATTTATGTCATTTTAAGTCAATTTTTAGCATCACTTTTTTTCTAATTTTTTAATTCAAAATTCTATGGGTTGCATGTTAGTAAAAGTTTAATTCTATTCAATTTAAGTTTTTCCTAAAAAAAAATCTTAAAACCAAAACAAGAAAGAAAAATATAATTAAAGCATAAAAAAAAGTAATAATAAAGTTATTAAAATGTATTAATTTAAAAAAAGTTAATTAATGTGTTAAATATATAAAAATAAAAAACTAAAATGTCAATTTTCTCTTGTCCTATCGTGTGCGTTCATTGTAGAAGGTATTGTTATCTGGTAGATTCTTATGAACTGGAGCATAAATCTATTGTCGAATAAAATTATTTTGATGGTATTAGTTATGTAAGTAACATATATACCTTTTTTATCTCAATTTTTTTATGACGATTGATTATCTCTACTTTTTTTATCTCAATTTTTACTTAATTTTTAAAAAACGATAAATATTTATGTTTTGGTGTTAGAATTTGATCTTTTTATTATCTCCAAAATTTTGCAAAAGTGAACTTAATTTTTTTTATATTTAATTATCTCAACCTTTTGCCAAGTACGTGTATAATTATTTCAAATTTTTTTAGTTTCTATAAGATGATAAGCATTATATTAGTTTGACATTCTTTGTTGGTAATGAAATTTGATCTTTTGATTATCTATAAAATTTTGCAAAAGTATGTATATAATTATCTCATGTTTTATTTAAATTTTTTAAATGATAATTTTTTTATTATTTGTATAATATTATTTTTTTCTAATTTTATATGGCCTATTTCATGAATAATAATAATTATTAAAGTGTGAATGGTCAAGAATATTTTCCTAATTTTGTACGTTCTAATTCATTTATATGATAGTAATGTCTTAAGTAACAATTATCTACCTTTTATCTCATTTTTTCTATTATGATTAATTATCTTAACTTTTTGTAAAGTACGTGTATAATTATGTAAACTTTTATTTAGTTTTTATAAAACGATAAACTTTATATTAATTTAACGTTCTCTTTTGGTGATAGAATTTGGCCTTTTTGATTATCTCTAACTTTTTGCAAAAAATTAGCTCAATTCCTTTATTATAATTAATTATCTTAAAATTTTGCAAAGAATGTGTATAATTATCTTAATTTTTATTTAGTTTTCATATGGTGATAAATATTATATTAATTTAATGAGTAAAAAAATATATTTTTTACTTTGTAATGTTATTTTTTAAAAAATTTTAAGTACTATTTCATACATATGATTACGGGTGAGCACAATATCCGATTAATTCGAAAAATCCGATCAAATTCAAAAAAAAATGAATGGTTTTGATTCGAAGTCGGATCGAATTCGGATTGGATTTTATCAATCTGTTCGGATTCAGATTCGGATTGAAAATATTCAAATCTGAATAATCCAATCCGATTCGATTCGATACATTTATATATTATTTTAAAATATATATAATAATTAATAAACCTAATTATCTAACCTAACTTATTAAACCTAGTCGTTAATCTCTTAAGAAACCTAATACTTTTTTCTTTGCCTTCATCTTTCTCTCTGCCTCCATCCTAATATTTTTCCAACTGCTTCCATCTTTCTCTCTGCCTTCATTGCTAGTTTCAGGTTCTGTTACTCGACATTCTGTTGCTTGTCGTTCTGTTGCTCGTTGTTCTGTTGCTTTCTGTTCTGCTATTCGTCGATCTGTTGTCGCCGTTTTGCTGCTCTCTGTTCTGTTGCTCGTCGATCTACTGCTCGTCGTTCTGCTGCTAACTGTACTGCTGCTCGCCGATCTACTATCGTACCTCTGTTGTCCCAGTCGCAGCTCGCTGCTCGCCGATCGCTACTTGCCAGTCTTTGCTCTGCCATTGTTGTTTGAGTTCGGTGTTCGCTCCTGTCACTTTTCATTGTTCTTCATCATCATACACAGAAGGTTATATTTGTTTGAACTTTTTTCTTTTTCTGAATTTTGATTTCAGATCTAATATTCAAATGCTCTGTTTTGTTTGTTATTGATAGTTATTACTTTTGTTTCAAATTGATGTGTAAGCAAGAAGCTATCTAGAACTTATTGTGTGATTTATTGTTTTTTTATAGTAATTTTCAAGAGCTATAAGATGAAATTATGAGTCTGAGTGGAAATGTGATGATATTATAGAACAAAAATTAGGTAACATTATAAGAAAACTTTGAACGATCATAACTTTGTGCTGGGAGGTCTATTTTAGAAGAATATTTTTTTGATTCCATGTAACTTTTCGATATTTAGGAACGACAAACTACCAAAGGCGGTTTGTCTAGAATTTTCCCAAAAAAAAGCTGTTTTTCATGCTTTAATTGAGTTACAAATTTTTTTAAGATACTTTTAAAATATTGAGGTCTATTAATATTGAACAATCATGTCCAACATCACCCTACATCTATGTGCACATTTTTACAATTATTTATTGCAAATGTCTAATATTTTTTTCTACAACTATACAAATGACTTTAGATAAAGATAATGATACACTTTATGTGATTGAAGAAGTAAATAAGGATGAAAGTGCAACACAACCAACTCAAGAAGAAGATTCTGTAAGTACTCAAATTCCTGACCTTTGCATTGATTCTAAAGAAGAAGGTAAAAAAAATTTCTCTAGATCTAGTAGTGAAGCATGTACTCATTTTACCATAGAAGGGATAAGGCAACATCGCAAAGCTATATGCAAATATTGTAAGAAACAATATAAGTATGTGTCAAGCAAATCTGGCACGTCAAATTTGCTTACACACATTGCTCACAATTTTAATGTTGAAAGATGTAGAGAAAAAATGGTAAAAATGATAATAAAAGATGAATTGTCATTTATTATCGTAAAAGGTGAAAGATTTAAGGAGTTTATTGAAGAGCTACAATATTTGTTTAAAATCCCTTCTCGGTGGACTATTACAAGAGAGTGCTTGAATTTGTACTTTACTGAAAGAGTAAAATTGAAAGAGTTGTTGAATAGAACTAGTAAAAGAATGTCTTACCACTGATACATGGACATCTTGTCAGAATTTATGTTATATGTGTTTAACTGTTCATTTTGTTGATAATGGTTGGAATTTACAAAAGAGAATCTTGAACTTTTGTCAAGTTCCAAATCATAAAGATGATACACTTGGTAGAGCGATTGAAGCATGTTTGTTAGATTGGGGCATTGATAGGATATTATGTATTATAGTTGATAATGCAAGTTCTAATGATACTACAATTACTTATTTGAAAAAATGTGTTAATGGTTGAGGTAATACAATTTTAGAATCAAAACACTTACACATGCGATGTGATACACATATTCTGAATTTAATTGTTGAGCAGGGTTTGAAAGAGTATAACATATCAATAAATATGATTCGTGCTGTTGTAAGATACGTGAGAGGATCACCAATTAGACTACAAAAATTTAAGAGTGATGCTTAAATGGAAAACTCTCTACTCAAAAACTTGTTTGTTTAGATGTTACGACAAGGTGGAATTCAACTTATTTGATGTTGGATTATGCAACTTATTTTCCAAAAGCATTTGAAATGTTAGAGATCACTGATTTGGGATACTATCAAGAGTTTTGTCGAGATGAAATTAAACAAGCTCCGACTATAATGGATTGAGATAATGCTAGATATTTTGTCCAATTTTTGAAAGTTTTTCATGAAACAACATTATTGTTTTCTGGATCTTTGTATGTGACTTCTAATTTTTCTTGGATCATATTTGTTTTATTCATGATCAACTGGATATGTGGAGTAAATGTGAGGATTACATTATGATGAAGATGACTAGTGATATGAAGGTAAAGTTTGACAAATATTAGGGAGGAATATCTAAAATGAATATGATGTTATTTGTGGCTGTTTTACTTGATCCTAGGCATAAATAGTGTTCTTTACATCTAAGTTTGCTAGAATTGTGTAATGAGGATGAGATTGAGGCATCAATGAGTTCAAAAAGGGTGACTTAAACTTTCAAATATATATTTTGAATATATATAGATTTATTTGTTATCAAATATATATTATTATGTTTATTAGCTCATTATTTATGTATATTTTAACTTTTTAATTTTGATCATGCAGATGTTCTTGATGGTATTGGTAACTTAAATCTTGAATGATTATTAAAAAGAGTTATTGTTATTTTAATTTTGGAGAGTGAAGTTAATTTATGTAATTGATATTTAATTTTTTGGAGTTAAATTATGTAATTAATGTTGAATTTTTTCTTTTTGATTATTTTTAATCGTTGTCTACTTTTTAATTTGTATGAAAAATATTTTTATTTTAGATTTTTTTATTTTATGTAATTTTTCATTTTATATGTTAAAATTATATCAAATTTGGATTTGTTCAGATTGACATTTATAGCGGTTCGGATCAGATTGATATTTCATAATTTGTTTATTTATGTAATTTTTTTAATAGATTTAACTTAAAATTTTGACCCTATCCGATCGGATTGAAATTTAAAGCGGATTTAGATTGAATAATTTTCGAATTGAATAATTTCAGATTGGATCATATTTGGATTGACTTAAAATTGGTGGATTCGGATTTGTTCGAATTGACATGTACAACAGATCGTATTCGGATTGAATAATTTTCGGATCGGATCAGATCGGATTCGGATTTACTTAAAATTAGCGGTTTCGAATTTGTTCGGATTGACATGTACAACAGGTCGAATTCAGATTAAATAATTTATAATTTGTTTCAGATCTGATCAAATTTAGATTGACCTAAAACTTGTAGTTTCGAACCGATGCTCACCCCTACATATGATAATAGTATTTAAATAATAGTTATTCAGCTTTTTTATTTTAAAATATTTTATTATGATTAATTATTTAATTTTTGCAAAGTATGATATCTATGAGTGATTTATGGAATTAGTAAAATATTTAGATTAGATTTTATTTTTACTAAATTTGTTTGAATGCAAGATTTATCACTATTATAATAAAATATTAACTTATCGTGGTAAACTATATCACAAATGACTTTCAAATACTTCCCACATTATATGAATATTTTTCAAGTCAATATCTTTTGACACTAAACCAATATTTTTTTATGAATTTTATTTATACCAAAATTGCTTCAAGATCAGATTTATCATTATTATTGTAAAGTATTGTCTTGTTGTGATAATCTTATCAATCTTTTCAATATCTTTTCACATTATGTCAATGTTTTATCAATTTTTTTTTTATCAAAATCGTCCAATTAAGACTTATTATAATTATAATAAGGCATTTACCGTGTCCTTTTAAGACATACTATGATATTAGATGATAATGTTAAGGTTTTCACATTAATCAATTTCTTATCAAAAATTCTATTTTTTATCATAGTCATTGGAATGTAAGACTTATTATGAGATAAAACTTACTAAGATTATAATAAAATTTACCTTCAAACAATTTTAATGAAAAATAAAAAAATAATTAAAATCAGATTTTGAATTTTCGTATAATTATCTCATTTTTGTTTAGTTTTTATAAGGAAATAAAAATTATATTAATTAAAAAAAAATTTGTTGATTGCATGTTTACCTTTATGATTATCTCTAATTTTTTTCAAAATTATATGTATAATTATTTCACCTTTTATTTAATTTTATTTAGTGATATATATATAAATTATTATACATATGATGAAATATCATTACAATATTATACCAAGATTTTATATTTTTTTAAAATATTTAATATATTGAAAACATTCAAATGTTTGATTGGATCTTATAATTTTTATTATTAATGTATTTAGATTATTAATTTTTTATTATCTAAATTATACGTATAATTATCAGACTAAAATGTTTTGCTTTTTTATTTTCTTAAAAGTTGTTTTAAGTTTCAAACTATAAGTAGAGGTATAACTAGTTAAACATTAATCCTTATAAATAAGAATGATTAAGTTTAAAATCGATCATTCAATTAATCTTATTATTTGATTAATTACCTTGTATTATTAGTGCAAAGTATATTCTACTTGTAAGCATAGAGAATGTTTGAATCTCATCATTGTATATTTATGAATGTGTAACTATTTATTTAAAAAAAATTAATATTTTTACAAAATTGAAATCATCTCTTATGCAACAAGTAAAATTATAATATTTGATCAATCTAGATGCTGAAACCTCTTTTATTAAACATAAAGAGTAGTTTTGCAAACTTAAATAGTTTTATTTTATTAATTTAAGTTAAATAGATTTTTTAAAATAATAAATTCATAATCTAAATGATATAGGTATATAACATTTATGAGAGATGAAATGTTCAAATATAACAATGCAATATAGATGAATGCCAGATAAAAAAAAAAGTTCGAAAAGATGGATCACTCTTATAGTATTTCATATATTAATTATTTCTATCATAATTCATTTATTTTAAATAAATTATCATGCAATAATATATCACACTATCTAAATTACATGCATTTGTGTGTGTAACATATATTATTGTATTATATTAGATGATTTTGATTAATAAAACAATTTTACACTACATTATACTATTTATATTATTTATATCAGACTTTACAAAAAAATCTCACATAAAAGTTCTCCTCTTCTAAAAAAAGTGGAGATTTCAAAAAGTCAAATATAATAATGTTATTATAATTTAAAAATAAAAAAATTTGAAAATATTTTTCAAGATATATTTACATAATTATACGATTTTAATATTTGACTTAAAAATTTAAGTAAAATACAAAAAATATATCATTTTAAAAGAATTTGTATAAATTTACAAACACATGTATATACATATAAAAGGATATATTTATGAATATATTTGTAATATAATAATATATAAATAATTTTTTATTTACTTTTTACACGTATATGACTGGTAAGATTTGAATCCCATTTAAATCTCAACCATCATCAATATTATAAAAAATTATGTAATAAATTAAGATTATTGATATGTCTCAATATTAGTATATATAGTATAAAAAATTTACTTTTCACTATTCGCTTTTTAATTTGTTATTGTTATTTATTATGTAATTGTTTATTAAAAAAAAGCTATCTTAGATATATAACTATTGTATATTGGCATACATAAAAAAAGAAGATAATTAATGAATGGTGATATATATACAGAGATAGAGAGATAGAAAAATAAGGAAATAAACTCCAACAACTATTAAAAGAGAAATAGTAGCAAAAATATAATAGAAAAAAGTCAAATATAATAAAACTTAAAAGAAGTCAAACACTTAATATTTGTGAATTATTCAACAATAAAAATAGTCCAAAATATTTATCTGGGTCAATTTATATAATTTTAAAGCTTTAATATTTGACCTAAAAATACTTAAAAACATGCACCTATGTATCATATCACAATCTAATTGTGTAATTTGGATAAAGGTAATTTTATTTTTTTAAGGAAAAAAATAAATTATAATTTAGATATTAGTAAGATGGTTAAAGAATGGATAATCTGTTAACAAAAAAAAACAGAAAAAAGAAGATATTAATCTGTTAAGATATGTTTTAATAAGCTAATTATTTGTTTTTCTTGAAACTTATATAAAGAGAGCTAAGGCTTCCATAAATCATAAGACATCAAAATGGGTCATTCAATTTTATTGTTCACTTTCTTTTTACTTTTCTTATTCATTTTTTATGCTCAAGCTACTCACGTTTCCTATGATGGAAGTGTTGGTGTGTGCTATAACAGTGGCAGACACAAATGCTCAATGGAGTAAAACATTGAGCAGACAATAATATTAGTGGAGCCATAAAACCTGGATGTGCAGGTTTTATGGTTATTGTTTAATTTTCGTTTTCCTTATATACATATATTGTAAACTCTTGTAAACATGATACAGAACAGAAAGAATATGAAAATACATGATAATTATCAGAGAATATTTTGACATGGTATCAGAGCAGGTTATTGGTGACTAATGAAACTACCTGCTGATTTCTGATGGAACTACCATTTTGATTTCTGAATCTGATTTGCTGATTTGTTGATTTGCTGATTTGCTGATTTGTTGATTTCTGATTTCTGAATTCTGATTCCTGAATTCTGATTCCTGAATTCTGATTCCTGATTCCTGAATTCTGATTTCTGATTTCTGGGTGGCTGCTGATTGTAGCACCTATTTTCGTTTTTTTTTGCTGAGTTTTGATCTCTGGTTTGTATTTGTCCCGAAGCTGTTTCTGGTTTCTGATTTCTTATTTCTGAAACCGATCAGTTGCAATACTGGAAAAAAAAATCAAGTAAAACAACAACATCAGTACAAAGAACATTGTGTAAGGCGTAACAACAAAACCTGAGGGGATAGATAGACAGTGCAGCCTCACCAGTGCTGCGACCATCTAGTATTCAGAGTCACCATTTCTTCTCAACGTCAGTTCCGCCGTTGCAACCTCAATAGAACACTTCAGGGAGCCATACTGATCTAGCTGCTCATTCGAACCACTCGTGAAGCTGTCGCAGTTGGCCAACGTCTCTTACTCGTTGGGGCTGGTGAAGCTGTCGTGAAGCTGTCGCAGTGGCCAACGTCTCTTACTAGCAGTCATCGTGGAGAAACTTGGAACGAAGAAGAAGAAGAGCGCTGCTTCACAGAGATGGAGGACCAAGTAGAGGGCTGACTCCGGCTGGATGCTTGTAGTCGGCTAGGGCTCTTCCATCAGAAGAAGAGAGGCGCTGCAGAGGGCAGCGTGAAGGTTGTGCAAGGGCTGCGCGAGGGCTGGGCGAGAGAGAAAAAAAGAAGAAGGGGATTTAGGGTTACGAAGGGCTGCGAAAATGATTTAGGTTTAGAAATTTTTCTTTATATAGTGTTGTACGAATTGTAAAAAAAAAAAAAAAAAAAGGAAGAAAAAAAATTTTAGATTTCATGGCGGAATCTAGAGATTTAACTACCAATTTCATATTGGAAGATTTAACGGCGAAAATGACGGAAGTTTTAACTAGAGCTCAGATTAGCTCACAACCTCCATCAACTGAAGCGTCGACTGCTCCCATTAGTATCAAGTTGGGAGGATCCAACTATGCCTTATGGTCCCAGGTAGTGGAGATGTATATCTCTGGCAAAGACAAACTGGGATATATTAATGGGGACTTTCCTCAACCTGTTGAAACCGACCCCTTATTTAGGAGATGGCGTACTGAAAACGCCATTGTCAAAGGATGGTTGATCAATTCGATGGACCCCTCCTTAATTGCAAATTTTATCCGATTCCCAACTGCAAAACAGGTTTGGGATTCGGTGGCTACCACTTATTATGATGGGACAGACACGTCTCAAGTATATGATCTTCGCCGTCAAGTTACTCGTACGAAACAAGCGGGTGGATCCATTGAAAAATACTACAATGACCTTCAAGGGTTGTGGCGTGAAATTGATTTCCGTCGTCCTAACCCAATGGAGTGTGCGATTGATATAAAAAAATACAACTCCATCGTACAGGAAGATCGAGTGTATACCTTCCTCGATGGACTTGATGATAGATTGGATAAAACTCGAAGTGATGTGCTTCAGATCAAACCATTCCCTACGGTGGAACAAGCCTATGGATTCGTCCGTAGGGAAGAGGTCAGGCAGACCGTGATGATCACAGGTGTAGATACGACACCCGGAGCTGTTATGGCTTTTAAAGGGGTCAAGGGACATCATAACCTAATGCCACCAAAAACAGGAACTTCCTTGGGTAGCAAGAAATCCACGGGAAATCCACCATCTCTTGACATGAAATGTGGCCATTGTGGAAACTCCAAACACACCCGTGAAAACTGCTTCAAACTACATGGGTATCCAGAATGGTGGAATGATCTTCAAGCACGGAAGAAACGGGACACTACTGGGCGAGCAACTGTGGCTACCAATAATGCCTCACTATCCCTTACTTCTCAGGCCGAATCTTCCCAAGATCCAGGTATTTCAAGTAAAGCATTTCACATCTCTACTCGTAATGAGAAAGATGAGTGGATTCTAGACTCTGGAGCTACAGATCACATGACATTTGACCCAAACGATCTCTCCAATACAACCCAGCCAAGACGGAGCCGTGTTGCCAATGCAAATGGGGTCACTTATCCAGTTACAGGAGCTGGAACAGTGACCTTATCTCCTTCATTATCATTATCTAATACTTTGCTTGTATCCTCTCTGTCAAACCGACTAATGTCTGTAAGTCAGGTCACTTCAGATCTTAACTGTGTAGTACTGATGTATTCTACTTTTTGCCTTCTACAGGATATTCTCACCAAGGAGATCATTGGGCGTGGTACTAGGAGAGGAGGGCTATATTATGTGGATGACCTCAGTTCAGGAAGAGCCAATCACATGCAACATACTGTTGGTAACAAGGAACGACAGATTTGGCTATGTCATCGTAGATTTGGGCATCCATCATTCGGGTATTTAAAGCACCTACTCCCTAGTTTATTTTCAAATATCACACATTCAGATTTCAAATGTGATACTTGTATCCTAGCAAAAAGTCATAGGGCGTCTTATCCTATGAGCATGAATAAAAGTGTGGCTCCTTTTGCTTTGGTACATTCTGATGTTTGGGGACCTTCCCCGGTCATTACGTCATCGGGTCATCGTTGGTTTGTTATTTTTGTTGATGATTGTACACGAATGACATGGCTTTACCTTCTCAAACATAAAGATGAAGTATTTGCTACATTTCACATGTTTCACACCATGGTTCAAACACAATTTTCTGAAAAAATTAAGATACTTAGGTCTGATAATGGAGGGGAGTATGTTAATCAACAATTCCGGACATACTTTGACAACCATGGTATTCTCCATGAAACCTCATGTTCACAAACCCCACAACAGAATGGGACGGCGGAGAGAAAAAATCGGCATATTTTAGAAACGGCTCGGGCCTTACTAATCGGTGCACATATGCCTCATAAATACTGGAGTGATGCTGTTACTACAGCGTTGTATCTACTGAATCGAATGCCCACAAAGACCTTACAATTTCAGACTCCATTAAAGGTGTTATCTGATCATCTTCCTCTGCCTACTATTTTGATGCTTCCGCCCCGAATTTTTGGATGTGTTGCTTTTGTCCACCTCCATAAAAATCAACGAACTAAGTTAGATCCATGTGCTGTCCGATGTGTATTCTTGGGGTATGGTGTACAAAAAAAGGGGTACCGATGTTATGATCCAATTGCTAAAAGAAACTATACTACCATGGATGTCACCTTCCTCGAATCAGAATGTTTTTTCCCATCACCAGTATCCAATTACACTCTTCAGGAGGAGAGTTATGGTGAAGAACGAAATTGGCTTAATGTTGAAATATTAGACACGAGTCCAACATACTCGGAACGTGCCAATAATATAGAGGAGCCCGTATCTAGACCCGAGCTTGAACTTCCACGAACTGAAGCTGAAGTAGTAATTGAATCTCCAGAAGATGAAGTGGCTGATGTACCCCTCCATTCTCTAGTACCCAATGATCCTCCTGCTGAGAACACTCCTGAGGTAAGCTATCCTATCACACCTTTACAGACTAATGCTATAGATACATCTGTTGGTTATGTTTTACCTTTCAGACACAATCGAGGTAAACCTCCAAATCGATACTCCCCAGAAAGAGAAGAACGACAACCCAAGTATCCAATAGCAAATTATGTATCTACTCAAAGGTTATCAGAACCTATCAGGGCATTTGCACAAACACTCTCCTCGTGTCAAATTCCGAGTAGCATTGAAGAAGCCTTATCTGATCCAAAATGGTCTCAAGCTATAAAAGAGGAATTTGAGGCACTGCAGAAGAATAACACATGGGTGTTAAGCGAGTTGCCTCAAGGGAGGAAGATGGTAGGATGCAAGTGGATTTTCTCCATTAAGTATAAAGCAGATGGGTTAGTTGATCGTTACAAGGCGAGGCTTGTAGCAAAAGGATATACACAGAAACATGGGATAGATTATCAAGAAACCTTCTCACCTGTGGCTAAACTAAAAACTGTGAGAGTTTTGTTATCTCTTGCAGCAAATTTAGATTGGTCATTGCACCAACTTGACGTGAAGAATGCCTTCCTTCATGGTGACCTTGAAGAAGAGATTTACATGGATATCCCACCAGGATATACTGTTACATCAGGAAAAGAAACTGCATGTAGATTACAACGAGCATTGTATGGACTAAAACAATCACCTCGAGCGTGGTTTGGTAGGTTGAGTTCAGCAATGAAGAAATATGGGTTCCAACAAAGCAACTCTGATCATACTCTTTTCCTAAAACATCGATTAGGGAAGATAACAGCCCTTATAGTCTATGTAGACGACATGATCATTACAGGGGATGATAAAGAAGAAATCTCTAAGCTTCAAGAACAACTGTCAAATGAGTTTGAAATGAAGAACTTAGGAGGGCTCAAATACTTCTTAGGTATTGAGGTAACAAGATCAAAACAAGGCATATGTCTTTCCCAAAGGAAATATACTCTGGACCTACTAGCAGAGGCAGGACTACTAGATTGTAAACCTGTCGATATTCCAATGGTTCAAAATCATAAACTCGGAGAATATGTGGACCAAGTACCAGCAGATAAACAGAGATATCAACGGTTAGTAGGTAAACTCATATATTTATCTCATACTCGACCCGATATTGCTTATGCTGTGAGTGTCGTGAGTCAGTTCATGCACTGCCCAAGTGAAGACCATATGGATGCGGTCATGCGAATACTTCGTTACTTAAAATCCTCCCCTGGGAAAGGACTTATGTTTTCAAAGAATGGTCAATTGAAAGTCCTTGGATATACAGATTCAGACTGGGCAGGGAATATGAAGGATAGGAAATCTACTGCTGGGTACTTTACTTTCGTGGGGGGCAACCTTGTCACATGGAGGAGCAAGAAGCAAAATGTAGTTGCCTTATCCAGTGCTGAAGCTGAATTTCGAGGAATGGTCAAGGGAATATGTGAGCTCCTTTGGTTGAAAAAACTTCTAACTGAGATTGGTGTTGCTCCTAACTCTGAAATGAACTTATTTTGTGATAACAAAGCAGCCATTGCCATATCTCACAATCCAGTTCAACATGATCGCACGAAGCACGTTGAAGTGGATCGGAACTTCATCAAACAGAATCTTGAAGAAAAGATTATTAAGCTTCCATTTGTTAAATCAGAAGATCAATTGGCTGATATACTCACAAAATCTGTGTCTGCAAGGAACTTCTACAACTCACTTGACAAGTTGGGCATAAGAGACATATATGCACCAACTTGAGGAGGAGTGTTGGTGTGTGCTATAACAGTGGCAGACACAAATGCTCAATGGAGTAAAACATTGAGCAGACAATAATATTAGTGGAGCCATAAAACCTGGATGTGCAGGTTTTATGGTTATTGTTTAATTTTCGTTTTCCTTATATACATATATTGTAAACTCTTGTAAACATGATACAGAACAGAAAGAATATGAAAATACATGATAATTATCAGAGAATATTTTGACAGGAATAGCCATCACAATTGATGGTCAAAGAAGAGTCATACTTTCTGGTTCTATTCACTACCCTCGTAGTACTACTGAAGTAATAATTTTTAGCTGTCTTTCCTAATTTTCGTTCTTATCAATTACTTTTGAACAAATTAAGAAATTAAATAATGTAAAATAATAATTAATTAATATTGTTCATATATAAATGTGACAGATGTGGCCAGATTTGATCAAGAAAGCAAAGGAAGGTGGATTGGATGCTGTTGAGACATATGTATTCTGGAATGCTCATGAACCTTCTCGACGCAAATATAATTTTGATGGAAATCTTGATCTAATTAGGTTTTTGAAAACCATACAAGAAGAAGGCTTATATGTTGTGCTTCGTATTGGTCCTTATGTTTGTGCCGAATGGAATTACGGGTAAATTAATGTTTTATTTGAAACAAAACGAGTGATGAATCGTACAATTAAAATTTATTTATTTATTTATTAATTATATCACTTAATTAATGTTATAAAATAATAAATAATATTTACTTTAATGAACAGAGGATTTCCAGTTTGGTTGCAAAACATGCCTGGCATTCAAATGAGGACTGCTAATGAAATCTTTATGGTAATTATTAAATTCTAATATATATATATATATATATATTATTTAATTAACAAAAAAGATTTATAACGATTAAATATAAATATTATAGATTTGTTATTTTTCTAATTAAAGTTTTCAAAATTGATTTGAATTTTTAGAATGAGATGCAAAACTTTACAACATTGATAGTTGATATGGTTAAAAAAGAGAAGCTTTTTGCACATCAAGGTGGACCCATTATTCTTGCTCAGGTATATATATTGTTTTATCATTAATAATATATTTATATCTTATAATTTATAAATTCTTTTACTAAATAATTTTATTATTATTTTACTCAGATTGAGAATGAGTATGGGAATGTTGAACAAGCTTATGGAGCAGCAGGTAAAGCATATATTGATTGGTGTGCAAATATGGCTGAATCTCTTAATGTTGGAGTTCCATGGATCATGTGTCAACAACCTGAGACTCCAAAATCAATGGTAATTATTATTTTATTTTTTTCAATTTTTATTTTTATTTATGATATTATGTTACATTAATTATTCTAACTATTATTTTGTATTTAACATTAATGTAGATTAGCACATGCAATGGTTTTTACTGTGATGGATTCAAACCAAAGAATCCTAACACTCCTATAATGTGGACTGAAAACTGGACAGGCTGGTTAGTACATAATTTATCAATTTGTATTATTAATTAATTGCTAAATCATATTAACTATATAACAATTTAAATTAATGAGATTCGAAAATTTATCTATTTATAGAATATTTATACATACATGTATCAATTATATAATAAATACATATATTTACACGTTAATATATCATAATTGACTTAAAATATAACATATCAGATATCTAAGTCGAATTTTACTTATATTATCTTTGAGTTCGTGATGTCCATGAGATTTAGTTATGATTGAACTCGAGTTGCCATTGAGATTAAGTTGTCTCATGGGTAGGACATCTGGGATGTTTTATGCTCATCTTAGACCATATCTTAGACCATAACTTAACTTGTGATTTATAATATCTAAATAATTATCATAATTTAAAATTTAATTTTAATAAATAACTACTAAATCAAACAAAAAGATATATTCAAAATAAAAAAATCAAATCAAACACAAATATATATTAAAAAAAATTAATAACCGTTGCCAATTAATTATATATTTTAAGTTTATATTTAATTAATTAATTATTAATAATTTTTATCTTCTTAATTAATTTAGGTTTAAAAACTGGGGTGGCAAAGACCCTTACCGTACTGCTGAGGATCTTGCTTTTTCTGTTGCCAGATTTTTCCAACGTGGAGGGACATTTCAAAACTATTACATGGTTAATTAATTTTCATACTATATTAAGAATATTAAAAATTCATTATTTTAATAGTTTTAGTTAAATAGTTTTAATTTATTTTTGCAATTAATTTACTAATATTTTTTGTAACAGTATCATGGTGGAACTAATTTCGGTCGAACAGCTGGTGGTCCATATATCACCACTACCTATGATTATGATGCTCCTATTGATGAATATGGTAATTAGTAAATTAATTCTTACTTTAAATTTTAAATTTACATATTTAACTAAATTATTATTCTTATTAATAATTATGTGTATTTTTTTAAAAAATATTATTAATTCAGGTAGTTTGAACCAACCAAAGTGGGGGCATTTGAAGCAACTTCATCAAGTTTTGAAGTCTATTGAATTTACTCTTACTCATGGCAATGTTAATGAGACAGATCTCGGCAATTCTGTTTATGTAAAATATGGATCTTACTAAAATCATTTTTCATTATAAATAAATAAATAATTCTTATTTTATTAATTTTTATTTTTTTTAATATGCAGATAACAGAATATGCAACAAATAAGTCATCAAGCTGCTTTTTTGGAAATGCAAATTCAACAGCTGATGCTACAATTAATTTCAAAGGGAAAAAATACAATGTTCCTGCTTGGTCTGTTAGTATTCTTCCTGATTGTAAAAATGAAGTTTTCAACACTGCCAAGGTGATTTATTAAATCAAATTTAATTTTCAATAACTTTTCATTATTATTAAAAAATTATCATATATTAATATTTAATAATAATAATAATAATAATAAAACTGTATTAATAAATTGGTTTTACTTTATATAGGTGAATGCTCAAACTTCAGTGAAGGTAAAGAAAGAAAACAAGGCTGAAGATGAACCTGAATCTCTAAAGTGGTTGTGGAGACCTGAGAGTGTTGATGAAACTCTAGTTAAGGGTAAAGGAGACATTTCTGCACATCAAATTCTTGATCAAAAGGTTATTGATGATGCCAGTGATTATCTTTGGTACATGACTAGGTAAGTATACATAATTATTGCAAATTTATTAATTTTATTTACATATATATTTTTTAATAATTAAATAATATGGTTAATTAATTACCTTTTTAATTATTCTCTCAGCCTGAATATCAAGAAAGGTGACCCTGTTTGGAGTAAAAATATGACCCTAAGGATTAACGGCACTGGTCAAGTTTTTCATGCATATGTCAATGGGGAATATATTGGTAATTATTAATAAATATAAAATATATTTTTTAAAAGTTTATAAGCAATAATAATTGAAGTGATTTTTGAAATTAATAATTAATAATTTTTTGGTACAAACAGGTTCAAAATGGGGTCCAATTCAAGGAAGTGATGTTGCTTTGGAACAAAGAGTCAAGTTTAAGACAGGAAATAATTTGATCACAATTTTGAGTGCCACCGTTGGATTCCATGTATATTCTGAAACCAATTACATATAATTTTTTTTATATTTTTTAATTAAATAAAAGAGATATTATATTCATAGAATTTAAATTTGTATCCATGGTCTACAATTCAATCCCACGACCTACATAGAATTAATCGATATAATTGTATATAAAATATATTAAATTATTATTATTACTATTATTTAATTTAATTTCTGCATTAATTAACAATGCTTGCTAATTAATTTATGATCCAACAGAATTATGGACCCAGATTTGAGAGGATAGCCAGTGGAATCTTTGGTCAAGTGGCAGTAATTGGAAGAAAGGGAGATGAAACTATTATAAAAAATTTGGCTGGACACAAATGGACTTATAAGGTTGGGCTAAATGGGCTTGAAAGCAAGTTTTTCAGCCCAACTTCGGAAGGTAAATGGTCGGCCCAAGAGCTCTCAATTGAGAGGAGGATGACTTGGTACAAGGTATATTGACACTTTAGTCCCTATTTAGTTTTCCAATTTTAAAATTAATTATGCTTCTTGTTTTTTTATTAAATATAAATAGTAATTACAGTTATTCTTCTTTTTCTTTCCTATTTAATTGCTTTAGACTACTTTTAAACCTCCTTTGGGTAAAGATCCAGTGGTTGTGGATTTACAAGGATTAGGGAAAGGTGAGGCTTGGGTAAATGGGCAAAGTATCGGAAGATATTGGCCCAGTTATATCGCTGGTGATGGTTGTTCTGATGAGCCTTGTGATTATCGTGGTTCATATGATAGCAAAAAGTGCGTTTATAATTGTGGTCAACCTACTCAAAGATGGTACGTAATTATTAATTTATTATAGTTTAATTAATTAATTTATTATTATTATTTTAAAAAATTAATTATTCCTGATTTTTTATTATGAAATTGTATAATCAATATAGGTATCATATTCCAAGGTCCTTCTTTAATGATGTTGATAATACATTGGTATTATTTGAAGAAATTGGAGGCAACCCATCCCTTGTAAATTTCCAAACAGTGACAATTGAAACAGTTTGTGGAAATACTTATGAAAATAACACATTGGAAATATCATGTCAAAATAGACCAATTTCAGCTATTAAGTTTGCTTCCTTTGGCAATGCCAAAGGAACTTGTGGATCTTTTGAGAAGGGAACTTGTGAGGGTGCAAATAATGCCTTGTCTATTCTTCAAAATGTATGTTTTAATCTTACATGCTTTTTTATTTTTATTTTTACTTTTATTTATTATTTATAATTATTTATGTTTTGTTTATTTAAATATTTACAGCAATGTGTTGGCAAAGAGTCTTGTACAATTGATGTTTCTGAAACCAAATTTGGGTCAACAAGTTGTGGTGATATTGACAAGAGACTTGCCGTGGAGGCTGTTTGCTAGATTTTTTATTTTTTAGATTTCATTTCAAGTTTCTTAAGTTTAAGGCTTAGTTTTAAGTAATTTCTTTATTATTTAGTTTGTATATGTTTTAGACTTATTGAAATTTTAAAACATGTTGTTGAAAGTCTTTAGTACTTAGTTAGATATGTTACATTCATCTTTTTAAAAAGTTGGATAGAATTAAAAATTTACAAAATAATTTTTTTTCTATCAATAAAAGTCTAATCGTTAAATAATATGTGCATACTTTTAAGTTTGTAATAAATGAATATGGATTTGGCTGCATTTTAAGGATGAGCAAAAAAATCGTAGGTTCGATTATTTACGGTTATTCAAACTGATAAAATTTAGGAATAAGATGGTTTCGAGTAAAAATCAAACATGAAATAACGAATACGGTTCAGTTACGATTATATTAAAAACCGTATCCATCCGTACTCGAAATTAATTATATTTAATTAATTATTTTTTATATATAATAAATTAAATTATTATTTTTTTGTTGTATTTTTGGTTTTTTTATAACCGTCTCAAACCGTAACAATTTTCGGACGATTTTAGGTATAGATTTTTTAATTCGATTTAGGAACGATTATATAAAAAAAAACCAAATAATTTATAAATGAATTAACTAATAAGAAAAATGTCATGCTTTGAGCTTCGACTCGGTATAAAATTCATGATAAAAAATTAAAAACAATATATAAGATTTATGAGGGAAAATATGAGTTGCTCAAACAAAACATATAACACAATTAAAAAGATGGCTATATAGAACAAGATCAATTGAACATTCACCAAAGCTATATAAAGTTGGGCTCAAATAGTCATGAAATGTGAGCCAATGGTCTGTTGTTTAAGCAGCAACCTCCATTATGAGTTTAGTTGGTATTATTCAAGTGTTTTATTTTTGGAAAATTTTGTTTTATAAATTGTCGTAAGTAAAGTTAGCTTAAATTCACCATAATTAATAAAAAAAATTAATTTATTTTTAATTAAAAATATAATAAATATAAAATAATAGTGATAATTTTAAAAAAAGATTTATTATAAATTTATTTATTTTTACTCTTTCAAATACCTGTAAAGTGTCCATCTGAAAAAGAAAAAAAACTACGTGTACATGCTCCCCCACCCGCGATAGAGCGCGTGGATTGTTTGACGTTTTCTCTCAGAATTCTAGAAAGCTCTTTTATCGTCAAATAAAACCTCACACTTCTTCCGCTAAGCTTTTAGGGTTTTATCCTCTCTACTCCAACAACTAAGAGCTCCAACTTCTTCCGAAAGTTCCTTATCCTCTATCTATTTTTGTCTCAATTGTGCAATCCTCTATTTAAAAGGTAACTTTCATTTCTCATTTCATTTCATAATTAATGTAAATCGTTTTTGTTCGTTCATTTTCAATCTGCAAATCTTCTCGGAACTTAGGAATTCAAGTTCTTTTCTTTTTTTCGAATTTAATTTAGGCAATTATTTCAGAGTAGAGCAACACATGGCAACATCTCAACTCACAGCATCTTCAATTTCTGGAAGGAGCTTGTCCTCATTTGAAGGTCTTAGACCTTCATTGATCAAGTTTACCTCCGTAGGACATGTGAGTTTAACGAACCTCAACCAAAGGTCTTTCAGAAATCTCGTTGTCAAAGCTGCCACTTTGGTTGCACCTAAGGTAATTTGGTCTCTGTATTTGAATTGTAAGACTAAAGACTCATTCTTTTTGTGCTCTGTTGTTGGTTGATTTTTCTTTATTTAATAATTTAATGGAGAGTTTGAATTGTTTTAAACTTTTTACCCTTGTAGTGCCTTTATAGATGTTTAAGCATAATAATGTTCATTATCCAATGTAATGAAAGCTTGGTTTAAAACTCAATAAGTTTGTGCAAGGTTTGTATGTTATTCTTTTGTTTTGCTATCATATTTGTAAACATATTATTGTAAGTCTTAAGCCAATTGTAGCTGTGAACTTGTGGTCTCAATAAGTTAGCTATTTGTTTATTACGCATGCATTATATTAACGTGCTCTGTATAATGACAATGTTGTGGCACGTTTGTCGTGGTATTTTTTATTTGTGAATCCATTGTTAGTTCCGATTTTATTATCTTTGAAACTGGCGTGGATAAAACTTGGTGCTCGTTTAGATAATTGGATGCACTAATAGAACATGCTCTTAATATTATCTGTTTTTCTCACTCTAACTTACACATCTGATAATAATAAGCCTTTGAATTCACAGTACACCTCCATCAAGCCATTGGGCGATAGAGTGCTGGTGAAGATCAAAATAGCAGAAGAGAAGACTGGTGGTGGAATACTACTTCCAACCTCGGCGCAATCAAAGCCACAAGGTGGTGAGGTGGTTGCTGTTGGAGAGGGTAAAGAAGTTGGCAAGAAAAAGCTTGACCTTAGTGTTAAGGTGATCCAATGGTCATTATTTTTGTTGGTGTTTTCTATTTCTCTTTAAGTTTGTAGTTATGGTTCTCTGTAGTATTGATGTCTTATCAACCAAGCATTTGTAGGCTGGCGCACAAATTGTATACTCCAAGTATGCCGGAACAGAAGTGGAGTTTAATGGTGCAAAGCACCTTATATTGAAGGATGATGACATAGTTGGTATTCTTGAATCAGATGATGTCAAGGACCTCAAGCCACTGAATGACAGAGTCTTAATCAAGGTTTGACTATCTGATTCTAAAATCTACATTTGCTAAGGACAGCTTCCATTGTAGTTTTTGTAGTTTTTGTACGTGGTTAATACAGTCGGACTTGGTTCTAGCTTTTGTATGATGACCTACCAAGCAATCCAAGCTTCACAACCCAATTACACCCAATAGAATTGCTATCAATTTTCTCTCACTAAAGCCTTTTTCTCTAAGTTATTCTCTCAATTAATTTTTTTTTAATAATACAATGTACCTATTGGGATGCTCTATTTATAAATACAGAAGCTTCATTTTTATACGTTTTGTCAACTAATTCTTAATTGACTTTTCTTACTTTTTAACAATTTTTAACAAAAGGATGCACCTTTTACTCAATTTTTTTTGTTGTTGGCTTGACAATTATTTTTTTTCTATTTTTTGTTTTATTGTCATTTATTACACCTTTTGGTGCATGTAAGTTTGACCAACATAGGTCTACTTTATCTTACCTTTCAGTTGCATTTATAGGTAGCTGAGGCTGAGGAGAAGACGGCAGGAGGTTTGTTGCTGACTGAGGCAGCCAAAGAGAAGCCCTCCATTGGCACGGTACTTAACGCTTTCAAATATTTATATAACTAAATGGATTGAGCATTTGTTCAGTTTTGTGAGGATGCTAATGCCCTTTCATCGTCTCACTCAATGGAACAGGTTATTGCGGTTGGACCGGGTCCAGTAGACGAGGAAGGGAACCTGAAACCATTGTCCATTACGACTGGAAACACTGTAATGTTCTCAAAATACGCTGGGAATGATTTCAAGGGCAAAGATGGTTACGACTACATAGCTTTAAGGGCTTCGGACGTAATGGCTGTACTCTCTTAATGTCAATTCATTTGCATAATGTGTATTTTTTTTCAAAAAAATTATGGATGAACCTCAAAGAACTTGGTTTTGAATTCGCAACAGTTAGATTAAGATGGTCGTCACCTATAAAGCCTGAAAGCTTCAATTGTGTTACGCTTTTGCTTGATATGAATTTTCATTTTTAAAAGAGGGAATTAACACTATTTAAACTATTTAAATATTTTCATAGGGATGAGGAACTGGTCGTCTGTAGACAAATTACTTTGGTTTATCTATAGTAATACAATAAATAGGAAAAATGATCTAATAGGAATGATATATTGTAATTTAGGATATCATGACGTAATCTTTTGAATTTAAAAAAATGAGATTTAATGAAGTAAGAAAATTATCAATTTTTAATACAATAGCTAATAGTATATTCATTAACAAACAATCACAATAGTTTAATATATAAATAAAATAAATTTATAGAAATAGATAATTTTTTTCAAAAATTTGGACAAATAATAAACTAAAAATACTAATAGAAATGACATTTATGTATTTAGTAAAAATCTTTAATAACATGAAGAAAAAAAAATATAGTTAAAAACAATAATATATCAAGATTTATTTTTAGGAGTAGAAATCACGGATAAATAAAAAGTTAAAAAATTAAAAGATGAATTTAAGTAATGAAAGCATTATATCATAATGTTGGAAAAATAATAATGTTTAAAGAAAAATTAAAAAATATATAACTATATATAGATGAAAACCTAATAGGCGTATCAAAAAATCAAACGTTAATGAAAGCTTTGAGACTCTTAATAGAATAAATGTATTTAGTCCAATAATCAAATACAAAATAACTACAAGTTATAATATAAACACAAAAAAAATTATTAAAAGAAATAAATGAATATAGTTATAATAAACTTTAATAAGATATATAAAGAAAAATTTAGAACTAATAAAATATATATATAACATATAGAAACAATGATATTGTAAGTCATAAATATAATTTCTTAAAATGATTAAAAGTAGAACCAGGAGATCATATGACTTATTCCTATAAATGAGTGAAGGAAAATCTAATGGAAAATATATAACTTCAATTTAATGATATATAGAAAAAAAAATTAGAAGAATAATTCATAACACTAAAAATAAGAATATAGGAAAATTAGTTAGTTTTTTAACATTAACCAATGAAAAATTAAAAGAACAATATAATGAAAAATTATGTAAAAAAAGAGAAAGATGATATAATAATAATCAATTAAACTAATACTAAACCAAAAATTATGACCCCAAAAGGTCATATGAAACCAATTTCATTGTTTAACCACGTGGGAAAGAAATAATAAAGCAAAGGTCAGGAAAGCCTCACACTACTTATTGAAAAAGACAATCACCCAAAATGGAATAAGAGTTGCATTGAGAAATTAGAGTTAATATTCCATCAGAATTCAAGCTCAGTAATAATTATAAGTATAATCCTTTAGATATAGATTATATAAGAGATAGGAAAAAAGTCTTAGATAAATGTGCTAGTAGTATGAGTATACTCATAAAAACCTCTCAAACTACACAAACAAACCCTTCGATTTGTATGGTATTAGTAGCTCATAAATAACAAAAAATGTTAAATTTTGATTTTCAAATTAATAGATTGATAAGATTTATTAATGTAAGGGAATGTTCCACATGAAGATAATATTTAGATATAGTAATAAACAAAATATACAAAGAATTTATTAGAGAAGATAAAGGAAGAACTATCACTGAATCCACTGAAAATGAAATTAATAAAGTCAAATGACATCTAACAAATATGAAAATCTGTAACGTATGTTACATAAATTTTTTATTTGTGAATATGAAATGTATTACTATAAATTGCCACCATCTATGCAAACAATTTATAAGGAAATATTTTTCCAAAAATTATTTTGAACATTACATAAGACTTTAACAGAAAAGTGGAATGAGAGAAATAAGAAAACTATACTAGACTTCTAGGAATAAGAATAAGAATCATTAAAAACTGAATAAGAATAAGAATCATTAAAAACTGGATAATTATTAAATGTCAAGAAAAAAAGTAATATAAACAAATAAGAGGAAATGATAAAATTTGTTGTGATACAAAGGATTTTAGAATACCAAAAAAATATGGATGTAACATAAAACCCTATAAAAAGAAATATAAAAAATACAAGAGATTTAAAAAATATAAATTCAAGAAGCAAGATTTTCAAAAATATAAAAAATTATTTAATAAGAAAACCTATAGGAAAATATTTTTAGAAGAAAGAGTATAAGCCTCTTGAAAATAAGATTTTTTGTTCTTTAGGGAAGAAAAAATGCAAATGTTTGATCTGAAATGAAAGACATTATACCAACGAATGCTAGTAGGCTTCAACATAGGAAAAAAAATTAAAAAGAATTTTCACACAAAGCAAAAATCTTAGAATAACTTTTAAGATAAAATTAAAAACGATTGAGGAATTCAATATAGATGATACTTACAATATTTATCTATTAGAGAAAACCAAGGAGGAAATAACTGACTCAAAATATGAACACTCATATTATAAGTACTCTTCATCATAAGATGAATGATTTGTATAATATTATAAATCCAAATAGTACCTATATAAAGATAGGATTTAAATTTAAAGGATATGCCAACTCTTATTTACATGCATGTATAGATACATGAGCTAGTATGTATATAGCAAGTAAACATGTGTTTTCATACGAACATTCAAAATAGGTATCAAAAGATTTAATTGTAAGAATTACTAATAATATTATAATAAATCTTAATAAGATTTTAAAGGATACATATATAATGATAGAATGAGAAATGTATCATATTCCTACCATATATTAACAGTAAACAGGAGTTGATTTATTGATAATAAATAATTTTCTAAATTTATATCAACCTTTTATATAATATTTAGACAAAACAAGTCTAACAACATTAGATAGTGATACCAATTATATATCAAAAATAAGAAAAAATGTGACTGTATTAACCCAATTTTTATGCAACAACATAAAAGGCGAATATGTGGTTAGATAGAGTAATAAAAACTTTATTTAAAAAATATTTCATTAGATATAAGAAAAAAAACAGAACTCTCTTCTTAATGAAATATAGGAAGATTAAACCCTAAAAGACATCAAAAAACTATTAAAAACAGTAAGTTGAGAAAATCCGTTGGATCCAAAAATAAATAAATCTAAGACGAGTATCAACATAAAATTAAGAAATCTTAATTAAGTTATTAGAGTAAAACTAATGATTTATACTCCAAAATATAAAATTAAATTTGAAAAACAAATTCAAGAACTTTTGGAACTAAAAATCATAATACTAAGTAATTTACCTTACTTTAGTTCATCATTCTTAGTCGTAAAAGAAGAGTAAAAAAGAAAATGATAATAAACTTCAAAAATTGAATAAGAAAACCATTGATGATAGACACTTTATTCTAAAGAATTAAGAATTATTATCATTAATAAAAGGAAAGAAATACTTCTTAAATTTTGATTGTAAAAGTAGATTTGACAAATAAGATTGGATGAAAAATATCCAAAATTAACGGTATTTAGTTGCTCCTAAGAACAACTCCAAAAAATTGTTGTATCATTTGGATTAAAACAAGTCCTAGGTATTTTTCAAAGATATATGGATAACATCTTTAAAAAAATTACAAAATATTTTATTTGTCTATATAGATAATATATTGGTTTTTAATAATGAATTAAATAAATACTATTTGAATATTATTAATATTTTACAATAATACATAAAAGAAGGTATTGTACTAGCTGAAAAGAAAGTATTATTTACTCAATAGAAAAAATTAAGTACTTTTGGGTGAAAATTAAAGATAGAAAACATAATCTACAAACACATATACTAAATAACATTCATGATTTTTTCTAATGAATTGAAAGAAAAAAATCACTTACAAATATTTTTAGGATGTTTAAGATGTGCAAAAAAAACATATATCAAGAAACTTGTAGAAATACAAAAAGCTTTACAAGCAAGATTGAAAAAAGATCATATATGAAAATGAACGGAACAAGATACTCTTAGATAAAGTAAAGGCAAAGATAAAAAAAAATTACCTACTTTATACCATCCGGGCCAGATGATAAAATAATAATTGAAATAGATGTTTTATAAGAAGATTGGTAGAAGCTCTAAAAGCAAAACTATATGACAAAGATAAATATTTTTGTCGATATACATCAGGATCTTTTCAAGTATGAGAGTTAAATTATCACAATAATGAAAGAATATCTAACTCTAAAAAAACTATTAAGAAATTTGTAATATATGTTATAAGTTTTAGATTTATTGTTAAAACATATAGCAAATTTTTTTTAATTTCTTAAGAACTAATATTACAGGTAATTATAAACAATAAAGATTAATCACATGGTAACAATAGTTCAACTACTACAATTTTGATGTTGAACATCACTCGAAAAATAATAATAGTTTAATAGATGTTCTCACTAGAGTATTATCACCTCTAATTATTTTAATGAAACATCTTGATATTAAGATTAAGATAAAACTCCTACAAGAACAACTCGAGCTATTATACCGCGAGAGTTCTCTTATGGAGACATAAAATAAACAAGAAAGATTTGATTGTTCAAAACAACTCTCACCGTCCAAAAGCCCAAAAAGGAATCCTCATTAAAGATTCAATCTAAAGAAGAACCTAATAGTTTGAAAACGAGAATAACATCTCCGAACAATAAAGTTTAATTGGGCTGATGAAGTAGAAAAAGAGGAACAAAAAAGAACTTGTGTTCTATAATAGGCCAAACCAAGAATCTATAACAACTAAGTAAAAGCCATTAAATATATTCTATGGGTTAGTGAAGTAACTCATAGAGCTTTTACCAAAAGAATAGAAACTAAAGAAAGTTATGTCAATTACAAAACACTAAAACTAATAACTCTAAAGAATATAGTAAGAAATTAGTCTGTAGCAGGTTGACAACTCTAAGAAAAATAGTAAGACCTCTGGTATAATTTAGAAAAGCAAATCTCTAAGAGACATCAAAGACAATAAAACATTCAATGTTATTCAAGGAAACATCCCCTAGAAATCCATCAATCATTGAAGCTAAAAAGGATCAATATAGAAGCCTCAATAAACCATAATAGTTGAGTCTCTAGAATTTGGCTAGAAAACCTACACAAGAACACATTGAAGTGAATTAAATTATTCCACATAAAATTTCAAAAGAGCAAGAACGAACTTTAGGAAAAAAAATTAAACCAGGTGACAAGCCTGTTTATTTAAGGTTTTTCATTCACTAATGGACTAGAATGAAGAAAAATATATCATTTCTTACCACTTCAACAAAAAAAATTCAGCATAAAAAAACTTTGTATATTAAGAGGTTAAATATTAGGTTAAATTTACTATGAACTTAGAAATATTGATAACTTTAATAAGATTAAAGTAAACTATTCAACAAGTAAACTCATTATCATTTCTTATAGTAACATAGCTCTTTCTAAAAAAATGGTGAAAAAATTATCAAAAATGAAACAAATTTTAATAGTAACAACTTGAAAATAAGTCAAGAAATAAGGAATGTATTCTGTCTTTATGTCAAAAAATTCACAAAACATCACATATGCATTTACTACCTCAAGATCGAGAAGACAGATGTGTCAACATTAATATCATCAAAAGATTTGGCGATAAAAAACAACAAAGAAAAATAAAGAAAATATGAGTAAAAGACGACAACAAAATATATAGATATACATCTTTAGCTAACAGTATGTTATGCATAACTGGTGTAGTAAAAAGAGACGAAAAGAAAGGAAGATAGAAATATCACAATTTTATGATAAGAAAAATTAAATACAAGAATTTACAACTAAACATTAAATAATTAGTTTGAAAGAAATTAAAATGAAAGATAAAAATATAATTTTATTAGAAAAATTTGATAAAGGTTATCTTTTAACCTTAATTGGATATTTTAAAAATAAGGATAATGAAATTTGTCTTGAAAACTTTAGAAGTTTTAACCCCTTTATAAATATCTATACAAATTATATTAAAGTTATTATAAATTAATCAAAAACAATTACATAATCAAATATATCTAAGACATGGGGAAGCTTATTTAGAGCAGGTAACTAGGTGTGATCTCTTATCAAAACCCACAAATTGGTACGAAAACTATAGAAATAGAAATAATAACATAATATGGATGAAAAAAATTAACATCATTAGTTTTGAAAACACCAATAGTATTAATCATAAAGTAAAAAAATTATAGAAGGAACACCTTGGATAAATATCCCATCCAAAGTATATCATCTATAGGACAATATATATATATATAACATACAAGTGACCCTTAGTCCCGGCTACAAGACAAACCTGCAATCAGAATTTCTACCAAGTAGAAAAATGTAGTCTAGGCAAAGACCACTGAAGGGAAAAAAATTTAGACATGGCAATAAATGCCACTACTTCCTAGAGATGTCAACATAGCAAAATCATGTTTAGCTTCATGAGTGTTCTTTCACAGTATTTACAAACTAAGATAAGAAAATGATGTTAATAACCAAGAGGGGCCATATTGTAAACAATGTATGCCATCCCTGCCATCTTTTTGCCAAAATTTCCCCATTTCAGACCAGTATGGCAACAAATGATTCACGGTTAGAAGCCACATTAAATCATACTTCTCATAATGGAACTTAAGCCACAAAGAACGAGTTACCTATACTGTCCCTAGCTGGTGTATCCTTAGCATCTCACCTGCATATGGTTTGTTCACATCAATTATCGAGGCTCCATGCAAGATGGGGGAAGTTTTGCCTCAATCCTAGAATCTAGGACGGTCAAATTATGCAGCTGAGTTATCGTCGTACTGTCCTCTCCATGCATTCCCACTGTCCGTTGCACTGCAAGCTTGATTAGGAACAGAAACAGGAACATTACCAAGATCTCCATCCAAGCTCATCTGTTGTACTTCAGTAGACGACAATATTCTTATGCTTTGAACACAGCTTACAAATTCCCTGCAAGAAAGGATTGGTTGAGAACAAACTAAAAATATCAAAATGTTAAACCATTCTAATTAGTGGTCATTGACTTACTCCCATGGATCATCACCAACGAGAAGTATGTCATTTTCATGGTCCACATAGACAAGCTTCCAATCTGTCCTCTGTGGATCTTCTAGCTGTCCTTCAATTCCAAACATGCGAGCCAAATCATGCCTTAACTCATCATATTCTTTGTAGCGGGTGACATCAATGCGTCTTCCAACAGAACCACGCTTTTTAACCTGTACCAGTTTAAAGTAATATTAGGCATTTGGAATTATCACAATTCACAAAATCACACTATTTAATAATAGCAGGCCAGCTTCAGGAGACAATTCCAGCTCAAATTACATGAAAATATATTATTTTCTAAAGCTTTTGGTGACACTGCAGTGACTTAGGGTCTGTTTGCTTGTGTTTTTGTTAAAATGTGATCGAAGAAGAAAATGCAAATGCTTTTAGGAAAAACCACAAATTATGTTTTTTGAGCAATGAAAGCACTTGGGAGAAATTTTTATATTTGGTTTAAAAGCGATTTTACAGACTCAAACGCAGAAACAAACATATAAGCCTAACTTTTACCATACAATCTACAGCCCCAACGTAGATCCAAATATTTCACCCATGTTAAGGGTAAAAATGGAACATATTCCGAGTACTAATTCAAATCAAGAGATTTAAGCATAACAAACCTTGGTGTATGTTCTCATACGTTGACTCTGGTTACTCCACATTCCATTGTTCAAAACCCCAACTTCATTGATAGCAATTTCGTTTGAGCACCCTGGCTTCATTGTCATATTTGTCACCCCGAACGATTGAGAGCTAATTCCAGCCGTGGACAAGTCCGTTTCAATATCTCTTGGAGCATTGCCATAATTTGTAAGCAACTTCTGGAGATCTTTTTGAGAGTCGTATACCCTTGACAAAAGAGTGTCAGGTGCTAATTCATCAACATTAGTTGTGAAAGGAAGATGGTTTCGATCTTGTGATTGGACGTCACCATCTAGACAAAAAGTGGGGAGTGCAAAACTTTGCTGGATTGTGCCAGTATCCAAACAATATGATGTTCCAGAAGAAGCTTCCAACTGATCATTGATAGTGCCTTTATATTTAAGTAGGTCAGCTCCTCTTGAGTTTGGCAATTCATGTATGATCTGATTATCGTACTTGCTTTGAACCCCTTGAACCAAATTACATGTAGGTTCAACTGTTGAATCACCCACAAGTATAGGTTGTCCTAGCTGGTTTTTGTTCACGAGGTTTGAGGGAGAAATCTGGCAAGTGTTAGTAGAAGGGGAGGTTGAACATGATGGAGCATCACCATCAGTAAGACCAGAGTTGGCTCTAATAGCTGTGAGTGGCTTGTGTTGGATTTGGGGTTGGCTAGTTGGCATTTGTTGAGATTGTGTCAATGCTGAAGTTGTAAATTTGTTTATGCCGAAGAGCTTATCTGCTGAGAAGCTATTGCTGCTTATTGGTTGTTGATGATGTTGAGATGGAGACGCTGATTGTAATTGATTGTTCTGATGATGTGCTTGCTGCAGCATTTGAGGTTGTGATAACGAGCCTGGCGCACATAGCACCTTTTGATGTTGCTGCTGCTGCTGTAACTTCTGTAATACCTGCAACTGAAGTTGTTCTGACAATCCCTCTTGTGACAGCTGTTGGGCTAGTGGCTGCTGCTGTGCTCTCTGAGAAAGGTTTTGTTGCAGAAACTGCAACTTGTTTGGCTGAAAATTCCCCGACTGCAGCTGCTTTTGTAAGAAATTAGGTTGCAGTTCAATTCGTTGCTGAAATTGATTGTCCTGTGGTAATGAAGCTGGTTGAACTGGACTGAAATTTGGCTGTACAAATTGCTGGGCTAGGGTATTCCCGCTCAGTAACTGTTGTTGTGGAAACTGAGTATATACAATTGATTGCTGCAAACTTTGATTTTGGACCTGGGTAGTAGCAACCACACCATTATTTGGTAAAGGTTGGCTTATTTGTGGTTGATGCTGTGTTTTTGGCTGCTGTTGATATTGCTGAAGTTCTTGTTGGTGCTGTGGCTGTGGCTGCGAGTTATCCTGAACCTGTTGGTTAGCAGGATTCTGCAATAATTGATGCAATTGCTGTTGTTGGGGCCATGTCATATTTGTCGGTTGCATTTGACTGACCTGGTTTGATGGAGTTGCTTTATTGAACTGAAAGCTTGGCCCAGACTGGACAGGAGATTGAAAATTCAGTAACTTAGATGGGTCATCAACTCCAAGGTTATTGTTCAAGGAAGTTGAAGAAGCCATGGATGGAAAAAGACCCGACTGAGTAGCAGGCAACTGATTATTTTGCTGCATACTCATCCACTGTACTAAACTCAAACCCGGGAAAACTGAGCTTGGGTTGTCCTTCATGCCAAATTCATCTCCAAGCCAGGGCATGGCTCTCTTGAAAGCATTCTCTATATCAGACTCATCATCTGCAAAATATCCCAATAGAATTTCAAATATAGTGGAAGGGGGAGTTACAATCAGATTTTCCTAGTTCAATTCTTTCACCAACATGCAATCTATGAATCTACGGTCGATTGTCAATAATAATCGGAAAATTTGGCCAAAAACATTAAGGGTCATTGCTTGTGAATACTGCAAAGATGGTCTAGAACACAAAACCATCTAGTTAATCAGAATTAGGCTTCAGATTTAGCTTACCTGCCATCCCTGATTGTTTGAAAAACTTGGGTCTGAAAAATGGTGGAGGACATATGTAAAAGGGAGTTATAACAGGCTCAATTTCCCAAAGTGAAACTCGGCTAGGCCGTTCTCCAGCAGTTGATTCATCCCAACCAACCTATCAAAAGCACATATATTAAGAAACAAAGTCAAAATTTGTTTTTTTAAAAAGGGCATTTATGCAACAGTCTTGTCACAAAAATGATCAAATCAAACCTGAAGATTACGCCACTGCGAATTTTTCCATCGTACAGTATCCAAATCACCGACTCCTGTGATTGTGCCCATGTATCTCCGTACACCAGAATCCTCTGTCTCAAACATCATCCTAAATCGCATGCCAAGTGAAACTTGGGTATACATTGCTTTATTCAATTTGGCTATGGGTATGACAAACTCAGAATGGCATGCCCTGTTAAAATTTTGACGATTGTTTATCAGAATCAGAATCTTTAATCCTCAATATCATATACCAACAAATAACAATGATATCAGCATCAAAACATTTTGTAAGGGCACCTCGGATTATAAAATATTGTAAATGGGCTGTTATTGGCAGCAGCATGAGCAGCAGCAGCAAGAACTCCAATGTGCATGCTATCACTGGATATGACTGATGAAGAGAGAGCCGGCTGCTGTTTAGCACGTCTTATACCCAAGAGCAGCTGCTGTTTTTCATCTCTGAAAAAGAAAAAAAGGAGGTTGTCTCAGCTAAACAGAATACATATTAAGGTAGCGAGGCCATAAATTCGCTACATTAGATTATTGGTGTCATATGATCCTTAAATTAAAAATTATGTCATTTAGTTCCTTATTTTGTAAAAAATATCAACTAATGACAAATTATATTATTTGATGATTTTTCTATTAAAATATTTTTTTTTCCTATTGAACGATTAAGAAGAAAAAACTTAACGAAAAAGTGAAATTAAAGTTATTTAATAAAAAGTCAACAATAATAATATTTTAACATATATTTAAATATATATTTTAAAATTTGGTAAAAAAATTAAAATTAATAAAAAATAAAGTTGTGTCAATCAACAAATATTAAAAAATATTTTGTGAAAAAATTCATATTATTTTTCAATTTATCATTTTAAAGACCTGTGTTTTAATTATTTAATAGAAAAATATATATTTTAATAGAAAAATTATTAAAATAATGCAACTTGTCCTACAATAATGGTAAATGACACATCTTCAAATATAAGGACCAAATAACACCCATGACCTAATTTAAGGAGCAAACACTTTTCTTTAAAGATTAATGTTATGTTGTGTAATACCTTATAAAAAGAACAGAATCTCCAGCAAAAAGTCTTTTTGTGCTAACGAAGATACTCCAACCTGTTGTCAACAGATGTCGCTTTGGTTGGCCTGAAATGAATTGTTTTGAGAAATTTATGAAACATTATGTCTATACTTAATATCTAAACCCTAGAACTTTTTCTCAAATCGGTGAAAATAATGGATTGTTCTAGATTTCTTGGTTGAAAATTCTTTGTTGAAATCCAAAGAACCAAGGGATTTTATCATTTCCATTAATTAAGATATCAATATTAATTGTGTGCATTATTAAGAGATTATAATAATTTAATGAGGTAGATTTCTATTAATTATTAAAGGATTTTTTTTCTTTTTAGCTTAATTTTATCATAAATAGGTTGTAAAAATAAGTGTAAATTTATAACAATACGAGAATGTATGGTCATTTTAGTCTTGTAACTATGTGACTGATATACTTTAGTCGTGTAACTTTTTAAGTAGACTACATTAATCATGTAATTTAAAAATATGATCAATTGAGTCAAAATTTAAAAATTTAATTTTTTCATAAGTAAAATAAAAATTATATATTTGATTAAATTAAAAAAATACACCATCCGTAAGGGACGGAGAAGTAGTGAGAAGGAGAGAGAGAAATACTATAATTTCAAATAGTCGTACTTGAGGTATATATGTTATAACTATAACATATATGATTGCACTCATACATAAATCTGATATTATTTTTACTACTAAAATATAATAATATATAAGATATTCCATATATTTTAGGCTAAATTTTAGCTTAAAAGTTAACATTAAATATACTTTAAAATAACTCTTTTTAAAATAAAAATCTTTGTGATTAATGAGTACTTTAAAAGAACTATTCTTTAAATATGAGTCTTTTTAATTAATGAGTATTACTAATTTTATTTATAATAGAAAATATATTTATCAATTATATAAAAAATTTCTTAATTAATGAGTGTTGTTAATCCTATTTGTTCTTAAATTGTTAAATCAAATAATTGTATTTGTCATATAATAATTATTTTATTTTATTTGATTATTAATCTTTAAAGAAGCTATTTTTATTGAACTTGTGTTTGATCTTTTTGCTAGACGATTTGATTTAAGTGACATGTTTTGAATCATCTAGTTAGGATTATTTATTATAAAATCTGCTCTAGAACGAACACTGGTGTTTTTGTACTAACCATTTTGCAGTTAATTGGGAAACATATCTAATTAACGAGAAACTCATTGGAACGTTAGTCTAAAAACCGCTCACGTTAATATTAGAAAATGTGAAAACAAAACATGGGTTTATACTTGAACATGTGTTTTTCATAATAGAATGTTAGGTGATCGGTTAGATCAATGGTTGTTCTCTTAGGTAATGATTGTGGTCTAGAATGTTTCCGCCTAAAAATATCGTATATTTTTATTTTATTTTCGTACTTTATTCTTACTCGTGATTGCATATCTGGCCGTTATGTTTAGGTTATTAAATTATAAATTCACAAAAATTAAAAATAACTTATTTACTCTAGGTTATTTAGGTACGTAATTTATAAACTTTAACTTTTAACTACTTATTATATAATATTTAGCAAAAAAGAATATATATTTTAATGTATAATTAATTAATATAAATATTTTGTATTTAAAAATACATGCATTAAATAAAAAATTAATTTAAAATATAAGTAATTAATTGTTATGATTTTTGATAAAGTTTTATAAAAAAAATCTTATTTTTTATTAAGAGTTTCCACAGTTTTTGTGATTTTTTTTAAAGTTTATTTTTGTAAAAATTATATCTCTACATCTTCACCGATATCAATATTTCAAACCTTGCTCATAGCTAATGACCGCTCACCTTTTATGAGATTGGTAGAGCTCTCGAGGCTAAATGCACTCTTATAACTAGAAGAAGACGACCCATACATGAGAGTATTAAGTCTAAGTGGGTTAAGTCATCCAATGGGCTTGGGCCTAGCCTTGGTTCATCATCGGCTTAATCCATTTTTTTTCATAATGGTAGGATTCCGCTTGGTTTTCTTATTAAGCCTTCAACATATTTTCCTCGTGGGATTTATGGAAGCCAAAATTCTAAATCAAAAAGAAGTTATTGCAATTAATGTTGTAAATCTAGACATACAAAGAACACGTGTTGGGAATTCATGAAAAACCGAAAATTTAAAAACCAAGACAAAATAAGACAAAAGGTTCTATCAAGTTTAAGTTGAAACCCATAAAACTCGTGATGGCTTAAGTTTAGGGGAGCGTTTAATCCAAAATAGCTGGATTAGCTCTACAAACTCTTTTTCAATATCCAAAATACCAACAAGCCATCCGTAAATATTTTCTCAACTTCGCTAGCATACAAAGTCAATTATTTGAGTGCTCAAGTTACATCTCAAGCCAAAACTCCTTCGATTATTGATCATGGTGCATCAAATCATATGACTAACCCATATAATTTATTTAACTTTTACCTACCATATATTGGTAATCTTAAAGTCAGAGTAGCAGACAAATCTCTTTCATCCATTGCGAGAAAAATGAGTTTTCAAATATCTGTCAATCAATTAACTAAAGGCTCACATTATTTTGCTAATTTTCTTCCATCTCACTATCTTTTAGAACCTATTATTAGGGAAGACGATTGACACTGCTAATATGTATAAAGTGCTTTATTATTTTGATTTGTGATTCTACGTTTGTTTTTAAAGATATTGAAATTCTGTAATGATATTATAAAAAGGGTTAACCAAACTTTAGTATCTGAAACAATTATTTTCATCTATTTTTCAAAATAAAAAAAATAGTCTTTATGAAATTGCATAACATCAATGTGGAGACCTTCTTGTTTCCCTAATCATACGCAAAGTGGTTTGTCAGATTTATTAATGATTATACTAGGGTTTGTTAGATTTATTTAATAAAAAAAAAGTCAATGTTCATGATGTTTTCATTAATTTTCGTTCAATAGTTCAAACCTAATTCCAATCGTTCAATGGTTCAAACCTAATTCCAAACACAAATTCAAATCCTGGACCAATAATGGAAGAGAATATTTCAATCACTTTCGAAAACTACCTTCAAAAACATTAGATGGTACACAAAAGTCCTTATGTTCACACTTGTCATGAAGTATGTGAGATATTATGGCCAGAGAAACTCTTAAATGAACTTTATGTGGTAGTGAAGTCTTGACGCAAACTTAATTGCAATAACAAAGCACCAATCAATATTTCTCTTAGTCCAATTTAACATGATATAATCAAATATATAGAAGTGGATAGACACTTTAGTAAAGGAAAAATCAAAGATTGAACTATTTGCATGGCCAATGTCAGAACAAAGATGCAAATTGTTGATATCTTCACTAAAGGGCTTCACCGGCCAAACTTCAATGATTCCATTAACAAGTTAGATAAGATTAATATATATGATCAAACTTGAGAAAGAGTGTCAAAATCCCAAATAATCAAGGATTTGATCATGTACATTAATTAGGATATCAATATTTATTGTGTATGTTATTAGGAGATTATAATAATTTAACGAGGAAATTTGTACTAATTATTAAAAGATTTTTTTTCGTTTCTTCTTAGACTAATTTTACTATAAATTATTAGTAGGAGTAAGTGTAAATTTATTACAATAAGAAATACAATTCACTAAATATCATTTCTTCAAAATGTTTCGTATAAATTCTATAAAAACTTTCAAACATATCAAACAAACAAACTAAACCAAACAAAAATCAAAAGAAACACGAAAGTTTATAAATCTATCTACTAGTTGTTGATCCATCAAGGAAAAAACCCTTATGTTCAAAGCAAAAAATTGACCATACTTATATAATTAGGGCTCAAATTATTACTAATTTCACTTATACTAAAAGAGATTTTTCATACAACATAAAGTACGACCTGGAGCCCAATCCTTGTAGTGTCCGAACCTTGATACCCAATGGCCAAGTCTTGAGTTAAGCTCACGCTTAGAAGATGGATTTTACAAATGTCGTCACAAGCCTGGAATATTCAAGGTTCGATCATCTGTCCGATCTCACAATGTGATCAACCCTAGATTAATTTATGTATTTATTATTGTATCTTATGACACACTATGACAGGTACCCTTATGTAACCGATGAGTGTACATGTAATGTCTTTTATATATAACTAGCATCAAACCAACCAATTCACTCTAATTCTCCAACCTTTTTCTACTGTCTCTCTTTATCAGATTATCCCCAACATTTATAAATCTAGAACCATACATATAATTAAAATTAGAAAATGAGATGCAAAATATAAGCACAAAGTAATACCCATAACAAATTTTCAGCGTGAGAACAGGCTTGAAGGACATTTAAATGCATGTAAAATCAAAATGGAGTAACATACTAACATGGCAAGTATTTAAAAAATATGGTCAACAAATATGGTTTATAAACTACTTGTCCAGAGAATAAAGTCTCAACAAATTAGCTGTGAATCATATACCAAAAAAGATAAAGAGAGAGAAAAGGGCAGGAATATATTTGCTAAGGAGCATTACCACGATAAATATGCCTGAATGTCCATGCATAATCATGCAAATCTCGAGCAACTAGCTCTTTTGCGGGTGGTTGCATTGAATAATCCTAGCAAACATTTCACAATGATTTTTCAACATTTTGTGATAATGTAACGGACTAATTTTTCTTAATAAATAAGAAAATAATTTTAAGTTAAAATTACAAAAAGTTGAAATATAATTTACACACCAAAGGGGGGAAGATCTTTTCAGCAGCACGTCGAGGTACAGAAAATCCACCATGAGTACTTGTGTCACTTGCAGTGAGAGTTTTGCAGAAGAACTCAGCAGGTTGCCTATTTTGCTTGAGACCTATGTCAGAAGCCAGTAGTGCTTCCTTGTCATACTATAAAAACAATTCTGTTATACTCATTTCCACATGCATAAATATAACAGAAAACATAGAAATCAAGTGATAAATTGTTTAAATATCAATTTATAAAGGCTAACCTACTTTGTTTACTGGCTGGAGTGTCATTTGCGCATACACTTCATCTGTCTCTGGATCAGCCTGATTCATAAAATATAAATCTAGTGTAAATGACGAAAATCCACAACAAAAAAACTGTTAAGAGTTTGATATCATCTTCTACATAAGATAGGCAATGTAATAAATATACAATGTTAAGACAATCCATAAAACACACAAAGTTTGCATTTCAGCCGAGATAGTCTGTTAATGGTTTTTTATACTTGTTTGACAAAACAACACTCTTCTTCAAAAGGCTTAAAAGTTAAAACACTGCGTGCTTCACATACATGCAATGTGACATTATGAAGCATACAAATCAACTTTGAAGGCAGATTGGGATAACTTGGAATGATATCAGCCTCCTTGTGCATAGATGCTGCAACCTACAAGACAATCAAAAGATAGTTCATTTGACACCAGAGTTTATTAATCATAAGGTTATGCACCAGAGTTTAAAGAACATACTTGTTCACTGTGACCTTGAGGAAAGTATACTACAAGACTTCCAGCTGGAGGCAAAGAAACTAATGGCCCAGCACAAGCATGCCATAACTCTGAATTAATGTACTTCCTCTCTGCTAATTTCCATAACCAAAGAATATTTTACCACCTTTAATTCAATCCTCAGAATTATACAAAGGTAATATAAAGAGGAAAAACATCTGAATTAAATTAGGATCTTGAAAAATCAAAGGCAAAATTCTAAAATTCCTAATTCAGCATATGAATTAAGTGTAGAAGTACATAAAAACCATGTACTTTTCAATTTCAAAAGGTTAACCCTATGAGTGAAGATAATCCTTATTAAGACATTTAGCAAAAAAAAAAATTCCTTATGAAGACAATTCTTCTCACATCCCCTCAATGTGCCCTCAAACTGTGGTATTTGAAAGGGGTAAAATCTTATCTACTTTAAGATTTAGAATTACTTGTATCATAATACAAAATATATATATCTATATTTCGTGTGTATTTTGACCCAATTGATTAAAACTGATACCAAGTGAAAGTTTATAAGACTATGAGCTTTCCATAAGTTAACCCTATGAGTAAAAATAATCTTAATACTTATTAACTCTACTATTAGTGTTGGGACAATAAGAGAGGTATATAGACTCCACACTCCACAGACCTTGTCTGTTCATTTTCTAGGAGTAAACCACAACTTTATATCATCCATAAAAAATATAAGAAAGAACGAGACTAAATATATAGAAATCATAACTAAAAAGTATATAAAAAAAAATAGTGTATCTATTATTTGAACATTAAAAGGATTTAAAGGGGAGGAGAAAAGAAAAAAAACCACCTAATTAAGGAAGTATTGAGTTGCTTTCCCTAGTTAACTAATCAAAATCTAGACAGCAAAACTAAAATCCCCAAAAAATATTGGAAGGATAAAAAGAGGAGGCAGAGCAAAAGATTAATTACAAAAAGGCATAGAAATAGAAACAGTAAACTTAGAATTCCTCACCTTCTCCTGAACTTGCCAAAAACCCATTTGAAGGAGTCCTCATGCTGACAACTACGAATAATAAATTTAAAGAAACTTTAATTCCCTTTTTTGTAAGCTAGCAGTTCTTTACCATAAATACAGTTTTAGCAACAATATGAATATCCTCAAAAGGACAACACCACTTTTCCAAGCAATCAAAAGGTCTCAGAGAAATTCCCAAAGCTTAATAGAAAGCCAGACAGCTCACATTGAATGGATCCACAGGCTTCTCCAGTTTCCCAATCAAAAGAAACCCAAATCGTTAACTTTCCATTTCCGCTATTTACCTTGTGTTTCAGCTCAAGATTCGAGACACAACAAAAAACTGAAATGTAACTCTCAATGTCTATGAACTGCCGAATATAAAATTTCTCTATCAACCCATATAGGAAAAAAAAGAGATGAATAACAAAGGGGGAAACAGAACTTTGCAACCAAAAATCTAGAATCAGTAAAGTGAGCCACAGATTCCATTTTTCAGTGCCAGGGTCAAAACTCCAATTTGGAAAAACCAAAGCACGGCATTAAAGGATCAAAACCACCCGAAAGAAGTATCCGTATCACCTCTCCAATGAATCAAATATAGAAACCCAGAAACAAAAAACGGAAAACCCAAAATGGAAAATCACGGAACAAAGACAAGTTATTCTTGTTTTCTCCTATTTATTTATTTAGATATTTTTTTTGTTATGAGTGGATACGTGAACAGGGAATTGTCGACGGGAACAAGGTGGAGAACACTGACTTATCGCCGAGAAATCAGAGGCCAACTTTGTCAAGCACAGACAGCTTTTTTGTTTTCTATTATATTTGAATATAGATCCGACATGGAATTGGAGTCGAGCAAAGCTTCCCCTTTTCCTTTAAAAGTTAAAAATATACTCAATAAGACACAATAATCCAGTAAAAATATTAATTTTTAGAGAGATTAACTTAGTTTAATGCAGTAATTATTGAAGTAATATAGCTATATTATCTTATGCTCCACGCAGATAATATTCCCACCAAATTTCTACTTTTGACACAAACATTTGATTAAATTTGTTAACCGTATAAGGAAGAGTTTTCGTTAACAAACGTGTTATTACAGGGCTTATAATATTTATATGCATTATGTTATATTTATTATACATTAATATTTTAAAATAGTTAACTTATTCGCCTTAAAATATTAACCTTCAAAATAATTGAAATATAAGTTAAATGACATAGACGGTTATAAAAAGACATGGCTTTTTTTTCACTTAATTTTTTTACAAATTTACGTTTGGAATCGTGGAGAATGGAGATATTGGTGTACTCTAGTTTCTTACCACAATTTCAAGCCAATAAAATGCCCACAACAAATAAATATCATGAAACTATAGAAAGTAGAAAGCATTTAGAGTTATTTCATCGAAAAAGAATTACAAAACGATTATTTATATTTATTTCCTGTCACCCAGTAGTGATAAAGATGATGCAAGCAAGCTATGGATTCAAACTTTACTAGAAGAATTACGTGGTTTGACCTTTACTTATAACAAAATATTTCTTTTCTCACCAATAATTTATTTTCTCATCTCAAAATGATTGATATCATTTGTGTGATTTTAATGTTTACCGGTAAAGAATTATCCCACGGAGAATAAAGTTATTCCTCCATCTCCAAGTTTGTGTTTCATGTAAATAAAAAATGTTAAATACATATTTATATAAATATAGATTTATATTAATATTAATTTTAACATCATTAAAATATATATATTCTTTTTTTTAAAAAAAAGAGAAAGAATAATATCTACCAGGAGTTTAAAAGTGACATTAAATATAAATATGAATATTTTAACTATATATAATTATAATATTTTTTTTAAATAACCTTAAAACGTAAAATGAATATAGTTATTACAATATCATAATTAATCAAAACCGAATATATTAATATTATTTTTTATATAAATATATATTTTTAATAATAGAAGGTATAATATTTAGAATAATTAAATTAAATTTTATTTATTTTTATTTTTATATATTTTTATTTTACTTATAAACATATACTAAATAATTAAAAAAAAATTAATATCTAATGTATTAAAATAAATGTTAAAAATAAAAAAAACGTATTTAAATCGTGAAAACTACTAATAACTTATAACCAATAGTTATTAAACGAATATATCTAAAAACATATGCAAAATATTCATTAGCATAATGTAATTTTATGCCCATTTCTAATTTTCTACCTCTTAGTTATAATATATATTAAATTATATTTTATTATTATTATATATATATAATATAACTATGTTTATGAAATTTAATTTTTAGATTTTTAACACTTAAAAACACACTATAAACTCAATAATTTGAATATATTTATATTCAAATCATATTAGTATATGTTATATAATATTTTTATTAATAAAATAATAAGTAATACTATTTTTATTGTTTGTACAGTATTATTTATTGGTTGTAACGTGTGATAAAATAATTTTAAAATTAAAAAGTTATTTATATTTTTAAAAAATAGTTATAATATGTGTCACAATATCATTATTTAGATTTTAAATCATAAAAAATATAAAATAATGAGATATCATGTTCAAACTTATATACATTATATTAAATTTAAACTTAACTCATATTTCAGATAATATTTAGATTATATTAATAATATAAATATTTAATCATAAACTCGACACTAAATATATTTAGATAGGATAAACAGACTTATTCCAGCTTACTCAGGCCTAATAAAGCTTCTAGAAAAATAAAATCAGGATGAATTATTTAAATTTTAATTAAATTAAATTTACACTCATATATATAAATAATATCATCTACTTTCATACTTGTTTTCCCTTTTTTTTCTTCCTATCTTTATCTTTAACGTTAAGGGAGTCAATATCTAGAGAGTATAAAAAATCGAAGTGAAATCAATTTTCATTTAAAGTATACTATTAAAATTAAAAATAAATAAATAAATAAAATTATCATAAAAATAACTTGTTATTTATTTTGTATATTCTTTAAATTTTAAATAATATCATTAACCTTATAATTATAAAAAATAAATTATTTGTAACAGATGTATTATTTTAATAATTTTTTATTAAATAATTAAATATTATTAAAATAAGAATCTTTAACAACAATAAAATAATCATTAATATAAAAAATCATAAAATATTATTTATAACTTTTATCGATTACCATGATTTATTTAAATTTTATAATATATATATATATATATGTATATTTAAATAAATTTATGCTTAAATATTTTCTTAAACAATTCTTATTGAATTTTACTTTCACCTATTGTTAAATGATTTTATTTTCAATGCACTTTACTAATTTAACAAAAAATAATATTTTAATAAAAAATTATTAAAATAACATAATTGATAGTTAATGAACTATTTTTTAAAAATTAATTAAACTAAATGATATTTTTTAAATCTGAAGAACAATGATATCAATAATTTAATTTAAATAATATATCTAAATTACACGTAACATTTTTAGATAAAATTATTCTTATATTTAAAACTGTGTTGTTATTATCATAACCATCAAATAATAACTACGTCCACTAAGAATCTTAATCATATCATAATTGAATAATAACCATATTCATTAAGAATTTTAAATTAATCTGTGTATCTACATATATTTATAAATAATTTTAATTTGTAACATTATATTATGGTTTAAAATTTTATCAGTTTAAAACTATATCATATGTAATTTTTAGTTAATTATATATTATCTATAAGTATTATAAAAAATAACAAAATTAAATAAAAATATATATTTTATTATAAAAAAAAATTAAAAATCATTTACATGCTAGTAATAATTAAAAGTGTGAAAGATAATATTTCCTAAAAAAAAAAAAAGCACCGGTTCCCATGCCATGATGCCAATTATTCGGCGATTCCTTCCCTGGTACATCATTATTCTTAAATAAAGTTATCCCTATAATATTTATTTTTATTATTAACTGGGCCATAACATTTAATAATAATTGTAGGAGGCTTGTTTTTACCATAAAACTAAGAATTGCATATCCTGATTTTGGGCGTCCATAAAGTTGAACTTTTTTTTATACCTCTACATACAAATGAAAAAAAATCATACAACCTCACACTCTCACAGTCCAACTTAAATATATCAAATGAGTTACTTAGTCGAACTTAATTTACTTAAAGTACTTAAGTTCATTGATTCTAGTAAATTATTTAATTTCATTTGATATATTTTTAAGTTCCTCTTAGTTCAATTTTCATCTAGTATACATTATTAACATTAATTTATGTAAAAATGAACTAAAATATAGTTAGTTAAAACCAGTGAAAGTATTAATTTTTAGAGAGATTAACTTAGTTTAATGCAGTAATTATTGAAGTAATATAGCTATATTATCTTATGCTCCACGCAGATAATATTCCCACCTAATTTCTACTTTTGACACAAACATTTGATTAAATTTGTTAACCGTATAAAAAGGAGTTTTCGTTAACAAACGTGTTATTACAGTGATTATAATAAATAATATAAAAATTTTATATAAATTAATTTTTAATAAGAAAATATAATAATAAATAATATTAATTAAAATATATCATTTGTCATTAATCAATTTAAATAAAACAAATAATAATACAAAAATAATCAAAATTATCATAAACTAGAGTTTATAACTTAAATTTAATAAAAAATAATATTTTATATATTTAAGATAAAATAAAATAAGATAATTTTACACGTGAATTAATTAGACATATTAAATAAGATATAATATGAGATAAAATATATTATTTTATATCTATAATAAGAATTTTAATCAATTAAAAAAACTAATTAACCTCTAACACATAAAAAAACATTGACCTTGTAACAGATATAAAAAGATAAATAATTTAAATAAAAATATAAAGTAATAAGAGTAGATGAAAATATGTTATTCTAAGTTCATTAAAAAAATTATCAATGTATAATATTTATATATATTGTGTAATATTTATTATATATTAATATTTTAAAAGTAGTTAACTTATATGCATAATATTTATTATATATTAATATTTTAAAAGTAGTTAACTTATATGCAGTAAAAAATTAACTTTCAAAATAAATGACATAGATTGTTATAAAAAAGTTATTACTTTTTTTTACTTGAATTTTTTACAAATTTACATTTAAAATCTTGGAGAACACAGATATTAGAGTTTTCAACTCAATTATAGTTGACGGAGACCAATTCACCAAATAGTAGACATGATTACAAGATACCGTCTAAAAGGATTTATTCAAGTCAACTTAAAAATAACATACAACGAGTTCTTTCTAAGAGAGTCATATTCATACATTATGCAACTTCATTTTGTTGTGGTGTATGACGCAAAATGCGGTGTCTTATTATGCTATTTCTATCACATAACTCTTTAAACTAATTTTCACAAAATTTCAAACCATTGTGAGTTCTCAAATACTTGATTTTCTTACATGCTTGATTTTATATACAAGCCTTTAATTTTACAAATTTTGAGAATGCATCATTCTTGTTATTTAGAAAATACACTCAAACATGATGGGAGAAGTCATCGATAAAAGTCAACATATATCGAGCACCACCCTTAGACATAATACGAAAAAGACCTCAAATATCTGAACGAATATAATCAACAATACCTTCATTTTATGGATGGTTGTACTAAACTTAACCATGTGATGCTTTTCATAGACACATTGCTCATTGAAATCAAGCTTCCCAGTTTTTTGACCACCAAGCAAATCCTGTTTTTTAAAATAGACATCTCTTCCTCACTCATATGCCTTAACTGCATATGTCATAATTGAGCAGTATTTGAATCTTAATATAACGAGGATGAAATTGAAACACTTCCAATAACAATGCTACCCTAAATCATATAGAGGTCACATGACATTTTTTCTTTAATAACAACGAGAACACCCTTACTAACTCTTAAAACTCCACATTCAGCTACATACTTCTAGTCATATGAATCAAAAGTACCCAAATATCAAGTTCTTTTTCAAATCTAAAACATGGCAAACATCTTTCAAAGTCCTAACAATACCACCTTGTATCTTAATTCGAATAATATCAATACCAACAACCTTATAGGACACGTTGTTTCCCATCAAGACAACACTCATACCAATAGACTGATAGGAAACAAACTAGTTTCTGCTAAGGCACATATGGTAAGTGTAACCCAAATAAAGAATCCAAACATATTCGGGAGAACCAATAGATATTGATAGAATATTTTCACCATCGGAATCATAACTATCTGCAACACCAATAACATCATTAGTAATAGAAGACATTGTGATAAAAAAAATTACCTTTGAGTTGTAGACAATTTACTTCCCAATGTCTTTCCTGACGATAATAGTTGTATTTCTTTTTTCTTTTTCTAGATTTGGATCTATACTTACTCTATTATTGCTCGTGTTTTTTTTCTTGATTTCTACCTCTTACAAAAAAAACTATTACTATTATCATTGTTGCTTGTAGACACATTTTTCTAACTCTCTGGAATTCAAAGCTATTTTAACATCCTCCAAATAAATAGTCTCTCGCCTATATAACACGGCATTAACAAAATGTTCAAATGAATGAGGTAAAAAACATAATAGAACTATGGTATCACCATCATCATCAATTTTAACACCATCATTTTTTATATAATGAATAATTTTAGTAAATTTATCAAGATAATCTTGCAAAGATGTACCTTATGACATTCTGAATATATATACAAACGCTAAATATAACTGATTTGTCAAAGATTTTGTCATATACAAATTATTCAATCTAAGTCATAACTCAATTGGAAATTGCTCATCACTAACCTCGTGTAATACCCTATTAGATAAAGATAACTAAATTAAATTGATAACATTTTTCATTAATGTATTATTTTCTTCATTAATCATATTTTTTGACAATTTATTATTGCCTTCAAGTGTCTTAATGAGTTATATCGTAACTAATATGATCTGTATTTTCATTCGTTATAAACTTGAATCATTCATATTATTAAATTTCTCAATTTCGTATTTTATCGGCACAACAGAAAAGCAAATAATTTTGAATATGATTAATATGTATTTTTCTTCTTATCATAATATATAATGATATATATATTAATATATAGAAATGATAATTGTAATATATTATGCTACTTTTTAGGGGGGTTAGGTTTGAAATACACCACAATTTTATTTTAAGTTTTACTCATTTATGTTTTTATTTGAATTTTTACGTAAAACATACTTTTTTTAATAATAGATCATTTTAAAAATTTACCGCTTATCTATTAAAAATACCACGATACTTATGCTTGTACATGGTTAATTTAGATCGTAAAGAGTGATGTTTAACAATTTAGTTACGAAAGTATTTTTTATTTTATGTTAAATCTCTAATAATTGTAAAAAGTTAATAAATCTCTAATAATTGTACGTTTAATTTTTTTTAATATACGTTGATTCTATACGTTTGAACATATATTGTTTACATTGGATGGGATATCAAGTTTTTTTTAAAATAATTACACTGTTTATGCAATTATAATAGGACTTGAATCTCAAACCTCCTTCATATCGAAATAAACTTTATATCACTGACGGGTGTGAATTCATTTTAAAAATAATAATAATAATTACGTCATATATCATTTAAAACACATTAATCATATTTTAGATTTTTTTAAAATTAAATAGAATAAATTTGATCTCTCTAGTCGGGAATTGATGGATATTTGATAATAAAAATATAATAAAAAGTAGAAAAAAATTAAAAATACAAAGGATTAAAATAAATATTTTCCTGCTATTGTTTAGTAGGATTATAGTTAAAATTTAGATAAAAATTATAAATTTGAAACCAATATAATATTATAGGTTCTTGAAAAATAGAAACCATTATAAATATAAATTTGATAAATCAATCCAACCTAAATAAAAAAAATTGAGTTAGTTGAGATTGAGTCTTGAAAATTTGGTCCTATTTTTTAATAATAGGTTTTATTTATTAATATATATATTTAACTCTTGTGTTATAATTTCTAATATTTTCAAGGATAGTTTTATAATAATTTATAAATTTGAAGATTTAGATTCTAAATATTTACTTAATATCATTATCTATATTAATTTTAAATTTCAAGAAAGATTTTAAAGTATTACAAATAGACAATACAAATCAGTAATTACTTACCTGACAAATTTTTCTAATTATGCAAACTTTAATGTTAAAAATATAAAAATTAGATAAATTATTAAATAATATAGAATTAGTATCTCTTTTTAAACTACTAGTTATCCTATTTTGCTCGTCCATTATTCATAAGGGTGACATTATGAGAGACGTCTAAAGACATGTGCTATTATTTAATGAGTAATAAGAATTATGGAAAAAATTAAAGAATTTTTTTAAAAATAATTATATAAATATAAAAAATAATAAATATATTTTAAATTTCAATAAATTAGAACCAAATTAATACAGTATAAATATGATTTTTAAAATTAATAATCAAATCAAACTAAAAAAATCATAAAATTAAAAATTTTAGATTAAGTTAATTTGGATAAATTATTGTGACTTGCGTTTGTTCTCTAAAAACTTAATATATTTAAAATTTAAATAATATAGATTCGGTTCAAATGATTATTTACGATATAAAATTATATAAGAGTTTATTAATAGTAAATACAATTAATTTAGATCCACGTAAATACAGTTAAATAAAAATTATAATGTTAATTATTATAAAAATAATTTATTAATAATGATAATGATATTAAATTACAATTAGTACTATAAATAAATATACTTTTACATATTTTTATTATTATAATAATAAAAATATTATAACAGTATTATTATATTTTAAAATGAAAAATGATATTTTTAAAATATAATGATTAATTACATAATAAATAAATATGTTAAATATAATTTAATGCTTTAAAATTTATAAAAATTAACATATTACTCTATTGTTAAAAAAATTTGCTATGACAACTACTTATAAAATTATTACATTATTTGGGATTGCGATTGTAGTCTTCGAGGAAACCTCCTTTACGTTCAGTCGTCAGTTTAACCAAAGGCCAAGCATGTGCATTGCTCCAGCTTTTGTCGGTCCAACTACCTCCAAGCTCCGACAGAAATATGTACGTGCTTCGGCTTCTTTCTCGTTTTTTTTTTTTATCTCTATCTATCGCACTTGCTTATTCCTTTCTCTTGCGCCTCTTTGTATTGAGTCTCATCACATATCTCTCCTCCTACGGGCTATTTATATCTTTTAATTATTTTACATTTGAAATATTATTTTTTAAGTTATTAAAAAATATTAAAATATTAACCATTAATAAAAATAAAAATAAAATAAAATATTAAATTATTTTAACAAAAAAATAAAGAATTAATGTTTTTAAATTATTTTTATAAAATATTAGAATAAAATAATGATAAAAAAATTAAAATAAATATTGTGATTTTTTTAATATTAACTATCCATTTATTGTTGTAAAAATTTGAGTTTAAATTGTATTTTAATAAATGGGGAGCTAGAAGGTGAATCTTAAATAGGTTAACATATTATTTTCTAAAAGGTGCAATTATGTGAGGAATATTTTTAGTTATAAAATTAGAAAACATATATAAAATAATTTATTAACATTATAATTTTTAATATAAAATATATTAGATTAAAATTATACTAATAATAAAAATAAAATAAAATGTTTGAAAAGTGTTTTATATGTAAGTATTTCAAAACATAATTTTTATTTATTATAAAATAGCAATAGCAAAATTATGTACCAATCAATTATAAAAGTAAATAATCTATCTAATAGTAAGAACTCATATTACGTGATAGTAATAAAATAAAAAAGAGTGTAATTTAATTACTTAAATAGTTTTAAAAAAAAGTAAAGAAAAAAATGAAATAAAAAAATATAAAATATGAGCAAGATAAAAAGAGATAAAATGTGATATTTTTTAATATTTATTGTTTCACAACAAGATTTTTTATAATTTATTAATATTTTTAAAATTTATTCTTTTTATTTTTTTAAATAATACATGGGTTGGCTGTCACACCTAAATAGATTAATAAATGTGATAATCTTATAAGATTTTGTATGGGTTTAATTATCTACATTAATTTTAAATTGTTAACGAGAATTATTTTAAAATAAATTGTATCAATTAAATAAAAATATATACAAAATAATATTTCTTATATATTAACCTTTATGTTTTTAATATTAAATAAATATTATTATTTTATAATAAATATTATCAAATTGGACATAAATTATTTAAATTTGTTAAATTTGATTGTATTAAATATTATTAAGTATTTTTTTATAATATTAAGAGTGTTGTTTTATATAGTTTCTCAAAAAATATTGAGTGAGTTTATGCATTTAACTTCTAGTAGGTTTAAAAATATTAAATTTATACATAATATCAAAAAATTGTACAAAATTATGGAATAAAAAACATCTAAAGCGACTAAACCATATTAAAACTTAATATGAAAAATGTTGGGATTTCATGTATATGTTTATATGGTGAGAATTTAAAAAATTTCTATCATTAATTGGCTCAATACACAAAAAAAACTCATTTTGTATTCAATTGGAAATAAGATTTTCTATTAAGCATTTCAAAAAATACCTAATATGTACTGAATAAAATAAACAAATCTCATCTACCTTGTTACTAGAGATGAAAAATATTATCTTTATCTTAAGAGATTGTCAAATCTCTTTAGTAGAGGGAAGTCGATTTCCCTTCTAAATCTCTTGAAAATCAAATCTCTTTCGAAAACACCTTTTGATTCACTTTGAACCTAAATAACAAACTATCATACCTTCTAGATAAATGGATATAGAGTTCAAGACTTAGATATAACCACATAGCAAGAAGAGATGAGAGAATAGACTTTTAGCCTACGATTAAACCACCTAGGTTTTGGCCTTAAGCAAGTCTTTCCAACCTATGGCTTAGGACAAGGAAAAACTTAACTATTGAAAATGGCATATTTCGACTAGGGTTTTAGAAGTATTATATTAGCTATATTTTCTTCAATTATGTCTCCTTAAATAGAAGTGTTAGGACAATTCTTTGTATAAAGTTTGAATCAATTACACAAATATCACTAGCCTTTGTTTAACCATCTTATGTTCTCTTTAATCTCAACTTGTGATTGATTTAATATATTAATTTATGAATAAATAATATTATTCATATTAGTCTATTATACAATGTCTCTATTATCCTTATAATGCTTTCAAATATTATACCAAATGATATTTGTATAACTTCACAAATTTATTTATGGGTTAAGCATGTTATATTATGACATTTTATTTTAGTATTTCATCTCATGTATTTTATCTTATACATCATTATGAAATATAAAATACTCGTTGTTTCTCTTCAATTAGTGTGACTGTATAGAGAATCCATATTATCTTGGAAATAATATAAAACTTTATATTATTTACTATAAGAGGTTATATCATTATATTATAGTTTTTTAAATGACATAGTAATTATTTATTCGATCCACTAATTTTGTGTTTATCCTTATCACATGATATTATGAATAATATGCAAAATAAGATTATGTCACTTTTGTATTATATTCGTTTTCGTGGTCTCTTAATTGAATTATAACTATAACTACATCAATTATATTGCATGTTATATAATTTCACTTTACAAAGAACCCTAGTAATATCATAACTCAAAACCGAGGGATAATAATAATATTAAAATATATATTTCTTCTTCATAAGTTACACATAGCAAACTACTATTTTATTTCTATTATAAGATGATATTTAAATATCAATCTCATTATATAATTCTCATTTGAAAAACTTATACATTTTATATCTAAGATTCTAAAGACACAGGGGAAACAATAATGACACAAAACACAATCCATATAATGTTTCATCTAGTTAAGTCATGTTCAATATAAAGAAAAATACATTTTATATACTCATTTCATTAAATGATAATCCTTTATCAACATTTATAGAAGTATAATGTATTTTTAATCAATGTGACAATCTTTCATTTTTATTAATGTTATAGTTACCACAATTGTAAACATATTTAGTATTACATGTTTTTATTTTAAGAATTTTATTGTTCAAGACTAAATACATCTTCTCAAACACTTTTAAAATATAACATGTTAATATCAATGAACAAGAATACATAACATTCAAAATTATTAACAATACATAAAATTTTTATAAAAAAATAACTTTTAAAGCATAAATCATTCAAAAAAATTACTACATTTTTCGCTTTAAATTATTCAATTATACTATTTTATATAAAACGAGTACAACCAATGTCAGCTGTTCATTTCATTGATGTATTTAAATTCTAATTAATCTCGATGCTCTTTGTTGGCATCTTTTAATTGTATTTAACCACCTCTTCGAACTACACAAAATAAAATATTATTATATATAAAACATTCTAGTGATATTTGTAAATAATTTTATTTTTTTAATCGAGAACTACACAATTTAAAAAAAATAGTATATAAAAGACAATAATAAATAAAGTCTTTATTTTAATATAACTATATGATATAATCTATCGTTCAATGGAATTATATATACTATTTAAAAATAGTCAAAAATATTAACATTATGTTAGTAAGAATTATTTCACAAAATAAAATCGTTAAAGAAAAGGAATATGATTAACCAGGATAAACATATTATATAAGTTATATTTTTATAAAGAAAAAACCCCATTAACATTTATGTAAAGGTTTGCAACATTTTCAATATAATAATCTTTAAAATTGTGAACTTAAGAGAATTTTCAAATAAAATGTGTCACTCTTTTTTATTATTATTAAATCAAACGTGACTCTTAGTATACATGTTAATAGTCTCAGGCTTGAAATAAGGAGTGTGAATAAATTTTATTGGATAAACCACCCACTTAATTTTAATTATTGGACAATTTAAATACATATATTTTTAAATAAATAACCTAATATTTGTTAATTTTGTTTATATATATTCTAAATATTTAGAGTAATTTTATTTAGACTATAGTGTATAATAGGTCTTTAAATTTTAATAAAATTCACACTTATGTCTTCAAACTTATAAAACATATGATTTGGAACTAAAACTTTTAAACCTTAATATATAAATATTTAAATATTTAAATCTTATAATTTAGTTCATAAACTTTTAAGACTAGATCATAAACTTTTTGATTAATAAGTTTTTATTTTAATAACTAAGTTAGGTCTTATAGGTAAAAATTTAAAAATTTATACATAAAATTTTAAAAGTTTTAAATCAAATCATAGGTACTAATTTTTTTAAAACTTATATGTTAATTTTGTTAAAGTTTGAGAAATAGTGATATATTTTAATTTTTTATTTGTTTTTAGTGACACAAAACTCACCGATGAATCAATTTTACTGACTTTAATTTAAATATGAGATTTATTATTAAATAAAGTGATAATTATAAATTTTTATATAATTTATAGTTTATTTTTGAATAAAGTAGACGAGAGATGAATTTTAAGAATAACATATAGAGTTTTCGAAATATTTATATTCTCGCGTCCAAAAGCCTTTAACAAGATACTTAAACCTCAAATTAGGGTCAAATTCAATGCATAAGCAACTAATTTGAGGACGAAGGACCGCCATCATCAGCTAATTCTTGCAACAACAATCACTACTAAAATGAAAACTGCCTTTTTTTCTTTTAAGTTTCATTCAATCTTATATTTATATTGCATACAAAGTATGATTTGTTTGCTTGTACTTTTTAAAAATAATAATAATTTAGAAATAAACACGTAGAAAACATGCTTTTTAACATATATTTTCATAAAAAAATTTAATGTTTGATAATGTAATTTATTATTATTATTATTATTAAAAATGCTTTTACAAAATCTTTAAAACATAAACATATGGAGTCTAATCCCCTATACCACGATTGAATAGTGCTTTTTTTACCTCAAGTTTTAACTAGACAAGAATTAACGTGAAATATAATAATTTAATAATATAATTAAATTTATTTTTTTAATCAATTATAATATATTTTTATAAGTTTAAAACTTTACGAAAGACTCTCTCTAAATAGAATATACGCTAACATATCTCAAATTAAGCAGAATTAATTAATTAATTGTTTTCATTTGAATCTTTTAAACGACAAGATAAGACATAACTAACAATTAGAGTTGAGTCCTATATATATATATCAACGGCCATAGACATATGCTTATTCTGAGTTATGTGTTTTGTCATTTCAAAAGACCAATTTATAACATTATGCTTCCTTGCTTTTAAATTTGGAACCCTTACCTGTCTTCCATTTCGATAGGAACATATCTCAAATTCCATCGTGCCTAGTTTTATTATTCAAGCAAAAATCAACATCTATTTTGCATTTAATTAACTTAATATACAATATCAATAATAATAATTTCTTCTACACTTATAATTATAATGAGTTAGTTATGAAATTTCAAATAAAATAATTAAATTACTAAGAAATTTATTACATCTTAATTATATATCTAATTTATTATTAATATTTTTCAAACATGAAAGTACAATTAACCATTCCCTTTAAACAATAATACATTATCCTTTTTAGATTTCAATTATGTTTTAATATCAAAATAAGTTATTTAATTATATCCTCTTAACAGACATCCATACTCTATAATATTCACACGTAACATAAGAAAAAAAACTATACTTTTGATTTATAGGGTTAAACTATGAAAATAACCAAATCTATGTGATGACTTCAACCCTTAACCCTTGAAAATAAAACAAATATGACCAGCTAATTCTATTCCACTTCTTCAAAAATAAGTATCTAACCATTGAAATATATATCAATAAAGCATGCAGGTTAGTTATGCACAGGGGCTGGCTACCTAATTATAATTTGTCTATATGACCAATAAACAACAAAGAGACAGTGGGGTGTTATTTGCTTGATATGGTCTAAAATTAGTCTTTTTCTCTTTTTTAGTTTTTTTTTTTAATATTAAAATTACCCCTACTCTCCTAATGGGTATGAAGAGAGATTTCTTAATTGACTACTAAATAAGACAGATTAAAAATAATATTTAAAATCAGCTTTGAACCAATAACTACAGGTCTATAAAGTACAACCATTAAGATTATCATTAAAAATGTTAGTATTATTTAATTTAATTTAAATTTTTATATTTGTATTCTCTATATCCTATTGTATGTTATAATTATTTAAAATATTAATATATAAGAAAATTTAACTTATATAAATATAAAAATAAATATAAATTTACTAATCATGATTTATCTTTTATTATTAGTTAGTATTTTGGATCGTACATATACGTATTGATAATTTAAATTTTATATAATAATATTAATTATCAAAAAAATAATTACAATTGTTTCAAATTATTTATTTATAAAATAAAATAAAAAAATAAGTTTTGAATATACAGGTTTTAGTTATTTTTATTATTATTGAAAATTTGATGTTAAAACATTTTATAAAATGGTTTGCATAAATAATCTCAAAATAAATAATTTATTTATTTATTATTTTAATGTGAAATAAATGTATAATAGTAATTATTTTATGAGTCAATGTATTTAATTAATATTTTTACTATTTTAGAATTCAATCTTATATGAATAATATACAGATTGAATTTAATAAGTATTTTTGTATGAAAATAATTTATATTAGTCACCTTTTTTTAATTGATATAAAATATGATATGATCTCGACATAAAAATTATTAATTTAATAAAAATATTATATATTTATAAATGAATTAATCGAAAACTCATTAAAAATAATTGTTCAAGACCTAATCATAAAACTCATTAAAATACTAATCATAAAAAATATATTTATTATATAGACATTAAATTAAAATATGATATTTTCACACATGAAGTTATCTAATTTTCATTAAATAGTTAATAATTAATCGTATAATTATCACGCTTAATGTAACAAAAATAATCGTATTATATAAAATAAATATTTATAAAAAACATATTTATTATATAAATATTTTGATATTTATTAATATAAAAAATTTAAAATAATATATAAAAATATATTTATTGTACGAATATTAAGTATTTATTGGTATTAAAAAAAATTGGGTCGACCACCTAGGGAGTGGGTGGTGGGTTTGTACTGGTCTTTTTATATTTCTTGAACGAATAATGTCATCAAATTTCAATCTGTTTGATTAAGCTAATCATAGAGTAATTTTTTGGTGAAAAGACTCCAATTAATGGAATGTAATTTTTGTGCATTTTCGGTATTCTAATTTGTAACTATCATTTATGTATGTATAAGTTATGATATAATAATAATTGCTATTAAATAGGATTTTTATATTTTTTAAGTTATAATTAACGGACATGTAGTAATAACATAATTTATTTTCTTGAATATAATTTTAAGTTACAAGTATATTAAAATCTAAAAACATTGTCACTGTATTTATATATATCGTTAGTAATTTATTTGTTACTTAACTCAATAAAATCTTATTAAATTAAGTATTATTTAAATTTATAAATAATACTGTTATCAATTTTTTTGCGAACGTGAAACTTAAAAAAATTAACAACCTCTCTTTACATTAATATAAAGTTTCTCACAAAAACCACGATAATATTATTAAGTCACCAATCAAGTTAGATCTAATTCTGATATTATATTAGAAACTCAAGACTAATTTAAAATAATAAGATATTATTAAGTTAATTGTTATCTAAACTTATAAACAATACTAATGTCGAACTATTCACGTATACGAGACAAAAATAAACTTAACATATATATTTGATGGATTCATTTCTCAACATTTAAAAATACAATCAAATTTATGCATAAATAATGAAATTATTTTACCTTATTTTACTTTTAATCTATTTAGTAAGTAAAAATAATGTACGTTTATTTTTTTATAATATTAAAATAAATATTTATATTATTAAAAAAAATGATTATATATTTTTAAAAAAAATTAAAAATAAAACAATATATATGAGTAGAATAATAAGTTTTAATTAAATCAAATATAAATTATTTATAGATACTTTAAATTTACACGTGTTTTAATATTATTCATTCAATAGTTACAATTTAAGATTATAAGTTATAAAATGCGATTATTTCCATTATTTATGGAAATAAGTAATCTAATTTTATTATTTTTGAATAGGGTTCAATCGGTCCCATCAATTATTTTTAAAGTTAAAATAAATCTAGATTGTTCTTTTCTATATAAACTTGACAGAAAAATATATGCGAAGAAAATGATATTTTTTTATCATAAAAAATGCATTTAATTTAAGATTTTTTTGGTTACACATGAATATTTTTTTCCAAAATTTTATTTATTTAATCTTAAAATTACTAAATTAACTTTAACTACTTAAATATGTAATTAATAAACATATTTTTTATAAGATATTGATAGTATCAGAATGTATTTTATTATTATAATTACTATTATAATAATTTATTAAAGATAAATTTATCATATAGAAATAGTATTAAAAATAAAATTGATATTTTATATAATTTTATTGTGATAATAACTAAAATTATTGTGTCAATATTATTATATTTTTATGATAAATAAAATTTAATGTTAAGGATGTTATATTAATATAATCATTTAAATTGTTTTTATTAAATTATAGAATGTAATCCAAACAAAGCATTAATTAAATAAAAAGTCTATTTACGTAAATTAGCGTATGTCATATTAATTATTAAAAGAAATACTTTTAATTAAATGACTATTAATTAATATCCGTGATTATATTTCCCTGTAAAATAATACTTTAAAAGACCATATAACTTGTTAAGTCTGAAAAAGTGATTCCCTGGTGTCATATTGTATCGACCGTTGGATAGAGATGACATTGATTTACATAAAAAAGAAGAACAGAGGAGGTGACGTTGAGAATAGAGCCACTAAGGTCACCATCCAGGTCATTCCACAATATATATCTTTTAAAGTGAATGAGGTCCTTTTAACTTATTATTTTTGGATTTTCGATATACACTCTATAATTCAAGAGTACCTACATTTTTTTTATTCTTTTATTATTATTATTTATTATAAAATATAATAATATTAAAATTTATAAAAATAAAAATATCAATTTTATAATATTATATTAAATTAAATTGAACAATATTTAATTTGATGTGAAATGATGTATTATACTTTTTAAATAATAAAAATACATTAATTTAACAAAAACAAATACTATTTTTATAATTAGTATTAAATTTTAATTTTTTTAGTGGCCATTTTCAAAACAGCATCTTAATTACAATATTAAAAGGTGGGGTTCAATCCAAGAAAAAGAAATATTGTGTGGAGTTCAATCAATCAACTTCCAATTCCTTCTTCTCCCTTCCTCAACTTGAAATTAAAGATAAATATCGGGGATAACTGCAATGGCACAAGTTTATAATATGTAATAAGACGATATAAGTTTAAATTTATGCATAAATAGAAGAGTGTGTATATGATACTTAGAAAAATAAAAAAATATTATCTATATGTATGGTGGTTCATGTTATTTTTTGGCTTGTTTGGTATTTAATTTTAGTCTAATAGTTAAAAATTCTCATCTCATCGTTATAGATAAATTTTTGAATAAATATATATAATATTTATATTATTTAATAAGAAAGAGATTTTAGTGGGTTTTTTTTTTTAAATGTTGGCTTTTTTCTCGATTCCTCTTCTTATAATCTTATCAGTTATATCTCTCAGGGTAACGTTGATTATTTTGTGATATGTTTTTTATATGACATTCAATGAATGAATAGATTCTCACTTAGTACTGAGTAAATATTTAATTGTTTATAATTTCTTAATACTAACTGATAGCATCTAAATTTCCAAATAAGGCCTTTGTAAATATCATAGCAGTTGTCTGCTATACTCGCCACAGCTTCATGTTAGCTTTCTCTGATATTCTAAACAGCTCACATTTAATCCTTGTTATTGATCTGCTCTTGTCTTCTTTATTTTAATTTATTAAAAAAACAAGAAAGGTCGGCTTAGAATATTTATATAAATGGAATTTGCAAAGGCCGACAAACCCAATTCTTTAATTCATTTAAAAAACAAATGCAGTACTAATATTGTTATGGAAATTATAATTTATTTGTAAAATGTTTAAGCTGATTGTAATATAATTATTAATATATATATATATATGAATTAAAAATTTAATATTTATGTATATTGTTTAAAAAATTTAGAATATAAATTTAATTAAAATTTAACTTAAAATAATACACTTTATTCTAATATTATAACGAATACTATCTTCTCTGCACCGATATGCGTATTAATTTTAGCAATGGCTATAATTGACAGACACGTGGGTGAATTTATAAGCCTTTTTCTTTCTTAATTCTAATTATCATAAATTTTTATAATTATAAGTTAAAAATAAATTATATTATTTTAATTAATAATTATTTATAATATAAAAAAATGTTATTCTTTTTTAGCAATTATACATTTACATATAAGTAAAACATCTAGATTTAGTTCATAATTATTTTAAAATATATATGT